>CM063708.1:14895636-17295636 GCA_032441835.1 Slavum lentiscoides
CGAATCTAAATAACTAATTTTTATTTTTTAGGGCATTTTTTTTTTTTTGTTATTTCAGGTCATTTTTTAAAATTATTTTTCAGTAATCGACAGAAAATTCACGAGTTTACTATTATTATTATTATTATTTTACGAAATATTTTTTTCACTTATAATTTCACATTCGTGCATGTATTAAAAATTGACTTCCTCCGGATGTGGCGAATGAGTTGGAAAGAAGGGATTTCGTTCGTGTCACGATGAAGAAGTAGAAATATGACGGAGCGGTCTTCTTTGCCGCACAGTCGGCCATCACGATGTCTGATATACGATGGAACCGAACGGAATATTGATCGGCCGTTCTGTTAAATTAGGCGATTGATTTACTATACGTGAATACCACTAGTTAGGAACAGGAGAATGAGAAGTTTTTACCGCGAGAATGAGAACGGCCGTCGTTGCGGGCGCTACTATTTTAAAATCGTGTTTAGACCAGCGCCGCCACAATTCCATCGTAAAATAATGGTTTTTTGAAAATTCAATCGATCCATTTGGATCCGTTTGTCCGTGATGCTGTATTATGAATATGTTTGACGCGTATTAGTCGTGTACCTATACGTGTACAGTCGAAAAGCGACACACGTGACCGAATTAAAGAAAAAAATGTATACGCGCGTACGTCCGCTGCGCGCAGTGGCGCTCCTCGAGTCTCACCAACTGAATAAACAGATTTCTAGGTCAAGTTTTTCCTTTCTTATATATTATTATAATACGTTATTTCGTTCGTCTCGTATTGTGCGCTCGTTCGTTTCGTGTGAGAAAATACGGGTTTTAACGGTCCGTTTTTTACTCCTGTGACGCGCGCGTTGTACGTGTTATATTATATTATACACGAGTAAATCAAAACGGCTTTTTTTTTTCCACATATTATAATCCGTTGAAAACAACAACGAAATAATAATAAAAAAAAACTCTTTCGGGCGTCTCCAAAATCGTGTCGACTTTGAGTTACAGCGAGATCTGAAAATACCGTCGTTTTCTCTTCCTTTTCTCGTTCACCTCGCCACTTCCTTGGCCTTGTTTTTCGACTGCTGCGCAGGGTACGTCGAACTTGACTGGTGGCACGTATTCGATTAAAGTTTCGACACACCGAAAGCGTTTCATATAATATGCGTAGTATTTCAAAAGTCCTCTCGCGAACGGGCTTACTTACTTTCTTTTTTAACAAATACATTTTCTAGTCGATTTTTACGGGGCAAAATTAATTTTAAATTAGAATAGTTGTTTTTTTTTAAGTAATTTTTTTTTTTTGTACACACAGTAAGTGTTAAACGTTTGTGGACACGTATTTTGTATACTTTTTTAAATATTCGAAAAAATCGAATTCGTTATTGCCGTAGAAGGAGTAGGGCGATCTGTACGTTGAGCGAATTAAGGTAAAGGATATGGGCGAGAGCGAGAAACTTTTACATAGTAATCGTTTAGAACGGAGAAAATAAAAGAGTTTAAAACGAGTTTTGGGACGAAAAAATGTATGTACGCGTGTATACAATACGAATCGAAACGAAAACTAAAATCGTTATTATTTATATTTTTTTTTATACGTATATAAAACATTATTACTGTAAAATATAAAAAAATGCGATATAGAGGGACGGGAAATATACATAAACGTAAAAAGCTTTCGTAATAAATTGATATTCGACTACGATAATAATAAACGTACCTACATTTTTTTTAAAAATATGTTTTTTTTTTATAATATTAAATCCGTTGTGAATAACAACGCACGCATACACTAAAAACGTGTATAAACTGTTTATTATTATTGTCGAGTTTAAAAAAAAAACATAAATAATATATGAAAACTACGCGCACAATGTTATTACACAGTAACAAACGTTAGTTTATCGTTTTCTCTCCGCGTATGTATACAGTGTGATTTTTTTTTTTAATCACGAATCGGCGATTATATCTGCGAAGATTAAAAAAAAAACAAATTTTAATTCGGCATTTTTTTTTTCATTTATTCGTCGTTAAATTGTTTAAGTACTGCGGTTTATAGACCGAAAGTATATCGTCACTTTTTAAAATAAAACGTTAAAAAAAAATATTGTGTCCACTGTACTCGTTTACATTTTTGGTCCGAAGCGTTTTATCCAGAGGCGGCCGCGATTTTCAAGCATTGATTTTCGAAATACACCACTACGCGGCTTCACCACGTCTTAAATTCCACTCGTGGAAATATCTATCGAAATAATAATATATTAAAAAAATAATTAAATTTCCACGATAGCGTCTCGTAGTTATACCCGTTTTAAAATCAAACGTCTGAACGTACGAATAACTACTAAAAAAAAAAAAAAATAAATAAATAGTCTTGCGGACTATACAGTCCTTTCTTTCCAGTCTTCTTTCCGCTAAAATCGATTCCCCTGTACTATTATCACTCATTAATTTCAGAGTCTCTAATCGCGCTACCCGTAACTCTGTCATCGGATTTCCTTGACGATTCCTCCATCCCCCCCTCGCCTAATGCGTTCTGCCAATCTCGAACCGGTCCTTCAAGTTATAAGCTAAACGTTTTCGTTTTTTTTTTTTTTTGAAGCTATTATTTCTTCGTATTTAATTTGTTATTGTACTGTTTATCTGAAGTACTTTGTACGAGTATGAAGTAAAATATCAATTGAAATGTACGCGCCTGCCTACTTAATTCGTGACGTTCGAGCAACGCTCGCGAAGAAAACGGCGAATTTTCCGATAAAAACTAGTATTAAACGAAAATGTACTATCGAATCGTTGAGAAATTATTCGTTGAAAACTGAAACGTCGTTTTTTCGTATATACGTATATAAAAAAAAAATCGTTTTCAAACGATAATCGTGTAGGTGCACTCGTGCAGCGAGCGTTATTACCGAACCGTCGCGGAGTCTGCTGTGCAAGTAGAGAAAGAAAAAAAGAAAAGTACTCGCGTTTGGGGCCCGAAACGATACTGCCCCGTTTGTCGGCGGAAATCTAATCATTTTTCCTCCATACGTTTAATCATCGACAATTGCGCGGCGTACACGCAATAAGCGAGTTAAACACACACACACACACATTCTCGAGGGGGGGGAGGTTTTTTTTTTTTTTCTGTAATGATAGCGAAAAAACACACTCGCATACGTACAAACGTCTCTAAATCGTCTCTGCAGCGCAGTAGTTGTACGTTTTATTCGACGACGCGTTTTCCCAGATTATTATTAACCTACGGACGGTGGCGGGAGGGTGTTTGCGTGGGGAAGAAAACAATTTTCGACCGGTCCATTTGCTGCCGCAGCAGCGGTCGTGTCTCGTCGTCGTATTTCATTTGATGCCGCCGACCGATGATCATCCGTCTTTTATTATCCGTCTGTGCAGTACACAACGCGCGTGTATACATAGGTAAATAAAAAGCGCGTTTCACCGCCGAGCAGAGACTCTGTGGCGGTGGTTATAATTACAGAGCGGTTTCCGCGCAGAAAAAATGACGGACGAGCCAGCGGTGGCGCTGGCCGTGGTGGTGGTGGTGGTGGTGGTGGTTTTGTGTCGAAAGTACGCCCGCTTGTGTGTATAATATACTTATCGGGTCGTCTGTGTGTGTGTGTGTTTACATTTTCTCTTATGGGAGCCGACTCTGCGCAGAGCCGCGCTAATCGGACGAGGGTTCAGAGGGGGAAAAAAAAACCTATTAACCGACAACGAAAAAAGAAAACGCCCACTGATCGTCGTCGCGTGGGGTACCGAGCGAGTATATTATGGACAATTGGGATCGACGTGTGAGTACCGACGAGACACGTAACTTTCGGACTTAAAGGGGGAGGGGCCCCGGTGCCGGTTCTGTTTTATACCTAAAAATCAGGCTTTACAGGAAAAACTCTCGCGGCTTGTAAAATTTCAGTATATATTTTTTTTTTCAACTTAAAGGGAACATATTTAACTCGGATTCTTAAAATACGTCTTGTATTTATTGTTTAAAAAAAAAAAAAATACTATTAATTTCGTGTTAAGTTTACAGTAGGTATTCCTACAGCCGAAAATATATTTAATGTCACAAAATGAGTAAAAATCCGACCTATACAATTTTTCCTCTTTCAAATAAAAAAAAATTAATTTTTAAAATATCTTTATTGTACAGCGTGCTATCCTTTTTCCCGTGATTTTGGTGACGAGGTACGCGATGAGGCGGGCAATATAGCTCACTCGCACCAATATTCATTTACACACACACACAACTGTCCAAAGGCCGCCGATACAATATACAGCGATTAATTACGATTGAATTATGCTCCTTAATAAATAGCCGACACCGGGTCCCTTAAGTAAAATTTCAAAAAAAAAAAAAAAACTCGACGAATTCCTACCGAGTGATTTGTACTGAAAATTCGTATAATCGAAAATTATGATTTTTTTTTTATAAATTTGTTACGCGTAGGACTTGACGTTCGGGTGTTAAATATTTACTCGCTTATTATTTTTTTGTCTCTTTTTTTTTTTTTGTGTGTAAAACGTCGTCTTGCATAGGAATTATATAAATAGTTATTTGAGTATCGATAACGAAATCGATTTGTTGTTATAAATGCGGGGCTCGGATTTTATAGCACTGAAATATTGTGCGCTATAATACGCTATCACTAAAAAAAAAAATCTTAAAACATAGCCTTAAAAAAAGAAATTTAATAATTTATTTAAAAAAGAGACTATAATATGAAATATCTAATAAAACGGCGATATTTTTCTTACCATATTTTTAATAGGTTACGAGATTTATAAACACAAAATAATATTTCGGTTAACGCGTATTAATAAGAAGAAAAAATAAATAACTGGGAAAATAGCGTTAAAAAAAAATGCTTAAAATATGCGTTATTATAGAATTTTGCAATCGCTGATACGCGAAATAAATTTACAGCTATATTATTTTCATCTATATTCAATAATAATAATAATAATAATAATAATAATAATAATAATAATAATAATAATAATAATTAGCAAATGTTTATAGAATCTGAGCCGTGCAATTATAAGTACATTATTGTCTCGTACTGAACACACACACACACATAAAATGTCAACGAGTCGTATGAGTTTTTAGGTTAAAACGGATATGTAATACGTGGAGAAACTTTCTTTTTTAATGCTAAATATTGCGAATTTCCTATAGTTGTATAAAATATTGATTATATTAATTGTAATAAATAGAGGAAATTCTCTGTTTCACGATCGATCGAATACGATTTCTTTAACGTTTTGAATAGCAACGAACAATTTTTTTTTGTTTTTTTCTGCGATCCGAGAGTGGTGGAAATCCTTCGCGCACCGTGTCTACGACACTCGTTATAATTTTGAATAACGCGTTACGTTTTTCCTGACAAATTTGTTTATAAACCGTCCCGGTCGTTTATTCGTAATGATATAACGACGCTAAACACGCTCTCATTTTCTCTCGTCTCTTCTCAATTCCAACGTCTATATAATTTTATTATATTATATGCTCGTCGGCTGTTTTCGTGCTGCTGCCGATATTGTATATCATCATATAGTATATTATATTATTATTATTATTATTATTACTACAGTACCCAGTAAGTCTCTGAGACCGCCGCCGCCGCGCACACCGCCCACTAATTACACGTGTATAACTACGTTCGATCCGGTGTTGCAGGTGTATTAGCACGCCATACGCCGCCGCCGCGCGACCGACCGACTCTGCTCCTCTCGTACATAATATTAGTATACGCCGTCTACTCATACGATATTTCGTGTGCACTCTCCGGGCGGTCCGAATTTTCGGTTTTTTTTTTATGATATATTTTGTGTGTTTTATTCGCCACGTATACATATATAACAGTTTTTTTTTTGCGGTTTATTTATTGCCCGTTCGAATAAAACATACGCGCGAATAATAATAATAATAATAAAAAAAAACAACGCGTACCGAAGGTTTATTTTCCTCTGTTTTTCTATATAAACGGACCGACAACTGCACCACCAGCAGCAGCAGCAGCAGCAGCAGGAGATGGAAAAGGGGGAGGTGCCACTTATATTATTACGATTTTATTATTATATACACACACACACAGCGAATAATATAAAAGGTCGCCCCGTCGTCGTCGGTGTTTGACTTTTACGATCACCTTAGCGGACCCGTCGTCATCTTCTCCCCGTGCCGTCCCCCTTGTGTGGCGGCGGCGGCGGTACACACACGCTCGCGTATCGTGACAACACAATTATTGTGTATTTATACACGCGAAGAAGACCACACCGCGAATTTCGCGCAGACCCTGCGGAGGAGGAGAGACTACGGGACCGCCGCGTTTGTCGGCGGCTGCGATCCTCTCTACGTACCACTACGCCCGTCCCTTGTCATTATTATTATTATTATAAATTTCTCGCCCCTCTCGGCCGGCCCACACACCGCCTGCCGTCTCGTATACACGCAGCGTACCTACGCTGCTGCTGCTGCTGCTGCTGATTATTATGTCTGTCTGTTTAAGTAAATAAAGGTCATTAGATCTTTGTAGCCGCATGATTGTGCGCAGGATTCGAAATAAAAGTTCCTTTTACGCGGACGGGGAGAAAAAAAAACTTTGTCTAATGTTTCGCGATGATTTTTTTTTTTTATTCGGTTCGAGTTAGTAATTAACCGAAAATTTCAATTTGTTTGTGCTTTGGCTGCGACAAATTCACTGTAGAAATGTCTCTTCTTCTATGCAGTGTCCAAGCTTCATCGATACGATTTGGTTCATCAGCCGTTTAGTCTGCAATTTCGTATGCGATTTATCTTAAAAGTTTTATATCCGGATCGTGTTTCTTTCACACGTACGACGACATCGGTTGGTATTGATGAGAATTCGCGGTACGATAATGGCATCAGCCGGTATTGACGAGAACTCGCGTCCGTACTGTACTCTTCTCTCGGCCGTCTTCGAACGCATTATACCAGCGGTAGAACGTAGTCCCTTTCATAGCTTCGTCACCGTACGCAGTATTGAGCATCTCTAACGTTTCCTGAGCTGTTTCGTCCAGTTTCACGCAAAATACGCAGTTAATTAAGTTCAAACTCGAGAATAGTTTGCAATAATTAGTGTTACGGTTTTAAGTGTTCGAATTGGGCGATTTCCAACAAAAAAAATCTTCAAATATTTTTACAAGATTTATGATTGTACGGGCAAAAAAAAAAGAAATATTATACGATAAATTAAAAATACACGAGTTAAACGAATTTCTCCATTGGAGAAAGGTCGGTAAAGAAAAATCGGTAGTTAACACAATCCACCTGCACCGCCGTGTGTTATTATATACCGCGGTATAATAACGAATCCTAGTAGCGATATTTTAGTGTAATATTATTATACATAAGTAATTGCCGATGTATTATATAATGTATACGAAACGAAAAACTCGGATAAACACTTAAAAGACATTTCCCTCGCACGAAAATTACTGTTTGCACGAGCGTTCCACCGATCGCGCCACCGAATTCTCATCGTCGTTTACTGTCGTATTTGTTTATTTTATTTTATTTTAAATCCTATTTGTATGTAATAAAATGTGTGTGTTTGTATTGAATACCACCGGCACACACGAACGTTTTTTTTTTACCGTAAAATATACGTATATACGAGTTTTTATACGAACATGCAAATATAACGTTTTATATTCATTTTTTTCCGTCTATTTTATTACCCCCGACACGATAATATTATATAATATATACACGCTCGAGTGCGATATATATAGGTACGCATTTAATTTTAAATGTCCCGTTGTCCCGAGATAAATTGTATAACGGGACGTTTTTTTATGCCGTTTTTTGTTTTTTTTTTTTTTTTTTGGAATAGGTACCGTTTCTTACGTGTGTGTATGTTTGTATAGAGTTGATGGAAGAAAAAAGAATAGCGAACCAATTTTCATCATTCAATCGTATTTGGAGAGTTTTTGATACCGTACTGGAGATAGAGAGCGGATAAAAACTTTTATTCCTCGTAGACATCCTTCTAACAATTCGGAATTATATCGCCTTCGGACATGGCGCGCTTCAAATACTCGCCGCGATTAACGATCCGTGTGGGACGTTCGTTTAGCCGTTTAAAAAAAAAATATATTTTAAGACCTTTAATATGCGACAATCGAGCGTTAGGAAAAGTATTTGTATTTAATTTAATTCGTATTTTTTTTTTTTTACATAATCACATTTAATGTATTTCGTTCGCAAATTCCTCATACTTACGCAGAGTTAGCGGTTTTGTTCGCTGACACGTTTAAATCGCTCTTCAATATAACCCCCAAGGTACACGATATACGAATAACGCCAAGTGTGTACAGTTATATAAGAAATGCAACGGTATGGGATTAGAATTGATTAAAAAACGTTTCTCATTCGCTAAACGCGTCATCCGATGCGTATAGGAGGACGCGGTCGCGGCCGTGATGATAGAACGCGGTAACGCGGAGCGAAAAGAGAAAAGGAATCGCCTGAGATTTACTTCTGACAGCGAAACAAGTGCATCAGTAGCACCGTTAATAAGTTTGTTTGGGAGAAAGCTTATAGGTCGGCCAGCACTCTCCGGTCGGATAAACTGCCGAGTTTTAAGCGTGTTTATGAGACCAGGGGATTTTTAAGGGCCGAGCGGGACAAAACTCGAGATATTCACTTCGGTGGACTCTTTGGAGTCGGCACGAGTGGAATATTTGTTATAAATCTTTTCCCGCCGCTCGTCGGTCGGAAAATCGTTTTGATTTGTCGCCGAAAGTGTGTGTTTAAGTTTGTGTGATAACGTATGATAGACCTATAAACCGCGGTACATCCGTTTCGGATCACACGGCCTTTGTATATAAACCGTCGAGTCGTTGTGTGTGGGCGCGTGTGCGCCTTCTGCAATAATCGACGGCTGAGACCCTGCGGCGGAACCAGACGATCCCGTCGCTCTGCCGTAGTCCCTTCCGGCCCCGTTATCACGCACAGACGTATCGGATGTCCGTCACGCGCGGTATTACAGGTCGCGGGAGGTCCCGGTCGCCGCGAACAACAGCGTCTTATACGTATACAAGTGCCTGTGCACAGAAGGACACGTGCTCTGCTGCGAGCTTAAGTGCGCGGCGCTAAATAATATGTTTGTAACGGTTTTTTGTTTTACGCATTGTGTTTGTTTTTCTGGTTGCAGACGCGTGTTCGAGTAGGTCGACGCCGAAACCGCGACCGTTGCAGCCGACGGCACGGCCCAACGTCACCTTCCACACGTATCCCTGTCCGCCGGTGTACGCGAAATGGTATTGTCTCAACGACGCCACGTGTTTCGCCATCAAAATCGGTGAATCGCTGCTCTACAACTGCGAGTGAGTACACACATATTGTATATATATATATATATTTATAATTACGTTGCGATATTTTTCGATTTATAAAAATTTTAAAAGAATTTATTCTAGACTCTGTTTGAAATAAAACACAATATTGATTTTACCGCAACACGCTCGATTATCTATTTGTATTTTTCGGAAAAAGGTACCGAGATATTTCTCGTTTGTATACAGTTTAAAATCGATGATTTATTTTAAAACGTCCGAGGGCACAGAGTACAGAAATTAGTATATAGTAAAAAAAAAAAAAAAAAAAATTATTTTAATTAAGATGTGATAATTTAGCTAAAAAAAAAAAATCAAACTGCGTGCAGATACATCGGTACGTGGATGATATGTTTTGTGGCTGCTGAATTCAGTCGACACAGGAATGTCAAAATAGCAACGGTTTCGTTCATGACGTCATCATGGGGTAACATTCTCGGTGTCGGACAAATTTTCGGAACGACTCCCAACCACAAGATATATCCGTCTCAAAAAATTGAATGTAAGGAATCGGAAAAAAATTTCGACTTCAGATTTATCGTGCGCACGATCCACGTGCTGGGAAGCGTAACCGTAATTGTTATTACGAAAATTTCACTGTGAAGACTAAATGATTTCTTAGTGAAATGAAGGAAGGCACAGCAAAAGAAATTATATCAGTCAATTAAACCGTGCAATAATTTATAATATAATTCGCGACGTCTGTTCGATGTGGATTCCGAGTTAATTCTATTACCACAACGGCGGGATTCTGACATATTTGAAAACTTATTTTCTTTGGATTCGGTTTGAATACGGACGGTGTTAAAGGACGGACGCGTACTCAATAGTTGAACGGACGAGAGATTATGTTGTTAAAGCACGCGCGTGTCAATGAGTATTACAAAATAAAAAAAAAAAACAATACATATGTAGAGTTGCGTTCTATTACATTTATGTTTATTCGGTTTCGAGTAAAAGTCGTCGTCACGTGATATAAGAAAAATCATTTAGTTAATTTCGTGTAAACTCGTATATTATAAAGTATTTGTAAAAAATATTGTAGTAAATTTAAATATAACGCGGATTTATGTATATTGTGCCTTTAATAGCGGTGCGTAATATACCGAAATGCGTACTCGAAATACAAAATACTTTTTTTTTGTAATTTTTTTTTATTGTAGTTTAAAAAAAACATACGTACAATATGGACACACTCGGTAACTGTTTTGATACGTAATATATATTTTCAAGATACTTCTTAAAATTCTAAAAAAAAAATTATTGGACGGATCGAATGGAAAAAATCATGTTACTATTAGTACCTATACGGAATTTTACACGTCACAAAAATAAAATCCAATACGGCATTACATAATAATTGTTACGATACTCTTAAACGATGACACTTTCGTGTACGAGTGCTAAAAAAAAAAATGCTTTTACGTTTCACGAACAAAAAAAAACCGCTTGCGTACGTGGAAATATTATTATTTTTTAGCGCTTTCGGATTTAGTAATAATGTTTAGTGCATTATAAACATTGACCTCGCGTCGTCGGCGCGTACGCCAAAAGTAGAAAATATAACCAAACCCAGTTTCTGCATATTATACGCGACAACGTCATAGTGTTACGCGTACTTGTCTCGTCGTTTCCGTCGTAATATCAATTCTTAGTCATTGGTTTTTTTTTTTTGTCTTGTTGACACCGTTTTTTCGGGACAATTTACGTCATAAAAAATGCGTTTCGAAAAATTTCAATTCCATTGTGAACGGAGCTATTCGGTGTACTGTGTGTTATTTATTAAAAAAAATATCTTATATACATATTACACACAGCTGGTATATTCCGTGTATAATTCAATCTAGTATTAGATACCTCGAAATCTATACATATGATTGCTATAAATAGCCAAAAATTGAGAAAAGACTTTTATTTATTTTTTTGTAAAGTTAAATGTTTGTCGAAAATTTCAATACTCTATAGGGTCATTGATTTCGAAAATTAACCATAATCGATTTTTTTTCACGGAATATACTCAAATATAGGTATCTAATATACGCTTTGTCGAAAAATTTGAAACGGTTTTAAGAAAAGAATTGCGAATTACGATTTTCAAAATTTTATTCAATGTAGTACGACTGACATTCTGCCAAATTTTCAGTTCTTAAAACCAGAAATTTATTCCTTTACGACTTAAATACTTCAAAATGCTTATAAATGCTGTAAATAGTCCGAAATTGAAAAAAAAAACTTCTGTTTAGTACTATATAATAGTACAAAGTCACATGTTCGTTGAAAATTTTCAAGAATCCTCCCCTGGTAATTGCAGTTCTTCGGAATTACGGAGAGAAATATTTCGACGAAATCGCATTTTTACCGTTTTTACGTAATTTTTCGGTAGTTTTTAACGTTTTTTTTTACGCACTTTTGATAAAATCGAAAAATGATTTCTCTAAAGTACCAATTAGAAAAGTTTTCGTGTTGTATACTTCGGAGCACTCCGGTCTGGTAAAATTTTTGATGATTTTACAGACACAAAAAAAAAACTAAAAATAAAAATAACGCATCGTTGTAAAAACCACTATAGTACATTCCTTCTCGCTCCGCTCAGAATCTCTAATACGTTAAGGTAGGACCGCACGAAACGGGAACGGATTTGACATCAGTCCATGTGGGGGGGGGGGCGTAAATAAAAAACGAGTGTATATTAATCGATTTTTCCATCGAAAAGGATTGAAACGTGTTTGAAACGCGGTGCTGGAGACGAACGTCGAAGAAAACTCTTTGGACGGAGAACGTTTAAAAAAGACGAAGAACGAACTGAAAACAATCAGGAAAGGTGGGAAAAAATGGATCGGACAACGGAACGGACGGAATAATGGAAGTAAAGACAGAGGAAAAAGTTAGAAGAGATGGACCCGCAAGAACTCTGTTTATATGAAACGGTTCGTGTTTGCAATCAGAGCTGAAAACAGCCGATAGGATGGATCGTCGAAATCATTAATCAGTCAAATCTTAGGGGATCGGAGAAATCCAAATGATCGCTGCGTATACCGGGACGAGACTTGGACTGATTTTTTTTTTTTTTTGTGTTTAGCCTTGGTAGTAAAAAAACGACGACGAGGAGGGAGAATTTTGGAATACCTATAAAAATATAAAATAAACCGTCGATGGCCCCCGGCCCGGCGCTATGCGTTACAGGTACGCTGTTCATGACACGCAGCAGCAGCACACAGCAGTCGTCACACGTACCATAATACGTGGACGAACGGGTTATACTCGGGAGTGTTTGTGACGCTGTGTGAGTGTGTGTAATGGGGATGGGAAGGGGTGGAAGGACGACGAGGAGACCGTATAGGAAAGGAGACGGCGGCGGAACGTTATTAAATGCGTGTGTGTGTGTGTTTACGCACAACATAATCCCCGGGCCGCATTGCGGGTCACGTATCTGTTTAATGCCTGAGCACGGATAGTCCTCGGACCTCGTTCTCTCTCTCCTCATTCTCACTCACTCCTGCTCTATAGACTCCTGTGGCCCGATGCCGCTTCTCGTACACATAGCACACACCGTAAGTGTATAATTTATATACGTGTCGTGTGTGTGTGTGTGAGTGTGCCCGCGACACGGTCGCAAATATTTCAAAAATTCCGACCACACACCCGAAAAAAAAAAAACATAATAAAAGCCGTCGACGATGTACCGCCGCTGCAGCTGCCTCGGCGATCGTCTGGAAAACTCCGCGTGCCTATAGATTCCGCAGGGGCGGCGTGTCGATTGAAAACGGAACGAGCGTGGGCGGAGTTATAAAAACTAAACGTTTTTCTCTGTGATAACAACTACTGCGAGCCAAACTCATCGATGAAAATCGCTTTGCGTTCTCACCGCTGCAGGTGGATTTGTTGATGTTCGGGGGGGTGCAGGTATTTCTGGAGATCTCCCTGTACAAAAAAAAAAAAAAATTATGTTCCTTTATAAAAATTTAATCGGCAATTATTTAATATTATATAGTTCGAGTAACGACGTACAATTTTTTTTTGTCGATTTTATTGTTTTTTCTCCCCCCGAAAACGTTGTCTGCATTTTTTTCCCTGACCTTTCAAAACCATATATTGTCATATTTAGAGCTGTTATAGTTCTCGTCTAACCGTATACGTTCGCTAATAAATTCAAATTCACGTGATTTTATCCACTAGATTCGTGATTTGGCCACTGCGTATATTATAATGTCCGGACGGTGTGTAAACTCTCCCCTTATGGCCTATACTCTGACCGCGAAAACGATACAGATTTTTTTCCTTCGTCATTGCTCTTATAGCGTATTACACTAGTGTATTTAAAGAGACGAATAAGTTTCGGAATTCGATAATTTGAATTTATATATTCCGTATTAACGGTAAATAAGAGAGAGAGAGAGAAAATGACGAAACTTTCCACGGACAGAAATCGTTTGCTCGTTAATTACGATGACGTCGGAAAAGGAGAGAAAAATCCGTTCGAATTACTCGTGCATAAAACGTGTAATATTTTCCGTCGGCATACATTTATTTATGTACAGTTTCGACGGACCCGGTCTCGCGGTGAGAAAGGAATACTTGTACACACGCGATATACTTGTTATTATATACAAGGTGTATCAGGACTAAGTAACGAATTTTGTCGATATTTTATACATTTCGTTTTCGTTTTTAATAATAATAATATAAAAAAAAAAGATTTAAATTTGTGTTTTTTTCGAGGATTCGGTATACGATATCGAAGCCGTGTAATCACTTTGTTAATTTGAATTTTAGAATTCGGTTTTTTTTCTAAGTTAATAAACGCTTTGTTTTAGTAGTGTACGGTACTATCGTTGGTCGGAAGACAAATTGTCGTTACAAATTCGTCGAAAATCACGTTTTTTTTTCTTTCGTTTATCCGTCGATTATATATGTTTATATAGAATATATACCGATACGTTATGTTCCCCCAGTTTACTATCGTCTTTGAAAATTATTTTCGTAATTACCAGTAAGTATTTCCTGCGAGGGGCCATGTGTACAGCGACTATAGTTTTTTTTTTTTTTTATTAAAATTTAGTGTAAACCCGCAAATGTAAATAAAATAATTCGGATTTATATAGCTGTACGTGTATGGCGAAGATAAAAAAAAAAAAACTCAAATAAATTACACAGCATGGCTCGCGGTTTAGAGTTAATTGTACAAACAAATAAAATGTTCACTAGTCGGGTTCGAAGTTAAAACGAAAAGAAAAACTCGGTCAAAAAAAAAAGTCAACGTATAAAGAGAATCGTCGATTCAAACGAAATTGACTAGGCATTTTATAGGGAATTAATGCGTGCGGGAAAACATTGTGTACACAATCTGCATGTCATTTGAAAAGATTATTCTTGTTCGGTTCGTTATAAATCCGAGTGTAAAAGAGTTTACAATACGAATTTAAATTTAAAAAAAAAAAAAATTAATCGCCTTTGGTAAAAAAAAAAACACCGCGTTTTCGTCTATATACACCGCTGTTTAGGCACGACTAGTGAATTGTGTAGTCGTGTAATTTCAGATTTTTGGTGGTTATATTTATAGGAAAAAACTGCGCTCGATAAATCTCCGGAAAAATTGTGCGTTCCGAAAATTGTGTATTTATACGCCACTGGAAGTCAGACGTCGCGTTATATACACAAACATACACGAAATTTTATATTTATTTAAAAAAAAAAACACAGAAAACCGATCGTTGTCGTCGCGTGCAGCACATATGTGTATACGTTTAAAAAGAATCGGATTAACGAGACGCGCATATATATATATACGCACAACACACATATTGTATACGTGTAACTGGTACCATTGAAAAGTCAAAAAAAATTATAAATATTTTATTTTATATAATCGCTCAAACGAACCGACTTGTTATATGTTATGTCATATATTTATATAGAGAGACAGAGAGAGTGATTTTTTTTTCTTTTCATTCCGAGCTGGAGAATTTTTTTATTTATTTAATATAAAAAATGTCTTTTAATGCAAAAACCGTTCGATAAATATTCGTCGACGTTATTACAACTTAACTGACGAAATCAAATATTGTAATATTTCAGAGAAAACCGAGCGATAATAAAATAACGATTGTAGAAAAACTAACGAAATAACTGTATAAAAAAAAACAATGTGTGTTTATTACGATAGAAAAAAAAATGTATATAAGTTTTCGACTGCAGTAAGATTCAAATATTGATACAGGGAAGCGAACGATAGGAAAATTGCGAGTTGTCGTCGCCCGCGATTAAAAGGACAGGACGATGGAAAAGTGGTCGTGTGGCATTTCTTGGATACGTTGTAGGCGAAAAAATGAAATAAAATCGATAACGCGAGTGGCGAAGAAAGCTCTGTGGTTTTTGTAATTTATTGCGTTTACGATGCCGAAATGTGCCGAGATTTTAAAACGAGTTTTTATTTCGGTGTTCCCCCTCCCTTCCGCCGGTTGAACGATATATTTTATGTGGACAATTTTCAAAATTATATTCGTATTGGGGGGGGGGGGTACCCATAAGACGCACATTCTATTCGATTTGTACTTTATATTGTAAGACACGTTTTCGCCATTTTCTCGATAGTTTTCTCGTGCTCGAGGAAAAATAATTATCGAACATTTTCAAAAAAAGAATATCGATTCGACAGTATTATACTGTGAACAATATCCGTTTTGTTGACGATCCGAAAGTTCGTCGAGACCCCGAACTTTTCCTAAACTCGTTTATCATAACGGGCGTGTGTATGAAGTTCGAAATAATATACACAGAGTCCTCGATTATTGAAATAATAATTAATAACAGTATAAATTTTCACATCGTCTACTGCGATGAGTGTATGTCTCCGCAGTACGTCGCAGAAAAACTAATCAAACGAGAATATTATCATCACTGTGGAAACGCCCATCATAATAACGCGTTTTATATTCTTCTCCGAGGATTTATAATAATATTGTCAAAATTATTATAACGGACGAGGATCAAAATTTAATTTAATCTCGGAATAAAATTGTAAAAAAGAAAAGTATAAAAAAAAATTAAAAAAAAATATTTCTCGAGACGTCGCTCGTCGTTATAAGAAAATCGCCGCCCTGTACGTAAGCGTTTTGATAAAAATCGATTCGGTACAAGGTCGTCGCGTCGTACATTTCTAAAAACGCGTATTTGTTTAGTAACAATATAAGGAGACGTTCGCAGTATTATCGTACGTTTGGCGCAGGAAACGGATTGAGTGAATTGCACATGTCGAGCAAAGACTATTCAGCGCAGACGCTGCAAGGAAAACGAGTTTATTGTTGTTATATAATCCTTATTCGATTTTGTATACACCATACAAGCGCTCACACGGGAAATTTTTACACCAAAAAGTACAGTTAAACGGAAATTTTAATTTTTTGCAAATCGTACAATTCGTATATTTAAAAATATTATTTATAAAATAATCTGTTACCGCGAGATTTTTTGCTGGCAGTAAAAAAAACCTCCGACCAATCAGCCAAACGCCTATTGATTTTTCGGTACTTTGTAAATATTATGCTGTAGGTCTTACGAATGTACCGTTTTTTTTTTTTTTTAGATTCTGAGCGGAGCGATGGATCTAGTGGTTTTACAACGATGTTTATTTTTTTTTTCTATCCTGTGTACAGATTTTTTTTTTTTGTACACGTCAAATTTATAAATCTATTCTAAAATCGATTTCCCCACGATGCTGGTGTATATAATATTCCGGCTCGTTTCCGTAATATCTATATAAATTTATATTATTGTGTTAGTAATCCGTTTTTTATCGACAGATTTTTTTTCTTTTTATTTGTATATGCGTATAACGTCGTGTTGAAGATTTTTGCGTTTTGGCATTTATATGGCTCGTATATATATTTACTCTAAGTACAGCGCTGTTCTGTATACTATTATATATATATATGTAGAAACGTCTCAATTTATAATTCGATGTCTCTTCGCAGGGGGCACGATTTACATCGTAGAAACTCTCTCTCAAAACGTACAGTATCCGATCGAAACGGTGAAATGAAAATTATGAGAAAAAAAAAAAAAATTCGTAACCGAAAACGAAAATGTATACGGTGATTCGTACGTCATATATCGAAAAAAAACGACGAGACCGAAATTCGTGTAACTCCTATATACACGGACTACTAATACGTTTAAGTTTTTCTACACGAAAAGAAAAAGAAATCTTTCGCAGACAAAAACCACATTATTTATTTATTTACTTTATTTTTGTTCGCTCGTGTTTCAGGTGTCCTGACGGTTTCATGGGACAGCGATGCGAATTCAAAAATCTGGACGGAACGTACACGAGTGAGTATACATATAAATAATGATTATTATTATACGTAGTCGTGTCGTATTTAAAAGAATTTTTTTTTTACGCGTATAATACACCCGAAAATGGCACGCCCTGTTCCGTACGCCAACGTAAAAAGCGCGAATAAGATATTCCAAGCATCCGACGAGATATCGTATCTCGTCCTCGACACCGACGATTTCGACAAATCTCCTCCTCCTGCGTTTCCTGCATAATATTCCGAGGTAATTACACGCGACAATATGGAAATCGAATATAACGAGACGGGATTTTTTAATCGACTGCGAGCAATCAAACGGACAGTATATAATAACGCAAATTTTTTGTTTTTCGCGCGACATTTTTCGAGTCTAACTTTTTTTTCCTGGGCGAAACGATTGATTTTTTTTTTCATTACTCCGTGTAGTGGGTTTCATATATTGAAAACACCAGCAGCTTTCGTCTCAACAAAGCCGGCTCAAAACGTCCCGAATCCGACTGTGTGATATTATTTCGAAGGAAATCGCGAAAACACTGTTTTTGTTTTTTCGCTCTGGAGACCAAGAACGAAAACATTTTTTTTTTCCCCTCGTTTATATCTGACACGAAAATCGTTGTTTACTAAATAACAACGTCAGCGAACGTTCTAACCGGTCCACGCTCTTCGACCAGTCGTAGTATATTTGCAGCTTGCCGGAGCCGCGTACGGCTTTTCGCTCCTGCAGTGTTTTAAGTGGCGCGCATATTTGAATTGGAAGCCGTCTTTTTACCGGAATAACCGTGTAAAAACGCCGGATATTATAGAATAGAAAAGGGGAGAAAAAAATGAAACTGCTCGGTTGACGGACGTATCGTCGTTATTTTTACAAACGTTTTTTTTTCTTCTCTCTCACAGTGTATTTCGTTATTATTTCTTTTCTCTGTCTCCCCCTCCCCCCCCCGGGAAAGTAATTACAAAATATATACACACACTCGTCAACCACCACCACCACCACCACCACCACCACGGAGATGACGATAAAAACTGTGTGTGTGTAAATCAACACTCGCGTCAAGAGGAGCCGCCTATACCGATTTAAATTTTTATTTGTTCTTTCTCTCTTCTCCTCCTTTCTTTTTCACCCGTTTCTTATTGTTATTATATATTATTATTACTATATATACGACCGCGATTTTGGGCGCCGTCCAATAACCGCGCCGCCGCCGACGACGTCGCACGTACTCCGTCGCTCGTTTTCAAATCGTGTAAAAACAACGGAAAGAAAAACGAAAAAAAAAAAAACTGAAAATCTCTAACGATAAAAACCCGGGCCCGAACGACAAGTAGCGCGAGAGGGAGGGGTTTTGTTAAATTTGTCGATTTAAAAAAAAAAATTCTTATTTCTTTATCGAAAACCGAGTACACGTATACAGATCCCCCCAGAATCTCTAATTTTTTTCCTCCCCCGAAAAAAAGACTGTCTTGAATATTAAAAACGTCCTCGACTGTTCATAGGTACCTGTAAAACGCTGCAGCGGCGCTTGTCTCTCGATCGATACTCACGCGGATTGTTCGTCGATCATTTTTTTTGTCTTCTTCTTTTCGTTACCGCGCGTAGCTCGTACGTATTGAAAACGAAACGAGTCTGTCTCGATCAAGTATTTCTCTCTCTCCCCCTTAATCGATCAGACGTTCGTTATTTCAAACGCGCGGTGTAAACCTCTCGGCTGCTGCTCGAGGAAGTTTTTTATATATATGAAAAAAAAAAATAATAATAACATTTTCAAACGTACTCGGATGTTTTATACGCTCGTATATATACGTTGTCGATAATTAATAATAAGGAAAAAAACGCCGTCGAAACGATTAAATCCGTGTAGGAATTTCGGTCGCCGCGCTATACGTTACTACTATTTATATATACTCCGGTAACAACTCGTTTGTGATTATTATAAAACGCGCGTCTCTGCGGCTGCGTGTGCGTGTGTGTGTGTACACACATTACTCGATATACGAGAGAGAGAGAGAGAGACTTTCGTTTCAAAACTATATAACCCGCGGGTTACTCGCGTCCTATAACTTAGTGGAAGGGGGAAATTATCGGAATCACTCGAGATCGGACGGAAAAAAAAATAATAATCTGTTCGAATCCAGAGTCCGAAACGGTAAAAGTGTTTTAGGCCGGAATTAGTGCTCGACCGGCGGTCAGCGCTGACGCTATCAAATGAAAACTTACGAACTTACAACTACAAACAGTGCATTGGTACCCACGTACGCCTTATGAAGAAAGAACCCAAACCCGTATGCGAACACTACTAAAATGTCGACAAAACGTCTTCTGATCGTACGTCCAAATTTAATAGAAGTACCCCCAAACCGACAAACGTAGAAAATATCACGAAAACAGAAAATTTTTTTGATTTAATTTTTAAAAAAAACCAACTTGTATAATAAAATTTAAATAAAATTAACCTTTATAATATCGGTTTCGTAAGTATATGAAAAGTACGTGAATGTGACGAAATGCGTAAGGCGTTAGTTGTTACCGCTCCGGTTAATTTATTGTCGAAGCCGTAATAAATAAATAAACTGCGGCGTTAATGAATAGCTCTGATACGTCGCGCCGACCAGGAACGTCGTCGGTCGGCTGACGCGCCATGTCGGCGTGCGCCCCCGGGGGTGTTTAGTTTGACGCTGACCGCCGATGATCGTATTATATGCGATCTTTATCAATTATTCTTCTTCTTCTTCTTCTCCTCTCTCGGCTCTGTCCCGACTGTTTTCTTGTCTCTATTATTTATCGTCATTAATAATAATAATATTATTATTATTTCGCGTGTTTCAACGAAACGAACGGAAGGATTCCTAATCGTGTACACGCGTGTTTTACACTGTACGCGAGACCGACCGAGTTCGCCCGTCAGCTGTGAGCACTAAACGCTCGATCACGACCGCGATGATCGCGTCAGCGCGTACCGTACGCGCGCCGATCGTCGGTCGACCATTGAATTCCAGCCTTAAAAACCGATTCGGCCGAAATACCGTAAAAACGTGGGGAAGAGAGAGAGAGAGGGGGAGGAAAAAAACGTGTAAAATCGCGTTTTTGTCGAAAACGTTCTTCTTTTCGAACGCCGCGGTATTTTCAAACCGATTCCCTCCCCACCCACCCATCCACCCACCCGACCCCGGTAGCGTGAGCAATGTCCCGTCGCACACGCGCGGGTGTCCCCGCTGCTGCACAAAACTCGCACGACTGGACGACACGTGTGTGCGTGTGTGTAACGAAGCCGCGCGCGCGCGCTCACAGGTGTGTTGTGTACGACCGAGACGATGACAACGGGTGGGGGAAAGGCGAAGGAAGAAACGAGACCGCATACCAAACCCGCGGACGGTCCGGCATACTAATGAATTTTTTTTCTTCTCCGTTTACTGGGTATGGCCGCCATCATCCCTGCGTACGACCGCGTTATTAAAAAAAAATAATAATAACGAAACGCGCCATATTATGTTGTGTATAGTTCGCGTACTACGATTTTTTTGTTTTTTGGCGAATTTTAAAAAATTTCTTTTTTTGAGTAATTTTCCACCGGGCGCCGTGATTCAAAAGCCGCCGGGACGTTGTGGACGTCGTCGTTATTGATAGTTCGAATAATTACTCGGACGTATAGATTTTTGCGAGTTTTTGTTATTACTGGCGATAAATTCGAAAACGGTGACGAAATAATATTGTGTTCGCGATAAAAAAAAAAGATTCTGAGCTTCTCCGGTTCCAATATTATTAATAATATATAGTGCGCGGGGGTGTGTAGAGTACACGCGATTTACGATATTGACTTTTACAGTACGTCGTTTTAACATAATTTCTCGCGTAAAACCAGCTATAGGTAGCTAAAAAAATGTTTAATTTCAATTGTCGTTTTCCATACGTTTCGTCGAAAAACTTTTTGTTTTTGACTTTTTGTCAAAAAAAAAAATTGTGACTAAAGATTTTTTTTCGGTATATTATAGTTGAAGTACACGTCTGACGTCGTACTATAAATTTTCGAACGTTAAAACATCAAAAATTACCTCTTTTACGAATCTTAAGATCTCAAAATCTATAATATCGCCGCGAATAGTCCAAAATTTTATTCGAATATATTTTTTTTTTTTACCTAATATAAAACGAGGAGCAGCTGGCCAATAGTGCCTCGCCACGGAGTTTAACATTTTGTAAGCCTAGAATTTTGTATTTTCAAATCTAATAACTGCCTTCCGCCGTATGAAAAAACGTTTATGGCATTTGATTTTTTTTAACTTGAACACAGTGTTGCGATATAATAATATTTTTGACTTCACAAAAAAAAAAAATTCCAAGGGCCTCGCGAAACGTCCCGCCGGCGCTGAATGTGCTCCTGCAGCGCGTCCTGGCGTGTAAATTGTATCGCGTTTGACTCCGTATTACAGTGGCGTAGCCAGGATTTTTATTTTTTTTTGGGGGCTGCAGCTCTATCAGCCCCCCGGCTACGCCACTGACGTATTATATATAATTAAAGGCTATTTTGAAAAGAAAAAAAAAACTCAAAACACTACAATTGTTAAATGAAGACGATGTGCGCGCGCGTGTGAATCCCTCGAAAGTATGTTCTCCGCGGGTCGATGATAATAAACGAGACGATGAAAACTCTTTTAAATTGCTATACGAGACACGTGCGACTCTTATTATTTATATTATTCAATTAAAAAAATTTTTAATTTAATTTTCAAACATTTTCGAAATTTCAGCCACTCGACGACAAGTGATGCTGGAATCGGCGAGCATAGCTTCGGGCGTCACCGTGGCGGTGCTGCTGGTGTTCATAATATGCACCACGTTCTACGTCAGGTCCAAAAGGCAACGGAAACTCAAGTCGAACGCGGCCGACGTATCGTGAGTATATAATAATTTATATTATTCGGTTCTTAGGAGAAAATCGATTTCTCGTATTTGAAAACGTAGAAAAAAACTTTTAATCACACTTATTATGAGCATTCGTATCTACGTGAGAAAATTTTCATTTTTAATAGTAGGGTTAGGGGACCTTCGTTTAACATTTTGTGCGGAGAAATTCGAATTCGAACGTGACAGCGTTCAAATATCGTTTTTTTTTGAAGAAAAATTACGAAAAAGAAAGGGGAATATCTTGACCGAGAGTTTTTTCGAAGAAAAAAAAGCCGACGTGACACTTGAGTACGTTTACGGACTTGGACTGTACGAAATTTCGTAATTTTTTTTTTTTTGCAAATAGACACTTTATAGTAGATACGAATGAAAATTAAACGTTCTCGATTGACGGTTAAATATTTAAAAAAATATTCTCTACAGTTTAAAACGCGCGCAAAATACCTACTAACAATTAGCGCGCTTTCGAAATACTTTGGATTCTGAAAATTAATTGAAAAAATGAATTGTTG
Organism: Slavum lentiscoides; assembly: GCA_032441835.1. Lineage (NCBI taxonomy): Eukaryota > Metazoa > Arthropoda > Insecta > Hemiptera > Aphididae > Slavum > Slavum lentiscoides. The sequence goes on from CM063708.1 coordinate 14,918,712, forward strand.
GAAGTTTCTTCGCGAAACGACCTCTATGAATATATTAAAAAAAAAAACCGCTTAAAATTTGTTTAACATACTTTTCCTTCTCGTTTCCTCGCAGAATGGTAGACGGCAATTGGTCGGAAGCGGAAAGGCGGCCGTTCTCGTACCGTCCGAAACACACGATCGTCACGATTCCTCTGAAAACGGTGATCACAGTGAGTATAACACAACGAACATTTCCGTTTCTATCGAAAAATTGCACTTTGCTTTTCTTAATTCTAAGTCTTCTCACCGCGACTTTGTCGATATACTGTTGCGCAACGTCGAGTATATAATATTTATTATCGTTAAAAAAAAAAAACACTGCCGTTTTTTATGTGTACTTAAAACCGTTGAAATATATGCTCGGTGTAAAACACGAGCGTAGTGCACGCGAAACAAATAAAATATAGTAAAAAAAACGATTTCGTTTTTTTCTCTCTCTTCTAATTCCAAAAAATAATAGAACTCGAAATATTTTTTTACTGCCATATTTTTTACGACGACACGCGTAAATACATACGCGTGTTTACCGATAATTAATATTTTAGTGGTTTGTTTTTTTTTTTTTTTATAACGTTTTTTTAATTCTCGACGTCGATGTGAAATTATACTTATCTGTGTGTACGAACTGCTGCACTTGAAACTCTGAATCAACGAGATAACAATAAAAGTCGTCGTAGACATGAAAACGAATTTCGTTTCCGACAAGAGAACGAAACAAAACGCGTACTCGTTATATTATTATTAGATCGTTTTCTATGAGGCGGTCGAAAATAGAGAACGGCGAAAACTCTTCCGAATTTCTGAATTTATAATAATACACAAAAATATCCTCTCTCGTTTAATTAAAAAAAAAAATTATTTGTATAAGGAAACGGTAATAATAATAATAATACACTCTATTGCGCCTTAAAGCCAACAAACGCACACGGTTTGTCCAAATATGGTACAGGCGGGTATGCTAAGCAGCCCGGATTTAATATTTATACGGTAGAGAGAAGTCGGATGCGAATTTGATCTATACGTTATATTGTTTTTTACCGTCTTGTACGTGTACTCTCTTCGGTTCTATTCTTCTCTTATATATATATATATATATATATTATTATATTATGGCGTACGAAGAAAGAAAATATCAACGTACACACGTTTTATACAGGGTGTAACAGAGAAACGTGTTGAAACAAAACGAGAAACTGCCCGAATTTTTTTTTACAGAATAATTTAAAAAAAAAAAATGAAAACTTTCAAGTTGCACTTGGTTTTTGTGCTTATACGTGTTTTGAATGCGCAATGCGAAATTTAATAATAAAATCCGATATTGTACGTGTATACGCGAGTGCGTTTAACTTAAAAAAAAAAGTCCTTTCTTTTTCTATATTATTGTCATTAAAATTAATTCATTTCTATTCGATAAGACTACCAAGTCGGTCGTACTACGCTACACTCGTATGTGTATTGCATTTTTCGAGTAAAAACGCGTTTTTCAAGTATTTTTTAAATATTTCATTTATGCACGTGACTCTCGGCGTGGAACGCGTTAAACAATAAAGCATTCGCATTTAACAGCGATAATTGATGTATAAAACAAAACGAAATTACCACACTAAGATCGATATACGACGGGATTAGTTCTTTTTCTTCTTTTATTATCGTTAAAGTCTTACTCCGAGTTCCTCTGGACATTTTGGTCCACATTCTTGCACGAACTATTATTTTTGTTCGATTGATTTTTCGGGGGGATTGATTGGTTTTGAAGTCTGTGTCAAAGTATAATTTATACGAATAGTGTATTTTTATCTTCTATCATCCGTTCGTGATAAAAATATCAACGAACAAAAGTCGAATAAATTTCGGGGGAAACAATGTGAACAAATTACGCAAATATTAAATAAGAAAAGATTCTGAAATCCGAATATTTATTTTTCGATATTATTTTTGAGGTGGCTGGGGGGAGAGAGGAAATTGTGTTAATATTTATTTTTTTGTCAGTTGCTGCTGTAGCTGTTGCACCCGGTATACAAAAAAATAACTTTACGAATACGCTCGTTGAAAAGTTTTTTTTTTTTTCTTTAATATATAACGTCGGGAGGGGAAGAAAACTTCTTGTATACACGTATATGTGTTCATATACTTATATTATCGTTGTTATTATAACTGTGTATTACGTATAGGTATCGCCCCATTATATAAAATACGAGTATATTGTGTACGACGTGTATTATAGTCCGTCCATACTGCGCGCGAGCCGTAATTTATAAGTATACAAATCGTGGGCGAAATCATTATTTTAATTGAGACGCGAGGTTATAATAATATTATGTTAATATGCGTATATTATAAACGTCCGAGTTGAAGAGAGGAAAAAATGTAGACGGGCGTTTGATTATATTATTATATAGTAATAAAAAAAAAAATAATAATAATAATATATGTTTACCGTGTGACCGAATGACGACGACGACGACGACGACAATAATGTCGGACGGAATAAATTTCTGCTTTTTTTTTTCGTCCACATAAAAACGCGATAAATTACATAATAAAACGGAATTTTAGGATTCTGAGCGAAACACTTTTTTTTCGGTATACCACGAGTGCTTCGATTTTTACGGTAAAATTATTTCCCCCGTGCAAACGAATAATGTGGCTAATTTTTTTATTCAATAATATTTCGGATTATTCTTGGCTTCAGAACCGTTTCGTTGAGTACGCGTGCTCGACATGTATGGGCGGTACGTTTTTTTCCCTTTAAGACGATATCCGTTTTTATCGATTCTCTAATGAGAACGTAACGCATTTATATTGTTAATGTATACACTAAGGCGTCTCCAAAACCGCGTCAAAAAGAGTTTTTCGACCGAATTCTCATCAGTGTTAGACGATTTTCGTCGTTTAGTAGTGCAAATTTAATAATAATAAAAACACTTTTATTTTGTTCTAAAATTCCGTCTCACTTAAAAAAAAAAAATAGGCCAATGGGCGGGTTTCGACAGTTTTGTCCTGGGATGATTACACCACGTCGTATAAATGCAGACTCCGTCATCAGTTGGGAGCAGTTTTGTAAAAAAATACTGTATTTAAATAATTTTTAAAAAAGTATTCGCTTAATAAATACATACAAATACTAGTATTAAAATACATTTTTACAAGACCGGTTGGAAGTGTGTGTGTACCTTCTCTGTTCCCGTGGCGTTTCCTCGGCGGACAGGATCGTATACCGACCGCGTGGTGTGGAAAGCCTCCACTCGAGTCCAGTATAGCACAGTTCGCTGTGCGAAAAGAATCCCGTTCGGCTCCTTTTGAGATGTTTGACCGATGCGCAGTGTCGGGACGGTGCCCCGGTCTTTGCCGAATTCCGCGTTAATACACACTATACCAATAACCGGGTTTGGGATTTGATAGCACCTAAAATTGCATGAATATGCGATAAAAATATCGAAATATGAAAAAAAAAAAAGAAATACAGAAATTCAGTGGCGTAGCCAGAGAGGCCGATGGGGCTGCAGCCTCCCCGAAATAAATAATCAGTTTTTTCAGTAGGTACCTACCGCGTCTATACATATTAATTATTAACATATAAATTAATTAATTATCAGCCTCAGCCCCCCCCACCTCCCAAATAAAAATCCTGGCTACGCCACTGTAGTAATTCAATATTTATTATTTATTAATCGTTATCAATGTATCGTATGGTCAGTTAACGGTAATCGATCTGTATATTTTATTTAGAAAATTCGATCGGCAATAAATAATAATAATAATAATCTAAAGCCCGCGTAAATTAAAACGACATTATTTTATTACTAAATAATATCGAGATTTTCATTAATTATATCATAGAAATGATTATAATATATAGATAAAATATGACTAGGTTTAGATTTAAAAAAAAAACGCGAATATATATCAAAAAAAAAGCGCTAAAAAAAGAAAATTTGCAAAATTAAATTTTTTTTGGTTTTCCGAAACAAAAATTGTAAGCTTATTCCACCTGTTTCTCGAGCATATTATCATATGAAACACATAAATGCTATAAAATCCCGACTCCGCCAATACATACCTTAACACGTTTTTTTTCCTCCCGCAGGAACAATCGTTGGCGACGACGGCCGCAGCATCGCGTTCCTCCGGCGACAACGGTGGTGGTCGACTCCCGGCCGACGAAGACAGTTCGCGACGAGAACCGTTGCTCGTATGAGACGATCACTCGTCCAGCAGCTGTCAGCCGATTCCGCGACGATATCTCGAGATGTGAGAGATCATCAGCATCCGCGGCGAAGGAGAAGAATCCTGTGCACGATCCGTACGCGCGAACGACGCGGCGACGACTTTTTTATTATTATTATTGTTTTTTTAATCATTATTATTGTCATCGCGATTTTATAAAATCTCGTATTCGCGTCGCGTCGACGAAGGAGGACCTCTTATTATTATTATTATTATATATTCGGTCACGTTCGAGGATACGACGATGGACCACCGGCGGCAAAACAAATCCACGAGTCAAAATTTAAAAACAAATAAAATTCAACGTTATATACAAAAAAAAAAAAACATTTAAAACCTTCGAAACCAAAATTTTCAAAATAAAAATATCTTTTTTTTTATTCTTCTTTCTTCCGAATCCTGTATGATAATTCTGTTTTCGTCGTCAATGGCCGCGAGCTGAGATTTTTCATTTTTTTTTTTTTTACGTATATACGATATATCGTACAAGCCAAAGACAAAAATAATAGTGTAAAAAAAAAAGATTAAAAACGATATGGAAATTATACGTTAAAAAAAAAAAAAAATACGAAAAACTCGCGAAAAATCTCATCCGTCGTTCAACACCCGCGCTGGTTACTGTTCTCACTCGTGAGACGGTTTTTCTTTTTAACCACAAACTCCTCGTGTATTATAACAGAGATGATATTAGAAACCGAAAAAGGAAAAAAAAATCTCCGAGCCACACATAAACGTGTAGTAAGATTTTTGTTAAGTTTTTTTTTTTTAACAAGACGACAAAAAAAAAAAAATGATCTTTTTTTTTTGGTCCGCGCGATCCGAACGTTTCTTTCCTACTTATAATACGTATTTGTTGTACAAGCGCACGCTTATTATATATATATAAAAAAAAATTATTCGGGCGAGTATATATATATATATATATATATATATATTGAGTGTATCGTATCTCCTTCTTCTTAACATTCTAACAAAATAGTGTATTGCGATGTGTGTATCGTCCGTGTGTATGTATATATTATATTTATGAAATTATTATGATTTTTTTCGTTTTACAATTATTCATTTATTATTATTATTATTTTTTTAAAATCGTTGTTTTAAACAGTTTCGTTTCCCCCCCCCCCACTCCACCAAATTTTCAACGCGTGTCAATTTTTATATTTGTACGTATTATTATTGTCGATTCGAGTTTTATACGCGTGCGTTGAAAGAAAAATCCGTCTCTATATATACATTTATATATACATATTATTGTACACCCATTATACACGTCATATATTATTACATACCTTATTGATGATTGTGAATATTATTGAAACTAAAATCCACAAAAAAAAAAAAAAAAAAAAACAAAATGTCTTCGATTTATAAATACTTGTATCAAATATAAATATATTTGTATATGTATATATATAAATATTTAAGTATATCAAAGATAATTGTGTAATGTGGTAAATTTGAATTTATATGCGTTTTTATATTTTATATTTATTATATATAGTTATTTATTTATAATTATTATTTTTTAATGTAAATTATCGCTGTTATATACATTATTCTGTCTGTTGAAAAAGTAGATTTATATTGTTTCTCTTGTCGAGAGCGCACCGTGTGTACCCTCCACATCGCAATCTCGTGATTACAACTCATTGACGTTCCCTCCTTTTATCGTCCTCTCTTTCCATCAGTGTCAATCCCTCCGGTCACCACCTTTCAGCTGTGTGTATTTATGTGTATGTTGAATTTCCTAGAAAAAAAAAAAAAAAAAACGCTAAATTATTAACTTTTACAATATAGAAACCTCCCAGTTTTTAAATAAAGTATATACATAAATATATTAATGCATATTATTATAATTGTTGTAAAAAAAGAGAGTTTAAAAAAAAAAAAAATCGGAGTAATCTACCAGTTCCTAATTTTTTTTTTTTTTTTTTTTAATTATTATTGTAATAATTTAATATTAATATAATAACGATGATAAGATAAAATGCTATAGTAAATTTACGATATTTTTAGTTGTTGTAAATAAATAAATAAATTTAAAACATAAATAAATAAAAACAATAAACGCAAATATACCAAAAAACTTGTATTGTTATATATTATATATATATATTTTTTTTTTGTACACTAAAGTACCGTACTGTATTATGTACTTTACTATCGTACTTGGGTAAAATACGTTTTTTTAAAGTACCTATTATTTTAGAATATATTTTGGTGAGTATACGCGTTCAATCACGTTCTGGCTAATGTATTTATTTTTTAAACGGCCAACAACTCCTTCGCGTTTCGTATAAATTGTTGAAAAATGTGTTTGTATAAATGTACGATTCAATTTTTCATAAAAACAATCAAAGGGACATTAAAAAAAAAAAAAAAAATGTTGACTCGAGCCATCAGAATTTTGTTAACTGATATTATATTTGAATTTTTATATTAAATTAATTTTTTTTTTTAACTCGCGGCCTCGAAGATTCGATGGAAGTACGGAAATCGAAATGGTCATGGAATCCAATGGAAAACAAAAAAAAAAAACACCAGAAAAAGCACGCAACTCGAGACAAAACAACAATTTCGAAACTGAAATGCCCCCCCTTTTTTCTTTTTCTATTCAAATCCACAGTGCTGTGTGCAAAGTGCGGACTTATACATGAAGTCACAAGTGATGAGTTTTACCGAGTCGAGGATTCGGAACATTTGAATTTTTTTTTTTCTGAAGTCAACGCCAATATTCGTGTGTGGAAATTGAAATCGGAACGCGTCGCCGGTTCGGCGAAAATTTCTTGATCGAAAGAGACACGTTCGTTGCAAACGGTTTGTACCGTTTTTTTTTTTTTGCAAGAACGCTTTTGAAATCGACATAATTTATCATTTGTTTGGCTTTCTGATAAAAGCGTTTAAAAACCGTGTTTCGGCCCCCCACTTTAGTAAAAATATGATTTATCGCACGTACAGAACAAAACAAAACCAATCGAACTATTTTAAACGAATTTTAATTAAAAAAAAAAATTATGTACACCGAACTATTCTTTTTTTCGTTTTATCGCCTTTTTTTTTTTTGATCGAAAATCGAAACGACCGTTTTGTAGTTTTAGGCGAAACGCGTAGGCAAACGATTATCTTGCGCGTGTATTGTGCAGTTACGCATAAAAGCGATATTTCTGGTCCGATAGTAAAATATTATTTTCCGCCAGTGGCGTATTTACGGGGGGGGGTCCAGGGGTACTGGACCCCCAGAACCAAAAAAAAGATTATCCAAAGGTATTTTTTATTAAATACCTTATATCAATATATCCTGTTGGAATTTTCAAAAAAAAAAATTTGGACCCCCCCCCAGAAAAAAGTTGAAAATACGCCACTGTTTGCCGCAGTAAACGAGACGCCGCGATTCGTTCGCCGCATAAATCTAAGAAAAACAAATTGACAAAAACGATATCGAACAGGAGTACTGTGTCACAATTGTTTGAGTTTTTGGGACGTAGGACCGTGGAAAAAAAAATTATTAAATATAAAAAAAATTGAGTTTGGTTGTATCTATTTGTACGAACTAATTGTTTTATAATCAGAAAAAGTAAAAGAAAAAAATCGATATAAAATATTAACGTTTCCTTTTAAGATTTTTTTTTTTTTATAATTTTAAGTAGGCACAATTCGAAATACAGATTTTTTTTTTTTTTATAACGGTTTTGAGATATTTTTATTATTTATATACCGACCAAAAAGCAGTGGCGTCATTTCAGTTTTCAAAAGGGGGAGGCGGCAAAAGACTTGACCGGGCCCATTATTTAACTATTTCCCATTTACATTTAGCTCAATACAATTTCTATTTTACATATAATTTTGATATTTTCGTTATCATAGGCACGAATCTCCCGATATACATATATATATATTTTTTTTTGTGGGAGAAAATTCATTACTTATAGTCAACTATATAATAAATGTATCATAAATATCTATATGGTACGTAAATATTACCTGTGATTCAAGTTTTGAAGTTTCTCTTGTCATAACATTAAACACGTTAGAAATGACGTTTTGCGATCAGCTCCGAACAGCTTGTTCAATAATTTTTCTCTCTTTTTCTCGCCGTCATCATGGTCACACCACCTTTAGCGTTTTTCATTTTTATTTTTTACACTTGACACTCACAAATATATATATATATATATATTCATAAAACATACGTTTGAAGCGTTAAACAACGGCTAAACAAATTCGTTTATGCCGTACGCGATATAGGTTCGTCAAGTGACAACTGTCAAACGTATACATCATATTCTTCGAATTAGAGGTAACGTCAATAATAATTTACGCACTGCCTTCAACAATAACCGTGTTTATCGAAAAAACCCCAGAACCGCAGTAAGTTGTTACCACGAATTAATCACCTTTAAATCGCGGTTATAACCTGCATACTTTTTTATTTTATTATTAGTTTCATTTTAATCCACCGTTTGCCACGCGATTTGTTATCACTCATTATTATAGATTTGGTTAGAATAATTTTATTTACATCATAGGTATCAGTATGAATCATTTCGGCCCACTGTAAACAAGGAGGGGGCAAATGCCCACCCTGCCCCCCTCCACCAAATGACGTCACTGCCAAAAAAATCTCGAACATTGTATATTATTTTAAACGTTGTAACTCCGTTATGCGGTCTCGACTTTCGATATGAGAAAAAAAATTATTTTTGGCCAGTACGATACGTCACGAGTAGTGTATAATATATAAATGTGAAATGGAAATCTTTGTCATGCATGTTCTTTGAAATTACTCATCCGATTGTCTTGATTTTTTTTTTTTTAAACGAAAATGTACATCGCGGAGCAGGTTTTAGGCTTAATTTTAATGTTATAAATCAATTTTGTTTTAATTTATTTATAATTGTTTATTTTTCAGTACCCCACGGCGCAGTGCGGCAAAAAAAAACCACGGGCGTGTACTCTCCCACTGTCAGGCGTCTCCACTCCCCACCACGTTGACGCCATATCGATACTTAATATAGGTAATTATTATAATTTACACTAATATAATAAAGCTGAAGAGATTTTTTTTGTTTGAATCTCTGGAAAGTGGAACTACCAGTCCGATTTGAAAAATTATTTTTGTATTCGCTAGTCCAATATTCTTGAGGAAGGTTATTTAACATCACGCTACGACCCTCAGGAGCCGAGCAACAGAAGAAAAAAAAAAAGAGTCTGAAAGAACGCTAAACGAAAACGAATAGTAATAGCGCAGGCGGGCGATGTGACGCGGTGGGTCGGGGGCCGACAACGTCCAAAATATCAGTTATTTAACGATGGAATAAGTTTAAAAAAGTCGGTGAAGTTTCTTTATTCGTCGGTATCGTGGATCGACGTGTTACCTCAGCGCAGAGCTAAAAAGGTGGGAATTAAAAATAGGAAATGTGTTGAATAACGAATTAATAAATAATAATAATAATAATATTTATCTCTTTTGGAAATAAAACGGGCGGTAACCCAATTGACAGGCAAATATATATAATAGCACAGTAATGTGGAAAAAAAACAAATGTGTACATTATAATAAAGTTAAAAAGAGAAAGAAGAAAAAAAAAAGATGTATTTATTAATTCTAATGGAGGTAAATTATTAATAATAAACACAAAGGAAAATGTATTGTGAAACATTATAGTATTTAAAGTAAGAATTAATGGTTGTATATAAGGAGTCCTTGAAGAAATCTAAATAAGGATGATAATTTTATTTTATTTTCTGTATTTATTAATTCTAAAGGAGATAAATATAATAATTTACAAAAAGAGAAAAATTTGAGGTATACGGTGTAAAACATTAGTATTGAAGGTAAGATAGTTGATGATTTTATTTAAGGAGTCCGAAAAGAAATTTAACTCGGGGTGACAATTACAAGAAGACATAGCCACTAGGTAAGGGCGAGTTCTTTGAGAAATTGGTGTTCTGAGACGAGATGAAAAAGTGTGTTTGAGATCTGTGGTGATGAAGAGGAACTCTGAATTGGATAAGATCTAGTAAATATGGCGAGTTTAAATTGAAACGGGAGAATCGAACAAAATTTTGAACGATGTAAGAAGTGGCGTTTTTTACGGTCAACGAAGTGCACGGGGGCAGCTATAGTTTTATATATTTTATAATTATTTAAATATTTTCTCTTCGTATCGAGTGTATCACAACCGTACGATTTGTTTATAAAAAAAAAAAATACGGGGCTCCCAAAATATATGGCTCGAAGTAGTATTATTCGATTTGTATTTTATGAAATTTTAATAAAAAAAAAAAAAATGTAACAATTTGAAAATATTTTAAAAGTCATTTATATAAATGGTATGAATATAATATGTTATACTGCAGCACGCGGTCGACGAAAAATATAAATGCTAACTGCAAAACAGAATAATATTACTCCTTAAAAATGATAAAAATAGAATAAAAAACACTTGTAAGCAAAATACACTAGAGGACAGTATTTTACAGGATTATCTCACATTACGCGTTTTCCGTTGCGATATAACGAATGCAAAGATACATTTTTTAAATCTCCGTAACTAATTTTTTTTTTAATCGATATTTTTGAATTAAAAAACGCGTATGAGGATCCATATTATATTTGAAAAATTGAAGTCTTCCATTTTTTTTTTATTTATATATTAAGTACGCGTTAAGTTAGGTTAGTCTATGTTTTATTTTTGAAAATCGATCCGAAGAGAGTAATTTTTTTACCGTTGTTCTGCGCGGACGCGTTTTTACCGTTGAAAGTCGTCGACCCGCAGACGTTCCCCTGAAAAAAAAAAGTGTCAAAAAGTTGTCACTCTTCCGACACCTGCAGATTTTCATATATGTAAAGTCAGTGGCGCGATATGCTAGTTGAATTGCCTAAACATTACGCCCGGAATCATCGTTAAAACCGTTTCAATACCTAATATCCCGAAGGCCTAAATCTTACTTATTAAGACACCGAATTCTCACAGAAAATAAATTACAATATTATCTGTACGCGCAGAGCTGTATTTTTTATATACCTATATAAATGTCTTTAAAATTTAAAGAATATACGAGATTTTTTTAAAAAAACGTTAAAAATCATATTACGTTCGTGACTTTTTTTTAAGTATTAAAAATATTTAGAAAAATATTTGGCTGTGTCATTGTAATTTATTTCGTGTGCTTAAGCATAATAGCGTTCAGTGTCCTTTCCCGATGATGCAATTATTTCCATGAAAACCGTATAACGTCCTTTTATTCGTGACGATATACGCAAAAAAATAAAAATCTCTTTTTTTTTTGGATTTCGTTTTCTGTATTACAATATTAATGTCGTTATTTGACTCGGTAACGCAGCGTGTGGTAGGTGAATTATATGCAACGACCGGGTAAAAAAAAAAAAAAAAAAATTCTGTGCTTTTTTCCCCTCTTATTCTTTTGCGGACCAATCACAGTACCATTATAATATCATTGAAATTTCGCCATTAGTAATATTTTCGTTGCTATATTTTATTGAAACCGTGCGCGTACGTATCGAATTTGGCCGATATCTTTAGTAAAACGTCAAATTTTTTTTTCTTGGGAAAAAAATCATTACATATTATAGTCGAAATGCGTCGAACTTAATACGGGAACGACTCGAACGAGTTTTATAAAATTTGTTTTTTTTAAGTAAAGTGCGTACGGTTTTGGTTTTTTACAAACTTAAAAGCCTTGCTAATTATTTAGATATGTTAAGTACCAAAAAAAAACAAACTCCACCGCCGTTTTTCTTGCAAAAACCTTCATTCTTATTCTGGCGACCCCGATGGCGTGACGAGCGTAAAAAAAACGCGCTACAAGTACAAAAAAAAAAAAATGTCTCGCTACGATTCGTATGAGAATTTCGCAAGAAATATCATCCGAGTATTTAGTTATACATTTTAATAATAATATTCTAAAGAGTACATCGTTAGAAACCCGGGTTTCGGAGAGAAATTTCAAAAGTTTTTTTACTATTAGCTGGTTATCCTACTATAATAGAGCGTTCGTATTGTCAGACTTGTCGGCAGATTAGCTTTATCAGTTGTCAGACTCCATACGTACTGATCGATTCGGTTTATCCGTGTTTCGTCAAATTGTATTTTACCAAATTAAACGCGTTCGTTTCACCGATTTCTCTTCTTTTTTTCCCCACTACAATACGAATACGTCGCGGGGGTAGAAATAGGAAGGCAATTATAACTGCTGCGGTGTTCGTTTTGTACAGCTGATGACGAAATCGAAAAATAGAGAAGTGGCTCAAAACGGCGGCTCTTACAAATGAGAAATTACCCTTATTGTACATTTCTGAAGAGAATTCGAAACGAATGAGCCGGCCAGACTTGAAAAAATTATTTACGAATGAAAAATCTTACATTTTACGAGCTATTGTACTTGGTACAACTACACTTTATAGAGATGCGAAATACTGCGTCTGTTGTCGTCGGGCTGGTCTGTCGAATTTAATTATAATTAGAGAAAAGCTAAAAAAAAAATGTTGGACTACCAATAAGAATTTCCTGGATTTTAAGTTGTTTGACTTGGAAACGAGTAGAATTTGTCGATTGTCCCGGGTGTACTGAATACGCCGAGTTCGTGACGTTTTTAAAACCGCCTATAAAACGAGTCCTAAGGAGAATCGTTACATCATTTATCGCAATAATAATTCAAAGAGTTTGCAGACGAAAACAAATAACGAATTTTTTGCGCACGACTGCGCGGTTATGACCGCGTTCTCAGCTACCGTTCGTGATGCTGTTACACCGCGCGCGTATGACATTGTACCGCATCAATAATAGAAAAAAAAAACACGTAATCACAGTACGCGCATTATGATATTTTTATCAAAATTATTCGATCTACATCTATACGGATGACCCAGAGTTACGTATACGCATCTGATTGCTTTCAAAAAAAAAAAAACCGGACAAATACGAATACATCAGCAACAATAGAGCAGCAGCAAAACATGCAGATAGGTAGGTTATCCAAGGTTCGTTCCCTCCGACCACGCTTGTAATACAGCAACGTAGGAAATTTTATTGTTTTAGAGGTAATTTAGTTACAATGACGATCGCATCATCGTTCTCGTTGGCGTCGTTGCTCGTTTTCTTCAACGTCGTGTTTCGGTGCCAAGTGCGTATAATCAGACTTTTTTTTTTCTAAACGAATAAAACCGACGATGTCCTATCGAAAACAAAAAAAAAAACGATAAATCACATAATATTATATTAATATTAATATTATACGCACACAGTATACTCATACGCAAAGACGTGTTTCAGACGCAATCGTGGGAGCTCAGAAGAGCCGACCCGGGTAGCAAAACCGTATCGTTCTACAACAACACGGTGACAGACGTGTACATGCAGGCCAGATGGACGTGGTGGGACTCGTCCGGCGGATTTTGGGACACCAGGCTCAGAGTGAATAAAGAAGGTATATAATCGCGTTCACGTAAATCATTATTAGGTAACCATTATCGTGTAGGTGTTCGAGTTTTTTTTAACAAAAAGTTAAAAGTCGAGCTGTCGGTAATAATAGTTTAAAGGAGAAAAAAGTGAAATTTCGTTCAAAATACGCATTCCTTATCGTTCTATATTGTGTGATAACATAAGAAACCACTTCTTTTCAGGTATGAGCAAAAAAAAAGATACGGTTATTATTTCTCTTTAATAAATTCGTGTAATGAAGTCATATTTTTTCCCCCGCTCAGTTTTCAAAAGTAACTATTGATCGTGTTCAGTTACTCTAACTACTACTTGTCAGTAGTTTTTATACTCGGACTCCGTGGTTCTGCTGAGCCCGCCATCGCGGATGACCGTTTTTTTTTCTCCTGGCAAATTTTTCATTTATAAGTTCAACGGTAATAATTAGTGTTCAAATCGACAGAAACGCGTAATATTTATTAACGAAATTTCCACGTTTTCTCGGATTCGGATAGAACGCGATAATATTATAAAAATGTGTCCCCCCCCGTGGCCGAATCTGAAGTACGAACTTTGCGTGTCCTTAGCGTATATATTCAGAGCGAGAGTCAGAGATCTCATCTATATCAATATGTACGAATAGAAATAATTTTAATAATAATTTTTGTGGATTTTGTAGAGAAAAAAACTAGTGAAAATAATATTATTTTTTTCTTTTTTGGCCGTTATAATTCATATGTGACTAGAAATTTTTTTTTTTTAAAGGTCATCGCGTGCAAAAGAGGTAATAATATTTAGATTTTAGTGGGAATAAATGTTTTGAGAATTTCGTTAAAAATGTATAACGTTAGGGTGACTTGTTACGACGTTAATTTTTTTTATTAATCGTATAAATTTAAAATAACGCTGTTCGAATGCAAAGTATCGCGATAAATCATTTTTCTTTTAAAAATAAATTATTAAATAAAATCATATAATATAACATATAGGAAACCGTAATTTTGGCATACAATTTTAAATAGTGCTTAATTTACGTATCCAATTCAACGGGTCGAGCTGAAAAGATTAAAATTGATTTGTTTTTGAGATACATAATAAATATAATTTTAACTAAATATCGTAGTCGGTGTCCAGCTCTGAGCGTAACACAATTCGTGAACGTCATAGCGTGTTTTTTACTCTTTTATTTAATCGTACGAAAACGAAGTAAAATCCATTATAATAATATTAAAAAAATTTACGAATACCGAATAGATAATAGTTAGTAAATTAACGTTTGCAGTCTAAAAAATCTGTGCAATTGTAAAAAGACTACGAGTGCAATTCTAAGTGTTACAACGTACAAATAAGTAATTTTTTTTTGTTTTTAACATGTAGAATTCGTTATCGCGTTTATGTATCAATAAATAACACATTAAAAAAAACACGTTTAACGTACACAAAAAACATATATGCTTATTTTTCCAAATAGTCTTCAACGAATCTTTCGGTATATTTAAACCGTTTTTTTTCTTCCAATATTCGTTTGTTCTTCAAAGTCTACTAATAATTAACGCTAAAAGGGTAAAAGTAAAAATCGTATCTAAAAAAATAAAAACTAGGCGTACGTAACTTCATATTGTTTAATAGTTAAAACGCTTTCTTACCGACATTTATTTATTTTTCATATTATAATACTAATTTTTAACGATGAATTCGGCAACAACTGTTTTGGGCGGTATTTGTATCTTTATCTATTTATGTTTTTATTCTTCTAAAAATTTTTTAAAAAATACCCTTTCTTCCACAATATTGTAAAATCGTTAATAACGTATTTCCGGATATACGTTATAACGATAATAATTACGTATTCGCGTTATCTATTTTTAATCTGTTTTTTTTTTTTTTGAGGACAAATGGTTTAGTATAAATTATAAAATATATTATTGTATTTTTAGTTACCCGTACAATAAGCCAATGTATATATTGTAGGGAAACGATTGAATTTTTTCATGTGTACGCTATATATTATAATATATGCTGCAGTGATATTATAATAGATATAGAATAACAAAAATTTTATTATATTATATACACGTTAAAATTGTGGTAATTTTTTTTTTTTTTAATTAATATTTGTACAATTGTTATTGTAATGTATACATACGAGGAAAATCGTTTTGAACATTCGAGAGCGGATAACTGTTTGAATTCGCGTGTCATTTTTATTTTTATTTTCCGGAGATATCGAAAATTTTTGCGAAAATTATATAGATATTTTGCGAAAAAAATATATTTTATCCGCCACGCTCTTGTATTATATAATTGCAGCGAAGGGAGAGTTTTTTTTTTTTGTAATGGTTACCAATGTTTTTGACACCGCGGATTCAGTGAAACCGCATTTTTTTCTTCGGAAATCCAAAATCCACTGAATTTCGAGTTGGAAAAAAATAAAAGGATTTTTTTTTGTTTTACGAAAAAAAAGCGTATTACGAATTTAGACGTCGTTTTTCACCGTTTCGGATAAACGCGTTTTATCGGAAATCACAAAGTATAAAAAAAGGAAACCGATGTACCAATCGAATATCGTAAGGAAGATAAAGAAGCATATTAGATATTGCGATTAGATTTTCGGAAATTGATATTATTATAATAAATTACACGATAATAAACGAATAGCAATTAATATTATACTGTGTACGCACACAACGCGTACGATGAGCGACGGACGTTTAGACATTGTAATTGAATCCGATTTCTTTTTTTTTTAATCAAACGACGATTGAAATTGCAAGTATTGTAGTATAGAGTGGTTTTTAATTCGGATTTATATTATATCATTTATTTGTATCGTGTTATTTTCACACGCAATCGTACAAAAGAAGATAACCCATATTTATTATAATAATAATACGCGTTCATATATATATATATATATATATATATTATTATAATAATTACTCGCGCACGTGCGAAGTGTATTTTATTCATCGAATATCGTATTATTAATCGGTTTTTTTTTTTTGCTGATCGTCTCGATTCTCGTCGGTCATTATACACGTGTGCGCGCGTAACAATATACTACTAATTCGCGACCAGACTCGTGTCTGAGAACGCTTTTATCAATCGATATTATGTACGCGGATAAAAAAAAAAATATTTAAAGATATTTTACGTGTATCAAAATATAATTAAGAATATTTAAAAACAGTATAATTCCAGTCATTTTTTTCGTTCGTCGACAGTTTCTCAAATACACTCTGTCTATACCTGGATTTCGCGTTGTTCGTTTTGAAACACGAGTATTTATATATTATAAAAATTTCGACACGACGTCTTTTGATCGCGTGTTACCGCCGCGGATATCGATGCACGCGCGGAATATTGCTGTAAAAAGAAAATTCCGAAGGGAAGTTTTATGAATCTTAAAATATATTTCGTTGGCCGCGACAATTATTCACGAAATATTAAAAAAAAAACTCAAAACGCGTTAATTCCCCCCTCCCGATATCCACAAATCGATAATCATCAATTATAATTTTTATTAAAAAGAGTTTTTTTGAGTTTTTTTTTATTAAAAAGTTGACCTTCTTAACACGGACATAAACGAAATATTAACCGAATACGTCGGGGGAAAAAAATAATGCAAATATGTAAAAAAAATCTGCGATTATGTACGGCTCATTTTGTTATACCTCGAATTTCGACTACAATTTCTACGGCTAAATTCGTTGCGATAAGCAGTAAAAAAAAAAATCCGAGCCCTATAAAATCGATTATGTATCGTAAAAATATATAAATTATCTCATTTATATGCATCTAACGGTGTAGAAATCTGAAATTTGGTTTTTTTTAAAAAAATTATTATAATATTCGTCTATGTACACAGAGTATTTACGTCATATATATATTATGTGTGATAATTATTCATTTTTCATTGTTATCGTTGTACCGCGTAAAATATAATTTACGCACAATAATGTTTGTAATAAAAACGGAAACGTGTGAAAACTGACCAAGGCCGAGTGTATGCAACAAGCGCGGTCTTCTCAGTATTACTGTACTTATTGTACACACAAATGAGATTTCAAAACCTCATCACTAACACAATATAATATTATAATATATAATATTATATATTATAATATATAAGTGCATGCGAGTCAATGCACGCGTTGACCTAAAAATAACGCGTATATTTTATCTTACGTGCGCCGTCGCAATACAATCAAAGTGTTTTTACTGTTGTTATTCGCGTTTGTCTACAAAAAACGCGTTTTTTTTTTAGCGATTATGTTTTTCTTTATTCGGTTCAGCTCCCGAGGGTTAAAGCGTCCGTCCATCGATTCCTCTTTTTATTTCACATTAAAACGTGTCCCGCAATACCCCACCGCGTTGCTGCAGACGTTCCTATCATTTCTATACGTTATAGACCAGCGGTTCTTAAACTATGGTCCACGGCCTCCTGAGAGTCCGCGATGATGTCGGTACACGACGTGTACGCGTTCGAATAATCCGAATTATTCGGTATAAAATTTAAAAGCATTTGATACTCGAGTTATCAAAACTTACTATACTCTTCCACATACGCTCTGCAATGGCGTATACCAGTGGTGGTTATAAGGGGAGGACGATTGGTGGATTGCCCCACGCCCATGGAATTTGATAATTTTAAATTTAGTATATCATTGACCTAACAACACCGACTTGTGTCATGTCAGTTGGTCCGATTATGTTATGGTTATGCTCCATTTTCGCCCCCCTTGAATATCATGAATAACTTGTATAAGGCTGGAATTAGTGCTCGACCGACGTTCAGCGCGTACGGTACGCGCTGACAGTGTGCATTGATCATCGGTAGTGGTCGAGCGTTTAATGCTTAGCTGACAACAAACTCGGTCGGTCGTGTACAGTGTAAACGAGTAAACGTGTAAATGTGAGTAAACGAGCAAACGTTAAATAATAATAGTAAACATGTGAAATAAACGAGTAAACGTGTAAACGAGTGTACAACGAGGAAAGATGGATCCGTATGTTCATTTCATTTCATTGAAATACGCGAAATATTATCATTATTAATAATAATAAAAAAAATAATAAAGATTGTGATCGGTCGCTCGGTCAGCGTCAAACTAAACATCCACATATAGCGCTTATAGCCGACCGTAATAAAACAGGAAAAGAAAGTAGTCACCAGATAGCGCTACGACACAACATAGAGGGCGTGGCAGAAAGGCGCGCATATAAATAGCGGTCCGAAACCATCGGAGCGCTCAGTGTAGTCACGGCGGTTAGACGTGAACAACGTAGTTCGCGTCTGACTGCGGTGTGTGCATGTACATACTATCGATGTACTCGTATGTCTTAATATCGTAATGTGTTCATTTAATTTTCAACAGAACTTATCGGCGGCGGGTTTTCATACTTTGACCAACACGGAAACGAATTGTCGTCGGTCAGATGGTTCAGGATGAAAATGAACAGACCGATCAGATGGAAGTACATGTCGTTAGCATCACCGCCGGACAGCTGGTGGATGCGTTCGGTAATACCGTGGGGAAACATAACTTGGGGATTCAAAAATCAAATCGACGGTTCGTGGGTGTTCAAAGTCGGTTAGTATATTATAATAATAATATCCGTTGACTGTACGTCTAGAAATACGCTTTTATTCTTTGTTTTTTTTTTAGGTAAATCTTTGACTAAATACGATTATAAGGCGGATCTGAAATAAAACCGCCCTTGCGCTAGGTTAGGTTAAGTTAGGGTTAGTTAACCTCAAAAAATTCTGATACTTTGGCTGAACCGAATTTTTTTATAGAATCGACCATGTGTCTTCTATATGGAGAACGCCCAACGCCGTTTTTCGAATATTACAAATTTCCAACATCCATAATATGTGTGCAATATTACGTTTTATGGAACAATCTGTTGTTGAATTTTAATTCCCAAATATTCCACGAGGGAAGGTGGTATTTACAAATTGTAAAAATCTGAGCAGCCAAAGCCTGACGATTTCGTTAGAACGAATAATATCTAAAACGAATATGATACACGCCCGTAAAGTGTCCTCCGAATATAACGTAGTGGAGGACAGCGTTGAAAAAAGTAAGAAATTTACAAAAAATTTTCAAAAACTTTTTTACACGACTCCGTCGTAGCGATTGACGTTTGCTTAAGTTCCGTGCGTGTACGTATAATTGCGTTTACCGAGCCCCTTGATGATAACTGGTATGTTTTGCAGCGATTTGTCGAAAATATCTGATGTTTTTGTTGTGTTAATTTCCCGCCAAAAGACAAACCGAATTTGCAAATTTATCGACTACTTTTCAATGGCATACATCGGTTATTGTAGAAAAATATTTCTAATCAGAAATTCATACTGAAATGCCGGATAACGAGATGTCATTTGCTCAGTTCTTGTATGTAGAGGATAATATTGAAATGTGTCTTGCTAAAATTACAAAATAAAACATATTTCTGTTTGTGAAATCTCTTCCATCAAACTCAAAACACATCCCACGAGAACATAATTTTACAATGTATGTAATTTTACAATTTATACAATTATGTGTGAAGAAAGTTGCGTTAAAAAAGAAAAATCATTTTTAATAATAAATTTGATTTATTACGATTGTTTTTGGTGATCTGTACGATTTTACCAAAAATGTGTTGTTTCTCTATAATTTTATTCGATTTCATTTGATTATTATTGACGGTTTTATTGTAAATTTCAAATAAAATATAAACATTAATATTAATTTATGCAAAATGATATTTGATTCTTACGTTATTATTAGCGCTTGGATTTTAATGTATTTTTTAAAAAGAGACGCATTTATCGCCTAAAAACTACAAAAATGTCAAAAAAAGAAATTCACTTTAAATGGTCAAATTTTTTATTTTGACAATTGCATGCATGACAACCTGGGCGCATCGCCGAAACGATGTTATCCGCATACGATATAATTCGATTTCGGATGAATTTCTTATTTCGTAATTATACTATAGAAAGGGGTCAAAAATTATTTAAAAAAAAAACTAAAAATACCCCTTCCCCCCCCCAAAAAAAACGTCCTCTGTCAGAATAGTGTATATATCCTTAAAATACACGGGTTTCAGAAAGAAAAAGATGCAAATGCATCGAAATCCGAGCCCCGCATTGTTATCACACTGGTTTTGATAAGTAATTTTTTTTTTTTGTAATAACTTTAAGCGTTTAAGTCGCATTGCCGTAGATTCCGTTTAACCAGTTCGAATGCAAAACGCTCATCCGTTTTTACGAATATGTTTGTTGTTTGTGTTTAGATAACGATACCCTGGAACCGAAATTCGATCGAAGTGACGACGGATGGTCGCGGAACATGGGGAACAGATGGAAGCGATCGTTGAAACCACGTGAGGTGCGCATTTTCATAAATATTTAAGTGTACTTGAAATCTTTTGCATTATTATTATCACTGTATGATCGGTTATCTTTAAAAAAATCTGAAGTATAAAATACAGGTTTTTCGAATTCACTCAGCTGTGCAGTTATTGAAAGAAAATTGAAAACGCTCGCTCGTGCACGAGATGATAATATTTTATTAAGAGCCACACACACACACACACACACACATTATTACAGAACAGAAATGAACACGAACCGAATTTAATAGGGGAAAAAATGAACTCGTTAGCATAATTGATGTTTTGACGTTTCGATTGCGTTAAAAAAACGACATTACTTTTTACACGTTTTTTTCTCCCCTGTTTATTCGCGTTTCTGAAATACGACGGTTTTTGAGAAAAAATAAACATCTTAGCGTTAAATTTTTCTATTTCGTATTTTAATGTTATATTGTTGTTCGGATCTTGTTTGGAATTTTAGCGTTTAAACATTCGGAATAATTTTTTTTTTTTTGTTTTTTTTCTTAACGTTTTGCGCGTGTATAGAACGACGCGGAGAAATTTTGGAAAGCGCCTGGTGAAAAAACGAACCAAAACTCGGACGGCAACAACGACGACGACGACGACGATGTCGGCGGAGAAGATCTGTTGCAAATGATAATCGGTAATGTTTTTTTTTTTTATATATATATATAAGCAAACGTCTCGTATGCGTGCGTATATAATATACTCTATTCATTTTAAGATTATACCGGGTGGCGAACGGTTAGGTTAGGTTAGGTTAGTTGGTTAGGCGGCTAGTATAGCTGTTCTGTCATTGGCTGTTGCTGTCGGCGGCAGTCGGCACACGCGACGGTTGCCGACAATCGGAATACCCGATAGAACCTCGCGCCTGCGCGAACATGAACCTGCAATTCTCGTCCGGTATAATCATAAACTGAACAGAGTATAGTAATTAAGATCTGAACTGCCCGTTTTATTGGTAACTTATACGCAGTATAAAATCTTACGCCGGTAGGAAAAAAAACTTATTATTCGTATTACAGCGTTTAAAACGAAAACTTTTACGCGCGTATATTAAATTGTTATTTACCAATATTATTATTGTAATTTATACATTAATCGAAATTTCACGAGATCACTACGTTTACGAGAGCTCCGAACGTAAAAATAGTTGCGTCGGTATTCTTTTTAAACGAACTGAAAAAAAATTGCGATCGGCGGTTCGATTTGTCTGACTGATTTACAATTCTGGTGTCCAACGCAGGTACGTTTTTTGTGAACCGAGAGGAATTTTTCGAAAAATCGGCAAAAAATATAATCAGTGTCTCGTGAACTCTGTTTCGATAAAATCGAACGATTTGCTCTGCTGCAACACATCGTGTTGCGGATAAAAAAAAAAATAACAGAATTTTTTTTCCAAGAAAACTAAAAAAAATTAAAATACGAGGGTAGGTACGCGTAAAACAAATGACATATTAAATATTAGAGTTTACATAATATATGCGTTTTATGTGATTTCTTATTTTTCTCGGATGACTCGAATTTCATTCGCTGGTCAATCGAGTTCGACTCTGCGTTATTACAATAATGCCATTGCGGATTTTATTACTTGTACGAGTATAATATAACTTATATACATTATACATTTTCAGGATATTTCACGGAGTTTTTACAACTTTTCCAAATGGGATGAGACGTCTATATTTCCAATGTCGGGTCGTAGAAGATTTTTTTTTCTTTTATAAATGTGCTTAGCATCATATTATGTAGTATTTTTCGTTTTTAAATCGTACACGCATAACGATTGAACGCGTATTATTTATTATAAGAATTGGCGCCGAGTCCTGTATAATATAAAATCGAGTTTATATATATATATATATGTATACAGACAAAGCGTTATAATAATATAATAATTTATGTATTTAAAAAAATAAAAGACTCTGAGTTTTATGAAAGAATTCCGAAAGTAGCCAAATTTGAGAGATTCTATATACGTCCGATAGGATATATCGTTTCCCGTTGATTTCTTAAATATTTTTAAAACAACGCTAAAAAAACAACGTTAAATTTCCAAATTTCGGAGTTATAATACGAAATAAATAAATACTATCGAATTCCAAGTGCTTTATACATTCTTTTTTTTTTTTTGGCCATATTTCATCAATATTTTTGCCGTTTAAGAACTGTGTTTTGGCTGGAAAAACATTTTTTTAAAATTTTTCTTTATTGTATCCAGATATACACGCGCGGTCTGAATTGCATTAAAAATAAATACACATTTTTTTTTTACAGTAATAAATATAAAAACGTTTTTAATATCAAAAAAAAAAAAAAGATTTTAAAAAACAAGCGCACTGTAATCACCAGCTATTATTGAACACCGGTAATTTCGCAAATTTTCAAGAAGAATTTTACGTTTTTTTTTTTTTTTAGTTTCGAACAATTTACCGTTGTCGTTTCTTTAAAGTATCTTCTTAAAAAAATACTTTCAAATCGACTAAAAAACGTGTGGTGTAAAATATACGAAGGTCAACTACGAGATGGGAACCGAATCGGTACCGTCGAAACATTTTACAGTTTACAAGGTGTTGTTATACGCATATAAAACGTACGAAATACATGAAAACCTTTCCTATACGTGCCACTCGTAAAAGTTGTATGACTGGCGACTGCGTATACTCACGTGTAGTATTCTGTATTTTCACTTACTTTTCTATATAAAATTTTTCAAAAGCATGAAATCCGAATTGTAATCATGCATATTATAATACGTTAAATAACAAGCATAATCATTCCAGTGTCATAGGCGAAACTATGGCCTGATCTAATACTGGCTGGATAACGTACTGATACGAGGGGCTTGGAAGTATTTTCTCTCTTTGTCTTGCACACACGAATAATACAATAAAATAAACGTTTCGTACCTAGTGATGAGATAAAGATTCTGAAAACAGATTTCAATTCGTCGTGAATTTTACTATAGAATGGCTTTCTTACATTTCTATTTTTTTTTTCATAAATCCTTAAAAAATTACTTGTTTTTTTTTCTAAATTTACAAATTTTCTATCTTGTAGTATACTAATATTGCGTACGTTCAGAAAGTATGAGAAGTTTCGTCTTACATATTCGTATCGTTTCGATTTATCTTAATTTCGGACGTTAGCGGTTCGTTATCGTCGACTCGTTGAAAAAATTATCATTTCGAGATGAATAAAGTGAGTGTACCGCCAGTTTATATACGAGTAGTTTTAAATGAATGCCGAGAATATTGAATCCCGCGGGTCGATACTATAAAATCGTCTCAAATTCCTGAAATTTACGGAGAAAATTCAACGAGTGATTCGAATGTACTCAACGGTGTAAGGAGATGCAACGCCGGACGTAAGGAATATTTATGGGTACCGCCGGACTCGCTGAGTTTTTTAAGGTTCTCGACGTTTATTGTCGTAAAATTGAGAAAATTTCAAATCTGTGCAGTTGTAAAGGATACTTTTGTAAAAATATTTTGCATAATAAAACGGTATAGGTATTTGAACGGATACAGAGAAAAAAATTATTCATTGGGAGATTTTTCATGATTTCTAAAAAAAAAAAACTTGAGAGTACCTATATGGAGAATACCTATCCCTTGGGAACACCTGCATTGCAGGTCTCTGGTATCGATCGACGTGGCTCCCGTAGTGTTTTTACAGCTACACACGAGAGTGGTCGCAATGCTGTGCTGGCCGAAAACTCTTAACACTCCTGCGACCATCTTACCGAGAGCGAACAGTTTGAACACAAAACGTCGAAGACGCAGACGGTTTTAATAGTGACACTAATTTCTCGATTTCGATTTCGCTGGCCGTCCTGCGTGTCTTGCATTAGAAGGTTCTGAGTTCTGAACCTCGACTACGGATCATCAGCAAATACCAAAGTCGGAGTTATCCCTCAAATCGTCCTAGTGACCTCCATCTAGTGCCTACTACTAAACGTATTGTCACGCGAGCTCATGTGTAGTGTTTACGAAGATTACGAAATCCGGGTAAATAAACGTGTTTAAAATTTAGTTGTCAATCGATTATTATTTAATATCAATACGCCAGTAGGTATGTGAGTTTAGCGTATTTATAAATGTTTTTTTAGTGTAATAGCTTGTCGCCATTCCTGTTCAAAACATTTTGTGCAGCTTTTATAAAGCAAAGCTATATAATATGTCGGCCGAGATTCATAGAAATCTGCTCGAAGCGGAAGACATTGCGGTCAGAAAAGATTCACAAGACTCTGCAACATTTTATGGACGCACTGTTGGCCTGAAGCGTATTATCGAGTCGGACGATTATTTGATCCGCTAGTGTTAAAAATATGCAATAATGATGATGAAATATCCATTTACCAACATAAAAAAAAAATTGAATAACTGTATTGCGGCTTTTAACTGATCAGTTCGTCATCTCCTATTCGTGATGGTATGTACAAACATATATTACAATTGTTACATTCAATGTATTAATCGAGATCAAAATATTATTATGGGTCCTAGTTTTTGATACGATGATCAGTGTCGAGTGTGAACGGCAGCCAGCAGGAGACCTTTTTATGTTGTGAAACTCGTCCGTTTAGAATGTGCCGAACGGCTCCTTTACACGGTGTTCGACGAGATGCGACAGAAGTCGGAGAGAGAGAGAGAGAGAGGGCAATGGACGCGATTCGTATCTCTCGACGAATTTTCGATTATTTAAAATTCGTTTAAGGTTGAAAATGGTTCTGAAATACCCTACCTACATATATTCGAGTTTTATAATATTTTATATTCGGTATTTTTTTTTTTATTCGTATGTTATTATTGCACCTGCGGCTGTTTTTATAAATTAATATAAATATTATGTAAAAGATTGAATTTTTTTTTTTGACATTTATATGTCTTATGGCAGGGGTATATTTGTGCGACACCGAGAGCGTTACCATGACGTCATGAACCCGGCTCTACTCACCACCCGGCCAGGTCCATCATATCTATATCTATATCTCTATCTATATTTATGTCTATGTCTATATCTATAGGTACGAGGAGAAGAGGACTAAAGTTTTTGTCACGTGTAAAAAATAAATGAGATATATACGAGACACAGTGGCGGATTCAAGGGGTGGGGGGCCCGAGGGGCCCGGCCCCCCCTCCTTGGTTGTTATATTATATTCGTAGTTAATGATTGTAAGTCGTCGTTATAGTGGTCGTTGCGATAATGTTGACTGTAATCTTAACAGTAATTTATAGTTTATGTTCATTGTTCAATAACTTATACTGTTATTTACTTGAAGGCCTTACATCAAATCCTAAATATTGTACTTATAGAATTATACATTTTGGCCCCCCAAAAAAAAATCTTAGATCCGCCACTGACAAGACATATACCAATGTATCTGCATGCAGTGTTTTTTTTTGTAATACATACTTATTTTACATTTGGTACTTTTTTCGTAATAAAATACAATTATCAAATAATATTAAAATATAATTAGAAAATTATTTATTATTTTAAAATTATAAATTATTTTATTAAATTAAATCAAATTATGTTTATCAAAAAATATTTGTTTGAAACGCGTCATCAGTAATACAGTTTCTCTGTTTTTTTTCTCTCCTAAAAAAATTACTTTAAAATTGTCGTATAATAATTATTTTGCGTATTAAATTTTTCATTTTAACTGTTTAAAACGTCATGACACAAAATATATTATTTCCCGAATTGTTGACACACGTGTACATTTTAACTAACTCATTGTATACATGTACACATTTACACGATGCGTTGGAAATTATTTACTAAAATTTTTCACATATTACAAATTCATAATATCCTGTAGCGAACTGAACAAAATTATATATTTTTCGTTTTAAAGCATTTGATTATATATATATATATAAAAAAAACTTAACACGCAGTTTTAACTCAAATATAATATCAAACGATCGAAAATATTATCGTTGAACGAAGCGGGGTCCCACCCGTTAGAATCACAGACGACCAACGACAAAACGTAGTCGTTCCGTGTCATATTCGTTATAATTCATAAATTTTATTGAAAACAAAGTCTTAATATTAATTCTACAATTAAAAGTCTCGAGTAGTATTTGCATAAATTTAAATCTTTTGTTAAAAAAAAAAGTAAATTCATTTAGAGTTGTTAATGTAATTTTTATTTTTTTTTGGAATGATTTTGGTCCGACCCAATGAAACTGTGTAGTTTCGCCAATCCGGGCGGCTTTTTTATGCGACAAAAGCTTGTCATAAATTTAATACTTATTATTATTTATTATTTATGACAAAAAATGTCTGAGTAATATGGAGTTGAAACTATACGTTGAAAATTAGTGTTGAGTTTTTTTTGTTTAAATATATACTTTATTATTTTAATATTGTCAAACGAAACTTGCTGGAATTAACTGGTAATTGTATGGTAGAATACAATTAATAGGCGCATTAACGGTGTCGTTATTATGTCACACTCGTATAATACGACTTGGTTTTTAAAAAAAAAATCGGAGAAAAAAAATAATAAACGATTATTATTTGTTTTTTTAATAATGTACTTATAATACGGATAGGTATAATGTAAATGTACAAAATTATTTTGGGATACATGAACGTATTATAATATATATACATATACGCATATACTAACGCGAATACGCGTACAACGCACTATCCGCCAAGTAAGAGTCTATGATGCGTTCGTAGTGTACAAACAAACTTAAGATTAGGTATAAAAATATAATATTATTATACGAATATTTTAGCAAATTACGTGTTTACAAAAGTGAATGAAAAAAAAAAAAACAAACACACTCGTACACAAATTACTCTAAACACGGTTTGTATAAATTATGATAAGCTTAAATGATATTTACATAAATATATTTTTATCGTATACTTAATATGGTCAATAACGCGGATCGTTTTGTTTTTTCATTTGCTAGTTTTACGTTAATATATAACACAATACAAAAAAAAAAAAAGGCACAAAAACGGTGCGTAACACTCCCCGGGGAGGAAACTTATCGATATAACACACACACACAAAAAAAATTGAAATTATAATCGGTTATCGATTTTTTTAGGCAGTAATATGAACGTCTATAATAATTTATCGAGTAACGATACAATATATATAATATATATACATATATAGTAAATAATATTTAATCAATAATAATAGTAAATAAATATAATAGTAAAATGAAATTACTAGTAAACTGGGGGGCAGGGAGGGAATTCAAGTATAATAATAATAATAATAATAATAATGCGATCGTGTAAATTACGACAATTTACAAAAAAAAAAAGTATTTTACAAGAAACAAATATATATATATATAGTGAGATCACATATTATATAACAAAAAACAAAAAAAAAAAAATATAAATATTTATATAATCCGGGGGGGATCGGTGTATATCGTTTATAATAATGAAAAAAAAAAAAAAAAAATTACAATAAACGCGTGATGGCGTGGTATCGAAAAGAGAAGACTGTCGTCCAAAGTCGTACGAATTATTCATATAATATAGTCAGTCTCAATAATATTTAAAATACACTTTGGACCGCGTGATGGGATGGTTTTTTTTTTTAAATCGTTTTTCCGTTCTCTCTCTCTCTCTTTCTGCGCCAACGCCAACGCGGTCCCTGCAGCATCTGTGGTCTCTTTTTGTACGATCTCATACCATCGTTATGTTTCTCTTCTTCTTGTCGCCACTGCTCACCGAGCTCAACGATCCCTGCAAGCTCTGGTTGAACAGTATCATGTTGTTCCGGTGATAGTTGTTGTTGTACTGGCCGGGCGGCGGTAGTCCGTTCTGTTGCTGCTGCTGCTGCTGCTGCTGCTGCTTGGTTGTAGTGACTCGGCGCGGTGCCGTAAATGTTCTCCGCGTTCGCTCCGCCAACCTGTTGCTGTTGCTGTTGTTGGTAGGCGGGCAGCGGCGGCACCGGCGGCGGGTACTGGCCGTCGAAATCACCGATCTGACCGTACGGGCTGGTCCGGCGCTCGTGTTCGTGCAACAGCTGCGACGCGGTCCAGGACTGGTACGGGCTCAACGGTTTCGGAGCCCGCGTTAACGTCGCGCCGCCGCCGATCACGCTCAGGTGACCGTTACTCTGGTGATGGTATGGATGCGGCTGTTGTTGCTGCGAGAGGTGTTGTTGTTGTTGTTGTTGTTGCTGTAGGTGTTGTTGTTGTTGGTGATGGTGGTTGTTGTTGTTGTTGTTGTAGTGATGGTCGTTGACGGCCGTCGTCTGCTGCTGCCCGTACTGGCCGGCGGCCACGCTGTACCGTTTCTTCGGCTCGCCCGTGTCGATCAGACACGGTTCGAAGTGTGAATCCAGTTCGGCCTTGACGGCGTTCATCGGAGACGATATGTTCAGCGGTCCGCCGCCGCCGCCGCCGCCGTTCGGTATGACGGACACGTTCAGCGATTTCTGTTGCAACAGTTTGGACGGCGACTGTTTCTCGGGCTTCCGGTTCCGTTTCACCGCGCAGAACGTGCAGTACAGTATGGCGAGCAGGCCCAGCAGCGTGACCACTCCAGCGACCGGCATCATCAGGTCGTAGTTCATCTCCAGCTCGCGGGCGATCTTCGGTATGACGTTGTTCTGGTCCGAAGCGGTCCACGACGGGTCGCCGCTGCCCGACGACACGGACGAGTGGGTGGTGATGAGCGACGGCGGCGGCGGCGGCGACGGCACGGACACGCGGACCCAGTTGGACGCGGGACCGGGCACGGAGTCCGGTTCCGTTTGCGCGTAGCCCTTGATCGCCACGTACACCGTCCGGTCCAACAGTTCCGGCGCCTTGCCGCCCACGTCCACGGAGAACACCGTTTCCGAGCCCGGGGCCAGCGGCAGCGGCGCGCCGTGCGTCCACACCGGCGCCGCGTCGAAATCGTTGACCAGCGACCGGAGCGACTGCGAGTACCGGATCTCGTAGCGGGCCACCGAGTTGCCGCCCATGTCCGGCGACGTCCACGTGAGCCGGGCCTTCTGCTCGGCCCGGATCACGTCCGCTCTCAGGTCGCCCACGCGGCCCGCGTTCGCCGCCGACGACGACGACAGGTCGTCCGTCGCGTAAGTCACCGACAGCGGCGCGACGATCCGCTGGAACGGGTTCAGCTGTTCCACCGACGGCGACGTCATGAACGATCCGCAACATTTCGATTCTGTACGGAGCACATCGTCGTTAGTAGTGACAAACCCGTACAAGGGATATCGTCGTATTTGCGTAATAGAGAAAACCCGTCATTATTGTTATTATTCAACGCAGTCGGCGGTGTGAAAGACTAGAATATTGAAAACTCGAGAGGATATGGCGGACGACTCGGAAAGTCTACCATTAGGATTCGATCGGGAGCAACGGAAATGATCTCTGCGCGAGAGTATACCGTGAAATAATATCGAATTGGTCGTGGAAAAATTGCGAATCGTTTTGAGACCCACATCGGTCATTTCAACGATACGACGAGAAGGGCCTTTAGAGAAGAAACCCTCCAGAGCGGACCCCCTTCCGACTGTAAACGATTATTATTCAATCGACGTATTTGACGAAGACCTATTGCTAGTAGGGTTTTGGTAGCGGGGGGGGGGGGGAAAGTGTTGAAAAACGCATAGTGTAGTAAATCGCGAGGAAAATAAACGGTATACGATAATACAGATGACACCTGTTTTTTTAATATACGATAGATAATATACTAACCGGAATTCACGGGATTCTTTTCCACGGTCCGGTGGGTGCTGTGTTGCCAGGTGTACGCGTTGCTTCCGCCGTCCGACACGGTGATCTCAAACGTGTAAGTCCCGGGTCCGCCGATCATCGGATTGAAATACCTCGAGTAAATCCCGTCGCCTTTCATGAGATCAGGATCTGTACGACGGAACAAAAAAATAAAATGAATACTTTATGAATAAGATAAGAACTGGGGGGGAGGAAATCACTCACCGCCGCTTCCCGTGTCCAACAGATCGAATTTCTCGCGGTGCGCGTTCGAACCGTTCAAACTCGGCCGGATAACGGACACTTCGACCTTGGCGCCCAGCACCGGATACTCGCCGCGTTTCACTTCGGCGTAAACGGCCAACGGGTTGGTCGTTCCGCTCGTCCAAGCTCTGGCCCGGACCACGGGCGAGTGTTTCGAGTACGGTCGAGCCATCACTTGCACGTAATGCGGTTGCGGACTCCCGTGGAACCGTTCGATGTGGTACGTCCACGTTCCGGTCTGTGGAATAACGACGAACGGTTGTTAACACGCTCCGAGGGAAAAATGAAACTGTCATTTTTAGGTGCGAACATGCACGTGCGGATTGTAGTGCCACAGGACTTATAATACACTGACTCTGAATTCGTCGTAACGCGTCTTTTACGCTACTACGAGCTAAACCCCCATCACTCACACTCTTTGTCTTCGGGTGATCGGCGGCGAAAACGTTCTCTCGAATCTGTGCATCCTCAAAAAACCGTTTATACATTCCGGCGGCGTACGATTAGTAGCTCGAGAAGCTTTTTTGGATTTTCGATATATTCATAATTTGACCAAATGAATATTTAGAAGTAATGATTACAGATCATATTGGAACGTTATCAATAAATATATTCATAGAATCATTTAAGCCGATGATGTCATTGCAGATACGTTTGCTGACAGTAAAAAAAAAATAAGTTGAATTTCGATTTTTTATTCATAATTATTTTATTATGTAAAACGTTGAAAATTACGTATACTGAATAGTAGTAGTACATAATAAATAGAAAAAATACAGAATAACGTTAACGTTTTTATCATTTATCAATATTAACAGTCATTATTGCTATTTGGATTTTTACATTTTAATAAGATTGTAAAGCGTGGTATTTATAATACTGCCTCCATCCCAAAATAAAAAATGTTTCACGGGTACTGGTATATTCCCCTTTCTATATGCGTACCTCGTTGATGACCGCGGGCACGGTGAGCATTTTGAGCGATAACAGCGAATCAGAACGGGTGGAGTAGATGCGCTGCGACGGGCTGGTCAACGTGATGGCCTTGATCAACGGGTTCTCTGTGTTGTGCGTGTACACGGCGAACTTGGCCGGCTCGCCCATATGATCCTCCAGCACGAAGCTGCCGGTGACCGCGGTGCGACCGTCGTCGGTCAGCTCGCGCCTGTGTATCTCCACGGGCAAATCGCTCTTGCTGCCCTGGTAGTACGTCTCCATGATGTTGCGCATCACGTTGGTCAGCTTGAAATACGTAGACAGATACGACACGGCCATGTTGTACCGGTTCTCGGTGACGGTGAACGCCACGCCGCCCGTCTTCTCGGCCATCCAGTCCAGCGACCTGGGCCGCTTCAGCATCGGATACGTGACGGTCGCCACGCGCACGTTCTTGTCCATCGCGTCCGTCACCTGTCTGTCCAGATCCGGCGTGTACGCCGCGGTCCCCGGCGCGATCATCACAACGACCGAACTGGCCGGACCGCCGACGATGGCCCGGGTTTCCAGCATCTGTAATACAAAAAAAAAACGATCATCACATCAGTCTCGCGCGCCAGTCAACACCTATTTTTCTATTTATCCATACCTGTATGGCTTCTTTCAGCGCGCACGCCAAACACGCTGGCGATCTGGAGTCGCCGGCCGAATACGGGATGTTGGACGCCACCAAGTCCCTGGCTTCCGTGTTCTGCAAATTGCTCAGATCGTGCAGACGGTTGGCCGACGTGTCGTTGGCCGACACCAGACCGACTTCCGTGTTGAACGGCAAATCATGCACTGCCCACTTACGGATGGCCAGCCGCAAAAAGTTCCAAGATTCCTGCGTATAACACACACACATTAATTCGAGCGGTCAAAATAAGGTTTTAAATAAATTGATTTAACGAGGGGGGAAAAGAAGTCTGCTATAAACGCATACAGTAAAATAGCAAAGGAAGATATTATTGACAACGGAAAATCTGAAATCGCTATATATATATATATATGGGAAAAAGTAACGGCGAATATAGGCCATGGAGGTAGTGGTGATGAACACCAGATTTCTGGACAAACGGCGATGACTCAACGCCTTGAACACCGGAATCTCGCGATGGAATACCTCTGCAGACCGTGAACGGATTACGAGGTGAAGAAATCAAGAGTCGTCTACACGCAGTAGGACGTGCGTCAGAAAGACCTGTTCCGAGGAGGTTTGGATAACATTGAACATAATTCGTTTCTATTGTGCTTGGACTGGAGATCGTGACAAGTTGCAAGACCGGTATGGACAGAAGACTAATCAAAGCGTGAGTCATTTGTTTGAACACAGACTTGTCGAAACCAGACGAAACTCGACGGATCAATACAGAAACCGTAAAAACCGGCGAAATACTGGTCAGAAAATGTTTTTGAGAACCTTTTTGTGAATGCGAAAATAAAACAAAAACGATTTCAACTTCTACCACCCCGTATCGATCGTATTATGTGTACACCGTACCCTTTCCATCATGTCCTTCGTTTCGTCGATGACCACTACGTATCTGGTGAGCATTTCTCGTTTGTACACGAACGTCGGCGTAAGATTTTGATTTCCCGACAAGTTCACGCTGTAAAAAAAAAAAAAACCAAACGATAACAACAATAATTAGTCGTTCGCGTTGTTTTTCACACTTACCCTTTGGTGAAATCCGGATGAGTGTTTATCACTTCCATGACGCTGCGTCGAGCGCACAGCGCGTTCTGTTTGGTCGGCGCGTAACGGTCGTGGCTGGAAGCGTCACAGAACTTCGTGACCCGCGGGCCCGTGGAGAACATGAGCGAAGTCTTGGCTTCCGGGTCGACCAAGTTGGTCGCGTTGATGGAATCGCAAGCTCTACACAAACGGAAATCGAATTTACAGTGCTGCGTGTCACGGCGCGAATTCATAGAGTCAATCAGTGGCGCCCACAGGTGTTTCAAAAGTCATTGCAGTTATATTTTTTAACACCCACCAGTGGCGTATTTTCAATTTTCTTTTTGTATTCATATCTGAGCTTATTAGTAAGTCGTACATTTTTTTCTTTTGGTTCTGGGAAGAGAGCTGAGAAAGGACCACCCGCCAATACACCACTGTCATTACGAGTTAAAAAATGGTCGAAGTTGTAAAGAGAAAAAAGTGCCTTTTCACGAATATATCCCCGGTAAAAAAAATACATTTTCAAATTTTTGAACTCAATAAACCGAGTTCAAAGATACCTGCGATTTGATTGGTTGTTCGTTAACGAACACGCATTGTGATTTCAAAACTGTAATCGTAATCAATTTATCAATATTGTCACACACTATCGCTCGGCTATTCCGTTATCACAGATAATTTCCGATGACCGACGGTTCATCAGCAGAACCGAACCAAATCATTGATTGTAAAACCGACGGTAAGTCGGCCCAAGATCAGTTTATGAACCGGGTTCAGCTGAACTCGAGTTAAACCGAGAATATCGTAAAACGGACCCTAGAGTGTCAGTCAATAGAAAACACGTGTTGTAACGAGGGCACGTACTTGGTCTGGCCGATGGGCTTGTCGGAACAACCGTTGACGTCGCTCGGAGACTTCTCGGACGCGTAACACGACGGATAGACCGCGTCGCCGGCGTAACCGATCTCGTCGAACACGCCGTACCGGTACTTGGCCCACTGTCTGGTCAGCTCCTTGGACAGGTCCCTCGGCTCGTGGAACAGACGGTGACTGGCGTAGATCGCGTCGCCGGGCCGGCCGCATCCCTGCGACTGTTGCGTCCACAGCGCGTCCCCGTGCACCGGATGCGGCAGTCCGACGCGCACGTCCGCCGTCTCGCCCTGGCTGCTGACCACGTTGCGCACGTGGCCCACGCACAGGTCCGGCCACGTGTTCGGCAGCATCACGGTCACGGAACGGAAGTACGCCTTGCCGCCGAGCGCCTCGTGCAGCGATTTCGATCCGCCGGTAAACGCCGCCTGCACACACAAAAACAAAAACGTTAAAAAAACCAACCCTACGAATTCGAATTGGTGGGCGTGGAAATGACAGGGATTTCGTCGGAGAAGCAAAATTAATTTATTTTTAACACGTTCGGTAACAATTTAATTTTCTTTTAAATTTCTAATTACGGCATTTTTTTTTTTTTACTATTTATGAGAGCGAAATACGAAGAGAGAAGGATATCCGACTATAAGGATAAAAAAAAGGGCGGGCTAAAAGAACGGTGTCGACTAACTCGTACAGTGTGTTTAATAAAAACGTTTTTTTTCAAATTCGTGTCGTGGAAATTCGTTTCAAAAAAAGCGACTCGGGTCGAGCGAAAAACCGTTTAAAATATTTCACGGTGATAAGAGAAGAGGAGAGAAGAGAATTTCTTGTTTACGAGGCACGTAATTTTCGACTCGAAATTCGATTATTATTATTATTGCCGCCGATTTTTTTCTCATTATTTCTCGAACAAATCGAGCGGGTTTAGAGAAGAAATATTGTTTTTAAATCGATTCGTGTTGACTAAATACTATTGGCGGCATCGTAACACGGAACATTCGCAATGAAACTTCATCGTGTGTGAAAAGACTGAAGAGTTATTTTGAATTCCAAAATGGTAATGTACTTTTTTTTTTTTTTACGTGTGTTTGGTGGAAGTAGATGGTTTATTTCTTCTTATAAGCCGCGAGATTTTTTCAATCTGTACCGGATGCGATTATAGAATATATAATACAGTATCACCACTTGAAAAACATCTGCTTCCGTCTATATAATATACGTATTATGTCAGCGGCATAATAGTCCGACAAATTGATAAGAACGAGCTGTTGGCCGGTTTCAGACCTAACTTCACACTGCTTTTAATACCAACATCAATCTTTTAAAAATATACAGAAAGAAATTTTGTAATTTATATTATAAACCCCTAGTTAAGATTGATTGTTGTTCAATAAATTTAATTAAATTTATTCTGTGATTACACCATTCATTATACAAACCACGACATAATTATATCATGATACAAACAAAAGTTCCATATGATAAGAGGCAGTTAGGTTTATGTTATTGTTATAGTTTCGGTTAGATTTTTAATTATTTGTTAAGAATACTTTTTGTTTTCATTATTGGTAGTACTAAATTCTTATCTACACTAAATTCTTATCAATATATCGGAGAACGGACCCCATCGCTATTAAGAGTATTCTTCTCCCTTTCGCGCCATTAAACGGTTGACTGAATTGTCTTGTGTCGCACACTGTTCCTGCAGTACACAGACGGTGTTTAAAAAATTAAAAAATAACCACGATCAATATAATACGCATGTAGTTCTTTAACAACAACATTTTCTTATTAAAATAACGTTTTAAGAACGATATTATAATATTCGACTCTCGCGGATTTTCGACTGTTCGACCTCGGTCCATCGATCTACACCAATTTTCTCGCAACACGCGCGCGTATACCGTTTACAGGACACGTGTTTAAGGAATAAAGTATTACGTAATATTGAGACCGTTCGTTCCCTGCGCAGTATCGAATATTTTTTTTCCTTTTCAAACCTTACGAGTGCACGGCGCTGCTGCCCCGTCATAATTTTATATACGGTTTCGTCCGAACCCTCGAAATACACTAACCCTTCGTTGTCGTCGGTCGACGTGAAAACGACGACGACAAAGTCGATAAAACGCGTTAAAAATTTCTATTAAAAAAAAAAAAAACGCGTTTAATTCTCTCTCTCCTCATATTATAGAAAAAATCTTCGGCAATGCTGACAGGCGGTGCTGCTGCCTGAGGCGGACGGGGAAGACGCTGTCGTGGGCCGTGCAGATGACGATATACACGCGCGTGATGGCCGCGGTGCACACACGATAGCTGCGAGCATATGCGCGCCGGCTCTGGGCGAGAATTGATTGCCAGTCGAACCGGTCGTGATTTCGAACACGTTATAAATCACCAGGCACAGTTA
Organism: Slavum lentiscoides; assembly: GCA_032441835.1. Classification (NCBI taxonomy): domain Eukaryota; kingdom Metazoa; phylum Arthropoda; class Insecta; order Hemiptera; family Aphididae; genus Slavum; species Slavum lentiscoides. The sequence goes on from CM063708.1 coordinate 14,955,714, forward strand.
ACCCAACGCGCGTCCGTGTTCCCCTCTTCTCTAAGGTCGGTCCGTCGATTTGTCCGTCAGTGCAGGTTTCGGCACCGAAATCATAATAATAATAATGACGAACGACGAAATCCCCTAGGCCCATTAGTCGTCTCGAGGTCGGAATGTCCAAAAAAAAAATACAAGACGTCGTATAACGGATTAAAAAATGATCGGACTGACGAGGTGAAAACGATTGTAAAAAAAAAAAAATCAGGAAATTGATTTTTTTAACAAATTCAACAAAATGTCCTCTCCGTTTTTCCACCGTCATTCGCCATGACTCTGAGAGCTCCCTGCAAAACAATTGTTTGACTGATGTATTTCGTTCTAGGTCTTCCCCTCTTGATCCAATATCGTTCCTTCAATTATTATTATGTTGTAATTCATCTCCATGCCTCGACCACGTGTCATCTGCCTTTTCTTTATAGTGTCTATCGTTTCTCTTTTGTTCAGGACGTTTTCATTTGTTCTTCTTTCAGTCCGAATTCGTTTATACCCTTTTCAGAAAAGGGTTTTTTAAAATTAAATTTGTATAAACGATATCGGCTGCAACACGACGTCCGTCTCGAAGCAAGCATTCGTCAAGGAGTGTCTGAAAAAAATTGGACGTTTCGCCGCCTCTACGCGTATTCTTTGCGCTTCAGGTCCTCGAGGTGTTCTACGATATATATACTCTTAATATCCTCCCACAAAAAAAAATAAAGCACCATAATATGGGGCGGTAATTTTTTTTTGAGAATAAACGTCGCGAGGCATCGTAAAATCAGCAGAACGGTAATCGCAGACGTTGCGAGATTTTTTTCACCACTCCACAACGGTTCGGAAACAAATCTTTCTGCAGAACATTCACGATTGATGATTTGCAACAGCAGTAGCTATACCTCCGCATGTAGTTCGTAATGAGCGAGCCGTGGATGTTTGTGCTCAGAACCCGAGCGGATTTCAAATATTAGCACTATAACGGAGTTTTTGTTTTTTTTAAAACAATGGTAACGCAATTTTTTCCCGAAAGTTTTATACATACTTTTGAAAAATCAAAAAAAAAAAACTCGCAATCATATTACTATTGCGTTCGAATTGTTTTCGATTAACCGCTTCGTAAAATTACACACGTATTCGACGAACAAACCTAAACGAAAATTTTTTCTTTTTACCGTCGGCGCGTGCGTATATTATTATACTTAATATGTTTGCAGCGCGTCAGGTGCATTATAAATCGGTTATTAAAGTCGATCACGACCGAACAAATCACTTCCTTTATATTACACGACGATAGACCATCATCGCGTCGCTCTCGTTTTATACGTCATAACGTCCGAAGAGTTTCTAAAAAAAAAAAAAGCAATCGCGCGAAAGTAATAGCATCGCATCGTATTGACTTGCGATTATATAATAATGAAAATGTAGAAAATCTATTCGCGTATCTTAATTATATAAAAACGTGTCGCGCCCCGTTAATTCGTCATAATCGTATTATTATTATTAAATGGATCGTCGTCGTCGTCGTCTTCCGAGATAATTTTCACCGTGACGAATCGATTAGATGAAAAATAATAGAAAAAGAAAATTCACCGTTCTCCGGTGCTGAAAGTTCTTTAATGGTGCGGGAGAGAGGATGATCTAAAAAACTCGGTATAAGTGAGGCGACGACAATATATTACTGTGATACGGCTGCATAATTCGATTAAATTCGACGATTTTCGTTCGCGATATTATGTAAATATTCTTGGATTTCGAAAAAAATAAAATAAAATTCCGCTCGTTACGGGTTAGATTATGTTTTCGACGATGCACACTGCTTATATATACACGAGCGTTTTTAGCATAAAAATAATAATAACGTCGCTCCTCTATATCCGCGTATCGAACTCAGCGCAAAGTCTAAAATATATTGACCGTCCAAAATGTTTTATTTTTATTATTTTAATAAATTTTACGTATTACTCGTACTTAACAGCCGGTGTATTCCGCACATAATCAATCACTCGGTCAATCGATCAGCTCCGGCAGTCTCTCTTAAAAAAAAAACTCAAAGGCCGCCACGCGCCACGGAATGTTGCAGTATTCGACGAGAACTCACGCGTAAGAAAAACAAAAACAAAAAAATCGATCCCGTTTTAATCGATAAAATTGCAAATAGCCGCGAGCGTATATAATAATAATAATATTAAAATAATTACCTAGAAAAATAATAATCGTCGGTCGTCGATGTTGTCGCCGTCGCGGTCGATTTCAAACGTCCGCGGCGGCGACCGGTCCGACTGGTTACGGAAGAAAAAAAATTAGAAAAATACGTACAGAATTTTCACCGAAAATCCCGGAGACTCGCCAGAGAGAGTTATTATATTTGCATAAATACGTATGACAAACAATAACATGTGCAGGTGAAATGTAGATCGGCGCGGAAAAATGGAGAAAAAAATATATATATATTCGAATCGTTTATAAATATAACGTTGAAATCGCCGTCGTTTTTCGCGGCGCGCGTGCACGGCATAAAAATTCCACGATATGACGTAAAAAAAGAGAAAAAAACTGAAATAAAATTACCGATTTACATTTATATTGTATGGTACGACAATAAAGCGTGTTATTTAGGTACGCCGAGTGTTTTTTATTATTATTTTTTTTTTAACGAAATTCCCGCGTGATATAATATCGGAGAAAGTATATACACAGGCGATACATACATCCTAATAATAATATATATATATACATAAGGCCGTCGTTGTCTCGTGTACGTACACATACACGGTCATTATATATTAACGTTTTTGACGTGGTATATATATATATAAAAAAATATATATATATAGGTATGACGACGATTTACACACGAAAAAATAAACGGTAAGTAATCGGCACGCGTGATATACGTATATCGAAACGGAAGAAAATAAATAATAATACTGAAAAAAAAAAACTGACCGGATTTCGACACACATTACTATAATATATAGGACATAATATATTAACGTATTATCAGTGGTCGAAGTTGGGTGGGATAATGATGGGGATGCCATCCATTTACTATTCTTTTAGTCAGCACATTCCTTCCGCCACTATTATTTTGTTTAAAATCGTTCATCTCTCCTGGATTTGAAAAAAAAATTTTTATTTTTAGAAAAATATCTTTTGAACCCTTTTTTTTTATTATTATTTGTAAGAACTATTTCGTTTTCTAAAATTTTAACATTCAGTAGATCTAAACGACACTTAATCACAATCATAAAAAATATAACTCGCCATCAAGGGACGGTGTTAGTAGAGGCTTTTATTGAAAAAAGACTATTTTTTTTTTGTTTATTTTGATCCACTTTGACCACTGTAGCGTATTATTATATTTCAGTATAATTTTATTGTTATTATAATTTTCGTTTTGCGCCACGAATGCTGCGGCGGTAGGGTGTTAATATTGACGCGTGGAGGGGAAAAAGAGTACAAAAGTACGTACAAGGCTGCAGAAACGAGTTATTTTTTAATTAAGTTCAATATCTGGAGGGAAAAAAAAGTCAAGTTCAAAATAATTACTCGTTATTGGTTAACTCTTGTGTACTGCGATGTCGCGAGGAAAAGTCCAGAAAACGACCGTTATTGTTGCTTGTTGTTCGCGGAGGACAACGCGATTTGAGGACTCGATTTTATTTTGCTCCTTTTTTTTTTGGATAATTTTAGGACTTTATCGTGTTATTTGTTATGTTTTTTATTAAGCCGTCTTATCGATATATAGTCTCGCCGCGTCATATTATATTCGAATTGACGAATGAATTACAAATACAAGTGAATCGCGAATTTCAGGAAAAGGACCCCGTCTCGGATTTTTTAAATTTTTAGGGAGACACAAAAAAAAAATAAATAAATAAATACGCATCAAAGAGAATATATTTTTTTCTTCAGAATTTATTTATTAATATATAGATACGGATTAAAATACTAATACAATAGCGTTAATAAATACCTGAAAAAAGCAATAATTACTCTCTTCGACAGATATTTTTTTGTATCTCCCGAAAATTAAAAAAAAATCCCAGATGAGCTATTTTCAAAATTCGCGATTCAAGAACAGTATATAACAGAGACAAAAAAATAAAAATATCGCGTTTTCCCCAATATATTTCCGTCAGTTTTTTCTTCGCCGTAAGAACGCGGATTTACGGTTTTATTTTCTCCCCGTTTATAATATGACAGTTTTATCCCTATAAGCGGCCCAGCAGCACCGAAGCAAAAGTCTCTCGCCGAAGAACGTATATACGTTTATAATTTTCTCACGGATTATCCCCACTCGTATATCGTCTCATCCGTGATACCTCTTACTTATATATATATATATATTAAACGAGTTAAATAATATATTACGTGTATTTAATGTGTAGCAGCCGGTGAAGAAGGAATTCTCGCGCGCGTCCGTCGTTATAGGTCAACGCAATGATGTGCTCGGCGCGCAACGGATTATTATACAAGACGTATACGAGTATATATATATATTATATATACCGCCGGACGACCGACTACCCGTTTATTATATTATATATTGAAAACCGATTTTTATTTCTATTGTACGATCCGTTTTATTATTTATTTTTTTCACCTCTTTGTACCGAGAAAAATACCAAGACGTCTGTCTTTGTATTCCTGCGCGCGCGCGCTGCAACAAACAGCGGCATCGATATAAAAAAAAAATAATAATAATAATATCGTCCGGTAGCCGGTTATAATAATATAATATATTAATTACGCTCGGAGGGGGCGGGAATAGTGGGATTTAATTTATCATTTCTCGCGCTGCAGCGGCGAAAAGAACGAAAAATTCGAATCGATTACACTGCGCACTGTCCGCCGTCGACATCTTGCTGTACGTTTTTAAAACACTTTTCTCTCTCTCTCTCTCTCTCTCTCGACCGATGAGCTACTTTTTTTTTCCTAACGAAATCTTCAATACTCGTATAAGAAAAAACAATTTATAATAACCGTCGATAAATATAGAACAACGCGACGTTCGTATATAGAACATTAAAAATTAGTTCGTTTTCGTGAAAAACTCCGAAAATTGTCAGAACGATTTTCGACTAGAATTTATATATATATATTATATATATACTTAAAAAAAACGCGGTACTGGCGTATATAATTGTATAGGTTTTTTGACAGCGGAATGACAAAAATCTGTATAGAGTACACGAGTGTTGCAACGTCGTGGCTGTTGCAGGGGTTATAGGTACAATACGCGAGTATATTAAACCGAAACACGATTTCAACATAATTATGTAGCTTAAAAATCGATTTTTCAAGTATACCGGAAATTATGTGTAATGAAAATTATATTCGAGTATAAAACTGAATGAGAAAAAAAAAGTGGGTGAATAAACTAAATCTCAACAGTTCGCCTCTTTGTACACTCCATATATGGAGGAAAGCGTTTGCTGTTTATCGCATATTATCATTTTCGATTGTCCCTCTTTATCCGTCAAACGTATATTACTCTATCCAAATCTCTTATCTCTTTAAATATTCCTTTTGATCTCCCTGCTATTCTGAAGTCAAACGCCCACACCTGCTACTATCCTTATTATTTCTTTCATATACACGAGGCTGGTGATAATTTTTTTTTTTTTATTATACATGTATCGAATCAATTAATATGTACTTAATTTTGTTATTATGATTACTGTATTATCGTCATTATTATTATTATTATTGTTTTTTTTTATATATATATATATATTTATTTTTGTGTTTTCAAATAATTGTCGAACTTAATACTAATTACTAAAAGTTCTAAATAATAATAAAAAAAGTTTCAAAACGTACTGCAAAGTACAACGCGTGTAAATTTATAAATTTGATAAATATTACTCGACGACGGTATATTTAAAAAATTTTTTTTTTTTGTAACTTAATAGTTAATATATTATATTTGTATGTATTTAATATGAACTCAGCAGTCGCTATATTAAAAAAAAATCGAATAATTCACTTTGTTCGTAATAGTATGAAAAAAAAAATATGATATACGGAATTTTCCAGATCATATAATAAGACACGCGCGCGTATATTCTTCTATAGCAGCGCGCGCGGTGCCAAATGCGCGTCGCGCGACGGCCGAACACGCGCTACGATTAGACACGGGTTGTGTGACACCCTCCACCGCGGCCGATTTACGAGGAGAGCAAAAAAAAAATTGTTTTTCTTAAAAAACGCGTACCGTGTCCACAATAAGACGGTTTTTTTTCCATCTCTTTCTATATTTTCGTCATTACACATATTTTATAATATTGTATTCGATTTGAATATCCGCGGCGTGGACTATCGATCGGACACGGCCCGGTTATTATTATTTAGGCCGCCGCCGCCGCCGCCGCTGCACCGCACGACGTATGTATTATTATATAATAGAGTTTTTTTTTTTAATATTATATACGACTATTTGTAGCTGTACATTATAACGACGACGAACGATCACTAAAAATATATTATGGAGGGAAAAAAATTTAAATTACATTATAATACGCGCGTTGACGTCTTACTATATACTACACTCTGTATACAAGGACCGCCTTCACCCTGTACGCGCGTATACACACGCGACGCACGCACACAATTACGCAGACATTATCACGCGCGAGACAGCGTTTCTTTGTGCGCGCGCGCGTGTGGAAATTCGGGCGAACGACCGGTTTAAAATTTTTTTTTTTAAAAATCCTTTCGTTTATACCGTTATTCTAAAGACGAAACGTCAAAAAAAAAAAAAATGTTTTCCCCTTTTAAATCGGCTAATTATTTCGCAGAACATATTATACACTGTCGAATATAATAATACAGAGCTAGGGGCAAAACTGAAAAAAAGGGGGTACATAAAAAAATATCTTTCTTTAAATTTGAACGTAACTTTCACAGAAATCGGATAAACAGTTTTTCACAAATAGCTTTTTCCTGGGACACTTTTTAGTTAAAAATCTGTGAAATAGACATCCTCCTCGACCGCGGTGATCCACGGTGCAGTGGCGTGTCTGAAGCTCAATCTAGGGCGATTTAAAAATCGTAACGTACCTATATATACCTCAATATATATATAGCGAAAAGGCTCTAATCTTTCCCAACCCCAAAAAATGAAGTCATTTTTTTTTATTATAATTTTCATTTTAAATTTAATACATATATAGTAAACATCAATATTAAATAGTACAAAAAAATAAAGTTAATAACAATTAAAGTACAGATATCGGTCTATATGATGATTTTTTGAACATCCACTCCAATATTTCTTATGTACATTCAATAAAACCATATTATTATCAATACATTCTTAAATAATAAATTATCTATGAAATCGTAGAGAACTACACCGCTAAAATCTTAGGGCGGGGTCATCCACCCATCGCCCACTCCTCATATACGCTTGCACTGGGTCCCAAGACGAGGTCCGCGTACGCGGTTACTCGTCGGGAGTCCACTGCAGTGGAGTGGCTGCGAATTTTTTTTTAAATAACCCAAAAATAAATTCGTTTGAAATCGAATCGAGACGGAAGCCGTTATAACGTAAATTTTTATCGCGAATTTTATTATTTTCGTGATCAAAACAAAAAGAAAATCACGATACCGATTGGACATCAGAAATGATATTGATATCGAACCGAACGGCAAATCGCTGGAACTGAAATAAACTGAAAAACCAAACGATCGCTCGTACTTATTCCGAACGCGATTATTCTAGTGTTATCAAAAAAAAATTAAAATAAAAGATTTATTTTTTTTTCAAGGAGGTTCCGTGGTTATACTTTATATAGGGTTTATTATACAATAAATAGAGGCAAATTTCGTAGTAATTCGTTTGTAATAATGCGGAAACGAACGGAAAATTTCCCGAAAAGCAGCACTAAACATATGCAGCCGAACGACGCGGTTTTCATGATAACATTTCGACGGGTGGTGGTCGTAGGAGTCGTGCACAGGACGGACGAACACGTGTATAGTAGTGATTAGCATCGTGCTGAACACGACGGCTACGGCGTGGGGGCACACAAAAAGCGCGCGCGCGCCGATGAGTTGCAATATTTGCGCGCGTTATACAAAGTCGATGACGAGACGAGACGAGCGGCAATATACTCTCCTCCTCGCTAAATTACGAGTCGCGGGTGGAATAAAAAAAAAAAACGAAAATAAGAATGTTAATAAAACGTTATTTTACCAGTGGGCCGCCGCCGCCGCCGTAATAATAATAATCGCTATGCGAGTGACGAGAAAACGTTTAATCAAATCGCGTCGTGCGAGACGTGCAAACAGCCGCGGTCAATTAGCGAGGACGATTTCCACGGCGGCGGGCGTAGTGGGAAACAAAAAAAAAAAATATCTTTTCGAAATATACCGTCGAGGAGTGCGTTTTTATTTATTAAATAATATATCCCCCCCCCCATTGACGTATTAACTCATGGACCGCGCATTCCACACCTCCCGACTGTTCGTTATCAGTTACGTATAGAGTAATAGAGATAGTTGACATAAAATATGCATAGATACGAAATATATGGATAAGCCACTCCTGTATTGAACGTGCATGGGGTATATTTTAAGATATGTAATGAAATTATTATATTTATTGGAAATTACGATAACAGTTATTTGATATTACACATATAAAAATATAAATGTAACATTGCGGAAGTTCTCCCTGATGACTGGTGGAATACCTGACTTGACTACATGTATACTCATTTAATTAGATCAATCCCGCGCCCATACAAAAGCGTTTGTTTGCTATTTTTATGTTTATTATTTATTATCGCATCGTTGCATTTTAGGCATGGAAGAAACAGTAACTTAAAATGGAAGAAACAATAAGCAACCCCATATAATTCTTATAAAATGACCGAAAAATAAGATGTAACGTCCATATATTTTTTACCTACGCGAATATGCGTATACGAGAGTGATAGAGATACGGGTTAAGAATTACGTGGGAAAAAAAAACTATTCCATTATATTATATATTTTCATCCACGTATTATTTTACATTCATTTATCGATAAATGTCGATTATACAGATATGAATTATTGTCATAGTAGTCAACGGTCGGTAGACGAAAAAGAAAGTGATAGTCCCAACTCGTAGCTCTGTACCGTCCCCCTGCAGCAGACCTCTCTCTACGCGCGGTCCACGAGTCGATACGTACATCCCCCGCGTCGCAGCACCCGATAATGGGTTTTCGTCGTAAAAAAAAAAAAAACAATAAAATATAAACCGTCGTTAATCGATTCTCACTATATAAATCGATAATAAAATCCCCGAGCAGCCGATGATGCCATTTGGTCAGAAAAAAAAAAACCGACAGCGACCCGTCTCGTGACGCGTACGGACGAGAGAAATACAAATCCGTTTGCAGCGTACTTTTCGGGTAACCGGTTGGCGACGGCCGACGGGGAGGGTGGTTCCGTCACGTGTGCACCGAAGGGGGATAATGGAAATGCTTATTACACGACGACGACGGCCGTACGCATATAATATATATATATAAAAATATTATGTCGTCCGTAGAAATATCTCATAATGCACTCTCCATATACATACACACCGTCATGAGCACCGGTTACGTTATTATTATTATTATTATTATTGTAGTATTTCTTTCCGTCTCACGCGCACAACACACACTCCGCGTGTGTCTTTCGAAAACCCGATCCATTAACGGCCGACACGCCTCTGTGTGTGTTACCCGTCGTCGGTCTCCGGGCCGGCCCGTGGAAACGAAAAAAAAAAAAAAAACCGTATACTAGAGAGAGAGAGACAGAGAGAGAGTAATAAAAAAAAAAAAAAAACACGGAGCACGTCGGTTACGAGGAGGTGCAGGCGCGCGATAAACGTCGAAAATGAGATTTACCACCGTCTCGATCGATCGGCGTCAGATCTTGCGGTTTTCGACTATAACGTCTCTCCTACGACCGCAATCGATTTTCATCGATATTTTTATACAGACGACAATACAATACGTTCACACACACACACACACAAAACTATAAAATGTTATTTATAATAATAATAGTCGTACCGCGTGTGAAGAGATTTTTACACGCACAAGTCTCCTTGCGGCGAGGCAGTGGAAAAACGATCGTTTTTTTTTTTTGTTATTATTAACCCGAAATTATCCGCTAAACGATATCGAAGAAAGGTATATATATATAGATATCTCCGGCAGGTGGATCGGAAATTAGAGTTCTATTTTTTTTTTTATACTACGACTACTTTAATTAATTAATTCTCGCGGCATTATCAAAAACCTACGCACGCGACTGTAGGTCGTATGCGAAAATATTTTATTAACCTTTTAAATAAAATTAACACTGCAGGATTTAATTTTTGTACAAAAAAAAAAAAACAATTCCGTTCTTCGTAATCAATACTGTCTCCACGGGTAAGAAATATACGGATACGTCGCTGCTCCGTATTGAATGCCCATGGGGGGTACCGGTCCGTTTTAAAGAAGAGAAAAGTCACTATTATCAGAACGGTTCTGTTTCTCGCATTTGGGTATATTTTAAGGTCATCTTAATGAAATTATTATATTTATTGTCTTTGGAAATTATACGCTGTGATTTTCAAATTTTGACGTTACACATTATATAAAAATATTACGCAACACTGCCGAAGTTTTCCCCGATGACTTGGAATACCTGACTTGACTATACTTATTATATACTTACTCAATTAGATCATTGCCGCCCATACGAATGGGCTTATTCGCTATTTTTGTGTTTATTATATTTGATTTATCATAGGATATTTGATCACACTGCGGCATTTCAGGCACGGGAGAAAGAGTAACTTGCTAATGGAAGAAAGAATAAGCTACCCCATATAATTCATATTAAAATGACCGCGCCGTAAGACGTATAATGTGACCCATCGTTGTAACGCGCGGAAAAAGTGGTTTACATGATAAAACGCGGTACGAAAATATTGCAACGATTTAAAATTATACGCACAGTCTGTAAAAATGAATAAATACGTCTTTATCCGGTCGAAAACGCAATGAAAAAAAAAAAAAAAAATACGGTACAGCATACTACAACTGTATATTAATACAATAAATTACGGTTTTCGCGATCGTCGTACCGAGAGGCTGAAAATATTTATTTATGGACGCGCGCGATATACATGCACATAATAATATTATACAACAAAGCTCACGACGTTTCGGTGTTGCCGAGCGTTTAATCGTTTCGTGTTGCGATTATCGCGTTTACGGCCGACAGAGAGAACTGGGGGCGCGCGCGAGACGTGTATCATACAATACGCGCAGCATTAAAAATGTGTGTAGGTATTCCTCGACCGGTTCGCGTTACAAATATAGCAGTATTGTAAATTATTCGGTTTGCAGAGCGCAAAAAAAAAAAAAAATCGAAACTCGATCACTGCAGCGCTCGTGTACGTATATTATTATAATGTCTACGTTTAAAAACGCGAATTGCACCAATGAGCAGCGCGCGTAGTAGTCTACGCGACGGGGTGATTTATGGGTTTTGCGTATACCCGTTCGTGCAGAGGTGTATATTATTTGTATATATATATATATATAATGCGTGTATGGAAAGAGGTAGAAGAGTAAAAACCACCCGATCGTATATAGAAGAAAGAGCGAAGAAAAACGCGATCAACAATCGGTGGACGATTAGCCTCCCCTCCCCACACCATGTATAATGTACGGAGAATAATATGCGCGTTCCGTTTGGTCACGACCGAAACGCGCGGACGACGATGCCGCCACACGAAGACTGCGAGACCGTCATCGACTGCGTGCGCGGCTCGGTACGCATTTTATAAAAATCTCAAGTCGTCGTCGGCGGCGGCGGTCATCTCGCGTTGTCTCGCTCTTGCCGACGGATGAAAAAAATAAAAATAAGAGTATATAATTCCGTCGTGCACGACCGAAGGAATTTTTTTTCTTTTATTCAACCTTGTTGTACGTACGTACCTGTATAATCGCCATTTCGTCTTTTAAACTGTAATATTCACACACGCGCACGGAATCGTCGGGGCTTCGTCGTTTATAATATTACAATATTTATCGAGTGTATACGTTGGAAAGGGGGAGGCGCACTCGTAATCGGTCCCGTCCGCGGTGCTCGAAAGTAAAAAAAAACCGATTTATTCGTATTATTACGAGACATGTCCGAAATCTGCAACTATACTATAGTTTTTCTATAGCTCAGTCGGAATATAGTTTTTAAATTTAAAAGGAAAAAATGTATAGCTCGAGACTTGTACGCCCAGACAACGGCTTTTAGACTCGCACTCGCGTATGTCTGTAATTTTTTTAACGTGTTTTTTCTTCGGGTCAATTCCTTTTTGCATTAAATTTTAACAGAAAAACGATTAACCGGTTAAAAATTCGAACTGTTCGGGGTTTTTTGTATATACGAGATAATAACAGAGAACAGTCGTCGTCGTACACGGTCGGACGCAGTGCCGGATTTAGGGCCTCCACAAGAGAAGTTTTTAACGATACCGAATAATACGCGAAATTTGACGATATATTTTTTGTAACTTCTTTGGAAAATTGTCTCATACACCACAGACAATAGGAATTAGCGTAGCGCATATAAAAAAAAAAAACGTTATTATTTGAACTTTTTGCAATAATAAACGGCAAACCGTAAGGAATTCTTAGAATTATCGTTTCGCGCTTTTATTCTGTCGTTTTTATTACTTTTTTTTTCTTCCAATAAATTATTGAAACCGTCTCGAAAAAAAAAATTATTTAACTCATTAAAAAAAAAAACGATTAGGGCTTTGTCCTTTGTTGCTCCACACCTCTAAATCCGGCTCTAAAAATATTATATAAACCGCCGTCGCCGCGATATTAATAATTATTATTAATCGTATAAAAAACACCGGAGTATAAAAAAAAAGTATTGTATTGAACACGAGTGGCGAGACAATGGAAATAGAAGGCGCGCGTAGGATTCGTTTCGGTCTCGGCCGGCGAGTAAAATATCCGATTTTCCTGTGCGTGCCGGAGGGGACGGACGAAGGGAAACATATGGCGCGCGCGCGACGTACAGTTTCGACGAGAGTTAACTGATATTTTTTTTTTTTATAGAAAAAGTAAAAAAAGAGTAAATCGTCTCGAAAATCGATATAGCCACAAATTTGTGGTTTCGTTCTCCCCCCCCCCCCCCGATGAGAGGGTTAAAGGGATTAAGCCGACGAGTCTCATCGAATTATACGACGCGGAGCTACGAACGCGGACTTCCGATAACAGACCTTGTAATTTGGAGCGGTATTAACACAGAACGGAAAACCGAAAACGATATTCCGTTCGTACACAAGACGGGGACACGGACGGATACGCGTTGTGGTCTTGTGGAGTGAAAGTCCTCTACATAAATAATAATAATATAATAATAATAAACGCGAAAGGGTATATATATATATATATAATGTGTGGTGGTTTTAAGTAGAAGAAGAAGCCTCTCTTGTGATCTCGCGCATACACGGACGGATGAACAACGGCGTTCGCCGAGCAAAACGACAGTTGTGCCGCTGTGTTTAAACGATTAAACCACCGCCTTGCCGCCGCCATCGCCACACCGTAATATTATTAAACTGTGTAGGAGGAGTAGAGGTTAGGTTATCCAGTTACCTAAATAATATTATAATATTATATATTATTATGTGTAAATACGCTGTTTTTTTTTTTGTTTTCCGCGTGAAACGTTATCCGTTCACGCGTACACTATATATGTATACAAATAATATACCGAACGCACCGACTTGCTATATAATATACTGCAGTTTTGTGTATTACCTACATGAAACGTTTTAGGAGAGAAAAAAAGCTTTTAATTTTGTGTCCAAGCACGAACACGCGTATTAATAACACACAGTAGAATTTATACATTATTTGCATTCCCCCCTCCACCGGAGGGGCAACACAATTTCTACGCATGCCCTCCCACCGCACATATACATTTTTATCGTTTATAGTAATTTATGACATTTTTTTTTTTTTTATTTTAAAAGTGATCTCTTATTTAATATTTAATTCGACGCAAACATTTTTTTAAATATTAAATATTATTGATTTTTTTTAAACAAATTTTTTTATAAATTTCTTCTCGATTGCAAAACTCTTGTATGATGTAATGTGTTTGAAATAATTTTAAATAAGTAGGGCTGGGATTTTAATGCCAAAAAAAAATGTAAAAGTGACTTAAAAAATTCATTAAACCTTTATTTTTTATGTTAAAAGTAAAAAAAATATATAATAATATTAGTAGGTAGATAGGTCTTCTGACTTCTCAAACTGAAATTCTCAATTTTAAAATACATTTTGATTAATTAACTAATTTTTATTTTATTTTTACTGTTACCTGAAAAATTTCGCTGTTGCACTGCAGTACAACTACGACCTATATGTTGTTTAATATTTTAAAACGAGAATGAACGTCGTAGTTGGTCAGATTAAAAATAAAAACGAATTTTTTAAATTTGTACATGCGTATTACATTATCGGTTGATAATAAGATTTTTAAAAAAAAGTCAACTCCTCCCCCCCCCCCAAAAAAAACATGAAAAAATTTTTAATTAAAATCGTCCCCATTGCCCCTTTGTATATAAATAATACGTTAAACACATTACACTCCCCTCTCGCCGTCCGCATTATAATAATATAATATATTGTTATATATAGTATATTTAACGCGCACTAAATATCACAATAATTATTACGTATTTATAAGAGTAGTTTCACCGTTGTACGCGCGTTATTACGTAATTATTATAATTTATTTTGGTCGATACAATGTGGTTTTAATCGTTTTTGATATTCAATTTTTTTCCCCTCCGTCTATTACCGGACGTCCTGAAAACGTATACGGCGGTTTTTTTCTCTTCTTCTACCGCATTGTATTATAAAAATAATATTATGTTAAAAAGTTGGCGAGTTATTATTATATTGTTTTTTTTTTTTTGCTTTCGTGTCTATGCGTGGTCCAGTGATTTTATTAACGAAACACCATTGCACCGTGGCAGTCGGTGTATATATATATATATATATATTTATACAATATAAATATATAGGTAGGTATATAATATAATAATTAGGCGTGTATAAAATGTAAAATAACGACGGCGGCGCGGCGGAGGCGGTGACGCGGATTAAAATATGAAAATAACTCGTGTTTGTTTTTCAATTTTTTTTTTGCTTTTGTTATCCCGTTTATATATGCGGAATAAAATCCAAAACGCGTTGTATAAATGTTTTTTTTTTAATCTCCACTGGTGGTCGAGCGGGTGAAAACTGGCGCGCGCCGAGGAAAATATTATAAAGAAAATCGAGAAAAAGTTTAGTATCGAACGCCGCGACGGATTAATAATAATAATAATAATAATAATAATAATAATAATAATAATAATAATAATAATAATAATAATAATAATAATAATGTGTTTTTATTTATTCGAATATAGCACGACGATTATACACGCGTATAAATTAAAAATCGATCGCGTACAAACAAATGCGATAGGGACTGATGTAACGGAAACACGATCGAGAAGCTGTCCACAGCCCCGTTTCCAAAACGTTTTTTCGTGTAGTAGTAGGTGTGCGAGCGTTCTCCTCGCACAGTTTCCTACGCGTGACCCGTCGTTAAAGTCTCTATCCTCGCACAATATTATCTATATATACGAGCGCGTGTATTATTATTATTATAAGCGCAGCAAACACGCATAAAATTCACGATTATAATATAAAATATAGATTTTTTTTCTAGAACCGCGTAAAGAGGGGAAGGTAGCATGAAAAAAAAACGTCAAACGACTATAATAATATTATATAAGTTATTCGTAGCGCGTAGCCGGACGAAGAATGCGTCGCGGCGTTTACTTGTGTGTGGCGCCGCCGGTCGGACATCGTCTCGCGCGACACGATACACGCGGAGATTTCCACGAACTCGGTGCACGCGACCGATCGGGGGAAAAAAAAAACGTATTTGTCTACGCGTATATATATAGTTAAAATGGGATTGAAAGCCGGGGCATTTTCTCTCTTCGTCTTACACGCACGAAACAGACGTTTCCGATAGATCTAGCGAGTGGGGCGATAAGAAATTTGAAAACGGATTCGAATTCGTCGTGAACTTTACTACAAAACGACTTTTTCGTCTTCTTATTGAGTCCATCCTCCAAAAGCGGAAGTTTGGCGACAATCTCTTGCCGAAGCTCTCGCGGTTTGCTGCCAGATCGAACACGGTCTCTTCCGGGGAACAGCCAGAGACGGTCTTGTGATCCGGTCTATCCAACGCGTCGGTGTTCTCCCGCGTCTCCTTTTCCCTTCTATATCTTTCCTTTCGATCGTCGGCTTCACCGGGCTCGATCCATCCCTTCTTACTATTTCCTATTTTTTTTTTATCTCAAGATCTTCGGAAAATCGGTTATTAGCGATATTTTTTTTTCTGTTCCGAGTAATTTTTTAACGATTTACGAAAGAAAAAAAAATTAGAAACGTGAGAGAGTCGATCTCAAGCGGACTTCGCGACGACGAATTCAAATCCGTTTTCAAAATTTCTTATCGCACCGGTAGATCGATCGTTGGTACGTCGGAGGAAAATAAGTAGTAAACGCCCATATTTTGCCATATACGTTTCGCGCGTACAAGACGCGCTTTTCAATCCTCTTAAACCGGGGTGGATAATATCGTGGCCCAGGCTCTTATTATAACGTAGTCGATGGACCAAAAAAAAAACAACAAAACGGTATTTATAATAATATTTTACTATATACGCGCTCAACAATTCCTTCGGTGTATATATAATTAACTGCGTGTGTTGTGTGCAGCGCATTATACCGCGCGCAACGACGGTAAGGTCGAATTTCATCGTCTTTGTGTGTTGTCGAGTGTTGTTTATACACACAAACGCACCGAGTATACGTTGCGGCGCGCTACAGTCATTTATCATAATACGTTTATATGTACGGAAAACGCGGAGCGCGCGCGCTATCGTTCGCGGTATTTAAAAAATAAAATATATAAACCGCCTCGGTCCTCTTCTCGTATATATATAAAAAAAGTCCGTTGTCGAGTCGTGTGTATATATGTGTATGTACGTATAACTGTTATTATTATTATTATTGTGCGCTAGTATATTTCGGTGTTGTGCGTACTCGAAAGAAATCTGTCAGTCGCGCGAAGCTTTTATATTATACGTCGCGGGATAGAGCACACAGGACGCCGTTTGATTAATAATAATAAATACCTCCTATCTCCCGAAGACGTAGTCTCTACTCCTCGGCCGCAGTTAATGAGCGTTTGCGCCGCCGCCGCGCGAGTCGAGTGGGGTTTAACGACGCCGCGGGAATCACGGGATTAAAACGCACCAAGTATACTGTATTGTAAGTCGACAGAAAGAAAAAAAAAACGCCGTTTAAAAAAAAAAAATATATATATACGCCATTTTTATATATAGGACCTAAAAACGCGGTACGTTTTATATAAAATACAGGGTGCGATCGACGAACGTTGGAAATGATACATTTTTTTTTACGAGACACACGCATGCGACAAGGTCGGCGTGGCGCGACCCGGTCGTGACACGACAAACGTGCCACCGTCAAAGCGCTTGAAAAAAAAAAACCATGATGATTCGCGTCCGTTCGGTGTCAAATCGTGTGGAAACGACTCGGCGGCGGAGGTGTAGCGACATTACGACGTACCTCCGCGGTGTCACCGACCAAAGAGTAGGAGACGATATACCGAAAGACTCTCTATTCTCGATTCCGGATTTTCGGTAGGGGCAGCGGACATTTAGCTACATAATAATAATTGTTATTTAATATGGTAGACAATTAGACGAAAAATGTTTTTAACACTGAAAAGGAAAATCACGAGGACCGGTTAAGGATTGTGCTAGAGTGACCGGGACTATTGATGAAATAAGAAAGCGCAAAGACTTCAGATGGACTGGGGCACGCTCGCGGAGGAATCAGAACGAGAAAATGGAACGAAATCCAGACCACTGCAGGGAAGACGCAAAACGAGGCGGAAAGATTTAATTAAAAAGGACGTAGAATCATTTTAGAAGGCGGTTTGAAAGAAAAAGCAAAACGGATATAGAAAAGGATCGGGCGCGAAACGGGATGGTCCCGAGAGGCTTTAGAACCAGGAGAAGTAGGATATGTTAGGATTACTGTTACTACACTGTAATAGTAGTAGTACACGGTCAGTCGACGAAACGAGAAAACGAAAAATTCGTATATAGGTACCAAAGAGAAAAATTCTCGTCCGAATTCCTCGCGGACAGCGGCCGCCGACCGGTTTTTCGTGCGGTCGCCGGTTTCGAGTCTATCGCGGCGACGGGTGGTGGACGCGGAGGAACGCTCGGCGTGGCGCGAGGTGTCCGGCGAGCAACAACAGCAATTAGCGCGGCGCGGGGCGGAACCCGAGCCGCCCGAACCGGCGCGCGGCCGGCTACCGGTGTTCGCTCCGCCGCCGCCGCCGCCGCGACGGTGACAACGACGACTGCTGCGGTGGAGTCTTTTTTTTTTCCAGCACAGACCTCGTTCGGCGCGGCGCGCGCTCGTTTCACTCCGGAGAATAATATTATCACGGCGTATTTTATCGCCGTCACGACTTTGTCCCCCGAGAGTTTTGTTGGCCCGAGCATTTTTCCTTTTGTTTTTGCATTATGCGCTATTATTATACCGCACGCCGTACACCGACCACCACGACCATCACACGACAACATATACAACATTCCTATACATTGAAGTGTTTCTCCTCTGTGTCTCGTCTGTCCGCAGAAGTTTAATCGAACAATATTGTCCTTGCAGTGTATTATAATATATACGAATACTTACATTCAATATCCTGCAAATATAATATTATACAGGTACAATAATAACCGCGTTACCTACATGACGTATTCTTCGTTTCGATACAGAATACTATTAAAACATCATGTTCTCGTCGTAAACGCGCGCGTTTTAGATTCTGAGCGGAGCCGAGTATTGGGTTTTACTGCAACGACGCGTTTTTTTTTTTTTGTACCCGAAAATTCTACCAGAACGAGTGTTCCGCCGTCTTTACCATACAGTCACAGTTTGTTTCCGAAACAGTAAATATATTGTACTTTAGAGAGAGAGAGAGGTCTTTTTTTCGATTTTCTTATAAAAGCGCCTGAAAATATAACCGAAAAACTACGTACAAAACTAATGCGCGGAAACTCGAAATATTCATCAAATACGTAACTGTTTATATTGTGTTAAGGAAAAAAAAATCTTCAAAAACTTTCTTTTAATTTCGGACTATAATGTCAATTATTTTGGGCAAAACGATCGAAAGGTATTTCACAAAATACGGATTATTAAAGCGACGTTAAATTTTTACTTAATTTTCACGGTGAATCGGACTTCGAGATCGTGTTTAAGAAATTTCAAAAAAAAAAAAATTCCTATTGGGTACGTTAATAGTATACCATTACATGGTGAGAACGCGCGCACTGCAAAGATATACTTATGAAAATCCGTTATAATACACTTCCCCTCGTCGCTATTATCATCGGAAACCGGTTAATCGGAGTTTTTGTCGATGTTTATAGTGATTATTATATTGTACACCGAGCTTATAAACGCGTAGGTTTATTAGTAATATATACGCGCGCGCGCGCGTCCGATCGAACCAATTATTATTATTATTATTATAACCGCGTTATGTTATATTTAATGGTTTTTTTTTTCGAGTTCAAGTTCAATAAATAATAATCTTTATACGGCCGCGACGCGTACCACCGCGAGTAATATAATATATAAAATACAAATTTTTTTTTTCTTCTTTCGCTCTTTAAACACACGCGCTCGCGGCGTGTTATTTAATATGTAATTACGGGTGTCCGATGATAAAGTCCTCGCGGTGTTTCGGTACACGTTTTATCCGAAGCGTTTGAGAAAAGAAAAAACATCCGCCGCGTTTTCGACGACATCCGTATTTATCATGATAATAAGTATTCGGCAACGAATCCGACTGCTTTTTTTTTTTAAATACGCGCGATGTGTACTGAATTTTACCGATCGCCGCGCTGTAATAATTAGATCGATAATTTTATTTATATAAATTATAATTTATTAGCATAATAGTCGCGTCGGGGCGCTCTGCTATACTATTATGTATAGAAAACAAAAACCGAATACTACTGCGGTTGTCGCGACTGCTGTAAATACGAATAAGCGCGTATATGTGATCGAGTCGAGAGGACGCGACGACGAGTGGAGAGAGAGAGAGCAAAATAAAAAAATAAACGGTAAAAAAGAAAACCGAATAATAATAATATATTATTATATAGATTCACTACGGCGGGTTAAACTTCTTTTCCATACACCGATATATCGACCATATATTACTAAATATTATTTGATTATAAACGGTATACGCGTATATGAACAGGCGCCTATATATATATATATATATGATATACGACCTGGGTTATATTTAAATTTTAAACCAGTTTTGAGACCCGTATGAGTTTCGATATAATATGCGGCCGCGGCTCGTTTTGACAAGAGTCGAAAAAAAAAATTTGATCGACTACGATAATATATTAAAAACAACGACAACGAAAACAAAACGCCGCTGACTATCCGTTGACTATAATTTTAAGACCGTAAGTCTACATAGTATTATTATGATATTAAAATTGTTCTGCAGTATACGTAATATATACATATCATATAAGTTGGTACGAGCGAATTCGACGTGAATAATAATTTGGTTTCACAGTACAAAAAGTATATGTCTTATCTATAATTTCGTGAAATTTTTTTATTATTATTATTCGTATACGTTATATTTACAAGAACGCCGTATTCTGATTTCCCTATACACAAACTAAATAATATGACAAAAATATGACAATTTTAGAGATTCCGAGGGGGACTTTCAGTATAACGGTGCAAGTTTAACGTGACGTTTATTTTTTTTTCGTGTACAACTATGTTACGACTAGAATAGGATGCTCGATGAATATTCGGTAGCAAATTTTGTCTCCAAATACAGTCGGCGGTAACTTTAGACCGTTGTTCATTTTTCGATTTTTTCAATACGGCGCCACATAAAAATTATACATATCAAAACGATATATTTCGTCAAATATTTTATGTCTAAAAATTGTCTATATCCGATATCTATATAATATACACCGATAATTATTATACAGACACCGCGATTGGTTTGTAAATTATAAATTCAGCGCTTGAATTGAGTGGGGACGCGCAATATTATTTTCTTTTTTAAAAATATTTTAGCGTACTCCTTCTAATTTTGTCAAACAATGGCACGATCAGGACTCTTTTTACAATTCTATCGGATTAATGAGAATAATGAAAACGTCGTTAGATTGTAGTGTTATCGACGCCGAAACAATAAAGATTTGACGTTTGACATTACGAATTCAATAGATTTTATTTAATTGAAAATTGAGTGATGGCTGACGGGAGGGAGGGCGAAGAAGCCTTCACGAATTTTCAAGACGATTTTTCAGGGTATTTTGTTTTTTTTTTTTACACTTTCCCCATTCCAATTTTTTTCCGATTCAAGCGCTGATTATAATAATAAAATCTCTTGCGTTCGCGTGATTCACTCGACACCCGCGGTCCGTTTTTCTTTTCTAAAAGTATATTATTGTCGATTTCGTGACACAAAACGATGTAAAAACCCTGTTTTATACGAGTGTGGAAAAACGCGATTTAAAATAACGTACACGCTGTAATATAACGTAGACCGGGTATTGTACCGCGAAGGAGAGACCTGAATCCCGGATATTTCGCGACACGATAGCGGTTTGACCGACCGACCGCGGCGGACGACGTTTTCGTCGCGGTCGCTTCGCCGTCACCGCGCGCGAAACGCTCCGTGGAGAAAGCGAAAATATAAAACAGTTTTCCCCGCGGTCTGTACGACGATTTTCGTACAATCATCTTCGACATATAATATTATTATTATTTCGTATACGCACTCGACGAATAAGTGAGAGTATATATATATATATACCTCTAACATAGAGGACGTACCGTGTAAACAACGATCGCAGTAATTTACATATATAATATTTTATTTTATTACCGGGCCGAGTACGCGGGGCGATAACGATTTCGAGAAGAAGAAAAAAAAAGACTCGTGTATTTTTTTTTTACCCTCGAGTATATTTCTGTCGTTATTAATTTGTACGCGACACGTAGAATTAATATCGTCGCGAAAACAACGCGTATAAATTATTATAATAATTGTAGTGGTAATTTTTTCCGTTAAATTATTTGTTTTCTCTCAGCGCGTAGACGACCGTCGTCGTCGTCGCCGCCGCCGCCGCCACAGCGTTTAACGTCGAAATCAGACCAAAACGGTTGGACGACCGCGCGCGAAGAGACGGGTCCGGTGGTCGGTCGGTCGACCGTCGCGAGCGCGCCGCGGTTATGCGCACATTATTATTATTTATTATACGCACGATGAATCGTTTTCGCGGTCGCGGTCGGCCACGAAAGTTCTAAACGTTCCGTATACAGCGAGCGAGGGAACGTACCTATATATATTAACGAAAAAAAAGTCTTTAATAACGATACGGGTATTGTTTTTGAGTGTCTGTGTCTTTCTACGTATAAATCGTTGCCGGACCAATGCGAGCGGACGGTATATTAAAATAACCGCGTCGTGAACAAGAGGAAATTTTTTTTTTTTGAAAAACTGTAACGTAACGCGGATCGCGGTCGGACGATTCACTCACCTCGATGTTGTTGACGATGGCTTTGCAGTTGGTCGACGGGACGGATTCTCGGATGGCCACGACGACGTTGTCGTAAGCGCCCGCGTGGAAGACGGCGGAACCGTCGGCGAGCGCGACGGCGACGGTGCACGCGATGGCGACCGTCGCGAACGCGGCCGCGAATTTCCCCATGGTTTTTTTTTGTCCCCTGCGACGTCCGTTCAACGTTTACACTGCGGCGATTGTTCACGAACGCGACATTATCGACCGGGCAAAACGCGCGCGAAAAGCAAAAAAAATATCAGAAAATTCCTCCTCCTCGGGGCCCGTTGCCAACAGTGACGTAGTAGTAGGAGGTGTATTATATCGATACCGGGGAAAATATTACTAGAACGCGGTTACGATTTTCCGAACGCCGGGTTTTAATGTTTGGAGGAGAGAGTATAAAAAAAAAAAAAACGTAAACACTATATCGCACTGCGGTGAAAAAAAATTTCTGTTTAGATCGCGAACGAAATGTGCGTGTGTGGAATATTTCGGCGCGGAGCACAAGCGTGGCGACGTACGACGGACGAACGAACGCACCGGCCGTAAAAACTGAACTGAACGGTCGAGCGCCGGACGCCGTTGGTACTCCTCCGCACGCCGCGCGACAGTTACGGCCGCCGACGCGGCACCGCGCTGCTCTCGACGCGCGTGCAACGCTTTTAATAATATTTATTTTATTTTATTCGTCGCGGCGGCGAACGGCGTACGGCGGCGGTGCCGTTTTTGCCTTCGGTTTAAACGCGTAAAATATTATTCGTGTGTATTTATTATTGTAAACGAATTGTAATTTTCTTTTTTTTTTTAATGAAAAATATTTTATCGAACCGACGGAAACGACGAGAAATTTTTATGTAACGCGCGAGAACTCGGACAACATTATACAAGCGAGGGAGAAAAATGAAATGTCTATTTATTATATTATATACACGAATACGCGCGAGAAACATAATTATTTTAGAAAAAAGTCTCGACCAATATGTACGCGCTCGTTATATAATATTTATTATTTTCGCACGATATGATTTAATTGCGTATAATATATAGTTGCACTCTGTCGCCAGTAAAAAATTGCCACCTCTTATATGTCGTGAACCTTGTTCATGTGACACACCAGAATTAATTATTAATTATCATACTTAATACTAATTTTATTTTAGATATAATATAATATTTATCTTAAATCATTAATATAATCTTGTTATGAATCGTATATCCATTAAGAATAATATTATTGTAATAATACATATATATATATATCCAATATGTATAATAAAAAGACAGTTGAGATTTGGTGCTGGACGTGATCGCACTCAGTGTCTGTAGCCCAAACTTCAAAATATGTACAAATAATTTGTAACCGGACTTAGAAAACCCGGCTTACAACATATATTATACGATTCAAATTTTACTACAATTATTTATTCAAACACTCGGTGTAAGGACGTTCAAAACTTAAAAAAAAACAGAAGATTTAAGTTTAACTTTTGATGTTTTCGACGCAATAATTTGCACATTTTCATTACACTTATTGCGTTTTTATATAAAATGCCTACGGAAAAAAAAAAATTATAACAATAACGTTTTTGGCTCAGCTAAGGCAACACGTCGATCCGTGACTGACGAATAAAACTTTTTAAACGACATTTGTAAAACTTATTTGATCGTTAACTGCGACATTGCGGACATTGTCGGCCCTCTGCGTCGCATCGCCCGCCCGAGGGCAACAGCTATTTACTTCGTTTCCGCTTAACGTTCTTTTTTACTCTTTTTTTTCTTCTTTTTACTCGGCTCCTAATATTCGTATAACGTGATGTTAAACGGCCCATATTATTCCTCAAGAATTGCGCTATCGGACGCAAAACGGATTTTTCAAATCCGACTGGTAGTTCAAGAGATTATCGCGTTCAAAATACCAAACCTTTCGGCTTTATTATATTGGTATTATATTTATTTCGCATTATTGGTTTGAAGAAAACTTATATCATTCTTACGGTCAATTCATATATTATCGGTATACACCGTTTTTACGTATTAACCGCAAATATAGTTTTAACGAAATCCATTAGAAAAAAAACACACACACAGAAAAAGAATTTGAATCGTTAGATTTTTTTGAAAATTGCTCTGTTTTACACCACAAGTGAAAAAACTGTATTTTCTTCGCTTCGTTCCACCTTCACATCATTGAGTTTTTGAATAATGCACACAATTCGACGTTTTTTCCTATATTTTTAAAAATAAAACAAGTATATATATATATATAGGAAGCTCATAGTGTTTGGAAATTGTCGCGAAAACAGGTGTGTTATGAAACTGATGATGTTAATTTTGGAAAAGTTGAAGCGTTAATATAAAACGCCAGTGGCGCACCCAAGGAGGGGCTAACGGGCTTAAGCCCCCAAAAATGGTTGACCTCTTAATATTTTTGTAATTTTATTAGGTATCACTTTAAATTTTCATATCTGCAATATTCATATTAATAACAATATTTTACAGGTATAATTTCACCGTAACTAAATCAAAACCCAAAATGCAAAAATTAATATTAAGATATACTAGAATATAAGTTTTACATAAACAAGTGTACTTTCGGATTTTTGTGTATAGTAAATAAATCTTATTAATATTTAAAAATAATTTTATTTAGCCCCCAAAAAAAATCCTGGGTGCGCCCTTGTAAGACGCGCGGGCAAAATAATTCTCTTATAATTTTAAACATTTCTAGCGGATTTTTCGTTAGACAAATTCGTTGTTTTGCGAGAGTATATATTTTTTTTATATATTACAACAATTTTCTGTTATAGTCCGTTGATTTGTTTGCAGAAAAAAAAAAATTGGTTTTAATCGGTTTACCGGTACACCGCTCGCGTACGTATAGCACGCGCTGAGGACCATGTTATTGCAGTATAAGAACGAGCGTTTCTACAGATTTTCACTTATCTCGCGTTTTTTCGAGCTCCAAAAAATATGTATAAACGTATTATAAAGCCTGATATAAATTTATATAATTTTAATTTAAATGTTTATTAATTAGAATTTTAAATAATATATAAAGTGCCGTTCGAAACAATATACATATATAGATACGCGTCGGTTGGATTTCGCGAAAAATATTTTTTTTATTATTATTCGCGGGTGTGACTTATGCACGACGACTTATTTCTGTTTTTTTTTACAGTGCGAATCTACGTATGTTACTCGCATACACGACTGCAGGACTATTTATATTCTGAAAAAAAAAAATATTTTTCCGAAACCGCGCGCGTTCGTAGAAAATGTGCAACGCAGCAGCTATTTATTCGTACAAAATTCAACTTATTTCTGTATTAAATACATTTATATATATATATATATATATATATATATATATAAGCGTTAAGCCAAAACAAAGCTTATTTAAATTTACAAAAAAATACATTCTTGTAACTCGAACCAGTCGAACGCGTCGAGTTTAGTTATTATTATTATTATTATTTTTTGTTGTAAAAAAAAATGTAACCATAAACGCGTATTAAAACTATTATAACTCGTTAATGTCCTGCAGCCTTGGGTATAATCATACACAGGTATTTGTACACACGAATTCCTCATCGCGTCCAAAACCGTCGATTAAATATTTTCGAAACGTCGTCGTCGACTGTATATCGACATTTTTTTTTTTTTTTAGTACATGTACATTACGACGACATATCGTGTATACGCGTATTGCCAATCGATTTCCAAATCATAATTAGTTTTAATACGGATTTTTATTAATTATATATATATATATATACCAAAAAAATACTTACCGTTATATGAGTATACCTATATATATATATATTTATAGATTTTTTTTTTTAAATTATTATATGCGAAATATATAAACGAGGAAAAATAACGCTGTTCGCTCATATAATATTTAACCGCAACGTATATATATATACAGCCGGTTATACAAAATAAAAATATATAAAAAAAACTGGCCTACAAATCGCCACCGCCAACGAATCGATTATTATTATATACTTTCGAGTATTTACGCCAATTATTGAAATTTATGAATGTTTTTTTTTTTTTTATTCGGGCGCCTACATAATAATTGTAATATAAACGAATCTCGTTCGTTATATTATATAGCTGGTCGGTATATACATTACTATGCGCGCGCGCAGAACGCGAAATAATTATTACGCGAACGAGTTAACGTAATTTTTTTTTTTTATGCAAAATCGTTTTACGGATAGCCCTAACGAATATCTGTTACGTACGTAAAATAATCGCGTAATTTTTTTTTTATAAATTTATTTTGAAAACCGCCGAGACCATATTTATATATTATATATACACGATAATATTGCAGGCTGCTACTGCAGCACACGACGTAATGTAGGCCAATATAACGACTTTAACGTATATATATATATATATATATATATGTTTTCGCGTTTACATTTTTTTTTGATAAATATAATTTTAAACGATGGAAATTTTTAACTCTACTATAGCTATTACTTTTTTTTTTTTTTGAAAACGCGCGTTACCGAAAGTGAAATTCAAACCTGCAGCACAGTGAAGTTGATTTTATCGTGTGTGTATGTGCATTTAGGCGTCTATAATTCGTTGCACCGCGTTATTGTATAGAATTATTGGCTTTTTTTTTTCGTTAAAAAAACGACTCTCTCGAGTCGAGAAAAGAAGAATGGAAACGACTTTTCGAATAGACAACTAAGTATTTTGAATACTTCGCAAAAAGTATTCCAAATACTTTTAGAATATTCTTTTTTTTTTTTTCTACTAATTTTCAGCAATACGAATATCGAATGTACAAGTAATATTGTTTAATCGAACACAAACAGTTGAAAAATTCGCTTGCGCTGAGAGGATCAGGAATTATTCGTCGTAGTGCAGTTTGATATATACGCCGGCGCGCGCGCGCGCGTCTACAAATGTGTATAAATTCTCGGGAATATTTTTATTCTTTTCGTCTGTCCGTCGCGGCGGTAATTCGACGAAAATGTGGTTTTTATTTAATTTTTTTTTTCTCATATGAACACACGCCTATCTGCAGTTTTCTTCGAACACAAAACAATGCGCGACATTTCCAACGTATTCGGAAAAACACGCGGGTCAATCAATTGTCTCTTTCGCGTATCATATTATATTCCACGTTTTTATTTGTACGGTCCTTCTCGAACCATTATCGCGAATAAAAACGATAAATTCGACTCTAATAACACGCACTGTAATGCCACCGAGTACGTTTATATCGATATACGCGCTTCTAACACGAAATATTTTCTATTAAAAATTTTCACTTCGTTCGTATACGAAATTACAACGAAAAAAAAAAAAAAAAATCAAATATTTTTACGCGGTCATAAATGGACAAAAAAAAAGGCCGCTATACGCGACCGCGATTTCGTCATAATTACACAATCGTTAAAAAAAAAAAAAAATGCCCTGTCCGACTGGTCCGGTTGCTATATATATATATTATGTAATGTACACGCAGCGCTGGTTCGATTTGCACAGATTTCAATCGTTTTTCGAATAATTTCGTCAATGATTTGTTGTGTTTTTTTTTTTTTTTTAGACCGCGGTTTTGCAAGACCGAACGGTGGTACGTACAACGCTCGCCAGACACGCTGTCCGTGAACAATTCGATTCGATCGAAAGTGATATTTGAAAAACATCCGCGTCGCCGCGAAACTGTACCCGCGAGTGTAAGTATATATAATATGCGCGCAAAAAAAAAGATTTCTTTTAAAGAGAAATGGACCATCCGCGTTTAAATTACCTTATTATAAATATTATTCAGCATCAACTGCAGAACAAGTATTTTTCGAATATTATTGTATCACACGCTTGCTGCACGTGCGTTTCGTCGCCCGTAAGAAAATATACCACCTCTTGTACGATTCAAATTTTACTACAATTCCTTAATGAATACTCGGCGTAAGGACGATCAAAACTTCAAAAAAAGAGATTTAAGTTAAACTTTGATTTTTGTTTTATATTTTCAACGTTATATTTTGCACATTTCGTCACACTTATTGCGTTTAACTCACGCGCATTAAAGTTTTTATATAAAATGTCTATGAAAGAAATATAATAACAGCAACCTTTTCAGCTCAACTAAGGTATTTAAAACTTATTTCATCATTAACCGACGTCGTGGACATTGTCAGTCCCCGACCCACCGAGTCGCATCGCCCGCCCGCGCTATTCCTTCGTTTTCGCCTACCGTTACTTCTGAACATTTTTTTCTCTTTTCTCGGCTCCCGAGAGTCGCGGTATCGTGACGTTAAATAGCCCACTCTCTTCCTCGAGAATTTGACTATCAAACGCAAAAAAGAATTTTTCAAATCCCGCTGGTAGTTCCAGAGATTAGCGCGCGTTCAAACAAACAAACTCTTTAGTTTTATCATATTAGTATATAGATATTATATCTATATAGCTGACGCTTAAAATATAATAATCGGATTCTAGAGCCATAATTAAAATTTTAAATCGGTATAAAAGAAACACGAAACTCGTCGGTTCAATTTAAAATACTCCCAGGGCCATTGTGGACACTTTTTCCAGGACCGTTCCCATAAATATGCAATCGCTCTGTTTTCGCATATATATGTAATTGTAATATTATTCGACGGTTCGAAAAAAAAATATATGTATACTATTAAAATAGCGCGAACCTATTAAACGGGAAAAGCGATAATTTCTGCGCGCATAAACGTTTGTCGAGACGCATGTATATATATATTTATATGTATTTTGTTGCCGCGCCTATACACATAATACTATATAATATACAATAATAATTCATAATAATATAATAAACGATTAAAACGCGCGCGCGTCACGCGTTCGAAAACGTCCGGGACAAAAGATAGAAAAAGCAAAAAAAAAAAATAAAATTTTATAGCCGTTTCGCGCGGATCTCTGCGTATAATACAAATCGAAATCGCGACTTCTGACGAGGTGATCTATACCACACTCCGTCGCGAATATATTTATTTATATTTATTTTTTTTCTAATTAAAAACCCGTCGTTTTCGTCGTTGTCACGGCACGTCCGCCGGTCTCGCGAACGACCCCAACACGCCAAAAAAAAAAAAACCAGAAAAAAATCGCGTTCGGAGCGTGTAAAATTCCGCCAACACTATATGTACGTAGTACTTGTACAGTAAAGTGTACAACGTGCGCGTGTGCGGAGGATATAAGAAAAAAATATATATATATGACCGTCTCGGGACGATTACGGGAGTGAAATGTACAAAAAAAAAAATAGAAAAAAAAAAACTTAAAACGATAGAAAAATTAACGCGTACTCGACGTTTGTGCGCGCGAGGGGCGAGGTGGAAGAGTAGTGACAACAGATATATTATTATTTTGTGGTGTCGCAGCCGCGCGTCCGCCGACTTGACCGATTTTCACGGTCTCGGAGCTCGGGCGTGTCGCGTCGCCGAAGTGAAGACAAAAAAAAAAAAACGAAAAACGTATTATTATTATTTATATACGTACGCTCGGTGACCATCATGTATAATGTCACGGAATGACCGTTGCTGACCGCGCGGTTCTTATAAGCGCTGGTCTTTTTTCGTGAAAAACGGATTTCTTATTTCTTTTTTTTAACAAATTATTTTATTGCTCGGCGTATAGGACGAGCAACGCGCGTTTAATCGCAATTCCGACTCGAATATTTTAGGGGCAACGACTAATAGTTACGAATTCTAAATCTGTGCTATCTAACCGTGGTTACCGATTATAGTTACCAAGGCCCAAAATATTTGTGTCCTTTAAATACGTAAATTATATGTATATTTTTTTAACGCATAATATATATTGTATATTAGCTATTGAAATAAGTTATACTTAATTGATAAAAACTAAAACGCCGAATTTTATTAGGATCTCTGTTACTCCGTTGTTCATTATAATGACGATTTAAAAACGTTAATATTTAAAAATTTTAATGTTTTTTCATCGTCCGAGTTTTATTTATTTTTTAAATATCTAAGTAAAAAAAAAACAATTAATATGTGGTATTTTGTAAATAAATTCGGGGCTCTTAGAATTTGGGGGCCCCGGGCCCGGACCCTCCAGACCCGTGCTTTAAGACGGCACTGCTAAAGTCTGCAATCATTTTTTGAGGAATATGTGGACTTTGGGGTGCCCAGAGTAACGCACCTGGTCATAAGTCGATGAACGTAAACTTCACACGTTACCGAACCCATCCCAGTAGTGCTGAATGAAAAAAGTAAAAAAAAAAGGAAGAAAATTAATTCAGCTACCTAATGTTACGTGTTAAATGACGCGCGCGCGCGTATATTTACCGCTATTTTTGATTTATTTTTTTTCCTATTTATTTTTTCGCCCGTCTAGCGATCGAATCACATTTTCGGGATTTTTTTTTTCTTTGCACACGACGACAGTTTTAACGGTATTTGTCGGACTGTCGTCCTTCATCGCGGGCGCTCGCACACGTCCGAACGTCAAATGAACTGAGACGACGAGTCCTCCTATCCACATCGTCGTCATTTCGATTCGTTAATAACACGTCTCCTAACCATCCGTGGAGAAAGGGAGTAAGAAAGAACGTTGTCTGCCCTCTCTAGATCCGATTGTTGCCCTCTCTAAAAATATTAATCGATTTTAACAGTGAAAAGGATAAAAAAATTACAGTCGTATTGAACACTTAATTATTGTAACCAATAATAATATTATAAGGAAATCTTCTGAACATTTCACTGACGCGATATTACAAAAATATTGTAAGTGTAAATGCAGGTCCGTGTTTTGAAGGGGAGGGGGCTCAGAGGAATAATTGCCCATAGCGGCATTATAAGCAAGAGCGGGTTTAGAGGTGGCAACATTTTGTGATTTAAACGAATAATAATAAATATTTGTTATGTCTGAGTTATGGTTTCTATTTATGTATAACTATATACTACTTAAAAATAATGCAATTCATAAGGTGTCGTAATTGTTTACAATGCATTTAGAGTGATTTTAACGGATCAATTCTCTAGGTTTCTCACATCTAAAAAAATGTTTCCTATATTTAATCCACTTCTACGGAAATCTTTTGTAAGCCGCTTTTCTAAACGAAATAGTAGCCACGCCTGTTATAAAGTGTGATTTGAACTTCATCAAGTCCAGCCGTAGTCCTATCGTTTATCAGTATACTATATACTCTGTCTTAAATTAGATGATTTGTGCGCGAACGACCGAATCACGTTCGTTTCGGATCGGAGTGGATCGTGTGTCGTCGGATCGTTAGCCACGCCCACCGTGCGCGAACGCAAGTCATCTAATTCGGGACAGAATATATTTAAGAATATTGAAATAATACTTCTACACTAACCGACCGCTTAATACACTGTAATGTTTTCTAAAAAAAATAACGAAGACGTATTATTTTTACCGTCTGCACGTGAAATTTAAAATTCAATTTCTTAACGGAAAGAAAGAGATTTCAGTGTTCTTCCGAATCGAACAACTTATAGTTTTCCTGCGTATGTGTCAAAAGAAACTTTAGAAAGAATCGAGCGATCGAAAACGGTGTGTTTTTCGAGCGTACGTCATAAATGACCGATTTCACCCTTGTACAAAGTACAAAAAAAAAAAAGAATCAATTGCGCCCTATCAAAACACAATTTTTTTTTCGGGGGGAGCAAATTTTATGTTTTGCCTCTGTTGCCCCCAATTGTTTTATAAACTGTGTATATGTCGTTAGTCACGTTATAAACGTCTGTGTAGTTTATACAATTAAACGCACACTTGGGTAAAATACTTTTTTCGAAGTATTTGGAGTACATATTCCGAATACTTCGAAAAAAAGTATTCAGACTATGACGTATTCGAATACTTCGTGACGATAGTATTCCCTGAGTATTTTGAATACTTCACAAAAATTATTCCAAATATCGAATACAGTAATTGTAATATTATTTAATCGAATACAAACAGTGGTCAGTGTGTATTTAGGGTGTTAATTTTTTTCTTTAATTCTGTGTTTACTAATTAACACAATAACTATGGTAAGTATTTTTTTTTCCCGAAATAATTACTTTTTACGTTTAAGTAACAATAAGTTATTATTTTTATGTATTGGCACTAATTAAAATATATGATTGGTCTTTGAAACTTATACGGTGAATACTGTATACAGAATACTTTCAAGAAAAGTATTCAAAAAGGTATTCAGAATGCTTACTGTATTCGGAATACTGTCCAACGTAACGTTTAAAAAAAAAAAACCGGGAATGAAACGTTTTCGCGGCGTAATATATATATATAACAAGTACATTCGCAGTGGCGCGTATATTATAATATATGGGGAGCTCGTATAAATCTCTGCGAAATTCAATGGATTTTCGTCCCACGATAGGTACCTATTCGTGAATAAGTCGCCGCAGACGTACACAACTCCTCGGTCACGTTTTCAATTAAACACATTTTGTTCGGGTCCGACGACGACGACGGTGCGAATCGCCCGGCGGATTGCCGCCCGGGTGCCGGCGCGGGGTAATTGCGCAGGATTTACTGTAATGAAATATTGTCGCGCGTCACGTATTTATATGCCGTGAGGTCGCCGTCGATTTATTTCCATATAAATATATAAGAGGAAAAAAAAAAGTATATATGGTAATGGTGTATAATGAAAAAATGGAATCTAAAAGGTAGCGCGGGCTCCGGCCTGCAGCTGGTGACCAGACTCGGCGACTCGGCGTCGGCGGTCGTTTTCTAGACGCGCTCGCATAATATGTGACTATATATAACCGAAAAAGAAATTCAAGACTACCGCGTAGTATTTATTTATTTTTTTCATTTTTCCTTTAAGCAGGATGCACGGATCCCGGGTACAACGGTAACAACGTATATATTATATATACGTATAATACGCAGTAATCCTGTTTCGTTGTTTACCGTGTCACCCCGTTCCAATCGCATTTCGTGCGTGCGTGATGTCTGGTTTTTATTTCTTCTTTTTATTTTTTTCATATTATTATTATTACTTTTTATATATAATAATATATTATATAATATAAAGGGTGGTTACAGTAAAAAGAGAGAAGAAAAAAAAAACAGTCGTGTGAAAAGACGTTTTCTCTGTGTATATACATATATATAATAAGCAGCGCACGGACTACTGTTGCAGACGTACGATTGTCTCGAACGAATGGCCGGAGGGGGGGGGGAATGTGACTAAAATTTCAACGAACGCGTCATTCGTTATAATACACCGGTAGCTTGCAGGTACACAATGCGTAATCCGAAGCGGGACTTTGTCTCTTTTCTAAGCGTATATATAGGTATTTACTTTTTAAGTATTTATTTTCCACACAGAGGATTTATTAGCCTATACGAGCAAAAATAATAAAATCGGTATGCGGAAAAAAAAAATGTTTTAGTCCCAATCGTCAAACGCTTTGGCGATTTCGTCCTGCAGTTACCGGCCTGGTTTCCTATATATAAAAATACGTTTTTATACTTTTCTGTCGGTCTGATATTGCTTTACTCGTCTGAAAATAAACACGCGTTTTTTTTTTTTATTAAATAGAATAATGTCAAAAACCAAAGGAGGTCGGGGAAGAAATTAAAAATATCTTGAAAAAAATATTTTTTAAAATCGGTAGCGAGCCGCTGCACGCGTTGTGGACGTCGCTAACGAGTGAATTGTTCGGATACATTTTATAAAACTTACATGGTATTCGTGTACGTGGGTTTTGGCGGTTCGAACACCGTCGAAATGTCTGAGAAAATTTGAAAGTCAAGCTGCGACATGTGTGCAAGAGTATATTGTAGTAATTAATAATTTTACATTTCAAACCCGAATGTTTTTCCTGCTTTCGGGGCCCTGGGCTCCGTCCTCGGAATTAGCTTCCCGTCTAATTACAGCCGACCTTTCTTTCGTCGCGTCCCTTCTCGTAACGGCTCTCTCGACGCACCCGATCTATACGCTTGCCAACTATTAAAACGTAAAATGTAAGACATTTCCGGCATTAGGTTTCCCCGACTCCGGGGTCGTGCAAACAAAAAAAAAGTCATCAACCCTTTTACTGATTGGCTAATCGAATCGCAGACCTTCCCTCAGCCGCTGGCCACGGTACTATATGTTGACAATTTTTTTTTATGCACCTTAAATTACGAGGTCTTTTTATTGAAACGTAAAATCGTTCTACATAAAGTTCAAATCGTTTTTCGAATCGAATAAATGTAGGGCCGTCCAATGTAGGACGGTCGGCAGACCCGACCCGAATCCGCTCTGATCTACTATATTTCCTTCACCTCCCCTATACGGGTACGGCCGTCTTTTGCACGAGACGTTACGCCGTTTTGATCTCACTATAAACGTCTGTTATCAGTTCGGCTGTCGGAGTTTACTGTCACTACATTTCATACGCCGAATCGATGCGTGTTTAAGCGTAAAAAGAAAATAATACGAGCACGTATAGTTTTGTATACGGCCGCCACAAACGTCTCAATCGATTCGGCCGCGCGTTTCTCACTCGCGGACGACGCGCCGTAAAATTATAGTGTGTGTGTGTGTGTGTGTACCTACCAAAAAGAATATTGTGTGAACGGACAAAGGGACATTCGGTGGTGGTGGGAAGGTGAAGAGAAATGAAAAGAAAACGACTTTGACGTTACCGAACGTGTACAGTCCGCTGTAGTCGTCGCGGGAGGTATGAAAACAGTCTTCTCTCCATCGTTTCCACGTCCCCCGTTACGTATACTTTTATATGCCCTGCACATCCGGTGATGTGTGTACAGTGTGCGGCGGCGGCGGCGGCGGCGACGGTGTTTGGGCAAACTGAAATTATAGCGTTTACCCGCGGCGCTGTTGTACCGTACTACTTGTTGTACGTTTATTCTCGGTCGTCGGAATTTGTCACAATCGCGTTATTGTAAAAATATATTATGGACAGTAAAAGATAATTTTTTTCTCTCTTTCTCGAGGCGAGAAAATTTTCTACGCTGGTGACAAATATACTGGTGCGCGCGGAATGACGGAGGCGTGTTTTGTTGTCGTAATGTTTTTACATATTTTTCTCGACTAAAATATAATAAATTGTTATTGAAATGTTTGTCCTGCAGTAAAGGAACCGTTGCGGTTTTACGCCGCGAGTTTTCACGTTAACCGGTCATTATTTTAGGGCGGCGATTTATGTAATACGTAAAATATTGTAAAGTAAAATAACAGTAAACGTGTGCAGGGGCGGATCCAGAAATATTAAACGGGGGGGGCGCATAAAACAAAAGCAATAGGTACCAACTAGTCATAGGTGTTAATAGACACCCTATATTATATAGCAATTATATAATAGGTAACAGGCCTCTATAATAAATAATTCAGTAATTTTGTAGGTACCAAATTAATATAAAATAATATTCTAATATTATTTCCTTATAATATATTATAGGTATAAGTTTTTTTGGGAGGGGGGCCCCATTCGCCCCCCCCCCCTTGGATCCGCGCCTGAACCTGCGCGGGTATAGTGTTTTAAATTATCGAAATTGAAACTATAACCACTGTTTGGGTCTTGACCACGGACTAAGATATAACGGACTGGCATGGCGTAGAACCGCGTGACTGTAGCAAATGTGTCTACTTTATCAGTGTACGCGGGGATTGTGTGGTTTCAGCGCTACTGATTGTCCTAATATCAAGTCTTATTCTCTGATAACGCGTCGACGCAATATCATTTTAATTCCCTCCAATTCACAAATTTAAAATCGAAAAGTCCGGGACTGTGTACCATCGTACTACGATTTTCAAAGAATTAAAATGTCATAATATTATAGTACAATCAGCGGCGTAGCGTGAAACTCGGCGGCCCTAGGGCCTATAAGTGACGAAGGCCTACTTTATCACAGAAATGAAATTGTAATAAGAATATTAATTATTAAATAGTGATCCTAAAAGAAAAATAAAAATTTTAAAACTAACTGCCCGTTTGAAAAATAGCGACGTCTGTAAAATAATAAACGCCACCGGTTTTTTTTTTTGTTATTTTAAATTAAATTAGTTTCAATATAAATATTATATATATAAAAAAAAAATGTATAACTATATTATGTATATTTACTAAAATGAACGTTCCATGTCGCGAGATGTTATCGGTTATTTTTATACTTCATGCGTCTATATTATTTCCACCGATTTTGACGAAGTAAAACGACACAAATTATTTTTGGCTTTTCAGTATTACGAATGGAATCCACCAAATACGCACGTAAAACAGATTTTACAAATTATGTGAAAATGTGTCCGTTTATTCATATTGCGATTCGCGTGAAGCGAATTTATCGTTTCCCTTAATATTTATAGCGTTTAAGTAAAAATATCCGTTTACTTACACACAAATCCCAGCCCTATTCATTGTAATATTATCAAATATATTTCTGGATTAGAAAATCTGACGCAATAACCGGTACGGTCAAACGGGTGTTTGTATTTTTCAACGGCACACACTGACTGGATGCCAAATCGATATTATCATAAAACACGCGTTGTGTGCATGTTTTTACAAAAAAAAAAAAAAAAACTCAAAATATTCGATTTTAATTGAAAAAAAACGATTTTTGACTATGTAAAATTAAAAAAAAACATCGCGTAATTAAATACCAAAGCGTTTTTTAACTACACCGGCCGTGTTTAATTTAGTTGTATGTAAATCACGGACAGTCCTGTTCCACGTATAGCCTTTTCCGAATCGTCCGATAGATTGTTGAAAAAAAACTACCACGTGCATAACGTTAAACAATCGGTATTCAATTGAGAAATCGAGTTTTTTATTACGTTTAAGGGGCGATTTAAAAAAAAATTAATTAATTAAATATTTTTTTAAAAAATTTAATTACTTACGTATTTTTAAATCCAATTCGGTTGTATTTCGTGTAATTAATATGCGTAATTATTATCGGATTACCGGGTTTCACCCGTACATTAAACAAAAATAGGATTTTAATAAAGTCTCAAGTTTGAAAAAAAAAAAAATACCAAAACCATATAGTGTTTAACGTTCTATCAAATACACCTGAATATTATAATAATCGTATATATTATTGCGTTCGTATACAGACACAAACGGCCGTTTTATTCGTTTACATAACGCAACAACACATATTTTTTTGTTGTTGTTATTATTGAACGTATAACGTGTTATAATAACGCGAGTAATAAATACGAATAATAATATTGTTTAACATTTTTTTTTTTTTAACTGCGTTTACGCCTGTATATTATATAGTTTATAACGCGTTTATATCGGGACCGTGTCTGCAGTGTATAATATTATTAACCGCGCGCGGTTTGTGGATATATTACAGAAACGCGTAAACCAAATTCACAGCGCGTACCTACTTATACACTCATTGGGAGAGACCGGTAGTAACGAGCAGCGGCGTCGCGTCCTAATCACACGGTAAAGTACTATACAAAAACACGAAAGAACACCGTTAATTTCGAATACGAATTCGGTACATTCGATGGAGACAGATGATACCATCTGTGCAGCAACTTTGTTATATATATATATATAATAATAATAATAATATATTATTATTATTATTATTATGTGGAACGCGAGCGAAGGTTCGGCTGATGATTATTATTTGTCGGCGATGGTTATCGTTCGCGCGCGCGAGAAGCGGATTCTGTAAACACACTTGCAGTGGCGCAAAAATTTACACTCCCATTATTTTTGATATTTTCTATAAAACAAGTACACTCGGTCAGTAATATTTTTTTATGTTAATATCAAATCGTATAAATGTGTACGTATTGTTCGGCGTCCTGAAATTCGTTCATCCGGAATTCATTTTGATAAATATATTAATTTATAATTAAATAACGTTTAAAGCTTTAGATCATTTTGTATAAAGGTTCAAAAGCAGTGGTTCTCAACCGGTGTGTCGTGACACACTAGTGTGTCGCGCGTATTATCGTGATGTGTGTCGCCAAAAAAAATTGTTTATTTATAATTTTTTTATACTTTATTGTACTGTACGTTTTCAAACTATCACACTGATTTACTTTTATAAACTAATAATTTTTAAAATTTAAATACCTACATAAAACTGTTTAAATTTTAGTTATAAGTTGTGTAAATTTATAATTTTTTTTTTTTTAATAAAATGGTAATAACATAAATGTAATAATTTACATAGGTTTATAATAGTTACTTTTTCAAATGTCCATTGAATATTTTAAGTGTGTCGCCATTTTTATGGATTTAAATTTGGGTGTCGTCGTACAAAAAAGGTTGAGATCCACTGTTCTAAAGTATAGAATTTTTGTTATTCGTTTATTTATTTAGTTGAACGTTTTAAAAAATAAAGTGATTTTTTCGAATTTAATTTTTTTTATCACCTAAAATTTATCGTGAATTTAATCTCGCGGCGACTAAACAAATTCTTTGTTTTAACCGCTAAAACCTGCACTTCTCCAGAAAAAAAAATTTGTAAATACGCCGTTGACGCGCACTGTAGGTTTCGAAGCGGTCTTTGGCGAGGAGACTTTTTAGATTCCGAAACGAAACGTGTGCGACTATTTACGCCCGGGAATTCGTCAAAAGACCTGCTAGAGCTCCGGAAGTGGATGGCGAAATGCACGAAAAAATATATAGAAATAGTGGTTTTAATGTTTTTAATTCAACAATTATACGCGTACGCGTTTATATTGAATAGACTCTAATCGAATAGACTCTATATTATATGGATTCGATTATTTAAAAGAAAAAAATTAATTAGAGCGGTAGGTGCTGGCATTGTATATAGTATAATTTTTTTTATAATTTCATTTGATGAAAGATCAGAGCATACAGCGGATTACCCGCAATTATCCTCGGTCATATAGGACACGCAATCGTGCGCGTATGACACGTCAAAACAAAAATCTGCTCGATCAATAATTTATCGTTTTTCAACGAGATCGATTTTTACAGGGGTTATTCAGTCGATACAATTGGTGGCGGCGAACGTTTTTCTTAAGTTTTCAATCGATTACATAATAGTAATACGCGTAACGTGTACGCGATACAATTTTCAAACGCGATTTCGCGACCGTTTTTCTGGTTACAGAGAATTTTTTTGTTATAAGGTTTCGAAAGTTTTTCTCGCCAGTTTTTTAGACCAGAATATTTTAACGAGAACGTTTTTTGATTATAACGCGAATGCGGTGTAAAAGACACGCGGTATATATATCGTTCATTTTAAACAGTTTTAAAATTTCAAATACGGCCGCAGATAGAGACGGAATCGAGATTGCAGCGGCGCAGCTCGCTCGGGTCCGCGATTATTATTCGTCGTCTACGATGGTTATCATCACTCGCGTTCTCAGTAGTCACAGCGTGTCCTATTATTATTATTATAAAACATATACGCACACGACCTTTTTAGGATTTTTTTTTTTCGTTTCTCTGCTCCGGGTCGTGCGCAAAAATATTTTTTCCTCCTTTTCGGTCATCCCGGTGTTCCGTCATTAAACCCCGACCAAGCTTTGAGCTAACGATATCGTAACCCGCTACTGCTGTTGTATCGTTGAAAAAAAGAATCACTATAATAATATATACGCACGTTTTTTTTATGAAGAGTTCGGTTTGAATTTTATGAGTTTATGTAAAAATATAATGGAAGAGCATAAAAAAAAAATACATGTAGGCGAATATATTCCAAAGGAATCTTTATATATATATATTATATTTTATTTATTATTTAATAAAAAAATTATAAAAAAAATCTTTTATATAGTGGAAACGAAGTTTTCGTGTTTTATTTTAACCCCGGAGAGTAATTATTGAAAGCACTCCGCTGGCGTATATATTTTTTTTGTAAAGCTACAGGGTGACCAACTTTTTCGAGTCAAGTGGCAATAATAATTCGCGATCGAGTTTTTGTAAATATGCTCACGTGCCAAAAAAAACTGCATATAACCGTATACACCTATCTATTCGCTAAGGATAACAACGTTTGGCAATCGTACAAATATACGAGTATATATATGTTTTGATCAAGTACGCGTTTATTTTATAAAATATATACGCTTAAATTATAGGCGTTAAAGGTTAAATTATATTTATAACGTGGTTTTTTTTTTATCGAATATAAATTTAATATCAGTTGTTTACGTATAATTATTACGATTTTCCAGTGAAACACAAGCAGTCTTTGCATGGATTCGATCGAATTCGAGAATAAACTTATTTACAAACGTAAGCGTAGACGAAAAACACATTGTACGTGTGTACTGT
The DNA here is from genome assembly GCA_032441835.1 of Slavum lentiscoides. Classification (NCBI taxonomy): domain Eukaryota; kingdom Metazoa; phylum Arthropoda; class Insecta; order Hemiptera; family Aphididae; genus Slavum; species Slavum lentiscoides. Next base: position 14,996,765 of record CM063708.1, read on the forward strand.
TGATAGCTACTGTATTTTAAGCGAACGGTTGAATATTCCGTTTGTTCCACAGTGTGCACAGATCACTTTCCGACTGTTACGCACTAATGAAGATCAAAATATCGACTCGAATTCAAATCTCCTATCGCGGTCTTGGTCCATTTAAGTGCAGAGTCTTAAATAATGTGTAGTGAATACGTTTCTATTGAATTCCCGTAGGAATTTTATCGTTATTGTTAAAAACGTATAATAATTGTGTTCCTTAGAATTCTAAATCTATAATTAGACTTCTTAAATTCTAAATTTTTCGCGCGCCATTGAAATTCGGTCGATACGCGCGCCACACGCGGACTTAACTCCGGTAATAAAACACAAACAAAACGGGTATTATATGATGCGCTATAATAATATAATTTTGGTCGTCTGCATTGTTCGGCAGAGATTTTCGCGCGTACAAACATAAGCAAAAAAAAAAATCATAAAAATACGATCGTTTTCACCCCGTCGGGCCACGGATCGACGTCCCCCTCGTGTACACCGCGCGTTTGATTGCCAAACGTATTGTTTTGGATTTGTGATGGCCAAAACGAGATGTGTGCGCGTGTGTGCAGAACACAGAGAGAGAGAGAGAGAAACGGTCCGGAGAGATTCTGTGGTGAACCCGCGGAATTCGAGAGGGATGATGTGCGCGGAGGTACGCACACTCGGCTGACCGGTTTCCTTCTCCTCCTCCAAAAAAAAAAAAAATCGTTTGTCCTTTTTTTTTCCACTCTTAAAATCTCTCGTTCTCTCTCGAAGATAAATAATAATATATCGCGTTATTGTTCGTCGTGTAACATATGTGTGTGTGTGTGTTCAAGTATACAGAAAAAGAAAAGGGGGAAAAAAAATCGAATTAAATTATTATTTTTCCTTTAATAATATATTTTCGGGAATAATCGCGGAATACAGCGCTTATGTTGTTGTTTTTTTTTTTATTCGGTACGATAGAAATTCAACACGCGAAACGTTTGAAGTGATTTCGTATAGGTACATCACACAAGATATAATCATTTTTTTCATTTTTTTTTTTCTTCCAACCTACCTAAACGTATTATACGAGTGTATATATTGCAGTAATAACGCGCGTTTACGACGACGACTATTATTCGAAATCGGCTGTTGCGGTCGTTTACCGTTATAAGTATATAATATGTGTATGTATATACTTAAACGTGTTTACTGGTACGCAGATTTTACAAAAAAAAAAAAATATACCCTCAAAACAAACAAACCGACAGCAATAATATTATTTCCATTTTCTCTCCGCTTTCTTGGCGATGTAAAAAAAAAAAATTCCGAAAACTCTCATTACCATACGGTGGACGTCGCGCACGCGTGATATTTTTTCATATTATATTTAAACACTGCCAGCCATACGTACACAACAACAACAATAATAATAATAATAATATATTATAATATCGTTCGTATATACGAGTATAAAAAATAAGTTTGAACGATATAGTCTGAAGAAAAACAACATTTTAAAAGAGTAAGGGAAAAGCTACTGATGGATGAAAAAAAAAATTGAAATCATTCGTTGAAAATCAATTTCAACGTTTAATAGACGAGAGGACGATGAACATTCTAGTGTCCTTGTGTCGATAGAGAAAAAGTCGACGCATACGATGTGTGACGTGTCAATTAATTTGTTACTGCGGACGATTGATTTCATAAAACAGAAATCAAGAAACGGAATTTCGTCATCACTCTGTGCTAGAAACCAGACATATTTGAGCGCGAGAAACAATATTAATTAACAGCGAAGATATACCGAATTGCGATACACCAAAATTCATTATAACAGGAGGGGGGACAAGGTTTATTATTTTTTTATTCTTGTAAAATCAATAGCGCACTACGAGCAGACGCAAAACGTAAACGAGAAAATATTTTTTCCTGTAGTTCACAATGTCGTGGTTTTAATAATACGTGTAGAGACAAATAAATACAATTATTTTAATATAATAACGAACAAAAATTTTTTTTTTCTTTAATCTTACTGTGAAATATTCAAATATACAATATAATATTAGTAATGACGAAAATTGTGCTATACGGACGAGATACTCTTACGCGAAAACATTTTTTATCATACGATATACGAGAATCGGATTTCTGATCGTCCTGTATATAGCAACACTATGCGCGTTATTATAGGTATCTGCGACTATCGGTCGGACCCGTCACGTAACCAATCGCGAGTATAAATTATAAGTATATATATATATTGGTAACAGTTATTATACATCTGATTATTTGTAAGAAAGTGCGGCTCGTGAACACTTTGATTCGATATATACGTTTGATTGCAGGTATTCCGATTTCGCCACACCTCCGATAGATACGCGTTTGTATCTAAAAATATTACATAAAAATTGAGTGCGCGGCAACGAACGCGTTATCGCGGTACAGGGAACGGATCTGTGTGTGCGTGTGTAAGCGCATATTTTTTTATTGGAATGAGATGTGAAAAAAGTATGTCGAGAAATGTCCGCGATTTTTATTTCACGTATTGTTGTATTTGTACGAAATTTCAAACATATTTTGACGTTTCCGTACGTATCTTTGAAAATTTTTAATTTATATCCACGCGCTCGTACGGCGATTGGAAAGAGCTTAACGAATTTCAGTTCTACATAGCACGTAGGATTACGATTTTTTCCAGACTGTCTGTGTGAAATTGACAGTATGAAAATTGTCGGATCATCGATAGAAAAATCGAAACTAGCAAACGAACGGATATAGGAATAGTGTAGGCAGAAAAAAAAAAAATCCTGAATAATTTTCAAACAATCGCGGATAATGATTGGCAGACCTCGTCCTTTTGACAATCCGGAATTATCGCCGTCGGATATCGCAAGAGCTTTCGATTACATCGGGTCCGCGTGGAACGTTCGTCGAGGAGCGAGGAATTGGTTTTACAACGATGCGTTGTTTTCTTTTGCGTCTGTACCCGAAAAATATTACACAGCAAGGAGTGCTCCGATCTTTGCAGTCTTACCCGGTTTCCGGTAACAAATTACATACATCTAGTCGGTACTTTAAACGGGTCATTTGTTTCTCAATACTTTTTAAAACTATACCGGAAAATTACGTATGAAAACGCGATTTCGCCGCGCGTCGATATCGATTATTTCGAAACTAATAATTACACCGAACACGTGACTTTATATTAGGAAAAAAACAAAATTCTTCAAAAACTTTCTAATTTTTGGACTATTTATATAGCAATTATGGGTTCTGAGGTGTTTAATTGATAAAAAAATGTTGCTGTTGTAATATACCCGAAATATCACACACAGAAATTCAGAAACGTGTAGTTCTAATAGGAATGCAACGACTTATCGCATTGCTTTCAAATTTATACAACGATAACATATCATACGCTCTAAAATCTTTGTCCGAGCGTAATTCACTCGAACGACATTCGCACAACACCCCACAACGCGTTATTTTTTAAAATTTTGAATTTTTTTTCGTTACAAACTGCGCACCGGGCGAAGCCGGACAATTCGAATAACGTACACGTCGGTACGTACGAGTTATTATTGAAAAAAATTTATTATTTTATGTATACAACGACGTGTACATACCACCTACTCGCGGAAAACGTTCGAGCCGTGGCGCGTGTGCACTGCGCGTGTAGCGCGTATTGGTCGCGCGGAGGAACCGCTGCACTACCTGATGAGAGCGACGAGAGCGTATTATCGAAACAAAAACGCGCGACGACGACGATACATTTAATTAACACGTATACACGCCATTGTTGCCGAACGAATATTGTGTTTTACACGGGCGTTTCGACTTTCATTGTGTACGTACTATACTACATACTATATACGCGTTCGTATATTATTATTATTATTATTATTATTATTATTATTATTATTATTATTATTATTATTATTATTATTATTATTATTATTATTATTATTATTATTATTATATACACTCGTATACATCTCGTTGATGTGTTATGTTTTTTTTTTTTTGTTCTTTTCGCGGTCGTCGTTATACGTTTTTTATTTTATGTTTTTCTCTTTTAATTTCGTTATTATTATTATTCGACTATATATATTATACGTATAGGTACTCGACAAATGCGTGCGCGGTCTGTGTGCGACAAACAATGGAACTCTGCCCCGGGTCTATACGGCTGCAGCACACACACACACACACACACACACACACACACACACATACACGCGCGCCGGGATACGACAAGTGCACACACACACACACAAAACGCGTATAACACATTTTGTCGTTCACGAAAAGAGCGCAAATAATATATATAAAAAAAAAAAAATTAAGTAAAAAAAGAATAAAAAAAAAAAGGAAGAAATACAATTTTTTTTTTATAATAATCTTAAAAAAAAATGAAATTAATTCGTATTCATATAAATGCGAATGTACTAGCAAGCCAAAGAGTATTATGAAAAATAAATATACCGCGACTAATAAATCATTTTTTATTGGCAAAACGATGTAAAATATAACATTATAATGTTCAAAAGAATACGTAAAAATCTCGGAAATAAAATTAAAATAAAAAAAATCCGAATCGAAACGATTATTATTATATACTTTTGATTATCGTATAATATTTATATAAATTCTGTTTTGGAAGAATTACACTCGTATATATGAATATGTAGAAATTGAACGTAATGAATTTTAAAGAATAAAGATTTTTTTTTTTAAATAATATTTTATATCGACGAATAATGAATAATATTATATTATAAATAACGTAATTGTTTTTCAAACGATTTAATTCACTAGGTACGCCGCTACAGTACACGTTATTCTTTCGGTGTTTTTATTTTATTTTTAAAACCCACATATTTTTACTGTAATTTTTATTCATAATTTTTTTTCTGCGTAATTTTTATTTTTATTCTGTTTTTGTTGTTGTTTTTTTTTTTTTCTTAATAGTTAATATAGAGCTAATGAATATTTGATTATTTGTTGAAACCGGTAATAAATAAACAAATTCAATACCTACAACGACTTCTATGCATTTCTTTATTTATCACAGTACTCTTTGTTTTGATTATTATATTATTTACATATATATATATATGTGTAATGTGCATATTTATTTTATGCGTAGAAATTTTTTTTATATTATTTATATATACAAATATACGTGTAATGTGTATATTTATTTTATGCGTACAAATTATATATATATATTATATACATATATACCTACATGTAATACAAAATGAATATATATTACAAAAAAAATATGCCTAGAGTATTCACAAAGTGTTTATAAAGTCAACAATTATTTTCGCCTGTAAGTCATAACCGTGTTAACCTTCATAGTGTATCAGGTTGTAACCTGCAGATAATGACTTATAGACGAAAATAATTGTTAACTTTATATAAACATTTTACGAATACTCTAGTAGTATTTTCTTTTTGTTTATTTTTTATAATATAAATTTTGTGTGTTATATAGGTTTATAGGTATAACGGAATTTTTATAATACATACATTTTTTAAATGTATTCCTTATTGTTATTATATTTTGTATTATATAATATTTAACTCTTTACACTAATATAGTTTTTGAAACTTTTAAGATATTTTTTTGACACGGATATGGCTTATGGTTGGGGATCGTTCCGAAAACTTGTCCGACACCGAAAATGTAACCACGATGAAGTCGTGAACGAAACCGTTGCTACGCGACGGTTTTAACTTGCTTATACGATAAAGATAAGAATATGAGTTTAATTGTATTTTAATAACTTCAAATGAAGTATTGAAATCAAAATATCAATAGCCATACTTTGATGTAGCTATTTTGATTTAGTTATTGACATTGCTATGCGGACTACATTCTCTATAGCCACAAGACATATATTCATGGACCATGTACCGATGTATGTGCATGCAGTGTAATAGATACTTTGATTTTTTTATTTTTATTACCTATACAGGTGATTACGTTGGATCTTAGCCTCCCGCACACGAAATTTCTGGCTACACCGCTGATGTTAGCTGCCAGCGAATAGCTGGTGTGCACCGAAAAACTCGCGTAGCGTCTCGGAAAATGTATAAAAAAAAAACGTACAACGCGCGATATTATAATATTCATTTATATAGACGTGTTTCTATATTATAATTATATCTTATACAGTGTAGAGATGCGGGCAAACAATAGTTAACACGTATTGTTGTAATAGCTGGTCGCACGTGCATGAGCTTCTCCTACAGGATTTGAGGTCGGTCGGATAAATCAGCTCGCGCGTCATCCGCGCGGAGGAGACGCTACTCCGTAGCGGTACGCGCGTGGCTATATATATATATATAGTCGCTTTCACCGCTTTCAAAAGTCACCGCGCGGTAAACAATAATAAACGATGTAATATATGCGCGACGATAGTGTACAACGGAAAACGAGAAGAAAAAAACAAACCGTATTGTTCTATCGGAAGAACCGCAAAGATTACGAGAAAAAAAATCCCCCCTAACCTCAACAAAAAAAAAAAAAAAAACCTCGCCTATAAACGCGTGAAATAAATACGTTTGGATTTATGTACGAATAACGAAACGAATACGTATAACCGATTGTTGTGAAACGACCACGGAACAGATGGAAGCAGAAGGGACCATTTATCCAGTGTCAACAAAAAGGTGACGGCCGTTTTGCCGTTTGCTTTTCTTATCAATTTACTATTATCAGTTTAAAATATTTACATAGACCGTAATAGAAACGACATTGTCCGGATTTCCTGTGTACAGTCAACATATTTTTGGTTGACCTCGAAATCGGTTGACCGTCTAATCACCACGGAGTACCTATCTACATAATATTTTTCAATCGCGAATAAAATAATATATAGCTAGTCTTAAAATCGGGGTTTTTTTTTTTTTTAGTAAGCAATGGAATCGTTGAAATCTTGGAAGAACCAATATTTTTTCATTTATTCAAATGTATTCGATATAAAATGTTTTTTAAATGTAGCAATTAGCTTGCGATCCTTGAAACGGATCATTACGTTTGTGCTATAACAATCTGCGACATTTTGTTCTAAGATTCGGTTATCGTTTCATAGCGGAATAAACGTTACTAACTTCAAGGCGGAGCCTCGCGGGTTCGTTGCCAACTTCTCGACCGGGCTTCGCGAATTTCGTAAGCAAATTTTTATCACCTGTAAGTGTCTCTTCTATTATGTTCTATAACAGCGGTTCCCAACCTGGGGGTAATTACCCCCCAAGGGGTAAAACGGGATTTTCTGAGGGTAAAGCAAAGACTAATTTTTAATTTTTAATATAACGCGGTCGAAAATACCATGGTGCGACTAACGACATAATATAATTATTGGATACGGTTATAGTAATTTCGGTAAATTCTTTTTTAAATTTTAAATTTTTTATTTTTAAACTGAACAATTTTTTTTTTGGGGGTAATTGTTAATATCTAACTTGAGTTATGGGTAATGGTCTCAAAAAGATTGGGAACCGCTGTTCTATATGGTATTATGCGACTGGTTATCGTTTATATTTTAAACTTAAAACTTCATCTTGAATTTCATCTATTCTGTGGTTAAAGTTTAGTAATACATCACATGTCGACTTGCAGAGGTTTTCACTATGAAATGTACTCGGATTTCTGATAAAAAAAATGATACGTATTGCTTTTAGTTTATCGGAAATGTAATCACGCTGGATGGCAAACGAGCAGATGGCCGCCGCGTTTTTATGCGATAAGTATTATCTTTACCGTGTTCATTTTTATCAGTGTCCGGGAGCCTGAAACGACGACGGTGACGTGTACAAGTGTTTTTTTTTTTGAAAAACGCTGCGGAAACGGAATGTGTTTGAAATGAAAACAGATTTCGGGTCTAAGTTTTTAGTAGCTATTTTTTATACGAATTCTTTTAGTAATAACTTTTACAGGCGCGCTTATTACTATACCGTTTTGGTTTGTTAACTGACAGACTGAAAATTAATTTCTCGCATTAGGCGCTACAATTTCTCTTATTTAATAAAAAAAAAAAGAAATTTTTTTATTAATTACGAAAGTGAATTTATAGGTTTTTTTTCATATTTTCGCTTTCATTATAATTATTTGTTTAATAAAACGAAAACACGTACAGTAGTAGCCACAACGAGACGTGATATTCCGTACATTTTCAAAAAAAAAAGAAATCGATCACGATCAATGACGGTTTTCTGATTTTTTTTTCTAAAGGACGAGGTGCGTTTGTACTTTTCATTTCGAGTATTCGACAATAATAGTTTTGCGGATTAAATTATTTTTTACACTTTTTGTAATGTTCATAAATTTCTTTGGGGAATGAATTTAACCTCTGGACACGTATTTATATATGAGATATTATATAAAGGTACATAATATTTGCAGGGATGTATTGGAATTTAAATTTATGTCGAGGAAAATCAGAATTCGTGTATACATATGTATGTTCAGTTTTCCGTATATTTTAGGAAATTTGTATAGTCGAAGGGGGAAAAAAACGTTATTTATTGTTTCTTTTTTACATAAACCTTTATCAATTTTATTTCTAAAGTCTCAAAAACCACTATTTTACGATCATAAAAAATATATTGTACTATAGAATACGAGCGACGCGTATATAATTATTATTTTACGAAAATTCACGTAGCGAAATGGATTTTCATCACGTTTATATTCTTTTAATCGTAAAATTACGAGCATATAATGTCAAATAATTAACGGCGTTAATTTGTTTTACGCGAAAAGTTTAGACGAGGCACTGACAATAGAAATGAGGTATGTGCCAAAAAGTGAATTTTACTAGAGGAGGAAAAAACGTTTTAAAAACTCAAAAACTGTACTTTTTTGGCCAGAAGAAGTTTCTCTAGCCAAAAAGTACAGTGTTTGAGTTCTTAAAACGTTTTTTTCTCCTCTTGTAAAATTCACTTTTTGGCACATAAAAAATATGTATTTAGTATTTTTAGTGCAAATCACTAAAAATATATTGTACGAAAACTTTGCGTATCATGACATGTGGTTGTTCAAACATTAATAGTCTTATTGTAACTAACCTCTTTTTCAACGGAAAATATAACGGAGTTACCACCCGTTCTTCCCGTACTGATATCTACTGAACTAAACGGAATAGAACTATTACCTCCTGTTCTACGTCATTGGCGTTGGAACAAACTTTATTTCCAGTGAAAAAAAAAAACGCGATTTTCAAATTTTGGCGCTTACCTCTTTTCCGTAGTCAGTGCCTCGTTTTTTCATTTTTTTTTTATTCTAGACTCGTTGCAGGCCTACGTCATGTCGTTACGATGCTGCGTTAATTTGACGGTAAAGCCTATAATATAGCGACTGTGCGAACGTCGTCGTCGGGGAAAAAAATGAGGGGAAATTGAATTTTTACAAAAACGTTGAAACGGTGTGTGCGTTTGTAGACACAAGAAACCGCGTGCACACAGGACGTTATTGTGATGCTGTTGCGAAATAGTTATTTATTTTTCGTCCGTTTCGACAACTCCGGTAGGATTTTTAATCGTTTTCGTTACACGCGCGTACACAAAACGTCGCTGTTATTCGATATGTACGCGCAGAAACAAATTAATTTTAATATTCGTCGTTAGGCCACGTCGAAAGTTATCGTCGACAGTGTACGTTATGGTTCGAGTACACGTCGTTAATTTCACGAGCTGCAGTGTTTCAAGACATATATTATATAGTCACGTAACTATAATAATAATTATATAATATTCACTTATTCCGACGACTATTTTTATATTTACGAACAGCTTTGACGACGATTAGTTGCGACTGCTCCGAGTACGTTTTAACATAAACGCCGTCGGACGTTATAATATATAATAATGAACTCGATAATGGTCGACGACACAGACCTTTACCATAAATTTGCAGCGGTTCCCAACTCGTGCTGCGGGTACAGCGAAGAATTTTATTTTTTTCAATATAATTTTCGTCGTATTTATTATTAAACGTTTGATATTATTCGGTTTATTTGATATCGGCTGATTTTTTTTTTTAAATATCGACGGCATTCGTTGATACGATTGGAAAAAAAATCGAATACCACCGTCTGTCGTTTCGAGCGAGCGTTACAATTCCGTTTGTCATTATACAATGCTTATTTGTGCGTGAGAGTGCGGATTTTCTGAATTATTGTTATATTTGAAAAATAATACAGCACAGAAGTGTAGGCTCGACATTCAAATAGTGAAAACACGTTCCGTTCAGACCGATATTTTGATGTACTCGAACAAAATAAACAATTTCGCGTTAAATTTGTAAATACGAAGATTTACGTAAAAGATGAATTTTTTTTTATTCATATTACGAATATCGTAGAATAAAGAATGTTAATATTAAAAAAAAAAAAATATTCGACTCTTCTAATATTTAGTTTTAGAATTAATGCAGTACTCGGTGATGGAATATTTGGGAACACCTGTTATATTTGAATATTTTACGCGTTTCTTCCCCCGTAACGATTATATAATTTCGGGAACATTTGTCTTTCTATATGAAAAAAAAAAACCTATATTTCTATCAGACAGTGGCGTATACTTTAAATGTCTCTTTTAGGGGGTTGGTGAAGTTTTTAATAAAACATATAGATACTTCGTCCCCCGCACTATACGAACGATTATAGATATAATAATACTAGCCAATGGCGCGTATTTAGGGGGGGGAGATTAAACACTCATAAAACCAGTTACACAATTAAATATAAATTATTAGGTAACCGTTTAAAATTTCGGTCGTTTTCACGTTTTTAATATTTAAGGTAATGAAATTGGAAAAAAGTCATTTAGGGGGAGTTGAAAATGAAAATACCCCCCGCGTGTACGCCACTGATCGGACGAATAAATGCGCTAACGGGGGGGAAAAAAAAAAGAGTTTTGTCTTTCTTAAACGCGCGTTCTACGAGAACGTATCATTTTTTTTTAAATGGGTTTTCTTACACCGTGTCTATATATACTGCAGACGTCTGTGGACGCATTTCAAAAGTATCTTATTACGGTTTTGCGATCGGGGAAACGTTGTCTGCGCACTCGCTGTTTATACTGCGAAACATTGCCGGTACAATATAAGAGTGTATTTTATATATTTTATAACGCACGCGCTCATTAGGTATAAAACGCGCGGCGAACAAGCGGAAAACGATTTATTATTATACGGGGACAAGTGTACGGCCCGGTCGCCGATGTAAGTGTACGCTGCAGTACTGTACTGCACGCGTTTGTCCTACAATTCGATTTACGATCCGACGTTCACTTTTGCTTCGGTATCGGTCGTGTTGTGCACACGTTTCATACGAGTCGTACGTTGTTCGTCAGTGGCGTGCCTATATATATATATATATATAGGCGTACAGTATTCAATAGACGTCCCGACCAGAAGTCGTTTTTTCCAACTTGGTTTAGAAAAAAAAACGATTCGAAAATAACGAGAAAAACGAAATTGAATGCAATTCCGAAAACACGCGTTTTTAAACAAAATAATTTTTTTTTCGCTAAAAATCCCGTATACAGGACTTGTAAAAAAAAAGCCGCCGACTACGCTATAAAACGTCGAAAAAAAAAAATAGGGTCGAACAATAATTTTGACGGGGTATAAAATTAAAACGTTTTCGAGTGTGTGTGTATTGCGGTTTTTTTTTTACGTCGTTCGCGTTTTGTTGACCTTAGTTACGCGAATCGGTAACCATGTACACACAAGTGAAATAACAATAATTTGTGTAGTCGACGAACACTGGCAGTACGTTCGCGATGACAAAACGCGTGTATAATATATGTAGAGACAAAAAAAAAAGTGATATATATTTATTGATCGAACGAGTTGCAGTGTTTTGTGAACGACAACGGTGAAAACGTATGGAAATAAAAATACTCTTGTATGTGTAGCATTCTGTACGGGTGTGGCACGAAAAGTGCCAAAAATTCGATTTCGATATTACGCTATTTGCAGATAGGTATTTAGAAGGATAGAGTTTATCGTGTGAAAATATGTTATCTGTGACTGTACATTATCGTCCGTATTAGATATAAAAGAAAATGATTTACTGTTCGATAGAAAAAAAAAAATTAAATAAAATTGTGACAAAACACGATTGGCTATATCGCATTAGCAACCGAGAAAAAAAAAGCGCTCGACAGCTTTTACCACTGTGGTACAGAATTAATATTATACCTCCTGTCACACGTTTCTTTCACGTCGTTTAAACGATTTTTTTCCCTTAAACTACAATAATTATTATTATTACATCCGAATACGAGAGAATCGTGCAAAAAAAAAAAAATGTATTTATTCGCGTTACAATATTGAGTCAGTCGTTAAAAAATAAATAAATAAATTGGTTTTCACTACCGTAATAAAATCAATTAACAAAACCGAGTCCAAAGCAATTTTATATAATATATCTTATTATAATGCGTGCTTATAACATTATCAATGTAATATATACTGTATAATTAAACTGCAAGCGAATATGCGTGAAAAATAACCGCTTGTAGAACGGCGTATGACGATATATTCTATTACTTCACAGCGGGTGTAAGGTTAGGTCGGGTTAACTAAAAAAAAAAAACGAGTTATTTCGATCATTCGTAATTCTTTCGCGGTTTCTGTTGCACGGCCGGTGTTTGTATTTTTTTTTTACTTTGCATTCGTGTGTATATATAAATAAAAAAAATCCGTAATGCTATAATCCTCCGTGTACCGCTGCAGTTAGTAAAAAAAAAAAAAAATAAAAATACACCGACAACACGATGTTTCGTTTCAGAAGCGCGGAGAAAGGAAAAGTATATTATTTCGGACGCAATTAACACTTATTATAGGTGTACCCGGGGCGCAATTTGCTCATCAGAAAAAATACCTGTCGATGCGCTGGACAGCAACGAATTACATAACGCGTTTTATAAATACATGACTATAATATATATATATATATTATATACGGCCTTTTCTATATGATATCGCCACGGTTTAGTTTCGGATTTTTAAATTTTTTTTTTAAAGACGAATAGAAAAATATTATTATATTCGTACAAAACTGCGTATGAAATACTCCTCGGGGAATACGGAGAAATTTGGACAGGAACCGACGAGTTTTAAGAGTTTTTGCAACAGTCAGAGAAACGTTATAATGTTATATACGATTATAGATAATCGAGTGCAGTCGTGCACTCTGTAGAAGGTTTTCGAACGGAAAATTTAAATTGTTTAATATTGGAAAAATACAATAACCTACGCTATAATATTTTATACATTTTTATTGAAATTAACCTATATAACTCGTTGATTAACGGTTTGATTTAATCACATAATATATGAACGAATTATTATTATTTTTCGTATGTGCACTACAGAATATTTATAAGTAGTACGGATCGGTCGCCAACGATCTACGGTACTTTGTGTTGTTGCGTTAATTTAAAAAAAAATCTTTTTTATTACAGTCAAGCAACGATTAAAATATTTCCCATATAATAAGCCACCTTATCCGATAGGTATCCGAAAAAAAGTATTTGGAAAAAAATTATACTGTCAATAAAAAAAATATATATATTAAAAATTATACGTATAAAATTACCGGTGTTCTCATAAATTTAAAAAAATATATACAAATTATTTAAAGTTATACTGAATAATTAATCAAAAGATCGTTTTCTCGTATTATTGCGCCTATTACAACAATATTCTTATACGCACTGCCTATATACTGATTAAATTACAAATTATTTAAAAGTACCTTATAAACCGGATGGCAATCACTAACGATGATAATCGCGAATAATAACAGTCATTGCCTATAATTTTTGGTATATAATATTGGATATAGGTAATATCTTGAACTATGCGAATTATCGATTTCCGCGATATATCACGTGCGATAACCTAACGTCCTCTAACACTAATATTTTCCTGCTGAGTACATTGTATGAAAAAATACATTGATTTTTTTCCCCCCTTTTCGAGAAGAAATATTAAACTATTTCAAATTATAGCGCTAAATATATATATATATATATATATTTGACTTGTGACTACGCGTTTTCGGATACTTTTTCCCCCTCCCAATATCCCCCGCAGATAATATAAATAGAAATTTTTTTATTTTATTTTAAAAACCGTTAGAAACGTCGACCGTTTCCACTGTACGGCGCGTATATGGTTTTCAACGCGTCTCCCTGCAGGCAATAAGCATAACTCGGGTGTTTCGGGTGTAAAACGCGCGCACTGTACGCGCTATTACAAATAATTTATGACCGCCGAAGGTCTGGAGAACAAAATAATTATTTCTGTCGACCTCTGGATGAACGGCGGCGAGAGCAGTACCCCCCGACTTGTTCAGTGTAAGGATAATAATACGTGAAACACTTGTGCTCCTACAGCGCGCCCATCTGTTTCCAATCAGTTCAAGGAACAGAATTCGACTGCAGGACTCCGCGTGTCGTGTGTGACATTATATTAAGCGAGGGTGACTCGGGTGAAGACTGTACGCGAACACAAAAAAAAAAATATACTCTAACCAAAGCCAGACGATGGACGAGAACGCTGTTTTTATTGCCAGTACCTACTACGAATAATAACCGTTGAATTTCAAACGAAAAAAAAAAAAATACAGTAACTTACAGTGTTTGAGAGTAGATAACGCAAAAATTGTCTAGATAAAGATAGAATGTATACATGTAAATTTATCTAGATATAGATAAAACATGATTGATTTTATCGGGATAAAATTAAGACGATTTTTTTTTTTGTAATTTATATACTATATTTCCAAATTTTTGAAAACACACGTTTTATTTTGTACTTGGAAATTTGTTGTTTATTTCAAAATTAAAAGTACTTGAAAACTATGTCAGCTCTTGTCGTATCCGCGGTCTCGCCTTCTATAATTTGGCCCGGTATTTTTGTACTGCGTGAAGTATAAAAAAAAAATGGGGAAAATATCAAAACCCTAGTAAATGTATTGTCCAAAGTAAAATTATTAACGAAATTAACGTATAATTATTAAAGAGTAACGATTGTCGATATAAAATAAAATTTAATAAAAATAGTTTTTTATCTCGTTAATAGACGATAATAATAATAAAAAAAAAAAATAACTAGACAAATGAAATTTTAGATGACTTGGCATTATACATCTGGATAAGACGAGAGATCAGAAAATATTTGTCTAGATAAGTCACATACAAGTACAGAGTCGTGTATCGAACTTTCTTTGGTCAGACGCGTATTTCGTACGTCTTTTTTTATATAAAATTTTTACAAAACAAACTCCGTTATATAAGCACTGAATAGGATCGAAAGAGAATAAAAATCAGTATTATCCCGTTCAAAAACTTCCGAGTTTTTCTATTTTTATAAAATACATTTGAGACCTTCTAAGACTGTACTGCAAAACGATAATTTTTTTTTTAGCATAGAGTCTTATTATAATTAACGAATTAATAAAAAAAAAAACCCTCAAAAACTTCTGAGCTTAAATTTTGTTTTTCGCTCGCGCGTTTGAACGATTTCGAAGAATATATAACGGAAACGAATAATCGTTTTTTTTAAAAAATACTTTTCTATCGTTTTACACGTCGCAAACGCCGAGGGAAAAATCGTTAGGGAAAAAAATAGTGTGAGTTTTCATCGGTGGCTACAAAGTGGAAAATATGGTGGGAAAAACTATAATAGCAAAAAGCGCTATTTTTTTCTCGTTAAAGAACTCTCGAAATAAGAAAAAAATAAGCCTTTTCGAACGTCCTAACGTATTCGAAAACTCGTCGTAACATAATAATTTGACATAAATTTCCGTAGAGCAGAGTCTTAAGAGTGATTCGCTGTTATGCGGCCGGTGTAAATGTAATACGCGTCGAAGGCAAAAACAAAACAGGAATGCGTGTCGAAGACGTTTCGCTCGCGGGAAAGGTCAAACTATAATAATATTACGTATACGAATCGCCGCCGGTCGTTTTTTTTTTACAACTCTCATCCGCGACGTTTCGCGCGCTTATATTATATTTTATAATAATATGTAGCCGTGTATTATGAATCTTAAGCACGTATTAATGATATAAGCGTCACGTTCCTAATGTTCCTATGCGGTGGCGTTCTCAGGAATTTTCAAAGGGTTGTTTTGGATAATTTCTAGAAAAAATATTGGGGAGGGGGATCTCTGAGCCCACACCCTCTTGATTATGACATTTAATATTATTTCAATATGAAAATAAAAATAATAAAATTTTTATATTTTATAATAAAAAAATCTAATTTTCTTGGCTTTTTCACCAGATCGCGTACCACTTCCTCAGCTGTCAATGCAACTCCTCTATGAATCGCTAACATTGTAAGTCCATTGAACCGAATCTACTTTTAATAACGACTCAGTAACAATTGTACTTAAATAACGAAAACGCATTTTAAGTATCACTCATACCGGGTATTTAGACGGTAAAACGGCCTCGGAGAAACGCCTTGGAAGAAATAATACGCGTTATTTTTTTCCTCCAAAAAAAAAAAATCTGTTTTGGACTTTGGACTCCATTATTCTTTTATATTATAATAAGATTATAACTGTAAATATCAATCATACGATAAGACAATGAATATTACAAATATAATACGAATTGGTGGCAAAGAAAAAAAATACGGCCAATGGGTGAGGGGTAGAGTTTAACCCCATAACCCCCCAGTGAATAAGCCCATGTTCCTATGGACAAATTCGTTTACTTCTTCGACCGTTTACTTTCAAAAAAAAAAATAAAAAATTCCGCGTCTTACACGATTTTATTGAACGAATTGATTATTCAATATTGTTCTTCGTTATTATATGATTTTGTTTGTTGTGTTTTGGTGACTTTCTCGCTTTTCGGAATGAATTTAACGTCTTCAACGTTGTCCTCGTAGTTTAATTTTCGATAAAATCGTTTTCGTGTTGGATTCGTCGTAATCGAAGAAACGACAAATTCGTCAGAACATCGCATACATATTTTATTGCAAAAATAGAATTTTTAAGAACGTTATTAAAAAAAAATTTCTTTGTATTTATTATTTAAGTATTTCGCTTCCAAATCGATACGAAATCGTCTGCGGGTTTTAAACGATACAAAATAGAACGAATCGTTGTCGAGAGTCGATACGAATTACAAATCGTGAACGCTGATAAATCCAAACGGTCGTACACACGTTTTACAAAATAATTACGTAATAATTTTTTTTTTCAATTAACCTAACTGCCGACATGTAGGCGATCGGGAACAAATTAAACACGCGCGCTTGCATATAGATAAATATTATAATACATAAAGTGTTTAGAGTGATGCAATTCACGCAGGCACGTATTGGCTATATGATGACATGATCGTCTCATCATCGCTATTATTGTAATGTCACTTTCTATACGTACTGTAGTGTGCTTTCCATCTATTAAGATACATACGTACAGAATTCGTTTGATTTCGCGGTGACACGGGTTGGATGTTTTTTGCATTAATCGGCCAGAAAAAAAAACAAGGTTTTTTTTTTTAGTAAAAATATGAGCGAAACGAGGTGCGGAACGCAAAAATTAGACCGATTTTATTCATACGATGTCGAACGTACATTGAATTGATTATATATATAAATAAACGAATATATTAATGATCGGGAGTTCGTTATAGTAATGTCGGAAACCATAAAAGCTATAGAAGGTTAGGTTAGGTTAGGTTAGGTGCCGCCAGGTGGCTATGGTGCGGTGTTGGGCGAAAAGTGAATCTTTGTCACGGCTTCTGGCTCAGCCAGTCGTCATGCGGTTTGATTTCGACGTGCTGAGTACTAATATACGCAGAAGGTTATAATAGAGGCGCGCATAGTTTGAGAAAATATGGGTTATTGATACGCGTATGGTTACGATACGACCGAAAATTTTTTTAAACGTTAACAACATTTTAATATGTTAACAATACGTATATGAAGGATACAGGGAAAAATATCAGAAAATTCACTTTTTTTTCGATCTCAGAAAAACGTGTTTTTAATTTCAAAACGTAATACATTTCTTTTCTTACAAAATAGATTAAGTTAAATGTTGAACATTGAAATGTAGTCAACATAATTTATACATAATTACAATCGCATAAAAAATATCTTTACTCGTGTATTGTCAGAAAAAACCAGGTAAGTCGTCTGAAACGGGAAAAGAACAATAAGCCTACCCTACGTAGATTTCTCGAAAATATATTGATTATCAGAAATTGTATCATAAAAATGTATGTATCATAAATGCAGGCTGCTGTTAATGGTATTTTGACTTTTGAAAAAACGCCACAGCTTTCGGGGGACAAAATTTCATTGAACTCGTTATGTCCTAAAGCTTTCAAATGCAAAGAAGACCAGTGAAGTCCTGAGACAGAAACAAATAATCGCTGTGTACTACTATAATTCGTATGATTAAATTGAATATTTTTTTTAAATTACAAAGTATACCCGATTAACGTCGGGTAGGTAAATTAAATCCTCCTTTCTTCGACGTTGACGCAGCTTTGACAGGCTTTTTGTTATTACGCTGGAGAACGTGATGGACTTCACGCATTAAATGAAGAAAATTTTCGATTTTTGTGAAATCTAACAACGTTTTGCCCGCTATAACTGACACCGTGCAGTGGACGGAAAATTATGAAATAACTATGAAAGTCGGTAAATATTATACGCGCGTTACTAATACTTACTAGTGGGTTACAATAACATGTTATAAAGAGCGACGGATCTGTCCTAAGTAATTCTAAACGTTGAATAATATTCGTCTCGGTGAAGGGATGTAGGGGAGGGGAGGAGTCTTTGTACGATTGCAGCGGATGAGATTTATTCAATTCCGGGGGATTTATTCCGCTTGCCTTAATCCGTTTTTGTCGCATATTTGAATAATTTCTATGTATTTGAATACGCGTTTGGTGTGTGTCCGTTGATAGAAATAACGAAAACGCATGTTTGAATATATATATTATTATTATTACACGGCGATGCAGCCGCGCGGTATAATATAATCGCCGGGTTACGTAAGTACGGTAGCAGCAGCCGCAGTCGCGATGAGCGTATATAAAAGAACGCGAGCGGCTGCGCAATTACCCCGCGCGTTGTTCGCGTCCATCGAATATTATCGAATATACACGACTGTGTATACACGCGAGAGTTTTTAAATATTAAAAAATAAATAATAATAATAATAATAATAATAATATTATTATATTGGTTTAATTAGGAGTTATTTTTAGAGATATTCTTAAAATTGCTTACAGAACCACTCTACACTGTATATCGAATATTATCGAATATACACGACTGTGTATACACGCGAGAGTTTTTAAATATTAAAAAATAAATAATAATAATAATAATAATAATAATAATAATAATAATAATAATAATAATAATAATAATAATAATAATAATAATAATGAAAATTGTAGTAGTATTTTTCAAATCTTTTTTCGTTTTGTATCGTGTGTTTTTTTAATGCCCGAGACGACGAAGTACGTATTTTATACGTATATAGTTTTACAAAAAACGTGACAATTAATTAACGAATTCGCATACGAATTTATAAAAAAATTTTGTTTATTTTTTCTTAGACTCTAAACGAAGCGAGACTCTATTCGATGACGTTTTATTTCACGTTTTTAATTTTGCAAAAATTTTCGACTAGCAAAACCGATCCGATCGTTACTGTACTCGTATAACCGTTATGCTTTATTTTACAAAACGAAAATTACCAAACAATTTTTTACTAAAAAACCTGTGAAAGAGTGATTTCGTCAACATTTTTTAATGAATAGCGTTGCACCGAAACTCGGCTCGAAATCGTTTTATTGAATACGACGATTTTGAAAATGCAACTTTGAAATTTTTTATAATAATCATACAAAATCCTAAAATCTTTATCTAAATAATTCGACATTTAAACGACACGCAACAACCTTTTTCTAAACAAATTTATTGTTTTACGAGTTTTTGTATTCTTCTTCTTTCGCATATCCTTTTTATTTACTTTATTATTTTGTTATTGTTTGTAATATTTTATTAAAATAAAAATATATGTATAGCGGTTTACCCCGTCTCTTTGACGCGTGTTTTAATATAACGATGCGTTCGCTGTAGAAAATGTCAGTGAGCGGAAAATTTCAATTCAACAACGTATTATAACAACGCTCGTGATCCTATTAGGGTGCAGGATATACGATTGATCGTGAATGGTTTCGATGACTTGTATTAGATATCGTATTTAAAAATTCTAACGATTTACCAATCACTAATAGTACAGGTACTTAATTATACTAAAACAATGTTAATTATTACCAATTATATAATATTATGTAACGTATTATATTTACTGTTTATCGGTACGGTGTTCAGTTTGTTGTGCATATTGAAAACAGTAAGGTATTTTAAATGAAATGTCACGTTGTTTTTTTTTTTAGGTGCCTACTACAAACCCATTAAATCAGTTAATTGATTCACAGTGTTCTGTTGGTAAATAATATTCATAATTGTTTTTATAGGCGTAGAAAATTATTAGATAAATGTTTGTAGGAGGAATAATTCTGCGTATTAGTCGGTGTGTGATGTATCGTAAGGGGGGTGCAGAGAGACTTCAAAAATAAGTTCGACACTGGATTCGTAACTATATCGTTATTTCCATTATTGTATAAATTGTTTTATTATTGAATTCAACACAAACCGGTATAGTATACGAATCGAAAACGACAAATAACGTGCACTAAATATCGTTTTAAAACGTTGATTTTTGCCCGTTAAGTGAACCGAGCAATTTTATTCTCAGTGCTCGAATAGGAGAAACACGTTGGTCACATCTTTAGGTTTTAAATAACTTAATCGTACAAACTAAAAAGTCGTTTTACATTATCACAGAACGAAAACGATATATTTTATTTGACGTTCTACAGAAAGGTTTATACAATATATAAGCTGAGAAACGAATAGTGTTCCAATAACGCGTATTTATCGAATTAAACCCGTTCGATCGTATATTTACGTCGGGTCGGAGTTTAATATAATATAACGGAAATATAATGACTGATAAACGAGACTGCGATTAAATTCGCATAATTATTTCTTTATGCACATTGGACGAATTAAAATATATATTTTAATATTAAAAATATGGCACTCCGCGACGTTTCCCTTCATCGTTGTCTTACACCGTTTCATCTCTTAATATTTCAGCTCGTGATTTAGGCGCGTGAACCTATTTACACTTTCCCCCGATCTCCGCATGAATAGTTGCAAAGCACTAATGATGTTAGCTGGTATTAACGTATATAAGACCGATATTTGATTACGAATCAGTTTTATGCGATCGTAATTCAGTTACAATGTCTTTGTCAAACATTCAAGGGATGAAGTTTGTCAGCTATTCGCTTAAAATCGACTTTAAATCTCTCACGAAACACGCTCCTATTTTGACACACCACCTTCGCCTCGGATCTTTAGCTGGTCTTAGACATCAGACTTTTATTCAAACATTCACTTAACGGCAAAATCGACTCCCTTACACTATTATGCAAAATATTCTTTTTAAAACACTTACTCGCGATGATTCGCACGTCATTCCGTTTTATTCCACATTATCTCTTATTATGTCTCTTAGTGACTACGTGAGCTCCGCTCAGAATCGTTTTACCGAATGCAATGATTTATGATCGCGTTGCTTTCAAATTCATAGTGATAACGATACGCTCTAAAGCGATTCACTTAAGCGACATTCACGCAACACCCCGCGACTCATTATTGTTTTTTTTTAACATTTTTCTTTTAGTACTTCCACGTTCCCGTAGTAAGTTTTTTCCCCAATTCAAGCACTTCGAGCATTAATAGTTTTTTACACAATATTATTGTTACCATTTAAATATCGTGTTTTTTTTTCAGGCCACACGCGAAAGTGTTTAATGAAACGAAATAACGACCAGCGACAATACAATTATTTCACGCGTCGTCTCGTACGCACACGCGCGCGCGGATTATTATATTATTATAAATACTCGCGTTATACGCCTGTGTACACGGCCGTTCGAAAGTAACTTATTCGTGAACTATTTGATCTCTGCAGTATGTACATTGACCGTGGAGGCCGACACGTATACGTCATATCACGTATTATATTCATAAATTATTCGTAAATCCGTATAGGAGCATACACAAAAAAAAATTTTTACTACGGGGTGGGGTGTAACTTTTACACGTCTTTTACGCATAATATGATAGGGTAAAAAAAAAAAAATTACTAATCAATGAAATATTAAGAACCGAGTATATTAAATAATAAACGAACGAAAAGCGAACAGAAATAAAAAAAATTAAAAATATGTATATTATATATGAGTGTATGCGGCGAATATACAATTTATCCAAAGACTGTATATTATTACATGAAAAATAAAGAAATATATACGAGTTGTTGTATTAAAAATGTGTTTATTTACTACCGCGTGGCAGTGGCGCACCCAAGGGGGGGGGAATAACGGGCTTAAGCCCCCCTCCCAAATGGTTGACCTCTTAATATTTTTGTAATTTTATTAGGTATCACTTTAAATTTTCATATTAATAATAATATTTTACAGGTATAATTTCACCGTAACTAAATCAAAACCCAAAATGCAAAATTTAATATTAAGATATATTAGTATATAAGTTTTTCATAAACAAGTGTACTTTCGGATTTCTGTATAATATATTAAATAAATCTTATTAATAGTTAAAAATAATTTTATTTAGCACCTCCCCCAAAAAAATCCTGGGTGCGCCCTTGCCGCGTGGACGACAATAAATCGTCATCGCGGGTTATATTAAAATAATTAAAAATATAATAATAATAATAATAATAATAATAATAAAAAATAATAATAATAACAATAATGTGTACGATTTTGGCATGAGTCGCGCGCTCGTTTCGGTCGATGAATTCGCGTTATAATTATTATTTCGTTTTTTTTTTTTTTGTCGGACGGTCAGGCGATGGGTGCGATTTCCGGGAAATATATCGAGTAAAAAACACAAATAAAAAATAGAAAAAATTAAAAAAAACACAGCACATCCGTCTCGGTGACTGTCGTCGTCCGTTGCAGTATACGAACGTGCCGTGATCGTCGTCGATCAAACGATATATAAAACGAAAAATTTTTTTTTTTTTCCCCCGAGTTTAATATTTACCGTTATCGTATACGGCACGTTTTATATTGGACGCGTTATCAAATTTCCGTACACATATTTCACGTATTATCGCGGGCGGAAATCTTTTTTTCCAGCTGCTCGAGAAACCCGTTTTTTTGCTACTTTAATTTTGACAATTTTGCTCCGCGTTTAGGTTATTCGACACACACGAGCCGGCGACGCAGTGTGTTAAAAATATTAAATTTAATAATTATTATACACACCTAAGCGAGTTTATACGCGTAAATTATTGTTATACGATCGCAGATAATATATAGTTATAACGGTATATTCATAAAATTCCGGTCACTCGGATGCAGTGTACGCGAAGTTTTTCTGAAGTGCGTAGAAACGTAATTGTAACGGAGAGAATTTAGCGGATTGAAAAGTGGCTTGTTCGGTGTTCAGTGTCGAACGACATAATAATAATTTGTATCTCGAACAATTTTTACGAACAGTATAGTTTTCGAAAAATGTATTTAATGCGCGAAAACGTTGGGAATAATAAGTGAAATTTAAGTAATTCTCGTCTTACGTTAAAAAAAACGCGTATTTTTCATATAATATGTATTTTTTTTCTTTCCGATTTTTTCGTTATTATGTCTGTTTTGTGGTTTGTTTGTACGTAGGTAATTATAGCTGCAGTTATTCGCCTGCAATGGGGCTCAGATTTCGACCAGTTCGCATTTTTTTTTTTTTTGTTTTTATGAAACGTTTGACACGGCGATTTCCAAGACAGAAATGTGTGCGTTGTAAGTACACGCTATTTTATAATAACGAAAAATTTTTTTTATTATTATTATTTTTATCCTATTACCGGTAATATAACGAAATAGTAACAAAAAAATTCACCAAAAAATCGGTAAATATATAAACATTTTAATGATACAACATCGCGTATTGGTTTTTAAATAAAATTATTATCAGACTATATTAATATCTTGAAAGGCACATATTATATTTGTCGATTAGCCGTCTTTCGTCCTTTTTTTTTCTTATCTTGTATTGATAACAGTGATATTAAGTGTGTGCGTTGTAAGTACACAATATTTTATAATAACGAAAAAAATTTTTTTTTATTATTATTATTTTTATCCTATTACCGGTAATATAACGAAATAGTAACAAAAAAATTCACCAAAAAATTGGTAAATATATAAACATTTTTAATAATACAACACCGTGTATTGGTTTTTAAATACAATTATTATCAGGCTGTTTGGGTGGTGCGCGTGGCTATGCCAAACGCAAAAAACAAATGTAATTATTTAAAGTCAGTTTTTTTTTATACAATTTTTTTTAAGACATTTTTTTTTTTTTGAATTTTTAATATCATAAATGCGTTTTTTTTAAAGGCCATTTTTTCGGGGGAAGAGGGTATTTTTCAGTGCATTAAATTCCGCGCTCTAATTACGACAATAATATTTAAATTATACCGCGAAAGCCACATCAATTTATTATTAACCACGACGCGAATACGACGCAACAGTCGTCGGTATTCCGATAATAAATAAACGACGTGACGAAAGTATAAAATTCTTTTTTGTCGTTATCTTATCGAATTATTATTTTTTTTTTTGTGGAGCCTTCCCAGCCAATTGCTGTGGCTTCGGACGTATTCATATGATTGTTTTAATACAAAAATATACACACGTACGCTTAATATTGAATTACGCTGACGTCTGCTGCACGCCGCGCGGTCACCGTTGCGGCGTTCGAGAATATTTTTGCGAATTCTTAAAATATTTTATACGTCGCGTGTATAATAATAATAATAATATTATTATATAGCAGTCTGAAAGTTCTCGGTTATAAAAAGAATATATCAACGACGTGTAAGAATTAAAAATTGTCGATTCGTATAACATGTCGATATTTGAATAATTTTCCGGTTTTCTAAAATACACAAATCAGCCGTTATGGGTAAACTGACTTTCGCGCACGTCGTTTTCTCTGTATTATAATAATACGTCGTAATGTTATACGCGCAGTGGAACGCATTGACAGGTCGTCTTTTTGAAAAAATATACGTTAAAAACGTGAAGTCAGCACCGCGCTCATGGCACACGTAACTCGAACGTCTCTAACAAACACATTTAAGACTTGTTAGAGAAAGTCGTTAGGATTTGTTGGATATTAATTACTTATACCGAGTTGTAGAGCTGTGGTGCCGACTTCACAGTAGCACCACACTATATTATCTCAATATTACTCTGGAAACGATTTTCGTGTATTAGAAGACATTATTTACTGAGTTAAAAGTGATACTTATAGGTAATAGACGTACGGTAATCAGCTCGTAGTATCAGCAAAAAAAAAAGTTCAACGTTTTTGGAAACGGTCTTAGAGTGCTAATATTAGACATTTGTTAGAAACTTATTAGACATTATTTACCGAGTTATTACGACGAGTTATTTATTTGAAAGAAAATCTTGTATACGTTTTACGTATATAAATAAATATTATTAATTTATTTATTAAAGAAATTCTGTCTGGTAAACGACCGTTGGGTAGACTACGTTTACGATTGGAGGACCGTGTTAAAAAAATATGTCGAGACAGTGGAACCAAATATACAACGGAGAGAAATCGCAGAGGATAGGGAGAGACGGAGGCAAATTTGTTTGGAGGATGGTCTTAAAATTTATTTAATTATTACAAAAAAAAAAAATATACGTTTTATATAAGCGACTGTATACGATGACTATACGAAACGGAGTAAATTCAACCAATAAACAAAATATTTATTTAAAAAAAAAATTGTATACGAACGTGTACATTTTGAAAAAAAGTTTTTTTTTAATGTTTTAAACAATAAAAATATATAAGCGAAATATTATTTATAACGTAATATCGTAGTTTTAAAAAATTATTATCATTACTACGCACAAAACGTTTTGCGTATTGCGCGATGTGTCTTTTTTTTTTATCCTTTTTCATCAAAATCCGCGTGTACACGAGCTGGTCTTTCGTCCACGAGGCGTTTTTTTTTCTTTTCAAAAATCGTCTCCGGAACAATAACGCGAGATTACCAGATAGGTACTCACGCGTATTAAAATTTTATATCGAAATTTCTACGAGTCTGCGATAAGGTTTCCACCGAGTCATTACTGAATTGGCGAGTGCGCGATAATTTCCCCTCCCCCCCCCGCTTCTTCTTCACCAACGCGCAAGAAAATTATTCAAAGACAGCGTTTTTTTTTTAAAAATATTTTTTAGGACATTATATACGCCTACAAAACACAACAACGTTCCATTATATTTATAGTATAATATATATATATATAGGCGGTCTCGTCGATTGTCACGGATACAATAATGCGCAACGTATATCTGGTTTGAAAGTAAAGTATATATATATATATATATAAAAACACCGCTATTTATAATATTCGAAAGCGCGTTATTTATGCCGGAATTATCGCGCATATATTACAATAATATAATATACGTGCAGTATCTAGTAAAAAAAAAAAAAAAAAAAATTTAATTTTTTATATATTATGTACATATATTATTCGTCTTCGTATAGACGAATCGTCGTCGTCGTCGTCGTTTTACACATTATTATCGAATCGGCTAATAACAGCATTAGCATATTATTATAATACTGATGATAATAACACACGCCTCGTATCGATTTCGGATAGTTATGGCGAGAAAATCGAATTCCCCGAATATTATTGTTATTACACTACACGTTTTGCAGTGTATATATTATAATAATACGTATATTTACGTTATGCGAAAAAAGTAAATACGAACGATTCGATTACGAAAAACGACGTGCTGCAGTATATATAGTTTAGTGTATATTATTATTAGAAAAAAGAATTTGCTGCGCGATGCGAGTGTATAACGTAAATATATTTTTTAATATCGACGACGGGAATCGTCGATCGCGTTAACAGACAGATTATTGCAACGCGCGTAAATATTTTTTTTTCTCGTTTTACCAAAACGGTTTGACATAGTTTTTTTTTCGAGAAACGCGGCCGTGCGATACGCGCGTAGTTCACACGACTATAATAATAATAATGACAAAAATCAATTTTTATTCTCTCTACGATTATTTCGTGTAGTATTTTTTTTTTTCTTCACAGTGCGCAGACACGTATATAGTAGACAATAATGACGGCGAATGAAAAAAATGTGTTGAAAAAACGAAAAAAGTCGATAAATCGCTTATTTTAGACCCGAGCGATAATACAATCGTTTCTTCCGTTATCCTCGGTTAAGGATTTATAAGCGTCCTGCAGGCCTCGATTTTTGTGTGTGCCGGTTCACGTTTTTCGATTCGTATTCAATCCGATGGGACGACCATTTTCTTCGGGTAGAGGATCTCAATGGTACGATTATGAACCACTCACGACCGAATGGGCTTTTTCGGGTGACTATTAACAGTTAAAATCCATAAAAAATTATTAAGCCCGTTTCGAACGTTTTAAATTTTCTTTTTCTTTTAATTCCTTTTGGAATTATTTTCGTTTTATGAATTTTAATTTATTATTAAAACGTATTAGATATGTCTTCTTATCATCAAAAAAAAAAAATAGCTGATTTATATAACGATTTTGTTTCGAATAATACGTAATATTTAGTTGCTATTGGACTTTCGTCCGTGTATAGAAAAAAATAAAATAAAAATATATTAGATTTGTATTATAAGAATATAAATAAAGCGCTTAAATCGTTTAAAAAATAATATTTTAATGATTAATATTATATTTTTAGAAAGCGATTTAGATCTGGACAACTCCCCCGAATTCCCGGTGGCCTGCGATTTCATCCCTGGTTACAGTGTACTGTATAATGATCAGGTTTTCGTCGCATTCTGAAACGATTTAAATGATTAATGACACAAAAACGTATCGTACGTGACGTTAATAATTGTAGTAATTTTCGAAACGGTTAAAACGTTGAAAATCTCTTTCTAGGCATACTCGATTTTATATTATTCCCGCACGCGCACGTACGTACTTATTATTATTATTTTTCTTTTTTGAAAAACCGATATAATGACGACCTTATGGCGTGGACTACCTTTTTTTTTTTCGTTTCTGAGTACCACACTCGTCGAACAATACACTAGCACACACTGCAGCACACGTGGTCGACACGTTTTTGGGGCGTTATTCTATTTCCTGCACAGCATCGCGACGTTCTACAAATCCTGTCTCTATTTCAAAAAGTGAAATAACTAAGAGTGCATATTGCGTTCTTCTCGCAGCAAATAATACGTACACATGAACGACGACGGTTTCAAATAAAT
The DNA here is from genome assembly GCA_032441835.1 of Slavum lentiscoides. Taxonomy (NCBI): domain Eukaryota; kingdom Metazoa; phylum Arthropoda; class Insecta; order Hemiptera; family Aphididae; genus Slavum; species Slavum lentiscoides. The sequence continues at coordinate 15,025,252 of CM063708.1, forward strand.
TCACCATTTTCCGCGCTATGTCGGCCGGTTCTAGATTGGTCGTGTAATAAGTGCCAAATTAATAACAAATGGTGTTCTGAACTGGACCCCGCGGGGAAAGGGACCAAATGGAAGGCCAAACCAAAGGTGGATGGATAAAAACGAGAAGGAATTAACACTGTTAGGGTAGTCCAATTTACTGAATTAGCACGGGACAGAGGAAAATGGAAGGACGATGGTTTTGCAGCGATGGACCTCATCAATGGCCTTTAAAGCTGTACGAAGAAGAAGAAGAATTCTGTCTTTTGAAAACCCCCTTATCGTTGTTAATCGAATGGATTAACTATGAAAATGAAAACAGATACGGATTTACGGATTTGGACGTGGAGGACTACTCGTGTCTGCATCGAGAGTATACGATGCAAACACGAGTAGTCCTCTTCGTCTATCCGTTCGACCGCGGCCCCAGACTCACTGTATACAATCGTACGGGATAATCGAATCTTTACACATTGCCGCGGCAGTAGTTTTATTGCTCCGCAGACTCCGAAGAAACCCGTAAATCGAATGCGGGCGCGCGAGTACGTGACTTTTGGCGTATTTGCCGGTCCGTCGTTAAAAAAAACCGAAAGAAAAAAAAAATGTATAAAATTTTATATTTTCGTTTTTCCTCACGTCGTGCGCACAAGGGCACGTATAACACTAATCTCGCCGTAGTCACACACGTGTTAATACGCGAGATGTTATTATATAAATCGTCATAGTCGTTGTTTTTTATACGCGCCGACCGAGAAAATATAATATAAACGCGTTATATTATTTTATACGTAAGTACGAGTGTACTAAACGAGCGTACGCCGGTAATGTTGTGTAGTATTTTTCGTTTTTTTATAACCGATTGCTCGGCGTATAGCAATAAAAAAAAAATGTTTTAAACGAAATTTAAAACGAACGGACCAGACGAGAGTATTTCGATCGGTATACGTTTACGTCGATATGCGTGTTATCTGCAGCATTGACGGCGGCCCGGTCTGTGGTCGGGGCGGCTCCGGGTAAAAAACTTTCAATCCGGACCCCGTCCTCGTTTCGCGGTAAATCCATAGGATCAGGATGTTAAAAAAATGTATAATATTTATGCGTTTATGCATTAAAAAAAAACAGCTAAATATGTACGAAAAAAAAAAATCGAAAAATACGCGTTGAAAAATAAAGAAACGTAGACACCAAGTCGCGATATTTTGAAAAGACAAATTTATTTAAAAATATAAAGAAAAAACTATAAATATAATATTTATATATATCCATAAATAAAAAATATAAAGATATAGTAAGATATAAATAAAAATTAAATTAAATATATATAAATATTTTAAAACACAAACAGTCTTTTGCAGGACGACGCGATTGCAGTTTGTTTCAGATTTTCAACAGTGTATTTGCATCTATTTGGTATTACTATAATGTATATTGTTAAAGAAATCATTTTTCTTTAGTTTGTGTGCGTATAATTTTTAATATTACGGAACATTTTTTTTTTTTTAATCGGGTTGTAGACGTATAAGATTATAGAAAGGAAAATATAAAACCACTCAACACATTCAGGTGATTTGTTTACCGGAAGTCGCATTACGTTTTAGAAAACAACATTTTTAATTCGTATACAAATTATACTTTAATATAACTAGTAAACAATTTAAAAAATTTTTTTTTTGTAATTTATTTTCGTATCGAAATAGACATAGTCTTTTTTAATCCTCTATTCGAAGACCCAAACTTGTTAATTATTTAATCTTTGTCAATTGACCGAATTAAATTTTCTCCCGCATTTAGGTATACAGACTGCAGATCGTGTTTGATTAACTGAGAACCTAAATTCGGTTTTTAAAATCTTCAGTATTTTTAGTATTCTATTCATCTTTCTCATTCTTCTGTGTCTCGAAAAACGATACCGCTTCATTATTTTCATTGTTTTTTTTTTTTTTAAATATTTTTAAATTTAAATTTACTATTCGATGACGGGCCCCTAAATCGCTGGGACCCCCAGCAAACGACGGGTGCGTCAGACACTGATCTGCAGTGCCACAACTATGTATGAGATCTGAAGCCATAGCGCGAAAAATCAATTTATTTAAAATTTTTTCCACACCCGGACACATGGCTACAATTTTTATGGACTTTTTTTGTTGTCATATTCGCGCTTTTTAATAGTATTTTCTTATTTTTTACTATAACTATTTGGAAAATCGCGCAACACGTTTTGTAGTTAATAATTTGAAATCAAACTGAATACGAAATTTTCTCACTACACGTATTTTGTAAATTAAAATAAAACATACAAATTAAAAGCGCTCGTAACGCTTTAACGCTTGACTTTAGAAATATTAAGTGATTTTTTTTTTTTTAAGTATAAATTCGTCTTTTATAGGTTCTGGGATTTATTAAATATGTATATAATATATCAAAATAATATTATTTCGTTTTATACAGGTCTATATACAATCTATACCAGCAGCTATATTAGAATATAATATTAATCACATGTGGATCACGTTTCGATTTTGGTACTCAAATTACTCCAACAAATCAATAATATCCGTCGTACGTCGTTAACATATTATTAATTGTCCGTATATTTGTACCGATTAATTATTATATGTGAACTCGTACACTATCGCTGCGATTCCAACAATTTATTAAAGGAAGTCGTTTGTAAAAAAAAAAAAATGATTATAATTTTTCATTTTTTTGTATAAAACACAATAAATATTATTGTACTTCATATTATATTATATGCCCGTTCGACCGGCTAATTAGATATAGGTACACGCGTAGCTATCAACAAATATTTCTCTCACGCTCGTACGTATATAGAGTTTGGTGTTTATTATGATAATAATTTTCTATTTTATTAAATATAATATGTAGTCATATGGAAAAAAATCAGTTTAAACCGGTTTTGTCATACACGTGATTTACAATACTATTCGCGGGTCCGCACTGGTCATAATAATACATCCGAAACCTTTAAAAAAATCCAAATGAATTTTTTTTAAAACCCCGATATTGATGTTCTGACATCGGCAGTGTTAATGATTGCATGCCGGATTCTCGTTTTAACAAACGTATAGTAGTAGCCCATCAAGTCATCGATCTTTCGTCATCGTATTACGCGAAAATTAATTTTAATTAAACCATGTTTAGAAAAATACCTTTCGCAAGAACAACTCGTTACCGCGGAATACAGTAACGACGAACGTTTGTATTGCCTTGAATAGGTTGTTAAATACGTTTTCTCTTCTGCCGCCAGACTCCGCGATTAGCCATCTTATCCACGAGGCACATCCACAGCGTCACGGATAGGAAAGGTACAGAGTTCTAGGATTTTCACCGGCTCATAAAAGGGTAGGGAAAAATTGAATTGTTCTCGGAGCAAAGTAACGTGTTACAGTCTACAATACAGTAATGAAATCCTATTTGAAAATTCCTATATTTATTCGTGGTACACATACTACACAGCTGGTTAGTACTTTGAGGGGAGTGACTTGGCCATCTCCCCCTCCTTGGAATTTTTTTTATCGACATATAAGGTGTAAAAAATTGATTTTAAATAGGGATTAGCCCTGTTGCTCCCCTCGAATGAGCTTCAGATCCACCTATGGTTGTCTAACAATTTTTATAAACCCAACATAATATTATGTAGTCGTTAAAATGTAAATAAAAAGTATACTATTTTTTTGTGATTTTGTTTTATAATAATTTGTAGTGTAACTAAAGTGCTCTATTGTATTTTAATAAGTAGGTACTACGTTCTTTCAAGCGTAATTAATAGTACTATGAGCTGACTGTTAAGAATGTTAAGAGCTTCCAACCCTTACATTGTGCTCTTATGTTTTCGCCCCCACATCGTTTTAATCGGCCCGAATATCTCGCGGTCCAACGAGTTGAACACGCGGTTACACGTCGGGCCTGTCCGGAAAATAATATTTATGGACTGCAAACGCCGTACACGTACTAGTGGTGTATGGAGATAAAAAAAATAATTGAAATCACTTGGTTTTCAAAAAGACAATAAAACAATTCAAAAACAATTTAACCGTATTTTTCTTATCGATAAATTGTCTTTTTTTCCTTTGATTTTAAATGTGAACAGTGCTAATACGCGCGCTACGTAACCTGACCTAACCTAACGCACCGGTCCAGTGGCGTAATTAAGGTTAGGTCACGGGGGTATCAATAATTTTGTGATAAGAACAAATATAAAATTGTTTTTGAAGCACATTTGTGTACATTTAGTTAATAGATATAAAAAAATTATAGTTCATATTTCAGATCTATTATTTTTGGTCTCAGAACCATTTCGATAGATGTATTGGCGGCACATTTTTTTTGAAATGTCAGCATGGACTTAGTAGATTTAATCGATGATAATGAACATAACACAAAACCGTTCCTCGTTCTCGTATTCGTTGTCTGTTGACATACAAACGCCCGTCTTTCACGCAAGCAGTTTATCGACCAAAATTTTTATAGTGTTGATGATATTTTGATCGTCTGATTGTACGAATTTGATTGGAGGAAACGCTTATATTTTGTTTAAAAATTCCATCTCACTAATAAAAAAAAGGCCAGGGGGGGGTATTCGACACCCATATCCCCGTCATGATAACGCCACTGCTTGGGTCGTGTATATTTGTGTAGAGTAAAAAGTATACAAAAACGATAGGAGACGTCGCGGGATAAGACGCTATCGCGATGTCGTGTGCAGCGTTATAGTAACAACAGCGGCGCACGCTGCAGCTGGACTCGGTTCGGCAGTTCGCTTAATCCGCGGCCGGCTCCCCGACCGCACGGCGACGCATTGTTGTTCGAGTCCTCGGGACGCGCCTGCCGATGCTGCTGTTGCAGTGTTGTGCGCCATCTGCGAAATAAAAGGGTTTTTATTTCTCGTTCTTTATGAAAAAAGGATTGCGAGGCGCGAAACATCAATGGACGGTCTCTCTTTCTTTTTTCGCTCATTGTGCGGCGAACCGATTTTTCGTGGGAATATGATGGCGCGTACCCACCACGCTTTGCGGGGGATGCGGATTTTCGTTTATGTACACCACCGTAGCGCGGGGAGACTGCGCGACGACGACCGGTGCACCCGCGCTGGACGTGTAATCCGATTTCGGTTTCGCGGGATGATCTCGAAAAACCTATACACTTATACAGGTAGGTACGCGCAGTGGCGTAGCCAAGGTAGGACTGGGATTAAGACCGACAGAACCCCTTGTGACGTGTTTGTTTTTGGAATAGTTCTCTTTTTATTATTATTAATTTTGGATTCCGAACGAGGAAGCTGTTGGTTTTGAAACGAGACGTGTTTTTTTATCATTAAAAACACGCATTTTTAAAAATCACACGTAAGATTTATAGGGGAGAGGAGGGAATAGAGCCAAATCTCACGGAATCTCACCCTTGGGGCGGGGGGGTCGAAAAATCGCCAAAATCGCCTCACGTAATCAATGAACGTCTCCTTATCACGGCGATCAGCGCGCGGCGTTTAGTGTTTCCATTCTTCTATGATGATGAACTCATTGTGACTTAGCACGTGTCCAGTTTGCTTTATTTTTCTTTCCATTATTGCCATCATCGTTGTTATTCATATATATATCATTTTATCCGAGTCATTTACTTAGGCGACAACCACAAAACCCGCGGCTCTATATCTAATATTTTTTTTTAAATTTTTATCGTACAAAAAATATTCTGCGATAAGAATATGCACACAAAAAAAAGATTTTTATACGATTAGAATACTTTTCCATGACTGTGCCAGTACAAAAAATATTATACGTCGTCGTGGACTCGTCGTTTACATTATATTCGCGTATATACAATAAAAAAAAAAAATTAAAATTAAAATATATATTTGTTACGTTGAAGAAAGAAAGTGAAAAAAAAAAGGTCAATGATGCGATGTGCAATACGGATGTACAGTGGCCCGAGTAATAACATATAATACGCGAGTACGCAACGTCGGACCGGAAAACCATTGTGTCGTGCACATATATGTAATTCCTCAATCCTCGCGCTCTATTAACGCGAGTATTTGTGGTCTGGTACTCGAACAAAAATTCAGTATTTTTGGATTTCGAACAATTTCACTAATAATACAATCCCAGAGAACAATCCCGTTTGACGGGCCAGAAAATTAAAAAATTCTGTATACAATATTGTTCGTATTCCTAATACGAGGTTGAAAATCCCACATTGTTTTCCACATATATATATTTTACACATTTCAGTGAAAAAAAAAAAACGCTTTCTATAATATATTCGTATATAACGTTTTCTATTCCTTGTGTAAGACTGTTGATTGTTACGTCCTGACGTGATAAATGTCGGCAAAGGATACACACAGAGGATTTAATTTGATTTTGTTTTGTGTGCTGAGTGTGGTTTGCCGCCGGTTTAGCGCGTGTTTTAATGTCAATCTTTTGATATTCTGGAACGAGCGGATCTGGATTCGAACAGAAATAGAAGATTCGGGTCACATCGTCGCCGTGAATTTCCACATGACTAGTATAATCCTAATATAATGGTTTGTTTATTGGATTTGAGAGAGATTCGAATTATTCCAGCTGATGTGTCATCCGAATGGTGAGTATTTTGGATTGTATTTAAGGCACTAGAAACTCGATCATTGTACACCACCAAAGTACCTACTCCAGGCGCAGTTTTTTTTGCGACAAACCCGATATAATCCTGTAAGTCTTCGAGTACGGATCGGAGTTTCTGCACATGCTGATAGCGGGTTCGCGTTTAAAGACTCCCGCAAACGATGTAAAAGATCTATGCGGTAAGCGCGGTGTCCTATTCTCCTCTAGCTTTTACAACCGTTTTATATCCTCCTTAGATCCACTGTATTGAGACCAGTCTCAAACCCGTGTTATATTATCTCTATCGTTTTGAGCATACACTGTTTCTTTGGCATTAATTTTGTTAAGGATTGAAAACAACAAATGATATATTATATAGGTCGTAGATAATGATATACGCGCGGTGATGGGTAAGTGTGTTATTGGAAATCAATGACCGTGCGCTGATATATACTGATAATCCGATTATACTGTGTTTTTTTTTCAGCGACAACTATATATACACGTATGATAATAATAGAGGATGTAGGTTTTTTTTACTTTTTTATTTTTTTATACAAGTATACGCGGTACGCGAAAGACAAATTGTGTGGGTTCGGTTCAATTATTATTATTTTTGTTTTTTTTTTCATTACGACATGCTCGTTGAAACGCGAACCGAAACGCGATCGGTTGTGCAAAACGTAGTCTCGCACACGTAAACATTATTATTATACTTTATATAATGTAATATAAATAAAATATATATATATATATATATATATATATGTGTGTGTGTGTAATAATAATTATAATATTATAATAAATAATAATAATTCACCGAACGCACGCGATGTCGATATGGTCGCGGCACGCTGAGTAACAATATATATAATATGCCTATTATTAAATAAACAATAAATTCATTTTAAGGTTATTGGTTATTTCATACTTTTTAGTGCGTTTTTGAAGTCGGTTTTTTCTCTAAAAATATTTTTATTTCATCCTTTTTAGTCATATATTAGTTATAGCAGTAGTTCCATTCTCTTAACTTTTATATATAATAAAATATTGGGTTTGTCGTACAATCTGTATGTATATAGGTCATCATTTTTCCTTCTTTCGAATGTTCCTAACTCCGTATCGTATATTGGGTCGAAAATGTTGAAAAAGTTAAGAGAATAGAATGGTTAGGGCACGTATGGAGAGCCGATAATGATATCATAAAAAAAAGTACTAATTGGAACCATAGATAAGAAAAGACCAATAGGTAGACCACGTAGGTACGAGATGGAAAGATGGTGTAGAGAAAAACATCAAAATGTTGGGAAGAAATGTATCAGTTAACCTAGCATTTGATAGGGAAAGATGGAGAGAATTGCTTGTGGCAGCACAGGTCCTACAGAGACCGTTAAGCTACGAGAAGAAGAAGAAGTTATAGTAGTTATATGACGATGACAACGCGTGCAGTATACGAATTATTCGTGTTGTACAATAATGTATCTAATAAAACAGTTGGTAGTGTAATCGTCAAAAAGTAAGCCGTACTTTCGGGCGGGTGTGTGTGTACACATAGGATAAAACATTATTTGTTTAAGATCCATTCGATTAACGATCTATCATATAATAGTATAATATGCATGTACATAATATTATACGCTCATATAAATTAGAATTTTCCTTCCTTGTTTATTGTGTTTATTAATTTCAATACAAATCATATTGATAATCGCGTGCAGCGATCGCAATCATTATACCAATTTTTTTTGTTCTAATAATAATACGGATTTTTTTTTTTTTTTTGTTAAGGCAGGGAATAGTGTTTTGTTAACTGCGGCGTATACATACGTATAGAAGAAAAAAAACAATATGTTAAGTATTATTTGTTTTTAATTTATTATTCGTTTTGGAAAAAATTACAATATATTGTTATGCGCGCCGATGTACGAACAGCGTCGACACATTTTCGTTCATATTATATTATATTCTTCTAGAAAAATCGAATACAATAATAATTTTATTATTATTATTATGATTATTTATTTATTAATTTTCGTCGAATTTTACAAGTGTCCGCGGGTGTACATATCGCAATATTGGTACAAAAATAAAGTTTGTATTTTAAAAACGTTTAACCGTATTAAATAATGTCCTAAAAAAAAAAAAGTAAAATTTTAGTAGAATTTTCGGGTACAGACGTAAAAAAGAAAAAATAACGCATCATTTTAAAACCAATACATTCCTCGCACCGCTCAGAAAAAAAAAACAACAACAACAAATTCAATAATTCACGTTTTTGTGTGCAAAAATATGATTTCAGACACGTTTTACTACAGAAAACATTCGGCCCTGAAACGCGTATTTCATTATTGTTTTGGTCGTGGAAGGACAAGCCGTGCCGCGCGCGCATTGTATACACGTATTATTATAAGAGAGTATAATATATATATTTTAATAAAACGTGACAAACCGTCGAAACACGACCCGATCGGAAACAGCGTACAGTCGAAAATATTATTTTATTTTTATAAATATTTATTCGTATACAATTTGTACATTATTTTACGTTTTTTGACATTTTTAACGCGCGTTTAACCCAAGCGAAATCTCTACGGGGACTCGATTATTTCCAATATTGTCGGGGGAAAAAAAATCACCTTTTCTCGGTCAGAGTTCTTGTTTTCGGCAAACGTCAAATCTGCACGACGAATGTACTTATACATTTCGTTGTTTTTTCATGATTTTTTTTTTTCCCCCCGAATTCTCCGCAGAAGGTTAAGGAGCTCTTCTCGTACGCACGACGTGACTCTCAAATTCGTCATATAATTTATACGTTATTCGGTTATTATTATTATTATTATTAGCCGGGCACGGAATTATGTACCGTTTACACGCCTATTTACTGGCCTAGTGACGTTACGAACGCGGAATTTCGAGGTCGAACAGAACCGCGAACTTATTCGAATATAGTATTATAAGTCGAATCGCGAACTATTCAATATTCAATGACTGGACTTTGAAAAAAAAAAAGTTTTAAAAGATTTAGATTTTCGATTAATTTAAAACTACTATACATACATACTCGCAATAGATTTGAAAGTAAATCGAATCGGTTAATAACTAGCCCGTGAACAATTAAACTGTGTTTAATATTTACATTATTATGGGTATATAATTCGTATTTATTAATATATAGCTGTTGTTCGGTGCAGATGATATAAGACGCTTATGACAGTGGCGTAGCCAGGATTTTTATATAGGGGGAGGGACTGAAGTTGATCATTTTTTATTATTTATTATTTATTATTATTATTATTATTATTATTATTATTATTATTATTATTATTATTATTATTATTATTATTATTATTATTATTATTATTATTATTATTATTATTATTATTATTATTATTATTACCTGCAGCCCCATCAGCCCCCCTGGCTACGCCACTGGCTTATGATATACAAATAATACTGATAAGGTACTGAATTATTGTAGTATTTGAATTTCGAATAATTTTTTTTTCGTTCGTATTCAAAATGTTTTTAGAATATTCCTAAGTGGCTAGATGTAATTATTGGTATAGCCCTCAGTTTTTTTTTTACACGCGACCAAATCGTACTCAGAACAAATTCTACAACAATTCTCACAAACAATATTAGTAACCATGGAAATTAATATGATGTATTGCCCCGGATAATTGACGGAAGACTCCAAGTGTTTACTACTTGATCGGTGTCTTTCGGAAAATCGCTACAGACTATTTCAGAAACAAAATACCTAACAATATTGTTCTCTTTAATTTTAGATTAAAATAATTAAATAAATTATTACTATTAATAATTAAATTTTAAAATAACTAATTAAATTTTCTCGGCACAGATTTTGTGCACGTGTTAACGTTTAAAAATATAAATATTAATTTTATTTAAATTATTAAAAAGAAAAAAAACGAAATTTTAAAGTCAAAAAGCGTTTGTCATGCGATCGAATTTATAAACGGAAATTTTGATAAATTCTTGCCTAAATTCATTTGAAGTCCGGTAATGAATACCGTAATTTTATTACGAGCACATAAAAATTTATGTTTCCAACACTGATAATTTGTTACAAGAAACCTATTATAATATTTATTATCCGATCAACATCCTTCACGCATTTAATATAAGATATTTATAAGAGATAAAATTCGAGTTAATTTCTTATTTATTTTTACTCTGCCTGCGTCAGTGACGTTATATGTATATTTTTACACCGGTTTACGTTCTATTTTTATATGAAGCAAAAATTGTATTTATATTACTTCTAAAAATATAATAAAAATAATTTATTAGATTATATAAGGATAAATTTACACAGATATTATCACTAAAATAATTTACAACACAATCATGTATAATGTGGAGTTGATTCGCTTGAAACGCGTATTCTTGTTTAATTTTATACGAAAGAGACCTATTCTCTATATGGGTTATACGGAGAAAATAAATATTAAAACTAACAATTTCTAGATGTTCTATCTTAAATGTTAACTGTAAATATTATATTCGTACGAAAAAATATAATGTTAACGCTGTTATATAATTATAATATTATCAAAAGGCCAACACCCATATTATCTTCTCTCGCCGTCGCGTATTTTTGTGTCAAAGTCATCGTTGTTCGTACGTTACCGCCGCACCGTATCGTCTCGATTTTTTCTCGAATAATCGTTTTGTAAAATCGCATATAAATCAATTGTTTTTTGGTAAATCTCGTGAATTATCGTTTTTTTTCTATGTGAAATCGCGTAGTAGTCATAGTTGATTCGTCTTGTAAATCGTGCATTTATAATTATTATTTATTTGCATATACTGACGAATAATCATTCATTTTTGTTGTAATAGCAGACATTTCTGTTTATATAAAATAACGGCTATCAAGCCGACGCATGTAGAGTACACATTTAAGTAGTAAGTTTAGAATAAACGAATTTGTGTAATCGAATACTTTAGAAGTGTATGTAATTTCATATTGATTTAAATGTAAATAAAACTGGCCAGTCTACGTTCGTGTGTACTGTACTGTGAGTATTAAATTTATTTGTTGTTATTTATAATATTATTGATTCTATGTTGTCGAGCAAAAAGGGCTACAGATCTTCGCTGTTATTATTATTTATTGTATTTGTTAATTTTATATACTATTGTCATTAAATTTGTAATATTAATAATTCAATATTGTTGAGCCAAACGAGCCGTAGATTATCATTGTTATTCTGATTTATTTTATTATATCGTTTTGATAATTTTATATATTGCTGTGATTTAATCGTACACAAATAACCACTCAAATAATACAAATAAAAATTCGAAAGATAGTTTTTAAATAATTATCTATACGTAATAACTCCGACATAGGATAAGAGTTAAACGACAACAGATTTTAATTTTAAAGCCATCATCTCAAAAATACAAAAAAAAAGCAGAACTTAAATAATATGTATATAATTCTAATGTAATTTAACCTCATTTTGAATTTCGACGTCGTACTGTTTTTGAAAACTAAAATGTTTTCAATGCGCGCGTTTTCAAAAAAAATTAATTTTTTAATACATAAGCAAGACAAGACTACATAATATGTAATTAAGTTCGTATTCACAGTCGTAATTTACAGCAATTTTTCAAACTAATTAAGCGCAATTATAATAACATGCAACTGCGTATTTCGATGAATAATTTTTGGGTATTAATTATGTATGCGAGCTGGCTTCGGATTTGCATATTTTTTCCGGTCGATCGTATACTGTATACGCGTTTAACAACGCATTGTGCAAATACAATTTAGCGATTCGTACACGAGTATTTTTCACGTAGAACACGGTTTTGTGTTCATATTGTAATATAATATGCAGAGATAATATTCGAAAAAAATCTGTTATCTCTAAAAAAAAAAAAAAAAATAAACCGCTGTACCATCGATTTAAATCGGGATTTCACCGTCGTTGTGTTTAGATTATATTTTATTTAAACGACGATTTTATATTACTATATTTTAATCACGAAAATATGTTATGAATAAACAGCTGAATACGGAAATAATAATTATACTACGCATTTTGCTCGCCTAATATAATATGATTTATTTTTGAAGAAATTACTACTATTTACTTTTTATTGCGCATAGTCCCCGTTGAACAATAAATTGAAAAACCAACGGAGAAATGTGGCCGAAAGAAAATTATTATTGGAAAATCTTGATCTAAACGTACCAGGACGTGTGCTACGTTCATGATGTATACCAGTGGCGTGCCCAGGATTTACCATGTTACCATGGCTACCTAAAATAAATTATTATGAACTATGATTGATAATTATGATGTATAATAATTAATATCAAATACTAAAATATTATTATGGGGTGGGGTTGACCCTATCAAACCCCCCCTCCGGGCACGTCACTGATGTATACGGATTCTATATTGAGCGACGGATAAGCGAGGTTAATAATATAAAAATTTAATTTAAATTCTACTGTTTTTTTCGCTGCCTTCAGCAAATTTACGAATAAATCATACGCTTATTAAAATAATTACACGGTTTTTGTCATTTAATTTCACGCGTTTCACGTACCTTACCTAACTTTTAAATGACGACTTCCCACTCTGACTTTTTTTGAAATTTTAGTTGTAAAATCAAGCCTTTAAGTTCAAAATCGACCGAGTTGTAGTCGTTTGAAATTTAAAAACAACTTACAAAAATCGTAAATTCTCTCAGTTTTTTATTTATGACAATGATTTAATAAGGAAAAAATGGTAAGGAAAAAATATTTTCTGTTTAAATCTATTTTGAAAAATGTAGGTTAGAATTAAAAGAAAAATTTTAAACGCGCGCAAAATCAACTAAAAGCAATTTTATAAAGAAACAACTTTTTTCGGTCATTCGTTCGTATAAATCATTGAAATTAGGTAAACACACACGAAATCGAATTACTGCGTTGTTTAAAACAGTAGAATTATCGACGTTTTCAAATATTTAAAAAAAAAAAAAAATGTATTTTTGTGGTGCATAAAACACGCATTTCCCAGCGTATTTAATAGGTTTTTTTCCATGTCGGTCCTGCACACAAATCCGAACGTGAAATTTATTACGTGTGTGTCAATACGCGTCGCGCAGCCAGTGTGATGATATTGTATTTGATATTTTTCCGTCGGTAAACCGCGCTGCTACACGCCTGTATTATATTATTAGTGTTATGGTCCTTCGGACCGAACACGATATATATATATATATAATTAGACGCGTTTAGCGGCCGGGTGTGGTGGTGGGGGTGAGGGGGACGGACGGATCGTGACCGGTGACCGTGGTCGAGGTATTAACAAGGAGCCGTTCTAATACGGTCAACGTATTCTCGGTCACGAAAAAGGACCGGAGAAGAGCCGAAAAAAAAAGGAATAGTAATAAAAATACCGTAGTACACGTATAATAATAATAACGCACACGTCATATATTATTATTATATTACACCTATACGTAGAAGAGAGTATAAAAGACATCCCTCCAAACACATGCCGTGGCTTATACGAAAAAAAAAAAAACATTTTGTCTCCTGTTCTTTTTCCCTTCTTCAAACGTACACGATTCGGGAGGCTTACTATATAAGAATGTACGCGATGACTGAGCACGTATTTATCGTTTTCGATATTACGAAGATCCATCGATCGCGCCCCGCCGCCACTCTTTTGTCCGACAAATCCCGAAAACTGCACGTACTGGCACACACCACACACCACACACCGAGCGTTTGTGTTACAACGCGGTGCATTGAACGAGTCACGTTCGCGGGGACCGAAGAGCACAAAAGTCGATCCGTGAATATTAATATGAATCCGCGGAGAACGCCGTCGTTATGGCTAGGATTTCTATGCCTTTGTGTGCCTTCGGTCCGAATCTGTCGTTTTTCAGTTATATGTCCAGCTAAGGACGCTAACACGTGTTTTTAAAATTTTTTTTGTCGATTTCTTCTTGGGAGGTTTTTATTTATTTTTTTTAAATAAATATAATTTTTTTTTACTCCGATTGTGTCTGCGATCACGTTAAATTTCATATCGTTGTCATCTACGCACAAGACCGGAGCCAGCAAAAAAATTTTTTTTTTTTGGGGGGTCTGTGAGTATAAATATGAAATAAAATAAAAATAATAAACTAATAATAGAATATTAATCAATACATTTTATTTTAAGAAAAAATTTCGTGAGGGGGGTCCGAACCCTAACCCCCCCCGGCTACAGCCTTGTCTACGCGCCTAGCGCGTTTGTCAAAAAGTCATCGTAACGTTCCAGAAGAATTTATTCTATTTATTATTAAGTCTTAGACTATATTTATTTATTTCGTGTTTATATATTTTATGTTAAAAAATGTTTGATTTTTTTTTTTTTTTTGAAGAGTTTTAACTATAGGTATCTACCTAAAACTCGGCATAAATTCTAGTATCCCCCCTCTCCCATTATAAAATCTTGGCTACCCCATTGTGTTCTTGTGATTACGGTTATCATTATCAATATGAATCGAATAGAAATTTTCTTTTTTTTTTGCGTTTTATCGCGATATTTCTATATCAAAATCCTTTTATCAGTGGTCAGTTAATAATCGTTCAAATATTATGTTCCAGTAACACGTCGTGCGATGTGGAAAGAAGTCGATATACATAAATACTGATCCCTGATCATTACAGTACGAAACGTAAAACAACATTTTAATACTCAAACCGAATCAGCGTGTAATGTATTAATTTCTGGTTTTTATGTAAAAACTACTCTGATACAGCAATTAAAAACATTAAAAATAAAATTCGAATCTTAGAAATGTTTTATTCCATAAAAATCCTAGCTCTGGTCGTCATTTTATTATTTTAATATTATACGACGACAACGACTATACGAAGTGTTATATTGACGTGTAAAGGGAACACACTCGGAATCTTTTCCTATATAATTACGCGTGATACTGCAGAGAGCTTATTAACTTACGACAATTTCTCGCTATATTTTTCTGTTATAGCGCGATGAAATTATAATATACTGTTGCACAGTGGCGTTACTATGGTTAGGAAGGGGAAGGGGATCAATATCTTTTATAAGAACAAATATAAATTTTTTTTTTAAGTAAATTCGTGTTCGTTTAAATAAGACAATATTAATGTATAAAAAAAAAAAAAAATTATAGTTCATACCTATTATTTTTGGCTTCAGAAACATTTCGTTGAGTAAATCCTCGATACGTATGCGGCGGCACATTTTTACGAACTGCCAGCATACATTTTTTTGATCAACTATTACAGTGAACATAACATTTAGTTTAAGGCTTATCGTCCACTCCAAAAACCTTTCACGCGTTCCGTTTTTTGACCAAATTTTTTTACAGTACCGAACGGTTTTGCAGATCACCTGATTGTACAAATTCGATCGGAAAAACATTTTGTTTTAAAATTCCATTCCACAAATAAAACAAAAAAAAAAGCCAAAGGGGGAGATCCTTCCCATGATTGCGCCACTGTTGCTGGCGTTGCTGCACATGTAGAATACGAGACGTGTATAAAAAAAAAAAATGATTGCCGCTTGATCGTCGTCGTCGTCGTCGTTCGTTCAGCCAGCGTTTCGTTAGCGAACGAAATCGTTCTATATAAGTTTATGTATGGAGACGATGAGATATTTAAAAAATAATAACTTACTCTTCCCACCGTGCCATCGGTTCGAGCATTACACACGCACACACACACAAGTCCATTCGGCACTATAAATATTTAAAAAAATTATATTTTATAATATAGAGTGCTGCGATAAAACGTTCCCACGCGACGCGGCGACCATCGCGTGTAAATCGTTTAAAATGTATACAACATACCTATAATAACCAGCTCACCCCGCGTGGCTCGTTTAATAATTAGACCGGGTTTCGTGATACAAATTAAAAACGAATATAATATATAAAGCGTATTATACACATATATATATATATATATATTATGTAGGTGCCTCACGAATTAGAAATTCGCGAAAATCGGTCTCGCGTTTTTTTCCCCTCTCTCCTTTAGACCTGCGTGTAGTCATTATAGAGACGCGTTAGGGAGACTGCAGAGGAGGAGGATGCTGCGCCCGTGTACACCGAGATTTAATCGTTTCTGCGACTCGGTAAAGTTTCGCGCGTATTTGTAAATCACGCGATCGCGACCATATATAATATAATTATTATATACGCGTTTTCTAAACGCCGCCGTCGTGACTATCTCTATCTGTATACGCGCGCGTTAAAATTTGATATCTGCAAACAGCTGATTTTCCTGCACTGGGCCACCACCCCATAATTCGAATAACACTTTTAACGCGTTTATAATAATATATTCATTAAAAAAAAAAAAACGTTGCTCTACCATCGATTGAACAATGTGCACCGGAAACGTTAATACTGAAATCGAGAAAGCCGAGCATGAGTTGTGCAGGACTTAGGAACGGATGATAGCGTACGAAGCATCGCGAGTGATTCATAAAGAGTCAATAATAACGGACCCTGCAAACGAGGTTAAAGGATTCGAGGTGCCGCGACAAGAACGGGAAACTATAAACCGATAGTAAGGATGGGACGATTTTTATGTATTCGCTACACGAGTGCAGGAGAAGGAAAAATGATTCGGAAATGTGATTGTGGTGATCATGCGCGTCCAAACATCCAAGTGGATTGATGTTGCTGTAACAGAAGGTTCCCAACGGGCACGAAAGGTATCGATGAAAGCGTCAACCGATGCTGTCGATTGGCCAAAAACCTTATTATACGATTTTATGACCCATTGACTAAGCGAGTTTTTATATTTGTTATTTAGTATCTTATTGGAGATTTATTGAGTTAGACAATAATTTAAAAAAAAAATTATTTTTTAAACTTATTACTGTGTACGTCATACGAAATATATAAATAAACAAAAATATTTTTATTTTATTACGATTAATTATTTATAATTTTAAAAATACACTGCGATATACACGACATTAAAGTCTTTTAACGCACGAATTATTACACTCGAGCAACGTATAATATTATTTAAAATGTTTTAATTATTTCGAGAAATTCCAATAGTTTAGTATTTACTGAGTGATTTAAATTTTATTTACATTCATTCCTTTAATACTGTTCTTTCCCTTTCCATTGAATTTTAATATTGCTGTACGCTACCAAGACGATTTTCCCTGTGATTGTTCCTTAAGTCGTTTTTAATTAATTTCAATGCAACGAGAAGGAGCGCTTAGCGGACACAACGATTAAAACCATTAACCGCACTGTGCCAAGTATTTCTTATTATTTCACAATAACTGGTTATTGACGCGGAAAATATCGTCTCAATGCAAAACTGTACGATGCCATTGAAATTATTGTGTCGTCATAGTCGGTGTAGAAAAAAAATCCAAACTTATTTCCTCAAAATCAACTGTATCATTTGCATTATTTACAACATCGGCGTATTATTATCACTGTCCGTACAGAGTTTTTCAGTCATTTTTGTACAGCATTCTGAAGCGTACCGGTCTAATTATACGCGTGATGTTAATGGTTTCGAAATACCTTGCGGAGTGCTCGAGAAGTACTTTTAAAATTATTATTATAGTTTTTCTAGTTGATCGCGTACTAATGATCCACACATTTAAAAATATAGAAATTAAAAATTTTAAAAGTAATTTATATAAGTGTAGTAAGTCGTGAATAATGCTTTCTAGATTTTAGTAATAATAAAAAAAAATCGATTAAAATTTTCAACAGATTTTTTTTTTTTGAACGTCAACTAGCCGTAACGACTAGCCCAACCTCGATTTTTTTTTACTTTCGTACCTAGTAAAGAAAAAAACAAAAAGTAGGCTTTACAATTATGAAATCGTATCACGTATACTCGCACTGGAGACGTACCTATACTGCATATAAGTATTCCGGCACGGTCGAAGAGTGTATATAAGCCTTTTGTCGGCGACATCGACGACTTCAATACACGAACGCGTATCGTATTAATAATAATAATATTATTATTATTATTATTATTATTCGTCCTTCGCGATGAGTATATTATTATTCACCGCTGATAAGCATCGTACCGTTGCCCAACCTTCTGCACAACGCGGTCTTCGTTCTTCGTCGTAAGTAGGGCTTCTCGGTTCTCGAGATTTGCATAAATCCGTATCGAGCATGTACAGGGTGATTTTCCTCCTCGTCACGAGCCACGTTGAAATGACTTTTCGTTGTTACTTTTTAATTAAAATACACCTATTAGAATTTCGATTTTAAACCCGATTATAAATTATTCAAGTACATACCTATATATATATATATATTTTTTTTTTTATATAGAAAAAATAACTGAAAATAATTTCTCGAGTAACGGAGAGTTTAGAAAAATTTGAAAACGAATTTATTAAAATCAACGATTCGAATATATCTGTTATTGTTATACGTTCTGCGAACTGATGACAGTATATAGTGGTGTGATGCCGAGCGATTTTAATATAAAATTACGCTATATATTTTGTTTGTTCGAATAACGAGATACGCGTCTACTTGAACGACCAAATATTACGATAAATATGATTCGTAAACGCGATATTCGTAAACAAACGATGAAATTCCCTGTTTATTCGTTCTAGATAAATCGCGATGAAAAAATCAAATTTTTAATTCTCCTCTCGCAGAGAATATTAGATAAAAAAAAATTGACGCGGTATAGTTCCGATACTGCTTACACACTCGACTCAAAAACATGATTTAAAGACGCGTGTCGCGTATAGAAAGACGAGAAGTTCTACAAACGTTATGTAGGATTTTTTTTTTAAATATCGCAGAAAAAAGTAAACAACTCGTTCGATTTTAGTAAAAGTGTATTATCGGCCGTTGATTTCTTCAACAAGTGCCAAACTTCCGTGTAACTTTTTCTACAGAGTTTTCGAATCTACACGTTTCTAATAGCTGCGCGTACAGCTACTAGGACAATGGTTTTTTTTACGCAGTACACGGCGTAAGAACGATATAATCCTGAAATCAGTTATCATCGGGAGACCTTTTTGTCGGTGGATGCGACGAAGAAGTCTTTAAAGACTTATTCTATAAGAGCGTAGTTGGGGAGTCGGAAGCGTTGTTTAAACGATTTACAATAATGTAACTGAGAGACTGGACGCGCCCGGACCGTGGAAGAGTGTGCGACTCCAGAATCGGTTTATATAGCCATCGGAGAACGCGCAATCGACGACGATAAAAATTGAAGGTAATCATGCTCGGGATCGAGTGATTGCCTATCATCATCAAATCAATAACGTAACACCGAATACGTTTAAAACCACGGCGGATCACCCTGTATACCGGGTACTCGCCAATGTATTATGAGCTTAAGCGCGTACTCGCCATCATGACGCGCTTTGCATCGCAATCGTCTTATAATATTTCCATATAGGTAGAATGTGTGTGTGTGTGTGTGTATGTATATACCGTGTTTATTATACATTCTCTATACACTATATTATATACACACACACTCTCCGTATAAAACGTCTGTTTGTCTGAGTCCACGTGCGTTTTGTAATACTCTCTTATTTTTACACACAATAGAATCGCGTCCTATATAATGATACGCGTACAATATATTCTATTATTTTGTACGTGATCGTACCACTGATTCGATCGAAATTTCGCACGCACGTTCGTGGGGCCTGGCCTAGCGCATCGGACGGGACGTGCAGTACTTGTAGAAAAAAAAAAAGAAACACTACGTTATGCGTGTCACCTGTTTTTCATGACCGGACACGAGACGAGTGTTCTGTTGTTGTTTGTTTTCGAGTACACGCGGCTTTTAAATGAATACGTAACGATATTAATTGTTAACGTCAAAATAATGACGGTTGCAAAGGATTTTCGAAAAGCAAAAAAAAAGTAGAAAACTTTTTTTGGCAATGGAAAAAATTAACGATGGAATTGACGAGATCTGAGACGATTGAAAAAAGAACGTAGTGGCGAAAAGGTCGGTTAGCCGGAGTCGCTCAGGTACGAGCCGACCGCAGGACGATGGAAAAGGAGACGCGGTGAATTAGTAGTTATATGAAATTAAGGCGAGAAGAGGGAATAAAATGAGAAACACTTGAACGTGACCTGCATTTTTTTCGTAATTAAAGATTTTTCGTATTTTTTAGAGAGTAATTACGCGAATGTAAAAGGAATTTTCGATTGAAATGGGACTGGATAAAAATTTGTCTACGATAGTGATTAAAATTTATAGTATATTCGTCTACTAATGTCTATTTGTGTCGAATTCGGGGTAGTCGTTAAAAAACGATTGGTGGAATACATACTTGTTTCGAGGGGAAAAAAAGTACAATCGCGCGGATCCAACGTATTGACAAAACGAGATTCGAATTCGCTTCGGACGATATCATAGATTTTTTTTACTTCAAGAGCCTAACGCATCGAAAATTGTGGGGATAATATTGTGGTTAGCTGATTAATGAGATGTTTACTATTGAGAAAACAGGAAAAATTATAAAATACTTACACGTATAATATATAAATATATATAAAAAAATATGGGTTATTATTTATTAAATATTTATAAATTTAAAAAAAAACCGGTTATTTTCGTTTGTGTTTTTTTTTTTTTTTTGTTATTACACTTTGGTTTTCTCGTTTTTCAGTCTTAAATCTTCAGTCTCGTAAATTCAATTTTAGTGCTGGTCATTATATGAATGCACATACGTATTCATACAGCGTTTAGCGCACACACCGATAATGTACTTGATATTCAATCGAATTTTTCGAAAAAAAAAAGAGTTAAGAGATTTACGGTACCAAAACGTATAGAGGATATTTTTTTATCGGACACTTCCAATGTGCAGCATTAATAGGATTTATAATTCGATTGTCCTGAACCGTTGAGAGTGTCCGCTGTTCAGAGGTGTCTGCATTAATAGAGGTTTCACCTTTTAATAAAAAATTATTAATATTTTCCCCGACTGCGCACATATAGCTCCTGCAGGTTGAGCGATAATGTATAGGTGAGCGGAATAGGACGCATTACGCACCGTTCTGTTGTACGCGCGATCGACGTATTGGGGGAAACTGGTTTTAAATGTCCTGCACGTTATAAAAATAAATCGCGTTGTTATTATTATTATTTTTATTAATATTATTATTATTATTATTATTATTTGTGATTTGTCGCGGTATTAAACACGAATTTAGAATTCACGAATTTACGCACGTATACCGGTATTAAACGGCCGTTTAAAAAAAGCGTAAAAAAAATCGCCGATATATTTTTTTTTATTATATAAATAGTGACATTTTTATTGGATATAGAAAATATAATCGCTCGCGGTACATAGATTGCTACGTTGGTGGTATGTATTAATAATATTTTATATGCATTTTAAAAACGAGTCTCCAGTCGCGCGATCGAAAAATTACGACGTAATTTATAAGTATATACTATATGTGTAATAATATTTTATATACGCGCGCGTTATATTATAATGGAAATTCTTTATTACATACATTTTTTTTTCTCTCTATATTATACACCTCAGGTTAGGCATAACAATAACAATTAAGAATAATCGAATTTATTCGTATGTGTGTGTATTTTTTTTTTTTTTAAATAATATTAATAAAACGTAATTTATATAAAAGCCAGAGCCAGAGCGTATGCATTAGATTTCGTCCCGCCAGAGCGTATATTTGCATAAAAAAAATACTTTAAATACGCCGCCACGTTTAATAAACCCGCGATAAATAATATAAGTACGCGTTAAAAATATATTAACGAAATACACGAGAAAAATGTATTTTATCTCAACGAATTATAATATTTGTAAAAATATAAATTTAGTACACTATATACAAAAAAAAAATTGTTTCGAAGTTTTCGTTACTATAAATATATATATAAAAAAACAGTAAAAATTAAGAAATTAAAAAATAATTTTATGTTTAAAAAAGATTTTATCCGTTGTCCTATACTGTTTTGTAAGTAAAATCTTAAGACTTCGTTGAAATTCATACAACTACGCATTTTTCTAAATTAGAACCGCGCATTTTCTACTAGGAATTACGCGAAATGTGTCTAAAAATGCACGTTAAAATGAGTCACACAAATTTAAAAAAATGTTCTGCTCACTCGATCCGCGATATGGATGTCCGACAAGTGTTGGCGGTTTGCTACGTTTCGCCTCGTAAAAATCAAAACGCAAATTTTATTCATTTTTATGCCGGGCCACTCCGTTCGATATGGGAAGACGTAGTAATGGGAGACGTAGAATCTCTTTAGGGAGGTCCAGACTGGAAAGCAAGAGAAGCTGACAAGGAGAATCGAAAGATTGGTCGTATGACGGAATGGTTCTAATGGCTGTTAATATCCAAGAAGTAGAAGAAGAAGAAGATTTATTATTAAACATGTATTTTTTTTTTTCATAAAAAACGGCTAATCGTCTCTCGCGTGTGCAACGAATAATAGCGTATTACGCGTACACGTCGTCGTACATATTATTATTATTATTATTATTATCGTGTATAAGTGAGTTAGTAGGTAAAAAATTCCTCGCGTACGGACGGCGTCCTTGCAGGCGAATCCGAAATCGTGCAAATACTTGCACCAATGCGTGTTATTATAAATTATTATTATACAATATTATAATAACACGGGCCAGGCGCGCGCGATATAATCGTATAAATATTAAAATATAGAAACCTCGTCGATACACTGCGCGTATAGTTGCGCAGCTATTTTATAATATTATAATACGATGACGAAACACGATATATATGTAGGTACGAGTAATACGCGCTGCGCAATCGGGAGGAAAAATAATAATAACATTTAATGATCGACGGAAACGGTGTGCGTACAAGTAATAATATTGTGCATTAAATATATCGTGAGTGCGACCTACCGATCGCGATGATTATCATAAAGTAATATTATGACTTCGGTGCGGTAACGAAGTTGTATCAGAGACGATACGAGATGTATAGTGGTGAACGCCGTGGCTTTCGCCTGATAAGCGTACTTTTCTTTTTTTTTTTTGAAAATTTAACAGCATTATAACTCGAAGTGGTGGATTGAGAAGACAGAGTCCAGGATCGTGATGATTGAAGAACGGCGACGGTGGCGGACAAAATTCTTACAGAATTGTAAAGCCAAGAAGAAAAAAGAACGGGATTAACGAAACAAAGGCGTTTTAAAAAAAAATAAATAAATAAACGCTATTAATATAAATATTAAACAATGAAATAGTAAAAAGAAAAAATCCGGTGTTGTCTTTGTAACTGCCTCCTATTAAATTACACGGAAGATATATTACGATAACTAATCGTAATAATCAATTTAATGAACGCAAGTTGATGTAAATTAGTCCTAGAACCAGGCGAATGTATGAATTTTTTTTTTAATTTTTAATATTAGAAACGATTATGAAATCAGTTTTTCTGGTCGAACTCAGTTTTGAAGTTACAAACATTTGAATTTGGAACGTTACGATTTTTCGTAACGTATTTTTTTTCGTTAGGCACCGACGCGCCGTCCGCACAACGTCCCATAAGAAGCATAGCTCCAAAAATAAAAGATAAAAATGATATGTTAAAGAAATAGAAACAAAAATAAACTATAAATTAATACTCGTAAATAATAAATTTTATACATATACGTATACAAAAAAATTAAAATACACATATGTGTGCATATGCGAATATACCACCAATCCAAAGAGTATTTATGGAAAATAATAAAAAAAAATATATAATAGTTGTTGTATTAAATACGTTTATATTAATTACTACCCGGTTTCGACAAAAAGTTCATCGTAAATATTAATTTTTACAGATAGTATAACGTGTCTTGTAAATTGTAATAGACTTCGCAGTCCTGGCACACGCATTGATGATAAACGATTTTTAAATTTAATACGTATTTTATTTTATTTTTTAATCAATAAACGTGTATAATGTAAACGAATTTTTCTTCGATTTCGTTTTTTTTTTTTTTGCGAATCGGTCAAAACACCAGTTAGTTATTCCTGTGCGATATTTCTGTCGAATCCATTTTCGATATAGAAAACGTAGCTAATCCAGAGAGTTTTTCTTGCGAGATATATAATAAGACTACGCGCGAATGGGTTTTGATCATTTTGCGAAAAGCTATCTCTCTGCAGTTGCGCCAGCCGAGGCAAATGCAGAAGCGAAGAACTGCGAGCGGGATTATATAAACGCAATAAAAAAGATACATTGGAAAATAAATGAACACTACACAATAATGAATATTGAGAAAAACCGCGTTTTTAATAAAAAAAAAAAAAAATGTTTGTAGTTTTTTGGACCGTTAACTATTGTGTACTGATTAGTATATTCGTACACATTTTCCAACAGTGAATTTTGCTGGAGTGGAAATGTAAGGATTTTCAGTTTTCTCAATAGTTTTTAAACGCGTAACAGAAAACTAATCAAAACTTTTAACTCGGTAAATATAAATAAACTAATCCTCTAACTTTGCAGTTATGTCGAGTCGAGAGAGAAAAAAACAAAACAACGAATTGTTAATTTGCCGCGTAGCCTTGATCGTAACGGTGCGCGCGCAAAACCGCAACAACGGACGATTAATAATAAAAAAAAACAGAAAAACAGATCGCCTCGAACTGGGCCATTCGTTCGTACAATATACGCACCACACAATCCTTTCTACACACACCTAATACGCTATTAATACATGCGATAGGTTTGTCGGTGGCACATTATAACGTGTGTAAAATACATATACGCGCGCGGCCGACTGCAGTCGTTTTTCGCGTCGTGGAATCGGAACGAAGTCGTGACGGTCCTTGAACAGAAAAGAAACACAAAAATCCGCGATTCTTCAAACACTATCCTAGTTGCACGGTTGTATAGATCGTCTCGACTCGCGTGTACGAGAAAAATTTGGACACTCGTCTATACGAAGGAGTTTGATAGTGAGATATTTTTCCATAACAAAACCCCGAAAGAGCTGGAAAAATCTAGCAAAAACGTTGTATTCAACGTGTTTTCATTAGATTTTCAACGTATGAATCAAGACTTTTTCGAGTCTAGAGATTGACTTAAAGACGTATCTTCCTCGTAGAAGCTCGCTGGGCCCGATCTCGTGGCATTCGCCCCAAAAATTTCTCGGATGGGCATTAAATACGCGCGTATTATTTTCAATAATATATTTATATTTGTCTTTTAAATAACGTAGAAAATAAACAGTACGTCTAATGAGTGATTTGTGCTCGATGGACATTGCAAACGCTTAATTCTCGGACGAATAGTTGACAGACGTACTCTGTTTCCTCTGTTACAGTTATTTGTTGTTCACGATTCACATGTTTTAAGCGCTGTAAAAGAATAGTCAACGTCTGTATTTCTATGTACAGTCAGGCTTATGACCAGTGAACGAAATGCAATAATCGCGTGCGAGCCAAGTCCTTTAACTTCGAAGAAGAACCCTTCCACGAGTTTACAAGACGTTTTATCAACGCACATTTATCTACGCGACTAATCAGTTACAGATTCAGTCACACACGTGCAAATAGATAACATACTTATTCACTAAACTCATACGGTATATTTATATGAACGTATAAAGACTGTAAACGGTACGTGAAAAGTATTTGCTTGTCTGCGCTTGTATGACTATACTATATAGGAGATGATAGATTTAATTCGGCAATTGGACGACAAACGTGACCGTCGCGGTAATTTGCAGAAAATAAAACAAAGATCTTCTTGTTTCCAGAAATTCGAGATTTTCCGAAAAATCAACAACGGTTGGCAAGACGTTCTAAACGACCAGCATCCAAATCCAATATTTTCAGAATAAGGTTTATCGTTCGTATTAAACGCGTACTACATAACTCGATGACAGAATTAAAGCGATACGAAAGACATTACAGCGCTTTCGTCGCACCAACTGAATTTTTAAAAGTCCTCAAACAGCTCGAAAAACAATCCGGCTCAGAGGTGAATTTATTCGGCACGTTTATGGTATGCGCATCAAGAGTTATCAAGAGATACGTGGAAAAGTGTATGACTGAATCTTTACCGGAGTAGACAATAGTACGAGTTTAGAATTTATACTACAATATAATACATCATGCGAAGTATCTCGCGTTTATCTCGCATAATATTATATAGGTTGCACAATATCCGCGCGGGATGCTGCTGCTGCTGCACCTTCTTCAATATCTTCTCCGTGACCGCGTCGTGTACCACCTATATATACATTTACTATTATTATCTGTATTAATAAGGTCGTCGTCATCGTCGAATTACACACAAAACGTTTCTCTCGCACGACACCACATATTATTATATAATAAGCCATATATCGCGGTACTACACGATATAAATATTATAATACAGTCACACCCACGCACACCGGTATTTCGTGTATCCACTTCCACCACCACTACACATACAGACACTTGGCAATCTCTTATTGACCTTATAAAATCCCTCCGGCGGCGGCCACTCCGAATTATTTTTAAAACTTATTGAGTAATAAGCGCGCGCGAACGAACGGAACGATTTTTATTAATAATTATTATTATTATTCGTATTATTATTATTATTATTATTATTTATAATTGCTCCTGTCGAGTCTCATAGGTCGGTGTCTGCGTGATTGCCGAAACTTCGTGTCTTACGCATTCTTACGCATAACTATACGCATTCAAAGTTCCCGACAAAACCAAAGACATTAACCCGTCGAAAAGTAATTTTTTTTTATTTTTTATTTTAACGTTCTACTATATTGTAGTCAATCGAAACTAAACCGAAAATATTATAGAAAATATTGCGATTCGTAGGACGGTGTGAGAATAGATAAAAAAAAAACCCTCGGATATTGTTAAAATAAAATCCTGTGTGCGCATTCTACCACGATGTGTCTGCCAAAGCTTAAGTTTTTTTTAAATTTGCTAAAAAATTAAGCTAAACAAAGAATTTTGGGCTGTACGTGTTATTGGTATCGTATTACAATGTGTTAATCATAAACGTCTTTTTGGCCAGTAGGAGGACAATACGGTAAAATTTATAAAAAAAAAATTTTTGCTGACCCGAAATCATCCACTAAACGATCGAATATTTATTTCTTCAATTTTCTTGGGTGGCGCGTGCGAGAGGAAAGGATAGTCCACAATAGTTTTTTTTAACACATAACACTTACTAATCGGTTGATTTATACTCGAGTCTATCGACTATTGTGTATATAGTTATTTAGAAAAAAACGTGGTCAGTGATTGTAACGTTACATTTTTTTTGGCGATTTCGGGAGGTTCGGCCTTTCTCGACACATTCTCCTTTAATACCACACTCCCGCCCACTCTCAATAACTGCTCACACAACCGGTTGTAATTAAAACATGTTTAAAATGAATGTTTTTCTACAGTTTCATCACCTAGTCTTTCCACTTTATATTATATGGGCTTTAATGTCATAAAATCTTCTTTATATTACTCCGTCGTAATCAGCTGCACGTTCGTTGTAGAAACTTCAAATAAATTGATAATTCAAATACTAATTTCCCGCACCAACTTGAAAAATCATTACCGCCTCGACTGATCGCAACACCAGCCGATGATAACTATAATTCCAGGCCCATCATTATTTTTACACCGTCCAACGGCAACAAATTATTAAAACTAATTGTACGTATTTATTAATTTTTTTACATCTAAGTTTCTGAGGCTTAATGTTATAGTATACTATTATACTCGTATACTAGTATACGAGTATGGGTCGAATATGGAAGAAAAGAACGATTCGTTCAGTAATTCATTTCGTTCGATGAACTCGACTCGTTCGTAACTTCATATGAATCAATCTACGCTGCCGAGTACCGACTCGTTGTGAATCATATTTCATATATCACTTTATGGCTTATTATACTGTGAATCGACATAGTTATTAGTTCCCCACGACAGCTGATGCGTAATACGAAACACATTACACATTATATACACCACAGATTAAATGAATATTCATTTAATCGATGTATTAACCCCACAAACCGTATTATCTACTATTATTATCAACCTACCTACTATAATAAAAATATGAGTTTATATTATGATTTTTGAATCCAATTCGTATTTAAATTACTATCACTGTTCTGCTATCAATACCTAATGTTATTTTATATTTTTTTATCGCGAACTTTTATTTGTTATTATACATTACATATCCGAAAAAAACTAATAAAATAATTCAATAAAAGAATCAACTGAATCAGTGACCGAATCATTTTAGTGAGTTGATTTCAAATGATTCGAATCACTATTTTATGTAATATTTTATGCGTGAGGCGACGTTCTCTTAACTCGGTGGTTTTGGACGTAATACGAGTATATTATTGTCAATGAATATGTTTCGGTTCGGTTTTTTTAACATTCGTTGTCGCTGCCGTTGAGTTTTTTTTTTTGTACGACGACGTACATTGTTTTTCTGGTCTGTCGGCTCCGTGTCCGGTCTCCCTCTCTTTAGTATAGTCCGGACGCCGCCACGGAAAACACAAACGATACAATAAAATCCGCCCCACGTCCTGCAACAGGTGTACTCTATATACAGAGTGATTTATTTATTTCCTATCAACAGACCCAGCCATTATCTGTCAAGGTTTTATTTAATTCGTTTTTAAATCGTTTAAGAGATCTTAAACGAAACGCAAACTCTCGATTTTCATTTTTTTCTTCTACACACCATCACTAACCCGTACAAATAAATAAAATAGAATTGTCTGCTGTCTGTTTGTCCGGGGTAGTCTTTGAAAGGGGTAAACTGGTTTTGGCGGGATTTTCTTGGGTGGATAGAGGACATTTTATGGCATACAAATTTCCATTCCACTTTTTAAAAGGTCGCAATTCCCTATTGCTACATAGGTTTGCCTTCGCGATAATAATATTGATAAATCACAATATCAAACCTCGTAGTAAGCCGGAATTGATTTAATCAATTTACCTACATGGACAACTACAAACGTTGTTGTTCTAACGAATTGAAATAATACACCCAACGTCGTTATATAACGAGGCATTACAGTACATAATTAATCCTATTTTTTATTTTATACTACAGTAAAATTGATAATCTCAATTATGTCATTCGTAGTGATTCTTCAGTTCGGACATCATTATAAACCGCTATTCTACTATTATGCGTATAAAATATATTTCACAAAAAGTGGCGTATGTCTGTCACTGTTTTTTTTTTTTTGGACTAATTTAAAAAAAAGATTAGCCCGCCCAATGAGTTTTACGCCCAAATTAGCGGTGCTGATAAACGTCCTTTTTTTAAAGCTGCACGCGCAAAACACTATGGAAAATGCCATTTTTTTCGTCCTGGGCTAAATTGTAAATACCGTCCTATCGAAACAGTGCATTGTACATTTACTTGTCCTCCAAATTCAATCATTTTTTCGTCATAAAAAAAAAAATTGTATACTAATAATTTAATTGTATAATACATATTATATTTCTCCCCGAACGCAACAGTCAACATTTCCGATATAGGTTATCGAAATAAACATGAATAAGTAATTTAAATCTTTTTTTTTTAAATTCAATAATATAGAATATTTACACACAAAAATGTACAAGTGGCCCAATATCAATACAGGAAAGGAGAAAAAGTAAAAAACAAACGCTTTGTAAAAAACAATTTTTTGTACCTACCTACCCACGTATATAAAGTGTTTTTATTATTTATATGTTATTGAATTTTAACCATTTAACTACGAACGTTCGTGAACTTTTGTATAATAGATAATTCTATTGAAATTTGAATTACAAATAAAATGTTTTAAAATTCCGAGTATACTTATGAGTTTAAAATGTCTTCCATGATGGTTTTTTTTCACGAAACAGCTCGCTCCTGCCTACCGTGAACCCTTATGCTCGAATTTGGGGCGTGCGCAGGGGGACAGAGCTCCTCTACTATTTTTTTTTTAACTGTCAGCTGTCTCAAACAATTTTTTTTTACTGGAACGGAGGTCGGGGACTTTTACTATGTAAAAGTGGTGATTGGGGGACGGGGGCGAGGCGTAGTCCCCACATTATATTGAAGCGAGTTTCTTGTAGGACGTTCATTTTTTTTTGACACGGATATATGTCTTATGGTTGGGGATCATTCCGAAAATTTGTCCGACACCATGATGACGTTATGAACGAAACCCTTGCTATTTTGACATTCCTATATGTGGACTAAATTCAGTAGCCACACAATGGTGGTCATATCAAAGTCTTGAGGGAGGAGGTGGGGGATGAACTCAGACTCAATGGTGAGTTAACCACCCGCTTCCCCGCTCCGATCATGGAGTTCAACCTCCGCCACCTCCCCATTTTCGCTATTATAAGTTTATGACTCAAATCAATTACGGACAATACGGATGTTTTAATTCGAAAATTGACACACATCCTCTTCCATTATCAACACTATTTTTGAGAAGTCCTGTATTAAAATCCTTTCCCTTTTCAAAGTTTACGGTAGGTATTTCATAATATAAAATACGTATATTTACGTATCAAAATATTATACTAAAATACACTCCAATCCACTTATCGCTTCTCCCAAATATCCGCCAGTGTAGCCACAAGACGTATCCATATATTATGTACCGATCAGTGGCGCATCCAGGATTTTTTCAAGGGGAGGGGGTCTAAAAAACTACATACTCATACTACTACTCATAAATCCCCCCACCCAGAAAACGCCGTTTAAAAACGTGACCGCAAGTAAAAGTGTCGTTGACAGTCCATATTATCTTAGTTCATGGTTGTTGACAACCGGTGTTATCTATATCGTATTCGAAATGTTGACAGCAAAATACGAAAGTCGTATCAGAATTTGGATTTTCATCGATAAATTTAATACTATTACACTAGCCAAGGGGGGGGGGTCCGGACCCGGAGTCCACCCCCTTGGGTGCGCCACTGGTACCGATGTGTCCGCAAGCAGTGTAGACACTTTGATTATTATTTTTTTCTCTATTAGCAGAGCTCCTTTTTCCAGTTCGAGCGCTGCAGGAACAAACAATAATAATAATAATAATAATTTTTTTTCGTAAATTTCTCGAATTTTACAACAACAAAAAAAAGTGGTATATCGAACCGTGTTTGAAAACACCGCGGCGATAATATTTCGTCGAAAAAAAAAAAAAAACGCTACGGGGTAGGTATAGGCGTATAGAGCGTTTAATTGTGACGGAAACGTGCAGCCGGTACGCGACGGTCATCATCGGGCACCGCGGCCGTTACGCACGTACACCGCGCGCACGCCCAGTGAAAAACGTATCTTACAGCTGTCGGAGGGTGTCCGCCGCGGACGTTTATCGCTACTTAGGTACTGACACGCGGATCGGACCGGCAGCAGCGGACAGCAGATCTCTAAATACGAGATGAAGAAGAAGAAAAAAAAAAAAAAATCTCTGGCCGATGATATTATACGGTATTACATGTAGGTACGCGTACCTCGAAACGTGACTACCGGGTCCTCGTCCGTAGTAGTCCGTTTCGGACGTGATCTCGCGCGTTCGCCGTATACGCTCTATTCCGTCTCGTAGTATTGTATTATTATTATTATTTTTTTTTTTCATTTGATTTTTTTTTTCTACAAAAATACTCACACGCGCTCGTCCGAACGGTTATTACGTATTATTTTTTTTTTTATCTTCCTTCTCCAAGGAGTTCGTTTTTGTTTTATTTCTTATAAACCTATATATACCGTTTACCGGGTGCACGGTATACGCACCGCCCTTGCACGTCCGTACCGTCCGGCGCGTCGCGCGAACAATTATTTACGTCCGCGGAACCGTACGTTTTGTTTTTTCTTCTAATATATAATATTCACAGCATTTGAAATGAAAAAGAAATTCATATTTAACGGGTAAATAATGTGTAACGTAGATTAGAAAAATAACTTTTACCTTCCTCTTACTATAGCTGCCCTCGCGACACGACTTTTCTGTCGTTCCTTTTAACTTTAAAACGGTTTCGAGCTCATCGTCCGCGTCCATAGTGTAGCAAATCGGAATAATAAAATATATCAATTAAAAAAAAACAAATTGAATCGGCTTAATAACGCGTGTAATGAACGAATTATTATTTTCGAACACGACAACTACAAGATCCGTCTAAACGCGGTGTCCTGCAGGTGATACTTAAAAAACGTTCGATTTTAGGAAAAGTATATAAATAGAAAAAAAAAAATTGATGATTTCATTTCGTCTAAACCCGCTTATCGATTTTACCCGAAACGAGTTGTCGCCAGTACGTTTAACGAGGTAAAACACGTTATTTTCAATCACTCATGTCGAACGTTCGAAAGTTATACGTAAGCAAAAAAAAAAAAGATAAAAATTTCATGGAAAAAAAAATAGCAAAACATTTTTAGTACAAATAAATATTTCATCTCTACAGTAAATTCTGATTACTATATAGTTGTACAACCGAACCGGCATTATTTTTCTACGCGTTTTTCATATTATTTCTCACCAATAAGACACGTTTCGCGCAAGTACGAAATTATTGTAATAACGAATCGACGATTGCAAAAACGTCATGAGCCAATTGTTTAATACTTTTGGATAGGAACTTTTGGAACGATACAATTCATTGACTATAAAGACGTTTTCGCCGTCAACCAGATTTTTCGGTTGTAATTTTATAGTAAAAAAAAAATGTATAACTAAAGACGTTTTTACACTCAACGCATAGAAGAAACACGTGACTAGTATACGTTTTTACTATAATATCTCAATTTCGTAAAATATTTGACTCGTGACGTTTCTGCAATAATCGATTCAAAATGTAGTGTCTTGATTTCACACGCGATAGTTTACGGATCACGCATTTATCGCGCGTATTTAACAATTATTAGGCATTATTATAATTTTATTATAATAGGCGTTTAATATAATTATTCGAATACGCCGGTTTTGCTGCAATAATCGCAAAACGGTTTGTCGACGAGGAAAACATACGTCTTATTAACTTATTTACTCGTGCACTCTATTTCTCCATCCGAATTCGTCGACTCGCGTTCGTCGATAAATCATCGAATTTCGAGCAATGTCCGTTATGGGCGATGCGAAAAAAGAGAGTAAAAAAAAAAAACAAGAAAATTTTCGGCTCTGTTACTGATCCGTGTTAAGGGGATTGAAAGCGGGTATTTCTCTCTTTGTCTTACACACATGAAACATAGCAAAATAGACGTTTCGTACTTCCAACGTACCGCGATCGATCTATTGGTGCGATAAGAAATTTGAAAACAGATTTGAATTCCTCGTGAATTTTACTACAAAACGACTTTCCCACTTTTTTTTAAGACCTTCAAAAATGAATTATTAACAATTTTTTTTTTTTTAATTTGTTCGGTTAATTTTTTTAAGGGTTTATGAAAAAAAAAATGAAAAAATGGAAAAGTCGTTTTGTAGTAAAATTCACGAGGAATTCAAATCTGTTTTCAAATTTCTTATCGCACCAATACGTCGGTCGGTACGTTGGAAGTACGAAACGTCTGTTTTGCTATGTTTCATGTGTGTAAGACAAAGAGAGAAAATATCCGCTTTCAATCCCCTTAAAAAGGGCGTCGCGAATTTAAACGACGCCGCGTTGTCGCGTCGTCGGCTCGCGATGGCGAGACGTATTGTGTTCGACGCGTCTGCTGCTGGCGCGCGTGTTCGGCCGTCGTCGTTGTCGCGGCCACCAGACCACTGTGGGGTGTGTCGCCAGAAACGTCCCTTTTGCCCCGTTGTCCCCGGTAAAATACACAAAACGACTACTTTACGCGACATAATAATAATGTGTGGCTGACGTGTTTGTCGAATTCAAACGCTTTTTTTCCCCGTGTCCAAATGTACGCCGTTTTCTATAGTTTTCGAAAAAAAAAAAAAGGTAAAAATAGAAAAAATTCATAAAGAGCCGCCACTGGTTGTGGATGTCGTTCAAACGAAATCACTTGGATAAAAAAAAGTAGTTAGATAAATGGGGAGAAAAAAAACGATTGTGAGCGGAACTTCCGCGATGTAATATATATATAATTTGTCGGAAAATTTAAAGTGGTAATAGAAAAAAAAATTGTGCCTTCGGATTGTCAAGATTTTTTTTTGATATTATTAGTTGTAACGCGTAGGACCTACAGAATCTTCGGTCTTTAAAAACCAAAAAAAAAAAAAATATTTTTTTTTCACTAAAACAGCTCAAAAACTTATTTTGGGACCGGTCCAATGTGTGATCTACCGATAAACTGCTATCTACGATAAAGCGTTGTAGGTAGAACGTGTGACCTACCGATAACATATCTAAATTTTACACTATAGTGCTATACCTATATAATTATCTATATGATATGGATTTTACGACTGTATTGTATTTTTAAAATACATCATTTAAACATTCAGTTACTATTTAGCGTTCATTTCGTTTGTTGGTCAATTTTTTTAATTTTTTTTTTTTATAACGATTTAGTTTTGTAACGATTTAAATTTTAAAATGAATTCTACTACAACAATGGGATATTTATATAGAAATATAATTATTGATGAATTGAAATGCGTTGAATATTTAAAAAGTAAAAACCTTTTAAGTAACAACCGTTTGGTTTGTTCAAAAAAGAATATTGATGGCACCGAATCAATCTGGTCACACATTGGACCAGCCATTTATTGGTAGATCACACATTGGACCAGCCGTTTATTGGTAGATCACACATTGGACCGGTCCCCTTATTTTTGTGCTATAAATCGGAAGACGTTTTTTTACAACAGTGTAAATTCGCGCGTTCGGTGTACATTTCAAGACTCTGCATTATTTCGGGTTGTTGTGGCGCCGCGTTTGAACGCTATCGAGAAAACGGTTTTCCTTCCGATTTTCGAGTCATTTCGAATTACTCGTAACGAAAATATACCGAGAAAATCGAAAAACGTTTCAAACAAAGTACAAACTGTAAATACCATTTGATACTGGAACGTATCCGAGCATTTTTCCAGTCGAAAATTTGTGCGGAGAAAAAAAGATTATTGTAAAAAACCAATAACTTTCTCGGTTCGCTGAGAATATAAAACATATTCGTATACATTTTTGCTACGGTGTACAACGAATACTAATATTAATACACTACGGATTTACGGCAAAATTAATGTTTTTTCGTTAATTGTTGTATACAAATTATTGCGGCCAATATGTAATCACAATTTTTAAATAGCTCAAAACAATATAGTAAATTTTATAATTTTACATAAACGAAATTAAGAATTATTGTAAAAAAAAATATTCTTCGCACAATCTTATGATGAAAGTGCCAGAATACTACGTCACATAATCTAATAATTAAATAATATTCATATATATAAAGCTCATAGGCCTCGTATAATTATATATTTTTTTTTTGACATTTTTCGTATAATTTCAATAATTAGTCATTATCGTATTAGAACTCTCGTATACACTTGGACGATTTAAACAATATAAAAATTCAGATATAAAACTCGATAGACAGCTGTCCATCAACTAAAAATGACCGGGGAACACTATATTTGTCTTCGAGTGTTCGAAATACATTTCGAACATTACTTCTTTTAACAAAGTTTATTCGAATAAACGTATTGCGAACGAAAAAATAAAGGCTTTCTTTACTAGACACATACCGAGTCCCAGTTGGATTTTGTAAATTTTTTTAAATATTCCGTAAGTAATTTCCACGACCGTTTCCCGAATTTTTTGTACGATGCGAGAATAGTCGATTTTTGTGTGGCAGAGGCTATTCGTATTCACTCAACACACCAAATTTTCACAAAAAAAAAAAAATATAACGACTTTATCTGTATTAAATAATGCCGTTGTTTGTGTACCTTATATCATCTTTAATAGCGTTAAAAAATTACGAGATTGTTACAAAAAAAAAAATGTTTTTATTTTTTTAAGTAAAAAGATCCGCACGCGGATCGTCCGTGCGGAAAGAACGTAAAAATAAACGTTGTCCCGTTCTACGACGTTCTTTTGATCGACGCGACGTTTAATTTTCGGTTCGTTTTTCCGTCTCATAATCGCGTTCGAAATTTAGTTAACGGTTATATTAAAAAAAAAAATAATTTTTTTTTTTTTAATCACTCATACCTCGAAAACACGCGTCCTCGATAAATTTACAGCAACGGATTTCGAAAATCATAATTTTTTTTTTTTTTATGCAGGAATTTTCTATAACGTTTTAACTGTTTTTCAATCTTAGGATTGGTTTAACGACTACGCGGTGACTGCGTCTGTTTCATCCACGTTATATTGTTTTTAATAAGTGGAGTTCTTGCAAGTCTTCCAGCTTTTCCCGCTATGTCCTTCCTATGATTACAACAGTGGCCCGTGCATTATAACATGTCCCATCCACTTTTTCCTTCTCTTCTTAATCGTACTGATGTTTTCCGTTCTTATTCATTCTCTCGGGCATACTTTTTCATTTCGAATTTTTTCTGTCCAAGAAATTTTCTTAAACGAGGTCATTGTGTTTCAAACGCTTCAAATTTTTTTTCTTTCGACTTTGAGTATCGACAGTTTGTACTCCACACAAAACCGTACTTTTCTGGCATTATTCTAACATAAAGTTTTTTTTATATAAAATCATCAGTGGAAAAATATTGGAATTATTTATTTACAAAAAAAAATTCAAATAAATACATTATGCTTTATATCGAAAACTAATATACGGCTAAGTATTAGACAGAGATTTAAGATTAATATTTTGAATTCCAAAGAGATTCTATAAATTATTGTTAAAAAAAAAAACTGTTCTGAGCGACACTAATAGTATATTATAATTTAATAATTAAGATAAATATTGTGTTAAAACGTTATATACCATAGTCAAAGCTTGTAATGAATTTTGAACGAAAATATTGTCTGTATCTAAAACGAACATGTCTACAATTTTACTGGGCGTTTTTTTGGGGGGGGGAGAGGCAATTTTCGAGTTGTTTTTCTTACGCTCGAGGAAACTACAACGGGTAAGATCTTAAAACGTGTTAAATAATATTATAAAATATCAACTAACTGTAGATAAAATTTGCTGTCCGCGGTCTAATTGATGTCGAGATCATACATACACGGAAAAAAAGCGTTTGCAGATAAACTAAAAAAAAAAAAAAAATGCTTTATTGTAAAAATCAATAGAATTTTTATACGTTTTCAAACGCGTAAAAAAAAATGATTATGAGTTTCTTAATTCGAAAAAAAAATGTTAAAAAAGTGAAATTGGCACTTTTTAACGCACAGTATACAATCTTCCACGATTACGACGACGTTATTATCTACATAAATGTATGTAATATGCAGTATGTGCGTGCGTTTGACCGAGCGTCTGAAGGATTTTTTTTGTTTCTCGACAAAAAGAAAGTTTTTTCACATCGCAATAAATCATACGACTACGTGCATAATAATAATTAAAAAACTCAGAAAAAATCAATCGACGATAACGCGTGAAATTAAATACTTCGCCACGGTAGTGTTGTCACCGTTGTTTTAGACGACTCAATATTTTTGTTCACAGTCGCCCAGAATATAAAAAAAAAACTACCGAACCGATTTCGACAAAATTTCTTCGACACAAAAGTCTTGCTCGCGATCGGTCGAATGCTCCACGGTCTCCGCGGTCATCTTAATATAAAGGTTTTGACATTGCAGTGTGCCGATAAATCCGTAAATACTTTTCGAATACAAATCAGAAGAAATGTATTTATTTAGAAAAAAATTAATTATTTTAATAAGTATTATTAGAAGAGAAAAAAATGTTTTTGGATATAATGACTATTTTGGATTTTCGACGTTTTCATACGAATGATAAAACGGAAAACAATTTTATTTTAAATGCATTGAATCTGTCTATATATATTTTCTAATTATTCTAACCTATACGCAATAATTATCTAATTGTTTTTTCCTCGGAATTTTCTCGAAAAAGAATAAAGAATACGTGGACGTTCACGTCTGCTATAAGTAAACTCAAGGATGCTTATATAATCTTTTAAATAAAATAATTGTCCATACTAATTATTGGTAAATACATAGTTTCAATAAAAAAAAACCTCAAGGATAACGCATCGGCTCGTCAATAAGTTAAAGGGAATTCAATATTAATTATTATTGTTAATCAGAGCCGTACAGAGCCATATTTTATCCTGAGGCAGAACTCTAACAATGCGCCTCCTGGTTGGGGGATTTGACACTCGCAACTTTTAATATTTTTTAATTAAATTCGGAAAAATCTGAAAATTTATAATTAGGTTTCGAGCAAAACAAGAAATAACATTTTTAGCCACAGTCCACAAGTACATAATTCTCAATATAAGTGTGTAATTTGACCAGCAAATACCAAGTAAAATTATTAAAATAGTACTATGCATTATGCAGTACACAAAATTTGTTCACTTTCAGTTTCATAAAACGATGTCGTTATCGGGGCCAGACTAACCGATTCGGCGAACCGATTAATGATAGCCCACAAATGTATCGCCATCTCACTTCTATCTTGACATCACTTTTCTCAATCTAAGCTCAGTCCATTCTGTTACGTCTATGGTTAAAGATTGTATTGTCAATAATATTTTTTCTTAAGTTAATCCTTTAATATTTTTGCGCCCCCCAGCAACAGACGCCCAAGTCAAGCGCCTCGCTCGCCTCATCCTAGTTACGGCTCTGTTGTTAATATTAATGCAGCGGAGATGTCTGCGGAACAAATCATTTTGACATGGATATGTCTTATGTCTGGGGGTCATTCCGAAAATTTGTCCGACACCGAGAACGTTATCATGATTATGTCACGAATGAAACCAATTGCTATTTTGACAATACTATATGTCGACTAAATTCAAGTCAAGGCATATCCATGTACCGACGTATCTGCATTCAGTGTAGATACTTTGATTCTTTTTTTTTCATACAAATCTTGGTTTAATTAAATTCGTTATTTATTCGCAAATCTTTTGTCGTCCACCTGTTTTAGTCATATTATGTACAATCAGTTAAAGTAATATCTCCTTTCGTGATTTTCACTGAAAACGACGTATTTTTCCGTTTGTTCGTTTACAAGAATCGTACATGCGTATCCCGTTGGTATATAGGAAAAAAATAAAATCCTACTTTAACTTTTAACTTGAAACTTAAACTATACGGATGAGTCTCGTGTAAGTTAAAAATAAGTTCTTGTTAAATTGTGTAACGGCGTAACACTATACGGTTTCGAAATCCGCGATTATTGACCATCTCGTTGGGAAGTTTTTTTTTGTCGATTTCCGCGCGGATGATAAGCAGTTATTTTTACAATGTAATCTCATCCGAACGTCGAAAACATTGTAAATATGCCGTCGCAGAAAGTGAAATCATATACTCCTATATAAGAGAATATAATATATTACGCGTGTTGTACCTAGTAGGTGTAACCAGGTCACGGGGTCTCATCGATAATAATTTATTATTGTTTTTTTTCTCTCTATTTCTTTTACCGTAATTTCTCTTAACAAATATAATAATATAATGGACCCACGCGCGTTTCGCGTTTGCCGTGCCGTCGTATAAATTATATTGCCGATACGCGCGATATAATAATGTGTTAT
Source organism: Slavum lentiscoides (assembly GCA_032441835.1). Taxonomy (NCBI): domain Eukaryota; kingdom Metazoa; phylum Arthropoda; class Insecta; order Hemiptera; family Aphididae; genus Slavum; species Slavum lentiscoides. The sequence continues at coordinate 15,065,500 of CM063708.1, forward strand.
TAAATATAATATTATTGATTTTCTCGCGATTTCGCGCAGATGAAATCACCGTCTATAATTACATTACACTATACACGTAAATTCGATCTTGTCTCGATTTACTTGAATTTTTGACGACGAGCGAGGCTGCGGGGAGAACGAAAAATATCTATTTTATTTTACGAAAACAATAGCGGGATTCGATTTGCGGACGATATTGCAGCAGCAGGATCCGAATCGGACTTGAAAGATCATATACAAGACTCTCCAATCAAATTCGCCACAGAACACTACAGAAAATGTATACAGCGTGAAAATAAATGCGAGAAAAGTAAAAAAAAAAGAAATGGATGGCTTCTAAAATGAGATAAAAGTTCATTTAGAATAGACAATCTGACGAGTCCATAACAATAATTCGAGTACCTGCATGAAAATACGCCAGATGCCTACTGATGCTGAAAACGAAATTAGACGGCGAATAGTTGTGGCGCGAAAAGAGCGTTCGGATGGAATCGTGGACTCGGAGAAGAATGATTAGGTGGACAGAAATGAAAAGCGACTTAGAAGTTAATATGCCGAGTGAGGGAAAAAAGGATTATTATCGTCGTAGGGGAAACATGTTCGGCCAATCGCTGAGGCATAATATTCGTTTACGACGAACGTATTTGAAGGACGGGTCATGAATTAAGTAAAAATATATTTTTAATTGTTATTCAGTCCAAAAGTAATATTGAAATGATATCTATACGCGTAAAGTTAAAAAAAATAATAAAGAGGTAGGTAGCGAACAGCGGGTAATTTGGACGTCGGTTCGAGTGGGAGTGTGGGACATTTAGAGTTGAGTTATAATTTCGATTTTGAAAGCAATGATAAATCGTTGTGTTCGAAAAACGATTCCGAGTGACACTAGTAGGTCGTTATAATTAATGAATGCGTATGATGCAATACATGAGATTAATGAATTCTGAAATGTTTATAGGAAAATACGTAGGTACATGTGTCATTAAAATATCTCGTATTCGATTTTCAGCACTTAAAAGTGAAAATTACTACGAAAATTAATACAAATTTTTAAATTTAAATATTCCCCGAAGAATTATTGAAATGTTCAAAAAGCTATATTAGAGCCCAAAAATCAATCGAATTTTTTTCAAAAATATTTTTATAAAGTATAAAAGTGGACAGAAATCGGAACTATTAAAAAAAAGCGAAAAAGCGTTCGAATTTAAAAAGAATTTTAGAGTTGCGTATTATACGATAAAATATTGTGCCAAAATACTAAATATGTCTAAGGTCGTATAAAGTTTTGTGCGTTTTAAAAATACAAAAATCGTCCATTACCGAAAGGAATAATATGTCGACTGTAATTTTGCCGGTTTTTATTTTCTTGCTATTTTTCGGGCCGTTTTTTTTTTCGTTACGCTTAAGGAAACATTACTGGAAACATCGAAAACCGTGTCAAATGAAATACTAACTCGTATTACCTAATAAATTTACCACTGAAATGCATCCGAACAATTTACACTCTTCCTTTTTGCTCAGAATCTAAATTCGTATTACGTGCTTATTATAACAGAGCAATTGGCCATTTTACAGCATCTGTTAATTGTTATCGAATGCAGACAAAAATAGCAGAGTAACAGCTATATATTTTTTTTTTGCGTATCGAGTATTCCGAGTATAAAATTCTTTATTTAAGTGTTTTAGATTTTTAATGCTATTTCTCTAGTTTTATTTCGCTCATATTTGTTTAAATTAAATTTCATTTTGCGTTTTTCGTGAAATCTTAATGATCTATAAATAAAGAGATATAATCTATTTTTAGTTATAAATAAATCACTGCGTGATATCGTGGCAGTGTACTATATTAATTCATAATCTTAAAAAAAAATTTAATTTTTACTGTTTTTAAGGCATATTTTAAAAAATTTTCTGGTGATATTATACCGCGTGTTTCAGTAATTTTTAGCGCTATAAAATATAGTATGGCCCGGATGTTGATGTCCTGAAAACCCTAAACAAATGCATTTATAACCTAAACAACATAAAAAAAGCCCTTAAACGATTTTATTTATGATCTAAAAACCTTAAATAAAAATACTTTAAAATTGTTTAAATTATTTATATACATATTTATATATTTTTATTCATTATTTTATTAATTACGATTAATATACTTGCATACTAAACAACTAATAATCGTATTAAGTTTATATATGTGTATATATATATTTATATGACGTATTTTATATTTCTTATTTGCAGTATTTCTCGACTACTATTAAGGTATTTTTTTAAATTAAAATTTATGTGCAAATATTAAATTATAAATGAAAAGAAAATTATGTAAATTAATAATAATAATAATAATAATAATAATAATAATAATAATAATAATAATAATAATAATAATAATAATAATAATAATAATAATAATAATAATAATAATAATAATAATAATAATAATAATAATAATAATAATAATAATAATAATAATAATAATAATAATAATAATAATAATAATAATAACAATAGTAATAATAAAGTAAACTTGTGGTTTTCCTGTCGATTATATTGAAAAAAAATGAGTTAAAAAATTACCTAAAATTACAAAAAAAAAAAATGTCAACAAAAATGTCAAAAAATCAGTTATTTATAGATTCGTATGTTATTGAGTCACATTTTTTGCTAAGAAAGCTAAATCACCCAAAAAGAAAAAGATTCATCAACATCCCGAACCCTAATTATTATAATATACACACATATTGCACAGTCACAGTAAATTCGATTAGAATTCAATTTCTTTTTTTTCAAAAAAAAACGTTTATACACAACGCCCGCCGCGACCTTGCATAACGCGCATAGTTAAGTAGGTAACTAAATATATCGCGTGCTGCGCGTATGTAATCGTACACCAGCGAAACGCTTGTTGTTTATCGAGTTTTATTTATTATTTAAAAAAAACCGCGCATAGTACGTTTGACGACTACGATTTCTCATAAGTATAAATCCGTGTAAACATTTTAAACAAAAATAACGCGTTATTGTTTTTTTTTTTTTTTTATGAATTCTCGGTTCGGACGGTGACGCGCGTTTATTTTCACCGAAATACTCGAGAACTGCACGTTACAGACCAGGGCCTAAAATAAATGAAACTTCGTACTACACTATTTTATAATTTCACTTAATTTAATATGATTTTTCCTTCTATAAAAAGACACAAACTAACACATTTTGTACTGCACTATATTCCGATTTCGTACTACACTATAACAGTGTCGTACCGCACACTGTTTTAGGCCGTGTTACAGACGACGACGACGATTACGATACAACGGAAATTTGTTTTTGTTTTTTTTTTGTAGAAAAATTCCGAATAAAAAAATAATAAATTACGAGATTAGGGGGAGAAAGATTTTAAGAGAAATATTTTTGCTTAGCTTTTTTCCCTCCCGTGGGAATCCATTATCGCGAATTCATACGGGTATTTACACGTGAAATACACTACGCGGTGTTATATAATTTATACCTATATACAACATGAATATAACGAAATAGCACGGTCGTTTTTCACTCTATACAACAGAGAAACGATTATTCTCCTTTTTTTCCAAAACGTTTCTCCGTCACCAAACGTCTGCTGCTGCTGTTGCATTCGTTCGTCGCGTGTTTGATTTTGGTATTAACGCGGTAATACCGCGTAGCAAACACGCACGCATACTACGCCGGTACACACACACACACACACACGCCGCCGCGGCTGTCCAAACACAGATGCGGCACCGCCGCCGGATGACATCGACGGCCACGTCGAATCCCCGTGTACGCGTACCCCCCATTTCTCGCGCCAACAGCAAAAAAAAAAAAAATAATCCTTCGTCGTCGTTATTTTTACAATACCTGTTGACGTGCACCAGCGTTACGGGGCTGGGTGCTGCAACAGTGTTTTTGGCGCCTAAATTCGTTGTTAAACAAATTAACGTCTGCAATGGGCAACGGTTGACGTCCTCTGGACGTTATATTTATTTTTTAAATCATTAAAAACATTTTTTTTTTTTGCGACAGATTTCTGAGTTTGAATATCGCGTCGTATTCGATTTATTCAATTTAAAATTTCGTACCTACTAATTTATGATGGTATATTAAAGATTGTTTTATATGTTTGGACTCCTCGGACACACCTGCATATTATATGATTGCGCACTTACGCCACTGGTTATTGAATAGAATTAAATTTCATGATAAATCTTGTAAAAAAAAAATGTGTATAACAATGCTTTAATAATAAAGCATTGTTATACACATTTTTGCTTAACACTTAATAATTTATAATACACAGAAGAAAAGAAAAAAAAAACTACATTTAATATGAAACAAGGAAACCCGACGAGGAAAAAAAATTCGAATACAACGAGGACGACAGAAGGATTAAAATTATTGTGGATAGAATGAGAGTTATATTATTTTTTGAAAGGAAGCGGAAGAGATTGGTTCTGGCCGATGAAAGAATATGAAGGGCAATGGAATAGAAGATGAAAAAAGTCAGCAATATCTGATGATTCATGACACGGACAAAGAGAGAATGAATTTAAACCTAAATAAAACGAGTGTGGAGGTAGGCGGTTGTGACCAAATTTTAATCTAGTATAGGAGATAATGTGTGTGCTAGAGAGATGCGAGTTGAGGAACCATGGAAGGCGGGGAATTTCGGTGACAATTATCGTTCTATACAATTTCGCAGAAGTGTGCGAGGACTATTAATTATTAATGCATCAATAATAAATATATACAAATTTAAACCTTTTATTATAAAATCACACACCTATCATATACTAAAACATTGGGGGACCGATATGGGGGCCTAAATTAGTTTTGGAGGCATTAGGGGGCTGTTGTGCATCGCACACCTTGCACACCCAGTAGTTGTGTAGCTAAAGCTCGCGAGTCTGACAAGAACGTTTTTCAACATAAAAGAAATTGTGATTGAAAGATTTAAAAATTTTTTTTTTTATTGAATACAGTTGAAGTAACAAACGTCTGGAGTTGTTTTAAACTTTCAAGCCTTAAAACCAATAGATTTCTCGCTCCGGTCAGAAAATTAACGTCACTTTATTTATTTAAATACAATAATTATCGACTGCGGGGGTTTTCTTTAAAAACGTTTTTTCACGACGTTCTACCTTGCAGATTTTTTCGTGCCTTGGTCCCGTGTCTTACAATTTTTGGTCAATATATGGTGACGATTTGTACATTTTATCGATAAAAAAAAATATACTCTAGTATATACGGTTAACGGTTTGTACAGTTGTACCTCGAATAAAGTGGAGTGTCCGTTGTTTATACCAGTCTGATGTTACACGGGTAAAGTGACTCGTTTCCCATTTTATATGAGCGTATTTCTTTCCACGTCGTTTCTGGGTCTTCATTGTGACAGATAATAATTTATTAAATGTTCCGTTTTCATCTTCTTTCCTTATTTAGATAATATTATGGCGAAACCAAAAACCGTCGCGTCACACTGATTGAAAATATTATTGTTGCAGCCACTTCTTCCGAATGCTCCACGCAATCTTGGTCAAAACGAACCAGACGAATCCGTAGTAAAAACGTTCACTAACTACATGCGTACATCTTTCGGAATAACTTGTAGCTATAGGATTTCCACTAGAGAATTCAATTATCAACAACGATATTAGGATGAAAAATAAACGATAAACACGATCCCTATAATATATGTTAAAATTAAAATCCAATTTCTTTCGAAAAGTGTACGCCCAAGTATCGACTTTAATATAAGAACTAAGGTAGTTTCGTTTTAAATATGAAAATGTAAGTATAGAATTACTTAATGAAAATAACCAAGAGCATTAAAATCGATTAACGTGTCCGGTTTTGGATTTACGTATTATAAAATTCGAATATATTTCTATCGGGATACGCTCTGTGATTTCCCGGTTTAGCGACAGAGTATATGACATTCAGAAATAATACATTTGATTCAACGTATTGTTTTCGATCCGCTTGTGACGTACAGAACACATATAAATATATACGGTAGGAAGAGGACGAGGAGAAAAGTTTTCATCGCCACTTTTCCCGTTCAAAAAATAAAAAAGGTTGACGCGATATGTCCAAAATTTTGATGGTTTTTAATTAATTTCAGACGGCGCATTGTAATTTCAAGGTATTAACCTGGTAATTACCGCGAACGTCTAAAAAGAAAATATAAATAGTAAAAAAAAAACCGTTTTAAACGAACGTAAAGCGATTTTGGCTTTGCAGGTCTAACGGAATAGGATTGTAGTTGTTATTATATTTGTTGTGTGCTCGAACGTGAAATGTTTTATTTGTTCAACTATTATACTGTACAGTTTACACGCAATATAACGGTCAAACTCGTATTTCCGTCGTCGAGCAAGATTATATTGTACCCATCATAGTACGCGGTCTTTGAAAAATATTTACACGCCGCGAGGCTGAATGTAATATTGTCAAAAACGTCGACAATTCAAAACGGTCTCCGCGAGCTCTGCAGAAAACGCGTGTCCACCACCGAGCACTTGTCCTTTATTTTTTCGAAATTCCGTTTATAGTATTTCGTGGACGTTGTTTTTTTTTCCAACGCTTATCTCATCTGATAACGAATATATTCCCGCGATAATTTAATTGACACGAGACAGACGCGCGAAAGCGTTTATATACAATAATTGTGCGTGCGCCAGCACACGCGCAAAAACTCTTTGATGGTTTCACTGCGATAACACGCTAAAAAACTGGAAAGCGATTTGTTTGGTACGTACAATATTTTTTATATACGCGAGGGGAAAAAAAAGTTAAAATCTCGCAATTCTTTTCCGTATCCTTTGCGTAAACGCTTTTGTATGCATTTCCGATATCCACGATATGCCGACCGATCTCCTACTCCGGAGGTTTCCAAAGTTTTTTTCTTACTATACTGCTCTCGTGCAGTGTGTTACGGGTTATATAGTCGTCACGCGGACCGCAGCCAAGACGAAGAAGTCGAAGAACACGAGAAGACTCGTGCCTAACTTCAGTGAGACGAAGTGTAGATTTCTCACCGTAATCACCTGCAATAACAAATGTCAATACGGACCTTCGGTTTGAGCTGAATCCGGGCCCCAGCGATCGCGGGCAGCTTTAAGAATAACAAGAACCGTCTCGAATGTTCGAACCCTCACCCTTACCCACGCCCCCCGATACTCTCTTATTCAGTGATGTAGTCTTAAAATAATTTATGGGTATATGCGCGAAATCCTGAAAAATAAATTAGGTATGATGGGCTTGTCCCATTCAATTATCTTCAACATATTAATATTAAAATTCGCGTATATTCGATAGTAAAAAATAAAATATAAACTAAATTTTAAACAAATTACAGTTTTTAATTAAAGAGGCGTTTAAAATCTTATTTTTCGATTATTATTATTATTTTTTTATTATTATTGAATAAATGCAGAAGAAAAAACTATCGTTAAAATGGTTTATTTCCTCGTGATTTCGATAAAATGTGTCTAGAAATAATAAACGGTCACGATAAGTATGTATTTTACTATTGGACCGTGCATTTTTTCAAAATATTTTTATCGCATAAAACTAAAAAAAAAAAAATATGGCTTCACCATTCGCGTAGTGCGGAGATGTGGGGATCAAACCCCGGAACCCGAAAGTGTAATAGAAAAAAATTGAATTAAAAAAAATATTTTGTAAGACATTTCGTAGACATCATATATGTAGTCAGCATTATGATTTTAAACACAAATCACAGTATATTATATATTGTCATAACTAATAATCAAGTCATTATATAAAAAACTTATATAGGTACCAAGTACAAAGGCATATAAAGCGATATTATTTTAGGGAAAAAATGGGACAACAACCCCGGCCCGAAAATGTTTATCACTATGCCACATATGGCTTCACACCCCACGCCTCTTTCTAGCACACCGACCACGTTACCATTGACACGGGTATACGCACGTTTTCTAACGCATACCCGCGGTCTTGATTTTTTTTCACTTTGATATGCGCATTTCTTAAAATTCGGTATTCGGCGCAAACCCGCCGCACATATACCCTCCACTACACCATTGCTGTTGTTATAACGTATTGGATCGCGCGCGCATTATGCGAATTTTACGCGGCCCGTTGCAGAGAAACTCGACATTTGTACGCGCGTGGCACTGGAACGGTTATTATATTATTAATAACGTTTTTGGGAAACTGTGAACGTTTCGCCGCGAAAACACGTGTGACGACCACATGTGCGACGACGGGTAACCGCCGGCTAAAGGGAAAAATATAACCCGACGGCAGGAAGTTTACGGTCGTTAAAATGGTTATTATTTTTTTTTTTACATTTTTCTCCGAGACCAGACGAACACGCGCGTTCGATAATGTACTGCCAGGAACGTATCTCGCGGAATGATTATTATTATTATTATTATTTGTGCGTCGTGTATCCGAAAAACGGGCAGCCCCGCTAGTGTTTGCACGTGAGTCCGTTCCAATAAGATTTCCATTTGTACGGTGACACGCACGTGTCGTTCTTGCAATATTCCCTCGGGGTGGTACGTTCCAGTAACGAACCAGGAAGAGGGCGTGTATACGAGTGTTTGGGGCGAAAACGCTTCTGCACGACGGAAATCACGAGCGAATTTCAAAACTAACTGTACGCGCAACACGTGTGCCCGACAATATTGTTTCTTCGCGTTTCCCGGAGAAAACGCTTACTGTGATTCGCCATTAATTCTTCGTGATTTTTTTTCCAAACTAATGCGATCATTTTTAGTAACTTGAAATATTCACCGAATATATTACGCTATGTGACTTTATCGGGGGAAAAAAAATTTCTTTCGATGTTATGCTATTTATAGCTATTTTAGATTTTTGATGTATTCGATTCATAAGAGAACGTGATTTTTGGTTTTAAGGCATACAAATTTTAATACCGGCTTACGTTATTTTAACTATACGTATATTGTCACAATATTTTCCTCAATAAACATATTATTTGACATAATATATAATATAATTATTATTATAACGTTCTTGTTCAAAGGAAAATAAAAACCGCTTTACACGCGTAAACGCGATGATCAGAAAATCGATAATGTATTTTTCCGTGTAAAATAATATCGTTCCGGGTTCGTCACTCGCTCTCTCTCTCTCCCCCGGCCGGACATGGATATTTTTCCAACCCGCTCTGGATAAAACGAATAATGAAACCGGAGTCCGCGGGTTACCGGACCGGATTGTTGGACTTCAATTTCATATTTTAAATTTACGCTGTTTTCTAAAAATCTGAAAATAATCACTCGCGCAGTGCTCGGTGTATATTTCACATAACCGCGTTCTATAAATTTTTCCGATTACTTTTCTCTCAAACACCTCTGCCGTCCTTCGTTCTTAGGATTTTTCCTCAGAGTCCGCGTGTTTCAGCTGCATAAAGAACGAAAAAAATCGATACGCGATATAATGATACGTTGTTATTCGACATAAATGTAACGGACGACGTGATTCTGCGGTACGTACCGAGATATAGTAATATTCTAAATCTCTAACGAAAAAAAATTAATCTCGGTATTAATTTTATACACGTGAATTTTGTGCGTAACGACGTCGGACCGTCGTGGTGGGTTATATAATAATAATATTATAATATTCAGTAGTGGACGAAAAACAATGAACCCGTTGAAATCGGATATATTCCCACGCGCGTTTTACCAGATATAACACACCGCACTCGTGTATATTATTATATTATATTATATACACTGTTGTGTGTACAAAACGGTGCAGTCCGAGGGGAAATGGAGCGATGGGTTTCGAGAGGAAAAGAAAAAACGAACGGTGGTAATCGGAGCTTTGCTCGTGCACGGAACGTATAATATTATAAATAAGGCGTTGTGTGCTCGGAAAACCGTGTTTTTGTGGGATTAACGTTCTCGAGAAATTCAAGAAGTTAACCGACACTCTAAATGTCGGTTCGTGCGCGGTTATTAGATCATAGTAGGGTGGCGCGTATTTAAAATTAAAAAAAAAAAACGATTTTTTTTCCTATTCTAATCGAAATCTTCCTTAAACATTACCACTGATGTGCTGAGATTCTTTTCACAAAAAAACTACGACAATCGTTTAATTTTTATTTCTCTAAAGAACCTATATGCCTGTCGTTTAATAATGTACTGTGTCTGTTTCCACACACGAAACTATATGCACACATATTAAATTTTTTTAAAGTAATTATTATATTGAAGTACTGTTTTTTTACAAACAAATAATAATAATAATAATAATAATAATAATAATAATAATAATAATAATAATAATAATAATAATAATAATAATAATAATAATAATAATAATAAATAATAATAATAATAATCTCTGCGTAAAACGTTTGAAACTATTATTTTTATCGATGTGCTTAGATATATATATATTTTTTTAATAATATTTAATATTAAATAAAAATAAAATTTTAAATTATTAAATATTAAAATCGCTGTTAATACTAGGTAAAAAATGATTTAATTAAACAAATAAATTATAAAATACAACAATTCCCTGATACTATACGTTACGATTTCCGTCACCTGTTAATTCCACCCGTCCATCCCAACAGAAACGTATTAAAAAAATTATTTTCTCCTTTTAATGTGAACTACTCCTACAGAAATTCTCTGTTTTCCAATAAACTCGCTCTCATTAAATCCACCTTAAATTTCATCCGTGAAACCCGTTTCAAAATATAACTATGACCTTGAGATCTCAATTACAGTCAATTTTTTCGGTTTTAATTTCTGTAAAAATCGTTTGTAAATGTACTTTTTCTGTATTATCAACTCGGATTTTCGTTTTCCATGTCATACACCATTCAATTTTCAATTGCGTATATATTAATCGTTGCGCTGTAATAATTTTAAATGAAAGCTAATAAAATTCATCGTGTACGCAATTTCTTTCGTTTTTTTTTCTTTACATTTTTACATTTTTTGAACACCGTGTATTTTTTTTACTGTAATATTCATAATTTTCACCGTGTACTGTACATTTTTTATACATTCGTATAGTTCTTTTTCGCTTTGACGATGGCTTTTACTCGAAACCGCGACAATAAATATACAAACGAATTAAATACAAAACAACTCATATATTTCTTTATTTTTCATAGTATAGTACTCTTTGGCTTATACCTGTATTTCACATATATACGTTTATATATATATATTTTTTTAAATATTATATTATATAGAAATTTAATACATTTTCGTACTTTAAAACGACAGCGGACTCAATATTTGTATTTGTTTTTGACATTTTTCCTACTTCGGGCACGGGACACACCGCGGTGAGTCTCCCCAATAGTCATTACGTCGTATTGATATATAAATACAAGTGTGTGTGTACACAATACTGAAACGTACGTGGTGTTTATTTACACATATTTAGGACCTAAAAAGAGTGCGTGTGTGTGTGTATTTGAATATGGTGGGGACCGATGAGTCTTTGCTGAGCGGCGGAGATGTAAACGCACGGCCCGATGCTGCGGCAGGAAGTATATAGTGTACCACGAGAGTATTTTTATACGCTCGTATTATTAGTGGAAAAAAAGAAAACAGACCTCGGCACGGCCATATTTTTCTTGTCCTCTCACATATGGTCGTCTGCAGCGGCGGCTCGTATATGAATTCGGTTCGGTTTCGGGATTGCGATGAAAAGAAAAAAAAAAAGAAATACAGCGAAAAGTACAGGTGTTAATAATATTCGAATCTCGTATAAATAATTCTGGATATCGTTCGTTTTAAATATTTTCAATTTATTTACGTTATAATTCATAACGTCCGCGAAGAGTAAAACGTTTAAAACAATTAACATAAATACAATATTAAAAAAAAACCACGCGATAATATTTTTAATATTATTGTCGTAGAAAAAAATCGAATTTAGATAACGTCTGGGGGACTCTGCGCAAAGAAATTACGTTGACAGTATGCAATATAAAAAAAAAACCGATTTAACCTATTACGCACTATAGTTATTATACGTGTGGATAATCATAATATAGATGTCGTCTAGTACGAACGTGATTTCAAGTATAATTAGTAAAATTTAATATAATAATAAATGACACGCATAACAATATAATCTTCAAAGTGTTTAGACGGTTTTTAAAAAAAATTATAAACACATTTAATCTTAATTATAAATGATTACCCGCGAATTTGCTGTAACTACGAGTATATGCGTGTATAGTCGACTGGCTTCGCTCAGTCCTATCATTAAAAAAACTGCACAAAGTAAAATACTCCCGAATAAATAATGTATACAATCAGCGAGTAAGATTTCTCGACACACGTTTAACACGAAATTGTCCACTTAAAAAACAACCGAAATCTTACGAATATCATACTTTCGACCTAGTAGTAATTTATTTGTTTTTCATTTTTGTAAATGTATAACAATTTTGGAATTTCAGGAACGGGATCATAACGAGTTCAGCTATTGTAGGGTCCGCGGGTTTTCAGAACAAACGCGATTCTGCATCGTTCTCTCAACAAATCTCCGAGAAGATTTTCTCTAAACTCATTCAAGTTAACTTGTCTCGTTAGTGTTCAAGATTTTTGTAACCGCGTGTGGTACGTCCGTCGTGTGACAAGTGTTTTTTTTTTACATATAATTCGGATCGAAACTTAAAACATTGTTAGACCAAATTATTACAATATTCCGATATAAAAAAAACACGTGTTAAATATAATACGATTGGTCTGGAAAAAAAAATAAGATTTACGCGGACTGGTAGTCAGAGACACACATATATTTATCACGTTATGAGTAATATTTCTCATCAATTGTTCGCGTTTGAATTTTCGCTAAACGTTTATTAAATTAATATACTTTTTTCACGTTTTGAACATATTTTTTTTTTTAAATATCCTTGTTGTAATTAATTTAAACGAATACCGTGTCTAAGATACAAGCATTCGTTTACGGTTTTGCAGACTGTACTTAAGATAATTGAAACACGCAAAATAATTTTAGCTCTGCGATTAACGACACGTACACTTAAACGAAAGTTTTTTTATTACAAAACACAAAAATCCATTCGTTTAATCTCTTATACATATTCTATATAGACGGTCCGAAATTCCAACAGAGCTCCCCGAGTCAGACGATCAGTCCACGTAACCTGCAGTTTCTATAAATTCCTCGTTGGAGTCGTATCGACGAAACAGTTGAAAATATTTCGATTTTTCCGTTTCCTCTCAGCAACGGCGGCGGCGGACGGACACGACAGACGAATGTGTCGACGACGTGTCTGTCATGGGAACGAGAGCACGTTAAACGCAGTGGCCCGAGGGGCCGGGGGACCCAGAGACGGAGAGAGAGAAAAAAATAGAAAGAGTTTATATTATATTATATATATATATATATATATATATATTATTATTATTATAGCAATCGTAATCGGCCGCGTGTTCAATGACGCGTGCTGCGGGGGTGTTTCTGGTACGCCATCGTCGAATAGTATATCAAAAACTATATATAAAATATATCATTTTATTATTATATATATATATATATATATATATATATATAAACGATTTTTCGGTAAAACGTTTTATACGAATCGTAAATTACGATATTTAAAGGAAGAAAGAAGATAAAAAAAAAAAAAAACCAAAAACGAGTCGCACGATCTTCCAGCGCGCGCGCTCGTCTAAGAACATAATATTATACACGTCGTCTCGTTACAAATTACGTACAAATTGAATTATTGAATTTATACGAGTAAACTCGTTTTCCTTGCCGGTTTATCGCACCCGTCGCCTGGTATAGGTACAGGTATTACGATAATATATTATATTATAATCGGGCCGGTGAATTTAAAGCGCTAAAAAAACTGTATTAAACGCTCCTTTAAAAATATCTTAAAACGTATCAAAAATGAAAAATATGTAAAAGAAAAAAAAACATTTTCGGTTAATTTACACGGAAAATGTTCAGTTAGACGCTGAAAATTTTAACGCGTAAAAGCCAAACAATTTCCATTTCGTCCCAGTAATTTAAACATTATTTTTGGTTGTAAGTGCCATATTATTATAGTTTTTGTCTCAAAACGTTCGACGGTTCGGAAGTGTTCACCTTATGGTAACGCGTAAAAATACGTTTTGGTTTAGTATGAAATTTTATAACGCGATAAGACGTGATTTTAGTTTACTCTTTGTGACGTTTCCGATCAGCTTATCGGCTTAATTTTTTTCTCGCGTTATATAAAAATATAAGAAGAGCGAAAAAAAGCGAATCATTCTTGAAATCGCGCATTTGTGTGCCCTATCATATCGGTCTAAAAGTATATGGAAAATTATTCGAAATAATAGATTTTGATCTAGTCGATCGAATATAAACTACACGAAACAAATTTTTACCCGACTCGTTATACTTTGTACGAAATAGCACAACACGCGAAAGCGCTAAATTTACAGCCCTGATTGTAATAATATATCGAAATTGTTCGGACCGAATTAAACGTATAGAAACGTGGCTTATTTGAAACTCAATAAAGAGAGGGGATATTTTAAAAGCCCACCTCAAAATATGGCCAGTAAGCTCTACAAAAAAAGTCAACAGCATTTTTTTTTTCTATAACATTCTTTTTTTTTTCAATTGAATATTGTATTACTCGTATAAAAAAATAACACTCTTATATTTTAATATACAGAGAAATTATCGCGTGAACTGCGGTATTTTGAAATTCGATTATTATTACTCCGCTATATAGTAATAACTGTTGAAGACGCGGTGAACCGAAAAGAGTTGTAGTAAAAATATGGAGAATTTACCATTTCGGAGACGCGTTTTTTTTCGGATATTACGAGTATATAAATACTGTGTGACATATGTCAATGAAAACTGCTCGTAGAATTATTAATAATTATTATTACTATTTTTTTTTTTTTATAAGAATTTGGACTTGTCTAACATTTCATCTGCACTATATAGAGAGTACTATCGCTCGTGAGAGTGCACGAAAACCGAAGCCACACGTGTGTGTACGGATAACACTAAAAATCTCGCTTATATATGTATTTTTAAATACACACATATTCAGCGTGGAAACACGTGACAAATTTCTGTCGTTTTCGTCAAACTCGGAACGCTGAGAAGGGGATCTAAAAATATACGCGCTTGCCGAGTCGATTTGTCAACGAGCAAATGTGTCGTCGACGAAACACATCCATTCGGTATATTTTTTTTTTTTTTGCTGCCACTCTTCCCCGTAGGTCGTGAAGAAAAATATTCTTCGATAATTTCACGTGTCGTTTTTCTCAAATTTTAAAACGATTAATTATTATCGTCTTCTACGCATTCTTACCCGTTCATTGTAACACACGATTAGACGACGTCTAATAATGAACGTTCCTATGTGTGGTTAGGTAGACCAGAGACGAGAGCGTATAATTGATTATCGACGGAGCGGTGAACGAACGTCGCTGTAATTTTTCAATATTCCAATTATCAATCAATTATTATATGACGTCTACAATTAATAGGTAATTTATTCCGTAGTCGATCAATTTGTAAAAAAAAATCGGTGTCCGTTTTATGAAATTTTCACCGGGCGAAAAATCGTTTTTTTTTTAGGCTTATCGTATGCTTATTCTCCCTACAAATTTAGACAAATTAGCATGGGAATATTACATAAAGTCACATAACGAATTTAAATTTAAAAGTCCGAAATCCATTGGAGTTCGGTTCTTAATTTATTATAAATTCTTAAACTATGAGTTCCTATCCGTTTCGGATGTTGGATTTAATTGTTCCTGTCAAGTGATTCCCGAAATAAATCATTTGATGTTCCTGCAGTCGCGGAGATTCTTCAATCGAGTTATTCTTTTCTTCCCACACTTCGTTTTCCTTCGATCTTTCCTTGTAATACGAGCTGGTGTACCGTTGGCTATTCCTCGTGATATTCTAGTTTCCGAGCTTTTATTGCTGTTAAGAGTTCCATCTCTTATTTTCCCGTCCTTTCCGGCGGTACTCCCTGATTAGTAAACACGATCTGCCCGTGAAATTTTTAACATTCGTCTACACAACCGCATTTCTATAGCTTCAATTTTCTTGCGTGTTAACTCTGTTAGTAGGACAGAGGGAACATAACACCTTAACAGTCTGATTATCGTATACCAAAAGACATGTCGTGGCACTTTCTACATTTTTCGAAATGTATTCCCCAGCTCTTTCATTTCTACTTATTGCCAACGAACGATCCCAATCTTCATTCATTGTAACTAAATTTAAGTATATCCGCTCTATACGTTGGTTTTTAATTGTTAAATTTAATTAAATTATTATAAATAAAATGATAAGTCGTGTTATTATCGTAAATGTAAATTGTCCCGAAACTGTTCGAGATTATTTTACGGACCGGGCAACGAAAAGCGTCAAACGAATTTATTTATTTTTAATGAATCATAAATATTAAAACTTGCATACAATTCGTCAACTGCCCTGGATCAGTTAAAAATAACAATAAAAATATTAGAAAAGCGTATAAAAAATTAAAAAAATATTAAGAAAGACGTATTGGTAAAGATAACATGCAAATTAATTTATAAAACTGTCGTACTCATTTTTAATCAAAAAATAAATAAAAAATTTGTCCTGCAGACTATAGCATTATTATCAAGTTTATTAGCGCTTACTTAGTTCATGAGCTTCTTTCAACGTCGACTATGGCAATATTCCTGAGACTATTTTGAGATGTAGAATTTCTTAGACAATTTTTAAAAAAGAAATTTCAATTATGAAAATATTCTTCTATATTGCTGATATATCGTAAGAAATATTAAACTCGTAGTTAAAACGCCGGGAAATCTGCGGACACGGTTATTATCGAAAATAAAATTATGTATTTGTATAGCCTTTCCACATTGTTTCAATCGAGAGCAATATTGTCCGGTACAGAATCGGAAACTACAGATCAAATTTATCCTTCCGAAATTGCAATAAGAAGATTCGATTATAGTTGTTTCTATTCGCGCGTTTTCAATTTACACGGATATTTAATCCGACTTATTTTCACTACAGGCCATCCTTAATAGCTATTGTAGTAGTGCGCGGAGTCTGACGTTCACACACACGGTGTACACAAGGCAGGAGGGAAAAAAAATACGCGTCCGCCCTTTGCGCGCAGGCTTTTGTCGTCCGTTCAGACGTATGTATTTTGTTTTTTTTTTTAACGTCCGAATGATTTCGTAGCCCGAGAATATATAAAGATGTACGAACACGCCTTCGTGTCGGGGCGAGGGAGGACGGTAAGAAAAACGTGCGCTGCGCAATGCTGTGGGAGCCGGTCGGGATGAAGTCTTCATTAGGCGTTGTACACATATACAAATACGCATTGAAACCCGATCCCCCAAAAACGATTTTTATTTCGCCGCGGCACGGCCTGGCTGCCTCAGAGTGCACCTGCTGTTGCTGCTGCTGTTTGTGATTTTTATATTTTTGTCGGCCCGACGTATTCGCTGTGAGAACTAATGTAATGGTGTATCGGTAAATGAATTCGAGAGAATACGCGCGCGCGTTTCTGATATAACGCAGTGGATTATTGAAAAAAAAAATTGTCTCCTTCCGCTCCGGAAAAAAATGTAAAAAAAGGTATCTTAGGGCGTTGTGAATGTCACTTAAATGAATAGTACTCGGATTTTAGAGTTTTTTTTTATTATTAATATAAATTCGAAAGCGATGCGATAAATCACTGCATTCGCGATAAAACGATTCTTATAGCTGAAATATTCGGTGTAATTATTATATATATTATTAATAATATGTATATAGTGTGTGTATCAGTGGCGTTCTCAGGAATTTTCAATGGGAGGGGATTGTGGATAATTTCTAGAAAAATATGTGGAGGGGGCTCTGGGTTTACAACCCACCACCTGGTTATGATTTTTAATAATTACAATATAAAAAAAATAATACATTTTTTTATTTTTTATAATATTATAAAATCTAATTTTCTTGGCTTTTTCGCCAGATCACCTAAAGCTTCCTTTAAAAATAAATATATTTATATTTTAATTGTAAATATAAATTATGCGATGAGACAATGAATATTCACATACCTTACAAATATAATACGAATTAGTAGCAAAAAAAAAAAAAAACGGCTAATTGGAGGTTTAAACTCCATGACCCCCTTCGCTCCTACCCGGAAATAAGCCCACAGTGTATAGAGTACATAATTTACGAATAACTACATTACAGTACATCATTTAAAAATATAATTTCTTACAATAGACGTAGGTATAGTTAAAGTTTTCGAAAATATAGTTACGATATTTGGTAAAAATTTCAAGACTCTATAAGAAAATAAGTTTTGAACAAACGTATAATTTTGCACGAAAAATAAAATACACTTTGTCGAAAAACTTGAAATGTTTATAAAAGAAAATTGTGACAACCGCGCGATTTTCAAGATTTTTTTCAATATAGTTGAAATAAAGTCTGACATTGTATTAAATTTTTAAACCTTAAAACCAAAAATTACCTCTTTTATGAATTAAATACTTCAAAATCTATAATTGCTATAAATAGACCAAAATTGAAAGACATTTTTTGAGAATTTTTATTTCTATATACAATATTTAATGTTACATATCCGGTGAATATTTCAAGTTTTTATAACTATATTGGTTTCAAAATTACGAAGAAATAACGTGATAATCAATTTCGACAAAATCACGTTTTCACCGAGTTTTTATGTAATTTTTCGATAGTTTTTGAATTTTTTTTTTCACAGGCGCTTTTGAGAAAATCAAAAAACGATCTTTCTAAAATACCAACTAGATGCGATTTGCTGCTCGCTCCGTCCAGAATCTAAAAAGGAATATAGAAATATTTTTATTTTTCACACTGCGCTCGTTGTACGTATTATTTTTAAAACATCTCGGTAAAATCGTGGATTCGTCTAATCGTAATTTTTCGTTTGTTAAAGAAGCATATTCTGTACGGCCAGTACGAAATATACTGTGAATACGCTGTGCGATACTTGATCGTAGCGGGAACGTGACAGTGCGTTTTATATGCGATAGTATAGGTGTACTCCTCCTATACAGGCGTGACAAATTTTTCGAATATCGATTTAAATTTGTTAAGGTGGTGGCACGCGAGTTCGTGTCCGTTTCCGCCTTTAAATATATCGCGTGTAATATATAAACGGGTTTTTAAAAGAGAAAATCGAGTGAAAAACGAGTAAAAAATAATATTAACGCCGTAAATCGTCGAATATATTACGATCATTAATTAATAATATTTTTTTAAATTTACGTTCCTATGTATATATAATAGTATACTTGTGACGAAATAGTTTTTTTTTTCCCGGCAAGACAAAATAATCGCTAAAAACCTATAATACAGCTATGTAATCGATGATTAGCAATTACTGAACGATTCGATGCGAGTCGAAACAAAATAGCCATTTATTATGATATATATATATATATATATATATATATATATATATGTATATTCGTATGGAATTTTATTTTTTATAATATGCATTACTCGGTGTCCAGATGGCGTTGAATTAAAATTTGAATAAAAATAGTTGGCCTCGGGCGACGGGTCGGTTTTAATATTATAGGAAACCCTATATAGAAAACAATAATTTTACATAA
Source organism: Slavum lentiscoides (assembly GCA_032441835.1). Classification (NCBI taxonomy): domain Eukaryota; kingdom Metazoa; phylum Arthropoda; class Insecta; order Hemiptera; family Aphididae; genus Slavum; species Slavum lentiscoides. Next base: position 15,085,185 of record CM063708.1, read on the forward strand.
TTTTGTGATGGTGATAAATTAACTATAATAATACGTACACGTCCTCCAATACATCACTTTATACAGCACAGTGCGAGACTCGCAACGCCGGTTTACAAATTTTTCATCTCCCCGGCAAAATTTCTAGTGCTCTTTTTCTCTATTCTTTATTCACACTTAAAAAGTAGAAAAAAATGTGTTATTATATGAGAACGTAAATTTTTCTTTTTTTTTTTATTGTCAAACACGGTCGTTTTTATGCAATTGATTATAATTATAAGAAATACAGTAATGCACAAGCCATAAATGTTTAATGTATCGAAAATGATCATTGATACATATAATGTGCAGATCTTCGTATCCGGTGCCCGGCTCGTTTTATCTTATAATTTTTATGAACGAATTTATTTTTAATCGTCAATTCCAGTTAGCTGTGTGTATTGCGTTCTCAATTCTCACATTGGTCGAAGAGCAACGATAACAACATCAGTCAATCTTTTTTTTATATATATCATCTAAAAGTAGCGACTATGAGGCAACCGACTGAATACTTGTGATTTCAGATCGATTAAAGACCGAGTGTATTTAAAGAAATTTCGCGAAAGATCTCCATCGCTTTGCGTTATTATTAGAGGCTGTCGATTTCATCTTTGACAGATGACGTTATCGTTTATTACGTTCATTATATAATGTACTGGCAATCGTCCTTGTAATAATTGTTTCAGGCTGCTTTTTGAAAAGAAAAGTGGCCTCGCCAATGAGACAACATGGAGGTATAGTACTGATACACAGATATTTGCGGATAAAATGTTGTGCCATGGACAAAATAAGAATTGCTGACCCCGTGTGTGGGATAGAGTCAAAGCAGCAGTGTATCGAGCATACTGATTACCGGCTACGATGTCAGAGCTCAAAAGTCGTTTTCTATTTTTAAGGTCAAATTTAAATGTCAATTTCTCGATCGAATACGTCAATTCTTGTCGTGGTCGAGTTTCAATAGCTAAACATATTTAGCTGCGATGGCGCTACATTAAGAAACATTCGAACACTTGGTAAAATTACACAAACGGTGCCGTTTCGTCTCTATAATATTGCACTTGGCTATTCTTATTTCGTACACACTAACAATTTCAAGACCGAATTCGCCGTGTGTATATGAGGTCGACGAATAAAACATGTTTAACGTGATACGACTCGGTTCACGGTCGGCTCGTCCTCATCTTGCGCCCATACACTGCACCGGCGCGGTGCACGTTCCGTCCGGGTTTTACGGTCCGATGGCGTCCGCGTTTTACCGTCGCGCATACGTTATATTATATTATGAACCCAGTAATTGCGCAGTGTACACCGAATAAAATAATATACTCTCTATTCGGAGATTATAATAATATATGAATTTTTCTAGCTGTACTGCTATAATAATATGTGTAATGGCCGCGAGGACACACGGGTGCTCGGACCGCGGATCCGTCACGGTGTATTTTTTCATTTACTGTTTTACGGTACGCGCGCTACACGCCAAAGGTTCCTAAATTGCGGGTCGACGATGGATCGCGAAAAATGTACACGATTATTATTATTATTATTTGCGTACGATGGATTCGGCTAATTATGAAAGTAACACGAGAAAAGTATTTAAATAATTATTAAAAATAAAATTATACAAACAGATAAATAGACAAATAGATAATTATAGTAATAAAAATCAGACGTATATAAAGTTCTTCGAGCCATTTCACTGCTGCTGGCCCGCCCTCGTGTAATTCTGCCAACCCTTCTTTGTACTTTGTACCAGGGCACGACTCTACTGTATATGCGCAGTGGACTGTATTTCTCCACATTCACAAAGTCGGCCACGCCCCATTTATGCAATAGGTAACTGCATTTTCCTTGTCCCGTTCTGACGCGATTGAGCATTGTTCACTGAATCCTTGTGAAATTCCATCCAGGGACTTTTATGGACGGTTCTTGAATCGATTACAGATTTCTGTCTGTTCCCATCTCCTCTTCCACAGGCATTTTACGAATTCTTCCTGAGATACTGTGCGCCATATGGGAGCCCTAGGCTTAAGGCACAGCGGTGGGTGATTCAGAATGTCCTGCATTTGTAGTGGTGAAGCTTAGGCTGGCTGTTTTAGCTGCTCCGGACCAAACGGCGATTTCTGTTTGAAAAGACTGCGTTATTCCCCAAACAATATTCTCTTCGTTATGATAACATATAGAGCAGCGGTTCTTAACCTGTGGTCCGCGGCCCCCTGTGGGTCCGCGGCAGCCTTAACACCTAACATAAGTCAATATGTGACATGAGTGCATAATTACAATATTTTTGGATTATTATTTTTTTTTCATATAAAATTATAAAATATATCTTATATTGTAAGAGATAAACCTATCTTATCTTTATTACACCGATGACAATGTGGAATTCGATACGTGTTTAATGATGTTAAAGTTTAAAATGAAAAATTAAGTTTAATAAAAATAAATATAAATGTGTATATTTTGTTATGTCTACTTCTATAATTTGTAATATAAAATAGCTATTATAATTTTGGTTATGATAACATGAGATGTTTTGTAAAAAAAAGGTATTCGACAAAAAATTGGTAGGGGTCCGCGATTTCTAAAAATCTTTCATCGGGGGTCCGTGTTTTACAAAAGGTTAAGAACCGCTGATATATAGCAAAGTTGGATTTTCGGTCATTGTCATTAATACGAAAAACTTAATTTCAACTGTTTTTATACGTATTAAATTAACCGACAATGTCGACGTGCACGCGTTGATATAATTATCGAGAATAATCGAGAAAACCTTCGTGTTTTTAAATAGTAATTACGTAAACAATAAATCGAATTTTTTTCTTCATACTTTATATTATATACTAGATAAATTATTTGTATTAAAACAAATTTCGTTGATTCGGGATGGCCATTTAAATTTGAAAATTTTCAAAAACATAAACTCAGCTGAATGAATGTTTGGGAACCTCTGCGCGTTTTCCTCTTCATGACTCCGGAAACCGGTCGTCCGGATTTCACCCGAAACGGAAACTATGCGCGTGTGTCGAATGATCGACAGAACGAATACAACGCCGGATGACATCACACACACCGCAATTTCCTAGACAATCGTGAAAATCCTAAATCCTATGGAGAGACAAAAAAAACGTTGCAAGCATATTATAAAGAAGAAATTCCTGTATGTATACCCGTGTGTTTTATAGAAATCCACGCGTGCCTCGACTTATAACCGTCAAATTTTGCATGGCAAAATATCACAGTCGTGTTTCCATTGCCTTAGTACCAAAGCCCTAGCGTTGCAAGGGGTTTAAATGATTAAAATTTTTATATATTTTTAAACGTATCGTTTTAACCACTGTGCTATGAATTAAGATTAAGGGGACAAGATTTGCACCCAAACAAAATCCCTCTCTAAGTACGCCTCTTTGGCTGTTGATACGGAAAAAAAAATGTTAGGATTCTAATAGTGTTTGTAATAAAATATTGTTGTGCATTAGCTAATGTCAGATATGGTCCATATTGTGGACACCAATATGATGTAACTGTCAATTAAATTGACAAATTCTTTTGTTGAATTCGTTTCGAAGTCAAACTCATAAAAATCGTTAACGAAGACGAGTTAGATTAGGTTTTCGTGCTGTTTCGTTTCTTCGAAATACCACCGAGTAATGAAGAGCACAAAAACCTCGCGACCAAAAGACGAAAAGAAGAAAAAACAATGCGGTCTTTTATCGTCCCTTAGAACAATCTCCGTAACGGAATAGTTACCCGCGAGTCCCGTGGAATTCACAAAACACAGAATTACACTCTCCGGAAAGAATTTATTCTCGAAGTGCAGGAAAGATAAAGGAAAATATATAGGTGGACAGATCGAATTCGTAGCCACGCCTGATTCGGAAATCTGAGCACGTGCCTATATATTATACGGTACCGAGTATACAGGTTAGATCGGAAGAAAATTGGACAATCCTATTTCTTCGCGCGAAAGCGATATATCATCGCGTACGGATCAAAACGTCAAACGTCTCGAGATCTTTCGCTGATCGGATTTCTGGGACTATTTGTTTTATCGTCGTGCTCCGTTGTCGCAGCTGTCTCGTAACTTTTTCGAATTTCTGCGCTCTCTCCCGTTATCATCGCCGAACCGTTTTACGAACATTCGACGTGGATTTCTTTTTAAATATTATAACGTCCGCCTCTTCCGACAAGTACGAGTAAGTATATGCGTATGTAAATCTTTTTCAGAAAACCAAATCGCGTATACCGCCGTGTGCGTTGCAATACTACAACCCGAGCAAAACGAAATAACGAAAACATAATAATATTAATGTTATCGTCGTGGTTTATATAAAATACATAATGCGCCGCCCGGTTTACGACGAGCAGAATAACAATATCCGAAATCAGATTACGCGTACAAGACCTGAACACGCCTCGTCTAAAATATTATATTCACGAAAATTTATGTACAGTTTTATCTTTTATTTTACATCGGTTTCTTTGTTATAATAAAAAAATATATCAAGAGCAGTCCGAATACGGTACGTACACGTATTGTACGCGACGAACCTTTTGTTTTTGGCACAAAACTTTGCATAAAAAAATTATTTTTTTGTGATATATATGCGATTCGTTTAGTAGTATACCGACTGGGAAAAGAAAAACTGCAAGTCCCACGACGTTGAACTCGAAAACGGTTTCTAACCTACTTGTGGCCGAATTTTTCCGATTTGAAACGCGTGCCGGAAACATTAACTCTTTTCCCGTCGATATCTATTTCGAAGCGCGGGTAAATTAAATGTCACAGAAAAAAAAATGATTATTGACCAAAGTAAAAAAAACGAATAGCCGATTCTGTTCTAGTTTAATTACTATAAAAAAAAAATAGTCTTAATAATTTTAATATCCTAATTATCGAAAATATTAAATATATGAAAATCGTTTTACTATAGTAAATCGATTAGAAATTCTAGAATTATACGTTTTATTCACACTAAGTCTAAAATCATCAATAAAATTAATTTCATTATTTTATTATATTTTTAAACACAGATATTTTAATCTAAAAAAATTAATCTTTATATTTACCAAAATCGTGTTATTAATTATTGCATTATATTATGTTATGATAAAATTTCTCATAAAAAAAAAAGAATATTAGTGTTATTACTTATTATATTTTATGGTATACTTGAATTTTTTTTTTTTTTTTTTTTGTGGCGTGTCGCCTAACCAACAAAGTGTGAATTTGTTGAATTCTCGCCATAACAAAGAAATTGGGAAACACTGAAGCAGACACAGGTGAACGAGAAATCGAAATTCTCCCGTTTCCAAATCATATATAATTACGATAACTCAAATGTTTTTGTATGTAATATTTAGATTAATAAGGAAAAAATAATATTTTTATTTATATATATATTTACAAATAAATTAATACATCAGAGGACTTTATACGTAAATTTTATTAGAGAGCGTCGCATAGAAAGCATTTCGTACTAAATACGAGAAACAATAATTGTTTTATTTCCACGATTCTTATCACTACTGCACAATTAAAGTATTTTCTATTATAACAATATTTAAACGAGAAAAAAAAATCTGTACTATTTCCAATACTCGTGTATAATTTTATCCGTGGGGGCAGTTGACACATTCCTTTCATGTAACATGTAGCTCAATACTGCAGTATATAAACACATTTCGTGAAAATCCTTTTTTTGAAATCGAACTATATTTATACTAATATGATGTTATATGTGCTGAGGAGGCAACGATTGTTTAAAGCTCAGTGAAATTTTATAATTATAGTTTCCACCCCAAAAAAAAAAAAAGATTTATTTTTATTTTTTTTGTTACAATACGATATGTAGAAAAATACACGAGTGAAAAATCTTATTAAAAACGTACACACCTCGTTTTTTTTTTTTTTAATTTTAATCAAACGAAATTCTCGCCGACGACTTCCCTGCAGCAAGCGTGTAGCTCGATTTAACACACCGCGGTTCTCCACTGTGAAGTAAGTCGTCATCATAAAAAATTCGGTTGTAATATAATAGCTCATTTTCTTTTAAACGTCGCAACACACAAAATGCCGTATTAAAACGTTTCGAATTGAAGTAAAGGCTGGAAAATATATCGGATTATACCGATCCTGCGACGGGTTTACGTATAGTCTTACAATACTTATAAGTGCGCCGGGTCGTAAACGATACCAGTAACATTATGTGGTACGACACAATACATTATATCGTCTTACTTACGCTGAAATTCACATCGTCCGCGATGGGGCTCGGATAATCGAAACGTTTTTTTTTTTTGTATACGTTCACGACCAGCTTGTGCAGTTGACGCAGAATAATACGCGTCTATATAAAGTACAGTTTTACCACTTGAAGTACGATGACGGTGGCCACGATTCACTTAAAACATTGTTGCCAGGGAATTTGTTGAAAAATACCGCTGTTCTAGCACATATTAATACATTTTGTTGTTTCCTCCGTCCGAGTATATATCGAAGTGAGTTTGTTAGAACTGTTTGTTTTTTTTTTTCGAAATTGCTGCAAGGAGTTCAAACCTAAATGATCTTTTTAGAAATTAATATTTTTCGATCTCCGCCTGATAAATATACGAAAAATCTAATAACAGCGTGAAAACTTACAATTTAAATGATCGGTTATAATATATATTTTTTTCCACCTCGTCCGCTCATCAAAGCGAGTTTTTTGGTAATCTTTTTCGAAGCAGCGAAGATCGCAGAACTCGTCGCTTCATTCTACAAATCGAAAAAAACTCCGAAAAACTAATCGGTCTCCTGCATTGATTCGGGGTGTTTTATAAATATTGCAGTCCTTTCAAGACAATTCCTTTTAATACACACCACATTCTCTCTTCACAATCTCCTATTGTCATCCTCGCTACGCCTTACACTTTTTTCACAACTCCGAGCTGCTTATCTAAATTTTTATAATTTATGTATGTATTATTTATTTATTTTTTGTATCTAAATCGTTAATTTAAAACTAATTGTCGAAACCAATTGCTTTTGTGAACAAAGTTTCAAAAAAAAAAAGTAAAATTATATAAATGAAATAACAATATTGTTTATCTTCAATTTTACCCCCCTCCCCTCCCCGATACGGAACTCATGTCTGGATTTGGTCTAAAAACATTATAATAACTCTATCTATATAAGATATTCGCTTTGAATTCGAGTTTAAAAAGAATATAATTTAGTTTTTTTCCCCGTTTTTTTGACAAGCTGTCGGAAAATATAATAACACGATAATATTTTATAACGCTATTCTCGATATACGTTTTCGTTTAATATTTTCGACAAAGGATCTGAACAAAAAAAAAAAATCCGTCACTGGCGGCGGTACTTGTGCGCGCGCGCGCGCCCGCAGATTTGTTTAATCGCGAGTAAGTGTATACAACACTTTCGGGATGGAGGAACCCTTTTATTCGGGGCGATTGTTTTCTTTCAATATATAATATAACGAAACGGGACGAATTTTTTCTTCTTCTAAATTTCCTCGCCCCAGAGAAAGGCGTCAAACCGCAGACGAACCTTTTGTCGACGTTATTTTTTCATTTTTTTTTTTATTATACGTACGTCATAATAATAATAATAATAACGAAGCTTATTAAAATCCTATTCGTATAGAAAAAATATATATATATATATACGAAATATCGTACAATGCGAGCGTGTGCTGAAGTCTTAATCGTTCGCCAACGACGGTGCAGCACAGCATCCGACACGATATAATATTATAGTTTCGTGTGCGACAGATGCGCGCGAGTACATCATCATCGCCATCGCCATCGCCGTCGTCGAGAACGGTCCAGGTGTTCCGCGCGTACGAGATTTCAACGCCCCGCTGGTAAAGGATTGTCGTGTACGACCCTTCTAGAAAATATTGTTCGAGACCTCGGGAAAAGAAAAGAAAGGAAAGAAAAAAAACGGTTTCGGATTATATTATTATTATTATTTTATTGCTCGCGCCGCTGCTGTGTCGACGGTATGTGCCGTATACTCGCGTTATATATTATATCATCGTCGTCATCATCATCTCTTTTTAATAACGTACGGTGTTTTTTTATTATTATTATTATTATTCTTTTATATAAATATATTAAATGTATATACAGTCTTCGCACGCACTTCTTTTCGACTGAGCGCAAGAGTGCACAAAAATAATGCGCTCCGTTTATATATTATTATTTATAATATTTAACCGGTTTTTGAGCGCGTTGTCTCGCCGCGCGCGGTCTTACGCGGGTTTCACAAACTGTCTGTGTTCTCGTAAAATTTTTTTTTAATTTTACGAAAATTCATTCGAAAAATTCGTGTTTTTAATATTCAGATTTTCGGCGTTTATCGCGATGAATGTGTCTATCAACGGATACGACCGACGGAATCGAGACGACGCGGTTCGCTATTAAAATCAAAAGATAAAATCTAGATTTTTTTTTTTTTTTTTAGTTGTCAACTGACAAAATATTGTCATATACGTACTCTGTTTATAGAATATTTTAAACTATAGATTTTTTTTTTTTTTTATTGCGCACTTTTGAATTTTACTCGGGATTGTGAATTTAATGCGTTCGCGTGTTTTTTATTTTTGTTATACTATAAAAAAAAAAAGGATTCGATCAAAATTTATTTTGTGACATCTGCAATCGAAATACGAAATCTTATTTTGTATGTTTTTGCACATTCAATGGGTTATAAATGTTTTCTCGATTTCCGCGTGTTATAATACTTTTTTTTCTTCTTAATTTTCGACGTAACTATTCCATTTTTGGTCGGGTAATAATAACTTATTGTTTATTTAATTTTGCTGAACACTGCCCAAGTCGATCATTATACTGTATCGCGCATTCGTGCGTATGATATTAATTATTGTAGTCAATTAAGTACTCGTTAATATTATTTTGAAACGTCAAAATCATCGGTTTCGGCACTCGCGTTCCTGAAATCCGGAAACACGTTCACGCAACGAACAATAAAATTTTATTTTGTGCGGTATCAAAGTTCCTGCAGTGATAAACGTTTTTCTGCAGTGACTACGCGTAACACGCGTATATCAACAGAAAAACACAGAAGCGATGTCAATCAGAAAACAAAACAAAAATTCAACAACTTATAATGATATTATTAAAAATTAATATATTCGACAATAAAATATTTAAAAAATATTATTGAAACAAAAATTAAATTTTTAGTATCTTTTTTTTTTGCATATTTTTAAGACATTTAAGATCATATTTTAATGTATGTTTCGTCAATTTTTTTAGTGCGTTGAATTCGTAACCCCGATTATAATGTATAAGAATTTTTTTTCTCTAAATCAAGTTCCCTACAGTTAGATAATAAAGGCTGTGCACCGCAATAGAATATTTTCGAAACCTATGGCGGATAATATACTGGGTCGTGATAAAAAAAAAATTAAGAAAAAAAAACCGATTCTGTATTAAAAAAACAGACACTAAATACGGAGTGTGCACTGCTCGAACTAATTTTTTTCCAGCGTTGTCTTGGCAGAGAACGGGGGGAAAAAACGAGCGCGCTCGTCTCTTATACACATAGTGCGAACCGGCGTTGTTTTACCAACGATGTAAACATTTATATAATTAAATAGAACGAATTAAACAGTCGTTTTGCACGCACTCCTAATCATTTTCACGTACGTTTTGGCGACTAAACAATTGTTTCCGGTATAAGTGCGCAATCATAATAAAAGCTGTACTGTTCATAACGGTGCAATTCAAATAAATATCTTGTACCGGGTGATTTTTTTTTTTTTTTTAATTTTTCACACTATATATTATTTACACTTACGACATTAAAAAAAAAAAAAGACACGGTATTAAAAATATACTTGAAAAGACGAAGAACAAAAGCGTAACAATCGAGATTTAATATGGACCGGCTCGTGATAAACAATTAATCGCCTCGTACACTTTATACGATTATATTATATATTTTCTCGGGAATATATTTCTGGTGTATTTTCGGCTGTAAATCCACGTGTTTATGACGAATGATATCCTCGACAAGAGGTTATGGTGTCCCGTTTTTTCCACATGACCAACCGCATGACCTCGTCGGTGGCGCGTTTTCGCGTGAATACGCACTATCATATGAGTAAGATTAAAAAAAAATTCGCTCGAAATCAAAATACAAAATTTTGTACTCATACTGATCAATAATATTGATATTAATATAGTTGTAACGGTTTTTAAACAAAACGTTTCTCAAACTCGTCTTCATGTCACACTTGCCGAACACGTACATCATATATTTTATCAATTTGTTGACCATTACAAATCGAATAAAAAACCATAATAACGGTATAATAACGTCATTGGAGCAATATGTATATACATATATTCTTTAAAAACACTGTATTTAGTATTAACAGTACTGAATTAATATATGTCTTTATTTTGTAAAAAAAAAGAGGGTCGGCGTTAAAATGTAAAATTCGACTTATGAAATATTATAAAGGATGCTTAATAATATTGTAATAATGTTTCGTTATAAATTCAAATTTTATCAGGTTACTATAGAAAAAATAACCTTCAAACGATTGCGAATATGATTTCAATTTACGGTCAATAATATTACAATAATCAAATCGCGCGATTGTACACAACATAAGTTTATTTATATTTTCATAAAATATTATAATCCAATTTATTATTTACTTAAAATTATTTTATAAAAACGATATACGCGTAATTGTTGTAAAAATAAATTGGATTTTTACGTTTCGACGTAATCGTCGTTTTGTTTAAACGTGATTTAAATACAATAATACCTATATAAATCGTTCGTATTTAAATGAATAATTGATGTAATATTATTTAATTCGGTTTTATTCGAATAAAACGGAATCGGTTAAAAGAAAAAAAAATGCGCTGTTATAATACAATATTATTAATTTTTATTATCTGGCCGATCGATAAAAATAAACAAAACGTATGTTATATTTATTTCCTTGACGACGGCGCACGACAAATATTTCTTTCCGGTAGACGTTTAATATTATTTCTGTACGTCAGTCTGAAACTTACGGTCCAAGAGTAAATCTGCACATAACAAACGATTATTCGAATACTGTGCGAATCGATTACAGAGTTACTACCGAGTTCTTTGTACGACAATGATGTAAGTGTTTTTATGTTAATTATTTTTTTGTTCCTTTTTTAACACGCTGTCTAATCGAAAACAATTCGGCCGCCGTTTCATGTTTTATCGCCGTTCGCCGTTGTCGATCGTATATATTGTTTTATATATAAATACAGGCGCGTTGTCCAGCCAATAAGTTCTCGGCCATAAATCACGCGTCTTGTCCAGCTAAAGTTCCAGAATTTTTGTTATCACAAAATCGAGAAAAAAATTCGTGTATTTTTTGTTTTCAGGATTTACAAGCGGTTAATCGTATGGGTCGCGTTAATCGCGCAATGGATCGTTCGAACGAGTCCGGTGTCATAAGACTTCAGCTCGCAGACGCCGGGAATCGCGTGAAAACGTAATACGGATAAGTGGCGTTTTATTCGCAGAAAAAAAAGTATTTTATTAAGCGAACCAACTCTCCGTCGAATCGGTTCGTGTTCACGCGACGTTTTCGCCGAACGGAAATTCGTTTTATTCTTTATAAGCCTAAAAAAAAAAAAAATTCTTTTAAAAATCCGTTACACATATATATGTATATATTTAATATTAAATAATATTTTTATCGTTTTTTTTTTTTTTTTTTAATTCGTCTGAATAATAATTTAACTCTGAGGCTCGTTTATATATAATATATTACCGTTTCTTTTTTCTTCTTCCGTCAGTACAATTCACAGACTACGCTGTGCGCGCCGGTCACCCCGCCGTGTTTCGTGTGCACCACGCCGACCATGAAAGTGCGGCACGCGTGCACCGACCCGGTGGTAACGTTCAAATTCACGTGTCCCAGAGAAACGGTTTGCAAGACGGATAATCCGTGCATCAAGAGCACGTGCGTGAAAAAGGCAACGACGGTGATCACGCGCAATACGCGCGTGGCGAGCAGCACCGCCGGTTCGACCGAGCGGACGACCGAGCGGACGACCGAGCGGACGACCGAGCCGACGACCGAGCGGACGACCGAGCGGACGACCGAGCGGACGACTGAGGTGTCGGCCACGGACAACGCAGTTCTCGACAACCACGGGATCGGCAAGTGTAAAAAATGTACGTATATATAAAATGTATTATCACGCGGCGTATACAAATATGATTTGAAAATTAGTTTTTGTAAAAAAAAAAAAATCCTGCGATCGACGTCGTATAAAATACACGCGCGAAAAGAATTTGGAGAGAGAAAAGTCCGAATTACTGCGCGTAGTAGGTACACGTGTACAGGAACGCGAAACTCTATAACGAAAATCGTTCGGACCGAAATCGGTTGATACAGCCGCCGTGTTCCAACGATGATAACCGTAGTTCCGTTTGACGGACACAGAAAGCTCGGTACACGATATCAAAGAAAGGAGATGTGTCAGACCCGGAAAAGCGGGATCGAAAACGATGTGACGGATTCGGGAAACACACGTCGGCCGAGTCGTGTCGATGACGAAAACTCCAGGGGGGCAGTTGTAATTTTGTAAACCTCTCGTTGAAAATGAATATTTTTAGTAAAATAAAAATTATTCCGATGCGCGGTTCTTTACTGCGACGATGAGGTTCTCGCAGTGCAATGGTGATTTGTGACAAATCTTCTAGTCTCTTGCTGGATGTTTTTCTAGGACGACCGTTATTATAACTGATTGCGATAATTCAATATTGCTCCGACGATGTTCGGTAATACAATGCAAACGTCTTGTTTTCAGGCCGAAAACGTGAACGTTCCACCGCCGACCGATTGCCCGCTAAACGGTTTGACCGTCGACCACCTTATGACCGCCACCGTTTGGACGCCACCGATTTGCTACCAGACGGTTTGGCCGCCACAGATTCGCCGTCAGATCGGTTGGCCGACAACCGTTTGGCCGCCACAGATTCGCCGCCAGGTCTTTTGCCTTCCGATCTTCGGCCCGCCAAACCGATTGGCCGCCGCCGCCGTCACCGCCACCACCGCCGCCGCAGACCTTATGGCCGCCACCGTTTGTCCGCCAACGATTCGCTACCGGTGCGTTCGCCCGTCACCGTTCCGCCGTCAGATCGTTTGGCCGCCGACCTTTTGCCCGACAAACCGTTTGGCCGCCGCCGCCGCCGACCTTATGGCCGCCACTGTTTGTCCGCCAACGATTCGCTACCGGTGCGTTCGCCCGTCACTGTTCCGCCGTCAGATCGTTTGGCCGCCGACCTTTTGCCCGACAAACCGTTTGGCCGCCGCCGCCGCCGACCGTATGGCCAACACCGTTTGTCCGTCGCCGTTTAACAGCTGCCGGCTTATAGCAAAGGTCTAATGTACTATCGAAAAAAGCCAATTACAAAATTATTTTTGTATATCCGCGTAAAATATGCGTAGTCTGTCGTTGTATGCGTCTAAAGTGGACGATTGTTTAAAGATTCAATAGAAAAAAAATTATTTTTTTTGTCGCATCTTTTTTTAAAAATGGGAGAACGGATTAATACATTGATAATTTTAATCAAATATACCGAGCTGTTATAGTTTTCCTTGAACTTTCTTCAAACAGTTGCAGGATTGGACATGGCAAGTTGAACTTGAAGTATTCGCGGTGTGAATTGCTTTGGCAATGTTATTGACGACGATAATACGCCGGAGGAAATCAATCTACCGCTGTACAGAGTTCTTCTATACAATGTTTGTTATTGAAAATTGTTACATTTTGGACGTACGGTGCTTGTGATACGTTTTGTGTTGGACGTATGATACCTACGATAAAGTATTGTATATACACTGTTAACGTTATTTTGATTATTTTATTTACCGTTGTTTTTAAACAAAAAAAACGAAAAAAAAATCACACATTCCGACCGAAAGCAAAGACATCTTTACACGTCAAAAGATATAAGATATTGTACAACGAATTTTTTTTTGAATTTAACGTATAGCGTTCGAAAAACGATTATAAACGAAAGTTTATAATAACACAATATAATAATAATACGTCCGAAGCACTCTCGGAGTGAAATTCACCGTCCTGCAGGAACGCTCGACATTCAGCCGTTTTATGAAATTTATCAAATAAACATGTAATTTACGAAAAGTATTGTATAAGAATAGGTATAATATGTGATTGTATTGAATTAAAACGTAATGAAAATACCGACCGCGACGAGATAACCACCGAATATGTATTTTTTTATTATTTTCGATGTGTAAACATCTTTGCTTTCGCGATATGTGGGCTGTGTGAGAACTGAATATGACGACACCGAAATAATAATATTGTAATAATGTTTTGTTATAAATTCAAATTTCATCAGGTTGCTATAGAAAAAATAACCGTGATTTCAAACGATTGCGAATATGGTTTCAATTTACGGTCAATAATATCACAATAATCAAATCGCGTGATTGTACACAACATAAGTTTTTTTATATTTTCATAAAATATTATAATCCAATTTATTATTTATTTAAAATTATTTTATAAATACGATATATGCGTAATTGTTGTAAAAATAAATTGGATTTTTACGTTTCGACGTAGTCGTAATCGTCGTTTTGTTTAAACGTGATTTAAATACAATAATACCTATATAAATCGTTCGTATTTAAATGAATAATTGATGTAATATTATTTAATTCGGTTTCATTAGAATAAAACGGAATCGGTTAAAAAAAAAAATGCGGTGTTATAATACAATATTATTAATTTTTATTATCTGGCCGATCGATAAAAATAAACAAAACGTATGTTATATTTATTTCCTTGACGACGGCGCACGACAAATATTTCTTTCCGGTTGACGTTTAATATTATTTCAGTACGTCAGTCTGAAACTTACGGTCCAAGAGTAAATCTGCACATAACAAACGATTATTCGAATACTGTGCGAATCGATTACAGAGTTACTACCGAGTTCTTTGTACGACAATGATGTAAGTGTTTTTCATGTTAATTATTTTTTTGTTCCTTTTTTTAACACGCTGTCTAATCGAAAAACAATTCGGCCACCGTTTCATGTTTTATCGCCGTTCGCCGTTGTCGATCGTATATATTGTTTTTATATATAAATACAGGCGCGTTGTCCAGCCAATAAGTTCTCGGCCATAAATCACGCGTCTTGTCCAGCTAATTCTCCAGAATTTCTTTCATTTTTTTTTTTGTTATCACAAAATCGAGAAAAAAAATTCGTGTATTTTTTTGTTTTTCAGGATTTACAAGCGGTTAATCGTATGGGTCGCATTAATCGCACAATGGATCGTTCCGAACGAGTCTGGTGTCGTAAGACTTCAGCTCGCAGACGCCGGGAATCGCGTGAAAAACGTAATACGGATAAGTGGCGTTTTATTCGCAGAAAAAAAAAAGTATTTTATTAAGCGAACCAACTCTCCGTCAAATCGGCTCGCGTTCACGCGACGTGTTCGCCGAACGGAAATTCGTTTTATTCTTTATAAGCCTAAAAAAAAAAAAAATTCTTTTAAAAATCCGTTACACATATATATGTATATATTTAATATTAAATAATATTTTTATCGTTTTTTTTTTTAATTCGTTTGAATAATAATTTAACGCTGCGGCTCGTTTATATATAATATATTACCGTTTCTTTTTTCTTCTTCCGTCAGTACAATTCACAGACTACGCTGTGCGCGCCGGTCACCCCGCCGTGTTTCGTGTGCACCACGCCGACCATGAAAGTGCGGCACGCGTGCACCGACCCGGTGGTAACGTTCAAATTCACGTGTCCCAGAGAAACGGTTTGCAAGACGGATAATCCGTGCATCAAGAGCACTTATATCAAAGTTCCTGCAGTGATAAACGTTTTTCTGCAGTGACTACGCGTATATCAACAGAAAAACACAGAAGCGACGTCAATCAGAAAACAAATCAAAAATTCAACAACTTATAATGTTATTATTAAAAATTAATATATTCGACAATAAAATATTTAAAAAATATTATTGAAACAAAAATTAAATTTTTAGTATCTTTTTTTTTTGCATATTTTTAAGACATTTAAAATCATATTTTAATGTATGTTTTGTCACTTTTTTTTAGTGCGTTAAATTCGTAACCCCAGTTATAATATATAAGAATTTTTTTCTCTAAATCAAGTTCCCCACAGTTAGATAATAAAGGCTGTGCACAGCAATAGAATATTTTCGAAACCTTGGCGGATAATATACTGGGTCGTGATAAAAAAAAAAAAAAATTAAGAAAAAAAAGCGATTCTGTATTAGAAAAATAAACAGACACTAAATACGGAGTGTGCTCTGCTCGAACTAATTTTTTTCCAGCGTTGTCTTGGCAGAGAACGGGGGGAAAAAACGAGCGCGCTCGTCTCTTATACACATAGTGCGAACCGGCGTTGTTTTACCAACGATGTTAACATTTATATAATTATATTTTTTTTTTTTTTTTTATTTAATGAAATTTTGACTATAAGTCATACATTTCAACAATTATTATAAAATATAAATATGTCACAATAAACACGTGTAAAAACTAAAATAAAATGCTAACATGAAGACACAACTACTCTTTTTAAGAGATAGAAAAAAAAAAAAAAAAAAAACAGAAAAGAAAATAATGTAATAGAAATATAGAACACATGCATACGTTAACACATATATTATTCTAAATATATATACAAAATTCAAAGTTAAATTTGAAGGCCGGTACACAAAATAAAATTTATTACTGCTTTAATGATGAGTGGATTATTAGATAATAGTAAATTAGGAAGTGTCATATCGAAATGAAGGGATGCGCAGATAGCCCGTAAAGCCTCCCTTTCATTAATCATAGCAGGACAATGAAAAATAAGATGATCAAAGTCGCAGGTATCGCCAAGACAATTATACAAAATGCAGGCTGGACTATCGTTAAGCCCCATTTTAAATGCATGTTTAGGTAGGTTATTATGACTCAGTCGTAGTCTAGAATATTTAGTGATTATATGTCTACTTAGTTGTAAATCAATAAACCAAGCTCTATGCGAAACGGATGGTACCAATTGTCTGTATTTACCAGCGTACGAAACGGGGAGATTAGACCACTCGGAATTCCATAGATTTAAGGTAGCTTTACGTAAGGATGGAATCAGATCGGTAAAAGGGCAAGTTGTGGAGCCCGTAAAAATAAGATTTTTGGTTGAGTTAGCCAAAAAATCTGCATGCTCGTTACCTTGAATGCCTACATGGCCCGGAACCCATAACAGATCAATGATATGATTGGAAGAATTAAGGGTCCATAAAAGTGATCGGATACGTAAGATTATGGGAGAACATTTAGACAGAAATGGATTACTACTTAAGGCTTGGAGACATGACTGGGAATCCGATACAATTAAATAGAAACCCGACGGGAGAGAACTAATGCATTTGATGGCCTCCAGAATGGCAAAACATTCCGCGGTGAAAGATGAGATTATTGTAGGTAAGTTGCCCGATGACTGTACATGGATGCTAGGAATGTGGAAAGCGTAACCCGCCGACGTGTTTGAAACAGAACCGTCCGTATAGACTAATGTACAGTATGGATGATTATCGATAATATATTGCCGAAATAAGTTGTTGACAATGTGAGGGGGGAAAGAGCGTAACGCGTTGGTCTCAAAGGAGAGAAAATTAGGGCAAATAGATACATAAGGAGTAAAAATTAAAGCTGAATAAGGTGTATTGTACAGTGGAAGTTTGTCACTAACTTCAACATACTCAAGGGTGCGACTGAGGGATTGAATTAGAGAAGCAAGTAAAGGAGTAAACCGACGAACGAATCGCCAATTAGAGTTGACAGATCGGAAAATTTCGATAATGTCTGAAGATGAAGAAGATGCCGACTTCAATAAGAACTTACCTGCTAACCAGCGGAACCTAATGTGAAGAGGGGGGCAACTGGCTTCCGTGTTTAAAGCATGAATAGGGGCGGATCTTAGTGCGCCAAGGGCTGTGCGGAGACACGTAGCCTGTAGAGAGTTAAGTTTCCTGAGATAGAAGGGGGAAGCGGAGCCGAATAGGAAACAACCATATTCGATTTTGGATCGAATAATAACTTTATAGATTTGTAGGATTGAGGCTGGATGAGAACCCCACCAGCTACCAGCAAGGGATCTCAGAAGATTGGACCATTTCGAAACGAATGAGGTAATATAAAGAATGTGAGATTTCTATCGAAGATCACAGTCAAGGATGAGACCTAAATATTTGGCTTTAGGGACGATTGGTAGTTGAACACCACCTAAAAACAAGGATGGGGTTTCGTAACGTCTTTTTCTTGTAAAAACCACTACTTTGGATTTAGTAGGGGAAACGGAGAGGTGTATAGAATTTAAAGAGTTGTTTAATATATTTCGGGAGTGGTTTAGTAAGTCAGTTGCAAAATTAATATTTTTATGGGATCGAAACACAACTATATCGTCTGCGTATATAAGATGAGGAACATTGGCATCCTCCAACGCGCGGGAAACAAATGCAATATAAATATTAAATAAGAGAGGACTTAAACTACTACCTTGAGGGAGACCCATATAAGTAGTTCGTGTTAACTGTGAACCAGAAGGAGCGTAGAAGATAAGTTCACGTTTGGATAGGAGCAATGATATGAAATTAATAAGTTTATGTGGTAGATTATGAGATGAAAGAATAGACAAAAGGGTAGGAATATGGACCGAGTCATAGGCACTACGAATGTCTATGAATGCAGCTACGAGGAAACCTTTGCAATTAAAAGCATTATATATAGAACCGACTAAGTGAGATAAACATTCAATTGTACCAAGGCCTTTTCTAAAACCATAAAGTTTCTTAGGCATAATGGAGTGATGCTCAAACCACCAATCAAGTCGAGTCTTAATAATGTGTTCTGAGATCTTGCAAAGAGAAGAAGAAAGGGCTATAGTTCTATACGCTACTGGGGAGGAGTTAGGTTTGGGGATAGGGATCACTTTAAATTGGCGCCAAGTCAAGGGAATCGCGGAGCTATCGAATATTGCATTCAGAATATTGAGAAGGGCTTCTTTCCCACAAGTGGGAAGATATTTGATTAGTAATGGAGAAATTAGGTCTAATCCTGAGGCAGGAGAACGTCTGGAAGTGATAGCATTGGATAATTCTGATAATGTGAAAGGATCGGTCAACGATTGAGAATTAACGGTTTGATCGAGGTTATTTGGCTCAAATTTAGTGACTTCATTGACATTAGGAACATAAGGGGGGCAACTTTAGAACAAAATTCAGGAAACCAGTCTTCATTATTGGCTTGAGGAGCAGGGAAAAAACAACGACGAAACTTTTTGGCTGTGTTCCAAAACATATTAATGGGTGTGTTTGGGTGCAAATTACCAGTAAATTTGTGCCATGCAGCGCGTTTGTTGCGCTTAAGAATGCTGCGTGTTATAGCACATTGATTTTTATATTGAAGAAAATCAGACGTAGATCGTGAACATCTAAAGGCACGGAAAGCATTAGACCTAGACTTAACTGCTTGGGAGCATTCATCATTCCACCAGACTGGGGAAGACAGACGAGAGTTATTAGCTACCGATTTGGGGATACTTAAGGATGCAGCATGAAGAACGGTGTTAGTAAACGATTGGTAGGCCTCCAGAGGATCGACTGGGAAACTAGGAGGCAGGAGGGACGTGACTAAAGAGAAATATGAAGTCCAGTCTGCTCTATTGAAGTTGAATTTATGAGAAGGTAATGAAGACATAGGCGAGAGAATAGGGGGAGGATTTGGTGAGCATGGCATTGAAATAATAATTGGATAGTGATCACTACCATAAGGGCAATCAGTAACCACCCAATTGGAAATAAGCGGAATGTTGGGGGAAGTGATGGTGACATCGACAATCGTATCTGGAAATGGGGGCCGATTGAGTCGAGTAGGTGAACCATTATTAAGCACACATAAGCCACGAGCTGAAACAACTGAGTAAATTAAGTTACCTTGGTGATCAATTCTATTAGATCCCCAACCAGGATGGTGTCCGTTTAAGTCACCACCGAAGATGCAGTTATTAGATAATATATTAAGCATATTATCGATAAGATCCTGAGATATATTAGAATTTGGTGGAATATAACAGGACCATAAGTCTAGTTTATTATTGGAATTGATGAAAATTTCAATTCCAACCAAGTTTATTTTATTTAGGTTAAGATTTTGTAGCAAATTAGGATTGATATTGATTGCACGGAACATAATGGATTTATGTACGATAATAGCTGCTCCACCATATCCATCGGGTCTGTCGGATCGAATAATGCTGTAGTTAGGAATGTTAACTTTACTATTAGGACGAAGCCATGACTCAGAGATTAGAGCCACAGATATCTTGTAATCAAATAAAATGTTAGGAATGTCCAAGAGACGCGCGGTAAGGCTTCTGGTGTTCCATTGGAGTATGTTAAGAAAAAAATTCGTAATAATATTGTTGTGAGACATTATTGATTAGAGCTGTTCCGACTGATTCACAGGAACAGATAAAACATTGAAAAGACTAGACTCAATTATTTCAGAGAGCAGTGCTGTTGAGATACTACCTTGTTGACTAGCGATAGCAGCGGAAATATGATTAGATAAGGTGGAGACAACGTCCGATAAAAGAGGAGCTGGAGTGGGGTTAGCTGAGGGCTGATCAAGGGGTAACTTTCTATTTGATTCAACATAAGCAAGATAAGCACCATTAGGCGAAGACGAAGAGTTGACGTTTATAGGTAAACGAGAGCGGAGAGGCGATTTGGAATGTTGTCTTTTCTTGTGGTAATTTTTTTTACGATTAAATGAACTACCTACTTCTTCACTGGGCAAAGAAGGAAAAGAAGAGAGATTAAAATGAGGAATATTATTGATCTGTGAATTGAAATTATTAGACTGAGTAGGAAGAGAGACGTGGGGAAGATTATTAGATGTAACTTGAGAGAAACTTTGAACTTTGCTAACAATATTATTTTTAAACATAAACATAGCGTCAGAGTAAGAAACGTTTTCTACCGCCATAATTTTTTTAATCTTTTTCTATTTGTTCCATTCGGGACAATCGCGACTGGTTGAGAGGTGCTTACCCTTGCAATATAAACAACAAGGAACAGTGGTCTCGGCGGTTGGACACGTTAGCACGTTGTGAGTGGAATCGGCGCAATGACTACACCGGGGTCTACTGCGACAGAAACGAGATGTATGTCCGAATCTAAGACAGTTTGAACATTGCACGGGGGATCGAATGCTCGGTGATACTGACATGAAGACCTTGAATACAGTGAGACGAGTTGGCAGAGTCGGAGATAAAAATTTTAGCTCCACTAGTTTAGACGGAGAGAGGGAACCATCATTCTGACGTGTTGATATTCGACGAAAATTAACAATATGAACATCGGACTCTAGTCCTTCAAAAAATTCGGATTCTGATATGGAATGATCCAGACGAATAACTCCAAAACTGTAGACTAAAGAGGCCGGAATTGAAACTTTCAAATTCGAATCCAATAATACGCCGGAGGAGAGGCAAGCATTAGCATTAATTATGTTGTCGAATGTTAGACGAACTCTGGATCCGATCGATTTTATTTCCGTTATACCTTTTACTAAATTGTGTAAAAGTTTACCGATTTTCATTGGATGTAGTTTGCCTGGATTTAAAGTCTTGTCTGTTGAATCGATTATAATATAAATAGGTCCTAAATACGAGTTACGAAATGACAGTAGATTTGGGTCATTAATAGTATTGCCATTCGGTGCATTATTCTCGGATATCGTATTTGAATTAACAATAATATTGTCGTTATTAGAAGCAACAGGTGACCTGGACTTTGGTTTATCTTTTTGATTGATAGTCGAATTTATCGACTCGTGCATAATGACCTCATTAGTAGCAACGTCGTGAGAACTGTTTTGAATATTATATTGTGAATTATCTATAGACAAGTTTAGCCTCGGCGTATTGTCGATTATTGATTTTAGAGTAGGTGAAACAGGACTAGAGGCGCTTTTGGACTTACCACGTTTAGAAGAATAAACGGACCATTCGCCATCCTTAGACTGTCGACTAGAAACAGGAAGTTTTAGGCCTTGATTTTTTCGATCTGGTGGTTTATTACTGTCGCCGCCCGACGAGGATGACATAATATATACGTATAGAACTAAAGACACTAATTAAATTTTGCGATATGACGACCTAATTAAGAAAAACGATATAAACGTCCGCACTGTTCAGTGGTCGAATCGCAACTGATATAATTATATAATTAAATAGAACGAATTAAACAGTCGTTTTGCACGCACTCCTAATCATTTTCACGTACGTTTTGGCGACTAAACAATTGTTTCCGGTATAAGTGCGCAATCATAATAAAAGCTGTACTGTTCATAACGGTGCAATTCAAATAAATATCTTGTACCGGGTGATTTTTTTTTTTGTTTTTAATTTTTCACACTATATATTATTTACACTTACGACATTAAAAAAAAAAAAAGACACGGTATTAAAAATATACTTGAAAAGACGAAGAACAAAAGCGTAACAATCGAGATTTAATATGGACCGGCTCGTGATAAACAATTAATCGCCTCGTACACTTTATACGATTATATTATATATTTTCTCGGGACATATTTCTGGTGTATTTTCGGCTGTAAATCCACGTGTTTATGACGAATGATATCCTCGACAAGAGGTTATGGTGTCCCGTTTTTTCCACATGACCAACCGCATGACCTCGTCGGTGGCGCGTTTTCGCGTGAATACGCACTATCATATGAGTAAGATTAAAAAAAAATTCGCTCGAAATCAAAATACAAAATTTTGTACTCATACTGATCAATAATATTGATATTAATATAGCTGTAACGGTTTTTAAACAAAACGTTTCTCAAACTCGTCTTTATGTCACACTTGCCGAACACGTACATCATATATTTTATCAATTTGTTGACCATTACAAATCGAATAAAAAACCATAATAACGGTATAATAACGTCATTGGAGCAATATATATATATACATATATTCTTTAAAAACACTGTATTTAGTATTAACAGTACTGAATTAATATATGTCTTTATTTTGTAAAAAAAAAAAGAGGGGTCGGCGTTAAAATGTAAAATTCGACTTATGAAATATTATAAAGGATGCTTAATAATATTGTAATAATGTTTCGTTATAAATTCAAATTTTATCAGGTTACTATAGAAAAAATAACCTTCAAACGATTGCGAATATGATTTCAATTTACGGTCAATAATATTACAATAATCAAATCGCGCGATTGTACACAACATAAGTTTTTTATATTTTCATAAAATATTATAATCCAATTTATTATTTATTTAAAATTATTTTATAAATACGATATACGCGTAATTGTTGTAAAAATAAATTGGATTTTTACGTTTCGACGTAATCGTCGTTTTGTTTAAACGTGATTTAAATACAATAATACCTATATAAATCGTTCGTATTTAAATGAATAATTGATGTAATATTCGGTTTTATTCGAATAAAACGGAATCGGTTAAGAAAAAAAAAATGCGCTGTTATAATACAATATTATTAATTTTTATTATCTGGCCGATCGATAAAAATAAACAAAACGTTTGTTATATTTATTTCCTTGACGACGGCCCACGACAAATATTTCTTTCCGGTAGACGTTTAATATTATTTCTGTACGTCAGTCTGAAACTTACGGTCCAAGAGTAAATCTGCACATAACAAACGATTATTCGAATACTGTGCGAATCGATTACAGAGTTACTACCGAGTTCTTTGTACGACAATGATGTAAGTGTTTTTTATGTTAATTATTTTTTTGTTCCTTTTTTTAACACGCTGTCTAATCGAAAAACAATTCGGCCGCCGTTTCATGTTTTATCGCCGTTCGCCGTTGTCGATCGTATATATTGTTTTTATATATAAATACAGGCGCGTTGTCCAGCCAATAAGTTCTCGGCCATAAATCACGCGTCTTGTCCAGCTAAAGTTCCAGAATTTTTTGTTATCACAAAATCGAGAAAAAAAATTCGTGTATTTTTTTGTTTTTCAGGATTTACAAGCGGTTAATCGTATGGGTCGCGTTAATCGCGCAATGGATCGTTCCGAACGAGTCCGGTGTCATAAGACTTCAGCTCGCAGACGCCGGGAATCGCGTGAAAAACGTAATACGGATAAGTGGCGTTTTATTCGCAGAAAAAAAAAAGTATTTTATTAAGCGAACCAACTCTCCGTCGAATCGGTTCGTGTTCACGCGACGTTTTCGCCGAACGGAAATTCGTTTTATTCTTTATAAGCCTAAAAAAAAAATTCTTTTAAAAATCCGTTACACATATATATATGTATATATTTAATATTAAATAATATTTTTATCGTTTTTTTTTTAATTCGTTTGAATAATAATTTAACGCTGCGGCTCGTTTATATATAATATATTACCGTTTCTTTTTTCTTCTTCCGTCAGTACAATTCACAGACTACGCTGTGCGCGCCGGTCACCCCGCCGTGTTTCGTGTGCACCACGCCGACCATGAAAGTGCGGCACGCGTGCACCGACCCGGTGGTAACGTTCAAATTCACGTGTCCCAGAGAAACGGTTTGCAAGACGGATAATCCGTGCATCAAGAGCACGTGCGTGAAAAAGGCAACGACGGTGATCACGCGCAATACGCGCGTGGCGAGCAGCACCGCCGGTTCGACCGAGCGGACGACCGAGCCGACGACCGAGCGGACGACCGAGCGGACGACCGAGCCGACGACCGAGCGGACGACCGAGCGGACGACTGAGGTGTCGGCCACGGACAACGCAGTTCTCGACAACCACGGGATCGGCAAGTGTAAAAAATGTACGTATATATAAAATGTATTATCACGCGGCGTATACAAATATGATTTGAAAATTAGTTTTTGTAAAAACAAAAAAAAAAAAAAAATCCTGCGATCGACGTCGTATAAAATACACGCGCGAAAAGAATTTGGAGAGAGAAAAGTCCGAATTACTGCGCGTAGTAGGTACACGTGTACAGGAACGCGAAACTCTATAACGAAAATCGTTCGGACCGAAATCGGTTGATACAGCCGCCGTGTTCCAACGATGATAACCGTAGTTCCGTTTGACGGACACAGAAAGCTCGGTACACGATATCAAAGAAAGGAGATGTGTCAGACCCGGAAAAGCGGGATCGAAAACGATGTGACGGATTCGGGAGACACACGTCGGCCGAGTCGTGTCGATGACGAAAACTCCCGGGGGGCAGTTGTAAACCTCTCGTTGAAAATGAATATTTTTAGTAAAATAAAAATTATTCCGATGCGCGGTTCTTTACTGCGACGATGAGGTTCTCGCAGTGCAATGGTGATTTGTGACAAATCTTCTAGTCTCTTGCTGGATGTTTTTCTAGGACGACCGTTATTATAACTGATTGCGATAATTCAATATTGCTCCGACGATGTTCGGTAATACAATGCAAACGTCTTGTTTTCAGGCCGAAAACGTGAACGTTCCACCGCCGACCGATTGCCCGCTAAACGGTTTGACCGTCGACCACCTTATGACCGCCACCGTTTGGACGCCACCGATTTGCTACCAGACGGTTTGGCCGCCACAGATTCGCCGTCAGATCGGTTGGCCGACAACCGTTTGGCCGCCACAGATTCGCCGCCAGGTCTTTTGCCTTCCGATCTTCGGCCCGCCAAACCGATTGGCCGCCGCCGCCGTCACCGCCACCACCGCCGCCGCAGACCTTATGGCCGCCACCGTTTGTCCGCCAACGATTCGCTACCGGTTCGTTCGCCCGTCACCGTTCCGCCGTCAGATCGTTTGGCCGCCGACCTTTTGCCCGACAAACCGTTTGGCCGCCGCCGCCGCAGACCGTATGGCCAACACCGTTTGTCCGCCAACGATTCGCTACCGGTGCGTTCGCCCGTCACTGTTCCGCCGTCAGATCGTTTGGCCGCCGACCTTTTGCCCGACAAACCGTTTGGCCGCCGCCGCCGCCGACCGTATGGCCAACACCGTTTGTCCGTCGCCGTTTAACAGCTGCCGGCTTATAGCAAAGGTCTAATGTACTATCGAAAAAAGCCAATTACAAAATTATTTTTGTATATCCGCGTAAAATATGCGTAGTCTGTCGTTGTATGCGTCTAAAGTGGACGATTGTTTAAAGATTCAATAGAAAAAATTATTTTTTTGTCGCATCTTTTTTTAAAAATGGGAGAACGGATTAATACATTGATAATTTTAATCAAATATACCGAGCTGTTATAGTTTTCCTTGAACTTTCTTCAAACAGTTGCAGGATTGGACATGGCAAGTTGAACTTGAAGTATTCGCGGTGTGAATTGCTTTGGCAATGTTATTGACGACGATAATACGCCGGAGGAAATCAATCTACCGCTGTACAGAGTTCTTCTATACAATGTTTGTTATTGAAAATTGTTACATTTTGGACGTACGGTGCTTGTGATACGTTTTGTGTTGGACGTATGATACCTACGATAAAGTATTGTATATACACTGTTAACGTTATTTTGATTATTTTTATTTACCGTTGTTTTTTAAACAAAAAAAAAACGAAAAAAAATCACACATTCCGACCGAAAGCAAAGACATCTTTACACGTCAAAAGATATAAGATATTGTACAACGAATTTTTTTTTGAATTTAACGTATAGCGTTCGAAAAACGATTATAAACGAAAGTTTATAATAACACAATATAATAATAATACGTCCGAAGCACTCTCGGAGTGAAATTCACCGTCCTGCAGGAACGCTCGACATTCAGCCGTTTTATGAAATTTATCAAATATACATGTAATTTACGAAAAGTATTGTATAAGAATAGGTATAATATGTGATTGTATTGAATTAAAATAAATTTAAATAATAATTAAAATACCGACCGCGACGAGATAACCACCGAATATGTATTTTTTTTTATTATTTTCGATGTGTAAACATCTTTGCTTTCGCGATATGTGGGCTGTGTGAGAACTGAATATGACGACACCGAAATCGTAAGGAGTGACGACGCGAGTAGTTGTTTCTATACTCTATTCAGTTTAAGATTATACCGGAACGCGCACGCTGAACGAACTAGACGCTACACTCCTCAAGCGGCTAGTATCTGCCGACTGCCACTGGTTGTTGTTATCGGGGCAACCGGTTCTCGACAATCAGAATACCGATGGATCCTCACCCGCGCTAAAACTAAACAAATGTTCGTCCGCAGCCCGGTATAATCTTAAACTGAATAAAGTATAGTAGAGTAGGCAATTGTAGTTACGACGTGACTTTTGTCACCGTTCCTCTATTTTCGTGACACGTGTACCAGAACGTTTGTGTTTATTTTATTTTCAATATTAATATGATTGTTAACGTTTTCATTATATTGTTTTATTTTGATTACACAAATGATATACTCGAATCTCTGTTTATCAAAACCAGTTGACTACTTTTGCGATTTTCGCAAACCGAACGGTGACAAACTGACATGTTCTTGACAACGGAGTGGGGGTTATTAAATAAATGTGATTTAATTTACTAGTATATTGAACTCGCAACACATTACTTTAACAAGATGAAAAATAATGAATATGTTCTCAATTTATAGTAGACCAAACTGGAAATCGGTTCTATACAAAGAAGAATATTTAAAAAATGAAAAATTTAAAAAGAATATTTTGACAATTTTAGAAAAAATTCGCATAGGTATACCTTAATTTTGACGTATTTTTGTGTATATTTAGTGTACGAATATATATATATATATATATATATACATATATGTATTTTTTTTTGTAAAAAATTACGTTTTTTCACACCATAATTTATATTTAAGATAATATTATTACTAACGTAATATTTAAGAATATATCGGTGATTCAATTCAACGACACATCAGGTAAAATGAAAAAATCAATATTTATTTACTTCATAAAATATTGAAAATCTATTCATATATATATTATTTTTTCACTAACATTCACTGATACTATTTTTTCAGTTCAATAACGCTTACCTGCAGTTTCCACCAGGTATCATTAATATTGAACAATTCATTTCGCATGTTTAATAAAAATTTGTTTGCATATTTTTGTCTATTCTAGCTCCAACAACTTCCGAGCTCTAATAACAGTATACTACCGTAGAACAGTTGAAGTGGCACAACGTCAATTGATGGTTGATAATATCTGACCGTCGATTAGATAAGATTTATTATAAATTTGTCTCTGCTTCACTGTGTAAAAGACAAAAATAAACAATAATTGATGGTGTGCGAGAAGTTGTGTCATGTGGACGGTGTAATATAATAATATGAGCAAAGCGTTATTTTTGGTTTTGGTCTATTGCCTATCATATCACAATCGGCATTCGATAAGCGAAGACGATAAAATTGTACGTTCGTGCATCAATCGTGTTTTATATAAAAAAAAATGTGGGGGTGAGATTTGTATTTTTGTATTAAGTCCGTTTTGTATTTTATGGAAAGGATGGCTAGAATTATTATCTGAGAAGCGTCAAAATTTGATTTTACCTTGTGGCCTGTTCTTACTTGTGCCGGCCAGTCGGACAATAATTATTATAACATTGCACGCACAGAGAGCGTTCAAAGAAAATGGAATTTTCGCGTTTTTCTCAATCTTTTATTGAAAATTCTTTATTTCTGATTTTCTACGTAACTTTTCGAAGAAAAAAACATGACAGCTCTTGTATATATTTTAATCAAACAGCGGTTTCAACGTGAAGAATACTAATGAATGGATAACGCTGTAGGACTTGTTCTCATTTAGCTCTAGTAAAATAGTGGCAGAAGTGAAAAAACACCTTTATTTTTGAGAAAATCGGATATAATAATAATACTTCTTCAGACCGAATATACCATCTGATGACGGTAAACGCGTAACGCGTAATTGTAACGAGAATATTATCAAAACGTCCCGCCGATCGAGCAACGAACGTTTTTCAATCCGACCTTTGTACATTTCTGTTTTTTCCTATACTTCCTAGTGTGAATTTTAAAGGAAAAAAACTAGATAGTTTTTACAAAGAAAAAAAAAATTATTCAAAATTATTTTCAAAAAAAAAAAAAATTAGGTAACATAAAAACTACAAAAATGATAAAAAAATATAAATTTTTAAAAATCCAAGAGGAATGTATAATTTTAAACAAAATAAGTGGGGAAGGGACGGAATATGCTAACTAAAAGAAGTGGAGGGATGGCATCATCCTCACCCCACTTCGATCACTGCTCATCCGTGTGTTGAATTCAGTGCTCAACCTAAAGATGCCTGCAACGATTTTCTTTGGAAATATTTTAATATTTTTTTGCGCTATAACTATCAGGCGCGGCTCCAAAGGGGGAGGGCCCTAGTGTATTTTTCTAAAAAAAAAACTTATATTTTCTATCTATTATACTAAAACCGTAACTCCCGGTTTCTCTTCCATTGGTAAAGTAAGGCTTTTTTTTTTTTTTGTACATATTATGACTTAGGCCTCCACCCGACCCAGTCTCTGGAGCCTGCCCTAAAAACTATTATACAGCCGCACTAGCGACCGCGTCGTCGGTTGTTGCGAAAAATTCCAAAAACGTAACCGACAGTGAGAGAGAGAGAGGAGGAAATAAACCGCCGTCATCCGTGATCGTTTTATCTCGCCGAAACGGTGTTTTCGACTGTGGCCCCCCACTCAGGCCGAGCTGACCGGCTCAATAAACGACGCCGCGGGGTGACAAAAGAGAGAAAAAAAAAAAACGAACACGACGTAAAAGTCGATTCCCGGTAGCCGCTCATAAGAGACGGCGCGCTTATTTACAGGCACGAGCCGCGTTGTTGTTGGTATTTTTCTTACATTTTCTTAGTACGTTTGACACCGGTCGCCGAGGCGACGGTACGCGCGGTGTTTGTTGTGTACAAAACGCGCGCATTTCACACGCATTTGACGACGGCACACCGCGCTTTATTCAAATATTATCGCCGGGTGTGGTCCGGGTACGGACTATACGCTGCGCACCGAATAAAAGAAAAAACGTCGTTTATATATCGGTCGCCAACAACTCATTTTTGGGGACAGCTTATTATGCTTTATAGTTTACAATTTTATAATATTATCGCATATACCTATTATGAGGATTAGATGGGTGCGCGGATTTTTTTTCTTTTTCCGGGTGAGGAACGGCTACAGCCTAAGCCATTGGCGGTTATAAGGGTGGGGAGAGATAGGTGGATCCCCCACGGGATTTGATATTTAAAAATTTAGTATATCTCTGACCCAACTGACTCGCGCCATGTAAGTTGGTCCAATTATGTTATAGTTTGAACATCGTGTATATAATTCGGCTGGAATTTGTGCTCGACCGACGATCAGCGCGTACGGTACGCGCTGACAGTGCGCGCTGATCATCGGTCATGATTAAATAAATGAATTTTTTTTAGTGGGCTGGGCCAGGGCGACGTACGTCGTTTAGTGCTTAGCTGACGACAAACTCGGTCGGTCGTGTACAATGTAAACGAGTAAACGTGTAAACGGGTGTACGGACGAGGAAAGACGAATCTTTGCATTCATTTCATTTCATTGAAATACGCGAAATAACATTATTATAAATAATAATAATAATAATAATAATAATAATAATAATAATAATAATAATAATAATAATAATAATAATAATAATAATAATAATAATAATAATAATAATAATAATAATAATAATAATAATAATAATAATAATAATAATAATAATAATAATAATAATAATAATAATAATAATAATAATAATAATAATAATAATAATAATAATAATAATAATAATAATAATAATAATAATAATAATAATAATAATAATAATAATAATAATAATAATAATAATAATAATAATAATAATAATAATAATAATAATAATAATAATAATAATAATAATAATAATAATAATAATAATAATAATAATAATAATAATAATAATAATAATAATAATAATAATAATAATAATAATAATAATAATAATAATAATAATAATAATAATAATAATAATAATAATAATAATAATAATAATAATAATAATAATAATAATAATAATAAAGACTGTATACGCGCGTACGATCGGTCGCTCGGTCAGCGTCAAACTAAACACCTGTATACGCCGAACACAGCGCGTCAGCCGACCGTAATAAAACGGAAAAAGAAAGTAGTCACCAGATAGCGCTACGACACAACATAGAGGGCGTGGCAGTAAGGCGCGCATATAAATAGCGAAACCATCGGACCGCTCAGTGTAGTCACGGCCGAAAGGCGTGAACGACGTAGTTTTATTTCTGAGGGTGCAGTCGGACGATGAATCGACGAGGCTTTCTTTTTGTCGTTCATATTGAACTTTGGTGAAATAAAATTGTAAAAAACGTTCAAATTTTTCTCGCGGACCACCGATTGACGACGGACGGTTTACGAATCGTAAAACCGCTTTTCCGAATTCTCGGGGATATTTTCTCTCTCACACTAGCCGACGTTGGTATTTTACATTCTGAGCGAAACGAGTGGAACAGTCTTGTTGCGGCTTTTATTTTCATATATATATATATATATTTTTATGTGTAAAACTTTTCGACTAGAAAAAAAAAATGCTGGGACGTTTTTCGATTTTATCGGTAGTTTTTCATCAAAACGACGCGAAAATTGTAAGAAAAACTCAGTCTGCCCACATGTCTCTCTTTTATTATTATGTAATAATTTAAATATTACTAATTATACAGCCGTAGATAAAATTCCGTGAACACAATTTTACCCGCGCGAAACATGCAGTTTATGTACTACAAAGGTTTCCAAACTTTTTATAGGCACGACCAACTTGTGGCAATATGCAGATTTAGACGATCCAACCACAAATCAATAATAATTCCGTTGGCGTCGCATTTCGTTGAAAACAGCGGTTCCCAACTCAACTCAAGCAGAAGACCACTTTTGCACATTTTTGTCCACCACGGACCACTACTTAATACGTTAATTTTTGACATTTGCAGACTAATTTAGTGATGCATTTGAATTTATAGATACTTTTTGGCTGTTATTAGCTCGTACTTCTCCGACCAGTCGTGGCATTCTTGGAACGATGCTGTTGCTTAAAGCATCATTGACGCGGAATGAAATTTCATTCACTACATTTGTTATAGGTACAACGCCGCGACATCGTTTATTCTTTAATTTTTAAGATTAAAATTTGTTTTATCATTTAAAAAACGGATGTGAATTAGAATAAAAAAAAAGAACTTTGACACCGCGGACCACTTAAGTCCACGGATCATCGGTTGGGAACCACTGGTTTAAAATAACGCGTTTTCCGTTCCCGGCCAAAAAGAATATGAACACACGACGACACGAACATTACGAACGATTACCAATATATACGAGTGGATCTCGCGTACCATCAACATCGCCTCGAGGCAAAATAGCTGTTTAAGAAGAAAACTGTTGGAGATCAATACCGTATCGTGTATAGAGTACAAATCGTACACACGCGATATGATGCCACGCACTCACACACACATATAATATTATAATAAATAAGGCGAGATCGATTTTCGATTTATTTTTTTATTTTTTATTTTTCCTCTAACGAGAAACGTGTTTACCAAAAACACTGCGCGCATATACTATTATAATAATATGTATGCAGTGTATATACGAACAGCGTATATAATTTATGTAATTTTTTTTTTTTGTTTTTGAGGGGGCTTTTTTTATTTCCACCTCTTTTACAAATTATTATCGACGACTCCGGAATAACGCGTGGACGCGTCGAGGAAACGATAAAAAATAACCATCGACACCTGTAATCGATTCGTAAACCAGCACATGACTTACAGCTCGTTTATATCGAAATATATGTAATATTATCATAATATTACATATATTATGTATGTGTGTATACACTATACGCGTACGAAGAGTAGGATAAATTATCTCGGAGACCTTGTCATCGGTTTCTCGCGGATCTCTCGTGTTTTTAAACCGCGGTAAACACGGTGCTCCACAGTTAAAAAACGATCAACAAAGTGTTGAAAATAATAAAACAAAACAAAATAAATAAAAGATAATACACTATGTTAAAGAAAAAGAAACAAAAAAAAACACTATAAATTAATATTCCTTAAATAAAAAAAAAATACGCGTACGTATATGCGAGAATATACAATCAAGCCAAAGAGTATAATATGCAAAATAAAGAAAAAGTATAATTCTATAATTGTATTCTATAGTAGTAACACGGTTCGGGGTTTTATCAGAGAACACTCACGATCTAATTTTTTTTTTAAATATTTTTCGAGTTCGGGCTGAGATAAACACATGCGGACAAATTCCAACGTAACATCGAAGTGAAGCGTAACTTGCTTGCGTACCGGTAAGAAAAATCGATAAGCTTCAGAAAATCGTTTTGGCAGGCAAGCAGTTAGTCGATTGGAGGTGATCGGTGAGTTGCGTCGACAGTATTACCCGATTAACAGGTCGAGCATCAGCTGAAGAGAAACTGAAATAATCATTCAATTTGCCACATGTCTCTTCAATATCTCATCAACATGTTTAAAATCGATTGCGAAATTTCACCACACACAGAAGACTGAAAAGTAGATAATAATTTCTCATAGCCGCCATACAGATCGTTCTGATTATTTGTGATTGTGCATTTTTAATAGCTATGAAATTATTTGTAAGATTTAAAACGAAAAACGACGGGCACGTTCAATATAGATAACAGTAAGGAGTGTAAAGAATGTAGCCGAATCCGTTTGGGTTATAATAAATCTGTACGGGACTAACGGAGAAATTATTTCCTACTTTTTAGTCCGTTTTAAAAAAAGTGGTATTAAAAAAAAAATGTGTTTAAATCCTAAGACAATCGAAAATATAATATATTGAAAATAATGTATTTTTTTATTAAATATATTTTTTTTAAATCTGTACACTTATGAAAATTAAGTGATTAGGATAATATAACGCGCGTATATCAGTACAAAAATCAAGTATACGCTTACAATTTTTACATGCATTCAAACTCGTTCACACGGATATATTATCGTTTATTTTTATATTATATTTAACGGACAATTTATTGGATACTCGTATTTTTCTCTATTCTACTAGTAGTTTTTTAAGTATTGCTTTTTGTGAAGTTTTTATATTATGTACTACGAGACGGTGTTTTACATTTTTTTAAGTATTCAACACACGAACGAGTGATAAATGGTCAACGACAAATCAAATTTCAAACGATTAACCGGATTATAAACGTATTATAAATATGTGTCGCATTTAAATACTCGAAATCGGTTGGAACTAACACATTCACTCGTGAAAACTACTTATATAATATATATTATATACTCGATGGCGTTCGTGTAAGAACCCGTGTCTCTACTAATGGCTTTAACGTAAATCCGAATTATTTTATTTACACCCAGCCGGGTGTATAGGCGAGATAGGCACTCGCCTAGGGCTAGTATAAAAATTCAAACACATTAAAATGTTTTAAACAGTATAATTTCGTATCATAAAATTCAAATTGTATTTATCAGTTTTGTACTTTAATTAAACTATAATTTTTTTTTTTTTATAATTATAAATGGACTAAAACAAGTTTCGTAAACATATAATATATATTTTTATTATTAATATAATTGTAAGTGTTTTATATGAAAATCGCGTATTATAATATATCATTATTTAATAATGTTATAATACTGTGTATTGTGCCATCGTGATATTAATACGTCATTATAAATAACATTAATTTTATTTTATATCAAAATATCAAATTGTATTTTAATCGTAAAACCTTCGCATTACTAACTAGTAACTAAAATTCTTATACATATAGTGACATATAGTTCTACAACAACTATATGCGTTTACATATTATGTTATTTTTTCTGACACTATATCATACTATTTTTTTTTTTTTATAATGTGATTGTTTTTTAATGTAAATTTTAAACATATAGGTACCTGTAATAAACGGCCTACTACTAAAAATTGTATAAAAACTTAACCACAAAAAAAAAATCGTATTTTTGAATTATGTAAACAAATAGTATTAAACAGGTAGAAAAATTTTCCAAAATGATCACCTTACAGTGGTCTATTGAACATATGTGCCAAAGGCTATGTTTTGGGCTTAGTCCTGTTTACAGGTAGGTATTTTTTTTGTAAACTTTTTGATAAAATCGAGTGTTTACGCCTTGTTTCATAAAAAAAAAGAGAAATCCCGTGTCTGTTTAATGTGTTCTTTATAGTTTAAAGACAAAAATCGAGTATGCGAAAAGGTGTGAATTAATCAATCTGCAATATTAACAACCGAATATAAGAAAAGAAATCATCCTGTATATGTGCGTGTACATATAGCCGTGTGTCCGATTTTTCTCCTAAAGTGTTGATCATGCTCGACGAGACACGTACCATAAGCGATTATTTAGACGTGTTGTATTATTGTCGCTGTAAAATTGTAATTTATTTGAATTTATATAATGCGTGCAATCTCGACGTTAATATCAATTATAATATATATATATAATGTGTACCTGAACTCGATCGTAAATTCCGTTAATGAATTAGTCGTAAACCGCGTACGTTTATTATAATAATAATAATAATAACATAAAAACGTAGAGGAACGCGTTAAAAATAAAAATCTCCATTTATTGTTTTGGGTCGTAAAAAGGGAAAATAAAAAAATTTACCATTATCGTCAATCTTATTTAAACAGAGTGCGTTCGAAACCGTACATATATATATATATATATATATATATATATATATGTACTTTATATGTTATAAATCCGAAAAATCTCGTTATTTTCCTCCCCGAGTTTTAAATATTACACGCTCGTGTTATTTTTATAACACTATTTTTAACATTAAAACACACGTCTCCGTACATTAAGTATACATATATGCAGACAGGAAGTATATTTCGAGAAGTTAATCGCGGTGAAATGCGTGAGCGTCTGCAGCATCTCAATGCATGATTACCGCCGATCCTCATCAATTATCCCTTAGCGAATCTTTTTATACAGTAATAAATACTTTAATAGTTTATTTTCGGTAGAAATAGACACTATCAAAATTATAATTTTTCTTAAATAATCAATTAAGAATGGAGCGTATCATAAGGGAATCTCTTTACGAGTACTAGAAAATAGTCGACACCGGCCGTCTATAGTAATCTTCGTAATTCGTGTTTAATAAAATATTATAAGCAGTCATAACTTAATAAATACGAATATTGTATTACTGGGGTTTTCTTAACAAAAGCTTTTTGATTGAAACTCCATAAAAATTTAGTTTTAAGATGTTTGCTTTTATATTATAATATACTCGTGTCCACCTACAATAATATATTATAAAAAACACAACATCTCTCGCTGTTTGTTCCGTCCGTCAGTGGGCTTTTAACTCGAGAATAACCGTTCCGATTTTGATTGAATTTTCATAGATTTTTGCTTATGATCTCTTGGTTGTTATAGACTACTTGTCATTTCACTATCTCATCGTCATCAGAGGGACAAAATACAAAAATAGTGGTTTTGTGATCATGTGTCAGCAAGAGGGTACACAATGGAAGTTGTAGGAGGATCAGATTTTTTTTTAATATCGCAACATAAATATCTACTTATATAAGTTTGATTAGTGAAATATTAAAAAGTAATGAAATATTAATAATAAATATTAGGTAAAATAGTTATAAGCAGATTACAGAAGCAGTCTGATCCCCCCCCCCCATTCGAAATCGATGTTTAAGTCGCTGAGTACCGGTGTCCATAAAAACAAATTATCTAAAACATTATTATAATCTATTTTAGTTAGAAAAAAATCATGTTAAGCACGTTATCATTTTGGAATAATGCAATAATTTTTATAATATTATAATAAGTTTCAACCCAAATTATGTACAAAAAAATGGTCACGAAAAGATGTTATAAAATCTTGAAAACTAGAGAGAACACTTCCCTGTGATCCCTGACTGACTGACTTACCTATTTCACAGTCTCAGATTGCAATTTAATGAATCTCTATATAGCTTCACCTCCTTCAAAATGTGTGTAGAAATAGATTTGTTCGGAATTTTATACACGCGACAATATTACTGCACGTTATCGAAAACTGAAACCGACAGAATTCATTGCGATTGTGCAAAGGAAAAGATATACTCATCCAGACGTATTTATTATTTTGTATTTTTTTGAAGAAGGATTGAATGATGCCACTAGTATTATATAATAAAATTCTGTAAGGTATAATCTCCCGGACGAAATTATGGGTTTTCTGCTGAACCGATTTATGACGTTGACGGGATGATTGGGATCGCTTAGGCTCCGACAACGCGGGAAAAATAAATTCGATTCAATTATTTTCACCCCTTCGCGAGAAATATGTTTTTATACTTATTTATACATTGTTGTTAAGATAGTAATGTGCTTTGTTGTGTATATTTGCTCATATTTCAGATATTCTAACACTATAAACTCGGATTCTTATAAATAATCTCATATAGAAATAAAATAATACGACGATTGTTGCAGTTATTATTAATATATAAATTTATTATTGTAAGGGCGTGCTCTGACAGTTTTTATAAACGGGACAAATGTAGACTATAACTGATATTGTAAAAGTGGGAAAAAGAAACGTCTGTAGTGATTGACTGTTGTAGTCAATAAGAGAAAGAAAAGTATACCGTTTTGTTTTACGCAGTTATTATACCGTTTTTACTGAGTTTTGCCGAATTTGGTTTCCACTAGAAAGGCGAAAACCATCCGCTCAGTTTTTTTTTTGTGAGGTATAATATTTTTAATGTGACGCATTATAAAAAAAATTAGTTTTCACGAGAAAAATTCTTTCACCGAACAAGCCTAAATATAACATTTTATACAAATTAGAAGATCTATATGATATTGTGGTAGTACCCAGGTTGTAGATTAAAAATCACCGATCTTCACAGTAATACCTAATAATAATCACTGTGCACTCGTGTTATCGTATCGCAATGATCCATATATTATATGAATAATGATGATAACGAATAGATGAAAAAATATGATAGATATATTTTCATTTTTTTTCAGTGAAATATTGTATTTAAAATTTTATAAGAATGGAGTTGAATCTATGATTTAATCTTAAAAATAATTCGGGAGCATAGTCCCCCCCAACCCTTCTACAATTACTAATACGCATTAAATAGTCGCTGATTTGAAATAATTCGAATAAACCAAATAGTGTTTGATAAAATTGAAATGCAATTTCTTTTTATTCTGAAACCGTTTCGGCAGGGTCTCGAAGGCCACCGTTTATATCATGCAGACTTACATATTTTTCGCCATACGTTTTTTGAAAAATAAGTGTGTTTAGTTCCTAAAATAACCATACGCGTAGTGACAGTACGTATAGTATTTAATATTTTTAATATTTTAAAACAGTGCACGCTATTTTGATTTGGTCGAAAATCGGTCTTTTTTTTAGATATGACGTATAATAGTGAAAAGTGTGATTTTTGACGGAAAACGACGATGAACGTTCTCTTTCAGTGTAAAGTGGATAAAAAAAAGGTTCAAAATACGTATAAAAACGAGACGGTATTTACTACTATTATTTATTTTTCCGTGAATTATTTTTTTTTTCAAGTGAACATATACCGTTAAAAAAATAATAATAAAAAAAGACACACCGGACGCGTATATAGTAGTTTTCGACTACAAATGCGGAATACAAATAAGGCGACCGCCTGTTCGTTCACAACGAATTACACCGAAAATTACCTATCGTGTTATTATATACAGTATACGCTAACGTATATTTTATTGTTTTTGCCCGTTGTGTTGTTTGGAATTTTTTTCGTTGGTTTTTTTCCTTCACTTTGTGCGAGTATAACTCCGCCGAAATTGCCGTAATATTCACACTTCGAAAAGTTCAAACCGTACACAGGCAGTTATTTAACAGGATATTTTCGAGCACGTCGATTGTGCCGGATTTGAACGCGTGGTGCATATCGGCCAATCTTCTTAACAACGCATAAAAAAAAAAAAAAAATTAAAAATTCCTATTGTACTACGTGCAACGCGTTTTCAATTCTGTAGTCGGTCGCACACATACGTACGCGCCGTAAAAAAGCCACCGAGACGAAATACAGAAGATGTTTTAAAAAATTTTCACCAGTGCTTGGATAAAAATTATAATGCAAAAGTGTAGAAAAAAAAAGGGGGGCTTCGCTCCCCCTCCACTTTTTCCCAACCAACCATCACTATATTTTTTAATTAAATAAATCTATATTAAATTTTTAATATCTTTATTATTTTGGCGTAATTAAAGCACTAAAACAAATTATCGAAAATCTAACCGAAAAAACACAAACCAAGTGTAAGGCAAGAGGTATTTTAAAAACGTTAAATAGTTTAGAAATTGGAATATTAATAGTAGTCTGGGGTAATATATTGCCATAGGCGGAAATTAGGGGCTAAGCCCCCCAAATATCTTAATAGCCCTCCTAAAATTGTTTGTAAATAATGTAATAAATAATAATGTTATACAAAGTAACACAAAAAAGTAGACTCGTATATATTATTATAATATTAGTAAAAATATAAACGAGTGCGAAAATTAACAAGAGGCGAGTAAATCGAATAATTTTATCGTGCAATTAAACACGAGGACGATCACGCCAGAGCAACAGTCGATGGCGCAGAGAAAGGAGGTATAGAGGAGGTGTTGGGCCAAAACCCCTAACTTTGATGTTAAAAATATTAGCCTCCCCCAAAAATTGTAATGCGAATTTCCGCCAAATGTGTATTGTGAAACGCGAACAAAATGCTTCAAAAAATCACGATTGATTTATAAACTGTGATACCATCTCAAGTACAACTCCAGTAATCCAGTATATCAGTGACTGAATAAACTGTTTCGATCACTATGAAGGTGTAGGGAAAACAAAATCTGGAATCAACGAATACAAAACTAAGAGAAAAAAGAAAAAACTCAAATTCGGAGAAGTCGATTTTACTATTCTAAAAGAACATTTTAAAATCAAAACTTTTGATTGCAATCGTGAACTTCTTAATGGCCGAATTGCAAAAAAGGTAAATATCTATGACTAATTAAATGAAAATGGTCCGTTCGCAATGCGTTTTTCAGCCCATCGCCGGAACCGGGACAACACTGTCCTTTTACTACTGGTGGCGACGGTAGTGGTAGTGGTGGTAGTGGTGGTGGTAGCGGTGGTGGTGGTGATGGTAGTGGTGGTGATGGTGGTGGTCGCTTTGTCGTCCTCCGATATTGTAGACAATACGTCTTCGATATGTCGCGCTTCTTCAGAGCGCACTTTTTCTTTCTCGTCCGTTTTCTTCTTTCTGAAATCACCGTAAATCGATTCTCCTTCACCGTTCACGAATATGTTCTCATAATTTCCGTCCGTAATCATTTGGTCGTCGTTGTCCGCCTCCGGATCCTCGTAACCGCACCATCTTTGAAACATCCGCACTATTTCTACCTGACACCTTTCGTCGCACAGCTCGTCGTCCATACCCATCACCGTCACTTTGCAAAAGCCCACTGTATACCCGATCTCGAGATACGTCTCGTAATAAAACAAATTGATCACTAAATGTTCGTTATTCATGTCAGCGATTTCCCGTACTTGGACTTCTAGAGGTTTTTCTGCACCGAGATTCCTAAAATACTCTAATAAATTGGTTTTTCGATGCTCCGCTTCCGATAAGTCGTGTGCAGTGCTCGAAGAAGAGATCGCCATTTCGTTGTTTCAATCGCTTCGCCAAAAATAAAAAAAAGAACAATTATTTTCCGGCGTGTAAATCGAATCTCACGATATATTTATACGACCAGAGAAACCCGCGATGAAATCGGTTACTAAGCAGTGATTATCAAATCTAAAGGTAATGCTACACAGGCAAACGAAACCGTGTAACGCCAACGAGAGGACGCGTATCGTCGGTTAGACGTGTACGGCGAAAATACAGATTTAAAAATGTTAAAACCTTTTCACGATGGAAAGAACCTCGAAGTCCACAGTTGTACTTAAACTAATTTTTACATCAAAATAAACATTACAATATGATCGATACGCGCAACAACACCATTACGATTTCGGGGTTCTTTTGATGATAATCGTAGGAGAGTCCTCGTCCGTAACTATATAATACACATTGCTGGCCTGGTGTTGCCTGCAAGGAGTTAAAAGACTTTGATTATTGCATTTCGTTCACTGCAGTCACGCATCTAATTCGTATATACAGAAGGGATACTAACAACATACGACTGAGCACCAATGCTTCGATTTGTTAATGTATTAAGAAAAGTAATCGACGGGTAAAGATTTTAGTAAATGCTTTGGTCTGAAATTGTCGTCCTCGCGCAGTAAGTCGTCCGGCACATTAGATTATCCGATACGGAGATTGTATTGTCACGGACGTTTAGTATAGTGCAGAAATAGGCGAAAAACGCAAAATACTTCGATTAGCATTGTAACTAAGACCGAGCGCTGCGGTCTCTTCACGTTTTCCGTTTTCAAAAAAAAAAAAAATAAGGAAAGAATATAAGAATGTCTGTTTGAAAAATTCGTGAATTTATTGACTCGTATTTATTGTTAGTACTGGAGGTCTTCGTTTACGTGTAAAAATACATATATCTTTATACATCTAGACCGGACCTCCCCGACCAGTTTTCCGACACTAAACGTGTAACAATTAATTACAATTTTGTGCGTGTGTCTTGTGTTTTTTTCTTCTCTCCGTAGTTCTGCTGTGAGCAGCGGTGCCGTTTGAATAACACAACATAAAACGAATGATATCGTCGCTTATAATCTCTTACATTTATTATTATATAATAACGAGCGTTGTAAAATCTCGCGTTATGATTTCGTGAGCAGTCCGTGGCATACGAAGTCATCGGCAGCCTAGACTTGGCGCGAGAGAACGGAATTATTTTCGAGAATCGCAGGAATTCCGAGAGAGGATTTGAATAAAATGTTTTCGTATCGTTTTCGTTTGTTTTATTATTATTATTTTTTTTTATTATTTTTATTTTTTCGTCGTACGTCTAACGATAAACATGCGCGCGAGAGAAGGTTTATTACGTCAGAGCTGCTTTACGGAGGAAAAAAATATTATATATTACGATATTGTTTGGTTTTATTTATTTGTGATAATAAATACAATATTAAACTAATAAAATATATTAATATGTAAATTACTAGGTATATATAAAAGAATAACATTTTAATCGTATATAAAAAATATAGTTACGCAAGCATGGCGACGACCGAGAGAGAATACGTTTTTTCCCTCCCATAACCGTCCAGAGTCGATTCAAATTTTTTTCAGTATTTTTTTTTTTCAATTTTAGACTATTTATAGCAA
The DNA here is from genome assembly GCA_032441835.1 of Slavum lentiscoides. Lineage (NCBI taxonomy): Eukaryota > Metazoa > Arthropoda > Insecta > Hemiptera > Aphididae > Slavum > Slavum lentiscoides. The sequence continues at coordinate 15,127,705 of CM063708.1, forward strand.
TTATAGGTTGTTTTTAATTGACAACAATAATGACAATAATTATTTTACTTTTTACTTTTAAACGTGACGTCATTAATGTTAATAATAATTAGTTCGGAAATTATATTATCTCGTCGTTTTAAAAACGCAAAAGATGATGTTGTTGTATAAAATATTATATGTTCGTTGCAATTTATTTGATATCAGTATTACTAAGTTGTATACAAAAAAAAAATTGCACTATACTATAATATCATAAGTACGTAAACGCGAAAAAGAATTTGAAAGAAAATAATAATATATTAATAAAAATAAGTACTATAAAACGCAGGTAGGTGCATCACTGAATAAGCAGGCATGTCAGCTATAATTTTATTTTCGCTATCACTTGCGCATGTTCCCCAGACATGGAAAAAACGATATCAATAACATGGATGAAAAAGTCTTGGTGAGGATTTTGATATTTGAAGTAAATTTTTATTATTTTAATAAATAATTATTTAGTCATAATTCAGTTATGGTGTGTAATGGAGTTAATATGGAATATTTTAATTAATAATAATGTAACAATTTCAAATTATGTCGGAAAATTTTTCCATGAATTTTGTCGTTTATTCCAAGTCTGGGGAACATTTCCTGCGCCGTGTTATCTAGCTGACATGCCAGTTTATTTAGTCATGGGTATAGGCGTACAAATAATTAATACGAACGATAGTGTTATTGGTGAGCGAAACTATACAGTTTTTTAATAAAAATCTACGTAGTATTTATATATTTTAGTAAAAACGGGTTCATATATACACCAAGATCGAATTCGTTTATTATTATTATTTTTTTTAATATAGTTATTTCAACGTCTTTTCGTTTAATCGACTACGCCGTATACGCACGCTGCAAATCCGGCTTTATTTATTTACTCGAACGGTATTGCTCGGTGTTTAGACGATCTGTATTAAAACCCCTTTACCGATTTCGAATATCACCGAATGTTTATATTATTATCAGTTTATCCGGTTCCACAGGCTCTCGAGTGTTTATTATTTTATTACGGTATACACACTCGGAAAATATATTCCACGTTGATTTCAATAAGTACAATAATACTTAGGATTTCGATAATAGCACTGTTTATTATCGTTCCGGAAACACGAGTGTGCTGCACGTGGCCCGAGCCGGACGAGATAGAAAAAAAGAAATCGTTTTAAAAAAAAAGCAAATCGTACCACGAAACAGAAAATACGTCCAAACTCCAAAATGTATATACTAATACGTATATTATAATCGTAATAATATTATCGCCTTTATATCGTATTATAATGTTCGTTTAATTATTCAAGTGAAAATATAATATTAGAGTTATACATTTCCGATTAACATAATATCAAAAGTTTTATATTACCGTAAACAATAAGTGCGTAAAGACGATATAAATTCCAGACGAATCGATTCCCTCCTCCGTTTACACCGTTAATTAATGGAAATCATAAATAATTAACATAATAATGTGTAGCCCTTGGAGTTTTCATTTTCCGTTTCCTCTACTGAAATTCACATAATACAGTCAGTGGCGTCTTGAGTCTTTTGATAGTTCAGACACAGATAAGATAAACCTAACCGCTTATGAGGTAAGTCAACGGTTTACCACGTATTATCACGGTTCCGATAGATTGATAACACACGAAGTTTGATTACTATTATCTGTGGTGGTATCATTACCGCGGTAACCTTGTCATACCCGAGTGTTATTTTGTAAAACACATTTGATTTTGCGCCAAAAACAGGTCGTTTCGAAATCGTCTAAAAAAAAAAAAAATCGAAAAATATTATATTTTCACTAGGACCGACAATATTAGAGGAAAATAAGTTTGAAAATTATTATTGATGTGTAAACATCTGTTACAACTGTATGAGGGTAAATCTCGGGAAATGGAACGGAAATGTGTAAGCCGTTGTCATGACAACTAATAATAATATTTATTAATTTACACGCAATATTAACAATATTAATTAATTTTAATTTGTATAATTGCGTGTAATGTGCAAACTGTTGTCATGACGACTAATAATAATATTTATTATCGAAATTACTTTGAATAAAGATACCGATATTCCAATCACAATTCCGTTCCACTTTTACCGCTCACGCGACGTTTACACATCAATGTCTCCAGTACTAGCTGACTGTTTTATTATTATTATTATTATTATTATTATTATTATTATTATTATTATTATTATTATTATTATTATTATTATTATTATTATTATTATTATTATTATTATTATTATTATTATTATTATTATTATTATTATTATTATTATTATTATTATTATTATTATTATTATTATTATTATTATTATTATTATTATTATTATTATTATTATTATTATTATTATTATTATTATTATTATTATTATTATTATTATTATTATTATTATTATTATTATTATTATTATTATTATTATTATTATTATTATTATTATTATTATTATTATTATTATTATTATTATTATTATTATTATTATTATTATTATTATTATAATTGAAATATTATTATTATTATTATTATTATTATTACCTATTATTATTATTATTATTATTATTATTATTATTATTATTATTATTATTATTATTATTATTATTATTATAATTGAAATACCCCGTTATTACTTCGTATAAATTTCACAGTGTATAGTGGCGTCTTCTCGTAAAACGTCCCACATATACTCACATAGCGATACGACCGCGGTATCGTATAATATCGTACACGTCTCTGTTTAGTGCACAGAAAAAAAAAAATACGAAATAGAAAAGACAATGCGACCGAGGTGTGTGTGTTCGGGAGGCGCGGCCGTACGGGTTTGTCACCGCGCACTAGTATATCATATTATATTATTCCACAAGCGTATTATAACCCTTTTGTAGCGTTTGTAAAATAACATTAACCCGCCCGTGGTTTTTTTTCTTATGAACGTTTAAAAATTCGCGTTATTAGCGACATCGATTGTTTTCTCCTCCTCGCGCTGCCGGACCGTTGCCGAAGACAATGGACGCGTCGCGCAAAGATCCCGAAGACATTGTAATATTTCATTTCGTCGTCGACTGTTTTACATATTGTAAATTATCATCTGGCGTTTTAGAAAATTGATGATATACACCGCGTGTATCTAATATGATAATCGCAGTTAAATATTATAATTAGGGCCCGGATGTTGATGCCCCAGAAAAAAAAATACTTATGTAAAATTCGCCTTAAAAAAAAATGCATAAATGACTTAAAACCACAAAAAATGCCTAAAAAAAAAGCCCTTTAAAAATTTAATTTACTATTTACGAACATAGAAAAACCATTTAAAAATTGTTTATATTACCTATAAATTATTTATAAATTTTTTTTTTTTCATTTATCATTTTATTAATTAAAACTAATACGCTTGCGTGTTAAACAACTACAATACGATATTGTATTGGATACGTGTATATTAAATTTATTCGACGTATTTTATATTTCTTATTTGCAGTTTTTATTACCATCGTTTTACGGTTTTTTTTTAACTAAAATTTATGCATACATTTTTTATCAAGTATAAACGAAAAAAATATATATTACGTAAAATAATAATAATAAAACTCGTGATTTTTCTGTCAGTTATTGAAATATATTTTTAAAATGACATAAAAGTACCAAAAATGACCTTATAAATTTTCAATAAATACAATAAAAAAAAAAGCCAAATAACGTTAAAAAATGCGAATTAAAAATTAATTATTTAGGTTCGTATATGTTATTGAATCACATTTTTAGCTAGGAAAGCATCGTTTAAGTCGTTCTAAAAAAAAAAATCAATGCAAAAGTCATCGACTTCCGGGCACTAATTATAATATACGCTTGCAATTGGCTGTTATTGGACACACACTATTATCGACAATCTCGTCGGTTCCAACGACTTATATAAATAAATCACATCTCGTACATATTCAATAAACAATAATAATAATAATATTATAAATATTATATTATTTGCAGCGAAGACCGAAGCTTTTTTTTTCGGTTTATTAAGGCGTGCCGTTGATATTGATGCGGTTTTTTTTCTCCACTTTTTTCTATTCGAGATAGAAAATATCGCTTTTTCCACGGCCGTTTGTACGTATAAATATAGAAAATCAAATGGAAAAGTGTTTCGAATTGACAGAAGGAGCTGCAGATGAAAGGGACGTGTAAATACACGTAAGTACTTGTGTCGTCTCCAAAGACTTAAACGCCGGACGGACCGTGTGCAGCCTCACACATTTCGCCGGTTCGAATCGACAATAATATTCGTTTTACGACTTATCGTCCCACGCTGTAGCCGACGCCACCGCCACCACGTGTTTGAAATTATGTTTTCTATATATATAAATTACGAGTTTATAATATTATGTTAGACGGTCCTTAAACGTGTCCTTCGTCCTTAGTCATATAACATATTAGGTCCGCAGTTACGAGCTCATTTAATCGTATATATATATAGAGCTGTCGTGTATAGTAGAAAAAAAATTTTTTTTTAGACGTTGTTTATATACTCTATTTTTTTACGCGCGCATAAATCACGCGGAGCTTTATACGCAATGTTAAATATAATATAATGTGTGTCTGTGTATTAAAAAACAAATTCTTAGGTCTTTGGATTTGTTTTTATTTTTATCTCCTAAAACAATATTGACTTTAATATTAAATACAGAGCTGTCAAAGACAAAACAATATTATCGCGACAATATAAATTTCAAACGTTTTCTCTGAATCATTACTGATTCAACTATACTATTATTTCGTGTAAAAACGTTAAGAATCGAAATAGAAAAACAAAACTATAAGAGAATTTGCTGAATTATTCATGATAAATTATACGAGCAGTAGTTTTCCGGAAGTATGTTCGTTATTACACATTATTTTTCTAAAAAAAATACCTATAACGGTAGCTATACGGCCGATCGGTCATTTTGAAAAATTACAAAGGATTATTTAAGGAATTCCGTGGAGCAAGAACGATCGTTATCAGATACCGCGTTGTTGAATATAATATAATATATAGGAACTGGAGAAGCAGAACTCGTGAACGTTTCGCGACTTATTAAGACTACTTTGCGAATTTAAAAGCTCGTAGAGTAAAACTTTAAATGTCATTTGTTAATAAATTATACACCTATTTAATTATTTAATAAAATAAAAAAAAATACTAATAAAATACTCTATTTAATATACACCTAGTTTTATACATTTAAACCGAACTGCAAGGATTGGTCCATTCAAATTTTTCGGGTGCTGAATTCGTATACTTACTGTTCACGAGTGTTGGTAGATAAAAATATTTTAAATGTCGCGTACATAGGACATAATAAAAACAATTTATGTAGCGATTTTATATTAACTAGTTTTCATGTTATCAACAATACCGCAGGCGCGAAAATTCGTAGTTACGCCACTGCAGACGTGTAATTTTAATACGGATTTATACACAAAAAAAAAAACACCAGAAAATTGTTAAAATTTTAAAATAATTAATTACTTGTTTATCGTAGTTTTTTTTCATAAAATAAAATTAGCGCTGCGTTTACGGGCAATACAGTAGATAGGTTTAGAGTGTGTTTCGCGGTTGAAATAAAAAGTGTCATTTTTTTTTAGTTTTTATATACTTTCAATAAAACCTAACCCTAATATACATAATATGGTGACAATAATATTATGTACATATACCATACTTGATATACATATACCGTACACGTCGCGAAATAACAACGCGATGACTAATTTTTTTCATTTCTATATAACAATATATCGCGCACTCGATTTAAATATTTAATAATTTTGTTTGAACGTTTAGAAATCCGTGGCGAGTCGTGTTCCGTTTGCCAGTTAAAACGAACGTTTTTTTTTTTTTAGCATATCCATAGCGAGTACAACGACTTTATAGTGAACACAAAAAAAAAAATCATAATAATTACGAAACGGTACGTGAGCACCGCTCGTAATCGTTTTCGTTTCTATATTACATATTCGCGTCATCGGTTTTTTCGATTTTCGATAATATATTGCAAGTAATTTAAATATTGTTCACATATTATAATATTATCGCGCCAACGGACTGTATACGACGATGTTTTCCGTTTTAGCGCTTAAGATAAAAAATATTCCAAAATCGTACAATGATTTACCGTATACCGCTATGCGTACTGGCGCATTTCGAATGCGATACGAGTACAACGCGGTTTTTTTAAACGTTGCTATCGAAATTCCTAAATAATAATTCTCTCTCTCGTTATATATTTTGCCCGAAAAACTGCGCGTTCCGTAATATGATCGTTAACATAGATTCGTTTTTTTTTTTTTTTACGAATACACGTTATTAAACGTGTGAATAGGAAAGATTCCTCTAAACAAGCTAAAACTTGCGCTCCGCTTGGGTCTCCGCAATCATTTCTCAAGGGCTCCGTTCATTTCACCATAAAAATTCAGTAAATTATTCGTTATTTAAAACAACGAGCGAATGTATAAGACTCCGCGTCTACTCGAACGCGATAATAATTCACCGATACGCGTACAAACGATATTAAAATCCCGATAAGAAAATATAATTATCTAATTTTAAAATGGTCGTGCAAATTGTGTTATCTGGCAGATACTTTTTTTCGAAAACGAATGAATTCAGCATCACATCTATACGATAGGGAATCGGAAGACAATATTCGACGCTAATATGACAAAATTTCAGCGCTAAATGTAAAAAAAATAATAACGTTCTACGTGGAAAGAGTCGACAATGAGGACTTCAAACTTTTTACAAGAAAACAATTTGTTTCAACGCGTAACTTCGTATTATTTTTCAATAATCTCAAGTAGTTTTATTCTCGTTTTGTAGATTTAAATAATAATTTATAATATTTTCTCCAATTAAACCAAGTAAACTGTAACACAGGCAGATAAAATTCGACGTTAAATATTTCTCGGGACTCCACGAGAAACTAAAAAAAAAAAAAATGCTCCGCGGCTGAAAAAGTTTGGTAACCGCTTTCGTCCAAAGCATTTGTGCGCAGGAGGTCTCGGATTTTATTAACCGCGCTTTGCTGAGTTTGTACTCTTATGTAACAATACACTCTGCTGTTGCTCGCATATACACTGTAACGCCGTAACCGAAAAACTATTCCAAACGTCTCACAACCCTCTAATTAATAATAACAAAATGTTGCTTTTGAATTCGGTCGAAATCCTTCTGCAGACGATTCTACGGGTGTTAGAGATTTCAATTCTTATATAAATTCAAGAAGAAAACGAAAGAAATTAGCGAATTAAAACAAATATATCATTAGCTCCGATCGATTTCTTTTTATCCGTCATTATGGTACGCTCGTCGTATAGAATATTGTTACAGACTGCAGTATGAAACGGTTATCGACAAGAAACTGCAGATTCGAAACTCTGTAGGCTTGAAGCGCGCGTTTTTTCGATTCGAGTGAGATTTTAAAAATGTCGACTTTATCTCGACCCTTAAAGTTAGTGTTGAGACACGCGTGTTATATCGAACGTAAAACAGCGTCCGGAGGATATTGCCCGAAAGAGAGTTTTTATGTTGAAAAAAAAAAAAGTAAAAATTAAAAAAAAATTAACCTTCGCGTGTGCAACAAAACGGAACGCGCACGGGCCTGCGCGGCTGGCCGGAGGCGATAATGCGACGTGCGTGTGTATATATATAAAATGTTTATAAATATTTTTTTTTAAATAAATATTTTTTTTTTTATGCACACGAACACTACCAATCGGTCGGTTGCTGTATTATGCTTTCGGATCGGTGAACACAGAATATGACGTGTGCGTGTGTACGAACCGGATTACCGGAAGGGTCCTGCAAGTGCAGGACTAGTAAAATATTCATGAGCAATAATTTTCTCGATTAATTATTTTTACAGTCCGTTGTGATGTGAAAAGAGTAGGAAAAACACCGGTTGTGTGCTTGTTTAGCTGGGGAGGGGGAAAATGTAAAAAAATGTAAAAAATGACGCGGAATACATATAGCGTGCTGCAGGCAAAACGGCGAGATTTTATTTTATTCTTGAAATAAAACATTCTACGTTAATAAAAATTTTAATTCTCCTAAAACGACGTATTCGAGTGTTTTAACGCTGTTCTGTTAAATTTCAATTTTATTTCGGTTAATACGGTTTACATAATATTCCTGTATTGATTATGTAGTATTTATACAAACTCTGACAATTTACAAGACCGTATGCAGTAATATAATGTGGTAGGTACATATAACAATTGCAGCGTCAATAAAAAAAGACATATCTAAAACCTAGGATGACAGATGATCGCTTATTAATAATACCCGTATTTTACACATATTTAACAATTTTTTTATATTATGAAATAATAATAACCAAGCCAAAGATATATAATATGAAAAAAAAAGGAACATATAAACTATTAGTTGTTATTCGTTTATAACCGCGGTTTCAAAATCAAAAATTTATAATCAGGCGTTGAAAAAAAAAATACGACAACAGAATAAAAAAACAAATACTAAACAAAATTACCCGAAGAGAAAAGTACGAATATTATAATGAAAAGTCTTATAAAGTTAATAAAGAGCCATATTTTTTTTTTAAATTTTATTCGCTTTGCTGTTTTCTTTTTTCATTGTAATATTCATAATTTTTTCTAATAAATTTTCGTTCATTTTATTTTTTCGTTGTATTTTCCTATATATTGCTAACGATATTTCGTATAATATAATAATACTCTTTGGTTTGATTCGCATTTTTTTTTACATAAAAATTTACTATTACAAATTCGTACATACACACAAATTCATAAAATCGTTGCGATACGTTACTATTTTTTTTATGGTGTATTATAATTAACGCGTTTAGTCAAAATTTTGATACACACATTTTGATACATTACAATTTTTTTATACGAATTTTTTTTTACGCAAAGACATCACGGGCGTTAAATCTTTATTTGAATATAATCCAATAAAATATATAAAATAAATATTTTAATAAAAATTCCTAAACACGCGTCCGACAACGGCGGATACGATGATGGGCGCATATACCGCGTGTGTCGTCGCTATTGAATACAACAACAACTGTCGCACCGATTGTACCGTCTTCGGCGGTGGGCGTGCTGCACGGAAATCCGAGATGGCTTCTCTTCTTTTTTTTTTTCTCTGGTGCGCGCTTACCTACGTCAAGCTGTTTGCGCGGTTTTTCAGGTGCTTCGGTCGCTCTCTCCGGCGACCGAGGAAAACCTCTAGAAAAACGGGACCGGAAGAAGGCGGGCGCGCGTCTCGTATTTTTACTCCATCGATACATAAACACCTGCGATCTCGTTCATCCGTACACACGCACACGCTTTATATTATTATTATTATTATTATTATTCTATAATAATAATAATATGTATTTTACAATGCGCGTAGGTGTGTAGATAATATTACACGCGTCTCGTTGGTTCCCGTCAGTGGCGTATACGTCGCGAAAACCGTATCGGGACGGGCAGATGACGACGACTATATAATAATGACAGAATCTCGTTCCGGACGTACCGTTTGTATTTTTCTACACGGGAAAAAAACCTCGTGTATCGCTATATTTCATAACTAAAAGCGGACGGAGTGTTTCTTTTTTTTACTCCGCAGTCGTATCAGTGGCGTATTTGAGACTTCACCTCAGGGGGGGGGGCGATGGTAAAAGAACTCCCCCCCTTCCCACCAATAAAAAAAATTACATGTAAGAATATAATTATTGAACAAAACACATTTTATTTATAATCATTTTATTTATTTAATTTACAAAACTAAGTCCATATTTCTTTTTTTACTATTAGCAAATGTACCAATTACATCATCTACATTTAATGTTATAGTATGGTGAATATTAAGCAATGCCAAACCCGTTAGGCGATCTTGCCCCATTTTTGATCTCAGCCAATATGATATAAAATAATATCATTTTTTTTAAATCTCTGGGGGGGGGGCGATTGCCCCTATCGCCCCCCCCTCAAATACGCCACTGAGTCGTATACACGTATGCGCTGAATACCGCAGTTGCGTTCTCAGGAATTTTCAAAGGGAGCGAGGTGGTTTTGGATAATTTCTAAAAAAAAAAAATATGTGGGTGGGCTCTGGGCCCACACCCCCTTGATTATGACAATTCAATATTATTTTTGATAATGTTTTAATGTGGAAAAATGACACAGTAATACAATTTTTTATTATTTATAATACTAAAATCGAATTTTCTTGGCTTTTTTGCCAGATCGTCTACCACTTCCTCGGCTGTTAATGGAACTCCTCCACGAATCGTTAACACTGTTACTCCATTGAGCCGGGTCTATTTTTAATAACGTTCAGTAACGAGTAACAAATAATAATAACGAAAACGCGTTTTAAGCATCACTCATACCGGGTATTTAGACGGTAAAACGGACTCGGAGAAACGCCTTGGAAGAAATAATACGCGTTATTTTTTCCTCCACAAAAAAAATAAAATCTGGACTTCGGACTCGACTCGATTCTATTATAATAAAACTGTAATCGTAAATAATATGAATTATACGATGAGACAATGAATATTGGGCCTAACTGATAACCCCTAAAGTTGTTCATAGTGTTCGTAAATCATATTATACATAGAGATTTTGCTAGAGCGGGCCTAGCTTAAAGATGTTTGACACACGGCACACCTGTGCGCACGCATACCCTTCAAATATTATACATAGACTGGGCCTAAGAGATTTTGTGCGAAGCAGCCCGATAATAATTAACGATGCGATATAATGGCTTACAAATATTGTACATTTCGTATTTCGAAATACGCCTCGTGTTTAGCTCAATTCCGTCTACAATACCATACTCGTAAAAGCAACAACAAATGACTTTAACCACATTGTATATTAATTGAAAACGTATATTTTAGTTATTTGTTCGTACATAATATTATATCGCCATACTACACAGAAAGTATTTAAACTGCAGTCGGTAATTTACTTAGTGCCTCGCTTTTTTCTTCGGATAGTCTATGGCTGTATTAGACAGTCGCAATGGTGCTTTTCTCTGTTGCCGTTAAAACTAATAAAAAATTTTTTTTTTATTAAATATAAAAGATCAACCACGCACTCAAAGTGACAAATCGATTTAACTATTTGATCGGCCCATCGGGAAATTTCCCGTTCTATCAGACCGCCTCTGTATACACACACACACACACTGCAGCAACAGCGGCGGGAGCGGATTCGAATTTTAGTTTCTGAGCGTTGGTTTTACAACGAATCTTATTTTTTTTCTTGTGTACACGTTTTCGACCAATAAGTTTGTTCCAAAAACGAACTGTGATTGTAAAGATCGTTGTTCCCCTTCCGGTAGAATTTTCGACATAAATTGTCGCTCCGCTCACAGTCTAATAATCGCAAATAAAACTTTTGTGCGGAATTTCTGTAACGAAAACACAGTGTTTGAAGTATAAAATCGTGAATTCCTATTGCGGAATATGTTAAAAACGAGGCGAAATTTTAAAATTTTTTTTTTTTGTTGACTTCAGAGGACTCCGCGGGAAACTTTTAACCCGCGAAACCGCTGCAGCTGGTGATAAGGGGGAAAAAAGAAACGTTTTCAGTAAAACACGAATCGCTCGTTTCGTTTACCAGTCGTTCGCTCGATTTACACCTGTAACCAGGGTCGGCCTGGCCATGGCCGCTAGGCCGCGAATGCGGCCGGGGCCCCATCTTTTTTTTTTATACCAATATTTTTGAACGCAATGTCTCCACCAGTTTTGAAATCTTTGCCTTGTATTATTATAATGTATAAAAAAAAATAATGCAAAAATTGATTTGAGAACAGCGGTTCGAGCCCCGAACCGTACGTGTCAAATCGTGGTATTTATCCATTGGACTATTATAGTACGAGCCGAAAGACGGAAAAAATAAACCTATTAAAGAAACACGGTAAAATTGGCAAATTTCAAATTGCTGTAACTTAAAAACTAAATCCGACCACCAAATTCTAACTTCAACATAGGTTCTTTTATTAACCTGTATTAATTCTATATAGAAACAGAAGGCGCTAGTCCGAAAAAAAAAAATTAATTTTTTTTCGTAAGTGGCCCGGAAAGATCTTATTTGCCCGGTAAAAATTTTAGAGTCCTTGGATCTGGGACACCCTATATAATGAATTGTTTTTTATTGATATGTATTTTTTAACTTCATATTAAACCAAGGGGCAGGGGGCCCCAGAATAAAAAGATCCACGGGCCTATGGTGTGCCAGGCCGACACTGCCTGTAACCCATTATAAAATGCTCGTGACTATTACGTATATATACGCAGAAATAACATTTTTTTCGTTTTCCTTTCGAATTTTCTACAAAAAAAAAATAAATAATAAATCATCCGGCATTGTAGTAGTTCGATTCTATCGCGGTTCGCTGGGAAGCCGGTTCCACTGTTGCACGGACGCCGAGGTACAATATTATATCACTGACCTCTCGCGCGTACGGCCGGGACGATGAAGCGCGATGAAGCGGCGTGTGAAAGTTCGTGTAAACATACGCGGAACACTCGAAGTGTGTTCACTTCGCCAGGGGCACGAAGTCACGCGGACGTCGCGGCGACCTTGTTTTACGTGCGACCGACGAAGACGGTGCGTGTACCCGCCGCGCCGCGCTGCAGTCGACGCGATGATTTACTCCTCTCTCTCCGTCTCTCGAGGTCCGGTATTTATTTAGTGTGTTTTTCGTTTTGTAATCCTTTCGTTTTCAACCCGTTTTGTGCATATTATGCGTATGTAAACACGTTTTTTTTTTCCTACGCCGATCCGTACGCGGAGTACCTATAATACCACCACAAATTTACGCGCAGAAGAAATAATGACCCGTAAATGATCTCCGTCCGCCGCCGTCGGCGCGCGTGAAATCGAAGAAGATTTCACGTTCTCCGTAGCGCGCCCAATCCCATTTGTTAATATTATTATTTAACGAGCAATTTTTTTTTTCGACAATTATTTACCCACACAAAAAAAAAAACAACGAGATATTATTTAACCGCCGCACGGTCGGACGTTAGAATATCTAAGGAAATTTTAACGAATTCAACGATTTTTCGTTTATGCTTTATTTTTTTTCCCCTAAAATATATTACGCGATAAATTTTGTTTCGATTCAATAATATTTATAGGCAAAAAAAATTACTCGCTGCGTGTTCACCTGTTCTTATTATAATAGCGCTTTAAAAAGTAAATTTGATTTTCGTTATTTTAGAAGAAGAAAAAAAACAAATCGTCTAATATTCGAATTCATCCACACTTTACACGGTAGATAATCGGCTTGAAAATAGATTCACCTATTATTGATGTTAATAATATTCGAAAAACCGCAGTAATTGCGGTATTAAATATGACGGATGAAAAACTGCGACAGAGTAATACGCGATCTTCGTTAACGTATCAAAAAAAAAAAGACCTAACTCGATAAATTTTCACTCGATTTCGATCACTTTTCTTTTAAAGCAAACTAGCTATTTTAAACTCAAGAGAATTGAATTAAAGAAGACAGTATACATTATCGAATTGGACAAAACAAAAAGGTCGACGCGGGCCGTAAGGCTACCTCCTCTCTGAATCTGCCACTGATTATTACTTATTTTGCAAACGTCGATCGAGTGTCGTATCGATCCTACTGCAGAGGTTGCAGCTGATTTGCTAACGACATAAGGCGTTTCGACGATTCCTTTTTTTTTCGCGCGTATAACTTCGGGGAAATCAAATGGTACGTGGATAAAATAAGTGCCGTCAAACGAACGTATTACTGTGATGAAAATGAAAATCAACGTTAGTGTGCAATAATATTTTTTTGAAAATTGTTTTTTCTCCTTAGAACTCCCGAAATAAGAGGAGCTGGAGCATAGATAATACATAATGGATAGGCCACGTGTATACAATATGTGTGGCGGGCAGCGTTCCTGAATAAAGAATATTAAAATCAAATATTCTATCCTACTCAGCAAGAAATTATTTTTTTGTTCCATGAAATAATAATTGAAAAATAGTACATTCTGTTATCCACGTATCGGTTATGTAAATATTTGCTGAGTGACACAGAAGATTCGGGAACGTCTGATAACGAATATGACCTATCCATTATGTATTATCTACGAGTGGGAGCCACATCGCCTCCCCGCGATCGACCGTAGCAGCAGATCCGACCACCGTATTCTCACCGCGCAGACCGAAGGAGGTGAAAAAAATTGCGCATTTATTGTTCGTTTGGCGATTTCATTGTTCAACACACGAATAATAATAATATATTTCGTCCGATTGTTTGTTCGCGTATAATAATATATATATATATATATTATATTTAGTCTCTCATATAAAATATGTATTATTACATCACGAATCCGGGGGATCTAGTGTATATGGAAATCTTTTGAAAATTCTTCTTATTCCTTTTCATAATTCGTATTACAATCATATTTTTTATTATTTTTTTTTTTACCACGTCGCATTATGTCGAGCGCTTATAAAATATATGAGTTACGACGCGACACCCGTTTACTTACGTGAATAACTCTATTGTACGCATGCGGCGTGCATTATGTTCAACGTTCCTGGGAAAGGGATTCGAAAACGGGATTTATTTTTTTATTATTATTCGTTTATAAAAAGTATGTATATATAAAAAAAAAACGGGTTTTTTAAAATTATTATATTTTCGGTTTTCTACGCGTACATATATTATATATTACGAGAATATGACTTTTCGAGCAAAAAGCGTTTCAAAAAAAAAAAAAATGGTAACAATTTCATTCTTCGCGACAAAACTGCTGCTATAAGAATATTAAAAACGAGACTCGTTTTTTTTTTTTAATAAATAACATTTTTCTTTCGCTGCGCATTCGGTCTCATTGTGTTTTTTTTTTATATATATACACGAATCGTAGGGAAAAAAACAACAAACGAATGTACATAAATAATAATAATTCATTTTTCCGTCTCCGCACGTTATTATAAATATATTATTAACAACAATGTACACGACGCGAGTATGTCGTCGGCACTCGAGAATTTATTATTTTTTTAACAATCGTGTGTAGTAGAATGTCTGTTCTATTTTTAGTTTCGATATTACGCGTTTAAGGCGACACTCTTGTATTTTCGCGGTCATATTTTTCTTTTTTTTTTACCAGAGAGACGACAAACGACTCTCGAACATTGCAACCGTTCTTGGCACTGCACTTGCAGGTAAACTGGCTGAGAAAAAGTTTCTCCATAACCTCGGACGAGTAAAAATCCGGTCGCGTTCGAGGATGTCGCAAGAAGATGGTCTTACTCGTTTATCTATATAGCTTGCTGAACGTTCGCCGAGAAATCGATTCAAATTGACCGCTTTGCTAAAATTGCTACGTATTCGTCGCTGGAGACTTCGGCTGTTCCGATTTAAACAGGTTTCTGAAAAGGAGGCGTTTTTTTCATTTTCCAAATGCGCCTCATAGATGCGGAAAAAATGCTAATGACCGGGATTTCGGGGTAACTCGTAATGTTCGAAAAACCAACTCCGTTATTCTCTGGATAAGACATTTGCAACGAATATTCATAAGATTTTGTCAAAGCGAGAGGTTAGGTTAGATTTTTTTCTTAGAGCCGTCTTGGCTTGCCGACGTTGTAGCTGCGTGAAGCCGTAACGAGTGTTGAGATTAACCGAAAATTAGTCACTCGTCGAGTTAATTCGGAGAAGAAAAAGTAACGCGTAAACAGTGACTCGATTTTAACCGTCACTAGTTAGAACGCCCTGCAGCATCTTATGAATCGTATTTGTCAATACGAATAAGAAGTATTATATCGATTATATTATATGAAACGTAGCCGACGGCAAAAAAAAAGGTGAACAGAAGCTAGTGCAGTGCTAATGAAAAGAAATCCATCAGAAATATAAATGGACCTAAAAACCAAACAATATGAAATAAAATCGAAAGTCTAACTGAAAGAGCTGTTTGGAGAACAGGACATAATCGAGAAAAGGAAAAGAACACTTAGAATGAGCTGGTTAGGAGATGACGTATCGAAAAGCATAGCAAAGGATGCATTTAGAGTGGACACCGGAAAGTAAAAGATCGCTGGGAAGACCAAAATTAAGATGGTTCGATTCATTAAAAAAAAAACCTCCACTGTCCGGGAGTTGTTGATCCTAGCTCCTAGTGGCTGGGAAACGGGAAGAATCGGGAATCGGGTCGTGTTCAGCAGCGATGGATCTAAAATGGTTTCAAATAAGAAGAAGAAGAAGTCACTCGTCGAGTTCGAAGTTAATTTGAAAAAAAAAAATAGGTAACGCGCGTAAATACAGTAACTCGATTTTAACCTTTCGCTCGTTAATGCCCTGCAGCCTAGTGTAATTATGCGGTATTGATGTTATTTGCCGATACGTATATGGGAGCCGCGACTTCTATTAATTATGATTTATACGAACGTTAATAGCTTTTTACAGTGTAAATTATTTATTATGTGTAGACCGAAAAACGGTTAATTGCGTTTCCCCGAGTATGTACAGTCGGCGTATTTTGTAATCGCGTGTATCGATCTAATGCTGCAGCATATTTCGCAATAATTAATCCAAACGGACCCTCGCTATACATGAACTCGCACTTTCTATACGCAAGTCATATTAGTTTTAGATATTATGTTTAATATATGGCGAATCGCGATGATAGGAAAAAATATAATCGAATCGCAATATTGAAGTGTTCCCTGCAACAACCGGACAAGTTCATTTTATTATTATTATTATTATTATTATTATTATTATTATTATTATTATTATTATTATTATTATTATTATTATTATTATTATTATTATTATTATTATTATTATTATTATTATTATTATTATTATTATTATTATTATTATTATTATTATTATTATTATTATTATTATTATTATTATTATTATTATTATTATTATTATTGATTATTATTATTAAATATTATTATTATTATTAATAATACGTTGAATTAGAGTTGTTGATGAAGTTGATGAGTGTCTGATGAAGTAAATTATATCTGTACTTATTCGGGATAGAAAATTTAGTCAATATAGTTTTTTTAATAAAACTAATTATAAAATTAATATATTTTCAAGTGTTCGAGAAATTTTTAAATTAACACGCGAAGATTAATAATAGATTCCATGGTCCTGCGACAACATACTTTTTGTATATTTACAAAATTTATTTGAAAAAAAAAACAAATTGAAATGTAACTTTAACAAATACTCATCAAGTGATCCCCATTCGTATCGACATCCACATTAAATGGAGTCCGCATCATTTTTTTTTTTTACTATATAATATACGTATGAAATACAATACGAGTCTTTTCGGAAGGCTTAATCTCCTATACGCCTATTTGCATTTATCTACTAATTTCCTACCCCCCACCAAATTCAAGCACTACAACGTGTAGTATAATAATTCGTCGACTGCTGCAAACGGAAAGACCGCGTATTATTACACACAAAGAGCGTATACGGTCGTGTGAGATAATAAATTTAAAAAAAAAAAAAACAAAAAAAAACTCCCGTCGTGGTCTTCGATACGATTATGGTACACACATTTGTCCGACGTGTCTTTACAACAACAAAAAATAATAATAAAAGCAATTATTATCTCTCGTAATAATCTTCAAACCACCTCCGAAATGGTCTCCATACGTGTGTGCATTATATCTTACACAGTCATACAGATGTTTTATGTAATAAAATATATAAGACCGTCTCGAGCGGTGGATGGTGAAAAAACGGTTTTGTTTTTTTTTTTAAACTTTTTACAAGAAATGTTAACGTTCGGATTTCACACGAACTGTATGACAATATTATCGAATTTATACTCTCATCGTGTGGGCTCAAGACGTAACGTATTTTTTTTTTTTATTTTTTAGGGCTTTATTTACATAAATATTAACGCACTCTATTAAGATCGGATAGATTTTTTTAACGCGCGACAATATTTCCAAAAAAAAAAAAAATTATTTGTCTTTTATTATATTGTAATAGGTGTACATCACACGAAGCGTCAACACTCGTTTAAAAAAAAAAAAAAAAAATCAAATTTATTACGTGGACACGCGCCGACTTTGTAATTCGAATATTATTATAATGCGGAGTGGGGAGGTTTATTTATTTATTTATTTAAAAAAAACACGATTGTTGATAAGTGAGATAATCTGACCGACGCGTTTTCATTGCGTGTACATGACGTGATCGTAAGGCAAGTCTTTTTGGCTCGCCGCGACAGTTCACAGGCGGTGTTTACACGTGTTTTAGTAAGTATTTTAGCGGTTAAAAGGAAGTCTCGCCGACGATTTTCAGTGGTAAAAACGCGTACAGAAAAAAAAAATTACTATTCAGAGTGATGTTTAACGATAAAACGCCTATAATAAAAAAAAAGAGAGTAACGCGTTTCAAAAAAAAAAAAAAAGAGAACCTCTCTTGCGCGGTATTCAAAATATCGATCGGAAAAAAAATGTTTCAGAGATAAAAAAAAAATGTATTTTTGTGTTCGTCGTATCGGCTTATAGTCCAGTCAAATTAGATATAAGTTTGGAACTAATTCCTCGAAAGCTGAATTTTGGTTCACAATTAGTCCACGTCTTACTGATGAACATACTAAAAGTCCCCAAGCCTACCCCTTGTGCGTAGCCCTCCACCCCTCAAAAGGGGTGTTTTTGACCTCTCCGTTATTTTCACTTATAAATCGTTAACTGTTAGACTTATGGCTAAAATGAATAGAATCAAAATTAAAGTCCGTAAAATTTCCTATAGGAACATTGTTTATTTTTTACTTAAATTATCACAACATAATGGTAAGTACAACTTTAAAAAAATAATAATAAAAAAAATTTTTTTTAAATTAATAAAACCTATTTTTAGCCAAAACTCCTGGTCAAACGCTAAAATTACTTATTATAAAAATTAAAGAACATATAATTTTACATAGAACACTGTTTTTTTTTTAAATATTTATACATTATTGTAAGCTCCAGCGTTGTTGATATAACTTTGCCGAATTTTCGTCTAATTTGACTGGACTATTATATTATGCAAAACGCATTAAAGTGAAAGTTCACTTTGACGGGTACTTTTTTCTGTTTTGCGGGAACACGTGAATTTCAATATATATTTAAATATTTTGACACTTTTAGATTACCTATTATTTTTCACAATTGAGTATTCAGAAGTCCCTAAAAAGCGGATGTGTAACTATCGTTTTAAACGAGTTTTCGTGGACGGGAAAGCGGATAATCCGGTGTATGTCGATGGATCAAAAAATAAAATAAAATAAATGTGTGATAAATTCGAAAATTACGAACGAATAAAAAAATTATGGACAAAACTCGTATCTCGTATAAACAAGCACGAAGTTACGAATTCAAAAAATTCGATTATTCTTCGCACACGTGGTTTCAATGACCTGGCACATGGCGACTCGGCTTTTTGTGAATTTGTTTACGGATGGATTTACTGTAAAATATTTTTTTTACCATTGATTCATATCCGCCAAAAGACTTAAACGCCCGTGTATAACGTCCATCCGTCGGACGTAATTCTGGTATCGGAGAAAGTACTTGCTTTTGAATTATAAGGGTGTAAAGAAAAAAGTGGCTCTTTCAAAAAAAATTCCAAAACATCGACATTGTCTACAACCGACGACGTTGAAAATAAGACGTCTGTAATTTATATTTTTAAACACAAGGGCCGTTTGCTTTATTGAAAATACACTTATCAGACGTGATGGTAATTTTCTATTTGTCATTCTGAATCGTAAATCACGACGAACGTCTTTGAAGTCTCCTCGATACAATAAAATTAGTCTCTATTATCCTCTTATTCTTTTACACATAAAGGAACTGGTTTTACGAGTATATTGCAAAACTATCGAACATTTTTTTGGAAAAATTTTTTCACAAAACTGGTCGTCTACGACGTGTGCACTACGTCTTTTGTATTTCTTTTTACTTACGGGAAAGAGAGGCACATAATTATTATTTTCTTTTACCTAAAATAATGAACCCGCTCGAAATGTGGCAATGAAATCGCTTCCCGTTTAACTCAATATTTTACGATTTTCTCCGGGATTTAAATTTTATAAAATTTATTTGATTCTGCGACAATAATTACGTAAAAGCGTACTCATATAGAAACGGATAAATTTTTAACTCGAACAAATCCACAATCTGTGCATGTAATAACCTGTTTCCTCTTAGGTAAATACGCCTCTAATACCATCCCGACACACAACCTTGCCTCCAGTTTTCCCTATCCGATGCCTGTCTCCTCCGGTCTAAACCTCCTCCTAACGCTTCCACATCCTTTCTCACTACGTTCTCCCGAATCAAACGTGGTCTTTCCAGCGGTCTTTTTCCAGTAGGATTTCCTTGTAGTACTATTCGTATGATTGGATTATGACAACGCCAAACATGCCCAGCCCACTGTAATCATAATGATACTATTAGTACGTAATAATAATAATAATATAAATATTATAATATCCTGCGCAGTGTAGTATATAATAACGTGGAGTCGTCGACCGATCTCCTCTGTCAGTGACGAAGCGCTAAACGATGGTTGGTGCGAGGAGGGCCGAAACTTCATGACACGTATATATATACGCTGTATGCGTACAACAGGAAGTTCGTTACACACCCGTGGACACCGGCCGCCGTCGCTGCACACACACACACACACTACGCGCAGGAAGTCCAGTTCCGGTATATATCGCGAGCACAATGCGCACTCTAATTGCTATTATATTCCGAAATTCAATGTAAATTTTTATAACGCGTGTACGCGTGCGTGTTTTCGCGTTGCACGATTCTGCGACCCGCGGAAGCAATATTTTATAATACATTGTAATACGCGTTTGAATTACGTGTGAATTATCTCCCCTTATTGGCACTCTTTGAGTATTTCGGCGAGGTGTTGTCCGTTATTGAGAACCCCCCCAAATGTCTGTACCCAAAAATTCTGCCAGAACGAGGGCTCCGATCTTTACGTGTAAATTTCCGGTAGGAAATTTTATCTATAGTTGATACTTTAAAGAGGTCAGTTTTTCGATTTTCTCAATACTCTTTTTAAGCGTCAGACAAAAAAACAACCAAAAAATTACATTAAAAAACCGGTAGAAACGCGATTTCGTCGAAATCGATTATCGTTATTTCTTCTTCGTAATTTCGAAACCAATGGTCTCGGAAACCTGAAATTTTCACCGAACACGTAACTCTATACTGTATTGACGAAACGAATTTTTCTAAAAAAAATTTCTTTTAATTTTGGGCTATTTTTAACAATTGTAGATCTTCAAGTAGTTTTTTTTTGGTTTTAAGGTTTGAAAATGTAAAACGATGTCGGACGTTTGTGTTACTTCAACTGTATTCAAAAAAAAAATCTTGAAAATCGCTAAGTCACAATTTCTTTCTATAACCATTTCAAATTTTTCGACAAAGAGTATTAGCTAGCGGAGCTCAGCTAAGAATCCCCATGGCTAACTTTCTAGGTATGACAACAGCTTGTCCAAATTGCGACTCGGTCTGCGCATCCAAGGAAATAACAATAATATCGTACTTTTTTTCCATGGAACTGGCACCAGCTGTGTAAATTGAGGGAGGATGCCTGTTGTCCGACAAAATGGAAGGGGAATAGGATTTATCAGTCCGACTTATCACTGATACCAACTTCCATTTTATCAAAAATTATTAAAAAGAATTTCCGTGTTTTACAATTTGTGTCTCTGAGTTTAGTTCGACGTAGTTAGAATTAGTTGTAATATTATAAAAACACTTTAAAATACTTTAAATATTATTTTTAAGCGTATATTAAATAAATAAAAGTAAATTAATAATTGATAAGATTCAGTGTTGATAAGCGGTAGGAAAGTATTTAGTTATATTCTGGTCAAATTCATTATTATTATATTTTTCAGATTTTAGGTTTCAATAGTTGGTAACAGAAATGTGAATTTTTTTTTCTCATCAATTTCTGCTCACACCAATCTGTCGGACGACGGGCTTCCTACGGTAAATTGACTTTATAACGTTAAAAATTAAATGATAAACACAACACAAAACCGAAACATCGTGCACGACATTAACAAGTAATATGATAAAGATTTTTTCTTCTATGGAAGTGGGTGGAACTTCCATAGAAGAAAAAATCATACATGCGTGTCACAAATCTGTTGTCATACCTATAGGTGTATTTAGCCCATGATGAGTATCCCAATACTCGGAAAACAGTCGAGTATATTTCTGTTTTGTTGTCATTTTCGATGCTGTACGCGCGCAATAGCCGCGGCGCGCGAATCCCCGAATTATAAAAATATTATCGGTGGACGAATCCCCCGGGGGGACGAGTCACGACTAAAACGCGACCGTCACGTAGTAGTCTTCTTTGCCCCCCCCCCACCCATCCCCGTCAGTTTTCTTCTTGACCGCACTATACCACATACCACGTATAATATATAATAAATATACACTTTTTTATTTATTTACACCCATTAGAATATATACATATAATATAATATAACGTCTACCGCCGCGGATAGTCATCTGCTGCAGGCTGCGCTGCCTGACCAGAGAAACCTTGAAACTCGGGATCGTGTTACGCGTGTGCTACGCGCTAGCACACGCGTGCACACGTCCCGAAATCCGCTCTGAAAACGTGGAAAAAAAAGACCAACGAAAAACGCTTTTAAAAAACGTTTATATACGAGCGAGAGATGTGATGCATTTTACTGCCGCCCCGGTAGATGACTTACGTGACGAGACGCGCGAGACCGTTTTTTCTCTCTCTCTCTTTTAAAACTTTTTTTTTTTTTTCTCCGCTGCGGTGAAATAAACGCGAGCGATTCGTATACGTACTCGTATATCATTATAATATAGACTAGGCCGCGTGTGATGATAATAATAAGTACTGTGTAGTACGATCCAGACGTGTAAATGAGTATTCGAATAAATAATACGCGCGGTTCGAACACTATACATTTTAGATTCTGAGCGGAGCGAGGGATCTAGCGTGGTTTTACAACGATGATGTTTATTTTTTTTTCTATATCCTGTGTACGGGTTTTCGACCAGAAGGAGTGCTCCGATCACTTCGGTCACGGGTTTGTTTCCGGCAACGATTCGCATCTAGTCGCGGTACTTTTGAGAGATCATTTTTCGATTTTCTCAATAGTTTTTCTAACGCGATAAACTACCGAAAAATTACGAAAAACCGCTAAACATGGGATTATATCACGTATATAGTAGTTTTTTCGCTATAATTTCGAAAATAATCATTCTGTTGTCTTGACATTTTCAACAAAATTGTATCTTTGTACTATACGAGTTCAAAAAAAAAAAAAACGTTTTTCAATTTCAGGCTATTTATAGAAATTTTTAGATTTTTCAGGTTTTTCATTCATAAAACAGTTAATTTTGAGGTTTTTGACTTGAAATTTGGACACAACGTCGGACACATATATTACTTTAATTTTGTACAAAAAAAAAATAGACAAAGTGTATTACACCGAAGCTCCGCTCAGAATCGTTTTATCGAATGCAATGATTTATCATTGCTTTCAAATTAAAAACAAAACTCTAAAATCTTTATCCAAGTAATTCGCGATATCCACAACACCTCGCTGCTCGTTACCTTTTTATTATTATTACAACTATTATTGCTCTACTCGTATTTCGAATACCACTCGGAGAAATATTCCGAACGCTTTTACCCGCTTTGTGTGTATTTTTTATTCTACTAATATTGTTTTATTCGGCAACGAACGTAAAACACTGTCGATTTACGGCGAAAATAATACCGAGTTTTTTCACGTTTTCGTGATTATTGTAAAATCGTTGCGACCGCGATTGCTCGGTGAACAAATTATTACACTTTATGATTTTTTTTCGGTTATACAAACGAAATTAAGAATATTATTATTGTAAAAATAGTTATATTATAGTAACGGTGTACTATAAAATATTAAATAACAGTCATACACGGGGCTAGTATAAATTCACGTATTTGAACGTTTTTTTTTTTTTTTTACTACGTATAAAAAAAACGTGTTATGCGTGAGTTACGAATCCGTTTCATAAAAAAAATTGTAATAAAAACGTAATGTTTAAAAGCGCATTATTTTTTCGGAGTTTTTAGCGCCTCGTATTACTTCTTATAAACTCGGGAAAATCTTTTTTTCGGGGTAGATAAAAAAAAAAAAATCGGACAATTAGAAATGCTTGAATTCTTTCTTTTTTTACTTTTCCGAACGGGTTTTTAAAAATCTTAGAATTTTTTCATTCTCGTATGACGCCTACGACGGATTTTTCACAAATAAAATATAACTTTTAAACATATCGAATGGACATTTTTTGTTATTGCAAATAATTTTTACGATTTTTTTTTTCGGCGCGAGTTTTAAAGGCATATCTCTGAAACTTTTTAATGCATATTTTTATTGCGTGCTTTGCCAAATTATTGCATGCTTATTTAGTGCAAAATAATAGCATTTTTTTACGAGTCTGGTAAACACACTACAGACTATTGTCGTCGTGAACTAGTGTGTGTGAGACGATCGGTCTCGTGGCTCATGAAACGAGAAAATCGAACATTAAAAAAATAATAAACGAAATAATAAAATATTTGAAAAAAAAAATAATAATAAAAACTGTACACATACTCTCCCACCAACACCACCACCGCGACCTGGCCGGCGGGTCACGCGTATGGTACGTGCGTACACGCCGCGTCACGCGCAGGTGGGCACCGAGCGCGCGGTTGTCCGCGTTACCGAGAAAACAGCAACAAAACGCACAAAAAAGTTTTAAAATTACTTTAAGCGGCCTGCGCCCGACCTGTACGGCTGTATTTTTTTGCTGAAATACATACGTTACTGGAAAAACTGTCACGCGCCTTGTAGAGTGATACGATTTCGATATATATATATTTTTTTTTTTGTTGGAAAGAGGAAAATATTTTGCAGGCCGCACTGGACTCCGATTCTCAGCATTTTGTTTTGCACAGGTCAACAGCACCGACAGACAGAAAACAAAAAGCTCGATATTATATATTATATTTTACAAGAAAAACTCTCTAGAATTGTCCGATTTCGTTAATTTTGTTGTTGTTGGAAAAAGGAAGACTTCCTGCTGGGCGCATTGGGTTTCGATTAAGTAAAAAAAAACTATAAAAAAAAAATTTATTAAAAATATTGTACAAATTGTTCATATTCAAACTGTTATTGTAGCTTTTAGAAATACAATTTTGAGAATCGACATTTTTAAACGTGTTTCTTTTTTCCGATCGAAATTGCGTATATTATAATTTGTATTCGTGGACGGACCGCGGTGTTCCAATGCCCGAATGAGAAAAAAAATTATTATATACTAATTGAGTCCCGGTGTAAAACATGGCAATTGAGTCCGCGCTCGAGTTTCTACGTTAAAAATTTATTCACAACTTTACGTTCACGTTTCATTTTTTTTTTTTACAATTTTTACATAATTTATCGAATATTTTCAAACGAACAACGTTTAAAACATAAAAAAAAAAAAATTATTTAACCTTACCAGTAGAATTTTTCTCTCTTACAAACACTCCTATACGTCTGTTAAAATGGGAAGGAATTTTTTTTTTTTTATGTTAACTATTTTTTTTTTTAGCGGGACTCGTTTGGTTATAAAACCGGACTCGATTATAGTATTACAGGGTAAATCTAATGGGATTCAATCGGTATGTATCTCCAATATCTCAAAACTCAATTCCGGTTTTTAGGTGTTTGTGGGACTCGATTCGTATGCAGCCGGACGGGCGACGATGACTATAGACGCGCGATAATTCATAAAAATTATGGCACGACCAAAAAATAAAAAATAAAATATTAATATAAAATTGACGTTTGTGTGAATACACGATCAAGCCAACGGAAAACAAAAGAAATCTATTGGAATATTGTATTGTAAACTCGTTTCTTTACTATACCGGTTTTGAACGAAAATTCGTCGCGTCAGACGTGTATATTAAGCGAAAACTAAGAAAAAAAATAATAACGTAATGAAAATTATGAATATTACAATAAAAAGACACCGTGGCTCTTCATTTAGAATTACACTTATAATTCAATTTTTGGCGCGTTCGTAACGATATGACATATAATATTATCGAATTATCTAAAATACCACGAGAGGCGAATGATTCCACCAAAAACTTAATTTTCTATAGTCCAAGTACTTTAAATTTAATAAATACAAAGATCATTTCCTCGAGTTAATTTCAATTTAAATTTAAATCGGTATTTAAATTCCTAAATATTTGAACGTATTGTATACGAACTATCAAGGGCAGTGTATACGGGGAGAGTGCAACGTTTCTCCATTCTCCCTAAACCCCTCAAAAAATTGTTCTTGCTGTTTTAAAATGTTGAAATCTTATTTCGTTGATTGTGAAATTAATAGCGAATTTCAGTGCATACGTTATAAAAATATTGCCATAATTATATAAAGTTCAGAATCTTGAGCAACGCTGTAAGTGTATGTATACATGGCACAAATAATCGACAAGAAATATTGATTTTTATTTTTAATTGATAGTAGAAAAATTCTGTGCGAGAAAATCGGAAAGTTTCTTGAACTGAACTTGTAACATCTCTCGAAAAATCTACTCTTCATAAAAAAAAAAACCGTATACAAAGTGCGAAATTTTTTTATGTAGACGTACTGAACGGCAATCGGCGAGTTGACTTCGTTTTGTAATTGTGGGATTCTTTCATTAAAAAAAAAAAAAATACTAAATTTGTATTATAAATACGAATTTAATAAAAAAAAATACGTAAAATATTTTTATTTCGAAAGTTTCTATTTGAACTCCCTCTCGCTCCAGAAAAAAATCGTGTCCGCGCGCCACTCATCGAGGGCATTTTATACAAAATCGTATGCAATGATTGTAGGTGAATTTTCCAAGTCACTTTCCGTTGGCAGTGTATTTTCCTAAATATTATTACATACCTACTATTTTTTTCACACATTCGGTCGTTGTACAATGTTGTGTTGCTTGTCGTCCGAGTCGCCAAAGTATATTTCAAAGTAGAACACGTTTTTCCTATGATAAATACATCGTTCGAATGAATACGGAATACAAACGATTTTTTTCCCTCACGTTTAAAATTAAACACTCGTTTCACCACTCGTTTGTGTATTTTCACGACGTTGACCACGTCGTGTATATATATATATATATATATATATATATAATAATAATAATAATAATAATGGTAGACGAGCATTGTCGGACACGTTAAAACGGCACGTCCGATTCCGACACAAGAGCGAATAACTACGCGTCGTTTCTTGAACACATTAACTACCGTTTACTACGACGGGAAAACGTCCGTCAAACTACGAAAACGTCTTCGGTCGTGTGCATATTATTATATACGCGCGCGCATCCTTTCCGTCCGTATTTAATGTGTTTTCGCGCGTACACGCTTACGCGTATCTCACCTCGCGCTTGGTACCCGTTAAAGGTTAGGTAAGGTTAGGTTAGGTCAGGTAAGTTGTTCGGTGCAACCGTCCGCACGGACAACTGGGCTTCCACATGATCCAACTTCTGACGGGCCATGATTGCTTTGGCAAGTCCCTTAACAGAATAAGGAAGGAGGCAACGAGTGCTATTGTCATCGTGGCTTAGCAGGGACAGACGATGCCAGGCACACGATGCTTGAATGTAAAGCGTGGAATCAGGAAAGGATCTCCCTTTCTGTGCGGATCCGAAGCCCGGTAAGTCATCAGAATGTAGTGAGTCGCGCCATCTAGGACGAAGCCGACTGGAACGCGCTGGATGATTTCTGCGGGCGAGTGATTGGGACCGAGAAAGCGGCAGAGCGTGAAAGAAGAGAGGAAGCACGACAGTTGACGGTTCACCACCAATCCACATAGTTAAGGCAAACTATGTTATAGGCCGAAGTCCAGAACGAGGAGGTGTAGGGCTTCCTTGTGTATTGTAAACCGCCTAGTGGTTAGTTTTATAAGTTATTGCAAACTTTAAGCAATAAATGATGCTGACGAGCTGGCGAATGATATCGCGGTAACGTTATTAATATTAATATAATAAGCACATTATTTAAAGTATGAATACGCGGTGTAATTTTACCACTGGTTATGAGGAAATTTTCTCCATTTTTTTTTTTTTCAAAATACAAATGTTTTGTAAATAGGTAAAAATACGTTTATACAAATCATTGGAAGTTATTATAATCTGGTTTAAATTTGTTGAGTCGTAATAAAATCGTATCGTTAATTTTCCGATCGTCGTGTCTGGTTATCGTCGAAATCTCGTTAATAATATTACCAATACGAGTGTACGAATGACATAGTTATATCATAAACGAATTTTGGGGGGTTTGAACGCTCAAACACCCCTTTCCTCATCATACACGCAACGGACTCCTACCTTCTGGCTCCCATTCGAACGCTGTCGGATCTCAGTGCTTGTCCCGATTAGCTTATTCATCGTTCTCTGCAGGCGGTCTCAACTGTACTTTCTTTTTTGATGAGTTTCTTGATAATTAGTTCTCGTTTCGTATTCCTCCGTACGGTAATTAAAGTCAGACACACGCGGCGTCAGAGAATTAAAAAAAAAAAAATACATTATACGATCCTCTTTATAAATATGTTTGTGCAGGCTTTGAGTAGATTATTGTCCTAGTACACCGCTAAAACAATTTTCCCCGTCGAGTTGTCGTGTTTTATTTTTTCTATTATTCCGTTTCATAGACCTACCAAACTTAATTAGCCGGTTTCACCAACATTTTGTTAAGGACTTAACTTTGTTAATTATTTTTAACAATTACTTAGTGAAAATTAGAGTTCCGTCCACATTCGTTAGCCATATACACGTTATTAAGTTAATCACCCGAAATCAGCTTGTTAAACTTGTTAAATCGGCAATTTAATATGTCATAAATCCACTGTAGTACATTAGGAAACCATATCGCTTATTTTTAACATTATATTATCAGTTATCACGTTTCGTGGTAACCAACGAAAACGTTAGAATCAAAGTAACGAATAGAATTTTACAACAATATTGTAGCGATGAAACTCACAAAATTCAACCAGATGTTAAATTTAAACCAATTGTTAACCGACGTGGTGTTAAGAGTGTATTTAACGATAGTTGATGAAACCGGCTGAACATAATGTTAACGCGTTATTTAATTTTTAAATAAGCTGTAATTTCCCTCTATATTAATAATTATTTGTCGTTTTAATTAATTTTATTATTATTTGTATATAATAGTACTCGATATACATTTTTTAAAACGTTCACTTAAATCGTATTCGACATTTTTTCCACTTTATCAACACTATAAACGTGCTCATATTATCTGTTGGTGGGGGAAATTCAATAGGAAAAAAATTCGCGACATCGAATTCCGGTCTTGTGCAGTGCGGTGTACCAGCTATATAATACTACAACAAACAATGGTTCGACGACACACGCTGAAATAATAATAACGTTGATTTCGACGTGACCGCATTCGCGATTATTATATTATTTTTATAATTTTTTTATTATTATTATTATTATATATATATATTTTTTTTTAACGTCAAAATTACATACGTTGCATAGCGTACGCGTATTTTATAAGTCTGTGTACGTTGGATTGTGGCCAATATTAAATATTTTAACGTCGCAACGTATACGTTTTATATGTGTATAATGTGTCTGCAGTATAAGCCGGTGACAAATTATTCCAGAGACGTTCCCGAGGACGCGGCGAGCAATCGAATTTCTTTCGCGAATGACGACGTGTGGTTTACTACGAAATGATGTCGAAATACCCGCACCTGCCGACCAATGAAGGAACTAGGATTTTTTTTTTCCTTGAACGGGGCCCGAAATCGTTCATAATAATTTTCTAAACGCGAGGACTTAAGCTCAGGATTTGATGTTGGGCGCTTTTAAAATATAAAGTATAATGTCAAATTTTTCTGTCGTGATGAGTATATTAAATTACTCGAAAAAATTGTTTGAGACAATCGATAATATAAAACAACAACGAAATTCTAATGTTGAATTGTATTTACAAAGTGTGGAAAAATTAAAACGTTACAGTGAATAAACAAATGTAAACGAAAACATGTTATTCCGGTATTCCATTGATTTCTTTGTGAACATTAAGCAGAGCTGTAATCCGTTCAAACGAATCCGCGCCACCCCGTTGTACTCATACGCAGTGACGTAGCTAGACATTTTTTTCTGGGTAGGCCGGATATTTTTATGAAAAAGGTTACCAAATACCAATAAATATATAGTAGTTGATTGCAAGTTAAGCGATAAGCAATGAATGATTTGACAGACGTGTTTCATGAAATTTATTGGAAAAAGTGCGTAGGCCCGGGCCTACCAGGCCTACCCGCTGGCTACGCCACTGCTCATACGATCCGTTTTAACGCGTCATAACGGGCAATACTGCTGAACTTGGTAAAATCTGACTAACGTTTGAAAGATATCCACTTGCCGCAGCGTCTTTATAAACTCCAGTGGTTGGATGAAGTCACAAATATTGTCGTTTTGAGAAATCGAAATTTTTTACAGTCCCGAAAAAAATTAGGGACGATGGAAGCATAAAATATTGACGGAGAAATGTAGAATTACTGTACAAACATTGTTTACATTTTCCAGACTTATGATCAAAAAAAATATATATATATATAAAAATCATCACGAGATAAAATTATAATTAAAACGTAATAAATTGTGTTTACGCGTACACGAGTGAATTGAAACATAACGCTATAATGGAACCCGAAAAAAATGTATTAAAATCCGACGATAAAATATATATATATATATATATATTCGTAAAAAACGAATCGTTCTGTTGAAATCTGATATCCAATTATTTCCACGGTGTACAGAATACGTATAATAATATATTCGTTTACAAAATATAAATATAATTTATCATCTACGGGTGGTCGACGGAACACTTATATAATATTATCAATCCTGCGTAGACTTACTACATATGTATATATATATATATATATATATTATATATTATATAATATATATATATATTATTTTATTTTAAAACGTCTCTCGATGGCCATGTGCGTCATACATAAATAATATGCTTATCGACGTATATCAGCTAAATTTTTTTTTCTCGCCTTTTAGACGTATTATTCTCGCGATAAACGCGAATTGCCTGCGAATTACAGAACAAATATTTTACGAAATAATTAATCGTTGTAAAAAGAGTACGCCAAAAGTACGGCTACGGAACGCGCAACACCGAACACGCGCACCCCGTGGTTACAAAATCAAAATCAATAAACACGTGTTTATACGCGTATAAATTTATAATACGTTTAGGCCAAACAGATACAAATTAATAAAAAAATTGCAGGCGTGATCAGGTTTTTTCATCATCAGTTTTTTTTTTTTGGGGTTTTATATATACTTGTAGTATTTTCCTCGTGTTCCGTTCAGTTTTCATTCGGGCAAAATTATTTAATTAAAAACGCAGTTATGCTGGAAAACGTATAATTTTTTTGTCCTTATATTTTTATTTTCCATTTCCATTTGCTAATAACGCAATTAAACATTCTTTATTAATTTTATAAAACTTTTATTTGTTTGGTATTCCGTACCCGTTTTCTCGTTGTATTCTAGTTTTTCGTATTGAAAAATCGTCCAAAGTCTGTCTCATATGGGAAAACTGAGAAAAAAACCTCGGAAATTTTAATTGTTTTAGTTCCTATGATTATTTAATATTTATATAAAGTCCGTTATGGACATCGCTCAACGTTGGACGCGAATTCTTCCAAAAGGATTTATGTGTTTTTTTTTGTTCGTCCAAATTAATAACACCAAATAAATTAAAATTCGTCGTCGCGATTAATTAATTAAGTCCTTAATTTCTTCTTCTTGCAGGTAGTTATCGGCCTTCAAGTCCATATTGACAAACATATTATGCTTTGCCATCTCTCTCTCTCTGTTCATCGCCAAGACTCGCCAAACTAACTGAGATTAACACTCACTAAGTCCTTAATTTACAAATAATTATGCTTTAGAAATAAATTAGAGACTGTGGGATTTTAGAAAGCTATTGTAAAGTGGAGAACATCATTTTCCTAGTCGAATTTTATACGAATATACGCGTTAACCCGATTCCGATTGAAATCGCGTACAAACTACACGCTAGTAGATTTTTATATATTAAATTATTATTTTCAATTTTTTTTTTTTTTTTTTTCAAAAATGATATTTTTTGTTCGGCATTTTTATTTTATCACCGACAATACGCACTCTATAAAGCGGCACGTGACTCTTTTAGTCTAGGACACTTCGGGAGGATCGGCGTAACAGGATAAAAAGCGACGACGATGAAGCTACGCATTTCTTTTCCCTATACAACATTATTATACTTTTCACTGCACCATAGGCGTGTCCAGACCTCCATGGCTGGGGAGGCCAGTTATAAAATTTAAATTTTTTACTTACTACAGCGATCTATTCTATATCAATATTTGTGACTTTTTTTTGTTGTATAGCAATTATATAGCACCTGGAATTTTTTCACCCCGCAAAATTAAAGATTATCTTGATCTTAAAATTGGTTTCCTATACTATTACAACTAATAAATAAGGCCAATCAACTAATGTGCTACTTAGTTATTTTTTATAAATATTTTATATTTATAGTTTCAACCACGGTAAATTATAGGCAAAGAGGCCAAGAATTAAGTCGCTGGGGAGGCCGGTGCCCACCCTGCCTCCCCCGTAGACACGCCTATGCACTGCACCAATATATGATGGAAATATAAACTGTCAATAATATTGCGTAACGATTGTGCAAATTTCCGATACTGCTGTCTGACAAAACTCGTATAAATTCCGCGAATATTTCATCGATTCGAAATTTCGCTGACTGCCTGTATCGCGCAATGATGTTTTCTAGCCAAGCATATATTTATTTATAGATCGTATATTACAGGACGTCATGTCCACGTCGTACCACTTCCTCGGCTGTTAATGGAACTCCTATGACGACGACTATAATATGACAGAATCTCGTTCCGGACGTACCGTTTGTATTTTTCTACACGGGAAAAAAACCTCGTATATCGCTATATTTCATAACTAAAAGCGGATGGAGTGTTTCTTTTTTTTTACTCCGCAGTCGTATACACGTATGCGCTGAATACCGCAGTTGCGTTCTCAGGAATTTTCAAAGGGAGCGAGGTGGTTTTGGATAATTTCTAAAAAAAAAAATATGTGGGTGGGCTCTGGGCCCACACCCCCTTGATTATGACAATTCAATATTATTTTTAATAATGTTTAAATGTGAAAAAATGACACAGTAATACAATTTTTTATTATTTATAATACTAAAATCGAATTTTCTTGGCTTTTTTTGCCAGATCGTCTACCACTTCCTCGGCTGTTAATGGAACTCCTCCACGGATCGTTAACGTTGTAAGTCCATTGAGCCGTGTCAACTTTTAATAGCGTTCAGTATAACAAGTATCGACTACAATAATAACGAAAACGCATTTCAAGCATCGCTCGTACCGGGTATTTAGACGGTGAAACGGACTCGGAGAAACGCCTTGGAAGAAATAATACGCGTTATTTTTTCCTCCAGAAAAAAAATAATTCTGTTTCGGACTTCGGACTCCACTATTCTATTATAATAAGGCTGTAATTGTAAATAATACGAATCATACGATAAGACAATGAATAATCCTTTACAAATATAATACGAATTAGTCGCAAAAAAAAAATACGGCCAATGGGGAGGGTTAAACCTCCCACCCTTGGGGTACGCCCATGTCTCTCACCTGCACCGGACGGATATATTCTACAATTAATAAAGTACCCCGTTTCTATACGTACGTCAAGTTTTTTTTTCTTCATTTCATTCGCGTATCATTTTTGTTGTACTCTTTTATTTATCGAATTTTTTTTTTTTAATTTTAATAATCACATTAATTCCCCTCTAATACAGCCTCGTACGCAATATGGTAAAGCGTAATTACTCGTGTATACGAGCAATCAAACACATTGCTCCGTCCATTAGCGTTGTAATCAGTGGACTCTAATAAAAATCGTTTAGGCCCGTCTCGCGTACTTTATGTACGGAATAACGGCCGCGGTTTATTCGAATCGCTCGGGCCGTCGATCAATCACCTACTTACGAGCGGCCGCCGCGTGACCCGTCAAAAATCACCGTAAGCCCTATGGGGGGGAGGGGGTTAATACGCGCGTTAATAATAAATGATTTTTTTATTTTTTATTACGATACGCGGTGTTCGTCTGATAAAAAAAAAAAATACGAGGATAGGATTTTGTCATTCGGAGACTCGGGAAAAAATTCGAGTTGTACACAGTTTTAAGATATGTCTGTCTGCGCGTATAATTGGACTCGAGGCGTACGTGTGGTCCAGGACGAAGACCAAGACGAAAAACCGAATTAAACGTTGTCCGTATAAATGAATTTCCCGCGTGGAA
Source organism: Slavum lentiscoides (assembly GCA_032441835.1). Taxonomy (NCBI): domain Eukaryota; kingdom Metazoa; phylum Arthropoda; class Insecta; order Hemiptera; family Aphididae; genus Slavum; species Slavum lentiscoides. The sequence goes on from CM063708.1 coordinate 15,162,268, forward strand.
CGTGCGCGATGCTCGTCTCGGTCGTATATATACAGAGTGAATTTCTTTGTTTTTGTTTTCTGCTTTACAATAATTTTCGGACCAGAAAGAACGCAACAGGGCGGTGTGGTCAAGCTGGATTCCGTAGCTGCATCTGGTCGGTGCTTCGTTCGCAAGGTTTTTTTCGATTTTCTCACCTGACCTCGCGAGTAATTCAATGAACAGATCAAAACTCAAAACAAAAAACCGTTTTCTCAACGGTCGACTTTCGACAAAAAATTTCTTCCGATTATTTTGGTTATTTATTGCAGGTAGCTTAGGTGTCGAGCTCTTTAAGTTATAAAAAGAGGCAATTTGTGGTTTAAATGGCTGAACAATTTATACGGCATACGTTCTACGTTTTAAAAATCTTGACGATCCCGAGTAACAAATTTTCTTTTTGTTATCATCACTTTAAAATTGTCCGACAAAGCGTATTACACCGAAGCTCCGCTCAAAATCGTTTTATTGAACGCGAAACCCCAAAACTCCATCAAAGTGATTGACTCAAACCACATCCACAACACCCGGAGCTCTTCTGTTTACAATAATCTATAAATATACTTCTCTCGACATTCCCCAACCATCTCATCGTATTCTCTCTCAATCTTCCGACTAAACCGCGCGTGATTTCCAAACTACCAGCTCTTACATAATACGTTGATCATTCCGAATTCCGAATCTGATCCAGTAAATCCATATTGACATTCCCATTTCTACTGTACCGTCGACAGTTCTAAGTGATTTTTTTTTTTTCAAATCACCCTGTATAGCTCCTGTACCATTGCCGAGGCAGGCGACAGAGAGCCGAATCAGACTCTGCCGTACAATACACTACAAATAATACGTGTACGCGTACAATAATAATAATCCAACGAAACGGTGTTCATACACGAAAGCGATACGGTCCGATTTACGCGTCAAATTTTTAATTCTTTCTCTCTCTCTCACATCCCATTGATCTCTCCTCCGGTACCATTATATCGTAATATTATTATATAGGTGTTGTTATTATTATTGTAACAAACGCGCCATATCGGCACGTGCAGCAGCGCAAGTGTACATGTTATACGTTAGACGTGTGTATCGATATTGTATGAATCATGGGCGGCGGCGGCGGCGGCGGCGGCGGGGGAAAAGACACGACGATTGACGACGGTATAGGAAATAAATTGTTATACACGCGCGTATTATAAGAGAGAAAAAAATTATCCGCTTTTCTCCGGGCTCGGCCGTGATTCCGTCCGTCGCGCATACCGTCGCGTACGAATAGTGTTTTTTTTTTTTCCAATACACATAAGTACGCGTCAAATATAATAGTTTTGTAAGTATTGTATTAAAACAAGTACAAATCTTATATATATTTTAAGTTCGTTTCGATTGCGCGACGACGATTTTCACACGCGCGTATCTCCTCGGTTGGCCTAGTTTTTCTCACGAATTTTCCACACACACACACACGTAGGTACAAATAATATTGTGGAAATTCACGCGACGTACGTTCGTCACGTGATAATAATATTATTCGTCTTTTCTCCTCTAGTCGGCTTCGCCCAGAGCCGTATTTAGGGGCTGATCGTGAGGGGCGGTTAAATTTTTTTTTTATACATAATTTCCTTTAATTTAAATCCTCGATCAAAACTTCATTCCGTCAATTTTTACGCGTATTATTATTTTAATATTTATATATACTTTTATCATGACCTCAATTTAATTACTTACTATCGACATTCGGGTGAGATAATAATTTATCGAATTATGATAATATATAATATCGAAGAATTTGCGGAGACACAATAATCCGGGAAAAGAATTTAATTGTTAATTAAAAATAAAATTGTTTTTATATTGCGTTAAATTTGTATTATATTATAATAGGGGCGTTTTTTTTTTTTTTGTTGCCCCAGGACGACAAATTCCTAAATACGGCTCTGGCTTCACCTCGAAAAAATATATAATATTGACACAGGCCTTTATCGTAACGCGAATTACGATTATATTATATGCTCTACTGCGGAATCGTATGGTATTCAGTGGCGTATTTGAGACTTCACCTCAGGGGGGGGGCGATGGTAAAAGATCCCCTTCACACTAATAAAATTATATGTAGGAATATAATTATTGAACAAAACACATTTTATTTATTATCATTTTATTTATTCAGATAATTTTTGATAACTATAGTGTTCTGTGTTACCAACATTTTCATAAAAGTACTTGTAACTTATAACACAGAACAATATAATATAAAATAATATAATTTTTTTAAATCTCTCGGGGGGCGATTGCCCCTATCGCCCCCTCAAATACGCCACTGATGGTATTGAATGGTATAATACGGATTTTTAGATGTTCACTCGGCGGACGCAGTCAAAAGATTTAGCGAACGCGTCGTCGTGTAACGGAAATATAAAATACGGTCCACTATAAGCGGAACGAGCATCTGAATGTGCTTCGAACGGGAAACAATCCTTAGGAAAGTATACATGGACCCGTACTGAAACCCGGCGCTGGTGTGTATACGAGCGGAGAAAGAACGCGGAATCGAGTCGGCCGTATTCGACTTTTAAAACGGTTTTCTAAGGTCTTTCCAAACGAAGACGATCGGTGAGAAGACTTCCGTCAAACTAATCAATAATCGAATGTTTATTATAATATTTTACGTAATAATTAAAGCGACACATATATTAACTCGCGTTCGTACCTACGGATTTTCACACGGATCTTACAATCTACGTATAGCTGGTACGGGTGATAAATAATGAATGACGTGCACGCGTAGAGATACGTTAAACGTTTGTTAATAGTTTCTCGTTATGCGTATGATAAAAAAATTACGAGAAAAAAAGAACAGAACAAAATATGGTTTTTGTTTTCTTTATTCTATAATAATATATTATATATGTATGTATATCGACTGACGACGACGTTATATTTAGGCGCGTTGCTCGTTCCCCCCATTCAGAGAAAAAAACAGTTGGAAAATCGCTTTCGTCTATAAATATATATTATTAAAATTTTTTATTATTTTTTTATTTTTCAAAGAACCCCCTCTAAACGTTTTCGTCCGCTATACCTACGCACATGGCGCTGCTTATGTACGTGCCGCAAAGTCTCCGAATATAATAACTAGTATTTATAATACGTTTTATACACAGAACGTTTGGTCAAAAAAAAAAAAACAATGTTAAGACAAACAGAGGCGAGATACACTGGAAACCAGTTGGTCGGAGGAGTCCGATGAGACTCCCACGAAACGTACGCGCTGCGAGTTGCATGTCGAAATTTCGGTTTTATTTTTACTCCTTTTTACCTCCAGTCGTTGTTGGTGTTTTGTTTTTTTTTTTTTTATACGGTTTGTACGATACAATATATGATAATAATTGTCGGGTACGCACGTCTTATGTGTCTCGACGAAACACGCGACCAGAAAACAGTCGACAAACGTTTAATAACGACGCTATACATATATGCATTTACTATGTATCGTATAATATGCGCGTTTAAATGCGTGTTTATATGTGAAAAAAATAATAATAAACCTTGTAAAATTATACAGGCCGGGGGTAGTTTGAACAGTGTGCGATGCGATGTCGGCATCGGTTCGCGGGAAAAAACAACTGTACAGCACGCGCTGTAATCGTTTTGGTTTTATTTTTGACACGGCTAAAGAAATATGAATGAATTTATAAAAAAAAAATTCTTAATACTCAATTCGATTTTCAATACGCAAGCACTCGACAGCTCGACAAAATCCGTCGTCCAACAGCTGCTATTATATAAGCGCGTTCATTTGAAGAAAAAAACTTTTCCGCTGTTTTACCGGATGTTGCCCAAGCATTTGACCGAGTTTCCGGCATTATTCTTTACAAACCCTTTAAGAAAACCCTCCCGCCACCTAAATTCTTCTTTTTTAAAATCCTACCTTAAAAAAGTGTATAGGCACTAGACTATAGTGACTAAATGTCAACACTAATCCCTATTCTACAGCGGGTATTTTTGTAAAAAATAATTGTAAAAAAAAAAAAATATACGTTTGTAAAAGACGAAATTATATTAGAAAAAATACTTTCCCGAGACGCAGTCTGACTCGAGTTAATAAAAAATAAAAATAAATAATCACCCGTACAAGTAATATTACGAAAAAGAAAAAAACAATTTGTACAAATATGGTCCAACAATAATAGTGGCTATTATAATAATATAAATTATTAATGTCGGTAATTTATATGTATATTATATAAATATTTGTTCAGAAAACATAATAAATATTCAACAATTATTCCATTGTCGTATAATATAGTTTCGGTTTAAACGTATTATTATTATTGTATATCGCACACGTACACTGCAGTACATATTATTATTATGGTAACCATATGCTATCGCGGCAATATAATTGTTTTTTCTTGTTTTTTTTTGTTAGGAAAAATTTTATTTAAAATAACTTTTTTTTTAAATATTTTATTATACGTATAGTAATATTATTATTATTTTTTTTTTTGTACAAAAACTCCGATTGACGAGTAACGCGTTTATATTATTCCTATCGAATGAGACTATACAAAACGTTTATTTTGTATTGCATACACATTATACATACGCAGTAGCGCATTTCCGAAACCTAACTGAGCTGAGACACGAGTGCCCGTATCCTGTTAGGGTCCGTATACTTCAACCCTAACTGATTTAGGGCATAATAAAAAATATTGCTATCGACTATGTATTAATAATTTATCTATTTATATAACATTATATTGTTGTATATATATTTTTTTAAATTGTCCATTACTGCCGTTAAACAAATCAAATGTATTAATTAAAAATATTGTTATTATTCAACTATTTGAAAAAAAAAACAATGACAAATTATTCAATAATATGTGCTTAGTTAAAAGTGCATAATAATAATATAAAGTCAAAAATTAAAATATTAATACACAGTCGACAACAATATTTTTAATTATGCTCTGAATCAGTTATAAGGAACCGAGTTGAAGTATACGGACCCTAACTGCAGGATACGGTCACCCGTGCCCCAGCTCGGTTAGGGTTCGGAAATACGCTGCGCAATACGTTCTTTTATCTATAAATTTAAGATTTCTTTTTTTCCTTTTCACTAGCAACACCGATTATTTTAGATTTTAAAATTGTATAACATTAATATTATAATTAATATATAATTATTAAAAGATGTTAATTTTTTTTTTTTTCAAAATCATTTAAAATCATAAATCGATAAATTCATAGACAAAAAAGAAAAAAATTATATTTTCTCCCGCTACAGAATTCAAAGACTTCGTCGAATTCTACCGTAAAAACGTTAATTGTAAAACGTTGTTAATATAACTCCGTCTTATATTAACCAGCTAATATACGCGAGTATATGTTACCTGATCACAGCGGAGACTTTTGAACCGCAGGACACTGTGGTGTATTACAAAATCCCTATCTTTCGAATGATTCATTCAAAAAACGACCCCCCCCCATCCGTAAATTAAGGAACACTGGGCTTTTTATTACGTGAAAATCTCTCTTCGTCGTTCGTTTTCCGTTCGTAATTATCCCGACAAACTGCAGTCAGTCCGTATGAGTTTCCTTGAACCGTATACGTCTTATTAGCGTTTATTTTTTATTTGTATTTATTTATAACAACAAGAAAAACGAGAAATTTCGTCAGCGTATTATTATTATTTTTTTTGTCGCCCCACACGAAAAACACACGCCACCGTATTTTTGTATTTTTTTCCTAACAAGCTGACGACGAATTTTTTTATCGCCATCACCACAGCGCTGCGATACCGCGTACGACGTGACGCGGTCCGCGAACGGCCGCTGCCTACGCCAGAAAACCGCGTCGGTCACAGTAATCGGCCCGGCAATTATTAAATACACCGACTGCGCCACGTTGGAAATTTATAACGAGACGAGATCGTATCGCACACGGCTCTGAAGACGAACACTTTTTTAAATATTTTATACTGGCCGTGTTTATACTGTATACTATACGTATATACGTGACGAATTCCCGCGGTTAAAGTATACAAAAATAATAAAATATATTTAAAACGGGTTTCGTGAAATCCGCACGTTTACGAGAAGAAAAAAAAAAGGATTTTTTTCCAATAATTTCTTCTTCTTCTTCTAAGAAAAAAAATCGACGCAACAGTCTGTTGACGGTACGGGTTAGGTAAATTTTGTACACGAACATTCTGTGTCAATATTTACCGTCGATCAAAAAGCCAGAGAAAAAATTTAAAAACGATTTTTTTTTTTTTAGACGCATTCGACACTGCTGCTTTTGAAACGCTGCATAGTCTAGGGCAGTGGTTCTCAAAATCTTCTTAGAACCCGAATTCCCCGTGAAAATCTATCGCGACCCAAATCGTTTTAAATCTACGCAATTTTCGGGATTTATAATGCTTTATATAGTTTATATTCATATACTATATATAAAGTATAAAGATATTTTGTTTTAAATTATTATTTAAAAATAATTTTTTTTTTCAAACCTACTTATTATAATTTTAAAAAACTTCTCGCGACCCGCCTGCAGTGGGTCGAGACCCATAATTTGAGAAACACCGGTCTAGGGCTATGGACTTATAGGGGTTTAAGTATGTTTTTTTTTAATAATCAATCAAAACGTAGCTTAGTGATATAGAAATTCGTTTCATAATACTAAAAGGTTATGGAGAAAAAAAAATGTAGTCTTACGTATTTTTACATATATTTTTTCACGCTTTTTGTAGTGCGTATTTTGTTGTATTTGAATTTTAAGAGCGTATTTCATTAAATCAAATAGTAATTTTTTAAAAAAATAAAAATTATTCTTTAATTTTATCTTTGAAATTGGTAAAAAAAAATATATGTATACGTATATCTGAAAAAATATTTTCGATGAAACGAATGGGCCGTTTATTTTTCCTGCTGCTCGACGATTTATATTGCAAATTATGAACCACTGAGATTATTTTATCTTCACGCGGATTACGTAAATAATGATAATGCTTACTTTTATTATATATATATATATTCCAGTTTTATTAATATAATTTATAATTTTTTTCTATTGTTATTATTTATTAATTATTAATATATTAATATAGATATGAGCTTTAGTAGATACCGTCTTTTAAATGTTTTGGTTTTTATAATGCACACTTTGAGAGCATATTCAAGTGATTGTACATATTTAGTGATTTTTTTTTTTTTAAAGCGTAAACGCATGCATATTTTAAGATTTTTTTAGGGCATGAAATCCCTACACGTAACACATTATAGCTCGCAATGAAAACCTCTCGGTTTACGTATAGCAAAAACGTGCGCGAAACGAGATCGATATTATTTTAACCGTGTAAAATTGAATTCTAGACAGTTGCGGATGGCACAACGAAACGTTATATAATTTTATATCGTCCTCACAGCATCCGCGCGACAGTACGAAGTAATATTCCGTAAAAAAAAATAGGATTTAATATATTTTGTGTAAGAACGCGTCTTAGACGATATACAACGTGTGTATGAGGTCGATTTGAATGAATCGCGGAAATCAAATCGAATCAATTTCAACAAAAAAAAAAAAATCTAATTAAAACGTAAAAAAAATGTAAAAATTAAAATTAAAAAATTTTATTTGAACAGTGGCCTCGGTCGCCCTTCCGAATCGGAGAAAATACTTATTACGAGATTTTTCGCAATTATTTCTATCGTTATGGTTAAAATACTTCGAAATAATATTGCGCCCAAACATAGAAATTCGCGTTATAGATACGGTAGGTGGTATTCGTCGCGGACTGTTGCCCGTTTTCCGACACGACGATCGAGCATAACGACGAATCACCCCGCGGTACATTTGTATACTATATATTTTGATAATACAATTTATAATCGGTCGAATGCCGCCGATTGCGTAAACACAATTCTGTATTTTCACAATAATAATAATAAACAATTTTCAATTGATTCAAATTAAAATTATAATTTCAAATTTTTTTTTTCTTATATTTAATATTGAATTAATTTTTTAATGAATGCTGTTTAATATATTTAGTCTTTAATTTATTTTATTTCCAGAATATTTTTTTTTCTCTTTGACCATATGCACGTGTATGATCTCGTTCTTTTTGTATATTTCTTTTATTTGTACATAATCGTCAAGCTACTATGTATTGGTATATACTTTGCTTTTTAAACAAAGTAATTAATAAATAATAATAATAATAATAATAATAATAATAATAATAATAATAATAATAATAAATAATAATAATAATAATAATAATAATAATAATAATAATAATAATAATAATAATAATAATGATAATGATAATTTTTTTCATCCATATTCTTCAGGGAAAAAGCGAAATTTGATTTTCACCACATATCCTAGTTTGAAAAAAATTTACACGTGCGACGTTGCGTGTCAATAAAATTCAAACATTTTCCGTCTCTTCGAGCGTATCTGCGTTCGATATTTTATTTTTAAAATATACAAAATTAACGACAAAAAAAATATACGCACATATGATAAACGACACGACTGCAAAGAAGAACCGATTATTAGGTGTTTTCGATCGTAATTTACCTGCGTGTGTTATGAAAAACGTATATTCGTACCTATATACGGAAATTACGATTATATATTTCTCGGTTTCTCGATTATAGCGTTTAATTTACTGTGTCTAAAACCCTACCGAAGTATGTTATATACATATTATAAAGTACATATTATACACGTGTATAACACACTCGCGTATACGGTGTGGCGCGCCGATTGAAATTTTTATTTACGAGGCTTGTATTTGAGTATATCGCGGAGACACCGCCGCTTTAAATACCTATAAATTATTATGTAAATATTTAATATTACCGCGTGTATAAACACACTCATCGGTACACTTTATATTATATTGTAAGCAATTTATAGCGCGTTATATCACGTCGTTTCGAAAAACGTTCACGTGTCCTCGGTCCGACTACGAAGTCCGAGGGGGGTCCGAAGTCACGGTACGAGTACTGAAGAGACGCGCGGGTTATAGAAGAAAAAAAACTCAACGCGCGCATATAAACAGTGGATTTATTCCGATTTATTTACACTGTGGAACGCTTTTTTTTCTATATCCGCGAGCGCAATAGCCGCAGGGACGTCTTTAAGACAGGGCACACCGGGCCCAGGCCCGTAGGGGGCATTCTCGTGAAAAATAATTTGAATTTAAATACAATTTGTCATAAAAAAAAAGTCTTTATCTCTATACTCTACTTGAACAAAATCAAATCGATTTTTATTTTTTATTATTAATCCTTAGATAAGTTTGTTGCAGTTCTCCGTGCTTCTCTATTATTACTTAATTCTTTCAGGTCCTTGTATTTTCCTTTATTCGTGTCCTTCATTATTTGTGTCACGTATTCTGCTCTTGGTCTTCCTCTTCCGGCGTGTCCTTCGACATCTCTTTCAATTATTGTCATTAGTAAGCTTTCATATATTAAAATCGATTTATTTTTAAAAGTTTAATTTTTTTTTATTTAGACTTATTTTTAGCCTCAAAATCAATAATTTAATCATTGAAATCTACTTTTTTCCAATAAATACACACTATACAATGGTCTACTCGGTGTCAATACGAAATTATTATGCCTTGAGTGCTTATACACTTTTAGTATAGTGTATGCTCGAAATATTTTTAAAAAAAATTTTGATCCGTACAAAAATAAATGACACAAATCTAGATAGTATCTATTTTGAAGACAAACCATAATCAGTTTGGTTACACACTAGTAGTATTGTAGAGTATAGTTACTATATATTATAATTAATGCTATAGTGTTTTTGAAAAAGTTCACGGATCCCATACCATCAAAGCCCTGACAATTAGCCCTGGCATTGGTTTTGTTCGCTCTGTACGCGTATTTTCCTTCGTTACACGATTCTTTAATATACGTTGTGTGAAAACCTCGTCGTCCTGCCGTAAGGACATTCGATTCGCTACACGCGAGCGTGTCGAATGCGTTGACGTTTTTTTTGAAATATCTCGACGATTACCGTGGTATTCAATACACACCTGCAATTAATTAAAAACGTATTTAAATATATTATTTTTACGAGCAGCACGTGCGCACGATTCTTAATACGTTCGATTGAGAAAATTTGCCCCCCTCTCTCTCACTCTATCTCTCTCGTTTTAATTTGCACGAAAATCGTTTTATATCATGACGTGGTATACGCATATTATAATAAACGCATTATAATTTAATTTTCGATTTTCTCCGCCGAGGAATACCTACAAAAATATCACCTACTTTCACGCTATGAGCGTTTATCACGCTGCAATAATAACGAGTTCGTATAGTGTATCCCGCGTCCCACAACGATTCACGTATTGCTCGGCTGGTTACAGCATTACATTGATTATTTCTATCGTCATTGCATAAGTGTGCATAGGCGAATTTCGTTGATTAAATAATGTCTTCGCTCTGCTGTGTGTTTAAAAAACACTGAGATTAAAACATATTAAGATCACACTCTTATGATTTTCATCGAAATAATTGCTTCACGCGGGAAAGAACTCTGACGCTGTTGCTATACTTTAGACGCCGAATCTTTTGCACGAAATAAATTACGATATTACGCTTATACGATAACGTTTTTTTTTTAAAAATATCTTTAATTCTTAAAACGTTAGAGGCATTTTAAACATCAAATTTTTACCACTTAAAAAAAAATCTCGTGTGTGAGTGTGTGTATAATTCAGTGACCAAACTGTTTGAAATAAAATATAGAAACCGAGAATTTATAGCACGCTCGCGGTGTCAGTTGGCTTCTCTAACTTGTTCTTATAATTGGCCATTGATAGCTCGTTTACGAAACGTTTTCAAAAAAAAAAAATATATATATTCATAACTAGTCCGTCGACGAGTGCAGTAAGAACGCACCACAAATATTATACAATATTATGTGTAAATATTCGTTGACTACAGCCCCACGATCGATGGAAAGTCAACGAGTTTGTTACACGTTTAAAAGAAAATTATAAAACACGATCGTGTGTTTATATGTAATTTATTCTGCTAATTGTTGTCCTTACCCGATTCTATAGGAAAGTATACAAAAAAAAATTGTATAATTTCAAACGTTTTGAAATTCCAATTAAAATATTATTACCGCAAAAACTTCGAAAAAAACTAATTTTTTTTTTCTTTTAGGAAACACACACTTCGTATAAATATATACGAACTTGACCCGCTTACACGAAAGAAATAATATCGTAAAAATTGAAAACGGTGGTAATTATATGATTTTATATAGAGTTATTGAGCGAAACGAATATATTAACAATAAAATTATAATGTATTTATTGAATAGAATAACACGAGTTATTATTATTTCCGGTAGAAAATCTTAGCAGACGGTGAAATATTATAGGAGTTTATAAACGTAAAACAGGCGTAGTGTTTATAATAAAAAGTAAAAAAGTATTAATTTATTTTTATTGAAAAAATAATTTACACTAATTAAGTTTATTTTTAACCGAATTACGCTAATTTTTCTTTTCATTTCTATATTTTAACCTCGTTTTACACATCTATTTCGTTAATTTCATATGTTTATTTACTTATATGCGAGTTGATTTATTATTATTATTATTATTATTATTATTATTATTATTATTATTATTATTATTATTATTATTATTATTATTATTATTATTATTATTATTATTATTATTATTATTATTATTATTATTATTATTATTATTATTATTATTATTATTATTATTATTATTATTATTATTATTATTATTGTTGTTATTATTATTAAAATGAAAAAAGAAAAATAATTTTTTTCCGAAAGAAAAAAATGAGAATTTTTAAACAATGTCCAACGCGTAAATTTGTTTTAAAAAAACAAAATTTACTCTTTGAAGTGGTCCATTCTTCAACGTGGTTTCGACAATGGACATACCGAGACCTATACGCTTTTGTATACGTTACAAAAGCGAGTACATGTTGTGTAATTACTGTGCACAATAATCACTCTCTAAGGAAGTGTTTCCCAACTGGTGGTCGTCCGTGATGTCGGAGTTCTTTTTTTTTAATTTACCTACATTTTTTTATTTGAACAAAATGTTAAATTAAAAATTAAATACCAAACCATATCTCGTCATACCTACAACAAAAACGTAGGGAGTGAAATTCTATTCCCTATAATATATATGCGGTTTATTTTAAGCAACAGCGTCATTTCAAGGATGCTACATATCTATTAATACAAATGTTTTACTAAATTAATCTGCAAATGTCAATGAATACAATTTTAATATTTTCCCTCGGTATATACTGCGGTATTGCTCGTTTAATTATCCATTTCCTATATATAGTTATCATTCAATTTAAATATTAGGAGAGCGGATATAATATTAATTATTGGTGGGGACTTAAACAGGGCTTATATATTCTAAGGATTCTTCTCAACTGCGCATTTATAGAAACCTATCGTGGATAGAGGTGATATAGGAGGAGAGGAGAGGGGAAAAAGATTCAAGTTCATACTTTTTAGAACGGTCTAGAAAATTCGTGAATATCAATGATAAATAATGTTCAGTAATTTAATGAAACCAGATTGTTTCGGTTTCTTCTTGTCCAGCAATTATTTTTTACGCTCCCGCAGCAAATATACCAGTGAAACCGTTCTTGTTCTTTAGCTTTAGGCGCGTCCTTGTCAAGACGTTCATTTTGTTTTAACCGCTTTCGCATAGCTGGTCTTGGATCCCAATCTTCAAGAGGTTAAAATCAATAAACAATTATTCATTTTCAGTTTCTACCCGTACAATTTGACGATTCGCTGATTTCAAAACATCTACCGATTAAACATTATTGAACGTCAGTACTGTAGGGTTTTGCAGTTGTAATACGAGAAAATATATTCGAATATGTTGGAAATATATTTAATTGATCGCACGCGCGCAAGTTCAACTGTGCAAAATGAACCTTGTTTTGGAAATGTGCAAAAGCGGCGCGCGACTTGAGCAGTTGAATACTGGGAACCACTGCTCTAAGAAAACCATAGTATATATATATATATATGTATACACACGATTTATGTCATATTATGCTGTGTTATACGGAGCGATTGTATATTGTACCGGACTGTTCTAAACAAAAACTACCGTCTACAATAGATTGCAGCCGGTGACTGATTTCATCATCGTTTCAACGTATATTATTATTACTACTGCGTATAAAATACATATTATCGCTTATTATATATATATATATATATATATATATATATATCGTGGACGCGATCCACCTGTAAATAGTAGCCCATTTGTCTCAATGCAATTAAAATCACATTTATACCTTGTGCACTAGACTGAGACGAATATAGAAGCGCGCGTTTTTTATTGTGTTTTTTTTGTCTTATCTCACACCGTAGATAATCAAAAAAATTTTTTCTATAACAGCGACGACGATATATATATACTCGTATTATATTTTATACGAGAGAATTGGCGAACGACGAGTCGAAGGAGTTGAGAAAGGGACTTGTGAAAAATTTCGGATTATATCGAGTGTTCGAATCGTTAAGAGACTCGACAGTCAAGAAAATTATAAAATAAAATACTAATAATTATATAGTACATAACGTATGTATTCCATAAATATATTATACTCAATACAATGCGTGATATGTGGAGAAAACGAGCCGTACATTTGTACGTATAATATATAGTCAATTATTGTTAGGGTAAATCGTTTATATCAGAAAAACAAACCAGTTCGCACCAACAATTTCGACTTGATTATCAACACTTATTTTACATATATTTTTGCATTTTTAGGGAGTTTTTTTGGGGGTGGTTCTGAACATTTTTTTATAATAATAATATAATACTAAAGGGCTTTTTAAACGAATGAAAAATAAAATTTATATTTTAAATAATCTTAATAATGTATTATAAAATAATTGTTCAATATTTACGTATTTATGAGCTCATATATTTAGTATATATTTTTATTATATTTTACATTATCATGTACGCTGTTGGAAACCTAAAATCAAAATAAATTTTCAAAAACCTATCGTATTTAATTGTACAAATTATCTTTAATCTGAAACTACGTTAATGCGTAGGTTTTTTTTTTGTATTTTTCACTTTAAACGTCGATCTTCTTGTTATAACGGTTGACAAGATTTTTTTTTACTTAACGAGTTAAAACTTAATTATTCGCCCAGCCCTGTCCATACCTACACATACGTATAATATCGTTTTTTTTTTTTTTGTCCAAAAACGGTCTCGAAGCGTTATATTGTTTTCAATCGTTTCAAATAATAACGTACGGGTGTATTTAAAAAAAACACATTTTACTTCGGTATATTTAAATAACGATACGACACGTCCCGTTCAGAACTGCAACGTTCTATATTATAATATACGTTTCACCAAAGAAACGATTTATTATAAAAATTATACACGGTTAATTTATACGAACGTACCTCTATAAATACCTAATTATTTCACGAACAAAGCGATAATCACGTTGAAATATATTACGATAATACCATGCGACAACGCACATAACCGTAATAATAATAATAATATATATTTAGCTATGGTTATATTACAAATACCCGACGAATATTTCAAAACTTATTTTTTCAATTCTGAGCGGAACGAAGGAACCTACAGTGGCCTTATAACGAAATTTTTTTTGTTATTTTTTTCTGCGTACGACTTTTCGACTCGTAGGAGCACGTTAAACGTGCTCGATAAAAAAAAACGGTAACAAACTTATTGCCTATTTATCGATTCGTTTGTTCATTTCCCAACGAAAGACGGCAAAGCAACGTTTTTCCTGCAGCCTCGTCTCGGTATTATTAATTACCGAACGCCTACATTAGTTCGAATTTTGATATAATTTAAAGGACTCAGACGTTTAAACGGAAATTACTTACTGTTGACTTACAGAAGGCTGTCGAATTTTATATAAACGGACGAAATGCGTGCATTTCTTATGATAACATCGTTTGTCGTTATTGCTGCTTCCGAGTCGTCCTAATCCAAAAGCTTTTTATCATTCAACATCCGCTCGAAATCAAACCGCGCAATGATACATTATATTTTGCGGTTAAAACCGTCTTACATAATACAATAAGGATCCAGGGAAATCTTTATTAGAAGGACTTTTGCAAAGAGTTCGTCCACGCCGATATTCTGGCGTGTTTTTACAAGAAAGACTGCAAACTACTTTTCGGCAGAAAATTACCGTACGCATCACACCATCCGTTTTGTAAGCTTTTCCCAATTGAAAATTCAATTGGATATAAACGTTTTAAAAATTCGAGATTTTAATAAAATCGTAAAAAAAAAAAAATCTCAATTCAGACCGTACATGGACAGGTACACGCGACCATTTTGCAATTTCGATCGACTCGTCTGATTAAGTATTAGATCCGTGCAGTGTGGTGAAGTAATCAGTCGCTATCCTCTCACCTCTTTGACGAAAACGTACGTTTACGCGTCATATTATTTAAAATCGCGTTTTGAATTTCAATGTTCAAAAACGAATAATCGCGTCACACGCTGAATATCAATACGCACATACATAAATAACCGGGAATCGTATGTGAATCAGCGAACCGATGACGATACCGAAAACAATGGACGAAAATATGCGCGCAATGACGGACATATTTTTTAAACGGAAATATAATAATAATGGTGACTAATAAACGCGAGACGAACGCTAGTGCGTTTGTAAAAGAAAAAAATAATTATTTATTTTTTTATTTTTCGTAAATATCTTAAATACGCCGCTGTAAATTACGTGGCTGTGTTATCGTTTGTGTAATATTAATTCAATTCGTTAATATATAGTAATCAAATATTTCGATGAAAAATTATTCCGACACACCTGCAGTAGCCAGTATCAAAGTTTAAAGTCAAATTAGTTAAAAAAAGTATACAAAAAGTCATGTGTCGGACACGAACGATCGAAAAACAGCGATTCATCGGGCACTCATACGAATATATTTTTTTATTATATAATATATTTTAATATAAACGTTTTAAGAAAAAAACGAGAGCAAAAACCGAGTAAAATACACACACTACGATTTTTTTGTCTTTTCGTTGAATACGAGGTATCGGCTCTCCTTTGTACTGCGCGCTCGCGTCATAACGACGTCATCCGGCAGGAGCCGACTCGCGTTATTTTCTTTTTTCGGCCCCGTTTGTATAACGAGCGAGCAGCTAATTCGAGGGCAGGCCGCGCGACGTCTAATTTCCGTCTCCGAGTCGCCGTTATCGAAAATAATAATAATAATGAAAAAAAAAAAAAAAAATAAAATAAAAAATACCCGCACTTAAACGGTGCCCATTAAACGTCTTCTCCACGGGGGTGAGTTAATAATAACGTTTTTTTCCCCCTTCTTCCTTTTCCACCACTGCTGCAGGTTCACCACGCCGAAATCCTTTCTCTGTATACGCACTACAACACACGCATTATACGAGTAATAATATTATTAGAGAAAATACGTCGTTTTTTTTTTTTTTTACGCTGTCTGTCTGTCCGTACACGTACACCGGCACAAGACGATTTTATTTTATAATTTTTCCACCGTTAATTATTTTTTTATTTTTTTTTTTTTTTTTTTTACTCCTTCGTAATTCAAATTTTTCTCTTTCGGTCATAACGTTTATTATTAAATACACGTGCGATCGTCGTCCACATGGTTACCTGCAACTCCGTCCTGGACAGTTTATAACTTCCCGGTGTCTGTCCAGCTCAATATTATATTATGACAGATGTACTGTTTGTTCAACACAATTAATATCGATTATATCAGACGCGCAGGAATGATTTGAGTAGAAATTTTATTATAAAATTAACGTGACGAGAATTTTGCGATTTTTTTCGGAAACAGAAATTCATAAAAAAAAAATCTGTGGGGGCGGTGGAAATACAGGTTTTTTTAGTTAAAATAATTAAAAAAATTTTTAAAAAAAGTTCAGTTTCTTATGAACATTTATTTTATAATATATATGTTTATTGTATTATGAATTTCAGAAATTGTTTAAATATTGTTTCAAACGTTTTAGTTTATTTATACTACAAATAGTTATTAAAGTCGTTGCGGGTTGTATCCAGTCTTACTGAAATTGTAAGAGTTACAGAGCCTATAGTTAAAGTCGCATTTATTGTAATATATAATAACACCGAATAACACTGACTCGTATAATAATACGAGCTAAGCGTTTCAATACAATACTCGAAGAAACAATATTTTTTTATGTATATTTTTTTCCCCCGTATAAGAAAATACGCTATTTAATATTGTCTTGCATAAAAAGATGAATCGTAAAAATAACTCAACGTATATCGTTTTTTTTTTTTTGTGCTCGAATTGGAAAAAAAAATAGAAGTGGGACGCAAAATTTTATATCACTACGTCGTAATATAATTTCGATAAATACTTAAATTCGCTTATACACTGCGTTCCGTTACAATATTATTAGAGCGATTTTTATCGAGTGCTGGAAATGTAAGAAAATGTTAAAGATTCTCCAGGAATAAAAATTTTAAAAAATCCCGTAAGCTGTATGAAAAGATAATTCGTTATTATAATTAACTCCGAATATGAGCGATTTTTTTTTTTTTAGACAAATGTGAATAATATTTTTAAACTTTACAATTTTTCTCCGGCTGGTAATGCGGTAGAAATCGAGACTCGCCTCATACGCAAGTATACTTGTACGAGTAAATTACGATGAAGAATCGTTTTTGGAATTTCGAAAATGACATTTAGCTGGGCCGACAAAACAATATATTATAACGCCGTTCAGTCAAATCGTGTCCATCATAAGATACTGTTCGAATTCTCAATGCGTAATATATCGCATTTAAAACGTGCAGGTCGTTTTACCGAGTTCGTTATTTATGGCGGTTTTTTTTATTTTATTTTTGTCCAATTTTTGTTCCCCCCACTAATAATTTTACGACCAACTGGCGCGCACTTATATTTAAACGTACCCATACACAGTCGTAATATACATAATAATATATGTGTGGCATTTAACCACAGAAAACACATTATGATGTCATAATTGTTCTACGCATATTATGTACGATTGCTCGTCGTTTGTGTTTAAGTCGTAACTCATTGCAGTATATAGATAATAATAAAAATAACAATTATAATAATAATTAACCAGGGTTCGGGACTTTTATTATAGCATTCGAGTACCCATACCGTACGGTAGTAAAATATAGTCCTTGACCAGCGTTTCGTTCTTCTAAAGATTAAAAGAGCTGAAATATATTATGTAAAAAAAAAAAAAAAAAATTTAGGTCCCGCCACTCTCGAATGGAAATGGGATCCGTTCTCCGGCACATTGATATAAGAACTCAGTGTAGATAAAAATTTAGTACTACCAACAATGAAGACAAAAAAGTATTTTCAACAAATAATTAAAAATCTAACTAAAACTATAACAACCGTTACTACCTCTTATCACATGGAACAGTGGCGCACACGTTAAGGGTCAATGGGGTCGATCGACCCCCTATTCAAAAGAGTGGGTGAGGTGATGCTGATGTTATGGAGCGAAAAATTTAAATAATATATTTTTAATCATAATTAATACTGTTGTAGTGCATGCAAGGTTGTCATTGGGTGTCTACTGGTTGTCTATTGGGTGGTGGCCAGGTTTGCAAAATATTGTTAGACCCATCAATGTGCAGTTCAGTGTGTGCCACTGATATGGAACTTTCGTTTGTATCGTGATATAATATTATATCATGGACTGTATAATGAACGGTGTAATCATAGGATAAATTTAATTAAATTTATTAAACAAGTGAACAACAATAAATCTTAAATATATCAAAGGGTTTATAATATAAATTACAAAATTTCTTTCTGTATATACTTTTTAAAAGATTGATGTTGGTATTAAGAGCAATGTGAGGTTAGGCCTGAAACCCTTCACCGGGATATGTGGATGCCGAAGTCGAACCAAATAACTATAATATTGCCGAAAAGAGGAAAATAATCCGAGCAATAAAGAAAACATATATATTATAAACAATTTTGTGCGGAGTGTTGCTTTCAGCCGGCAAAAAGATTCAAGTCCAGACAACTTACCTGGAAAGAAACACGATCTGGTCATCTGGATACAGGAATGTTGTGAAAACAACGATGCGGCTAGAATCAGGTGTTCGTAACGTTACATACGTAAATAGAGGATAAAAACCTCCAGGATACGAACTCCGTAGTGTTCAATGAACAACGTTTAACCGAAGGAGGTAAATGCAGTTGTCTTTCGTACAAGTGGGGAATCGACACAAATGCAGCTGTGGAATGGATCAGACGGGGAGACGCGTGGTCGAATCCTGCCTTTATTAATGTGGATTTCTCAGAAATCCGCCGAGCCGGAACAGATGCGGTCGAGTGGTTGACAGAGTTTAGCTTGTATCAGAACATGTTCGAGGGACTGTTTACACCCTATTTATCATAGGCATTTACTTATTAAATTCATAATTTTGGGTCGTAATGTTATTATCTATTTATTTTTGTTCTTATATTTTATTGTTTTTAATCGCAATCGTACTGGATCGGCGGCGTTCGTTGCGCGTATTCCGTTGTTTATTATCACTGTACTCGAGAACTACTACACGCATTATAATATCAGACACACAATGGCCCGGTTTTGGATACGCGCGCTTCACTGCAGGAGACGTGTCCGAATTCGTTTTCACGGTGTCTGTAGACGAGACTGTTAAGCGGCCTATTCTATTCGTTCGTCGATGAGGGAACGCAAGTGCGTCCGCAAGAAGCTATACATAACGAGGCCGCGGTCTTGTCGAGCATTACAATGGTATTATTATTATTATTTCGTATAAAAAATAGTTCACATCATTGCACGGTGGCTAAGATTTTTCGTTATATTCTCGGTCTCTCAGAAGACCACGGTGATGATGATAATAATAATAGTAGCACCACCGGTTTCTTCTTCTTCTTCGTATAGATACTTACAATACACTAGTACAATATAGAGTAATACCGTGCAGTAAACCTACTTCGGTACTCTTCCGAAGTACCCAACAAGGCACGCGGTTCGCGCGTATCATCTTCGCCGTCAACGGATTACAATACATTTATATTATTCAAATAGGATTCGTATTGTATATTATACCAGAAGAGTAGTCGTCGCCAGTGCCCCGTGAACGGGTTGTTTAAGGGTTAGAATACCGCGCGATCGTGATCTCATTGTAATTACTGTATTCCCGTCTCCAATTGAAGTTTTCCCCCTTTTCGGTTTATCTCTTTCCCCTCAAAAATCTGTACTTTCACAACACAAACGGAACGTAAATTCACGTTCGCCTCTCGTTTTCGCTCTGTTCGAACTATTTTTCATACGTCTTCCACTCAACGGTTTCAAAATCCAAGACGTCGAAATGGTTTATATATTATTATATTTCGGATAGCTATTTATTATTATTTGTATTAATATGCGTTAATATTCAATTTATCCATACCTTTTAATGGTAAAAAAAAAAAATTCGATTCGGGTCGCTTGTCTGACTTGAAAATTAAAAAAAAAAAAATGGCACGCACCTGTGCAAAATTTGGTAACCTCTGGCTTAGAGCGTAAGTAATAATAATAAGTGTTAAAACGAATTTTCCTGGTTTTTCGAAAATTTTGAAAAACACGATGAAATCGCGGTTTCGGAAACATAATTTTCTAATTAGTAAACTTGGACGAATTTCTTGCAGGCAATGCCGCAACTAGAGTTTTCGGGGCTTAGGGCAAAGCAAAATTAAGAGGCCCTCGATCCTTATCTCTGATTACGTTTCAGTACATTATGAGCGATTTCTTTACAAGAGTAAAAAAAAAAATGAAAAAGAAAAAAACAATAACGCTAAAATGCTTAATTATAAAATATTAATGTTTTCTGTATAATTTTTGTATTTTAGCACATTCAAACTTGTATCATTTAGTTTTTTTTTTTTACAATGTATTTAAGGCTTTTTATTGTGCCGATCAATCGGTCTTTAACAATATTTTTAAAGGTCGTACGCAAAAACCGGCAACGTATACCAGTGTGTACGCAGTGGCGTAATTTCGATAAAAGTTTAGGTGGTACTTAAGCTCTCAACAGATTAAAAATCGCGTTACCTTTTTTTTTTTTTTGGTATTTTTAAGAAAATTATAGGCTATAATTAACGTTACAATAATTTACATTAACCAGAAAATTATCTTTACTACGCACCATAATTATTACATAATATATTTATTAACACCGAGAATTTAAAGGGTGTTAATTTTAAAAAAGAGGTGCTAATACCCTCCAAACCCCCCCAAATTACGCCTTTGGTATACCGTCTTATATATATATATATTTAGAGAGAGAGAAAGTAAGGTAAAAAAAAAAAAACCTACATTTTTGTCACGAATTAAAACCTTTACCGACTACTATTACACTTTACTTAACCGTCATTTCATATGGGTTGCATTATCATATCTAATCGATACGTTTTAATAAATAATAGTGTATAATGTGTATTAAGGTATACTGTGCAGTATATATCGGAGGTTTCGACTTCGGATACAAAAAAAAAAAATATTTTTGGTATTTTATTATTATTATTATATTTTTATAAAATATTTTCTCTTCGTATTAGTGTGTACTACAAAACGTACTCGGTGTATTTAGAAATACGAGGCCCCGAAATCAAGCTCGAGGCCCTTCTCCCGGGACGTTTTACACAGGATATATTATGTTAATATACGCCACCGAAACGTCTTGGAAACGGAAAAGTTTCTATACAGGCCTCCGCGGTAGCAGCTCGTATTATTATTATTATTATTATATGTTTGGTGTATGATGTCCAAAAAAAGACTGTCGGGAGAGACGGAAAGGGGCGAAGAAAAGTGCAGCGTTTATACGTCCGTCGTCTAGGCAGATGAGCCGCGCGGTATACCGGCCGTGGGAAATCGGAGACTCCGATACCGTATCGTGATAGCTGCTGGGTATGTATTACTATTATTATTATTATTATATTAAAATATATATCTATCTGTGAGTTGTTGGACCTGTGTGTGTGTGTGTGTGTGTGTGTGTGTACGTTTGAAACTGAGAGAGAGAGAGAATTAGAAACACGAGTTTATATAAATATATATTTATAAATTGTACGTGATGAGCTCTGCAGGACTGGGATTTATACTATTTTTTTTTCTTTTTGCCGTTCTACTAACGAACGCTGAGAAAAATATCATTTAGATCGTATATATATATATATATGTATACGAGTATGAACAATATTCCTCGTTCAATACTCGTATATTTCCTAACATTCGCTTTTAATTCCAATAAAATCAATACGACGCGGGGTCGGTACCCGACAGTCTTGTAAAGTAATCGCAACGTATTTACCTATAATTTCGCGGGTATTTTCGTTCAAATACTACCGAAGAAAATTTATTACATTAAAAAAAAACTTTAATTTAAAATTCAATTTTTTTTTTCTTTGTAATAATTTCGATACGTGATTTTCGCGTTTAAATATCTGGTCGTCTAACATCTGGTCGTCCAGACATAACATCAATAAAAATAAAATTTAGTGGCATTAAAAAAAAAAAAAAAATTGTTAAATTTATAGCCGTATATAATTAAGTGTATTTAAATACATACATTTTTAATCGCTTTTTTCTGAGATTCGTATCTTTTTTCTATATTTTTAGGACGTGTGATTTTGAAATGCTAAAATTCTGAACATTTTTGTTATTCGTATAGTATATAATATATAAGTGCTCGTGTTCTACACGCGCAAATCACCGTTGACACGTATCATAGGTGTTGAAATCAAACGATTTCATTAAAGAATAACCTTATCCGTGTTATCGTTTCAACGTTATAATACACAATTTTTTTTTTCGTTTAATTATATTAATTTTTTTAAAGTAAAAGAAATAAAATTACTTTAAGAGCATTTTTTTCCCGGGCCATTAAAAAAAAAAGTTATATTTTTTTGATGATTTACGACCGGTACACGGTGAACGGATGGGGTATAATATAGGTAGGCGATAATAACAAAATTAATTTATAAGACCTAAAGGCGATATTTTATAAAATCACGAATTAATCGCTCTAAACCGACCATATGGTTGCCGCGGCTGCTGCTGTGGATGAGAAATCCGGCGCGGCTGCTGTCGTTTCGAAAATTAAACGCCTTTTTAAAACACTGCTGCTCCTCGGCACAACAAGATTTTCGGATACGGTATAATATGATTTTAAAACTAAACGTTTTTTTTTTTTTTGGGGGACGAACACGAAAACGGGTGTCGGCGGCGGCGGTAGCGCATATTCCCGCCTCTAACGGTTTTCTAGATGGTTTGTATGCGCCTCATTCATACAGGGTGATTTTTTTTCGATCACGATCCAGCTATTGTAATATATCCGAAATAAGGTTTCAAACGAATTTTAGGCGTTTTCGATTCGTTAATTACTAAAACTGTCCTTATTAAAAACGTATTTGTTTCCGAAAATATATCCGCTGAATCCCTACTGGTCTCGTTAACGCTATCTCACGCGTAGGACAAAACGTATAAATTAAAATTAAAACGATTTTTCAAAATTTTATTTTATTTTAAATATTCCGTTTTAGCGTTTAAATATTCGGCCACAGGACAGTCACTCGATTCAATGGAAACGACAAAACGATAGTCTTAAAGGAACACCGAGAACATAATAATACGCATCGTATACGTGTGTGACACTACGCGATATCAACTTGGCCTCCGTGTCCTGAATTTAAACGTTCTTATTTACTCGGGAAACATTCGTCGGATTTCAAAATTGGACACGTGTGAATTCCAATAAAACGTGTTCATCGAGAATTTGTAATTAGCCGGTCATTTTCAAGACCTAAAGTGGACATACAATTATTAATTATTAAGCCCGGCATTACACTGCAATTTATTTTGGACTGTAGCTTTGACGGTCGAATGCGCTATCGAAGCGATTTTATTCGTCACGGAATTTCGTAAGAATGCACGAACGCAACAGCTGGCCGGTTGACGTTTTAAAATTGATTTTAAAAATAAAAAAATCGTTTGGAAAATTGATCTACGAACGCACGGATTGCGTCAAGAATTTCATTCGATCAATTCAGGTAAAACAGTAGCGAATGGAGAGAGAGAATTTTCTCCGATCTCGAATCGATAATATTCGCGGGGACAAAAGAGCAAGAGAATTTAATTCTTTTTGGTTTTTATTAAAAATTTTAGTGTTTAAATTGTTTTGATGCGTAGCACGTTTGAATGGATAACAATAAGTAAATAGACGTATCGTCGACTAAAAAAAAATTGTGCGTGGCGTTGATAATTTTTTTTTTCTACCGAGCTCGAAAACAGTTAAAGCTGACATTGATTATAATATTATCGAATAAGAGACCGCGGGTAATTAATGTATTGAAATTATTTACGAAATTCGTTACGCGCGAACGGACTTCTAGAAAAAAATCATTTATATTTCACGAGACACGGAGTCTGGCTACGGGAGAAAAAAGATCACCCTGTACGAACTATTATATATTTCCATCCCCCGTCGCGTACACCGGTCGTCTTACCCGAGAAATTAATAATGCGTAAGCCCCGTACCGGGGCAGACATCAAAGACATATTTGAATAATATTAAGTGAGTCATATACGTTTTTTTTTTTAAATAACTCGAATAACATTTCTATATTATATCGTTTTGCCAACGAGATCTCATGTTAATACAACACGTCCAGTGTTTGATGAGTCGATTCGTATTTGAATATTTTGTAATTTTGACACGATTTCGACGATCCTTTTTTTTATTATAATATATGCTAGTCGGATATTGTGTTCATTTTTGAAACGTATGCGTGTACCATATTAAAGCGTACGATTCAACTCTTGAAGAACGTAAACGAGTAAAGTATTTTTTGGACGCGTTGAGCCGTCTCTCGATTTAAACGGAGTCGAATTATTTTACTCGATTTGAACTCTTTAACTCGTTAAGGTCCACGGATTATACGACTCTTATCGATTATTACACGGGAGTATTTTATAATGAATAACCATTTATTGACCGGTATTACGAATGATAGTAAAACGTTTAGCTCCCAATCGAAATGATGACGATGAACTCGTGGAATAAATCGTCAATGTGAATCAAAATGACGCGTAAACTTAGGTAACAGAAAAAAAAGACATTGGGAGAATTTCGGTTAAAGGAGGTTAATCGTATATTATATAAAAGTTTAATAAGGATCTAACAATAAAATTGTCACTTATTTTTTCTTCTGGAAACCTGTTTGAAATTGGAAAAAATATCCCATATGTACGCATGTTCATAGAGAACTCCGTTCTACGCTATAATAAAACGATTATAGTTTTAAAACGTTTACTTTTCAAAATATTATAACGCATAAATAACGTTCCAAGTCATATTTGATCAATCGATTAACAATACGTTTTCAATTATTACAGTGATTAAATAAAAAACGCGGATGAAACGCGTAATTGGTCGTATGCTTTAAAATGTTTTCCGTTTTCAAAGCGCAGTTTAATTCGATAACGCAGCTAGACGACATACAAAAGGCCGCGTATTGTATTGTAATTACGTTAATTTATCAATCATAACGGACAATTAGTATCGGCGTGACCATACGTCATGTTTTTTTTTCCTGTACAACAACGATGCAATGTTAAATAATTACAAATTGCGATTATTATTCTTTCCTTCTCTCGCCGCCACCCGCTTACACTTCACTCCGAATCATCTTCACGCATACACCAGCCAGCCTCTCATCGTACATCTCCGTACCACCTATTTTCCTCGTAACTTTCACCTCCATTCCCTTTGTCATTCTCATTTCTCACCGCCTCTGTCTCTGTCTCTTCTTAAAACACGTCTCATAATCTACTTTATCCGCTATGGGATCCACGGCAGCGGCGTTGTGAGTCTCACCACCGCCTTATAACATCCGCCTTTTAATCAAATTGCAGGAATCGCGCGAAATTTCGTCTGCTTTATCCTCCGATCGCACTTAATTAAATCTTAAATACTCGTAACCCTATACCGATTTCACCCACAACTTCATCACACGTTCTCATCGCCTGTCTTCTCCTAATAGCTATAAATATATTCCGTTTTATTCCTAGTTTTTAGTCTTTACCTTCAACTGTTGCTCTCCACATTTCAAGCCAATTGCCTGATTCATACACGCTCCCGGCCACCAGCACAATATCATACGGCTTATATAAACCATACACAAATTAAACAAAAAGTTTTAGAGTTTTGTTATTACTAAAAATTTGAAAACAATGATAAATCGCATTGTATACAATATGACGATTCTGAGCTTCGGTGTAAAATTCTACTTTTGTAGAAAAATTCAAAGTGGTAATGACACCTATAACTCCTTTTATGGACTGTTTTATATTTTAAAATCGTTTAATAATATTTATTTGGTGTACTTTATTCCGTTGCTATGCACGTATACCGTAATATTTTACATTTTATACCTATATTTATGTTACATGTTGAGTAGCCTAGCAAAACTTGTTTCGCCATAAAAACAAGTGCAAAGTTACGTGTTCTGCGCAAATTTCAAGACTCCAAGATCATTCTATTGGCACTTTTTTTTGTGTCACTTTTCAAAAAAAAATATCGAGAAAATAGTTTTTCTATCGATTTTTTCGGGTCGTTTCGCTCAATGTGCGCAATGAACGCGGTAAATAGGAAACGCATATTATAACGCGATCGCTCGCAGCAGTTTTCCTGACGAGGACCTGGAGGATTCGAACTCGAATTCGATTTGAATTTCAAATACGGAGTTATTATAAATAATATAATAAATTTATATTTTAAAAATAATAATCCGTTATCGACGTAAAACTCCGATCGGATAGAAACGCGTCGGTGAAGTGTTTAGAAAAAACCGTTTAAATTCACAATCGGCGCGTATAAACGATTTCGACTATAGTAAACAACAACAACGACAACGATTATTATTATACCGAAAACCCGCGGAGGCGTTTAATCCATTTATCACGCCGCGTTGAAAAGCGTTTTTATATTAATTCGTTTAGTACCTAATTTTTTTTTTTTATATCATCGAAAAAAAATACCCATTAAATAAAAATCAAATATTTCGTGTATTTATTGTACGACGTAATGACAAAAAAAAAAAAACGATGAAAATATAAAAAGAAAACGTTAAAAAGACGCCTTTGAAGTAAATCGTTTTCTATCCCGCGTTCCGACGACAAAACCCGAGGGGGGCGGTTCTTTTTTTTCCTAAACGTTTTTTTTATATAATTTTTTTTTTATTATTATTATATAAATATACTGTTTTGTCTAATTTCTCGTGTATGTGTGTGTGTGTGCGGTTGCTTCTGGTACTTTGTCGTTGGACAAAAAAAAAAATAATAATAATAATAACGACCGGACGACCGCCGTTAATAATGACGTAGGTACGCGAGGCGGAATAGTATTTTTTTTTTTTCTTGAACATTTTTTTTTTTTTATTATTATTCATTTTCTCCTCGTGGATTTCCTCCGTATAGCGTCGTCTCGTTTGGGCCCGACAAACTCGATAAATCATTTTCGGCTCCGTCGTGTCCGGCGCGCGGTTAATCCTTTCTCCCCCGAACCGTATTATACAGCAATAATAATAATAATAATAATTTTTTTTTATTATTATTATTATTACTGCTGCGTTCCCGCGCCCCGCGCGTACAGAAGAAATATTCCGACTTGGCGCAACGCGCTAATGGCTTTCTATAAAAACGTGTGTGTTGGTGCGCGCGCGCGCGCCCAAGAGAAGCAATACGTCTTCATACTAAATGATAATATACTTTTTTATTGTTATTATTATCAAGGCAATAACAAATTAATTTCACACCTTAACGACCCGTCGGACTTTGACGACGACGACTGCACAAAACGACGGCCGCCGCGGAGACGGCGTCGGGAATATTAGTCGTCTCGAAATTTTTTGTTTTTTTTTTTTTCATTACCTCCGCCACGACGCAGACCGTGTTTTAATTTTTTGTTTCGTTCGTTTTCACTCGAGTTTGGAATTTTTTTACTCTAAACGAGTTCGTTTCGAATCCCGATTCAAAAATATTCGTTTCCGATCAACGCATAACCGGTGAAAATTCGGTGCGCGTATATACTTCGCGTTACGGAAAACCATCTAAGTAGTGCCGAATCAAATGATAATCCCGCAACAAAATTCAGCGAAATACTCGGAGACGCATATGTTAATACGGACTCTCGACTAGACCGGAAACACCACGTTCGCCAGAAAAGATTACGGATCGAAGAAAAAAACGCGCGAACTCTGTCTGACGCCGTTCCGCCTGTGGAAAACAAACGTGTTTTGTACGCGGCCATCATCAAACCGATTTGGACTTACGGGTATATGGACTGTGGGATTGCAGCCAGTACGTCCGACATCGAAGCCGAACGACGACGCCAAAAACATCGCCCTTCGGACCATTGCCGCAGCGTACCGGTTTGGAAAGGAACGACGTGATGCTTCCTTATACGGTCGTGGAAGAAATCAGCAAGTTTGCCGGCGAACACGAGGCAAGACCGGAACGACACGTCAGTCCAACAGCGATTACTTGACCGTTCAGAACTGACGTCAGACGACTCAAACGTCTAAAGCCGTACGACCTACTTTGATAAGATATCGGATCGAGGGCAGGAGTAATTTCAGAGGAAATGCAACTCCATACACGTGTATGTATAGCCCTCAATATAATATGTGTACGTATGGTCCCCTGCAGTAATCGCGGCGCTGAGTATGGTGTAACGAATAAGATTCGATCGATGCCGATATCGAATCGATCGAGTTGTGAGTTTAGTAACTTATATTTTACGTTTTTTATTTCACGACGACTAGCGACAATTTATATCGAAATGTTAAAGAAAACCGTTTAACCTAACCGTATTACACGAATTTTAAACGCGCGTCTGCAGCATCAGGACGACTCTATATTTAGAGGAGGTAGTCGCGCGTGGGCTCGTCGTCGCGTATAATAATTAGTCCGACTATAACAACTCTAATAGACGATTACTTATGACGTGTACCTACACGACGACACGGCGATTTGAATATTGTGCGCTGTTGTGTTTCACGTTATTATTATTATTATTATTACCATTTACAACGACGCGTTTCGTGTCTTGTAGACATTTTTCAACCGATATTTTTACGTGGGATCTGCAGTAATGCGCGTGCAGTCTGTACATAAACGTTTGTTCGTTTCGTGTAATAATAAAAACTAATGGACCTCCGCTGCAGTGACCGAAATGTATTACCGCTGCTCGCGTTATGTGTCGTTCGGACATAACGTGTGTAATCTAACCTAACCCAACTTCCCGGCTCGTTATAGTTAAAATATATCATTACTGTTAGAGGCAAAGTTTTATTTTTTTCACTGAGCCGTTTCACTTGACCGGACGAAAGAGTTTTCGTCCGAGATCTGCAGTCGAGTAAGGCGTGATTTTTTTTTAAATATATATAAAAAAAAAAAATCGTATACTAGTCTATACTGCGAGTTGTCATATGGACACCGCAATGACGAATTTACATTCGTGTAAATCAGAAGAGCTCGTTTTACCGTATAATTAATATGAAATCACAAAACGATATTATTATTGATAATCTCAACGTGTTTTTTACGCGTGAGAATCGAACGAATTTTCTCTGTTTCTCTCCCGAGGTCGACATTTATCAGTTCGTTTTAAAATTTACACTTGTATTGCGCGTCTATGAGACGTGGAATATTATCTCGTAAATTAATGCGTACTCGTACGCGACATTACGCTTTTCCTGCAGTATCCGTTCGATTAAAAAACAAATCCGTATATTAATTACAACAGGCCGCAGCCGCGGAAAGTCGAGAAGAGAAAGTCGCGAACGAATTTTTTTTTTCCAAATGAAAATAAAATAAATCGATCTCGCTGACCGCTGTAAAAAAAAATAATAATAACGCGATAAATTATATTGTGAATCGGTAATTTACTCCGGTAAGTATGGCTGGTGTATAGTCGACTCGTGATTTATATTACGAGCGATTTATATCGGTCGCGCAGGCGTCTCGAGGAAACGAAACGAGGTGTTGTTATTACTCGTGGTAATCATCGTGTTGAAATAGGCTGCAAATCGAAAAATGTATTACTTTATATATTATTATTATTATTATTATTTAGATTTTGAGCGAGGAAGCTATTGGTTCTACAATGACGTTTATTTATTTTAATTTATTTTTTCGAAATTTTCGAACAGAAAGCATGCTCGGATGACTTGGTCGTGCGCGTTACGCGTTCCGGTATAGCGAACTGTATTATATTCGGTAGGTACTTTATTTGAAACGTTTTTTTTTCTCAATAGTTTCCATATTTAAAACGACTTAAAAATCGGGAGAATATTCTCAATACCACAAAAAAAAAAACTACCAAAAGTAATGGCTCTATAGAGAGTATTGAAATTTACATCATCGAATGCGTAAAATTTCGCGCTATTTACCAGATGTGTTGAGCTATTTAAATCATAAAAGAAGTTATTTTTGTTTTAATGGGTTGAAAATTGTACACGAAATCGGTCCTACGCGTTACTTCAACTGTATTCAAAACGCGGAGTCCATCCGTGCAGATCAACGGTTATTGCAGCCGCTAGGGCTCGAGGATTTTTATATGAAATAACGCGTTCGAAAAGAGTGCGAAATAAGATATACAGGAAATCATAACAACGTTCGACCGTATTCTTCCATTTCGTTTTTAATTTAATCACGGTGCTAATAATTTACAAATTGCAGTGACAATTCCCACAACACTTATTGTGTACAACCTATACGCATGTACTTAAATACGCAATCGTATTATATTATTATTATATTAAACCGCAAACAGTGCCGGACAATAAAAGGATAAACGGTTTGGCCGATTGAAATCCCTTTATATTACGTAGAAGAAATTATCATATCGCATTAAGAGAAGTAGTGAGTGTTTATAAAATGTCACATTAGTGATAATAACTTGGATTCATTGGCGGGGGGCAATAACTCGATGTCTTACCTGATTTTCCTAGTTGGTTAGTTTATCCTTCGATCGTTGTTCGCGTCTCTTGTTATTTTTTCGAGAACCGGGTAAAATAATACGACATATACGTATATTTATATGACGCGTGCGACACATTCCGTCGTGAACGCTCTTTTGAATGCAAAAAAACCTCCTTCAGGGCGGGGGAAAAAAACGATTCCTTGTCCGGCCGACGAATTCCGAACGTGCAGAAGAAAAAAAAATTGTCTAATAATCGTAAAAAATAATCTATTCTAATATATCGCATACGATTTCAGGCATTCGTCAAAAATCGCTTAGGTATTTTCTATACGTCTAGTCTTATCGTCCATTGCAAAAAACCGATTATCGTCATTTCCATTCGTCGGTGTATGATACACACTAACACGTGGCCGTGTACAATTCAACACAATCGATCACTTTCACTGGGACAAAATCGTATTGTTCCGGCGTACGACGAGTGTCCAAGAAAATTTCTAACGTTATAATAACTGATGTAACTAGCTTCTCGTGTCCGTACGCGTAAAAGCTATGGAAAATATCATCGAGATATGCTTAGTTTTTTTTTTATTTGTACAGAGTATTTTACGTAGATCTCGTTTTAAGCGCATATAGTTTGAAAGATATCCTCGCGGTTTGGCGAGAGTGACGACAGACTCCGAAAAATATTTCAAACGAGAAAATGACGAAACCGTGCAGCAACGCCCGAAAGAACTCGCTGTTAGGTGTGTGAAAACACAGGAAATGTTCAAAAACTGAAACGTTAACGATAAAACCGTTTCACGGATGAAAGAACTCTGAAGGCCACAGTAGTTGTGTGCTTAAGATACAAAATGTGTACACTAAATGATTTACAATATTGTCTGTTTTTTTTTTAACAACATCTTTAATTTTTAAGAAGTTATGGAATTTAAAAAAAAAAATGGTAAAATTGTTGTGAAATGTTTATAACCTTATTTGGATTTAATGATATTTCAGCTTAAATTGTTTTCGTACAAAAAAATTCTCTTCTCTTTAAACGCCTAGCGAGACCGCGCGTATATTGAAAATAGGTCAATCATCATCACATGTTCTAAAGGCAAAGCCTTGTCGAAGTAGCCGTGTGTGTCTATCTTTCGCTGATTTCTTTAGGTTTCGGTATGATGTGCAGCCCATCGTCTTCTCTTCTGCTACGTCATGAAAATAGTAGTCAGTTCTCGGGCTTCCTCTTGGTCGTCGTTCCATTGTTCAAATACATTATTAAGAAAATCATTGTGACGGATAATATGCCCAATAAATTCGATTTTCCTTTTCGTTATATTGTTTTATCAGTCTTCTTCCTTCACAATCCTCCTACACAACCACATTTCCATTGGTTTCATTTTGTTTTTGTCATCGTCCACGTCTCTCGTCCGTAACTCAAGACACTCCGTATACGAAAGTTTCAATAAACTTTTTACGAGTTTCAAATTTTTCAAGTGCCTGTATTACCCGCTACTAAGTATATGTTTTGCGGAAAGCTTGCTCGGCAAGAGCTATTCTTCTCTTTATATCAACTGTTATTGAACTCGCTGAATAGGATTATTTCTCAATTCGTTATTTTATTTCTTCGTTATTATCTATATACTTTACACGGTTTTTGTTTTCTGTACATTGATCTTCAGTCAGTACTCATCAACGAACACTGTGGGCGAATAATATTATACAATATTATGCGATTACATATTATACGAGTATACCGGGTTTCAAACGTCGTATATAAATATAGACTTTCATTTTCATACTGCGCACACACATAATAATAATACACGCTCGTAAGTACGACGCAGAGAGATTGGCTCATCGTCGGGACGATAATGAAATCGAATAAATGTTATTTTATTATCTAATGAGTAATGATCGTACATACACGCCCATCTGCGGTCCTTCATCCGCGCACGCATAGATATGGCTGCTATATTCGGATTTTCGTGCGTACGCGTAACACCGCTGCACTATACTGAACAGGGCTAGGCGCACAATTGAAGTCACAAATCCGGCACGATAAGAGTACTCGTATATAACATTGTGTGCTCGAGCACAAGAGAAGACAAAACGATAGTACAAAACCGTCACTGTACATTATGTACACGAATGATCGCGTAACGGCGGCTGAAGGTTTCGCAATGGAATTAAAACGAGCAATTATCGCCTTGGCAATCGCAGCAGTAGCAGCAGCAGCAGCAGCAGCTACGCCTTATAGTTTTTCCACATGTGTTTGTATACGATAATATTGTCTTGTCGTATAATATCGTACTCGCACGGGCAATTAATTATAATGTGTAAAATGTGCCCCAATAAATCATATGCGCCCTCTGAAAAGTATTCAAGACCGTAATTCAACAAAGGATTTCTTTCCAAGTCCAACAACTCCGTACACAACAAAATACGCGCATAATTTTTTAATTACGAACTCGCGTGTTTTTCGTACGTATTTTTTTATACGTGCACGGACTGTTTTAATTTTTCGTCAAATCGGTTTCGGCGTTTGAATTTTTACCTCAGTTCACCCGAACGTGGCGGGGTCCGTTCTCCGACGACAAATTGATAAGAACGAGCTGTTGGTTGCGGGCGAATTGAGCTGATCAATCACTCTCGTTAATTTTAATCGTGAACAACAAATTTTGATCTCAAAAACATTTCTAGGTCGCAATTACGAGCCCGTTCGGCTTTTGCTATTCGCACGCCTGTAACCCTTTACCGGTGATTTTTAGCATACGGTACTATAATCCTAAAGACACCAGGAATTCGTCGATTTATTCGAACTTATTATTCGGGTCTCCGCGTATCCGTGCCATCGCCATTATCCAGAGTGAATCCTTCCGCAATCTGGATTTGTCGACGTCGATTTTTAAACGCGATTTTCCCGTTTTTAGCTCTAAAACATCCTAACACTAATTATGATAATAATATATGCGTCGGAAAATAGATTATATGTCGTGCCCGTGAAAGCGATCGGTTCATTACAAATGTGTAATATGGGTTAGCAGAGCAGAACCGCGATCCCGGGGAAATAATCGGGGCGTAATAAATATATACAGATGTCGGAGGAGTTTAAATTATCATCTGCGATGTTATTACGATATTCGGAAACGTACGGTCGCGCGTGATGACGACGACGAAGATGACAATCCGGAGAAACTGCAGCAGCTGCCTCGAATGATTTTTTTACCGAAAGATTTAACAACTAAGTACGAACGTTCCATCACGCCTCGCGGACCGTAAGTCCGATTATATATTTTATTATATTCGCGGTAAAATATTACGAACGCTATATTCGGGAAGACACGGTTCAGTTCGAACTCTTAACACACATTTATCGCCTCTTATACGTATCGATATCGTAGATTTTGGAACGGCAATCCAGCGGCGTTTCCGTAAAGTATTCGACCATTGACGAACATCACTTTTGTCAGAATCGAGTACTTCTTTCAGTATTACTGTCTACTCTCGCGCAGTCAATACGAGTAATTTAAACACTGTTTTGGCATAAAAAAAAAAAATTAACGAATAAAAATCAGTTTAACAAACTCAAGGCGAAAAGGAAAGCACAAAGTTTGGGCGTGTTCCCTGCGGTATCCCCACCATACGCTTGCATCCCTAGTTCAGGCTTGGCGAATACAATCTGTTCGGGTCGGACCGAAGTTCACACCGCGAATGTAGTCTTTTCGAGTCATTTATATGTTACCGTAGCTCAGGGTTTTTAGTTCATGAGAGCTCCACAAAAACCTGACCAACGCAATTGCATTAACGAACAGATTAGACGATTGAGACGTAATGATTGGAAAAACTAAAAGTTTAAGTGGATAACTAAGTGGTGGATATTCTTGGACATGTTACACGACAAAATGTAAAAACTCTTTTTCATATTATATCGTTATATATTTCATGATTATCAAACGGACATGGTTAGTTTCGCGTTTATCGATATGTGAACGTATCGTTTATTGAAATAGAGGAGTTTTTTTGTACCTTATAGCGCGTGGTAAGTGTACATTTTCAGGGATCCTTTAACGAATTTTTTCGATTTCAGTTTCAATTCCTATTTTTTTACATTCTTACATTGCGATTCCGGTTCCTGTTTCCATTAACACTAAATGATATAAACACTTTTCAATTTTTTTTTTATTATTCAGCAAAAAAATTAATTTAAAAATAATAATTGCCTTATTATGTATTTAAAGTTTCAAAAAAAATAATAGCGTTTAGTTACTTATTAAAATTAACTATAACTTTTAAATACCTTGTTATTAACGGCAAGTGTCGTACATTATAATAATTGTTATTTAAATTATTCAACGATTATTGAATTTTCCTATAAATCGGGGAAATATTTAAAACATACAATTTTATATGTAAAAAAATTTTTTTTTTGCTTTGATATTAATAATTTTAGAGCGCATATTTAATACGATTTGCGATAATAGACACGTGAAAATATAAAACTGAATTTATTAGAACCGAAAAGAAAACGTGCAGTATTTCCAAATACCGTTTACGATTTCACTTTCGGCATGAAAAAAAAAAGAGAAAATTGCGGTTAGGTTTCGGTTCGAACGTTTTCCAAAGGGTTTTCGGTTTGAAAACCGATACTTTTCGGTACGGTTTCAGTCCCCGACACGTTTAATAAATTCCTGCGTCCGCGGTTGAGTTTAGGTCGCGGAACGAAACCGCGAAGTAGTAATTAATTAAAATATACTTCGTTGTGCGCATAAAAATAATTAATTACGTATACCGACTCCAATATAACATGACCCACATAATAAGAGAAATATAATTTTTTTTTTTTAATTTATGCGCGTCCGCGTGCCGCACATCTCACACTTTCCTCACGTCCAAAAACAAACGTGATTTGCGTCATATAACAATATTATTATCGTTATTTATTGCCTATACAGAGTCACTTATGCGCGCGATGACGAAACGTCCAAAAATAATATTATGAGGTAAAAAAAAATCCGTTGTATTATATAACGAGACGGACTCGCGTAGTCGCACATAATATAGCGTCTAACGCATAATTATCACTTCTCATAACGCACGCGATTCAAACGAAATCCGTATGATAAAAAAAAAAATTCATAATTTTGAACGTTCCTTCTTTTTTTTTTCCAAATAAAAACAATTTATTATAACATGCAGTTTCGCGGTGTAAAAAAAAATGAATTAAATTTCAATTTTTTTTTTTACTACTTCAAGAGCGGAGAAAATCGCTAGCACAAAAATGTATTACTAGGGCTGGGCAGTGCCGTCCTTACCACCAATAACGCCTTAGGGCAATAATATTTTACGCTCCCACCAAAAAAAAAAAATTTACAACTAACGTAATATCTAAATTACATAATTTTATATACTTTAATAGTAAATACACTGATCCTCGAAATCATCATATAGATACAAGGGAAATTAATATCTAAAATAAAAAAACAATAAATTTTTTCTTTTCGTCATTCATTTTTTTTACGCCCCTGCATTCATAATACTTTGGACGCCCTAGGGCACTTGCCCCATTTGCCCTCCCCCCTTGGGACAACTATGAGGCTGGAGTAATAATGCCCCCCCTACTGAGAAATATTCATACGACGAATGAATTCGAGAACTGTTCGAATAGACAATATTCGTTATAAAAACGATTTTCAAATTATATTATATTATTTTAACGGAATATGTATGCTGGTATAGAGATACCTGTTTTCCGTTAAAGTGATAAAGACGCCACACAGTGGGAGAAATTTAAATTTTAGCGATCAAAACTTCCAAAAATAGTTTTGATAAAATTCAATGCTATCTAGTAATTATTGATTATCATAATATTTTATTTTACATAATAATATAAAACGATTAAGAAAAAAAAATTTTTGTCCATCAAAAAGTCCAATTTCTCCCACTGTGCGCCACTTGCTTTTCGAAAATAGTGTATTAACATTGCGAAGTTAGATTTCCGGTCGCGGTTGCAATAAAAAAAAAAAAAGAAATTTCGGAACAAATCTCGACTCCTAATTACGTCTCGAATTAACCATATATACGACGATGTGGAGAGTGGAACATTAATAACATTGCGGTTATCGAGAATAACATGCTCGCCACTCGCATTCGGCTAATAAATATAGTAATTATATAATAATAAATCGTATTTTCTTTTTTTTTTTCTTATGCCAAATAAATCTGATTTTATACAATTTTAATACTATAAATATTTTTTATTTATGCTAAAAAAAAAACTCTTCTAATAAATGACGATACATGCGTTAATTAAATACTTTACATATTGTTTATGTGTAATAATAATTTATAAAAGCGCGTCTTTTCTGAATTTTTTTTTAATTTTTAAATTACAAATTTAAATTCATATTAATTCTTCGAGTATCGCCGTACAGACGACATTGCACGAAATTCGCGAACAAATATATAGAAATTCCGTTCAAAACCGTGCACGGAAAACGCCGGGTAATACAGCTAGTCTGTAAAAATCACAAGACCGTAGTAATTTAATGCACTCTCTTATTAATTTCACTAAAAAAAAAAAATCCGAAATAAAATACAAATACACACGTGTATTTGATTCATTTTCGATTCGAATACTGTCGGATCCTCCGAAAACACAGCGGATATTTTTTTTTATACAACGTTTAAAATCGATATTGTTTCGTTAGAGATAATTTTTTTTTTTTTTTTGTAGAAAAAACGGTAAAAACATTGGTAACGATTTCGCAAGTTCGACAACACGGTTCTCGACCGATTTTAATCGAATTCGGAATTTATTTATATAAGAATATTATCCAGCGTAATCAATCGAACGTATAGCGTTTATAATAATACGACCGTTTTAGTATAAGGGATACGGTACGCGCCGGTGAAAGAAAAAAACAATTATAATAATAACGTTAAAAAAAATTACCCCTAATAACAGAGATTACGTTCTGGAGTCGGGCCGATGGAAATATCTGGAATGCCTGCTCTCACAAAATAATAAAAATTTAATAGGAATAGGTCACTATTGCGCGCGCGCGCGCGTGTATGCGATGATGAACCGGTGTACGATTAAGTATTTCCCTTCGGTCCGAAAACACAATAATCGATTCATTATTATTATAATTTACCTTTACGAATATTGTGATATTATAATATATATTTTTTTTTTAATATAATATTATCGTAACAATTTCGTTTTAATAACGTTTTTGAATCGCCGTTAAACGTGAATACAAATTACTTTTAAATATTATATAATAATGTAGAGAGACGCGCGTATATTATATTATAACGACCGCGCGTTATTTTACCTTTTGTCTGGGACAAAAAAAATAATAATAATTTTGATATTAGCGTATCAACACCTGTTAATAGGTATTTCGTTATTGTTTCGAACGGTACTCGTACAGACTTTCACGTGTAGAAATTCCACGACGATAATCGTTATATAAAAGGAAACGAAATTTAAATTATGAAAAAAAAACCTATCGTCTCGTGTAATAAACGGTTCCGTGTAGTATCGATTGATAGCGCAAAAATTTTTATTGACATAAATAAATATCAAAACATATATCAAACATAAATATCAAAATGTTCTGCTCGTTACACGGATGTACAATAATTGTAACTCGGAACGTTTTTGAAAGTATTTCAAAAAATATCATTTTTTTTTCTCGAAATATTCGAATTTATATTGGGAATCTGATTAAAAATCAATGAAAAAAAAAAAAACTATTTTTTTCTATTCGACCTTCTCCGATTTATACTTATCGCACAAAATATAGTCGACATAACCGTGCGCGAAAGAGTATGTCTACAGCACACTCCAACTGCAGAAACAGTACAATTACCTACTGAGCGATATGCACCGCCTGTTATTCGAAGAAATGTAACAGCTGTTATGGAATAATACGAACGAGAAAACACACACACTCTACAAATATGATTTTCCAGTTAGACGTTTGTAATCGACAGAGTCCTTCCTAAATAAGGTTAAAGCAATCAAACGGGCGGCAGACCGAATCCAGAGAGTTCGGGCGTGGAAGGCAAAGAAGAAACTTTGATTTGAGACGCGAGCACAACGCCTTCCGAAAGCAAACGAAATTAAAATATAGATAACGGTCCCGAGTAGATGTAAAAGTAATGCGTATAAATGGAAACTCAGGGATGACGATCGATGTGAATGTGGTGAGGTACAAGACACGGAACTCCTCGTAAAACGAGCAGGACTGAGAAAAATGTAAAAAAAAATGTTTTAACGTCTCCAGCATCTCGAATATCTAGAGGTAATCGAATAAATTACGAATTCGAATCTATCGTTTATTGATCATTTCTGGTTACGTACTCAATGAATCTAAAAGCTGGGCAAATTGTAATTTTTAAGTAAAGAAAAACACAGTCGATTTTAAATGTAATTCTTTTTTTCTTTTTACAAAAGTACGTTGTTGGGTAAAGTAATACGATTTTCCGGTGAACGAGACGGTTTGTAGGAAAACGTTGGTAAAGGGCAAAATTTAACTCTATTCGTGATTTCGAATAAAATAACTCGTTGATTTCACGTTGCACTGAAGTAACACTCGTCAAGGCATGAACAAAATGTTAATGACTTTACAAGTGCTTTTTTTTTTTTTTTTAACTCTTTAACTGGTTAATGTCTAGCGGTTTCGTCGATAACCGCGGGATCCGTATAGTGAGTATTTTTTTCAATAGAACGTTACCCCCGTCGTCGTCGAGAGAGATAATTTATTTTATTGTAATACAGTGGAATATTATAAGGACAACAACACGAAAACCGATGGGGTTTCCACACGCACATATTTTGACGTATCGTATACGTTCGTTTTTTTTTTTTTATTATTCCGTATACACTGCGCAGTATAATATATAATGTCGAAAAATAAATTAAAATTATGCTAATGCCTGCACGAGCCGGTTGTAATAATAATAATAATAATAATATGCTTTGAAAACGATCGAAAATATTACCTATATGCAACGAGTTGTCATCCGACAGCAGCTGATATGATATACGCTCGTCTGCTCGAAGTGTGTATCATCGCAAACGACGATGACCCGTCGTCGGGCGACGCGTCTACCGTCGATGACCCGTGATAATGTGTGACTCGCGCGACTGGTTTATTATTATTATTATTTATTTTTTTTATCTAAACTCTAAAGTAATAACACTTAAGCAATACAACGGCTTTCTTACGGTTTCGACAATATTTCAAATGGACGGACCCAGTGGCGTAGATACGATTATTTTCTATAGGGGAAGAGGTTTAAAGGAACTTTAAGGAAATATTTTATACATTAATCATTAAATTTATATTTAATAAACGTTTTTTTTTCTATAATGTTACAAAACAAAGTCAACTCAATGATTGTCGCGTTAATCGTTATTATCGAATACCGACGGTTTTCATACGGGAAGAGTAGATTTTTTCCGAGAGATATTATAACACTCGGCTCGGTTTAAGAAAAAACTAACGAATTCTCTTCCTACACGATTTCATCGTCGGGTTTTCTACAATAGAGTAAAATCAAAACTCGATATTTCTTGTCAATTATTATTTATGTCTTGTCAGAAGAAAAATAGATAATTTACACAAAAATGTGTTTCACGACCTGATAACCGTGTACAGTTTTATTTCACCTTCATTTTTCATGCGTGTTTTTATAATCGTTTTATAATATTAACGTGAAGGATTAAAGAGGACTTTTTTTAAAAAAAGGAACGGAGAAAAGAATTGTAAAACTTCAATTTGTTTTAAAATAATTTTTCGAGACTTTACTATACCTCTGATAGGTACTTTTACTATACGAATTTCAAGCTTTCTCTCAAACGGACCGTTGTAATTTATTTTCCAGATTATTACCAGACAATATTGTCTACGCAAGTACAATTTCGATTTTATTTCAGTCGTACGTTTTCCGACTGCATTTACTCGCTCACTCAGTTTTTTTTCTTTTGGAAAATATATTATTTGTAAATCGTCCGAACCCGTGAATTATATATGTATACACAGGGGCGTATTTAGAAATTTTTTTTGGGGGGGCTGAGGCATTGAGTAAATATCATTGTTGAATTATTTCTAAATTCTAATCCAAGACTAAATCTTAAAAATAGGACAAGTTACCAAATTCTCAACATTTTAAAAATATGGAATTTATTAAAAATATTACATTCTATATGCCATAAAGCATAGGAATTAGTAAAGAAAGTTCCTGAAATTTCGGGGGGGCTGGAGCCCCATCAGCCCCCCATAAATACGCCCTTGTGTATACATAAGTATGATCGAGAAAAATTCTTATAGAACGGGCTTTGAACTACAAAGTATAGAGACAACGTTACGCGTTATATTATTTTTTTCTCCCTTTTTTTTTTTCCAAAGTAAAATGGAAAAAAAAATTATTATAAGCGATATTAATATATTATGACAGTCTGCTGTACACACATATACTAGTAAATATATATATATAATAAATTATTCGGACGCCTGATCGTGAGCTGACGAAACACACCCTTATTCGGGAATCCGATAAATATAGAGTTACTCTGCCGTATTTATAGGATACGTTATTTTGTCGAAATATTATTATTACATAAATATTGTTTATTGCCGTAAAAAAACGAAAAAAAAAACGTATCGTGCAGCGCCCGGTAAAACGTACCCAACGGGCCTTTTATATACGTTATAAGTTGCGCCGTTTGGGATAAAAACAGGTTTTTCGTGGTTCAAGGTTTGGATTTCAGAAGAAACAAATCGATTAGCTAGTGGCTATACGTTATATACACGAGCATATAATAGTAATAATAATAATAATAATAGCTGGTAGGTACGACGAGGTAAAGTGTATTGCGATCGACAGTTCGACAGCTGGCAGTTATAAAAATATAACCCAAAAAAATAACCCCGTCCAGAATCGAATTTTCGGATAATTTTTCTCTCTTTTTTTTTTCGTCGTTATTATTAACACGCGATGCGAGTGCGCTATCGACACGTCGACTACGACAAAAGATCTTACGCTGCAGTGCGCTCCATCAGTTTTAAGCCACAGATGTTAAAAAACAAATTTTAAAATCGTTTTCAGCAAATTTTCTATTCAATAAAATTCTACACAACTTCTTACACGATCCCCTAGGAAGTTTTTCCTACATGGCCCGTTAGAAGCCTGTTTTTTCAGTACGCTTATTGATCACAATACTCCTTGAATTGAATCAATGGTGGGAAAACGATCTCCCTCTTCAACTTCGGGAACAGAAAACATTTTGTAGGACTTAAATCTGGTGAATACAGGAGACGGTCAAGTACTGGAACCGTTTTTCCGGCCAAAAATTCAGCGATAATCGCCACGGCGTGTGCTGGAGAACGTTGAAAAATGAAAGAAAAAAGACCAGATCTATCCACAAAGCGGATTTAACGCGTAAGATTCTTTTACAGAGACGTTCCAAAACGTTTTTTTTTTTTAGAATTCGACATTGACGATACTTCCGGCGGAAGCACAAATTCTTTACGCACAATCCTTTGGGAATTTTCATTCTAGCCCATTGCAGTGCGCTTTGCCGATTCGTTTCCGGGTTATGGGCAAAACACTAGCTTTTAGACGAGGCCTTTGACAAAGTGTGCGTGTTTGTTCAGAGAAAATTTCGGTAAATCTTGTAATTTTCATATCGTTAATGAGAGTAATGACAAAAAAAAATGTTTAAATACAACAATTTTATATAATAATCTTTATGGGCTTTGAAAATAATTTAAAAAATTTAAGAGATCCGGGAAATGTCGCTGCACGCGTCCAAAACGGATACGTCTCGCAATTTTCTCGCGATTTTTTTCACGAGTGTTTCTTAGTGTTTTTCATTCAAAAAGATTTTTTTTTTTACATTTTCCACAGAATTTACAGAGTGGATAAAAATATTTGAATATCGAGTCGAGAGAATTTAATTAAAAATATTTTTCAATCAATGTATATTAATTTATACAAACGTAACAGACACTGTTGTGTATTTTCTATATATTTCGAGTGTTCTAAAATGTACGTATAAAACGCCTTCGACAACAAATATAACGATATACAAATACGCGCGTTTATAAGAAGAAAAAAAAACGTATTTTAAACGTTTTTCGAGAAAATATTATAGCGTATGTGAGCTTCAAAATACGTTTGTTTTTTTATATAAAAAAAAAAACACAACACGTTAAACTCGACGATTTATTTCCATTAATCAATTTACTTTTCAAAATATTTCGATTTCGTCATTTAAACGACCGTCATTATTATTATTATTATTATATATATATATAAGTATTATTTTATACGCGCACGTCACATTTTGTAAATTATGCGCGCGTCCGAGTATTAATATATAAATACGAGATAATCGAATATTTTTATTATTATTATTTTTTTTCTCTTTACCTGTATACAGCGCAAGAAATACGCTTTTATAACCGTTTACCGCCTGTAAATACGTCATATTTCACGCGTTACACTAATAGTATATGAATTATTAATTACAAACCGTCGACGCGTATAAAATATCCGACAGCGTCGTATTTTTTATTATTATTATTATTTTTTTCTTGTTACACACTGTGTAATACGATTTCATCGGCGAGTTCAAACGTTATCCCGTCGATATTATAATATCGTATTGTCGCGCAGTGGTTTTTTTTCCGCCGCGTATTGGTCTATCTGCAGGAGGACACCGAGAAAAAAGTACGAGTCCGATAAGACGCGATACGATTTCTAAGGATTTCGGATTCTGGTTACACATTATAAGGATCACTATATTTATATAATCTCTATACTCTTCAAGGCATATTTAGCAAGAAATATATTCCGGGAAGAGGAGAGGCAAAAAAACGTAAAACCTAAATTTTTATTTTTTTTAAATTATTATTATTACTACTACTATTATTATTATTATTATTATTATTATTATTATTATTATTATTATTATTATTATTATTATTATTATTATTATTATTATTATTATTATTATTATTATTATTATTATTATTATTATTGTTATTGTTATTACCATACGCTCGTTTTCGGGCGTCTATAACTGCACTCGTATACTTAAAATAATAACAACGCGTATATACCGACGTGTGAAACCTCGTCGTCACAACTGTAAGAATAAACGTGTACCAAAAATAAATTGGGCGGAAATCCGGGTGTAAAAAGGAACTTTTTTTCGTTAATTTCGGTCCCGTTAAAGTACGAGTACCGTATAATA
Source organism: Slavum lentiscoides (assembly GCA_032441835.1). Classification (NCBI taxonomy): domain Eukaryota; kingdom Metazoa; phylum Arthropoda; class Insecta; order Hemiptera; family Aphididae; genus Slavum; species Slavum lentiscoides. The sequence continues at coordinate 15,206,654 of CM063708.1, forward strand.
TTATATAACGTTTACACGAGATTTACTGCAGCGTTTAGAGAGAAAGAGGCGAGATATTCTATTAAAAAAAAAAAAATTAAAAACTCGAAAACGCGAAATCTTTTTCGAAATGTACAGCAATTGAATAATATTAATAATATCGCATATAAACAGATTTTTTTTTTTTACTTGTTTTTCTTATATTAAATATAGAAAAACATCGAAAAATAAAATATGAAATCACAAGCGTAATTAAAAACATTAAACACTTTTGCTCGGGGAAAAAAGCACATTTTCCTAAAAAATACAGTGTACGCAAACGTAAGCGAAATGAATTTTGTTTATAACTCTATAAGCGATAAAATAATATCATACACTGTCAAGGCCGGATTCAAATATTTATGTTATTCTTGGGCGGAATATTTAGTGGAAACGCCAAATAAACACGCGAGGCATACGTTTCATTTTACTCGTACACGAAAATGTGTTTTGTTGTCTTTAGAAATTTTATACAATTTAAACTTAAAATAAACTTTGAAAAAATATATAGAAGAAAAAAATACAATTAAAATTATTATAAACCTGTAACTTTTATTTGTACAAATTTATCTATTACTCTTCTAGAAAATCGAATTTTCTTAAAACATCGCACTATAGGCCCGTATCGACGACGACGGTGTTTAATCAACGTTTAAATGATCTAAATATTATTCTGTTCGTATTTAATACGTGAAATTAATGGGATTTTTTTTGTATTTACCGTTAAATAATTACGAAACTGCCAGTGGCCCACTCAACACTCCTTTAGATCATCCCCGTCCCTGCCGTGTACTCTTAAGACATACGAGGAGCACGCTCCGGTATAGTCTTGACGAAACGTTATGTATTCGACGAGCGAAAAAAGAACATTTTTTTAATAATTATAAAATGTTATGTAACACGGTCCAAGGAAAAGGCGTCTGTGGATTCGGAAGAAGTGATTGAAAATATTGCCGCGGTCTGTATAATCCTTAAACGCAATAACAGCTACTTAACGACAAAAATATATAGATAGATATTTTTTTTTTTGGGGAAACGATTAGTACTACAACAATATCGTCCTGTATAATATTTTCGTAATTTTAAAATTAAAGCGAGTGAAAAGAACAAATTCTATACTGTAAAAGTAAAGCGCGCGCCCCGTTAATTATATCCGATCGAGTTCAAATTTTACCGACCTTATATTTTAGACGTAACAGAATAGTCGTTTCTGGCCGTCACTCCGCAAAACTTACAACTTTGAAAATAACGGACACCCTGAGCCACTGTTAAAACGTTACGGTGTGCGCGCGCTGCGTCCTATCCGTTTCTAATAACGCGGTATTAGGAAGTGGAGACGAGCCTGGACGGCTCGTGATAAAATATAAAATTTTATTTTTACAATTCACTCCGTGTATAATATAATAAACGGCTCGTATTGTGCGCGTACCGCGTTGGATTATATTTACTCGAAAAACCAATTATGTGTACACCACGACCACGATCCCCGAGGCAGCACGTCATCGGAGCAATACCGAAGCGAAGATTATTATCCCACACAACACCACCACGGCATCCGCCATCGGACATTATTAGAATATTCAAATTCGCCGCGCCGCCGTTGAACGAGGCGATTCTCCAGTCCGCGTTCCTGCAGTGCAGTCGGACCAAAGCGGATCGCGTGCGTTGGACGCGAAACGCGCCGAATATATTATAGGTTTTTTTTTTTAAAGTGAATTTCCTACACGAATATACCGTGAAAAATACGCGAGAAACGATTTCCGCGCTTTTGTGCCGGATACAGTGTTCAACCGGAAACGGGACGATTTCAAATAACTGTCGAAAAAGCAAAAAAAAAAATGAAAAAAAGGTGGTGTCGCGTTTAAAAATATTATTGAGAAAATAGTGTTTTTTTTTTCCCCCGATTTTTGCGTCGTTTTGAATTACGCGTAAGGATAGTATAGTTATTTTACGATTCGAATAAAGTACCGACAATACACTACGGGAACGGTAAACGCGTGACGAGATCGTTCGAGCATTTTTTTTTTCTATTCGAACATTTTTACACGAAAATAAAATAAATAAAACGAAAAATGTCTCTTCGTTCGGAATCTAAAAAAAAAAACGTATTTTCCAAATTCTATTGACGAAAATAGACCAATAACGGTCCGCGGATAGAAAAAAAATCTCAATTTTTTTTTTTTTTTGTCAATTGGTGGAGTCTGCAACACACCGCTGCGTCCGCTCGTACGTACTACTCCTGAAATCGATCTCTAAACATTGCATCATCTCCGCGGGAATCGCACCGAATCCTTCTTGAATTCTGATTTTCAACTCGGCGATCGTTGTAGTGGGAAAAAATGAATATTTTAAAACGGTATCCCAACTCTTTGCAAAGAGCCTAGACGACATCTACTTGGGGCGACTTTAACGAACGTATATAACATATATAATACGAAGACTCGCGTGCTGGAGCATTTTTTTTTATTATTATTATTACCGTATTTTTGGAGAAAAACTGATGTGTTTTTTAAAAATTTATTACTATACACAATATCTCCGATTTTATGAATATTTTATGCACACGTAATTGTTCACATGATGCGTTAATGCGTTCGGAAAAAAAAAAAGTATAATATACGTATTATAATTTCGATTTATTTATTACTTCAACATCGCTAATATACGACGTGCACTGTTATGGTATTTAATATAATAGCCTCGTCGTCCAACCTACCCGTGGGCTACGCTTATAATAGCAATACAATATTATACACAACGCCGTCGTGTATAAAACCGAGAGCATTATTACGTATAGTTTTCCTTTTGTTTCTATAATTATATTATTTTATTAATAATAAACGCCCCGACGGGCTATTCTACAACAGAGTATAATATAACGTTATGAAAATATATTATTATTATCGCAACGAACTCAAATTTTACAAATAAAATTGATTTCGTAAAATATACAATAATATCGGAGTAAAAACTAATTGAGTATCGCCAATTCATGCAGTACGATTGTGAATTCGTATAATAAATACTACAGGTACGATGTTGTGGAATTCGAGACCAGATAGTAGCTTGATGAGAAACCGGGGAATTAAGTTATTATTGCTATATAGTCTCGGTGAATCAACGTGTTCCGTAAGAAGAATTTTAAATCGGCAAATGGTATAAGACTGCGTTACCGGATTACAATAATTGGAGGAAGATGTGAGAATTTTAGTTAATGCGGCCAGCCAGTGACCAGGCTAAAGATCACATTGAAATCGTCTGACCTTCCGTTTGGATCTCCTGCCCATATTTCATATTTTACCGTAGGTCCTAAGTATAAGACGTGTACCGCGTTTGTACACAAAAAAAAAATGTTTAATATATTATACATCAATTTTTACACAATTTTTTGCGTGTGTGTGTGTGTGTGTAAATATCGTTGAACCGTATTAGAAATTAAAAGTGTATAACTGTAATACTTGTTAATGTAATTAATAATTATAATGAAATTTTAAAATATGATTTTTTTTTAAGAAAAGTACCTTTTCCGTTGTAGAAAAAGGCCCAAGGAGATTATATAATATAATATGAATGAGGTCCCACACGGCTTCGACGTTAATTTTTTTTTTTCGTCCCTACCTAAAACGAAATGGCCTCGAGGTTAGACTTGTAAATTTCCTTTGGAAAAAGTTCTGAAAGTAAAAATCTATATTTTTTTAGGCGTTCAAGTCGATCGTTATACGTTTTAATAAACGTATTACAAAACCGATATTATAAACTGCAGGGGGGGAAAATGAATTATTTTTTTAATTCGTTATTTATGTTATACGCTCTCGTTCGGTTAGGTATTGAACGTTACATTTTTTTTAAATATTATCTCGATTCGTGTAGAACTCGTATATGCGAGTATAACGCGCAAACATCGAAATGGTATTAGTCCACCAGACTTTAGCGTCCGTCGTCGTGGTATTTTGTTCTTTTTTTTTTTATCTTCTGTCATCGTACAAATTACTTTATTTTTTTTTTACAGACGTATACGATTGTAATGGCTCAAACAGAACTCGTTTCGAAATAACTCGAGAACGGCGAGCGAGAATTTTTATGTCTGACGTGCGCGCACGCCGCAGTCGATTAATAGAGTCGAAGTTTCGTCAAAAAAATAATACGTATAAATATAATTTTTTGTAACGCCGCCGTTTTTTTTCAAAAAAAAAACATATTTTTCTAAGTAATGCGTAATTACTACGCGTTAGTGCGCGCGCGCGGACAATAACGAGTATATTAAAAATAAAAATCAATTGACGAAATTCCGAGCAGTGGATTACGTTTGAAAAAGAGTAAAAAAAAAAACAACGCCTCGTTTCGTGTAATATTTTATATACGACCGTGAAATGACAACCGAATATTATTTAATATTATTTAGTCGGACTATATAATATAAATCCAGTAAATTATAGTGGTTTTTCGGCCCGTACGGTAGATTATAATAATATTATTATTACGAGTTTACCGAGACCGTTTTCGGGGATTTAACTCCGTTTTTCTCTCGGTCACTGATTCGTTTAGGGTAATCCTTCGTAATCTCGAGTAATGACTATACGATAGAGATGGAGTGTACGTGTGTGTGTGTATGTGTGTGTGTGACGTGAGATGAGACTTATAATATCGTGTTTCTATAAGGGAACTCAAAACGTTTGGAAAATAAAAAAATAAAACGTAAAAGGTTTTTTTTTGACGATACCGAAGACCAATATAACGAGACACGCGGTTTAAATTTACGAATTTTTCAGGAGAATGTGAAATTGATTCCATTAATATTCGTACAATTTTTTAATACCGTTTCTAAATTTTTTTAACTCCCTCTGAATCCCGGAAAATTAAATTTGGTGCTGAAACGACGTCGAACCAGCCGTCTCAATTTCACACTTAAATTCTCAAATACAAGTGCCTGCAGGGCGACTGATCTCTGGACGTATTTGCACGTTCTCGCACCGAACAGAAATTTAAAAAAAAAAAAGGAAAGTTTTTCGTATATTTTTCCAATATTCATCAAACGTATTTGATTCGGAACATGAGCCTAAAAAGAAAATAATCTATTTGCAAACAGACAATTCAATAAAAATCGGTTTCAACCGTAAGTATATTATTTAATGCGGAATTCTGTTCAAAATACCATTCCGTTCTAAAACTATAAACGCCACTTCCACCGTCCAGTTGTTCACATTATTATCTCGTGAAATTGTATTTTCAGTCATATTTTTTACGTACGTTTACACCAAATAAATCATACTTTATACGACATTATTATTGTATATATATTTTTTATTAAAATATATTATTATAATTACCAATAATTCATAACAAAAAAAAAAAAATTAATTTGGGTGGGTGTAAATTTGCAAATTGTCAGAAATACTTATAAAAAAAATTTTGGGAACCTCTGGTGTAGAGAATTTTATTTCTCCACGTTTACAACACATAGGAGTAGTGTGTGTGAACACGATTTTTCCACAGATTCAGCTGTATCCCCGAGGTTATGGTGATGTGCAGACTTGGGTAAAATACTTTTTAAAAGTATTTGATATACATATTCCGAACACTTTGTAAAAAATATTCAGAATATGTATTCGAATACTTCGTGAAAATAGTATTCTCTAAGTATTCTGAATACTTCACAAAAATTATTCTAAATACTTTTAGAATACTTTTTTTTTACTAGTTTTCAGTACTTAATACGAATATCAAACAGTAATTATATTACTGTTTAATGGAACATAAACAATGTCAGTATGTATTTGGGGAGTTCAATAATTCTTTTTTAATTCTGTGTTTATAAATTAACACAATAACTAAGAAGTAAATTAATAACACCAATTGATTATAAAATATAACAGTGAAATCAAAAATACTTGATTATTTGAATAATACCGAGTTAAAACACCAAATATAGCAAGATTATTGATAAAATAATAATTAATGTCGTTTTAAATACCTACTGCTGCTAGTTGTTACTTATATTTATTTATTTAAATTATTATTGCTTTCACGGGAAATCCAGTTTAATGATTTGGAAATATTTGATATACCTATGTATCTAAAATGAGATATTTTATTGATAATAATTAACAGAATGTGGGCACTTATTTATTACACCATCATAATATGTTATCATCGTTGCTGGAGCAAAATTGGAAAACCTATTATTATTTTATTAAATAAAGTTGAAAACAAAAATAACATGAAATATCGTGTAGACACTATTTAAAATATGTTTGAGCTCTAAAAAGTATTCGGAATACTCTTAGTATTCAGAATACTTTCAAAAAATTATTTAAAATACTGTATTCAGAATACTTTCAAAAAAGTATTTAAAAAGTACTCAGAATACTGCCCAAGTCTGGTGACGTGATCAATTAGTTTTCGATACGTCGTCTCTATCGCGGTGTGTACGCGTGTTTTATACGAGTTTTGAAAATTCGAAGCTGTCGAACTCTCGTGCACTCGTTTACCTCGATGACGGGTTAAGACACATTACATAAGATTATAAAAAAAAAAAAAAAAAGATTCGTTGACGGCTCGTACGGTACACGAGAAGTGTGCAGTGCTCAAGAAACTTACGTTCGAGAGGACTCGACACAAATATCCAGGAGATACTCATCGACAAGTTTATACCATTAAACTGTGACGGAGACGTGTTATTCGATCGGCACCCGGAGATCTGTATCGTCCGATGTGTCTCGCATCAGATCGATTACGTCTGATACATATAAATGCTCGAACTCGTTTACGAAATGCACGTTTACGGTTTAATTTCAAACGTCATCGTCCATCGTGTGAGACACGGTACAGGAAATATTATGTCGACCGTACAATTTTTTTTTCTTTTAAATCACGAGTCAGGAGACCTCGAGAAACCTTGAAAAATATATTTTTTTTCAAAATATAAGAGCTTAGGTTTTTTTTTAGAATGTCTTTTGAACTTTCCATATATTTTTACGCGATTTTTTCCCATATTAGTTTATTTATAATGTAAGTCTATATAATACATTAAAATAGTTTAAGATAAATGTTAAGAAATAATATTATATATATATATATATATATATATAGTATTATTATATTATTTTTTATTATATTCTCTTTGTTTTTTGTTTTCGTTTTTTTTTTAAATAAAGAGAAGAAGAGAAGAAAAAAAATTGTAAATCCTACCACTGTACACGACATGTATATTAATTTTTAATGATTATTGTTTAATAAATAAAATATTTCAAATTCTTCCCGAGCGATAAACGCGTTACGCATTTCAGGGAGTATTTCAAGGCGGAGAAGTGACGTGCTGTCCTCCTGCTCAAAGGTAACTTTTGTACTCGATTTTTTTTTCTTTTAGGAAAATCGAAGAAATAATTGAGCACGGAAAGTACATATTAAAAATATTGTACAATACCTACCTATGTACTGAAAAAAACGAGTGTGTGAAAAAATTCGTTTAAATTTTCAACATTTATAATTACCGTACAAAAACAATCGTCGAATAAAATGAAAAGCTGCTACACGAAATACCGAACATCAGACCCTCGATTGTCGGCGTTGGTCATCCTATAAGTTTTGAATTGTAAGAATTTAATTCAATTTAATATCGGTAAATCGATGGAAGAATTTTATATACGATTCCTTTCTGCGACTCGAAGTGCAAATGTTAAATCCATATAATTAAAATAATCGCTTTTTTTCTGGAAATTTACATTTTATTCGCGTGTAACTTGACACTATTATTTGGAATGAAATTTTCTATGAAAAAAAAAATGTATTTACTAAAATGTAATCGTTTTTATAATAGTATTAATAAAAATATCTATAATTATTTGATTTAGAATAATTCATTTTTATATACATTTATATACATACGATATACAGATAATTATATGGCGTTCGTACCAATATTTTCAAGTGAAACCGATCGTAGAAGAGAGAAGAAAAATAACTTTTTCTCGAGAAGATAAATATTCAAAAAAAAACTCGGCGTTTTTCCTGCACACTCGCGTCGGATACGGTTCGTGTGAATAATTTTAAAAAAAATTTTTTTCGCATAAACTCGAAATTGTACGTATTAGACCATATGGCCCGGAGCGCAACGCAACCGCTGTATATATTTTAATCGTAACCGTGGTCGTGGTCGCTCCGGGGCCGCTGCCTGTACCTGTACAGCAGCCATTATAATATTATGTATACCAGCTATACGTAACCGCGCGTGTTAAGGAGCCCGTGAGAAATCGTTTCTGCCGGGAAACTCTCGAGTGCGCGTCCGTAAAAAAGTATCGCCCGCCCATTTGCGCCCGAAGAAATAAAATAGTTTTTTTTTTGTCATAGTTCGAGTGCGTTCATTTTGCGTTGCCCAGGGTCGGTGAGGCGAACTGACTAACACCCTATAAAAAAAAAAAAAATGTTTTAATATAACTATATCACGCGATATTAATTTCGATTTTTAATAACATTAAAAATATATATATATCACGCACCGTATGATATACACAATAACCGCCATAAAAATTTTAAAAAACGAGCTTACATTACTTATTTTTTCAACAAACTCGTGACAGGCTGTTCGGTTTGTTTAGTAATATATTTTTCGTCGTTTAATTTCATTAGTACGAGTATATAGTGCGTTTTTCCGACGTTACTCGCGATTGAAGTCCTACAGATAACTGTATCAATTTGAATTTTTTTTTTAAATATATCTTTAAAAACGTCTACAGGCGATCTAGGCAATACTGACGATGAGTTTTTTTCCCCAATGCATTCTCAAAAACGCGTATCTCACATTGTCCTTTGTTCGGCGTACAGGCTTGAACACAATATTATAATAAAAAAAATATTGATAAAATTAGGTTACCAGATTTTAAAAGTAATGGAAAAACGAATTTATTTATGTTTTCTCTTCCACGACATCTATTTTTGTTTATCCGACGTTTTTTTTTTGCCCAAAGCGCAGTCCGTATAGTTTATATACGTGTCGAGAACATAAACGTCGTTTTGTATTAACGAAATTTCGTTCGTATAATTATTTAATATAATTAATATATTATCACGTTTATAAAGAAATTTCACAATGTTCTTCGAAACGAATAAACAATGTTTATTTATAGAAGAATATTGAAGAAATTTCCCTGTCTGATGAATACCGCGATAGATACATGAAAAACAAAGCATAATATACTGTTTCGTTAACCCACAAAATGAGAGGAAGCAGTGGAGGAGTCTACGATTCGGACGGTTAAAAATGAAATAAAATACGTATAACGACACACTGATGACGAATTACTGAAACAAACCGAATTTTAACACGAAATACCTGCAACTGACGATGATGAAAACGTAAGTATTTGATCGTAATCAGGCGCGGATCCAAGGGGGACCTCCCTTAACCTTTAACCTTCCCCTTGGGTTGTAGTCATCGCTTAAAAATTATACGTACAATACCTATACTATTTGTCAAGCATTTATATTTCTCCTCCCAATTTATAATTTCTAGACCAGGATCGGTACGTACTACGAATAGGTATAATTTTAGGTAGCTGATCATCGTTATATCATCGCCCCATTTGTGATTTCCGGATCCGCGCCTGATCGCAGTGTCTATTAACACGCGGACGGCGAAGAAAATTGAATACATCACATAACGAGCTGTGCGGTTTCGCCCCAAGTGCTAACAACATTCGTATAAGACATGGACTTCTCGTTTTCGGACGATTTTCCATGGAAAACCGCCGGTGTTTTACGCATTGATGATTTTCAAACGAGTGGATTTCGAACGTTGGAGAACCTCTGGCACGCTTTGTAAAAACGCGCGTGTCGCGTGTCACGAACGTTTGACGAGTAAAAAAAAATATATTACGCGTACCCCGCAGCCGATTGCACCGCGAGACACGATACGGCCGGCCGCCAGCTGACAATCGACCGAGGAATAATAATAATACGAGGGAAAAAAAAATCCAGTGGAACAACGACGAGACGCGTGCACGCATTTTTTTTTGTATACGTTATTTATTATAATAATAATAATCGTTGCCCGTTCGAGTGCAGTGTAATATAACGTATAATCGATTGCGCCCAAAGCGAACGGGCCGGCGACGTCTGTTCCAACAGCCACGTCGTCGTCTGCAGACCACGCGCGTTTTATGTGCGCGAGCGCGTATCGAGAAAATACAAATTGTAGTAATAAAATAACGCGCAAGTAATCCGATCGTCGTGGGCAGAGACTCGTTTTAACTCTTTTTAGTTCACCTCGGACGACACATATGATATTATACTATATATATTGTGGTCGTGTGAATTTCACGTCGACTTCTCCACTATTTTTCCCCCCTGTACTGCAGCAGTCTAGCGGTCTACGGTGTTTTGGGCGCACGCGACAAACTCGGTTAGAAAATCGGGTTCGTCGAAAACCAGAATTCGAAAAAAAAAAAAAGAATCTCTTTATAACCGCTGAAATTCAGTGTATACTCGCGCGGAAAACATATTCATAGGCGGATCTACGGGGTGTGCCAATAAGGCGCGCCCTAATGTAAAAAAAAAATTAATTAAGTAATAACAATTATAATAATAATGGGTTATTAATATTGGTTAGTAAACGAGTGTTGGATACTTAAAATATTTTAACTTTAGTATATTTCATATACCGTCTTGGGGGAGAAAATGATGAGCTAAAAAGAATGCATGAAGCGGGTGAATTGGTCTATAGCCTCTCCTCTATATTATAAAAAAAATAACTTCAAAAAAACAAATTGTTCGGGCACACTCAAATGTAAAACTCTGGGTCCGCCTATGAACATATTATAATCAATTTCGAAAAAAAAAAATGTGTTATTGTGCAGGACGTGTCGCTCGAGTGAATGTTACTGTATACTGGTAATAAATTTTTTTAGACTTTTGCTGGATTACTATAACTTTGAAAGGAATGGTAAATCGTTGGATAAAACGATTCCGAGCGGAGTTTCCGCGATGTAAAAAATTAAAAATTAAAAAATCGTCACTCGGTATCGTCGAGATTTTTTTTTAAATGTTTTAAAATTAAAGAAAGACGATTGTATCCCACTAAAAAACTTCCAATTCTTTATTCGTACAATATAAAATACTGCAGTGTATTCTTGACTCTTGTCTTCGGTATTTTTTTAATACTCTGAAAACCATTAACACGAAATACGAACTTTTTTTCGAATAACGAACCTGCGTGGTCACAAAATGAGAAATATGCAAACGTTTTTACTTATTTCTATAACATAGTATAAAGCGCAATATGCATATAAGACAATGTAAATTTTTAACTACCTATTTCTTTTATATCAGTCGATATTATAAAAATATTTTTGCGAGGGAGTACTTAGCTCTAACCCCCTTCCTCCTAACCATAGGTGCGCCACTGATACGATACAATATCGAATGGGTTCGTCGAATACAGTCAATTCGACTTAATAACAATGCACGAACAACAGCGTCATTACCGTAAAAACAATACCCTCCGTTTAACGTATATAAATCTGTATAAGTATACTCTCCGTTTGTTGTCTTTTTATACCATTTATACATTTTTCAGCCGACTTAAATCGGAGCGCGTTAGTGTATAATTTACATATTATATAATATAAATAATAATGCGCCCACGTGGCCACCATACCGATCTACCAGTAACCGGCTATGTGTAACAATAGATGGGAGAGATTTATATTTGTATGACCTAACCTGTAGTATACTAGCAGTGGTGTAGCCAAGCCAAGGGGGACTAAGGAGGCTATAGCTCCTCCCCACGAACCGTGTTTTTTAAAATAATTTTTTATTGATTTCTTATAATTATTTTTAATAAATAATAAATTTGTTTTGTAGGTACTCGAAACTTGTTCACAACAGCCCTGACAAGATTAAAACACATCACGTTACTTGAAGGATTAATTCCTACCAAATTTAGTTTTTATGATAATGCGTCAATACTGTGTGTTGACTATTGGTACAAATTCGTGAAAAAATCATCCGACCCTTCCTTAATATAAATCTTAGAGCTAAATCGTAAATTAGGCCAAATCAATGGAAATCAGTGGCATTTGAAGTAAAACAAAAAGACTTCAGTCAGCAAAGTATGCATCAAAATATTGTACTGACGTATTACCGAATATAAAGTTACTTCTACAATTATTATTTGCAATTCTACCTGCAGTTACATCAGCCACACCAGAACATATATTTAACTCTAAAAAGATGTCTGATCAGACAGTGGCGGTTATAAGGGGGTCGAAATTCCTATGGGATTTGATATTTTTTAATTTAGTATATCTCTGACCTAACAGCACCGACTTGTGTCATGTAAGGTGGTCCAATTTTGTTATGGTTATGCTCCATTTTCGCCCTCCCCTTTGAACATAATGTATAAGGCTGGAATTAGAGCTCGACAGACGGTGCGCGCTGATCATCGGTCGTGTTCGAGCGTTTAGTACTTGGCTGATGACAAACTCGGTCGGTCGTGTACAATGCAAACGAGTAAATGTGTAAATGTGAGTAAACGAGTAAACGTTAAATAAATAGTAAATGTGTAAAATAAACAAGTGTACAACGAGGAAAGATAAATCCTTACGTTCATTTAATTTCATTGAAATACGCGAAATAAAACTATTATACTAATAATGATATAAATAATAAAGATTGCATACGCGTGTACAATCGGTCGCTCGGTCAGCGTCAAACTAAACACCCGCATATATCGACATAGCACATCAACCTACCGTAATAAAACGGGAAAAAAGTAGTCACCAGATAGCGCTACGACACAACATAGAGGGCGTGGCAGAATAGCGCTTATAAATAGCGGTCCAGAACTATCGGACCGCTCAGTGTAATCACGGCGGTCAGTCGTGAACAACGTTGTTCGCGTCTGACTACGGTGTATGTGTATGTTCGAGGCTGACCGTTATTTATATGCGCCTTTCTGCCACGCCCTCTATATTATATCGTAGCGCTATCTGGTGACTACTTTCTTTTCCCGTTTTATTGTTATTTTGTTTATACGTTCCATACGCGTTGTTCTTCCTTTTTCTACATCTGCATTTCGTCTCGGTACATTCAATTAAATTATTGAACTGATAAAAATAAAATCATTGGTGATACCTATCACATAATATTAATCAAATAATTTCGTTTTTTTTTTTTTTAGTATAAAGTTTAATTGTTAGAAAATATATAATAATTAATATAAAAAAAATTGTTTCAAATTGTTAAATATTGATATTTTATTTACCCCTTCCCCGTCAATAAATCATAGCTACGCCATAGACATATAACATTGTTTTAAATTTGTTAGCATTTTGGTCGTAAAAGTTAATTTTTTTTTAATATGAACGTAAAAAATCGAAAATTATTCAAATTTTCAAAATTCTACTCGAAATCGGCAATTTTGTTTATTTAAATTTTTTAAAAATCGTAATTCTTCCATAAATTTACCGAAAATTTAAATTTCAAAAACTTAAAAACGAATTTCGACTCTCGGTTTTCGGAAAATGTTCAATACTCAAAATACGATAAATTCTATATATTCAATTTTCGAGTCTTCAATGTAATACAATTTGAAAATCTACACAATATTTATCAATAAGCCGTTTCGTTTATTTTATACCAATTTAATCGATTGTGTACTTGAACTCGGAAACGATGCCATAAACGTCGTTTATATGACTTTTAAAAATGTCGCGGACGCGGTGAAAACAATTTAAATAAAAATAAATCTATGGCGGCCGGAGCCGATTTCCATCGAATCGATTTGAATTTATAATCGATTACGAGCGATTATTTAATCGATTTATATTTGTACACAGTCAACGATGCGTTTATGCATATATGGCACGCGCATACGCGAAAAATATAATAAAATTATAGTCGATAGTTATTTATTCCGCGATTAATTCTGGTGAAATATTTTCTCGTTTCGTTCGCGTTTTACACGTTTGCAGTATACGGCAATCGTTACGTAGTTTCAAAAACGCAACAATCTCGATTGATTTTCTTTTAACGAATTTCCATTAAATTATACCACACGAACGATTACGGAAAACGACAGCGTATATTTGTTAAAATGTCTGCGGGAAAAAAAATCTTTAAATCGAAATACGGTCAGTATATTATAACAAAATAATATTATATTTATTGAATCCATGCGAAGAACGAAGCCGTCAATTTTTTTTTTTTAATAACCGAACAAGGCCAAGAGCTTAAAATACAGCGATTCGGTTCAGTTACACACAAGTCGTTTGTTTTTAATTTCTTTTTTCGTTCATTTTTTTAATTTTCATTTTCGCCACAAATAACAGTGCGATATTTTATTTTTTATCGATATTTTTCACTGGATTTTCACCAAATTTTACTTTATTAAAAATACGTACAAAAATTCATCGTTAATGAAATTAATTCAATCGTGTTATGAATAGTCGACTATATTTTTATATAGTACATAACTTTTACAACTTCGATAAAAATATTCGTCTGAAAAATAATCTGAATGATTATTATAATCAAGTGTAAAAGTTGATTAGTTGATGACATAATAAGTTAATTATTTGAGTAAAAAAAAAAAAATTAAAAATTGTCTTTCAGGCTTGACTCGAATTTTTATAACTAGTCAATATTCTCATTTTCTCAATTTTTTCGATGAATTCGTGTGACCATCACGAAACTTTTAAATATCTGTTTTTCTCCTTCTTCTTCGTCTGTGTAAACAGACCAAAAGCTGATCGGCAGCAATTCTCCACTCCATACTTTTCTCCACTTTCTTCTTCGACTCGCAATACGATCTGCAATCAGTGTCGCGATAATCAATAGAGGTGGTCTTCCCCAGCTGTCTTTCCTCTCTACGATGGCGCTTTCTATTATTCTATACCGTAAGTAGCTGACTGTTATAGCGAACTGTGTGTGTTTTCAGTAAACATGACCAACTCGTTGTTTTCAGAAAACTGCTATAGCTCCTTCGTATCTTCGAAATACTATCCCACGCGTTCTATCCAGCTTATTTCAAGCATCCGCCTAACCCTACGCCATTTCTCGAATACAAAAAGTCCTTTTCCTTCCGTTCACATCTCACTTCCATAACAGTAAACGTTAATTATTGTTATTTTTAGCAGAGAACCACTTCGAATATGGGAATGCCGTCGTAAAGTCCACCTCCGCTGCAGCGTTATCGTCCGATGCTGTCAATGTCACAAGAGTCAACGCCTGGACCCAGACTCCGGTCAACCGGTATTCTTACAATATTTTGGCGAGCGTTACAAACGTCGTGATCGCGCCCGTCAAATATGTATTTCGGACGGTGTGTTTATGTTCCGGATGGACGTTGTTGTTCTTTTATTATTTTTTCATTTAAAAATGTACTTATTAATAATAATAACGACTGCAAAGCCGACGACGATAATATTTTTGAAATGTTTTTTTTTTTTAATATTTTTTGACGCGTTTTTTTAACTGTATTTATATATTATAAAATACAATATCGACATTGATTAGTCTGTGTGAAAATAATAAATATGTATACCTTGCTAAGTGAAATAATGTACCGAACGCTTGAAAATTATTGTTTTTTTTTTTAATATTTTACGAAATAAATAAATATGTTATTATATATATATATTTTTTTTAATATTTCATTATGAGTAATTTGCACAAATCGTTTTAGGCGCATAGTATTGAAAAATATTCGTGCGGTAAGGTGTGAGTGACAAACTCCAAAAAAATATTTCACACGAGAAAAATATATATACGTTATTGATTTTCCGATTACCGTGGTTACAACGATTTTTAACTACTTTTAAACTACAGCAATTTTGAGCAAAATGTGTGTCAAGAAAATTAAGGAGAAAATCGCTGTCACGCGGCAACGGACAATAATTTCCTGCAAGTTGACCCGTCTAATTTTGTTTCTGAAATAGCCTGTAGCGCGATCTTCCGAAAGACATCGACCAAGCATAAGGTCTTGGCGTCTTTTATGATTCTTCTACCAGGGACAATCGATTTCCACGGTTACCAGTCTTCACGGTTGTAAAATTATTTTCTTACTAAGATTTGGTCGTGTGGAAAAAGACTGAAGGAGCTATACCGTATACACATATAAAGGACTTTTTTTTTTTAAAAAAAAACTTTTTAAACACCAACATAATAATAATTCAGTGTACCTACTTAGGATTATATTTGTACGTCCGGACAACGCCAGGTAGGTACCGAACAGCAGCAGACAAATTATACCAATAATAATGTAAATATATAAGTCGTAAACGGTTTAACAGTAACGTATAGGCTAGTGTAAAATAAAAACAATAATAAATGTAAAAATCGCTCCGTATATGGGCGACCAAACGGCCGTATTGAATTTAATAAAATTTCATATCAATAAATTCGTTGGTCGTCGTGCACTGATTCCTCGCGAATCGTTTTCGGCGACCTTCAGAGTTTGTTCGTGAACTGTAAAACGTCATTTTACGAATGCGTCTGCTATATAAGGTTGTTGGTCGTTATTGTACGTAAATTTCAGTAAACTTTTAAAACGCGTACAATCGCCGACGAAACGAGCATCGGCGAAAATATCAAACGTAATTTCTTTTTCCGTTACGATTTCGGGCCGATTATTCGGATTTTTTTTCTTTTCGTAATTTAATATTTTTTAACAAACTCAATACAGTAAAAAAAATTTTTTGGGGGGCATAGGCGCAACTAGACCTCAAATATTGGGGGTGCTGAAATTATGTAACGTCCACAGTACACATGCCTGATTTACTCTGATTATTATAAAACCTTTTAATCAAAAATTTCTTTGGGGGTGCTAATTTTGAACTCGGGGGTGCTATAGCACCCCCAAGCACCCCCCTAGTTGCGCCTATGGGGGAAGTATAGAGAACTCTTTTAGGTAATTTTCGTATAGACTTTTAGTGTTATAAAACCGGCTGTACTCTTTAGTTACTTTTTACTCTTTCTGCTGAGTATCACGCAGGTACGTACGCTGCTCAATAACGTGTCCGCGCGCAGGTCTTTCGCGATTTTCGTTTTACGATCACCACACACAGAGAGAGAGAGAGAGAGACAGTGATCGGGGAGAGCTTGTGGAGCAGGAACGAAACGAAAACGAGAGTGAAACGAAATAATAAAAAAAAACGTACGCGAGCACAAATCCGCCCGCGGCGTAGTCGGGGCACAGCGCGCGACCGGGAGGTGTTTTTTACAACGAGCCATTGTGCGACGACGGCCCCGGCGAAATCGATCATAAATGACAAATGGACTCGAACGTAACGTACCTCCTGAGCTCTGATCGTATATTTTTATAGACATTATGAAAATCGTGTGTGTCTATACCAGCGGTTCTTAACCATAGGGTCGCGACCCAATTTTGGGTCGCCAATAATTTGAAATGGGTCGGCTAAAATTTAAAACGTTGGTATAATATTTTTATTTTTAAGCCTTATAATATAAATAATAAATGAAACCGTTTTCGTAAATTCACAGTATTGATAATTGGTACAAAGAAGCTTATCAAATTACATTCGTTTCCGTTAATGGCAATCGATAAAGTATATTTATAGCTATAAGTTATAGTATTTGATAAGTTTTTGACCAGCATTTTTCTTAGAATCAACTATCAATGTTGTGAACGTCGTATGGTACTTATTCGTGTAGTCGTGAGGTTAACGTCAACCTACCTGTACGAAGAAGCATTAAAGAAATTAGTTCCTTTGCAACAACATATTTATGTGAATCCGGATTTTCGACATTAACTACGATCAAAACCAAAGCAAGAAATAAGCGATGTCGAACCCACGATGCGTATTTCACTTACTAACTCCATAGAAGCTCAAATTGATTCATTGGTGAAGCAACATCAAGACCAAGGAGTCATTAAGTTCTTCATTATTTAAAAAATATTTAAATTAAAATTATTTAAAAAAATATGTACAATACAATTATTAAAAGAAATGTTTATTTTTAAATATAATTTAATTAATATTATGACCTGTTATTAGTACAAGTAATATGAGTAAAAAAAAATATTAAATTAAGAGTACCCAATAGTTATTTTTTATTCTGCCATTGAACATTATTTTATAAAAAGGTCGCATGAAAAATTTGGTAAATATCTTGGGTCGCCACTACACAAAGGTTAAGAACCGCTGGTCTATACGGTAGGTGGTCCTCTTTTGTTCGCGCCGATGGTTCGCCGTTGTCTTGAAATGCGCTCCAGACGGCGGCGACACGCGCGCGCGCGCGCTTGCGTATTGTGGTAGTAATATAATAATAATAATAAATTGCGTTATAGCGTTCGGTTTTCAGTTACTGTCAACGACGAGGAAAAACAATATTTTTATTTTTTTTTTTTTTTTTTCAATACAAAAACACTCGACACACAATGCGTTACGCGCGTATATCCGGCCCGCGGAATTGTCGACGACGAAATAAACATAAAAACAGTGTTGTAATATATAATAGTGGCGTAGACAGGAATGTCGTATGACGAGGACAGGAGCGTATTTGACTTCAATTTATGGGGGGAGGGGGGAAGGGTGGCGAAACGAAAGGTTTCTGTTTTTGAACACCAATCTTTTCTTTTTTTTTTTTTTTTCTAATCAATATTTTTGTGATTATTAGCCATAAAATTCTGTGCCATAATATAATAACATTTTATGACCATTTGGGGGATCGCCCCTATCGCCCCTCCCTCAAATACGCCCTTTTGTAGGGAGGTTAATTGGATAAAAATATCCAATGTAACATCCGCGTAAATCAGTCTTTCTCAAAACAGGGCTATAACTATAGAGTTGCCAACAGTCTTGTAAAGTATTTGAGTAAAAGTATTCAAATACTTTTATGGTACCTACTCAAATACGTATTTCAAATACTTTTAACAAGAGTATTTGTAAGTAGTATTCTAAATACTTTTTTAGAGTATCTGTATTTAAAATCAAATACGTTTTTTAAATCTTTTTTAGTGACATGAACTAATAATGAAACAAAATTTTCGTAATTTTTCGTAATAATTATTTATGATAAGTTGGCAAACTATTTTGGTCGTCGACATCGTCGTCGTTCACTGATGGTTTTTCCGTTCAAGTCGATGTAGGTAAACCCGATTAGACCGATTTATGTGTTATCCCCGGTCGCGACAGGTCGAACTCCATTAGTTGTTCTAATAAGAGTCTAACCATTAGTAAAACGAATGTTAAAAACAATTTAATTACAAGTATTTGAAAGTATTTGTAAATACTTTTACTAAGTATCTGTATTTATACTCGAATACTTTTCTTATTAAGTATTTAAATACGTATTTTAAATACTTTTAAAAACAAGTACCAGTATCTGTATTTGAATACTTTTAAAAAGTATCTTTTACAAGACTGGTTGCCAACTATTAAAATGTAAAATGTTGGACAGTTCCGGCATTAGGTTTTGCGAAGCCCAGGGATGCAAATAAAAAAAGTCATCAACCCTTTTACTAATTTGCCAATTGAATCCCAGACCTTGCCCCTCTTCCGCTGGCCATGGTATTTTTTTTTAATCTATTTTTTCACGCACCTTAAATATTATCAGGTCTGTTTATTGAAATTTAGGATTGTCCTACTCTACGTAAAGTTTAAAGCCTTTTTGGGTGTAGGACTGTCCTGTCCAATGTTGGACGGTCGGCAACCCTAGGTATAACGCAACCTTGGTGACCTTGGTACCTATACTACGATCATTCCTAAAATATACTTCAACGATTCCTGATAGCATTCCCATGTTTGTCTGAACGTGTTTGTAGCAAACACTGCTGACTGATAAAAAGATAGGTTGCTCGTTACCGAATTACGACTGTTTCTAAGTAAATTCCAGCCTGACGCAACACAAGCGTGTTGCAGGTTCACATTACATGTACGTTTTTAAATTCAACGATTTGTTTTAAATTTAATAAAAACACTTTTGAATAAGATCAAGTATGCTTTTGGATTGCTCTTATTAAAAAAAAGTGAGTTTTGTATAATCAGAAATAGGATATGGCGTAATACAATAATGGCAATAACTGTTTTTAACTTGCACGACGGATGGTGAGTTTAAGGCGTTGGAAAACTCTTGATTCTCAAAAAAATTATATATATAAATGAGATGATTCTGAATCAATGACTATCATAAAAAAAATGCTATCTCGCGTTCCGAAAGTTTTGTAAGAACAATTATTGATTTTTTTTTTCTATTAATCATTATCGTAATTCGTATTGAATCCCGAATCAAACGAAAATCTTAAACATAGGTATTTTCAAAGTGCCCTCGTCTTGAAAATATCGTGCCACAGACGAATTTTCGACAAAAATACGGAATAACAGCAGCGACCGTGTTGGAGAGAAGGAGAGAGTGAATCTAATTATAGCGGGAACGCGGATGAAGTTAATTCGTCAGCGCGTTAATTGTCCAAAAAAAAACCTCGTAATGGCCCGAGACTCATAAAAGTGTAATGGATGGTTTTTAAAAAAAGAACAAAAAAACGCGTTATAAAATAATATTGTTCGTTCGTGTTTTATCGACGCGACGATAAAAAAATATCCGGTATTTATTATAATGAGTTCAACTCCGTTTTTTTTTTTTGTAGTAATATCACTCCGTTTACATTATTGTAATAGTATATTTTGTAATAATATGTCACGACAATTGTTGTTGCTAGCCTGCACAAAAGTATAAGACTCGAAATAACTATATAGGGACATTATACGCGTAAACCGGACAGTATTTTTTTTTTCTTTTTTACACTAAATTCAACAGTATAATTCGTATATTTAGTGAAGAGATTAAGGCATGAAAAACAACATTTCCGCCCCGCGCCATAAATATTTCATAATAACGGTCAATTTATATTCACCGGCGGCGAATCCAGATAATTTTCACACTAATTCCGCTAGTTATAACGTTTAATGCGCAATAAACGAAATAACGACGTAGGACACTTGATCAAATAATATCACAATGCTCAGACGAGGACGCACTTTATTTTGTCCTAAAAGAATGTTTGAAAAAACGTTACGACTAATGACATCGTTCAAACGGAAGACGAGATTTTGTGTCCCATCACACGGTCACTAATGATAAAGTAATGAAATTCAGTTAGTGTCTGTTCAGACGAGACACGTGTCTCGTCTGAAAAAGTCCTGGATCACTTGTTGATCACCATCAGTTCCGTCTTTACCCGAAGGTCACAAGCGGCATGAGTCCAGGGCCCCGAATAATTTAATTCACGTCATTACGATTATTACTTCATTAGCGATAAATTTGACTAAAACAACGTTCAGAACCCTCGAATTCCGCTTTCTTTTCTTGTCCCGTGTGCCGCACATTTACTGAATTTTTCGTACAGGTTAACCGCCGGTCGTACTATAACGTTTCAGAAGCAGTAACTCGTCATTTCCGAGACTCGTCCGGAAATCTTCAATTTTTTCTCGGGTCCGAACAGTCGATGGAAAATATTGACGGAATCTCCGAGTACAAATAATTTTCTAAAGTCCCTCTCTCTCTAAACCAGATAGTCTGTGCGCACTGATGTTGTTAACGTTTCGCATAATGGTCAGAATCATATTTTTTGCTGATTACACACGTGAATCGTTTGCATAAATACCCCGATCGACCGGGAGAATATATAAGACGAGGCTCAAAGTTCTTTGCAAAAAGAAAAAAAAAATTGGAAAAACGTAAGTCCATTCTCCCATGAGATCGATGCAAGTACAATTCTCGAAACAGTAATCACTGCACATCAAATAACAGTACATCACTTATATCCGTACAAATATACATAAGTACTATTTTAATGTACTTTCGTTCGCGTTTTTTTTTGCTTTCCAGTCCCCAAACTCTGTGTGCCCAATGCCTAACACCATCTTATATATTTTTCGATTTTTTATTATTATTATTATTATTAAACGACGTTTGTATAATATTAATAGCATGTATTACGACGGGGCTGACCGCAAAGACTACGACGCGATTAACTCGAGTGCCACGCGTACGTTTTAAGTGTACCAGCTACGAGAACGCGTCTTACGAAAATGGTGTTGTTTTTTTTTTCTCGAGTGGTTTTCATAAAAGGTTCCGCGCGGATAAAACGTTTTTTTTTTTGCTTTTTTTTTGTTTACATACACTCTCGTGTTTGTACAACGTTTTTGTTTCTGTTTTTAGTATAGGCGCCGGTATTTTAAACGAGAAAAAAAAAAAAAAAACGAACGAACGAGGTTTCGTCTCGTGCATTTAAAATGGTAAAAGAGCGAATGATTCGAGTTGCGCGCTTCTGCCGCACGCCGTGTGGTTAATAACGTATTAATAAATTACACCTATATATTTACGGAAAGGGGTCAAACTATATAGGCGATTATTTTATTTGAAAAAATGATCGCGTGTGTCCGTAAATATAACTCGTTTTTTTTTCCTCCCAAAAAATATATATAACGCGTTTAAGAGCGCGACTATTACAAGCACGCGTAATTTTCGACTTAGACGAAGTGTACGTTGAATTATTATATTAGTGTCGGGAGAAGGAAATCGCATCCGAATGGACCGCAATAACGACTGGTAGGTACGCGTGTGAAATTGTAAAATATTTGAATTACACGCGCCGCGTTTCGCGTTAATAAAATGTATATTTATATATTATATTATTGACGAGAGAATAATTTTTTAGCCTTTCGGAATATTATATTTTAATTGCCGGCGACGACGCGACGTATTACAATGGTGGAAATTTGAAGAAAAAATAAAACTGTTATACTAGTCGTTTTATATCCTACGGTACCAATAAACGGGTGTACATTGTAAATATAGGTACCCGGCAATTAGACGATATTTCTTGAGAATTTATACGTATAGTCAGTCATAGCTGATTAGTCGATAGAATATATATGTGTATATATAGAAAACGACGAATAAGAAAGAAAATATTAAAACGTACATTAGATTTTTTAAGATTTTTTTTTTATTATTATTATTATATAATCGTGTATAATTTATTCATAATCAGGAAAAACTTTTATTTTATAACTATAATATTTGTAAGCGCGTAAGGTTTAAAATTGAATTTATATAATACGTTGGATCGGGAATTCGGGTTTTTCGCAGTTTCTCTTATGAAATTTCTTCGCAATTTCGATTATTAAATTTCGTTTCTTTTTTTCCTATAACAGAAAACGCTTCGGCCGGTTTTTATGTCAACAGATTATAATCGCTTGTATTCGCAGTCCTTGCGCTGTTCTCCGACGAGAAAATACGCGTTTTACAGCCGCACAAAACTACAGTTTAATCCATTATTGTAATACGATTATATTTTCATAAATATCGGCAACGCGTCGTCGCGTATCATAATAAATCGCCTTTAATCGAGCTGATTAAAAAAAAAAAAAAAAATATTTCTTTTTCCTCTCGCGTCGTTTGTATTGTTATTATTCGGTAGTTTAACCGTTCGGGATTAAATGCAATCGATAAATCAATGTACGACACGAATATTAGCGTCGTGAGCGCGAGAAACTGAAGAGTATTAATTTAGACTTGAGAAAAAAATTTTCGAAAATTGTACTGTTTAAACGGACGTTTTAAAAAACATTTGAAATTTATAAATAAAAAAAAACGAATACTCGGTATGATTTCCAATGGATAAACTTTTGTTTTTTTTTTTTTCTATGCTTATCCTCGCCTATAATATTCTCCTGTAGGCGTCGGATGTTAATACATTTATACGCCACTATATATCGAAATATATATACGTAAAAAAGAAGACAAAAAAAAAACTCGTAGTGATTTCGTATAATAATATATGTGTGTGTGTGTGTGGTGTGTATAATATACGTTTATTTTTCGGTACTTATAATTGCTGTTTAATATCGTGTTTACATTATGCAAATCATCGCCGCCGCGGATGTGTGTAATTTTCATTTCGTTACGGACACCCGTGGAGCGCCCACACGATAATTTTACAATTTTAAATTCACTCGCTGACCGCGGACAGTGTAAGAGAAAAAAATATATATTAAATACACACTCATAAACAAAAAGTATAAAAAAAAAAAAACGAGTCCCGCGCGATACGTTGTTGTTAATTAAAAATCCCAATGGCCCCCGCTGTTTTTTTTGCCTTCGTTCTTTTTTTTTTTTTTTTTTGTTATAAAACGCGCCAAACGCTCGAGAAAACATAACATCGGTTTGATTATAATATTTTCTTCTCTCTGTAATAATAATAATAATAATAAGTCGTTCGCCCGTCGTGTTGTAGGGGGTCTTCGTCCAAAAACCAAATTTATTTCCACTGTTCACTGGGATTTTCATTTCAATCCGACTACATATTATCATACGTATTATAGTATATACGCTCTCCGGAGTCGGCCTCGCTGGCATTTCGTTTGTTGCGTGCCGCCTCGGACTCCGCGGGCACACAATCGTATTTCGGTTCGGTTGTACGCGCGTTACGTCGTCGTTGCATGTGTCGTATATTGTTCACGGATAATTATTATTGGTCTTGTACGATACAGAAAAGAGAGCAATCAAACGGAAAAATAAAAAACTGCTTGTTCGCCGGTCCTCGGGGGCTGCGCGTTTTGTAATTTCATCAGCGGCAGAGCGCGCGTTTTTTCGATATTAATTCTTTGTCTCGCGGTCCCACCACAATAATAACGCTTTTATTGTGTGTAACATCGTCTTTCTTTTTCTTCCCCCCGCGGGTCTCATTTTATAAGAGTAAATTTTTTTTCTTATTATTTTAACCGCGTAAAACGCGTATTATTATTATTATCAATCCGAGGGAACACACGTCGACATTATGACATACAATACGAAAATATTTTGATATAACGCACTCGGATCGAATCCTGCACGTGGGTGTTGTAATTATATCCTTCGCGCGCACGGGAGGAGGCATAAGGACAATAACGTCTTTTTTTGAGAAATCGATCTCGTCGTGCGGAAACGAAAACGTTTGTTTATAACTCGGAACAATACGAGAGAACAAAAAAAGTGCTCGCGAATCGGGAAAAAAAATTAGTAGAAAGACGTAAAAAAAAAAAAAATTAATTGAAAATTCGGTTCCTAAAACTTCTGCCTCTACGCCACAACCGTAATTTTCACGACGTAATTTTATTGAGAAAAAAAAACAGTATGTTTATATTACCGTTTAAATTCGTCCGGTGTCCACGAATGATTAAGTAATCTCGTGCGAATATAAAAGGTTAACTTATAATTAATAACTCAACGGATAGTGTTTAAAATACATTTTAGTCTGCAACACTGGGTGTCAAACAGGTTTCGTTGTTGTATTTTAAATTATTCCGAATGAATAAAATTTTTTAAAAAAAATCTGCGAATTTAATATAATACTCAGAAAATATATTATAAAAAAAAAAAACTTGACGTTCGTGTAATATTGTTACGTGAAACGTTCAAGTGTCCTTCGTTTTGCACCGAATATCCGAACGAGCGATTTAAACGAACGTATATGAAGTGTTTTTTTTTTGTTAAAATAAAAATTTTATTTAGTAGAACGGAACGCGTTGGAAAAATACTGAAAAATGTGATAATTATATATATATATATATATATATATGCTAGAATACGGGTATAAGTTGGCGATAAAAATTAATAGGTTACGAACATACGCGTTAATTTAAATCATAATATTTAATAATTAATAATGTATAATTTAAAAATTAATAATATCCGGTTAAAATAGTTAATAGTCGACAAAAATAAATAAAAATTGGTTTTGGAGACATTTTTTTGAAAATGTCGGATTTCAATTACGATGATATTCGTCTCCGGCGTGAGTGCGTGAAGTCATCTATACGCATATGCAAAAAAATAATTGTAATGAATAACTGTAAAAATTAAGTCCAATGCCGTACTTAGGCATCGCCTAGGCGCTACCAAAAAAAATCGGGACCTAGATCAGTTAAAATTAAATCGAATAATAAAAAACATAAACGTAATTTTATTAAAAAAAAAAAACCTAATTATATTGTCTCAATCACTCTGTACACACATTAACTTCACAAGCATAGACACTTTTTCGATATTCGAAACAAAACGTTCAAACATTTTAAGTAATTCGAAACGAAATCTATTAACATTTTTAGACTTCACTTTTGTTAATATATAATGAGAAGGGAAAAAACTCGCGCCCCAAACCGCCGGGCCTACGCGTAAACCCGCCTCTGTTTAATCCAACACTACAATAAAATGGTCGTGTCCAATTAAATTGCGTTTAATAAATACTCGAGAAAACGCTACACGAGAATAAAATAAAAACGATTCGATTGTAAATCCCCAAGTAAGTATACCTGTATAAAATATACTTTGTATTCACTGCAACGCGTTGCGATAATACGCAACACGACCGTTGCTGTTTTAAGTAGAAAATCAATTATACAAGTCTGCGTGATATTGGTTATCACGGTACGATATTATAATGTGCTATTACGGAGCAAAAAAAAAAATTAATAGTAATAATTACCGCGATGAAAACAATGAGAAATAACGGTACTCTGCACGGGATAGAAGAAGAAAAAAATGTAAGAAAAAATCGATTCACTATTGTAGCAAAACCCTTGAGACGTCTGTATGTAGTTCGTTTAAAAACATCAGCTATTGTTCTGGTGTATACACATAATAATATTGTTATTTTATAAATTGCGAGAAAATTCCGGTCTTGGCGCACATAGAACGGTTAAAAAAAAAATAATAACTATATCGATTTAACAACATTTTGTACGCCGTATTGAAACGGTTTATTAAATTTGAAATCCGTTTTGGATTTATACACCGGCAAACGCTGCAGCGGACGAAAATCTTGGACTTCTCGGGTCTTGAAAAAGATCGTCTCATATTGGATATACACTCTTAGAGTGATCCGATTTCGATAAATTTCCTTTTTTTTGCTGAAGAAAAAGAAGACCTTTTTACTTTGGACTCGATAATATGTCAAATAACTATTTCTAAAGGCTACAATAAGATTTTGAATAAGAACAAAAATTTGACTCTTTTTTTTTCTCCTGTAGCTATATTGTTATACATAACAAATTAACGAAATTTCTGATAATTTTCATACAAAACCGGATGGATACGTTTGAGAATTCCGTGGATCTATACGGACAAATATCTCGAATTACGTATGCGTCTCGGCCAGGTACTGACGATTTTAAAATTTTCGCATTCAGAATACAATCGTGCGCGTTTTTTATGTTATTATTATACAGTTGGAAAAAAAACACACGACTTTAGATCCCGAGCCGATCGGTATCGTGCGAATAAAGCGCTCACGCGGTTTTCCGATTTGAAAACCCGAGTCAAAACACATTATAATTTTTTTTTTAAATAGTATTATGCAGGGTAGCTGTTATATTACCAACCAGCCATTTTTTCCCTGCGAAAACATTACGAACAAATTGTATTTCGGTGTTTTTCATCGATTATACTAAATTATTCGAAGAATATATTTTATAGACCAATTTCAAAATCCTTTTACGTTATGTAAAATTTGATTTTCGTACGGTGGCAATCTCTTACTACGCGCAAATAAACAAATGAAAATAGATGTATCCTTTGAATATTCCATCGTATAGGAATCGATATCAGTTATGTATAGTGGCAAATACGATTATTTCAGTGAACCTGCGGAGTAAGCGTCGGACGAAAGGACACGTAAATTTGGTTGCCTGACAAGTTATTGTCAAATAACATTTTTTAACGGAATTTCGTTTGAAATAAATGCAATCCGTGTATCTGGGAACAATATTTTAAGGGCCTATTTTTTTTAGACTTTGCGTTGGGAGGGGAGGGCAAATTTTTGAGTTACGATACAGTTATCAACTCATAAAGTCGTATAAATATCTGATAGAGCGTTACAAAGTGGGTAATTTTTCGAGGTCTTTTCACTTCGCACCGCATTTCAAATTTTTAACGATTATTAGTCGGGAAATATTCGTAGGATTTTAAAAATCAACACCTGTTAGTTCCCGTAATATAGTAACGCGTTTTCTTTAAGAATTTTTACGCTTCATAAGCCAAAATTGAAAATAAAAAAAAAAATCAAAAGCCGATAATAATTAATATAGAGCTGGGATTTGAACGCTCTAAAAATATCATCACCGAAACAATGTTACCGTACGATAAGAAAACAAATTGATGAAAGTCACGTGTAATCGTTTAATATAGACGTGTGCGATATTATATAGTTTGAGAATCGTTTTATTTAAAAACCAGCTGCAGATCACCTGATTTTGTATCAGTACAAAATGATATGTTTATATCCTGGCCTTGAGTGAATTTGAATTTTTATTTTGCTAATATTATTGGAAATAGATAAAAAAAATGTCCCGAAAAAAACCTTGAAAACCTCGGAAAACGCAAAAAATGCCCAAAAAAAAAATTTCTATGTTAAAATAGTTTATACTTAACACGCGTTTGTATCTTGGAAAGCGCGGTCGTTATTCGAGCAAAAGCAGATGTATCGAAATACGAGTCCTAATATTAACGCTGAACGAAATGTTCAAAAAAACCATGCGCGCACTCAGGATTTTTTTTGGGGGAGAGGGGGCTAACTTACAAATTTTTCTACTTTCTCTTACACACAAATTTCAAAGTCACAAAGTCATTTTCAAATCACAAAGTCATTTTTAATAATATATTTTAAAAATCATAAAAATCAAATTCGAAAAAAAAAATCACTGTAATATAATTCTAACAAACCAATATTCCAGAATAATAAGCTTGTAAAAAAAATGTGGGGGGCTTCCCCCCCTGGGTGCGCCATTGTGAAAAACATTAAAAATTATATAGAACGCTCAAAAAAACTTTCTAAATAAAAAATATATATTTATATAACTAAAATTCTATTTTACATTTCCTGGCACGAGATAAAAAAAATAATAATAACAACGCCCTGT
Organism: Slavum lentiscoides; assembly: GCA_032441835.1. NCBI lineage: Eukaryota > Metazoa > Arthropoda > Insecta > Hemiptera > Aphididae > Slavum > Slavum lentiscoides. Next base: position 15,235,588 of record CM063708.1, read on the forward strand.
GTAATATTGTATTGTACACGAGTCCACCGACATTGTCACCAACCACGGGGTTATTACCACATATAAGGTGCTCACATGCGCGCATTTATATATATTTTATACAATTGTTGCGCGTGCTCATAGATATATACGACGCAGAGGACGTGTAAATTCAAATGAGCTGCCATCGTCGCGTCGTGCGCACACGTTATCGGATCGGTTCATCTGCTGCAGGTGAGGTCGCCGGGAGAGACGTTCGTGCACGATATGGAAAACGACTACCCCGGCTGTATGTAGTTAGCATACGCCGATACAACAAATAATATTATACGGTGATCGGTAAGGCAAGGATTTCTATCAATTCTCGAAACTCGAGCTCCACGAATTTCCCCAGCTATGAGATTCCGTTCGGGGATCTCGAATAGAATTGTTTTTTTTTCAAAGAGCGAGATCTCGTTTATTGGGATTTAGAATATAATTAAATACTGCGGAGTGTCCACTACTCGTTAGCAGGTCTCGTGAGCTCGTACATTTGCATGTTTTTTTTTTTTTTTTTGCTACACTAGAAAACGAGCTAAGTGAAGTATAAATCCGTTTCAGAAAAATATAAAGTTTTGTTTAGTGTTTTTGCATATTTTGGGTGCATATTTGGCATACAGTTGATTTTTTTTTTGAGTTATTGGAGCATATTATCTCTTATAATTTCAGGACTTTATTTTTCAGGATAGGTAAAAAATTATTAGACAAATATAAATGCTTGAATTCTATAGGAATTTTCGTCGCACGCGAATGGTGATGATTAAGGTCCGTAGGCATATTGACATTCTATACATATTGCTACACGACTGCTGTTTCGTCATTGGTCTATTCAAATTTACCGCCGGAATTATATTACGTTCCATGACATTTGTGATGTCAATGTGTTATACTCACCATAATAAGTCTAAGAGAGCTACGTTCGCGAGCTCCTGTCGGAGCTTGAACCAAAAGTATCCATTGATTTGTTACGAAAAACCGCCTAAAGTTACTGAAGTGCGCACGTTTGGTTTGTTTGATAATAATACACTGATAACACACTGGCATCACGAATGTCATGGAACACATAATATAATTGCGGATTTATACTTTCCGTGTTTTATTTTTCCGATAAAATATGCAACCACCTCCTAATGATATAATAATGATAACAATATGAATTGAGATAATGTTGCTATAAAATTTAAACGGCGGTAAATTTGAATAGACCAATCGCGAAACAGCAGTCGTGTAGCCAGTGGCGTATTTGAGACTTCACCTCAGGGGGGGCGATGGTAAAAGAACTCCCCCCTTCCCACCAATAAAAAAAATTATATGTAGGAATATAATTATTGAACAAAACACATTTTATTTATTCAGATAATTTTTGATAACTATAGTGTTACCAACATTTTCATAAAAAATACTTGTAACTTATAACACAGAACAATATAAAATAATATAATTTTTTTAAATCTCTTGGGGGGGGGCGATTGCCCCTATCGCCCCCCCTCAAATACGCCACTGCGTGTAGCAATGTACAGACGGCGATATGCGGCCCGGATTTATATGCATTTGCGTACTTTTTTTTCTTTTAAACAGTCCAAAAAGTAGTTGGATCAGCTATACGAGTTTGATTCATAATAGATTGATATTTGATTCATAACAGATCTGAAATACAAAGTAAGTCGAATTTTTTGACACGTACCACGTATTTATGCAGTACTTTACGATTATAGATGGTTTTTAAACGCATAATAATAAATATTTTCGTTATATTCGCGCGCGATACAAAGCAATGCGAATACGCTTTTGGTGCGAGTATTTATTTTAACACCGCGCAATTTATTTATTTGAAAAATATTTTCGATATTGTTTTTCAGATTGAAAACGTGTGTCGAAAATGAATCGTATTCAAATATTTTTAAATACAATAAAAATAAAAGACATTTTTTTTTTGAAAATCGAATTTCTTTTCGCGTATTGTTTTTTTTAAGGGCGTATTTCTACAAAATAAGAGCGCATATATTTATTTTATAGTGCGTATTTCTTTTTTATAGCATATAAATCCGCTGGCCCTATAGTGACCATATGTACACGAAATGAGTACGGAGAATGAAAAATTTAATAATTTTTTTTTTTTTAACGTTTTGGTACATTTTGTATTTTCGACGACCCCGCGGGTCTCGTACACGATCCGACGGCGTTTTTTTCACTTTCGACAGCAGGAGAATAGAAAGAAAAAAAATACGAAACCCGCTTCGTTATATTTGAGTGTACACGCGTGGGCGCGCATAACGAAATCCCGACTGACACGCGCGCGACGTACCGGCTAATAATAATAAATTTCCATACGCGCTTATATATATTAAAAAATAAAAATAAGGCGTATCAAAACCACCACACCTCGTCGTCGTTATACGGACAGACGTCTGTATAACAGTGAAAATATAAACGCGTTTCCTTGTCAAAAAAAAAAAAAACGTGGGTAATTTAAACGCGGACAATACGTAATTATATGGACTCGTGTGTGTGTGCTTGAGGCGTTCCTTTAAATTTTATATTTCTGGAAAAAAAATTTGTTAAAATATTGATCTATTTTCGAAACGCGATATATGTCCTCGGATCGATCGGTATAACGTTCAATTCCGGCGAGTAACCGAGTTCGACTCGGTGTGCCGATTAATATCAATAATACGGAGCCGAAAATATAAGAGTACAAGAGTATAAAGGCTCCCATACACGATCAATATTTGATATTGACAATATTATTGACCTGTATTGACCCGTATCCTTCAATATATTGAAGGCATCAAAACGGTTTTGATATTTATTGACGGATCGTCAATAAAATTTTGTCCTATCATCGGCTGTTATTACTTTCTCTTTTTCGGGTAACGTGTAGCGTCGTTGTAGTTGTTTATTCTATTCTGTGATTGTAGTCTGAATTATGGAAATTATCACTAAATAAATTATTTACAAATTAATCACAAAATTATCACGGATAATAATAAGACTGGCGGGAGGAGAGATTTTTTTTTTTTGGAACCGAATGAGTGTTGATAAATAAATATTGATCAATATTATTGACATGTTAGTGGCTAGTGTTCGATAATAGAAAACTGATGATAATATTATTGATCAATAATATTGATCGCGTATGGGAGCCTCAAGGGATGGAAGATCTGTAACATTCTTAACAGGCAACTCACAGTGTTTAATAAAGCTTGCGAGACTGTACTATTAAAACACACTCGAGCACTTCAGCGACTGTGTTATACTATAAATCATTATAAACACAAAAAATAATACACTTTTAATTGCGTTTACGTATATTTTAACAAATGTGTTGGGTTTGTAATAATTCGTAGATATAACTACACATAGATGGATCTGAAGCTCATTCAATGGAGGCGACAGGTATAGACGGTATAGTATTAAGGAATAAAGGGCTAATCCTTATTAAAAATCAATTTTTTACCTCTTATATATATTTCAAATCGCTTCCTTCAAAGCCGCCCATGTACCTACCGGTCTTACGTACATCATGAATAAATCTGGAAATTATCTAAGAGAAAGGGGATATTTAATTACTATATATTGTGGATTATAACACGGTATTATACTGAGAGAATAATTCAACTTCTACGAGTACCACTCCCTCCCATCACCATCAACAAATATTGATCTTCACTGACATATAAATGTGTAATGTATAGTTGAAATATATACCTATAAACTCGCAAAAACGTAACATGAACCCGTAACGTTTAGAATTTTGTTTTAAGAGATGCCTACTCTTTTCGGGCCGGTGAATATCTTAAAACTCGATGGACCTTCCCTATCCGGCGCTGAGTACGTTTTTAAATGAATTGTAGTATAGGTCCGTTTTAAAAATAATTAAGTGGACGAATTTCTTTTTTCCGTTTAATAGAAATAATTTATTTTTTTCGCTGTAGTAAAATTACTACGGTGATTCAGTAGATTTCTAAAATCGAATTCAAATTCCAAAACCCAATCGCACGAATCAAAGACCCGCACCTATTTATGTCAACCACACTCAATTACACACATTCAAATATCGAACAGAAACATTACACACATTGCACGTAGCCGTATTATATGACATTTTTATTTAAAGTATCGTTTGTGCAATATAAAGCGTGCGCGTCTGTTTGTTTTAAAGACACTTAAACTAACGAGTATTCGAGGCGTGCACTTCAATAATTGTTTTCATTGTCGTTTCTCAACACTCTAAATAAAAATAATTAATAATTACAGCATATTCATTTATTTAATTGCGCGGTCTACGCGTATAGAACGATGTGTCGTGTCTTTAGCACACTCGATATAACGAGCGCATTACTATATTATGTAATATTCGACCGACAGATGTTATAATATTGTACCAAAAACGGGCAACGTCAATGATCAAATCACTGGTTACAGCTTTTCAGACACTTAAAAGTCAAGACCTCACAGATTTTGGTTAATTCGGTCCATCCTCGGATCGATTTTTATATGTTTAATTTTTAAAAAATTATTTTATATGAAAAAAAAGACGAACTTTAATTTATATTTTATTTAGACAAAACTTAAAGGCTCATAAAAAAAATTATCTCACAGAAATTCACTACAGACAGCACTAACAGATATTGTGATTCGTGTAACATCGAAAGAGAACGAACATCGAATTTTCACATTGACTCCGGGGACTATTAATATGAAACATTTTTGTTATTCTTAAAGAGCTGAATAAAGAAAAAAAAGTTACTGTTCATTTAGATTTTTTTTTTAGTTTTAATTTTGTTAATTTTATATTATACGGCAACGGTTCCCAAAGGGTTCCGTACAACAATCACAAAGATTTATGCTTTTTCAAGTCATATGTTTGTGAAAACATAAATAAAAAATTCTTCAATATCATTTTATTGGAAAAAAAAATTTTGGATTGGACTTGGAGGCGAATATCAGCCATCAGTGGCTGAAAAGGGTATCCTTTGTGACAACTTGTCGTAGCGAGGCTGGTTTATCTGGTTCGTTCGAGTCGGTGTTGTGTTTCCGCCAAATATAAACAATTTTCTAAGAGCGCCGTGACCTTAAAAATTTGAGAACCGCAGTTATACGGTTTAAGTGTTTTTTTTTCTTATGTACTGTTTCATGTAATAATATACGGAATGGCGATTATACCGCGGTAAAATAATTTTGATTTCTTATTAGAACAAAACTCGTTGAAAATATACATATTTCGTAACCGATTATTATTATTATGATTTTTTTTTTTCTAGGTGTCCGTTCAAACAGTTGCCCGCGGATCTGTGCAGCTGATAATAATAACATATTTTATGTACGAAATAAAAATATACGCGTTTTTTTTTTTATTGTAGCTCGATATCTTACGCATAATCGCATAAATCACGTGTTATTCATTATATTTGCCCCGTCGAAACGTTAGAATGACATTTTTTTTTTATTTCAAAACCTCCCCCAGAAAGTACACCGCTGATCGTGTATCTATATTCAATGGTCGAAGTGGGGGGAATATGAAGGATGCCATACCTTCACGTTTTTCAGTTAGCATATTCCATCCCCCCACTTATTTTCTTAAAAATTATTCATCCCTCTTGGATTTAAAAAAAAAAAATTTTTTTATAATTTGTAGTCGTTATGTTGCCTAATTTTCTTTTTTTTAAAAACTATCTTTGAATCTTTTTTTTTCTCTGTTAGAACTAATTGGTTTTCTAAAATATTAACATTCGGTAGATCTAAACGTCACTTAATCATCAAAATATTGTTCACCATCAATAGAGCCTATTTTGTTACAAAAATCCTTTATTTTTTTTTTTTTTTGCTTATTTTTCAACTATACGGACAGTTCACAAGTTTGCCCTCTCTCCCTTTCAAAATTTGAAATGAAGACACTGTTTCCATCCCCCCATTTATTTTGATCCACTTCGACCTCTGCCTATATTATATACGGAAATTGTGACGAAAAAAATCGTTTTCTTGTAGTTCTCGTACAAGACGATCATTTTATATGTCTCGGCACCGCCACTGCCGGTGTACCCGGCCGCAATATGCATTAAAAATCCTCCGGGCAGACAAATACTACTGAAAACACTTTATTTCTTTCTTAATAAAAAAAAAAACCGATTATAAGTAGATTGTCACGGTACATACGCCGCCGCCGTCGCCGCTTCTTGACAGACAGAAGGTCTAATGATTTTTGTTTTTTAGTCTTTTTGCCCCTCTGTACAGTATTTTATTTTTTATTCTTTGTTCTCGACCGTTTATATGTGTGTGATACTCACGCGTGTGTATTCCGCTTTATAATCGGTTTATAACTTTAAAAACGGTATTTTCTTTTTGTGTCGGAGCCGCCTCGCGCAGGATTCCGAAACCAATGGTCTCGAGCGACTCAATAATACATATTATCGGATACAGGTTTTATAAGCAGAGCCGAGAGAACTGCGGGAGGATTTACATTCCGCAAACGGAAATATTCCAATCGAAAAGTGAACAAAAAAAAAACAATAATAAAATAATACAATTTTTACACAAGGCCGTCGGGCAAAGCATTTTTCGAATACGTTCGTATCGTCTATATTATGTACGCCTATAAGAAACATAAAAAAAAAAAAATGTTATTTTCCCGCGGAATCAAAAGTGTTTACCGCGAGATTTATTTATAGAAATACAAGGAAAATCGCTTCTTTTTTTTTCTCTTCGTATATTATTACATAAATATATTTTAGATTCTGAACGAAGCGAGTTGGTTTTACAGTGACGTTTATACGTATTTTTTTTTTTTTTTTTACAAATTTTCGAATAGAAAGAATGCTCGGATCATCGAAGATTTATTTATAGAAATATACGGAAAATCGCTCCTTTTTTCTTTTCGTACACTATTGTATATAATATTTTAGATTCTGAACGAAGCGAGTTGGTTTTACAACGATGTTCATAAATGTTTTCACAAATTTTCGATTAAAAAGAATGCTCGGATGATCTCGTCGTGTTTTACCTTCGCCGATAACTAGTCGGTACTTATCGTATTTATGATAATTATTATAAATTAATAAGATAAAAATAAAGTGCAAATAACGAGCTGTGGCGTATTGTGAATGTCGCTTAAGTGAATTACTCGGATAAAGATTTTAGAGTGTATTGTTTTCATCACTTTAGATTTTGAAAGCAATGATAAATCATTGCATTCGATAAAACTATTCTGAGCGGAGCTTCGGTGTAATACTTTAGGTACGTAACAAAAACTAACTCTTTTTATGAATTAAATACTACAAAACCTATAATTGCTATAAATAGTCCAAAATTAAATGTAAAGTTTTTGAGCATTTTTTTCCTTAATTATAATAAACAGTTAAACATTAGATGAATATTTCAGATTTTTATACCCATTAGTTTCAAAATTACGAAGAAATAACGATAATCGATTTTGACGAAATCGCGTTTTTACCCCGTTTTTGTGTTGTTTTTCGGTAGTTTTTTAGTTCTATTTTTAGACGCTTTTGAGAAAATCAAAAAACGACCTCTCTAAAGTACCAACTAGATGCAATTCGCTACCGGAAAAAAACTGTGATTGTAAAATAGGAGCACCCCTTCTGGTAGAATTTTTGGGTACGGACGTAAAAAAAACACAGCTTTGTAAGACCAACAGATTCCTCGTTCTGCTCGGAATCTAAAATAATTTTATAAATCGCGGAGTTCCGTCGAGCGACAAAAACGTAAAAATTATTTTCGGATGCAATTTGTTGCAAATATTTTGATTTTTTTTTTTTTTGCTCAAATTTTATTAAGGTTTGATTAGGCTATAGAATTGTTATCATTCAAACGTATCGCGTGCCGATTAGATTCGCCGTCCCTTATATTACACGCGATTTCGTTCGAATAATAATTTCTGTCGAGGGACCGCCGATCTTTGTCGTTTATATTTTATATCGAGAAAAATAAAACCCATACGCCTTATGCGTACCGAAACGAAATCGCGCGATTCGTAAAGGCTATTTTCTCGCACATAATAATATAGTGTATGACCGTATCCAACCGGCCCGGTGCCACTAGTGAACCCGAAATACGTATAATATAACCAGCTCCTCGTTGATATTATTGAGTGTATAATATTATGCACGCGTCACAACGACACCCGGCCGTTCTGTTGTTACTGTACATAATTCAAATACGCGATATTATTTATTTTATTTTGCGCGCGACAATCGGCTATAGAATTTTCTTGACAATACAACATCAATAATGACAATATACGAAAATTAATATGAATGAATAAATGATATACATTATAATATTATAATAACGGGCAGTGGCGTAGCGAAACGTGTTTTCAAGAAGCGCAGTTACGCTTCTGGATTTTAGTTGGGTCCTAAGGTTATATCGCCAACGTAGTATCTGTTGAACGTTTGATATCGGAAAATACTGAAAACGTTTCTATAGGATGCCTCGATCTTTTATTTTTGTGAACGTATTACGACGTCTTTTCGGATCGCTTTTAACTTTTGTTCTACTATACGTTTTGTATCGGTCTGAGCGAGTCCGGTAGGATTATCGTGTTTACAAGTACCGGCAACCGCTGGGTACAATCTAACGATCCTTCCTCCTGGCTTTAATTTTTTTCTTCTACATTTTCCTGTCTTCCCATTTTAGCCTCGACATTCCAAACGGTCTCCCGTTTCTTTTTAGTCGATTTTCCAGTACCCCCGTTCACAGCAATGATCATAGGCGCCGACTGCACGGGCCCCCAAAGAAAATATTGAGTCAGGACTCAGCCCCCAAAGGAGTTACTGATGCAAAATATCTTTCTTCCTAAAAAAAAAAAAAGTCTTTTCCCAAACTGTGTTTACTGAATAATATATCTGAGATCCGAGAACATTGTTCATACATAGATAATGATATAGAAAATGATATAAAAAATTTTTAAAAGAGACAGTTAAAAATTTGGCCATAAGTAGTCCCGTTTCTGCGTTATTTTAAAGGACAAAAGTCGAGGCTAAAAAGTAGTAAGTTCGGCCCCCAAAGACATTTTCAAAACCTGGCGCCTATGGCAATGATCCTTCCACGTCGTGCCCATTCGAGTCTCCTCTTGATAATACATTCCACAATATGTTATGCATTAATATAGCTCTCTCTCTCTCTCTCTCTCTCTCTCTCTCTCTCTCTCTCTCTCTCTCGATTCCCTATTTATTTTTTTCCGTGTTCTTCCGTTACGACATCTTCATTTACGTACGGTCCATCGATTTTCCCCGAGTACTCATTCCTTTCAAACGCCGATAATGAATTTTCGTCCGCGTTTCCTACCCGTGTGAGTCACAGCTGGTTTTATTTTGATAGATTCGAGTCTTCAGCGTTTTTAAAAGTACGTACGAGTTGGCAGTGTGCGCGCGTATTCACAGAAGCGAATGAAATGTGTATTATAAATAACGCGTATTATAATACACTCCTCGTCTCCGAGTTAATATTGTTACGGTTTCGCTTATTATTATTATTATTTATTCCGCGGTCTCCCTTCGCGGTCGCCTCCTCTTGTACGCTGTTATTATTATTATTGTTACGCGCGGTGTATAAGGCACAATATAAGGGAGAAGTATCGGCGGGGGCCGTTTATCCGATTTTCTAGAGTATATATTCGTCTGGACAACAATATATAGCGCGCTGCACGGGCCGCGCGACCATTATTGTTAATAATCCCGGCATTATACGGATTTTTTTTTTTTTTTTAAAGAAAATTATATTGTATCCGAGATGATGCTCGGTGGCTGGACCTTTTGTGCCGTCGCCACTCGATATATATTAGTAGAGTCGGTCGTACACAAGACCTGCCCAAAACATATATAACGCGTATAAATCGGTGAAAAGAGGGATGAGAAATGTGTTTATATTTATACGGTTGTGTGTGTGTGTTTTCGGCAGCTGCAAAGACGTGCTCGCGAAGAATCTGCTGCTGTTGCTGCTGCTGCGCGTTGGCAGCTGATCTGGGGGGATTCTTAAAACGATACTTTGTGCGATTAAAACCGCCGCCGAGGCACGTATATATGGGCACAGTGTGTTTAAAACCGTTTAATACGCGGCCGACCTCAAATCTCCCGCTGCTCGTAGCTACGGTGGTGGTGTTTTTTTTTTTTTTGTGACTTTTTCCAATAGAATCGAGAGAGGAAAAAAAAATAATAACCGCGCGAGCAGATGGCTAATTTGCAGCGCGATCCGCGAGAGACCAGCGCTCGCGCAAAACACACGTTATTATATATTATTCAAACGAGAATTAAACGCGACATGTTATATTGTTGGACGGCTATTGAAAAACGTTTTTACGCGCGTGTGTATATACCTACGTTTATACAGAAAACCGGGGGCCGAATGGCGTAAAAAAAAAAAAAAATATAAGCCGCGTATCGATAACCGCGTGTAATATCGCGCCGGAAAAACACTCCGCAGACGTGCATCTTTTTTACGTGTCAGCAGTGCCTGGAGGGCCCGAGCCCGGGGCTCCAGAATTCTAAGAGCCTCCAATTTATTTATAAAATACCATATATATTTATTAATTTTTTTTATATTTAAAAAAACGATAAAAACATTTATAAAATATTTACATTTTAAAATTATCACTATAAACAATAAATAGCGACGGGGAATGAATTTGAATTTTTAATAGTAAATATATTACGCGTTAAAAATAATACATTATATATGCAATAATTTAAGTGTTTAAAGGCCCCCAAATATTTTGGGCTTCGCATTATAACCTTAAAACGGCTCTGCGTATCGGTGCCTGTTTTTTTTTTTACGAAATTTAAAAAAAATATATATGTTTTATCGAATTGGCTCCATAGTGTACCGCGACCCGGGCGCATAATTACCATACACATATGGTCTCGGCACTAGTACAAGAATCGGACGCGTCCCAAATGGTCTGTAGATTAAGAAACTAGATAGAAAAATAAATACATATATTTATTCCAAATACGAATTACGTACTGGAATTATATTTATTATAATATATTATGTTTCAGTTATTATAAGAATTTTAGTTTCTGTACCGAAAAGAACAAGTATCGGTTTAACGATGACGTATTTTTTATTTTGTCTGTGTAAAAAAAAAAAGTGTGTAAGGCTAGAAACACAGATGTACAAATATCACGAAAAAAAATGTACACCACTTTTTTTTCGAAAATCCAAATTAACAAATTGGCCATTCTCGAAGTGTATACACATATATAAACAAGTTTGAAAACGTATTTTTTCTTTTTTTTTCACATAAAAACAGGAAAAGTCGTCAGTAGTAACGCGTTTTGAGCGAATGTCTGCTCGATTTATCGCTCGAGTGTCGTCAAAAGCGTATTATTATTTTTAATTTGAAATCGTCGCATCCGAAAAACGATTCTGAGCGCCGAAATTATTCGCTTAAGTTGTTCTTTGTAATTTTTTTTTTTAATTCAAATTTACGCGCTCGAAAATTATTTTTTTAGTAATTACGTTCGTTTCGAATTTAATGTTTCAAACTTAATAAATAATAATGAATCGATATAATGCGTATTCTTGCGGTTTTTCTTATAAAATCTATTAAATTATTAAAAACAATTTCTTCGTTTATGAAAATACTTTTAAATTAATTTCCGAGTCGTAGCGTTTGAAATGTATAGTTCTGTTACACTCTGTGAATGTGGGGTAATACAGACTTCAGCGCCGCATTACCGAAGAATGCCAAAAAACAAGGCTCGAAGGACCAGCGGCGGCGGTCGAATGGCTAGAGCAACTCGAAGTACGACTTTAATCTTAAAAGAAGAAGAACTAATCTTATCCTATTAATATTACGGTGTTAATCTCGTTTTATTTTACACGTCCAATTAACGACGTTCGTTGTTTATTTTATTTTATATACGAAATTTAAATACGTTCCACGCCGAGAGCCGTATACGCGCATAAATAAAAATTTAGCACCGTTACTCGTGTGTGTGAAGTGCAGAGTTCGTTTAACCCGAATTAGTACATATCGTCGTCCCTGCTGTACGACCGCGACTAATGTGTTTATAAATCCCTCGAGTGTACCCGTCGCGCCGACGCCTGGTTCGAAAGCCCTGCACGGATGATAATAATCGGCCAGAAACCGACCGCAGCAGTATAATACAAATATAATGACAATGTACGAGCGCGCTCAACCCTATAAGCCATAATATTATATAATATGGTCTGCTTTTCGACACTTCATTGTATACGATTGACATCCCTCCGCATTTGGGGTTGTGGTTCGAGTGCTTTTTTACACACCTCCCCCTCGGTACAGTTTACAAGGACGGTATTTTTAATACTGATTAACTCTCTGCCGTCCTGTGTAGAATAATATTCCACGCGTTCGAGCTGTGAGAGCCTCTTATACTCGCGACACGCGTACGAGTATTCGAGTGAACACAACGATATCCCACGGGTATAAAATCCACACTGCACTTATCTCCTCCGACAGTAATATTGCGATTTTTTAAATACACACGTGTACTTTACTAAATCGAGCAGTTTTGAGCAGATTATATACTCCCTGTAATTTATGCGCGTGCGACGTGTCGCACTATACAGTAATAAAATATAATTGATAGCCCGAAAAAAAAGAACTCCTACGGAAGCTATGACGGTGGCGGTTCCAGTCGATTTCCATGCGTTTTCAAATGATTGAGTCGGAAAGATTGCATAGGTGTAGCAGAAAATCAACTATAGACTTTGGTCTTAATATTTAAAATTCTATTCGTTTTCAAACGTTCGTCTTATTTTCCTTCAAATTTTTCCTTCTCGCACTATTAACAACAGCTACTTTTGAACTTTTAAAACGGGATATAAATAACATATATTATACTCATCTCTGAAATAAACATTTTTCAGAAAGTAATACAAGTATTATACTTGTGTAATATAGAGAATGAAATTTAAAATATTTGTATAAATTCCGTTTTGGATCATTTACACGTTGTATATTATTATAAAGAAATTAAACGCAATAAAAAAAATGTATATCAGTATTAAATAATATTAATAACATTGTTGTCTTTTTTCAGAAATTTTTTAATTCACCATGTACACACAATATTGCTTCGCCGTTTTCTTTTTTTTTTTTAACTTTATATTATGACTTTTTATTGTAAAATTCATAATTTTCTCTATGTATATTCTGGTTCATTTTTATTTTTTATTCTGTCATTGTATTTTTCTTTTTCGCTTAATTATCCTGCACACGATGACTTTTATTCGAAACCGGTAATATATAAGCAAACAAATTCAATACAACTCTTCTATATATTTTTTTCGTTTTTCATAATACTCTTTGGCTCGATTGTACATTATACACTTACATTTTTTTTTCTATACATACAAATTCATTATTAAATTCTTGCCCCGATTTATTCGAACGTTTGAAGATTCCACCAGCTATTTTTCTCGGCTTCCCTTCCTCGATTCTCGTACGGACTCCATTCTAATCTCACTATTCGACTTTATACAGCGATTACAATATTGCTTATTCGTTTTTGTATTTTTCGGAATATCATGTAATTACAAACGTAGTCTGCGTTCCTGGATATATATATAGTAACGAATGATTTTAAACTTTTGTATAATAACATTTATTATGTCCGACTAATTTCCGTTTTTTTATTATAATAATAATAATAATATACATAAATGGATTAAATTACCGGGTCGAGGCGCCCAAAAATTTCATACGTGACGCGTTCTCATCATCAATCACCGCGAGGACAGCTATTTTCCGGCGGCGATCGTCCACGTGGACGGACGTCAAAGTATACTACTCTGTCCAGTTATGTTTTCTTCGAGTTATCCTGCTGTCGCTTGCCACACACACACACGTCATCACTTTCCATCCGTTTGCTGGCCTGTTAGGATATTACCGAGTCACTCGGCACTCGGCAGAGTGTTCGCGGGCCGAGAACTCGAAACGTTGTTCGCCTCGGTTACATAATAATAAGCCACGGACTCGAACCGTATAAGTAGTCTCAAGTCCGTTTCGGCTCCTGCTAAGTTCAACCAACTGTATACGGTCGGTCGAATTCCCACCAAGTCTCTATGTCATATCGTTAACATTATCGTTTTGTATCATCTCGTAAATGTTTTTTTCGTATAAACGTCTTGTGACCAATATATTATGTAGCTCTAGTCAGATCTATACTCGAATTTGGCTGTACAATGTTTGGAACCCTAAACAATTATGACTGGTTAACAAACAACAACGAGGTAATAGAGGTAATATATATATCTCCTCCGATATGTATTTAGGACAAATAAAACTAGAAAAAATAAAATTTTAATTTCAAATGTTATATAGTGCGGCGACGAAGTCTCCATGTTTTATTTTAAACACCCTCCGAGGGGGAATTCATATTACGCCACTGAAGCACAGTATACTCGTATATTACATTATTATAGCGCGTGTTACAGTTGAAACCCGAAATCGATCAAAACTAGTTTTCACAAACTCCTTTAGTCGAAATTGATTTTTGTCTAATTAAAACTAGACTATTAAACCAGGCACACCTCAACGTTTGAACTGGTTTTATATTTTTTTATTTGTATTTTTTCGGAGTAAGAACTATAGTTGCGTCTGAAATATAATATGGATGAAAACTAGAATTATCTAATGAAAATTGATTTTCAGAAGTAATTTTTATATTAATATATTTATGTAGCAATTTATTAATGTTCGGTACAGGATTATCTGACAAATATTGTATATAATATTGTGAACCATAACGTTATCGATCAACATAAACATACGGCAGTACGCCTATAACGTTATAATTTTTCAATTTTTTTTTTTTTATTTAATGTTATAATTTAAGTTAATTTTTGGTCGTGCTTTTGCTTTGCTTTTTTTTTTGTAAACTAGCTTTGCCCGTCAACATTTTTGCTCTGTATGAGAGGTCAAAGATGTTAAGGTGTGAAATTATATATAATATATCTGTATTGCCCGGCTTTACCAAGGTCAGACTGTTCTGTTTTAAATATTTTTTTAACCTTTAGAAACTCTATCTATTATCTATATATATATGTAGCTACTATATAATTGTTGAGCTGTAATAGTTAGACTAAAAGCTAATAAAAAAAAAAAAAAAAAAATATATGTAGCTATATCTACGGTATTTTTCCCGTACAATCAGGTTTCTTACAAATTTCAAACCCCTATTTAACCCATTTAGGAATAGGATTTTCAAAAATTCTCTCTTAACGTATGCCTACGTCATAATAACTCCGTGTATGCCAAATTTCAGACCGATCCGTCCAGTGAGCTGTGCGTCGATAGATCAGTCAGTCAGTCACGTTTTCCTTTGATATAGATAAATACGCTTCTTTTTTTTCCCCGAGCAGTCGTATGCGTTATTTATCGCGCTTTAATATCCGAGTCTTGCAGCACATACGTACGTATACATTATGTAGAATTCCAATAATTTCGATCGAAAATATAATATTATATATTATACGTCGAGCGGTGCAAACGTTTTTTTGATGATTGATAGACCGCCGCGCCGGCCGGCGGCACACCCCCGCGAGACGATTGAAAACGTCGTCGTCGTTTTGACCGGTGTTGCGCGTGATTTTCGATCCGATTAAATCTGTGGAAGGCCCGTTAGACGACGCGCTCTCCCCTCGAGATGTTTATCGTCGCACCAACAACACTGGACACACAAAACAAACAGGGTGTGCGCATATTTTTATATTTTATATACGATATACTTTATTGTAGTATAGACACCGTGCGCATTGTATGAGCACTATAATATGAGCGCCAGAGACGCCCGCCGAATCGATATTGAAAAACACACAACGTTATGGCGCGGTGCACCGCCGGAGCCGAACTCGGCACCCGACCGACCGCCCGTCGCGACTTCTGGAAGGCCTACCAAAAAAAAAAAAATATATCGCGTTTTACGAATATCACACACACACACACACATTGCAATGTACTCTTATTATAATGTAGATACGCCATTGTCATTATTATTATTTCGTTATATTCGCCCAGCTCCAACATTCCACACGATATCGCGTCTTAGCGAGCGGCTCTCCGTTAAAGATTTTCTGTTTGCTCCCCCCCGAAACGGCGATCGTCTTCTTCGGCAAGCGCGTCGAAGAACATTTCGTCCGTGACGAGCGGACTGGCGAGTAATATTCCGAACTATTTTTAAACTATTTTTTCAATTATCAACAGAAAAGTCACTAGTTCACTATTATTATTATTTTAAGTAATTTTTTTTTTCACTTATTATAATTTAAAATTTGCGCATACGTTTTAGTTTTAAAAAAAAAACCCCCCGTAAAAAGTTGAGAAAAAGCGTTAATACGTCATATATAAATATAATACGTATGCCTAATACAATCATTAGTTGTTTAATGCGCAAGTATATTAATATTGTAATCAATAAAATAATAACTAAACAAATAATTTAGATGATTTTTTTTTTATGTTTTTAGATAACGAATCGATTATTTTTAGAGCATTAAAACCCGAGCCGTACCATAAAGACCGTTGGAAAAAATGTTTGCTTATTTATAATCATAACGTACAGACCAATTAGTAAAGAGTTTGTCTTAAAGGCTGAAACCGAGAGGAAGAAGAAGACGATTGTTTAACGTCTATTATAATTTGAGTGGGTTGAATTAAAAGGACCCCACTCATCTACCCTGAAAGAATTCTAGTTGCGCCACTGCCGGTGGCTCCCTTTACTGAAATTCATTATACGCATTCTTTATGTCACTATATTTAAGTACGTTTATTTTTTTCCATAAGTTTGTAGGAGCTTTTTCAAAATTTGTACGACGTTATAACGAAAACGCTAAAGTGGGGCATAAGAGTCTCCAGCCCCACGATGGGTAAAAAAAATGAGATTATTTTTAAAAAAAAAAAAAAGGTAACGAGCCGCGGGATGTTGTGGATGAGGCTTAAGTGAATTACTCGGATAAAGATTTTTAGAGTTTTTTTTATTGTTATAAATTTGAAAGCGACGCGATAAATCATTGCGTTCGATAAGAGCTTAAAAAAAAAAAAAAAGATAGTATTGAGAAAAATCGAAAAACGATCTCTGTAAAGTATCTCCCCGACTAAATGCGATTCGTTACCGGAAAATAGTGCTACGCGTTAGTATCGGAGCACTACTTCCGGTAGAATTTTTGGGTGCAGACATAAAAAAAAAAAATCGTTATAATACATATAGGTATACATGATAAAATCAGTATATATTATAAAATAACCTGATGATGAAACTCGTCGTTACTTTCTAAAAACATTTATCAATCAATACTCTAGGCATTTTTTTCTTTATATATATAATATTTTTTTATAATGCGTACTGATTTTATATTGTATATTATATTGTTGTTTATTATTTTTATAAGAGTATTACAATTTTTTTTTTTTAATTTAAAAACACATCGTTGGTATATAAACCAATACATTCCTCGTTCCGCTCGGAATCTAAACAAATTATATGTACCACCGCGGCAGTTCACTAACAGCAACAGGCGCAATAACAATAATAACAAGTAATATATTAAGTAGTTCGCAACGGACCGATTGCACGTGCGACTGCTGTGGCCGAAACGAATTGGACCGGACACGCAACGCGTGCTGGTGTTGCTGGTAATATAACTTACTACACTACACTACAGCAAATAACGAAATGATTATTGTCGTCGAGAGCGGCGTGTGCCGATCGAATGTGACACGTGAGAGCCACCACCGCGCGCCGGTCATCGATTAACCTTTTGTTGTGCGTCGCGAGGTCCGGAACAAATGGATCGCGCCGCAGAGATCACCGCGCGAGCGAAGGGCCAACGCGCCGTGTAATTTGACAAAAAAAAAAAAATAGTAATAAGAAAATTATCTTTCTCTGGTGACCATAGCGTTTTCGTTAAATCGATTTTTCCATTATGCACGCGCACGCGCATGTGTTATGATTTTCACGCGCGCCCGTCATTGTCTCCCGTCCGTGTGTCACGTCCCGGGCGAATCATGCACATACGCTCTGCGCAAGCATCTGCAGGTCTTTGTAGCGCGCGCGCTTTCCACCGGATTTTTCCACGCGCGTTTCGATTTTCTCTTCTGTATATACGGGACCCGTTGACTGTCTCACTGTGCACGACCGCCACTGCTTCTTATTCTGACAGTACGTGTACGATTCGACTCGCTTGTGCGTATAACCTTTAGGACCGCGTCGTATACCGCAATAGTTTGCTGGTCGGTAGAGTTATCATGGAAGAAGAAAAAACATTTTTTTTTTCCTATGACCCTTAATAATCGTGAAAACTATAGTGCCTGTCACACGAATCGAGAGTAAACAATTTTTTAAACCGTTTTATACGAGCTATAAGTGCTCGCGGCCGGATCCTGAGGGAAACCGCCGTGGTCTGATCACGGTTTCGGGGGAAAATATCAATACGTTCCTTTTTATTTCAAAAAGCATCGTCTTGTGTATTAGGAGTAAAATACTTTGAGTGGTTGGGCCACGTTTGGAGAGGGTGCGGACAAATCGGATACTGCAGCAGACAGCAGAGATGGCGAGAGCCAAAGACAGACCACGCGAGAAGCGGAAGGATTCGGCCACGATAGACCTGCAGCGGTAATGCTGCAGGAGGGAGTGAACATACCGAACAGTATTTTATATTCTACCTTTTTCACAGCACCTTTTTATTCCTTGCAATTTTAATCGTAAATGAACCACGTAATTGAAAATTGGCCCTCGAATTGGAAATTCAAAATCAACGCCTATTCTCAGACTTCAGGGAGTTCCCTTCATGACACAAGCCAAATATCCTGAAATCACTTTAGACAGAAAAGATAAACCTGAGGTCATCACACAAAATCAAAAATAAAAACACTAAATAAACACGATTGCACGCTATTGTTACGCCCTATTGTAAAATCTAAACTCCGCTACAAGTTAAACTTCTTAAAAATCAATTTTAAGACGGATTTGGACATACGGTGCTGAAATATAAACGCGCACCAAAACAATCCGGTTAAAAACAATACGCAGGCTGTCCAACGAATTTCCCTGCGCCAAAAAACGTTCGCACCTCGGTTTGTTACCCCCATACTCTCCGCAAAGGCCTGTGATCTGAAACAGCTGACATCCAGTTTACTCCACCTCTCAAATCCATTAATCACAATTCCTGACAATCCCCAACGACTTTTAAAAATACTTTGGTATCTTCTAGTTTGAAAACTCCCGTATAAATGGTGGTCCTATCATTGAATAGCTTTCCTGTTGATTGTCCTTCTCTGTATCAACTTATTTGCATATTGGACATATAAATATTTTGTACTGCAGATTGTAAGTGTTTAAACTAAAAAACAGAAATTAATTACCGTTTAACTGTAAACAAAACTTTACGCAAATTAACATTTCGAGACGAAATACAAACCGACACGACAAGCGACGAGTACAAAAATTGTAATAATTTTTTTTTTTACATTTTTAATCGTAATCAAATTTCTTAAACGTCTCTCATAAACTTCAATATTGTACTCACACTTGGTCATAATCACCCGTTGCTAT
Source organism: Slavum lentiscoides (assembly GCA_032441835.1). NCBI lineage: Eukaryota > Metazoa > Arthropoda > Insecta > Hemiptera > Aphididae > Slavum > Slavum lentiscoides. The sequence continues at coordinate 15,255,159 of CM063708.1, forward strand.
TATATAATCGACTCACAATTAATATAGCGCAGTATACGTATTGAACAGATAATAATACAATCGAATTACTACTATATGATCGTTGTAGAAATTTTTAATTAATTGACAGTATTCAATTAGTAAACAAAAAAATCCACAACGACGCGGAAAATGGCACGTCATCGACCTGATGCAGTGCACCACCGATCCTGTGATCAAATCGATTACATAATATATAAATTATTATTTTCACTGAAACGTTATCGAATTATAGCAGGCGACGTGCAAGCCTATCGTCGTCGTGTTCGTCCCGTGCTTAGGGCATTGTATATTTTTTACAATATTATTACATATTATAACGAGCGTAGCTGGAGTTTCGCTGGATTTTTCCACGCGTTTTGATTTTCTTCGCTCAATATTATACATTTTCTCGTCACACTATTGAAAATTACACACGTCCGTGTATAATCGACGTGTGTATAACCTTAGGGGCCAACACCTCGTACACAATGCGTCGTTGTAAATCGATACGAGTACGAGTAATAAGTAATATACAAGTCGAAAATAAGTGTAATAACTGTGCAGCAGTAGACACGACTACAAGTGCACCGACGTAATAGATTTTTTAAAAAAATCGAACGAAAACCGGTCAACACGCCGACGGACACACGCGTTGATTTTTGCTATTATTGAATGTAAAATATTTTTGATTTGTTATTCTTCGAATATACGAAAATAATCGTTTTCAAGCTTCCTATCCTATTAGAGGCCGTATTCAAAATTCCAAATTAATATTTTTTTTAATTCGTGTCGTATCGCGGTGTTTTTATTGTTTATCAGCTGCTCCAGCGTTTGTTTCGCATAATTTTTTTTATAATCATACACAATCTTTCGTAGATTTTTTTTTCTAAAACAAAAAATAATCGATTTATTTTCACCGATATTACATTTGTACATTAATTATTATTACATTTTTTTCTAAAACTTAAGTTTTTTACGAATTTAGTAATATTAGGTTTTAATTTTGCTGAGACACGTGTCGAGAGTATAATTAAATTTCGCTATAACACTTATTTTGAAATAATGTTCTAAACACGTTAGATAATTGTTTATGATACATAAAATTATGTCGATCGTTTATGTTTTCATCATGAAATATTGCTTTTAATTGAATCAAATTTCCACGCTCTTCTCCTCCCACGGAGAATTACATCCAGGTTAGGAACATGCGTGTAGACACCAACAGGACTCAACAGAAACGTCAAAAAGAACCCTCGTTTGGTTTTTATTGAGTTATTAAAATCGTCAAATTGATTTAACGGAAATGACATTTTCGGGAGAAGGGGAGGGACATTCGGTGAATTTCATCGGAAAATAATAGTAAAAAATCGAGAAAAAAAATGTTTACAAAAAAGACAAATTTCCGGCATTCCGACGCATTTAAAAGAACGCATAATATTGTTGTTTATAACGAGATCAAACGAAGTAAGTCAGAATGGACAGGCCACGAAAACGAAATTCTATGATACGAAGAGTTTTTCGAGAAAACCTAAGAAGCGAAAAGCCACTAGTTATACCAAGGTTACGTTGGGAGGATGGCGTCAGAAAAGATTTCCTGAATGTCATAGCACAGAATTATGGAGACCGAGACTGGATGGAGATAGCGGAGAGTAAAGAAGAATGTAAGAGGATTCGTAGCATGGCAAGACGGTCTCAAAGGCCTTAAAAAATAAAAATATTGTTGTTTATAATTTTTTTTCGTTAGTTTTTTACCGCTTCGGTATATGATAGCGAGGTCAAACGAGTATATCTGTGTTTTAATATTTTAACTGTTCCCCCCCGAGCGTGTGTGGGCGACAAGGGTGTGATTATCATTGTGTTTACGAACATAATATTATACGAGTTTAGTCGTCTCTCGCGGACGGCTATGACGTAGGACACACCACGGTAGCCCGCAGACATTTGCACGCAATCGCTTCTGTATAATATATTTAATTCGTGTGTATATTTAATTCGAGTGTATAAGTATAAATTACAGCCGGAGAGATCTGTGCGCGCATATATTAAATGCGTGGCACAACAATTTAGAGTTCGATATCCGTATACGATATACGTACGCGTATCATTAAAACGCGGAATCGTGTAATTTATATATGGAAACGCGTATATTATTATTATTATGATATTACTATATTATAAGTGCCGTATTATTGTACGAGAGAGAGAGAGAGAGAGAGAGAAAGAGGAAACGAAAGAATTCCGATTAGATTTTAGATTCCGAGCGGAGCTGATGTGTCCACCTCCCGATCGTTTCGTCCAAAGTCGTTGGTTTTTTTATAGATTTCAGACCACTAATCTTTAAATATACAAGAATTTCCTCCGTTTTCACGTAATGAATATATAACGAATCGTCCGGCGCGTCATTTTCAACTCAGAAAACACTAAAGGATTTCCTCTAGAAATTCAATGTCAATACTCAGTGGTTAAGCAAATCTAAATGTCTACAGCGAAATTCCAATCGGTAGTACAAAATCCTGTTTGCGCCGTTATCACATTAGATTCGGGTCATTATAATAATATCGAAAAATCGTATTCGACGCGCAAAACGAGTACAGTGCCGCGGCTCGGCCAAACGAGACTCGAGCTATCGTTTCTCAACTCTCATCACGACCGTTACACGTTTATCCACCGCTGGTCCGCGATCGATCGTTTTTCGATTTCTTTCCACAAAGTCAAAACCAATATTTCCACTTAACGATATCACAATATAGTTTCTTTAAATCGAAACTCCGTTTTCACAAACACGTTTTTGTAAAACCGATAAGACCTACTGTTAAAATGCTTTAAGAAATAAAAAAGAAATAGAATCTCGATTTTTATATCCATTGCGGTTCTTGATACTAAAACTCCGCCTGATAAAAAAAAAAAAACCTAATGTAATTTACAAAATATTTGCCTCGCCACTATTAGGTACAAAGCCCGCGAGCCGCCACTGAACGAGAGTATAAACGTTTTTGCGGTTATTTTTTATTTTTTTCATAAACTACTACAGAGTATAATAGTAAGTATATCCTAATGCGTTGTGCGGTTGCTTTATATTATTGTTCATATTATAATATATGTATATAATATATTATACGTTTTTGTTTTTCTTCCGCTGTACGACTGAAATTACACGTTATTTATGTGTTTCTTCACACATTCGTTAACTGACCACGCCACGAGTATCGTATCCGTTATTATATTACCGAATATTTTTTAAACATTAATTTCACCTCCGACAGCCGGCGTGAAGTTCTGTGAGTATAGGCAAGGTCGACCGTATAACTCTGTACGCATAAATTAATGCGTATCACGTACTGCTGTACTCTCGTAGTATTGAATGTGTTATAGAAAATGCAATTTTATCGTACAAAAAAAAAGTAGGAAGACCTGGTCGGGGAGCACGTTTGAAAGCGCGTTCTTCGTTCACGTGTATGTGTTTTTTATTATTTTTTAAACGAAACATTTCCGTCGATAAATAAAATAAATCTTTTTTTTCCGCCCAAAATTTCTATTATAAAAACACTTACTATGCTATTTGTACACGTATAAAACGAGTTATGCATTTTCGTTGTTGTTGTTGTTGTTTTTCGTGTAAGTAATGATGGATTCTGCGCAGTCTATATATATATATATATATATATATATATATACCGAACGTTACAATACGTTTTTTATCCACAGAAAAAGCACGACACAGCGCCGTATTCAATATTCTTATTATTGTAGTCGTGACTGAAATTTCAATAATTTAAATATAAAATAAATCCATAAAAAAAATATCGAACATTTCAACCGAAATTCAGTTAGAAACATAAAAAAAACAACTTTGAAGAACACCGCGGAGAAACGATAAAAACCATAAAATAATAACGAGAATTTACGGGAAAATGAAAACAGGAAAGTCAAAGAAAAAAATATATGTAAGAATTGAAAATTTAGCAAAGTAGTTCGCCGGAAAATATTTAATTGAAATTATTATTTTTTATCGTATAGTATATGCAAGCGCATTGGAAATATAGATTTTCGCCACACGAATAAGTAGATTATAGAGTAAAATTATTAAAATTACATAACACGAATAGACGAGTTTTGTCGTAACCGTAAAAATTATTTCTTAGTTATTGTGGTACTTTCTTCTTGTGTAATTGAATGTCGAGTGCTTATTTATCCGTTCAATGCCTTCATCAGTGACGTCGTGGAGTTATCGCATTGACCATCTGAATGCACGAATCAGGCAGTCCCTCAGTCAACCCAGAAACAGTCTGGAAATGATGTCCACTATCGCAATCGGGGAAGTCTGCCATTTTCCGTTTGTAAAGCAAACAGCTTTACAACGCCCGTGTCCCTCGGGTTTAACGCGACCCTGCAATCTCGTCGAAATAGCTGAGATATCCTGACGGTATATTTATAGTTTTTGCGTTATGTCTGGATTAGATTTCTCCCGTTATTTTGATTTCCATTCAGCTAGGCCGTCGTAGCTGTTCTCGCAGTCATCTCATATTTATTTGAGCAGGATTTCTAGATTTCGGTCTATTGGCCGCTGAAGATATATATCGTAACGCGAGCGCTGCACGGGTGTGAAAAAAACCTATTTGTTTGCGCAGCGGAGAGCTGATTATATGAATATGACGAACGCGCGCCACTTCGATTATTAGAAAACGTTATTATACGAATACGTATTTATCATAGCTGTCGATGATATTTCAAAGAAAAACGTATTTTTTTTTTTTTTAATTACAATATTTCTTAATAATAACGTGGTTTTTGAGAGACTGCCGATATAAAACACGAGAAGAAAAAAAAAGTACTCCGCGTTCGCCGTTGGGTGCCGTAGACGCGTGTCGACGGGATCCAAATGAAAAAAGAAACGAACAACGAGAAACGAGTGCGCGCACCGAGAGTCCCCGTCGTCGTTATTATACTCGTGTGTTATATAAGCGAGTGTATTATAATTTATAATAAATATGTACAGGGTGAATTTTTATCGTCATCCGGCAGACATGTGCCGAGATTTTCAAATGAATTTTTATTGATCACACAATTTTTTCTTTAACCGTTTATAGAGACCATATTGATGAAATTACCTTAAAACCTCATCTCAAAGCTATATCCGCGGTCAGTTCACGCATTTTTCATAAAAAATATTATACCAACTATGTCTATGTGAAAAGTGTACAAATAAATAATAACATGAAAACGCGTAATGCGTTTTCTTTTTTTCAAAAAATGTATATACTAACGTTTTATTTCTGTATAAATATCGATTATAATGATATTATTTTGGACGAGGACAATACCGCATATAGGCGTGTCTACAATTTTACGCAGGATCCACTATTTTATAGCGTTTCTTTTTTTCTGTTACATAAAAAATACAACATTTAATACTGATTTTTATTAAAATTGCATTGTAATTGTTTATAACTACTTCGTAGCTTTGTGCAGATATTCGTACAATCCAGTGGCGGTTATAAGATGGGCGATAGGTGAATCGACCCTTCCCCATCGGATTTGATATTTTTTAATTTAGTATATCTCTGACCTAACAGCATCGACTTGTGTCATGTAAGTTGGTCCAATTATGTTATGGTTATGCTCCATTTTCGCCCCCCCCCCCCTTTGAACATAATATATAAGGCTGGAATTAGTGCTCGACCGACAATCAGCGCGTACGGTACGATCATCGGTCGTGATCGAGCGTTTAGTACTTAGCTGACGACAAATTCGGTCGGTCGTGTACAGTGCAAACGAGTAAACGAGTAAACGTTAAATAAACAGTAAACATATAAATTGTAAAGTAAACGAGTGTACAACGAGGAAAGATGAATCCTTACGTTCATTTCATTTCATTGAAATACGCGAAATAATATTATTATTAAAAAAAATGTTTTAAATAATAAAGATTGCATACACACGTACGATCGGTCGCTTGGCCAGCGTCAAACTAAACACCCGCATATACCGATATAGCGCGACAGCCGACCGTAATAAAACGGGAAAAGAAAGTAGTCACCAGATAGCGCTACGACACAACATAGAGGGCGTGGCAGAAAAGCGCTTATAAATAGCGGTCCGAAGCCATCGGACCGCTCAGTGTAGTCACGGCGGTCAGACGTGAACAACGTAGTTTTCGCGTCTGACTACGTGTGTGTGTGTGTGTGTGTGTGTGTGTGTTCGAAACTGATCGCTATTTACATATTATATGCGCCTTTCTACCACGTCCTGTATGTTGTGTCGTAGCGCCATCTCGTGACTAGGTACTTTCATTTCCCGTTTTATTGTTATTTTGTTTATACGTACCATGCGCGTTGTTCTTCCTTTTTCTACGACTGCATTTCGTCTCGGTAGTACATTAGTAGATCTTTCTTCTCGGTTATTACTCGTCGACGTGGATATTTCATTGGCAGAAGGAGATTGGCTCCATTTCCACCCTCCCCCTTGAACATCATGTATAACCACTGGGTGGTTGTAAAAAATTACGAAACGAATCCCGAACGAAATAAAAAAACGTTTTTCTCGAGAAAATTGTATACATTTTTTTATACTTTCTTGGCGGCTCGTGGGCGGTTCTATAGGACTCAAATTTCGTACGGGCACGAATGTATTTATAAAAAAAAATTATATATTTTTTTAATTCTTTATTTTACTTATGAAAACGACACGACATTGAACTTGTTTTAAAAGGTGAACGACAAAAATTTTGGTACGGCCAGCTGCCCACACTGCCAACACGCTAAAAAAACCGCCGCTAAAAAAGCGATTTTTTTTTTTTTCTTAAATTCGGAGACTATTTTCTATTTTCAATACAAGGAAGTCGCCGGTCAATATTATCGACGGGTCATTGGAAAAACGGACTACGCTGATTTCGGAACCCCCGGAAACGTCTCGGAGCGTTAAAATAAAAAAAAACATCACCCCGACAACAGTATAGGTATATAGGAGCGGATAACAGTCGTAACTCTCTCCGCAGCGGATACACATATAATAATGTGCGTCGCCATGCAATGATCCGCGGTGGGTTCGACCGCGGTAATTTTACGGTAGATCATTGCTTGTAGATCTATTACGTTGTATATGATCGAGAAAAGAAATCAAAAAATAACGATATAAATCGTCTGCGTATACGTCCGACCGGAACGCGCGTATAGCGTTTTTAACCCCATAACGCGTCGTAATAATATGTTTGTCAGCGGTTGAAACCGACTCGGTCTTCGCGTCTGCAAACGCCTATACGCGCGTCTGCCGAGACTGAGAGATCTCATCTCGTACTGTGCAATATCATTTACCCGCCGCGGCTCACACAAATTATTCTGAAAATATATCGCCTGTAAAACAAAAAAAATAAATAAAAACAATACGAAAAATCGTTGAAATCTGTCCGTCGAAAATCACGTACGCGCGATTATAATATAATTAATTGCACTCGTCATACACATATATTACCGGACGATTCTCTCCACGCAGCATCTATTCGATCATCTAGCACCGCGCGTTCGGATTAGTGACGGCCGTCGCCTAAAAAAAAAAAAATGGTATTGACAACGCGCGCGCATTTATCGGGTTCATAGGTGTGAAACTGGCCTCGTGTCAGTGATTTTAAAACTAATATTCCGTAGTTATTCATAAAAATAAAATAATAATAAAAAAATGTCTCTCCGGGCTAAATGCGCGCGCGTGTAACGAATTACACACGCGTTTAATGTGTTTTTTTTCCTTGCGCCGCACATTAATAAATTATCCGTTTTTTTTTCTCTCTCTGTATTTAAATATTCCGAGATTAACGACCGCCGGACGCGAGATGAATCCCGGGCGGACGAGTTGTCGAATATCGCGCCTACATTATGTCATGTCGTTATGTACCTAATATTATATGCGTCACGGTACAATCCCAAAACGACGTTTCTTGCCCCCCCTAATGGATCTTCTTCGCCTTATCCCGCACCTATACACGTGGAATCGATCACCTCAGTCCCAACCCTTAATCCTAACCTAACCTATAATACCTCTCGTATACACTCACAGCCATCTCCTTCTCGTCATCCTCGATTCCGTCTCTCCACTCCAAGGCATAGGCGGAACTAGGTCTCTGAACTAGGGGGGGGAGGGGGCGCTAATTTTTATCAAAACATTTTTTTTTATACAAAAATATATTTTTTTTAATTTTATTGAAGTTTTGTAGAAAATACCGTACATTTTTAATGTAATCAGGTTGCCTTTTTGAGGGTGCTAAATTGGTGACTGGGAGGCTAAGCCCCCTAGTTACGCCTAAACTCCAGGATAGTGGGTACACCCAGGATTTTTTTTTGGGGGGGGGGCTAAATAAAATTATTTTTAGATATTAATACGATTTATTTAATATATACAGAAATCCGATTAAAGCGATACATAAGAAAATTACAAAAATATTAAGAGGTCAACCATTTTGGGGGGGGGCTTAAGCCCGTTAGCACCCCCTTAGGTGCGCCACTGCTCCACTCCTCCTTGTTCCACCTCTTTTTTTCCCTTCCACGCATTCATTTCCATAATATAACGCACCTCTCACAACAGCATCTCAACCCGCAATTCTCCCTGCAAATTTTCTCCACAATATATAAATGCCTGCACTCCTATACACTACAATTCATCTCTTGTTACATCCTTTCTACATAGTTACTCCGTGTTTTAGCGTTCTCATCTCGCGGTCCAGTGCATAACACACTAAAAATATCCCTGCCCACCCTCCTTTTTTTTTTTAAATAGGTTATTTCACAGAGTTTTTTTTTATGGCTAGAGCCGCAGAACAAACGCCATTGGATTCGTTATAGAAAGCTCTACGTGGTACGCCATCACACAAGGGGGACGCCAAATCCCTTCTGAAGGATTTATTCAATTTTTCGTGTTCGTTTCTAATTTTACAATTTAATAAATATATGTATATATATTTCTTATCTATGGTCGAAATCAACCGATCGTAATATTGACCAACGTCAATAATATGAAATTCCAAATATGATATTAATCCATTCGTATTGAATAAAATGATTTTGTACAATTTGTGAATGAACATAACACGTTAAATTGTTCATTTGAATGAGTTTTGACGCTTTTAATTTTAATTTGCCTTTAAATCAAATGATGCATCACAATTATTACAAAAATATACATCATTTTTAACAGTTTTTTTTTTTTTTTTGTTCGGTGCATCTTTATGTTTAATTCTAAAGCGCTTATTATAAACGGACACCGAATTACGAATAAAATTACAAATTTCGCAATTAAACATTTTGTACAATTGTATTTTAATTTCAAATTTTCAAATATCAACGGACAACGATAAATAATAATAACAAAAAAAAAATGTTATAAGCACGTACGAACGAAAACGTTTTGTAAATCGGTCGTATTATCGATCACGTTTATTTTTATATTGATAAAACAAACAAAATACAGTTTTCTCTTCCATGAAACAAATTCCATTCCATAATATTTTTCGAATTATCACAGAAGAGTGTATATTGATAACGGTATACAAACCGTAGTGACGTCATGGATCAAACGAAACATTTTCACGGCGAAGAGACGATGGTGTTAAACGAACAATATTATATTGTGAGGTTAACACACGTGTAATCCTTGCGATATTGAATTTCGTACGTTTTGAAATACTTCTCTCGTAGGTGCGAGAGAACGTACGTTTCTGTGTGTTGTGTGTTATTCGTCGTTTCTCCGTGAATTTAATATTATTTCGTTATTGGTATTGAAATTATTAAAAACAACACTTTTTAACGCTATTCTACCGACAAGACTTTCCTCCGTTAAGTTATATTGAACGCTATATCGAGTATGGAAGAGAACGCCGGTGCTGAAGAAAAAATGTGTTATGAGTCGAGCATCGAAAGTGAGGTAACAGTAAATTACTTAATTAAGGCGTGTAATATTGAATGTCGATTATACATGTCAACAAGTCAAATACGTAACATTGTAGACACATAACAACAAAAAAAACAATATAAGCTGTATATCGCAAACTTCAGTCTACAAAATACGATTGGATGACTTTTTTCAGGCAAAGTCGTTTATACAAAAATATTCTCGAAGTACGAAGGAAGACAAGAAGAAGTTTTTGAATGACAGACGGTTATACTGGATGAAACGTTTAAATGAACTCAAATTGAAATCCGAGCGTCCGTTTATGGTGGCTACTGAAAGACGTGAGTACACGATACAAATATTTTTGTTTATTTTCAATACTTCTCGAGTAATGTGAAAATACAACATTTATTGTTCGTCTTTCTATTTGTTTTGTTGTTGTACATTTTTTTTTTTCATACTTTCAAGTATTTGACGTGTGCGTGTTCTTTTATAAAATATATCAAATTTTTCCGCAGCTCCTCCAAGACCGTATGTATATACGACATTTAACTTGACGGATTCTTACATCAAACCCAAGGATGACCATGAGTGGTCTAATTTGACACTCGTCACTGATCACGGTCTGTCATCTGCTACCACCGCGTTTACTTTGGGTATGTTACTTTTTTATTGAATACCTTTGATTTACACCGTTTCAATCGATATTTATTAATTCGATATTGTTTGTAGACAATCTTACAACACCTTTACAAGGACCGCCGTCGGAGTTGTCAACAAGCTCGACGTCATCAGGTGTGAAAATAATTTTAAACCTTCATTATATTATTATATGAAATTTAAAATTAAATTTTTACAACGTTTTCAGTACAAATGTCGTCTTCGGAGTCATCGCCACAACCTCCGTCCGTAAAAGAAGAAGAATTTACGTTGGCAGAAATCCATACTTTAGAAAATTTGTTGGCGTCCAATTCGAAACGTTTAAAGACCACCAAAGAGATACAGTTCTTAATATCTATGCCGCCATTCATAAGGTATAACCGTACAGTTTCGTCGGTTAGTACCAAAATTATGGAAATGAAAAACCAGCAATGAGTAAGATCACTTAATAATAACTACACTAATACTGTAGGGGAGGGTGTCTACCAAAAAAAAAAAAAAATGAGTTTTACATGATTTATTCTACCTCCCCATTAACAATTTATATATTTTAAAAGTATAACGATATATGTTTTTTTTATATATATATATGTAATTTTTTTTTCACTTGCATTTTTCATTTATATTATATACATTATATAATATTCTTTTTTGGTATAAGTTCAAAGATTAAGAACATATATACTGATGCATTTATAGTCTTGTAAATTATTTTTACCTACAAATTGTGATCAGTATTTAATATTTTTTTTATTATAATTTAAAAGTTTAATGTTAATATAATATTGACTCTATTGAAACATACAAAATATGTAAATATATAAACATTTTTAAATCCTTAAACATGGTGTATTTAGAATTCGTTATATTATAAATGTAACAGACCTTCACCACAATTTTGTTGTACGCGAAATTGGGCAACCAATTAAACAAAGTGTAAAAAAATATATATAAAAACCAACAATTTTTTTACCCTTGTTTGACAAGGGTGGTTTAATAATATAAGAGGGTGGATAAAATAATACCAACTCTGACAATGTTTGTGTTCGCCATGCCACTGTTATATAATATAAACGTCTTTTTTTCTGCACTATCGAATTACCTCGAAATGCGATTACTGACACATCGGATCATAATAAAACGCTAATTTATTAGCTGCAGGATAAAATAAATACGTTACTTACGAAATTAAACATGTGGCGCTAGGAATGAATGAAGCAGTCGTGTATCTTTCACCCTTCTTTTCTTTCTTTTTTTTTTTTTGTGGAGAAAAACATAAATTAATTAATTAATTTGAGTAATATTATTTTTGAAAGTAATTTTCCAAATGAGAGTAATATAATAATTGGTACTGGAGGTTGTTGGTCAAAATGTATGATTAATATATTGGTAAAGACGGATCCTTTTCCTGTATACTCGTGTATACATATATATATATATATATATATATATATATATTTGAACTGTATAAACAAAAATTGTCTCTTCATATTGTATTACTTATAAACAGAGTTGTAAAGTATTGAATACTTTTATACTTATGTCATTTTATTAAAAATCAAAGTGTCACATCTCGCAGATTGTACGCGAAAAAAATTATTTGATTATTATGATTTAGGTAGGTACATAATAAATTTTGAAAACTAAAAACCTTATGTTTACGACTTTGTGAGTTTTCATCAGATTATTATAAAGTTAGTTATCAATAATATTATCTAAATACATATATAGGACATCAATAACCGACAAGTATTTTGAACAAATGATGTGTTTGAAATGTAATAATCATTATGGATAAATTATACATTTTTTTTTCTAAGTATTTGAAAATTATTTCAAATACTTTTTTAATGTATTTGAGTATTTACTCGAATACACTGGATAAATAATTATTATTTGAGTATTACTCTAAATACTTTTTTCAACATTTTTTTTTTTATTTACTCAAATGCTTTTTAAAAGTATTCTTTACGGCTCTGCTTATGAATAAACGGCAAAATGCAGAAATATTCCCAGCTTAAATTATATATTATATACTAGCTGAATTACCCGGCTTCGCCTGTGTGCAATTTTAAATGAAAATGTAATTATTTATTTATTTTTTAATAATATTATATAAAAATGATTCCATACACATTACACACATTATGATATAATTATGACACAAATATAAACGGTATCTACGAATTTTTATATTAATATTCGAAAAACTCGTGCGTGGTTCTGGATGAATTAGTCGGTCCTCTGCTAATTTTTTTTACAATATTCTGACGTATCCATTCTTATCGTTTAAAGTTCCACTATACCAATTTGTGTAAGAGTAATTTAGAAAATTCTCCTGCGTGTACCTATATCTCCAGTTAAATAGGACTCACATTTTTATAGTAAAACAGTAACATTTAAGTAAAATACATATCCTGTCCTCAAACAAAAACACGTAAAAAAGTTCAATAGTGTCATTAGAAACCTGGTACATAAAAAAGGGCCTGTTCTTTTATATATTACTTCATATATATATATATATGAATGTATAATATATATTCATATTTTATATGTAACACACTTTGTGGTGGAAAATATACGTAATTTTTTTTTTTCTTAGAAAACATTTCTTTTTACATTATTTATTATTTTTGCCACCCATTCCTCTTATTAGAGCGGGCAGGTTTTAAAAAAATATGGTGTATACGGTTTTAAATTATTAAAAAACATATAATTTTAATGGGAGACTTTACACGCGTTGAAAATCCGTGACGAATGATCGCAGGCAATAATCGGTGTCTGTGGATAAAAAAACAAATTTAGTTACACGCGATATTATTATATAAGATCACTGAAAAAACTCGAATCGAAAGAAAAAAAACGACTAATGAAAATTACAAATTTGTGAAAGTTTTTGTTATAATAATTAATATAGATTACTCTCACTCGATGACACGTGTTTATTACAAGCAATCGATTAGAATTGACGAAATATTCGAAAAACTCATAATAATGTCATCGCTATATTTACATAATATTATTATATATTAATATCTAGTAAAATAAGGAGTTGAAATAATTTTTCATTGATATAACGAATTTATAAAATACGCATGCACGCTTGCCATCGTATTGCGGTGTTATGAAATATAATATTATGTTCTTAAATATTTTTAAATATACAAAAAAAATGTAAAAAAAAAAAATCAGTATAGCAACGCTGCCTGTTTTACTCGCTGAATCGAATGATTTTAATGCTTTAGGAATTAGGGTAGAGGAATATAGGTACCTCGTTTTTGAAGGCACTCAGTAAGAAGGACACTGGAAGTCTGAACGTATAAAAGCCGAATTTCCAGTAATTTTAAAATGTTTTTAATCATTTCCTCCATCAAGAGACTATCAACGATCTGCTGTCATAGTCTTACGGTTCGAAAGTTTTCTTTACGGCAGAATCCACCGTACTCTGATGGTGTATATTATATTTGGCACGTAAGTACAAAGGCGGACTGGGCCACTGTGCTAATATGCTACAGAACAGTGGACCGATGGTATATTAAATAAAGCAAATTCGTGTGGCTAATTTTTACTATTATTATTTAGGTTTAATAATATAAAGAAATATTAGGTCCTATATTATGTTGTTGAAAGCGATACAAATTTTATTTATTTTAAATATATAAGTATACTGTTAACTTCCACGTTAACCGACACACTCGAGCAAGGTATAACGACTTCGTTTATAGGAACTTATTACGTTTTATTTCGTTTAAAACATCTCACAAATTGAACAACGGTTTACTTAGCTTAAAACGTTTACGACAGACGATTCTCTCTGCTCTCACAAACCGAGAGCACACTTCGCGATTATAAAGAAAAAAAACAAATATTACAATTTCGCATACAACGCATTAACGACAAAAAAACAACCGAACACAAATAGCACGACCACACTCGACCGTCGTCGCCACTCGAAAAGAAAAAAATAATTAACAACTCTGCTGACGGGCAAGGCAACTCACCATTCGACAACGCCATCTAGCCGAACTTAACAATACTGTTTATTATTATTAAAGGTTGTTGTTGATTTGTTATTCGTGGTATGAGAATATTATAATTCCGGCATTTTTCCTAATGAATATTATCGATGAATATATGTTTTTTTTTTATTTGAAATAAAAAGTGAAGCTCGCGATCCTGTGTATATTCGGCCGATTGAATGATAAGTACAATAAAGGGCCCTTTCCAATCCGCCTTTGCATGAGTATATTTAAATTTTCACATATAACGCTACAAAGTGAATTTTTAAATAGCTTTTTACTTTTGCGACCGACTCGTCGACTTCTGCGGGAAGCCGAATGCGGCGGACCTTACTTCCTCCGCGACTCGTCACATTGTGTAATTAATATAATGAGGAGCGGAAAAAAGCGTTGACGCACCAAAAAAGAATTCGTGAAATCGCGCGTTTTTGCACGGCCCTAATGGCCTTATATAACCACTGAACTCAATACGTGGAACACGTATATGAATCAAAATATGACTCCAGATAGGAGGCCGCCATATATGCATTCTATAAGGTATAAAATTCATGGAGAATACGATGAAATATAGTTTTTTGCCATGATTACTTTAAGATAACAGGGATACAAAACGACGTGCTTATAGTATCAATGTTAGCACCAAAATCGATGATTTTAAAATAACGAAGTTTGTAACAAAAACAGGAAAATAAAAACGGAATGCATACGGCGACTCACTATAGGAGTCCATTTTTCATATAATATAGTAGAAGTAATAGAAGTACACAGTCGTACAAAATGCGCGTCCCATGTATTGAGTCAGTGCGTATAACCCATTGGTTCTCAACCGGTGTGTCACGTGTTACCGTGATGTGTGTCGCCAAAAAAAATTTTTTATTCATAGTTGTTTATTATACTTCACACACTGATTTACTTTTATAAACTAATAATTTTTTTTAATTTCATTACCTATCTTAAACTGTTTGAATTTTAAGGGGATTGAAAGCGGGTATTTTCTCTCTTTGTCTTACACACATGAAACGTAGCAAAATAGACGTTTCGTACTTCCAACGTACCGATCGATCAATTGGTGCGATAAGAAATTTGAAAACAGATTTGAATTCCTCGTAAATTTTACTACAAAACGACTTTCCCACTTTTTTAATTTTTTTTTTTTCATAAACCCTTAAAAAAATTAACCGAACAAATTTAAAAAAAAAATTGTTAATAATTCATTTTTGAAGGTCTTAAAAAAAAAAATTTAAAAAGTGGGAAAGTCATTTTGTAGTAAAATTCACGAGGAATTCAAATCTGTTTTCAAATTTCTTATCGCACCAATAGAACGATCGGTACGTTGGAAGTACGAAACGTCTATTTTGGTATGTTTCATGTGTATAAGACAAAGAAAGAAAATACCCGCTTTCAACCCCCTTAATTATGTAAATTTATAATTTTTTTATTTATTTATTTTTTAATAAAATGGTAACATATAAATGTAATACTTTACATAGGTACCTATACATTTGTTGATTTTTCAAATATCCATTAAAGTGTGTCGCCATTTTTACGGATCTAAATTAGGGTGTCGTCACACAAAAAAAGGTTGAGAACCACTGGTATAACCCGTTGGATATATATATATATGCCAAATTATATATTTTCTATAAATAACCGAACTCGCCGATCCCGTGATGAGTGTGTGTATAGGAGAATTTGAAATATCGTAAAGAATATACACAAAATTATGAACCCACTGACATTACGCAGAGACGATTTCTGCAGCTTATAGTTTATGTCGCGCGGCGCGTATATACTATCAAAAAATTCCGAATAAAAAACTCCGAAACGTATAAACTCGTCGTACGCGTGCACAAAAAAAACAACGACCTGCCACGGGTTGGAAAAAAAACTGAAAATAACGTTCTGTTATAAAAAAAAAAAACTATCTTTTATCCGCTGTGCGGTGGCGCGCGCGCGCCGCGCTGTTAACGACGACACAATATATAATGTACGTTTTGAAGAAAGAAAAAAAACAGCGGGAACGACTATATAATAATAATAATATAATATGTGTATATTATTTGCCATTGCCACCACACCCGTAAACAAATCGTCGTATAATTAATAATAATTCTACGGAGGAAAAAAAAAACCTCGTATAATATGTATAATATTATAATGGCGACACGCGCGAGCTGAAAAAAAAAAAAATTACACGGAAAAAAAAAATTTTTTTTTTTATGTCTTTTTTTTCGTGTATAATATATAATAAAGTATCGTATTACGCACACGAGTGTGTATACATACGTACGCGGTATTTAACGTTTAATTTTTACCGAAATATAAACGTCGAGTAAGACAATTTTTAAAAAAAACACACGTATTAGAAAGAGTAAAAATGTATAATTGCACTCACTATAAAAAATACTTTAAATAAGTGATTTATATACGTATACGGAAATATTCGTGAATTTATGAGATCGCGTAATACGATATTATTATATATGCGCGTATATATAAATGACACGGTTTTTAAAGGTGCAGCCGCTGGTGATCAGTTACTGCGGTATAAGCATAAATACTTATACCGCAGTAAATTTACTAATTTACTAATTACACATATATAATAATTACATAATATTATAATGCACATGAACGAACGAAAAACGGCGTGTATTACAAGGAGACGAGCGTAATACGAGACTGCTGGGCGACGGTTGAATTTACAAAAAACAAATATGCATAATAATTACGATTGCAGTGTACAAAAATACCTACTATTGTATATAGGTATGTCTGTTTTTTTCCCCTCTTCTTTTTGTCGACTTTAAAAGTAAAAAAAAAAAAATCCGAGAGAAATGACTCGATCGATATATACGACTTATTCTAATATGCGAATAGTAAGTTGCAAACACGAATTATTACAAGGCCACTGTCGAATTGGGGCTGGTCAAAAGGTAACCGCTTAATTAGTGTCGAATCGTCGCTGAGCGATTATTCCGGGATAATTAATATTTTTCCCGTCACACTTAACCCAGGCTTCGGACTGGCAGTCTCATGAAGAAACTGGCGTGTTTAAAAAAATTGCTCTAACTCGATAAAACGTGTTATCGACAACTTTCGGTTCGTATTAATAGCTATCGAAACGACCACTATCGAATAATTATTATCAATAGAGTAATTCTATAACAGATATGTAACGAATATTATCGTTAATAATGTATCGAAAATATGGTATCGGGTGGTTGGGAATATATATATATATGCATAGGCGCCGCCAGGAATTTTGTCGGGTGGTGCATTGTACACAAAGCCGTCCCAAGGAGGGGGCAAATGGGGCAAGTGCCCTAGGGCGTCCAAAGTATTATGAATGCAGGGGGCGTCAAAAAAAATGAATGACAAAAAGGAAAAATTTTTTGTTTTATTTTAGATATTAATTTCCCTTGTATCTATATGATGATTTCGAGGATGAGTGTATTTACTATTAAAATATATAAAATTATGTAATTAGATATTACGTTAGTTGTACATTTTTTTGGGGGGCGTCAAATATTATTGCCCTATAGGGCATTATTGGTGGTTAGGACGGCACTGATTGTGCATAATATACGCTGATTTCTGAATAATGCTTAAATTATTTTTAAGTTAAATGCGTAGAAATATTTTTTCAAATTATATGACGATACAAAGTTATTTTAGTTTTTGAATCGATTGAAAAACAAACAGATTCAGCCCCGATTCGACACTGATTAAAAAAGAAGATAATCGCTCAGCCCCAACGCGACACGTTTTCTCTTTTTCAGCCCCGATTCGACACTTCCGAATTATAAGACTTGCGCACTATTATTATTATTATTTTTTTGTTTTTTAACCGAAATACAGTTTATTAAACTTTAACACGTAATATTCATAAATTATCGCTGCAGTTATATACAGGTATTTTATAAAATAACGTTTTTCAAACACTTTAACTATACACGTATATGCAGGGGCGTACTCAAGGGGGGGTTCGTGTGGAGTTTGAACCCCCCATGACCTCACTAACCGATGTAGTTTTGTGCGTTATTCGTGCTTATAAATAATATAATTCACAGGAGCAATTTTCTAAAAAAAGATTTTTTAAGAAGGGAAAAAATAAACAAATATTTTTTTTACATTCTATTTTCAATTTTACGTCAACAAAATTTTCAACCCCCTCCATTGAAAATTCTTGAGTACGCCTCTGCGTATATGTATCATTGGCGGTTATATCAAAAGTCTTGACGGAGGGGAGGGAGCGAACTCAAACTCAATGATGAGCTAACGAACTCCTCCCGATCATATAAAGTTCAACCTCCGCCACCTCCCCATTATCAGTTTTAGAAGTTTATGACTCAAAGCGATTACGGACAATACGGATATTTTAGATATTTTAATTGAAAAAAAAAGTAATCCACATTCTCTTCCATTGACACTGTGTATAAATCCTCCCCTTTCAGAGGTTTAGCTGGATAGGTATTTCATAATTTAAAATATTTAAGTATCAAAATATGCTAAAATATATTCCAAGGGGGGGGAGCGATCCACCTATCGCTTCTCCCTGCAGATATCCGCCACTGATATGTATGATTTTTATAAAAAAATCCGACATTTATCACGCGCTATATAGACAAAGCCAAAATCAATTTTTTTTCACTAAACATTACACGATCACAATGAATACGAACTATAATTTGTGTGTATACAAAAAAAAAAAATATATACTCATAAATCGTTTTTTTTTCTTATTAAGTATTTCGTGTACATGTATATATCGTATATATTACGTCACGGATATACGGGAAAAAAAATACGCGTTCGAAAACACAAATTGTGTATAACGTATAAATTATTTGTTTAAAAAAAAAAACCAAACGAAAATATTTTAAGTATACGTGTATATACATAATATATTGAGCTTATATTATTAAATCTCAAACGTCTTTTCGTCCGTGATTTATCGTATTTCTTATTATATTTTTTTTTTTATTATTATTATTATTTTTTTTTTAAGCATATATAAAAATAATTAATAGTGAATATACACGCGTACGTTTTTCCTCTCGAAACTCTAGTGAACGTGTTAATTACCAATTTATACTCGTACATTTATTTATTTATATATACATAATACATATATATATATACTATACGTATAGTATTACGAAATGCGTTGTTTATTTAGGAAAAAGTAGAAAACGGTTTTGAATCGACAAGACGTACGTATACGCTTGCCTGAAACATCGTATTTATTGCGAGTTTTTATTTTTTTTAATGAATTATAAATACGAAGGAAAATAAAAAAACGTGTTAACGGCTTATATATATATATATATATATGCCTATGTGTGTATGTGTATATGAATATAAAATGTACGTTTATAATATATAGTACGAGGAAGAGAAACATAAATCGACGTTTAAATCGGTTTATTAGATACAACTTTTTTTTTTTAATATCGTTTTCTAATCATTTAAATTATTCATGACCGAGAAAATTAAAATAAATTTGTCCACCTATATATATATATATATACACACACACACACACACACACACACACACACACACACACACACACACACACACACACACACAATAACGACCCGCGACGGGAAACCACAAAGTGAAAAATAATTTAATCGTCGTTTTTACAGTTATATAATATTAAAATATATACGTAATGATACGTTTGCTGCAGTAAAAGGTAATAATACGAATATGATAATTTTTTTTATTTTTAGTTTTTTTTCTAGCAACAGTGTTTCGCGTATTCCATTCTATGTATTATTACGTCATTTTAATATTATTTTATCCGCTTTCCTCGATTCTTATATGACTTTATAGGCTTAAGGAATTCTAGAATTTGCGTACATATTTTTTTCTGAATAACGTAAAAAGTATAGCAGAGTGAAATATAAATCCCGTCCGTGGTATTACATATAGAATCTAAACCAAAATTGTATTTTATCACATTTTTACTTTTTGTACGATATTTTAACTTTTTTTTTATCAATTAGTGCTTTTTTTTTTACACATTTTTACTTTTAAATAATTGTTATTTTTAATAACAGTTTTTATAAGTGTTGTTGGCTGTTCGAAAATCAAAAGTTTATATCAAGTTTTAAGGCATGAGAAGTTTCGAAAATTCTGAAAAAAGACACTCTGCTTAAATTATTTAATAATGAAAGGAAAACGCGAAATAAAATATTCGTTTAAAATCTTGGCACTCGAGCGCTGGCTCGTGATAAAAAAAAAACAATTCACCCTTGATCCTTTATAACGCGTGTGTAGTGTATACGATACAATATAGTAATACGGCGAATAAATAAATAAATAATAAATAAAATAATAAATCGCATTAACGTCTTCCAAACAGTAATAGGTATATATATATATATATATATATATATATATATACATATATATATTTAATCCGAGGAGACCGCGCGATCGGGTATAGTGTCGGGATGGTAAACGCGTATAAACCTCGGACAACAGAACATAAAAATGTACGGTCCATTTCAATAAAATATTATCGGATTATAATCCGCCGACGACGACGAGTGTGAGGAGAGAGAAAAAAAAAAGAGTGAAAAAAATCAAATGCACTGGCACACAATATATTACGCTCGTTGCTCGAATACTTATCCAATATCTAATGAAAAGTAAAATTCTGTAAGGCCGAAACTCATTCCGGCGCTGATCCGATTTACGACGATGACGATGGCTTCGGGAAAGTTCATTCTTTCCTTTATCATTTGCGATCGAGTTCAAATATTATACGTTATCCTTCGTTGCTAATAAAAAATGTTTGAGAATTGTGTGTAACGATATTATTGCAGCGCGTGGCCTCATTTATTATAATTACACTTTTAAGGCGCAGATGACTCTCATAACATTCATTCCGCTGACAAAACCGGATTAGGGCGGCCGATTTTAGTCAAAATACATACGTGTAAAACGTTGAACGGCTAAAATATTTTGTTAAAAAAAGAAAAAAGAAAATCTTCGTTAAATTTATTTTAAATGCGTCGTTTGCACAATATACTACTCCTGACTCCTGCGTAAGCGTTTATTGATATAATATTGACAACATAGCGGGTGTACGCGTTTGACACACTCGATAATTGTCAAAAATTTTTTTTTCGTTTTTAGCGTCCGTATACATCATCAATATTACTGCCAAAAATTCAATGAACCTCCTCGAAGGGTTTGTTGCCCAGTCACTTGACTTCCAGCTTTGGAGATGTGCCGTGGCCTCCTCGATCTCCAGATCTGAGTGACTATTCTTTCTGCGTGGACATTTAATGGAGGGAGTTTACGTCGACAGACCCCATTCGTTAAACGATCTCAAGGCAGCTATAATGACTCTATTCGTCGAGAGCTGTTGCAGGTCGATAAGGAGACATTCGCGAATTGAAAACGCTACAATCTAGGGAAGATGGACTTCACCTTGTAATTTTCGCTACTCTGATTTAAGTACATTTTCACACATATTTTACAAATAATAAAGTAACTAATCGAAAATGAATCATACACTCTCCTCGTAGTCACGCCTCGTACCTGACAAAATGGGAAAATAATAACACGAAGTAGTCGGCCTGTTGTGTATTAATCCGTTATCCAGAAATACCTGTTTTCTTCGTTATCCCCCTCGACGCAGGCAATACAAAAAAAAAAAACACCAAAAAAACATTCCTCTCGTCAACCATGTACGAATAAGTGTATACAAAAATAGGGGTGAACACGTACACCGGTGAATGTTTGAGACATCACGAGACGTGTCTGCGCACTATAAATGTACACGACAATGGTGTATATACGGCGTATGATTGTGCAGCAGTGGCGCGCAGGAGTCGACGAAACGATAATAAATATATTATGTTTTATAACGCGAAGGGTGGAATTTTTTCGTGAGAGGGACGTGCCACTCCACCGTATGTGACCCTTTATATATTCGCTAATTGACTCGTCCCTCGTATTCGAATTTTTCCGCAGATGTCGTCCGAGGGTGAGAACGAAAAAATTCTAAAATCACCAGTCGATAAACACAATTTATATATAAAAATAATTTTTGTACATTTTTCGCACGGTCCGTTAGGCGTATGACTGCATTAAACATTTTTTTTTTTTCTTAACGGCGACCTGTGATTTTAATTATACGTGACGAATATTTATTTTGAAAGTGCGACGAAATTGTCACCGCGATTGTATTGAAAATTCGTAGAAAAAAAAATTCTAAAAACACGCAAAAAAAAAAAATCACTTGCGAATATCGTTTGTACTCGGTTTATTAATATAAAGCGTTCAAAAATTGAATTTTGAGAATCCAACGCACTCTGTAAGAATTGTTCCTCCCTTTTCAGTCGAATTCATCGAAATGAATTCGAACTCTACGAAGCGTGAGAATTTTTCCGGTAAGCCATGTTTTTGAGCTAAAAAACAGGACGCGGTCGGGCCCATCAAGAAACAGCGCGAAGTGTAAAAAGTACATATATTGCAGAGAACGTTTAACGAAAAAAACATCAAAATTATTATTAATATAAATAGCGCATTTAACTCATATTTTTTTCAATTTTAAGTTTTATTACGGTCTTGAAACTGGACGATCGATTCATATAAGACGCACGTAACTTAGAGGGTGGTAATTTTCGGAGGAAAAGATATCGAATAACACGCACCAATTGCGATTCAATCGCTAATTCACGCGTCTTGTCTCGTGTACAAGAATTTTACATAAATTTCGTGTAGGGGTGATATTTTTTTTTCCTACTCCATCTTATAGTATTAAAATGACAATAAATAAAAACGCTTTTTCACTATCGATATTTCGTTTACGAATAAAAACGTTCGGTCATAGGAGTCGCTTTTTCCGGCATCACTTCGTATATTGTATTGCAAACAATGCGTTCGTGTTCCGTAGATATGATATTAGCGGTTATACCTACGTTGACGCGAAGGGATATTTGACTATTGCGAGACTTAAAAATGCGCGATAAAGCGTCTTCGCGAAACGGTGCGAACGACTGCTATTGTTTACATGCCGCGATGTCACTGTAACAGTGAAAGGATTTTAGATAAAGAGGTGGAATTTTTGTTTTTTCTCGATATTTTCTCGAGGGATTAGGGCGAATATATTTGTGATTTCTGTTGCACACGCCTTAATATTATCGACGGAAACGGCGCCACCGCTTATAATACGTTTCGTAGTCGCTCGCCTTTCTCGTGAATCAACGCGTGTCCTTATACTTTTCCCGTACACAAAAGTGACAAAACGACGAAAAAAAGAAAACGTATTATTATTTTGCTCGGCGCCTATTCGCGTCGTCTCCTGCGCGCATCGTCTTCGCGAGGATACTACGGGCGTCGTCTGGCCCGAGGATCGCGTCCACACCAAATAATAACAAACACAAGGACATATAAGGACCGATCACCGTCTCCGTCCGGAGCAGGCGACACTCGTCCGGAGTAGTAAGGGACAACACTAGTCTCGGACCCATCTCGTCCGACCGGAGACGTTAAACACGAAAAACATTTGTCGTTGTTATTGTAATAAATAAAAAATATAATGCACGAACGATTATTGTATAAAAAGTATTCTCAAGAATATCAGCAGCAGTTGTCGTTTTTAGATTCTGAACGGAGCGAGGAATTGGTATTGGTTTTACAATGATGTGGTTTTTTTTTTTATATCTGTAGTACAATTATAGTATTTCCATCATTTTTCTCCGAAATATTTTTCTGAAGAGGATACCAGCGTTTTTTTATTTATCGTTACTCTATCGTAATTCGTTACAATAATAGAGTGTTTAAATCCGGGGCAGAGTGGACGATTTGGAAAATGAGAGTTTTCCAGATGGCCTGGTGTTTTTTTTTTTATCAAACCGGCTCGTTTTGTTTTATAATTTATAGTTTATACGAATAGAGATATAATACTATTAAAGAATTTAACAATATTATTTTGTTTTAAAAACTATAATGAGAAAATGAAAATTGTTGAAGTGGCATTGCTATTGGAGAAGAAGAAAAAACAGAGAACATTTTTTTTTTTTTGATAAACGTGTTGGGTGGCCTAGATAAATAACAGTCTCCCGGTCGGGATTTAAGTTCCCATTCCACCCCGGGTTTAAACTATTAAACGGAATAAAGATATCATTCTAAAAAAAAAAAAAAATCATTCTGTGTTAACGGTTTTCGTGATTTTAACGAAAACTCTTCGGCAAATTCAGGGAATTTACTCTGTGAATTTTTTCATATAATGTAAGCCAAAAACGCGAAATTCTAATATTAGACGGTAATTTGTACTGTTGGGCCGTAAATTATAAAATTTCTAACGATATTATCATTTTAATTTGTATAATTTCATACGTAAAAAATAAATAAATAATATTATAATATTTAAAATTCCAGAGATGGTTAATTAAGTATCTATACGTAATAAAGTCGACTACCATTATGTTTATTTTCAATATCTACCTATATATTATGCATCCAAAAAACAAATGCCCTCGTTATGGTATCAGTAACACGGTATCGGTTTAATATTGGTATTTTTTTTAAATTAAAAGAAAATTATTTTCGTGAATAACACGCCATTCGTGAAAAAAAAAGTTTTCTGGAAAATGAATTAGAGCCCAACTTTTTGGATATTTTTGTGTCGATTAATGGCACTGTGAAATGTTAAACGGATTACAAAATGGTCAGTCGGGTTGGTTGTATTATCAGGTCGTGTGTATATGTGTCGTATTATATATAGACTATTAGTACAATTTATTTATAATCTTAAAAAAAAATTAAATATAAAAACTTAATATAGCAAAAAACTGAATTTATAATTTAAACAAAAATTAGACTGGGCCCCAAAAATCAATTTTGGTTTTGTGAAATGGTCTTTCGAGAAAATGGTCATTCGGGAGATTATCGGGGAAACGTAAAAATCAATTCCTGCAGTTTTTGAGACGATACCTGCAGCTATTTCATCTTTTTGTTTTGCGTTTTGAAAGGTCTTTCAATATCGTTTATTTTAATGTTCTCCGAGTGCTTATTTCGTCGTGTGTTTTGTATAATAAAGTTTATTTCCAGCGTTTTTTGAGTCCCCGACGGTCCCCCGGGAACCGTCGCGGTTATTATTACCCTGTCTTCCTCCCCCATACCCGTCCAGAGGAGACGAGAAGAGATTTTCGCGGGGCTAGGAAACGAAATAAAATTTCCTTTTTTTTTTTCTTTTAGTACGTCCTGAACGCGATTCGCTTGCGGTGTACACAACGTCGTCGTAGGTGCGCAGCCCCGGGGACCCGATCGGAGACACACAGGGTCGGCCTGGCCATGGCCGCTAGGCCGCGAATGCGGCCGGGGCCCCATTTTTTTTTTTTATACCAATATTTTTGAACGCAGTGTCTCTACCAGTTTTGAAATCTTTGCCTTGTATTATTATAATGTATAAAAAAAATAATGCAAAAATTGATTTGAGAACAGCGGTTCGAACCCCGGAACCGTACACGCCAAATCGTGGTATTTATCCATTGGACTATTATAGTACGAGCTGAAAGATGGAAAAAATGAACCTATTAAAGAAACACGGTAAAATTGTCAAATTTCAAATTGCTATAACTTAAAAACTAAACCCGACCACCAAATTTTAACTTCAACATAGGTTCTTTTATTAACCTGTATTAATTTTATATAGAAACAGAAGGCGCTAGTCCAAAAAAAAAAAAATTAATTTTTTTTCATAAGTGGCCCGGAAAAATCTTATTTTAGAGTCACTCCGCCCTTGGATCTGGGACACCCTATATAATGAATTGTTTTTTATTGATATGTATTTTTTAACTTCATATTTAACCAAGGGGCAGGGGGCCCCAGAATAAAAAGATCCAGGGGCCTATGGTGCGCCAGGCCGACACTGGAGACACATAATAATTTTTAATGGTGTGGCGTCATCGGAACGCGACATCGGACCGAACGCCGGCGGCGGCGGCGGCGGCGGCCACTAAAAGGACTGGCGACGGTCTGGAGAACCGTGTGGTCGTCCGGTACAATAATAAGACGCGAGACGTTAAACGCGCGAAGCGTTACATTACTTTGTAACGAATGTCGAGACGTCGCGACAACGATTCGGCGGCCGTCGTATTTCACAATTATTATTATTATTATTATTATTATCGTCCCTTTACCCCCCCGGGCACGGTGTGCTGCTGGCTTGTAGTTCGTCTCCCGTCGGGTCCGTTGTGTTGTTTTCTTTTCTCTCTCTCTCTCTCTCTCTTTTATTTATCGTTTCCATCATATTTTTGTTTTCGAAGAATTCCGACTACTTAAGCAGCAGCAGCTACCGCTCGCGTTTACCGCCCACTATACGTTGCTCGGGACGCCTCCCCGTAGCAAAAAAAAAACTACTCTACGCAGTGGCGGATTCAGGGGAGGGACACGGGGGCACGTGCTCCCTCTGTCGATTTTCACTCGTTTTTTTTAAATAGCCATTATCCCCAATGACACATTACAAAAACGGATTTGCTCAAACCATGTCAGCGAGGACAGAAGGGACAACAAATACATTTGTACCTACGCCAATGGAATTCTAAATACACCACTGGGCTACTCCTCGTTGTATTTTTATGCTTTGAAAATGTCTTTGAGAAGAGAAAGAATAATATAACTAATTTCTTCAAGAAAGTTTCTAAAATTGACAACATTATAGTATAAGTTATATATTGTTATATAAATAAAGAGTTATAAAATATTATACGACATTGTTTATTATTATTATTATTATTATTATTATTATTATTATTATTATTATTATTATTATTATTATTATTATTATTATTATTATTAATATTATTATTATTTATAATAATAATATAATTATTATTTATATAATAATAATAAATTAAAATATAGGCATGGAAATTAAATAGTGATTATCATATGGGGATTTTCGCGAACGAGCAAAATAAACAAACCTCGGTTCTCGTGCTTTATGCGTACAATTTTTTGCCTTTTGCGATCTATAATCTAAAAGCCATAAATTGTGTCCTAAACGTGTAATTTTTTCATTCTTACATTTCCAGTACATTTACACGTTTAATTCTATTGTTTTCTCAATTGTTCTTACAAATTTTTTCATTTTTCATAATTTTTCGGTTTTTCTTTTTTTTTTCGCTAATTTTGCGAATTTACTATTGTTTTGCGAATAATTTTATTAATTTTGTGATTTGTTTATACATTTGAGTGTTAATTTTTTTTGTAAATTAACTCAACGTAAAATCCGTTACTCGTTGGACACCTTTCAACCATTAATTGAAGTGATCATAATTGGTAAGTAAATTGCAT
This sequence comes from Slavum lentiscoides, assembly GCA_032441835.1. NCBI lineage: Eukaryota > Metazoa > Arthropoda > Insecta > Hemiptera > Aphididae > Slavum > Slavum lentiscoides. The sequence continues at coordinate 15,283,040 of CM063708.1, forward strand.
AATTTTTAAAATATATAATTACAATAAAGGGGTTTTGACGGTTTTTTGAATGTATTTTATATACTATTATATTATGCGAATGATTGTCATTGACGGATGTATGAATTATTAATTGATAATTATTGAGGAGGGATTTAATTAAATAACACAGACACATTTTACAATAGGATCTCAATTCAATCCTTAATAATTTAATTTTTCGTTTATTTTAGTTTTACAATGGAGGATAATGATTTGAGCAAAGGTGATTTTATGAGATTATTAGGTGTTCGGCCAACTAATATTTACGCCGAGAAGAATAAGACCGAGGTAATTATAATATTTATCACTTTTAAACTATATAATTTTTAATATTTTAACTGTTAATGTTCTTCACAGTAAATTATAAGTTAGTCTATTGAAAATATTTGAATAATATTGGTTAAACTAATTTTACAAACATTTCGGATTATAAATTAAATGGTAGTATAATAATTATTCAATACTTTAATATTTTATTGTTTTTCAAAGTGAATTTTAATATTAATTTTCTAAAAAATAATAATAATTATATATTTCAAAAGATAACTTCACACAAATTAATGCTAATATGTACACAAATAAGTATGTATAAGATGTAGGAAGGATTAACACTACGATAAGTGATTCACCATCTGGGACCAAGGCATTTTCTTTGCAAGTGATATGCGATAGTCTTGTAGGGATGATCATGAGAAAAAAATTGAACTATCAGATCTAGAGATAAAATGATTAGAGTGAAGCCTAGAACTTTATTAATGATCATATCAGAGCATATATTTACGGAAAATTGGAGTCTTTTAAACTGAGATAAAAGCTCGGTGGGTATCATTAGTATTTGAGGGAGGGACCAAGATATTTTCTCTGTGTCTACAACCATTGAGGATCGTGCACTCGAGTAGAAAATGTTTCAAAGATTCGCGATCTTTTGCCATTGCAAACTTTGATGGGCTTAGGTACCGAAATAATATTATAACATAATCGTAATATTATAATATAAGAACTTACATTTATTATGATAATCAATAAGTTATATTTAAATGGTTACCATGATAACCTGTAATTAGTTACTGTTCAACACCTGGAATCCTTAATTTTCCGTATTAGTTCTAGATGCAACAAATTACACGCATAAAAGTATTATTTATGATTGATCTGGGTGACAATAACGTGATAAAGTTGTTTGAATCAGCATCGAGCTTCCGATGTTATTCAAATATATAGAAAAAAATTTATTAAATAAATAATTTGTGTTGAATATTTTTTTAAAAGTTGTCGTATCTACTACCTAACGTTTAGATATGTTGACGATAATTTAATACATAATTGAAATCAATACTATTCTTATGTCACTGTTCGCATCAGACATAAATTACGACTTAGTTATTTTACAATTTTTTTTTTTTTTTTAGCTTTTGGAGAAAAGAACACCCACTACAGCAAATGAAAAAATAAACCTATTAGAAAAAAATAACAATACGAAAACCGGGTACGAAGACTTCTGTATAATGAAAGGCGAACTAAAACTCTTGCCTTTCAAAGATTTCGATTTTATTGACAGACAAATAGTCTGTCAGAAATGTTATAAGACTTTTGGTACCAGAAACTCATACGGAGAACACGTTAACACTGATGTTTGTGTTACAACTTACGACGGAAAAAATCTTGTATACCTAAAATATAAGAATAGGAAGAGGAAAAAGGGGTATACATTTACATCAAAATGTGAGGAAAATGAAATAAAAAATAATTTATTAGATCCAGAAAAAATTAACGTCTTAGAAACTCGAAATAGATGTTACTCACATGATAGAGCTGGACAAATTAGTAATAATAAAAGAAAACGAGTAACCAAGCCCAATCAAAATGAAGAGCCGATTGCGAAAAAACCAAGAGACAAGAAGGACACAGAGGCGGAGACAAAAAAACCAAGGGGTAGACCGAAAAAAATCATTGCGGAGACTGCAGTTGGTAACTCGAATACGACTGACCACAGATTAAATAACAAAATTGAAAATAATGAGACTGGATTAAATGATACGGGAATAGCGATAGTGGTTGATAGTGGGATAATAAAAAAACGAAGAGGAAGACCGAAGAAAATCATTGCGGAGAGTGCAGTTGGTGACTCGAATACGACTGACCACGGATTAAATAACATACCTAACTGAAAATAATGAGACTGAATTAAATGATTCGGGAATAGCGATAGTGATGGTTGATAGTGAGATAACTGGTGCAGGATGTAATGCAGTTGATCAATAAACAGCAATGGTAATGATGACACCGACAAATTATAATTTTTCTTTTCCAAAATAAAAAAAATTTCTGAACATTGATATACTAGAAAAAGAACGAATATTCTTATACATAATAATTGAAACTGATGCTGAAGAGACTCAGGAGAAGTATAAAATTTAATCAAATTCACCCAAATAGACTGAAATGAACACGGAACGACAACACATAACGGAAAATAAATTCACAACGGATTCAACAATTTCCTTATTTAAAACCTGCAATAAGCAGTAAGACTTTCCGGTGTCATACCTTTCTCATATTAAATTTTGTAATTTTTTTTTCTTTTATTGTACTTATTTTATGTACTAAACTATTGTTTCTAAACAATTATAATATTGTTTACCACATGTTTAACCCGTTATTATTGTTTATAATATGTATAAACGTTGACAACGGAAACAAAATTGATTTAACATCGAATATAAGACAGACGTATTACTACTCTGTTTACGTTTTGTTAATCCTATAAAACTGTCAATGTCGCAATCGTTTTTTTTTTCTGTCTTTTTCCAGTAAAATTGTACACACTTGTCACTACATAATGATGATTTAAGTACGTAAGATGTCGTCGAATAATTAAAAACGGTACGATATTAATTCCTTTGAATTATTCATATCATCGGTTTTTTTAATAAAAAAAAAAAAGTTAATAATCATATATGCACGCTACAATTTTTTAAAAAAAAAGTGCAACAATATTGAAATTTGAATTTTTCATAATAAAAAATATATATTTATTTTTTTAAACACAACGTGTAATGAATTTATACAAATATAAAAATGATTGTGTTTTCTCATGACCAGGATTTAAAATGCTTACAATTGCAGTGAAAATATAATGTGTTACGTGCAGTATATTATAATTTGTTAAAAAATAAATAAAAAATCCTTTGTCGAAAATCATATTCGTCAAACAATATTGTTTTTGACAATGGAGTTAAACCCGTGTACAATCGGGTTGCATAAATTGAAAATTGAAAATTGAAAACCTAAACAAACGTGTAGTCCATCCCGACGGGATACGCTAATCTCTGCTACAATATCATTTGCCTATAATATTGTGTACTCGTGTAGTGCAATGTAGTGAGCGTATATAACGTTTCCGCGAAAACGTTCTCGTAATCAAAATAGTTACACAACAAACGCAATTTTAATCAAATAGAATAATGTATTATAATATTATATAAAAAAAAAGAAATTATTTTTAAATAATGACGCGCTTATATGGGTATTATAACGAAATCCTTTAAGCAATGAACAGTCTACAATGTAGACTCTACATATTGCAGAAAGCGAGTTAGGAGTGCAATCAAAAAAAAAAAAATGTCATTGAAACCTACTTTCGTAAAAATATCGTTATATTGAAATTCCTACTGCATATCATTCGCGGTTTATGACTCGAGAAAATTAATGTTATTTTTTTTTATATTTAAGAAAAAAAAGCGAAACAATATCTAAATGAATATGTTATTTTTCATCTATTTGACGCATTTAATGCTCATCATCATCATGTTCTAAAGGCAACGCCTTGTCGAGTTAGCCATGCGTGTCTGTCTTTTGCTGCTTCCTTTAGATGTTGGTAGGATGCGCAGCCCATCTTCTCTTTTATATCATGGAAATAATTTGTTCTAGGTCTTCCTCTTGATCTTCGTCCCATTATTCTTCCTTCAAATATATTATTAAGAAAGTCATTATGACGAATAAGATGCCCAATACATTTGATTTTCCTTTCCATTATGTTAATCATTAGACTTCTTTTCTCTCCTATTTCTTCTAAAACTGTTTCATTTGATTTTCTTTCCATCCAATTGGTCTTAATCATCTTCCTCCACAACCACATCTCTACTGCTTGCAGATTGTTTTTATCTTTCTGCGTCATTGTCCATGTCTCACATCCATAACATAAGATACTCCATACAAAAGTTCTAATAAACTTTTTACGAGTTCCAAGTTTGAGGTGCTTATTACTAAGTATATTATACTTCTTAAGGAAAGCTTGCTTGGCGAGAGCTATTCATTTAATGCTATAGGTACTATATTATTATTGTTTTGAATTGCCACCGTGTTATTTACAGAAATTGTTCCCGACATATTTCGGGCGCATAATAATTATGTGCTATATAATATATATTATTAAATCACTTAAGTATTTATTATTATTATTATTATTATTTTTTTTTTTTTTAGATTCTGAGTGAAGTGAGGAATGTATTGGTTTTACAATGATGTGTGTTTTTTTTATGTCTCTATCTAAAAAGTCTGCCAGTAGGAGCACTCCAATCTTTACAGTCGTACCCATAGCTGTCCCAAGGGGAGGGGCAAATGGGACAAGTGCCCTAGGGCGTCCAAAGTATTATGAATGCAGGGGGCGTCAAAAAAATGAATGACAAAAAGAAAAAATTTGTTGTTTTATTTTAGATATTAATTTTCCTTGTATCTATATGATGATTTCGAGGATGAGTGTATTTACTATTAAAATATATAAAATTATGTAATTAGATATTACGTTAGTTGTAAAAAAATTTTTGGGGGGGGCGTCATATATTATTGCCCTAGGGCTTTATTGGTGGTTAGGACGGCACTGGTCGTACCACGTTCTTGGTAGGAAATTGTATCTATTATAGTTAGTACTTTATAGAGAGGTCATTTTCCGATTTTCTCAAAAGCGAAAAATTACACGAAAACGGTAAAAACGCGATTTCATCATAGTTTTTTTTTTTTATAATTTTGAAACTTGAAATAAATTTGAAAATATTTGCACCCTCGTATTAGTTTCTATCGAGTGCCGCTTATACTTTCGCTGGTATTATCAACGAAATAATATCAATCGACCGAACGCGTGCAAACCATAGACATATACGATTACAATATATTATATGTTGTATGTTATACGTTTTCTGGAGCCGATAGGTATATAATATATATTTTTTTGTCCTTTTACAGGACTTTATCTGATCGTCGTCGAACAAACGGGACGAAATAAAACGTATAAAATCCTAACGTATTGTTGTCGAAGACTTCTGTACTTTTGTGTTTTTATCACTGCGAAACGGACGTATTATATAAGTACAGTAACGAATTGTTCAACGTGAATACGCTTTTTCTTTTCTTTTTTTTTTTTAAATATTATGTACTTTCCCACTGCAGTGTTCGCTCGATAATAGACGCGAACAATAATGCCATAAATAAACAGGTACGCGTCTTCCGCGTGTAGAACATTTGAATAGTAAAAAAAAAAATTCTACGTATCGGTTATTTATTGAAAACAAAAAAAAAAAACATTCCACCTAGTCGTCGGGCCGTACGCATATCGTCGACAAAGACTGGAAATCGGTCGGAGAAACACATAATTTTCGTATACGGTTTCACTCGAAATCATTTTTGTTTTTCGAACGCTCGCGTTACAATACCGATAATATCCATTAGCAGGAGACGTTTTTAAAACCGGTTATGTGTTCGGACAAAAAAAAAAAATGTAATTATAAAACAGCTCTTCTTATCATTTTTCGTGTTCGACCACGACATTATATTGTAATATCATTTTTCCATTCTACATATACGTATAAACACGTTTTTATAATATTATAACTCTTTATACCTATATATATATTTTTTTTCGTCAATATAAAGTATTTTAATAGAAAACATTAGCACCGGACAAAATTAAAATCACGAGTCTTTTATACTGTCCATTTTCCGCTGTAGACGTTGCGAGGGGTTTTTTTTTTGTTTCATGTCTAACGCGTAAAAAGTAAATTTATTATATTAACCCGTAAACGTTATTATACGCGTGTACACGTATAATATTTATAAGGTTTTCAGTCTTAAGTACACCGCACATACGAGCGTTTCGAATAGTATTTTTACAAAAAAATATTTTACAACCGACGAAGAAAATGTCGGTTTTTACCGAACAGTCGCGAAATTTATTCTAAAAGTAATATTACACATATTTCGTAATAAATAATGTGCCTTTACGTACGTAATGTCAGAAAAACGTTTATACAATAACGCATTTTAAACAAGTCGATAACGATTCGTTTTCATATGACGTGTTTTTGACGTTTTCAAAGTGATTTTTAATTATTTCGCGTGCCTAATATCGTTACGAAATATACGTAAAAGTAAAGCAAATTTCAAACTGATCCGGGTGGGTAAATATAGAGGCCAATTTTGTAATTTTTTTTTTTAAACAAAATTACTATATTTTTTTTTTTATACGCCTAAAATGTTTTCCGTTTCCAAATACCTAAACATTATATTCAATTAGTGTGTAACCTAAAAGTAAATCATTTACTAAAAATAAATTCCAGAAGTGGCAGAAAATCGTTTTCCTTAGCACGGCCGCTTCAGACACCTTTCTCCCCTATATTCTCAATGTCAAACGATAATGTATTATTGGATTACTACAACTCTTACACATTTAAATTTCTCAGAGATTTTTTTTTTTTTTTTTGAAAAACCTGTACGAAATATTATCACTCCGCAGCAATAGCTTAAAATAACGTGTTGCACTACGATACGCTTTGCGCAATATAGGAAATATATTACTTCGTCGTAATTTTTATATAGGTTTAATAAATATTGTTCGAAAAGTAATTATCAATAAATTCGTCGATTTCCTACACCGTTCCGCGGTATACTCAGTTCCGAGCATATAATATACTTTTTTTTTTTTTTTTAATTCTAATTTCGTATAGTCACGTACTGTCAAATTTAAAGTGTGCAGAGCAATAGGAAAAATTCGAAAATTTGCAGGCTGCATAAATTCGCTGTCGAACGTATATCATATCCGCTGGTAGAAAAATATCGTAATATCTGTTTAAAACTGTATTCGTCGCGATTTTATTTTCAGGTGCGCAAATTAATTCCGCTGGTGACCAAAAAAAAAAATCGAATTTGTTTACACTGTAACTCTGCATACATATTATATATACGAGTGTAATATTGACGTTATGTACGCGAAGACGGAAGAAATCAATAATGTGAAAAAAATAGGAAAAAATAGACACTTTCCACGTTGTGCAATACGTTCGACTCGATAAAACCAATACTTATATATACGCGTGTTTATCGGTCACGATTAGTGCATATACATATACGTATTGTGTATGTTACAACAACGACAAAAATGTCCATTAAATCGCGTCTATCGCCTGTTGTACATTATTCAACATTATGCGCAATCGACGAATATTCTCGTGTAAAAAAAAAAACAGCAGACACGTAAAACACAATATTACAGTCTCTGCGTACAATAATATTTATTTCATATTCTCGTAAAATTATAATATATTTGTTCGTATTTCATAAATCTCGCGGTTTTTTTTTTTTTTAGAGATATTTTAGCTACATTACACCTCGACAACTGCAATCGTTCAACAATAACTTAGAAACTATAAATAAATAACAATATTATACATTAATATTGTAGCCTCGATAATATTATTGATATTATTCACAGTATATATAAACCGTTATGACGGAAATGTTGAACAAAATTTTGAGGAGTAAGGATTCGTTTGTTAATTACGTATGGGTCCCGAGGGGAAGGGGGTTTAAAAAATCTCTGCACTACCTTACTTCAGGGGTGGGGAGAGTAAAAGCCATTCTTGCGTTAAGTTTAAACGTAGCCACCACTCAGGTGACACGTTTTTTGCACGCATTTGTGTCCATATTACAGAATTATATAAACATACAATATAATAATATATACGTTATGTACCTATAATAGAGTCGAGACAATATACTTCATAAACAGTAACAGATACGAAAAAATGTGTTTCTATAAAAGTTATGGAAAATTTAATTTTCTTTAAAATATATATATATATATATAATATACAAAAATCAGTATCACTACTAACAGTCTACGAAATATTTACGGAAATGTCGAAAATTGTCGTAAATATTGAAAAATGTAGTGAGTTCAAATTTCAAGTTTAAGTCGGCACGGGTTAACCTTATCTGATTGACCCGAAAATTTTTGTAGTTCATTTTTGTACGTATTATATATAGTACACTCATTTAGTGGGCGAGACCAAAAAATATTACGATATTTTATTTTCATCATATTATATATGGTAAGGAACACTAGCCTATATACTATAAAATAAATTAAAATCTCAGCTTTACGTGAAATAATAAATTATTTTACTGTATCTTAACGTTTTCAAACGATACTATTTTATTGTAAAGCTTGTTCAGGGAAAATCTTGAAAAAAATCTTACGTAAGAATAGGAAGATGGGGAGGGGGTTCGAGAAATCTCACGTGGAGCTGCGTGAGGAGTCGATAATGGCCGTAATTAATGAACGACCCATAAGAACCTATAGTAATACAGAATCCATAAGAATATAGTAAGTCGACGTGTAAAAAAAAAAAAAAAAGTATAATAACAGTGCGTACGCGACGAAGATTCGATAAACGGAATAAACGTTTTTTTAAAGGAAGAACGCGTATATCTACCAGCTATGCGGTGTTGGGTGCGGTTTTTGCGGTTATACGTTTCTAATTGGAACCGATTTTATACGACGTGTACGTACCTATAACATTATACACAGGTGTTGGTGATTCGTGTGGGTTAGGATTTTTTTTTATTATTATTATTATTATTGTTTATAATAACGTCGATTTTTTTTTATTTTTATTCTTGTCCGTCCGATGAACTCCGGAGAACGGTGTTATTCCGAATAATAATTATAACGCGTCCTGTAAAAAAAAAAATTACAATTTCGTTCGGAGTATGCGTACCTATACACGTAGAAAAATATTATTTTCTCTCGTCCGCGATGGGAGAAGCGTTTTAAAACACGCTCGTATAACCGACAGCCGCGGCCGAATCGACGAGTTTTAATTTTTTTAACCGAAAAAACGAGGTGGTTCTCGATTCGGTTGTATTTTTTTTTTTCTTTAATGTTTGTTACCTCATAATTCCGTAATTTATGAACCGATTTGGAGGAATCTTTTTTTTATAATATGAAAGATTATCGCCTCCCCGCGATGGTCCCGTACCGATTTTGTAAATATTTGCCTAGTATTCGGCCAGTAATTTAGTTTTCTTTTCTTTCATATTTTCCGATTTCATAAGGACTTCGGTCCAGTATCCTACCTAACCAGCCAGTCAAACGCAGGAATGACGATATTACTACTGTGACTTAAAAGGATGAAATAAAAATATTTTTTTGAAAGAAAAAAATAAACCGACTTAAAAAAAATGCGCAAAAAACTATGGAAATATCCTTTTTGAAATAAACAACCAAATTATAGCGAATTAAAAATAGAATTTTCAAATTAAACGAAACATTGGATCTACAAATTTAACTTTACGTCGTTTTAGAAAGACGCAAACAATGTGAGATATACATTTTCGATTTGTAAATGGTCAAATATGCAATTATATTTGCGTTCTATTGGTTTATTTCATATTATACAAAGCGTTTTTATTTCAAACGTTTTTACACGAGAGTTTTGCGAAATAATGAAACACGCATAACATTCTCGATTTTCAATTAAACCATTACAAATATATTGAACGATAAAAATGAATAAATCCAAATTAGTTTGAGCAGTTATGAAATCGATTTTAAACTGAATGGATTTGCCCTCCCAATTTTTGTGATTACGCGTTGTTGATATATATATATATAGATATTAAAAATAACACATGTATGGCTTGGCCAAAGCGTTACGGTTTTTATCGGGCTGTATAAAACGCGAGAATACGATGAAGACGTTAAAAAAAAAAGAGGAAAAATTACAAAATTTCAATTTTCTTTTTAAATACAATTTCATTCCTCGTTAATCGTCGAATCGTCGACGGTGCTATGATCGACACGGGCGTAACTCGGACAGTTTTTATGGGAGGAGTAGAGCAAACTATATGTTATATTTTCTGGTAACATTTACAACTTTGGCGCGCAATTATATCAATTATATCGTAATATATCAGCAATATTTTTGTATTAATTGTATCACGGAAATTATTGTGTAAAAATATTTATAGACTATTAGAGTATACCTACCTATATGTATAATAGATCCAAGATTAGATATCTAACCGCAATAAATATAATAATAAAAATTTAAAACAAATTAATTCACAAAATATCAAGGGGGGCACGGCTCCCTTTGATCTATACCAATCGCTGCCCCACCCCTCCCAGTTTTTACGCCTATACTGGTCGATATTATGTGTAATTTACCCCGACTTCGTATCGTGTACTGCAGACTCGGCACGTGCGAGGGGATTCGTAAGCTGCAGCTTTTTCCTCCTTCTCCTCCTCCGAATCGTCGTCGAAATGGTAATAAAACAGTCGTACTCGGTACTTTTTATAGCCGTTTTCCGTAGAACACTACTATATATATATATATATATAAAATCACGTTTTTAATATAAAATTTATACGAGACGCAATGCGCGCCGAGCCGGAGACGCAGGTAATAATTTGTACTCTACACGCGTGCGCGTCGATTTTTCTTTTTTATTAATTTACTATCATTTTTTTTTTTCTTCTACTCGGTCGGTCTGCAACGTTCTGCAGTGGCACGTGAAACCACCAACCGAACGACTTTTATTATCAATTTTACCTCCTCCCCCGACTTTCCTACAAATCTAGCCATTCCGTATAAAACAAGACGATATAGTCGATTCAATAAAAATATACAGTAAACGGCACGTGTACGTTATAATAATATTACCCGTTTATCCAACGAAATCCAACTCTCCGCAACACATATAATATACAATATACTCGATTAAAGTATATATATATATTAAATATAATAATAGTCCGCGATTTAATTTATCTTATATACACTGCACGGACGACGACGCGCGCATTTATTATCATTATTATAATACGGCTCAATCCGATTTTATTACGTTACACGAGTCGATTATTTGAAGAAAAAAAAAACACAACACGCGGCCGCGTATAAGAAAATCGCGCGTGCTTAAATTATATTAAAAAAAATAATAATAATAATAAAAATACGTCCCGAACCGGTCCTCGTCGACTCATTCCGAAACGGCCGTATTTATTATTACTATAATATGTCGTTATATTATACGCGGTATATTATGCAGTTGTCTGGTCGTTATAAAAAAAAAAAAAAGCCCCGGTTATAGCCGATCGCGCGCTTTTTTTTTTTTTATCATAAGCTATTCACGAATTATAATATTGTTTTTTTTTTTTGTAATTTTTAGCACTACGAATTTCTATATAACAAAATAGGAATTTTCGTGAAAAATATTTCGGAATAAATACTGTTACTTCACTTTACTTTTTCATTTATAATCGCTCGCTGCAGATGATATATTTAGCGTTTCACGTAAGATTTTCCGCGTTATTATTTTTGAAAACGACAAAAATAGTTTTCGAACTGTCGGAGACTGACGATCTATAACCACTACAACGATCTACAACCACCTATAACCCTTGGGTGACATGGATCCAATGTAGGGGTGACAAGAAAACCTTGGGGAAAAGTTTAAAAATATAGAATTTTTTTGTTAGGGAGACGTAGTGTTGGGTTATCGTGGATGAGGGTGACACGAATCCAAAAAGGTTGAGAACCACTGCACTAGACTGGCAATAGTCTGCAGCGAGGCACCGCGTCTTGTACGGGGCCCTTTTTTTTCTTAATCGAAAATTTAAAAAATATATATATACATATATACGAATAATAAAGTACTATAATTATTATTATAATAAATTAGTAGTATTTCAAAAACCGGAATCGAAACCGAAGCCGAAATTTTTATTTTCTAAGAACCTGAACCGGAACCAGGACCGATATTTTGTTGAGGTCCCAATCCCTGGTTAACACATACACTAATATTTTTTCGAGATGGCCTTGGGGTAGGTATAGAAATATATTACGTTGGACATCATGGTTTATTGAGTTCACCACGCCACTGTACACCACCGTTTATATTCAAGTATTATAAGAACCTTGAAATATTTCTCTATTTTAAATATATTTTTAAAATAACCTAAACAGAATAATTAACGCGATAAATAAATTAGCGATTAAAATTAAAGATTTCACGTTTTTTTTTTACTAAATCCGTATGGAATTATAATTGTTGTTAAAATAAAATAAATAATTCGTTTATTTGTATACAATCGAACAATCGCCATCACCCCTTCCCCTGCTGCGGACGGCCACTTTTGTATAAAAACGCAATTCGAAATATTAAGAAAAATATCATTAAAATATCTGCAAAATGGTGCTATAGCCTTCAGTAATCTATTCATTTCTCGTATAAATGTACTGCTCGATTTGCTGTACAGCGATTTCCACACGCGCGGATTTAATTAAACGCAATTTTTAACGCCGTTGTTTTTCCTTTTTTTTTTTTTTTTGATTATAAACGCATTTTATACGATTTCGTTATACAGGTACCGATTGAATATAATAAAATAACAAAATTTCTCTCTCTTACGTCGGTCGTCTCCGTATATCCGAGTGTACTACGCTGCAAACTGTTGGAACAAAAAAAAAAAAAAAAACCTAAACGCAACGGCAATTTATATTATAATAATTATATTTTATAAAATAAGACGATTATAATATATGTATTATTATTACAATATAATATATCGTTGCGGTTTCGGAGAAGATCATACATCATATTACATGACGGAATATATTATAGCGGTGCGAACCACAAACTAGAATATTTGCGGGCGCGCACGACACGTGCAGCAGCACACAGTCTCTCGAAATAATTCGTCTTTGAAAACAATGGACTCGAGAATTCTGATGACGTATTTTACTTTTTATACGCGACGGTTTGTCGTAGGAATAAAAAAAAACGTACTGCGTACGTACGAATAGGGTTATCACGAGGATGTCTATCACCATACGGAGATATGAAGAAGGCCATAGCTTTTTTTTCCATTTTTTTCAAAATTTTTAAGTTTTTTAGATCCTGAGCGGAACGAGGAATGTATATTGGTTTTGCTTTGATGTGTTGTTGTTTTTTATGTCTGTATACCCAAAAATTCTACCAGAAGGAGTGCTCCCATATCTTTACGCAGTCATATATACCTATTGTTTCTACCGGTAGCAAATTACATCTATAGTCGGTACTTTAGAGAGGTCATTTTTTTTTTTGATTTTATCAATTTTATCTTATAAAGAAATTCAAGAGTTAAAAATCAAGTTGTTAATGGGTGTAGTGCAGATAGCGGCCGGTGTAAGAATTACGTTAATAAAACCGAGAAACTCGAACACTATACTGCAGTGTATTACAGAAAAAGAAAAGGACGATTTAGCAGTTACAGAAAATGCATTTTTTTTTCTAAACGTTGAAATACTAGAATATTAATCAAAGGATTTTCGTAAACACTATAAGGACACGAATGAACAATACGTATACAGAAGTACTGAAAATGATGTTGAAAAACTTAATGAGAAGCGTAATGAATGTAATCAAAGTAAACCCAAAAATACTGAAATGAACAATGAGACGACATAAAAGAAAAAAAGATGTTCAATGCATTATGAGAAAGTATGGAGATAAAACTGGGAAAAATATGAATAAAATAGATAAAAAAAAGCATATTTGGTAGAAACATGATTAAATAATGACAATGTGGATACTGCGTATCTCCTAGTATGCCTATGATATCAAATTATGACTGCAGATCCAGTGGATGTATAGATGTTAAAAAAAAAAAATACAAAACAATATGCAGATGATGTGACAATGAATTTTATAAATTCTTTTTTAAATAAATCGGATGTAAACTTTATGAATGGTGTGTAAAATGTGCAATACACAGTTCTGAATTTGTTTGTTGAAATGAAAACACATCGTTCTGAACACGGCGAATAAAGCAATTTTTATGGTACAATTTGCGGCTTAAAATTTGAAAGACTTTAAAAACTTTCTAAAACAAGTCAATAAACGGCTACGATACGAGCACTAGAGGCAATTCCACGAAATGAGTTACAGCAGGCATTTGAATCACTGTTGAATCGCTCATCGCTGTAACAAGTGTATTGAAACTAGAGGAGAATATTTTGAATAAAAAAAAAAAATCAAAAATATTCAGATATCTACTGTTTCAGTGATGGTTTCCACTTATTTGTTGCACTGCGTGTAGGTATTCTGTTTTATTTTACCTCGTCCAAAAAGCAGCTCATATTTTTCTTCCGAACAGCATTCCGTCACCTCCTCCATATCGGGGGTGAACCACACGTTTTACAACACGTAGGTACGCAGGTTAACATACGCGTTTAACCACAACCGCGCGTGACTCGCCGTCCATAATGCATTATAAACGCGTATAGTTGTGCACACGTGTGAATATTATAATGATTGTCCCTGGCAAAAAACGCGGACCGCAAAATCCGTTTAACTCATACATCACAGGTCTTGTACTGCATATATGTATATAATATAATATGTTTAAGCTCGTTAAGTCCAAAACACATACGTGCGCTGTAGGTACCTATTATTGTACGTTTGCCAGAGTTCGCCTCAAGAGTTCATCTCAACGTGAACAAATTTTTAGAGGAGACGTATTAAGAAAATTGAAGGGAAAAAAACGCGAGCAACAAAACTGTTGCAAATCGGTGAATACATCAGCTGTACAATTTAGAAAAAAAAAAACAGTGCTGACGACCAATATTATCCAAATATCTCATTTACCCGTGCAACGCTGTAAGACAACGCAACTCAATAAAATTTATATTTTTTGAGTTGTAATTTTTTAACTGTAAGTTTTTTCAAAAACTATATATACGATAAATTTCATTCAGAAGAAACCCATACAATTTTAAAAATTCATAAATACTTTTATATTTTGTGTAAAAAACGATTTTTATTCTTTAAATTTGTATCATATCGCACGACTTTTTGTTTTCGATACGATTTTCTCTTGTCTCGACAATTCGCGTTATAGTTTGAAAACAAAGTTATCTATAACAGCATCATTTCACAAGTAATGTATTAAATAGTTTTAGTTTTTGTTTTCAATCGTTTTCTTCAGTTCATTTCATCGAATTGGGATTTTTTTTATTTTTTTACACTCTGTTTTCAAGAAACCCCTGAAGAAAAGTTCGTGAGAATTCAGATCGGAAGAATCTGGACCACATCCATCTTCGAATTTTTCTGGATACCTATTAGAGTATTAGACAGTGTTAGACGGTTACCAAAACGTGTTCCCTATCAACTATATCGAACACTTGCGATGGATTTCGAAGAGTTTTGCAGATTGATGCGATGAAACACGCGACTTTTAAAAAAATAATAATTTCGCAAAAATGTGAAAAAAAATTATCGCTAACGCATTGCGTTTATAATTTTTTGTAATTTTTCGTGGTAAACCCCTTCTAAATGTGCCCACTAGGCCTGTCGTCCAGTCATCTGTTGTTCTTGCTATATAGATAGGTACCTATATGTTAATACGAATTAATAAGAAATTACGTGGAAATGAAATTCCGGTACACGTTTAAGTGCCACGAGTACACTGGTTGTGCACCGTAAACAGGACCATCGCAGGAATAGGGAGGAGAGCCATTAGCAGCAGCGTACATCAACGCACGGAAGATTAATTTGGGAACGAGTTCGTGCGGAACGTCAAAACATACGTGTACTTTATTATTATTTACTCTAAATTATTAATAATAATAATATATTATATATAATATAAAAAAAGCCATTTCGCAACGACGACAACGCAACAACGGGGGAAAAGAAAAAAAACCATTTTTATTAAATTTACTTTCCAATTGTTGTCGACTAGAAAAGCGCTGGGCCATTATTACGTTCCGTCCGTTTGTACACGCGTGTTATACATAATATATATATATATTCGTAACCTACATTATATTATAATATAAATATATACCACTTGGACGTATTCTTAAATCGAAATATAAAAGTCACGTTTTGCAAAAGAATTTGTCATTAAAAAATATAATAAAATTGAAAAAACGACTCACTTCCGTCGTAATATAATAATTATTATTATGTATGTGTGTTACTGGGCTCCGAAACGCAAAGAATTGACAATATAGGTGAGACACGTAGTAGTAGTAGTAGTAGTAGTAGTAGTAGTAGTAGTAGTAGTAGTAGTAGTAGTAGTAGTAGTAGTAGTAGTCGTAGTAGTATTTAATATTTTAAAATTTAGTATATTTCTGACCTAACAGCACCGAACTATGTCATGTAAATTGGTCCAATTATATTATAATTATGCTCCATTCCCCCTTTGAACATCATATATGAGGCTGGAATTAGTGCTCGACCGACGATCTTAGGGGTCGTGATCAAGCGTTTAATACTTAGCTGACGACAAACTCGGTCGGTCGTGTACAGTGTAAACGAGTAAACGTTAAATTAATATAGTTCATTTTACGAAAACTGTGACTCGATGCCAGCGTTCCACACAGTACATTTTTTTCAAATCAATGATTTTCAAATACTGTTAGAAAATAAAAAGCGCGTGCTTTTTAAATTTTACATACCACTATAAAAGTATTATAGTATTATGTAAAATACAATTTTGTTTGATTTTGTTAAATAAATGAAAAAATTCATATCACGTTGAGAATGACCTATGTAATTTTATATTTACCGCGTAATACTGCACAACAGTTTTAGTAACCCTACTGATTAATTAATTACCGCGAGAAGCGCTGGCATCAAGTCGCAGTTTTCGTAAAATGCACTATAGTAAACTAAACGAGTAAAATAAACGTCTAAACGTGTAAACGAGTATACAACAAGGAAAGGTGAATCCTTACGTTCATTTCATTTCATTGAAATACGCGAAATAATAATAAGAAAAATAAATAATAAAGATTGCATACGCGCATACGAACGGTCGCTCGGTCAGCGTCAAACTAAACACCCGCATATACCGACATAGCGCGTCAGCCAACCGTAATAAAACGGGAAAAGAAAGTAGTCACCAGATAGCGCTACGACACAACATAGAGGGCGTGGCAGAAAGACGCTTATAAATAGCGGTCCGAAACCATGGGACCGCTCAGTGTAGTCATGACGGTCAGGCGTGAACAACGTAGTTCCCGTCTGACTGTAGTGTGTGTGTGTGTGTGTGTGTGTGTGTGTGTGTGTGTATGCGTCTTTCTGCCACGCCCTCTATGTTGTGTCGTAACGTTATCTGGTGAGTAAGTACTCACTTTCTTTTCCCGTTTTATTGTTATTTCGTTTACGTTCCATGCACGTTGTTCTACCTTTTTCTACATCTGCATTTCGTCTCGGTACATTAATAGATCTTTCTTCTTGGCTATTACTCGTCGATGTGAATATTTCATTGGCAGAAGGGGTTTACTTTTTTTTAGTACCTATAAAAACGTATCAAAATCTTGAATATAGTTTTTTAAACATTGACTTGATTAAAAATGTATATTAAAATTACAATGATGTAGCTAATTATTTTATATTATCAATAAAAATTGTTTTATTATTAATAAAACAATGAATATAATGTTTTGTCAATTGTTACAATACAATACAAATATATATTTTAAATGAATATTAAATACAAGTTATTAATCTGAATTTTAAAAAAAATTGTTTTAGAAAAAATAAAGGCCTCACAAAGCGATATAGCCCCCTCAGATTATGACCGCGATAATCCGGCCCTGAGTCTATTAGGACCCGGAATGTTTCTCATTTTCAATCATCCGTCTCTCAATTTCGGCATCCAAAGCCTTTTGCTTTCGCCTGCCCAATGGCGTTCTCGAGTACCACTGGTTGAACGCGTCCTCTTCTTCTTTGTAAACAGGATCGTGGCGTGCAAGCGCGTTCAGGATTTCCACGTGCATCAGAGGACGAATCGTCAACTGTAACACCCTTTTGCACGTCATCACCTGCGTATATATTAAATAATATTTATTATAAATAGCATACACATGGCTACGCGTTATGGCGTTTTCCCGAAATGTCCTCAATATTTGTTTATTATAATATTATTGTCAAACTGTCAGAGGCGGATTAATAACTACTATTCTCGCCGCTGCATTCATTATAGAAATGTGCCAAATATTAATAGAAGTTCAGTAGACACAAACATCAGTATAAATGAAAAATCCATAAAGAATAAGCTTATATACTTTAATATTTATATCATATTGAAACAATAAACAATATATAGGTACAGGCGTGCGTACTGTTGTCGGAAACACAATTTCGGCGTGTCACACGTCCGAAATCGTGTACGCGTATATAAATGGGCTATTCAACAGTAAAAGGATTTACTTAATTTTTAGTGAATATTCGCCGCGTCCGCGTACGAACGAATAGGTGAAAAAAATTAAATAAAATTGAATCCGCCTGCACGCGCATCTTATAAATCATACGATTTGTTATGTACCTACATAACATATACTGGTCAAAATCGCTTAAGCATCATACGCAGTTTATCGTTAATACTCGATTTTTAAGTAAAATATTTTCCGAATGTAAATTATAATAATATATAAATGAATTGTATTCGAATAATAATAATAATAATAATACGCCATATAACCTCTTGGAGCACTTTGATTATAGTCCCGATGGTGTAGCCGTCAGATAATTTCGCCAACGAACTCACATCGAATTTTCTGCTCAAACCGCTGTACTGGAACAACAGGTCGTTCCATATGTGATAGAGACTCGCGTAATCCGGACGAGGAATGACAATTATTTTCCCGTACGTAGAGGTCAACGATTTTTGATCGCAGTCCCACGGACAGCAAGATATGCCGAGCAACAGTACCTGCAGAAATTCGTCAAATCCCGTCAGTTTAAAAGTTACATGCGTTATTACTTATTAATTATATATTATATATCGTTTTATTTATTTTTATTACACGCTATATTTATATTTAATAAAATAAAACACTGAACTCTATCCGTCGGAGCGATGGCTTTGACGAGCTTGGGCAAGTCTTTTTCAGTCTTTTGGATCGGTTTTGTCGGTTTTCGGCACTTTCTTCATGAAAGTCTTCTCCGCATCTTCGACTAATATTACTGACGGTTGTAACAACCTGCGTAGTAATACGCGTTTTGTATGAGAAACGTTCATATACGAGAGTAGTCCACGCGCGCGAGTACATATCATATAATAATTTTGCCCATAGCTCACTGTTTTATTCAACAATACACTCGTTTATAGACTTACCTCGCGACTTTGTTGACGAGATGAAGCAACATGGTCAGGCCCGACTTGCCAGGATACTTGCCCACAATGTTGGCCGAAGTCAAGTCGAACAACGTGGCACCCAGCTCGGTACACACGGCATTGACTAGCTGGTGTTTGCCGGACCCGTGAGCCCCGACGATCAGCACCGAACGTACCATCGGACTGGCCTGGTGTATCGTCTCGCTGAGCATCGGCAGCACGCAGTAATCTCGGACCGCTTGTCGGACGTCTCCAAGCGTCGGGTTCGGATCGTTATCCCATCGCATGACGTCGCAGCCCGCGTACGACACGTCCCTTTGAACGAGCGCAGGCTCACCGACGGATACTTGTGCACTACGCCGTTCATTACCAGCTCCTCGTAAAGCGATTCCAACTGCAGAATATCATACGTCATCAACGTCAAACAAACACTCAATATATCCCCCCCCCTCTCAAAAAAACCGCTTTTGTGAACGTTAACTGCAATACTGCTGGTGTGAGATACAGGATATATAAATAAATCTACCTTGCAACGCGGTGACCAGGCCTTATTCTAACGGGCAGTAGCACCCAAATTGGGTAATAGGAAATGTCAAATGGGCAGTTGGCACAATGAATTTGGACAACCTACAACAGAACTGCACGTAATGTCTTTAAAAATTTCACCTTTAACATTGTGGGATCCAAGCCTTCAACGTTGTTATGGATAAACTCATTAAATCGTCGATTTAAAGAAAATCCTAAAACACGTGAATGTAAGATTTGTTTAAAGGAATTTTTGAGAATTCACTTATACCTCAAAGCCTTTAAAGAGACGTTCTGGAAGAAGATAATTCACCAAAATGAAAGCACAAGGTTACCGATACAGTAATAACATTAAAAAATTAGCACTTACTATTTACTTTTATGGTCCTAGAGTATATACATTTTTAAAAACTATTTTACAATTACCAAGTCCAAGAACGTTGCGTAGGGTAACTGAAAAGTATGAAATCGTCTCGGGTTTAAATGATATCTTATTTGATTACATATCACTTAAAGCAAATAACTTAAGTGAAGAAGCTAAAGATTGTGTGTTATGTATTGATGAAATGGCAATTAAAAGTAATTTGTATTATAATATTTCTAAAGACCATATCATAGGTTTCAATAATCCCTATAATCTTAAAACATATGAACCAGCCAAACATGTTCTTTGTTTCATGATTCGTGGGCTAAAATTTCCATGGAAACAACCTATCGCATATTTTTTTGTTCACAATAGTTGTTCTGGAGCTATTTTACAAAACACAATATTTGCTGTCATTGATCGTTTACAGAGTATTTCTTTGAATATTAGAGTACTAACTACTGACCAAGGTTCAAACTTTTGTGCTTTCGCGAAAAATGTTTATGTTTCTAAGGAACGGCCTTTTTTTATTGTAAATGATAAAAAAATATATTATGTATTTGACCCACCTCATTTGTTGAAGTCTACTAGAAATAATTTCTTTATAATGATGAAGTCATTGATAAAAAATATTTAGAAATATTCTACGCAAAAGACAAAGGAATAAACAGACTTGCCCCAAAATTAACAGATGTACATGTAAATCCTGGAGCATTCCAAAAATGAAAGTCAACCGAAATGTCCTCAATATTTGTTTATTATAATATTGTTGTCAAACTGTCAGAGGCGGATTAATAACTACTATTCTCGCCGCTGCATTCATTATAGAAATGTGCCAAATATTAATAGAAGTTCAGTAGACACAAACATCAGTATAAATGAAAATCCATAAAGAATAAGCTTATATACTTTAATATTTATATCATATTGAAACAATAAACAATATATAGGTACAGGCGTGCGTACTGTTGTCGGAAACACAATTTCGGCGTGTCACACGTCCGAAATCGTGTACGCGTATATAAATGGGCTATTCAATAGTAAAAGGATTTACTTAATTTTTAGTGAATATTCGCCGCGTCCGCGTACGAACGAATAGGTGAAAAAATTAAATAAAATTGAATCCGCCTGCACGCGCATCTTATAAATCATACGATTTGTTATGTACCTACATAACATATACTGGTCAAAATCGCTTAAGCATCATACGCAGTTTATCGTTAATACTCGATTTTAAGTAAAATATTTTCCGAATGTAAATTATAATAATATATAAATGAATTGTATTCGAATAATAATAATAATAATAATACGCCATATAACCTCTTGGAGCACTTTGATTATAGTCCCGATGGTGTAGCCGTCAGATAATTTCGCCAACGAACTCACATCGAATTTTCTGCTCAAACCGCTGTACTGGAACAACAGGTCGTTCCATATGTGATAGAGACTCGCGTAATCCGGACGAGGAATGACAATTATTTTCCCGTACGTAGAGGTCAACGATTTTTGATCGCAGTCCCACGGACAGCAAGATATGCCGAGCAACAGTACCTGCAGAAATTCGTCAAATCCCGTCAGTTTAAAAGTTACATGCGTTATTACTTATTAATTATATATTATATATCGTTTTATTTATTTTTATTACACGCTATATTTATATTTAATAAAATAAAACACTGAACTCTATCCGTCGGAGCGATGGCTTTGACGAGCTTGGGCAAGTCTTTTTTCAGTCTTTTTGGATCGGTTTTGTCGGTTTTCGGCACTTTCTTCATGAAAGTCTTCTCCGCATCTTCGACTAATATTACTGACGGTTGTAACAACCTGCGTAGTAATACGCGTTTTGTATGAGAAACGTTCATATACGAGAGTAGTCCACGCGCGCGAGTACATATCATATAATAATTTTGCCCATAGCTCACTGTTTTATTCAACAATACACTCGTTTATAGACTTACCTCGCGACTTTGTTGACGAGATGAAGCAACATGGTCAGGCCCGACTTGCCAGGATACTTGCCCACAATGTTGGCCGAAGTCAAGTCGAACAACGTGGCACCCAGCTCGGTACACACGGCATTGACTAGCTGGTGTTTGCCGGACCCGTGAGCCCCGACGATCAGCACCGAACGTACCATCGGACTGGCCTGGTGTATCGTCTCGCTGAGCATCGGCAGCACGCAGTAATCTCGGACCGCTTGTCGGACGTCTCCAAGCGTCGGGTTCGGATCGTTATCCCATCGCATGACGTCGCAGCCCGCGTACGACACGTCCCCTTTGAACGAGCGCAGGCTCACCGACGGATACTTGTGCACTACGCCGTTCATTACCAGCTCCTCGTAAAGCGATTCCAACTGCAGAATATCATACGTCATCAACGTCAAACAAACACTCAATATATCCCCCCCCCTCTCAAAAAAACCGCTTTTGTGAACGTTAACTGCAATACTGCTGGTGTGAGATACAGGATATATAAATAAATCTACCTTGCAACGCGGTGACCAGGCCTTATTCTAACGGGCAGTAGCACCCAAATTGGGTAATAGGAAATGTCAAATGGGCAGTTGGCACAATGAATTTGGACAACCTACAACAGAACTGCACGTAATGTCTTTAAAAATTTCACCTTTAACATTGTGGGATCCAAGCCTTCAACGTTGTTATGGATAAACTCATTAAATCGTCGATTTAAAGAAAATCCTAAAACACGTGAATGTAAGATTTGTTTAAAGGAATTTTTGAGAATTCACTTATACCTCAAAGCCTTTAAAGAGACGTTCTGGAAGAAGATACTAATTATTAGAAAAAAGAAAGTTTTAAATGTTAACTATAATTCTAAGTAATTTTTTTTTTTTTTTTTTTTTGGTTTCCGGTCATTGAGACCATACCGCTAAACAAATTTCTCTCCATCCATCTCTATCTTCTGCCGCTACTCTCCATGGTGTCTCTGGTTGGATGTTTCCCGCGTCCCTTTTAACGCAGTCTTCCCAACGTAGGCGTGGTCTTCCTAGGGGTCTCTTGCCGACCGGGTTCTCTTCGATTGTTGTTCTGACTATAGATCCAGAGACAGATACGATATCACTAAGCTTAAAGATGAAGAATGCTGTAAACGTTTTAAAAGTGAGATACATAAACGCAGTAAGGATTTGGAAATAGATACAACAATAAGGAGTAAAATTAAAAGATTTTTAAAAAACACATAGATTTTATACGACATAGTTTATTAGGGTAGGGGGATATTAAAATTCGAATAAATCTCAACAACATTTATTCAGCTTTTAGGCAGTAGGAAAAAATATATACAGATAATTTATATAGTACATATAAATTATATTTATTAGATATTTTTAATTCATAAATATTACACCGAAGCTCCACTCAGAATCGTTTTTATCGAACGCGCAATAATTGTTTTCAAATGTATAGCATAATATTATATCAAAACTCTTTATCCACAACATCTGCGGCTCGCTACTATTTTTTTATTAAATGATTTTATATACAGTAATTAAATCTAAATGTTTAATTTTGAATGTCTAATTAAACAATTATGTATAATGATATAATTTTATATAACAATTATTGTTGAGCACAAAAAAAGAACGCATCACCGCGGGTTTCCGAGGTTTTATCTATATATTTGTAAAAGATATGTAGTTTATTTTATACGAATAATCGATGAAATTAATATTTGTTTTGGAAAAAAAAAGCTAATTACTATTAAATACGCCTAATAGCTACAATAATTAACGATAATAATATAATTTATAGTTAAACAATTTTACAGCTGTACAAATTACTTTATGATTTGGACTATGTCATATGTAGATAACTAATAAATATAATATTGTTATTAATGCGAGCGTTTCGTATTATATCGTTTTTATTCAACTAATATAAATTTATAAAAAAAAGAAAGAAAAACGTGTATTATATACGAATATAGTATATCATCAGCACTTGATGGGTGTTCAATTAATAAATACGAAATATTGAACTGAACTGAAAAATACAATATTATATTGACCTTAATGTCGACATAATTTTAATTATATTCCATTTACGAATATGTATATTATATATATATATATATATAAATTAATATATTAATAATATATATGGTGTATCCTCCTTCCTCTGTTCTGATAGTCAAACGAGTGAATGAAAATTGTATAATATACAAACCAAAGTTAATAAGAATCATCAACGCTTATGTGTATAACATAAATAAATTTAGTTTAGTGTTCGTTTTTATTTTCACACAGCCAGTTGTGTATAATTCCGCACAATGTAACCAGCTCGTATATTGTCTGCAAAATGATTTCGTATTCGATCGACTTGTCTGCGTTAGACTACGTCACTTTGTGCGTGGTAATCACTTGTACGATCATTTACTGTCTGTCGACGTCTTCACACGGGACGTGGCGCGAATTGTACGTGCCTCACGTCCGACCCGTGCCACTATTCGGAAACACGTTCAGACTGTTCGCGGGTTTGGAACACCAGATGGACACGTACGACGGGATCTACAGGCGGTTTGCCAACGAAAAAGTCTGCGGATTCTACCAGATGAAAACGCCGTACTTGATGATCAGGGATCCAGAATTAATCAACAGGATAATGGTCCGAGACTTCTCGCATTTCACCGATCACGGCATCCAGCACACGGAGCCGGCCACGAACGTGATGGCCAACAGTCTGTTCTTTTTGTCCGGAAACCGATGGAAGACGATGCGACAGAAACTCAATCCGGGATTCACCCCTGGTAAACTCAGAGGGATGCACGACCGGATCAACGAGTGCTGCGAACAGCTGACGGATCGTATCGACGACAGGCTGAAACAGACCGACCGGATCGAGGCGAAAGAAATTTTTGGGAAATATTCCACAGAAACCATCGGCACGTGCGCGTTCGGTCTAAAACTGGACGCCATCAAAAACGACAATTCGGAATTTCGCGTGCACGCTAAAAAAATGTTTCAGCAATCTGCAGGCGTCAAACATCTGTTGGTCCGAACACTGTTGGCGGTTTGTCCGAAATCGGTGAACGTTTTGAAACTGCAACTTTACCCGCCGGACTCGTCCAAATTTTTCTATTCCGTGTTCAACGACGTTATTACACACAGAAACGAGAACAACGTGGTCGGAAACGATCTGATGCAAACTCTGATGCAAGCGAGAAAAGAACTGGTATTAGACGACGCTTTAGCAGTTGGAAGTAAGACGCGTATTATATTAGATTGTCGAATACCTATTTCGATATACATTTTTTTTTTTGAAATATCAATATCTTGTATATGACCGTAACAAAAAATATTTTTAAAATTTATTTAATACACGTGGTCGTCGCACTTACGGAGTTAAAAATTAACACTATACCTTATTCGAAAACATTTAAACAGTGTGGCCTACCATTTCTTTGAACTTAAACAACAATCAACGCTTTTGGTACAATACAAAAAAAAAATATATTTGTTTTAATACGCGTATTTTATATAAAAAAAAAAGTTCACAAGACGTATCGAAATTAAATCTTTTTGTAACAATATAAATAAAATATGTTTTGTAATATCTATATTATATAAGTTGAGTTATGAAAACTAAGAGGATAAATTCCAACATGTCGAACATAAACCTTTCATCGTTTACCCTATATAAAAAAATTCTCATAGGTTTTTAAATATTTTTTTACTCAATTAACGCATTTTCCGATCATTTTAAATTGTAGCTCTAAACCTTCAACTTTTTTTTTCTCCGTAAATCGAACTAATTATTGCAATATTTCGCAATCCAACAATAACTGATGTATATGCGTAAAATCGATCTCTTTCCAACAGATAAATTCACCGAATCGGATATCATTGCTAACGCGATTCTTATGTTCACTTCCGGCTCGGGAACCGTTACGTCCACGTTGGCGTTTTGTTTTTACGAGTTAGCTTTGAACAAACGCGTTCAAGACAAATTACGCCGGGAAATATACGCGGCAAAAGAAAAACACGGTGGTCAGCTCAACAACGACTTTTTTAAGGATCTCCATTACGCCAATATGGTTTTAGACGGTACATTGACTAATATTATATATACGCGTACATAATAGTAATAACTATAATTGAGCAGGGCTCGGATTTTATAGCGCCAAAAAGTATTGACTGAAAAAAAATCTAAAAATATGCCCCGAAAACAGTAAAAAAAAAAATAGCGAGAAAATTTTTTTTATGAATTTAGTAATAAGAAGTCCGCACTGCACTGCCAAAAGATATCGAGACAATTTAATACCTAAAAATCGTTTATAATAATATTTTAGTATCAAATAGAATGTCAAATGTGAGTCATTTTTCTTACTTTCTTGCAGAAGTTACAAGATTTATGAAAATCACAAAATAATTTAAATTTAAAACGTATTAGCAAAAAATAAAAATAAATAAATAACCCAAAACTGGGAAAATAACGCAAACAATCTAAAACGTTTAAAATATGCAACGTATAAATTTTATACTCGGAATCCTTTGAATGTATAGCTTTCTCCGTATTCCGAGTATTTTCATCTGTATTCAATAAAAAAAGCAACAAATGCTATAGAATCCGAACTGCTAATAAACATTTATAAATAATTAATAATTATAATATGTATATATAATACTTTATTTTACTTTTATATTAATACCTTCAAAATAGCTCGTACTTATATACTTGAATAATTATCAATATTTCGATCGAACGACCTATACCTTACCTTACCGCGCATTGCATGATTATAAAACAATTTTAACGACTCGATGATACGCGTAAGTACGCAAATAATTTTTTTAATTACGCAAAATAAATAGAACATATATACGTTTTAAAACAATAGGTCTATATGACTCCTATATAAGTAATTATTTTGTTGTAAACATATGTATGTATATATATATATATATATATACATAGTTTATTGTATATAATTCTCCATTCGCAGCGATATATGTAAGTCAATAATATTCTAAATTATCTCTACGGAAATATTCTATAAATACGGCCTAATTTCGTATATTGTATTCATTTTCTTTTCTTTGACATTATTTCTACAGCAATCCGGTCAATCAATTAACATTTTAATACTGCGAATATAATTTATTATTGATAATAACCGAATACTGAATAGTATTAACTAATTTCTACGTTTACTCGGACGAATATATTACAAATCTTAACTCACGGTAGGTACCTGTACGCGTTTCAGAGACTGCTCGCATGTACTCCGTCGTTTGTGTCTTAATAAGAGAAGCGACGAAAACTTACAACGTACCCGACGTGTCGTTGGTCATTGAAAAAGGACAAAAGATTTTAATACCAATGTACAATGTACACCATGATCCGAAAATATCCTAATCCCGAGATTTTCGATCCGGAAAGGTTTTCTACGGAACAAAATCTAAACGAATGAACGGCACTTTCATTCCGTTCGGCGATGGACCACGAATGTGCATAGGTACCTACATAATATTATATTTACACTGTCTACACTCTACACGATAATAATAATTGATGCGCGTGTATATTTCTATATATTATTTATAATAATAAATTATAGGAAAACGTTTTGCCGAATTAGAAATGATACTGGTCCTGTCAAAAGTGCTGTCTAAATTTGAAGTTTTACCGTGCGACAAAACAGAAATACCACTGGACATAAGGAGTAGATCGGGTTTCGTTTCCCTAAAAACGGGTTTGTTAAGTTTTAAGCCGATCGTAACGTCGGCTGGATCAACTATACTCGACGGACGGTCGACTAGAACCGAATAGTGTTCATACAAATTAAATCGTAATAAATCATCAAAATACGAGGTGTTGTTTTATAAACGGAATGCTTTATAAATAATTATAAGTAGAGCGTGTAGACTAACTAAAACGAGTAATAAAAGTATTATTTTATTTATCTAAATACCCTTTTTTATTATTATTATTATTATTATTATTCTTAAATATTGACATTCTTAAAATTATATTTTAACACAACAATAATTGAATTATTCTGATATCGTGTACGAATATTTTGAATATCAATATTATAAAGCCGTGTCCACACCTATATAACATTGCTATATAACAGTGTAATATAACAAAGTTATATAACATGGTATACAAATTTCATAAAAATGTTATGTAACATGTGTTATATAACCGTGTTTTATCATTAAAATTTGTTTTCCATCAACGACGGAAAAGTAACAAAAAATTAAATAACATATTTGAATCATTTCAAGCGTAGATACAGGGAGATTAAAGAATTGTAATCAAGTTTATTTACAAGTATTGGCGTTCAGTTTTCGGATTTCTGATGTCTGAATTATTGCTATAAAATTTATCTTATTATATCTTATCTTATTTATCTATTTATATATCAGGAAAATTCTATTATGTATTTTGTCGATATGTGACCATTTATTGTTATATTATAATATATCGGTACATCAGTATCGATGCGATGCGCCGAGTTGTATGGTGCGTTTAAATATTCTTATTATTGTAGTATTCTCTACGATTCATTTTTTAAAAAATTAGCATCATGGAATGGACAAACACTTAAAATGTTTTAAAACTTCCGTCGCAACAAAGTTCACGTCCTAAATCGTCTAAAAGAATATTACCATTTACCACTATAATTTTTTCTATTAAGTAATGAAGGGCGAACTCAAAATTTTCTTTTACTTTTAAATTTTATTTAAATTTAAAATCACGCATGCTGCTGCTGCAATAACAACGTCATCACGGGTCGCCACTCGAATATACGCGGCAAAAGAAAAACACGGTGGTCAGCTCAACAACGACTTTTTTAAGGATCTCCATTACGCCAATATGGTTTTAGACGGTACATTGACTAATATTATATATACGCGTACATAATAGTAATAACTATAATTGAGCAGGGCTCGGATTTTATAGCGCCAAAAAGTATTGACTGAAAAAAAATCTAAAAATATGCCCCGAAAACAGTAAAAAAAAAAAAAATAGCGAGAAAATTTTTTTTTTATGAATTTGTGTAATAAGAAGTCCGCGCACTGCACTGCCAAAAGATATCGAGACAATTTAATACCTAAAAATCGTTTATAATAATATTTTAGTATCAAATAGAATGTCAAATGTGAGTCATTTTTCTTACTTTCTTGCAGAAGTTACGAGATTTATGAAAATCACAAAATAATTTAAATTTAAAACGTATTAGCAAAAAATAAAAATAAATAAATAACCCCAAAACTGGGAAAATAACGCAAACAATCTAAAACGTTTAAAATATGCAACGTATAGAATTTTATACTCGGAATCCTTTGAATGTATAGCTTTCTCCGTATTACGAGTATTTTCATCTGTATTCAATAAAAAAAAAAGCAACAAATGCTATAGAATCCGAACTCTGCTAATAAACATTTATACAAATAATTAATAATTATAATATGTATATATAATACTTTATTTTTACTTTTTATACTTCAATACCTTCAAAATAGCTCGTACTTATATACTTGAATAATTATCAATATTTCGATCGAACGACCTATACCTTACCTTACCGCGCATTGCATGATTATAAAACAATTTTAACGACTCGATGATACGCGTAAGTACGCAAATAATTTTTTTAATTACGCAAAATAAATAGAACATATATACGTTTTAAAACAATAGGTCTATATGACTCCTATATAAGTAATTATTTTGTTGTAAACATATGTATGTATATATATATATATATATATATATATATATATACATTTATTGTATATAATTCTCCATTCGCAGCGATATATGTAAGTCAATAATATTCTAAATTATCTCTACGGAAATATTCTATAAATACGGCCTAATTTCGTATATTGTATTCATTTTCTTTTCTTTGACATTATTTCTACAGCAATCCGGTCAATCAATTAACATTTTAATACTGCGAATATAATTTATTATTGATAATAACCGAATACTGAATAGTATTAACTAATTTCTACGTTTACTCGGACGAATATATTACAAATCTTAACTCACGGTAGGTACCTGTACGCGTTTCAGAGACTGCTCGCATGTACTCCGTCGTTTGTGTCTTAATAAGAGAAGCGACGAAAACTTACAACGTACCCGACGTGTCGTTGGTCATTGAAAAAGGACAAAAGATTTTAATACCAATGTACAATGTACACCATGATCCGAAATACTATCCTAATCCCGAGATTTTCGATCCGGAAAGGTTTTCTACGGAACAAAAATCTAAACGAATGAACGGCACTTTCATTCCGTTCGGCGATGGACCACGAATGTGCATAGGTACCTACATAATATTATATTTACACTGTCTACACTCTACACGATAATAATAATTGATGCGCGTGTATATTTCTATATATTATTTATAATAATAAATTATAGGAAAACGTTTTGCCGAATTAGAAATGATACTGGTCCTGTCAAAAGTGCTGTCTAAATTTGAAGTTTTACCGTGCGACAAAACAGAAATACCACTGGACATAAGGAGTAGATCGGGTTTCGTTTCCCCTAAAAACGGGGTTTGGTTAAGTTTTAAGCCGATCGTAACGTCGGCTGGATCAACTATACTCGACGGACGGTCGACTAGAACCGAATAGTGTTCATACAAATTAAATCGTAATAAATCATCAAAATACGAGGTGTTGTTTTATAAACGGAATGCTTTATAAATAATTATAAGTAGAGCGTGTAGACTAACTAAAACGAGTAATAAAAGTATTATTTTATTTATCTAAATACCCTTTTTTTATTATTATTATTATTATTATTATTCTTAAATATTGACATTCTTAAAAATTATATTTTAACACAACAATAATTGAATTATTCTGATATCGTGTACGAATATTTTGAATATCAATATTATAAAGCCGTGTCCACACCTATATAACATTGCTATATAACAGTGTAATATAACAAAGTTATATAACATGGTATACAAATTTCATAAAAATGTTATGTAACATGTGTTATATAACCGTGTTTTATCACAAAATTTGTTTTCCATCAACGACGGAAAAAGTAACAAAAAAATTAAATAACATATTTGAATCATTTCAAGCGTAGATACAGGGAGATTAAAGAATTGTAATCAAGTTTATTTACAAGTATTGGCGTTCAGTTTTCGGATTTCTGATGTCTGAATTATTGCTATAAAATTTATCTTATTATATCTTATCTTATTTATCTATTTATATATCAGGAAAATTCTATTATGTATTTTGTCGATATGTGACCATTTATTGTTATATTATAATATATCGGTACATCAGTATCGATGCGATGCGCCGAGTTGTATGGTGCGTTTAAATATTCTTATTATTGTAGTATTCTCTACGATTCATTTTTTAAAAAATTAGCATCATGGAATGGACAAACACTTAAAATGTTTTAAAACTTCCGTCGCAACAAAGTTCACGTCCTAAATCGTCTAAAAGAATATTACCATTTACCACTATAATTTTTTCTATTAAGTAATGAAGGGCGAACTCAAAATTTTCTTTTACTTTTTAAATTTTTATTTAAATTTAAAATCACGCATGCTGCTGCTGCAATAACAACGTCATCACGGGTCGCCACTCGCCATGATGTCAACAACTGATTAAATATTTCAGTTTGGTGTGGACGTACATGCTATTATAACATTTGTTACATATAACATATATTTTGTTATATAGGTGTGGACACGGCTTATATTATATAGTTAAATAATATGGAACTTTTATACTATAACAGCGTAAAATACCTTATCGTGTATCATGTAAAATGTGTAAAAGAACTTAAGGAGTTATTCATATAGAACCTGCGTGGAAGAATAGGTAGGTACTGTAGAACAATCAACAATGAAATATATTTTAACAAATATTCCACATCTCGTTATACAGATGGAGCAAATGTAAATTCGTGGTCGAAAGAAAGATTATAGGCACTGATTTTGATTTTGAGATTAAAAAAAAAAATGGACAATATCAAAACCAGATATAGACTCAACATTTATCTATTGAAAATTTGGTCTTGGTGAAATTGCTTCAGTATAAATAATTGCTTAGTCCATATAAACAATATTTATTTATATTTTCGCTCACTACGAATTAAAATCTATTTTAATTAAAGTCGAATATCGAGACATTCATATACTATATTTGTAAATCACGAAATATGAAAAATATATTGATGAAATGTGTTAAATTAGATACCTATATATATATATATATCTGCAGTAATTATATTATAAGTAAGTAATTTATTATATTTTTAGAAAGTTTATAGCCAGCAAATACGATGTATTTGATTGCAAGTATACTTAATTATCAAAAAGAATAATCAATTAATATTTACTGTTCTATCAGGCGTCAAATCCTTGTCGCGTTTTTTCTTAGCCTTTTTACCGCTTCTTTTTACTTTTTTCTGCTTCTTTGACTTTTTAATTCGGATAGCATTATCTTTATCGAGAGCATTTTGTAAAGTCTCAAGTTCGATTCTCAGTTGTACATCAACAATCTAACGATGAAAAAGCATTTAAAAAATAATAATACATTTATTCCTCTATGTACATTTATTACTAAATACATCAAAGGTACCTTTCGTAGTTCTTGTTCTACTTCAGCTACTTTTTGAGCCTTAACTATGCTTTCAATATGCTTTTGGCTAGAATTTTTCGCTTCATCCATTCCTTTCCATACTTCTTCATATTCTGAACAAGATAACATAAGCTCTTGAAGAAAATTTGAAGGTCCCATTTTAAAACCATCATCCTCTTCATCGATTTTCTTTTTTTTTTCTTCTTTCGACTCTTTTCCTGCGATAGACTTACTCTTATGACCTAACAAAATTAATTATTTTACAATTATATAGGTATATACAAAATACAGAATAAAATAAATCATCCAACTCTTTGTTCCTTTAGAAGACGATTGACTTGTTGATTTACTAAGTGAACTCGCTGTCTTGTATCTAGTATAAATTACAGCAGATCCGCCACTTTCTTCAGATGGCAAATCGGGGAATTTTCCTGTTTGCGATTTCACACCCATATACCATGCTCTCACTTCATCCCTGATATCTTCTTTCATTTTTTCCTTAGTATGATCTCTGATCTTTTAAATCATTATTACTTTGTTATTCACAAATTAAATGTAATTAAAGAAATAATTAAAATTATTACTTTTTCTTTTTCTTGTATTAATGCTAGTTCATACTCCATTTGTCGTTTTGCTTGAACAATTCTTCTAGCACTCTTAACTTCTTCGGCTTTTTGTTGTTCATCAGTATCAATAGTGTTTGGTGGTAACATACCAATCAGCAACATTTCTTCAACAACTCTACTTCTTATTTTTCTTCTTGTTATAAAACCTCGCCATACTCTTTGTATTTTCATAGCCGCTTTTCTTGCATTATCACTGAGTTCTATGTCTCCTGCATCAGGCTTATTCATTGCTCTAACCTCTTTCATAAATTGAGCTCTCATTCGGCCCTGGCGTGCTCTTTCATGTCTTTGAATCAACAATATCGCTTGTCGGATGGGCATGTCAACCTCAACTTTTTCTTCTTCATAAAAGCCTGTTTTTTTTAATACTTCGTCAATAAAATTATTCTGCCATTCAATAGTTTTACATCGCTCATTTCGATAATGAGATGGTATTGTTAGTTCTACATCTTGAGGTAATAATTTCATTTGTGCAGTAGCAGAATCCAAATATGTGAATTCGTTGAAGTTCAAATTGACCATGTCGTTTTTTAATTCTAAATAACGTCCCAAGGATAATTCAAGAATGTTTCTGATGAGTATTCGTTTCTGAGGTTGAATTACTTGATCATAACACTCATCTAGTTTATTAATAGCAGATATGTAATTAACCATGACTATAGACAGCTCTTTAAACACAAGGAATTTATCTTTATTAATTTTAGACGTAAGCAGGTTCGAATCACTTTTTGTTGCTTCATCTAGTATTAATTGAGCTTGGGCCCACAATTCATTGTATGTTCTGTAAGACATGACTGAACATTAAACAGAAATGGTTCGTCAAGTTTAATAAACCAAAAACAGACATTCTTACTTTAAAAAAAAAACGCCCATTGGTTGCTCAATGTTTAATCAATAATAGTGTTACTATGTATGTGTTCAGTCAACCATAAAAGCAGGAAATAAGGGTACCAAGGATTATTATTTTTTAAAAAAAATTTTATACAGAGAAATATAATCCAATATTTTATTTTGCAATGTTAATATTAAATAGGAAATAAATGTATCCAAGCAAAATAATAACATCCATGTTGGATTTTTGTACATAACATAACTAACATATTTTTAATTGCTATCTTTATCGAGCCCAAGATCACTAATAAACGCTTTGGGATTTGGATCCCGTCCTTTGAAACGTCTAAATATTTCTCCAGTTGGACAACTGCCACCAAATGCAAAAAAGGTATCTCGAAAGCTAAAATCATTAAATAACAAAAATATTAATACCAAATTGTATGACAACAACAACGTTAAAATATTACTTGAGTCCTAAAGTTTTAACTGTTTCATCGGGAACTACAAACGATTGA
The DNA here is from genome assembly GCA_032441835.1 of Slavum lentiscoides. Classification (NCBI taxonomy): domain Eukaryota; kingdom Metazoa; phylum Arthropoda; class Insecta; order Hemiptera; family Aphididae; genus Slavum; species Slavum lentiscoides. Next base: position 15,317,973 of record CM063708.1, read on the forward strand.
AATACATCAGCTGCTATTATTCTAGACCATAAACCAGAGTAGTAACTTGCCGCCCCTTGTTCATTGGACATAACCTCAGAAAATCTGCATGGAAAACTGTTCCATTTGCTCAATGGAAATCCATAATAATTACTCCACATTTCTTTAACCAAGTCATTCCAATGTGTTTTGCTACAAAATAAATATTTATATGTGATTGAGACTCACCAGAGATATGACAAAGAGATTATTAGAAATATAAATGTATTTCACTCTGAATGTAATCACAGTATATACATATTTATAAAGATCTGATGCAAATGGACATGTATCTTATTCATTTTGTTTACCATGGCAAAAACCAATGGTGTACTAATATAATTAAATTTAAAGTAATGATAAATAAACATGTAAAAGAAAACTATTTTAAGCTGAACTTGGTTTATTTAAATGTGCAATAGTATTTCAAATAGCTATTTTCAACACTCACAAAAGTTGTTTAGAATTTTTTATTACTTTTTAAGGCTACGTATAAAAATAATTTGTGATTTAACTGAGTTCATATTTTTTAGAATTTAAAAAAATTATAAAAATTATTCACTCACGTCGTGTGTAATTTAATGTCCATCATGGATTTAAAAAGTTCTTCACAAGTATGGAACCCAGCCATGTGTTGTTTAATTTCTGTTAGTTGATCATTTGGTAATCTTTTTCCAGTCTTGTAATGGCTATTAATACTGTCAAATGTTTCTTTATCATACAACCTAATAAAATTATCAATATATTGAAATGTAGGTGAACAGAAATATTTTCCAATGAATTACCAGTGAGTCATAAAATTACTGGTTATTCCGACAGCATCCCATTCAACATTATTCAAACCAGAAACTTCAGAATAATGTACTTGACAAAGAACATTTTGCAGTAAGTGACCAAACTGAAAATAAAATGATTCAAAAATATTATATATAACACCACTTATACATCACAAAATAATACTTACTTTTCCAAATAAAGTTTTCACTTGACTGAAACTCAATAAGCTTGGATTTTTATTTTGCGCCGTAGGGAAATTCATAATGAGGGCCGATAATGGAAGTACTCTTTTCGGTATTGAAGAAGCAGTCCTATGAGTTATTAACCAACCTGGTTCACCAACCGCTCTCATTTTTTGGGGCCTAAAAATTGAATTCAAAAACATTTACTATCTACTTTACAATATACAAAATAATAATATTTATGAATACCGTGAACAAAGGTCTAAATAAAATCCAGCCACTATATTTGGTTCATCTTCACGTAATATTTCATAATATTTGACATCAGGATGCCAAAGTTTAGACTTATATGGCATTTCTAATATACGTATACCATAGAGTCGTTTACACAGTTCAAAAAGACCATCTAAAACTCTGTCTAATGGAAAGTATTCAGACCACAAAATTTCATCGTAACTAAAAAATAAATAAATATGTAAGTAAAACATATGTAAAGTACAATTAAAAATGTATTAATTTACCCATATAGTTCTTTTTTCTGTAATCTTGCCCAATAACCAACATCCCACAGTTGAATAGGATATTCATTTCCTTGTTTCTTTGAAAAATCTTGTAATGATTCTATTTCTTTGTCTTGTAATGGTCTTGCTACAAATAATTATATGGTATTAAATATTAAAAATCATGTATGTGTTTTTAAAGTAAATAATTTTAAATATTCAAAACAGGAAAGTAATTAAGCAATTTGTTTAATTTAATCATAGACCGTATTATACTACAGTTTAATATATAAATATTTAAAGTTAATTTTTTAATAAATATTTTTATTTTAATGTTCAAATGTGTAAAATACACTTTCTTAAATACACATAATAACACAAGGGTGCGGTTTTATGTTGGTTGAGTACTAAAATAAAACTACAGAATACAAGTATCAGGGACAATGTAGAATAATATTCTGATGCGGTTAAATCCAAATTTGTTGTCTTTCGATTTTAAAACATCGTTGCAATATTTATTGTTTTGAAACTAATCATTTAAAAATCAACCACGATAAAAGTGTTTATGAATGATAATTAGTTTTTTTAATTATTCACGGACAATTAAAAATATTATATCACTATAATACACGTCATATTTTAAAAATGCTACAAAAAAGCAACAAGTCAATGAATATATATTCTGACAGGTATTACTTAAAGATAACATATTTTTATATATTATCTAGTTCCCAAACCATAATATGCCACTGCATAATAATAACAATTCATTTTATATATTAAAAAAAATAGTATGTAAATAATTTTAAATAATATTATGTTACATTAAAAATTAAAGAAAATTGAATGTACATACCTTTTTCTAATATTGACATCAATGTATTCTCTATTACTGATATTGAAGGTGCCATTTTTGTAGTCAATGATAATTCGCCATAATTTTGAAAACCCAATTTTTCAGCAGCTTCAAGTCTATAATTTATATAACAATATTTCGCATAAAAAAAAAAAAGAAATAAAGATTGTATTTTTTTTTAAACATTTACAGTAATACTAAACACATACAACTGACTTACGTTAGCCATAGCCAATTTAAAAGTTTATAGTAGAAATGGTAAATAATTATAAAACATGTATTATTTACATAGGTACGGAAAAATATTTAAAATAAATAAATTTTTCACTAATATGATCTATTAATAGCCTTCATAATAAAATAATAATAAGAAAAGCTGTCAAATATGTCGTAGTAATATTTTTATTTTAAATGTTATTTGATTTACCTTAATTTACGGATTTCCTCAACTTCTAAACCATTATTAAGTTCTCTTTTGTCTTCAGCAGGCGAACCAGCCTTTTCGTAAGCTTGCCAGACATTCCAACGTATATCTCTGTCTGGACAATATTCAATAAATCTGTCTGCAGTACCCCATGCTAAAGAAATTTTCCAGGGACGCTTCTTTGGATTGTCTCTATACAATATTATTATTTATTACTTATGAAATTTAAATTATGATAGAATAAAAATTTACTTATTAAGCGCCATTAAAGTCAAAAGATCTTCTGGAAATTCTTTAACTAGTTGAGGGTTGTCAATTATATGTTGAAATTGGCTCCATGCTAACTAAATAAAAAAAAAGATATAATATTTATTTAAAGATAAATTTTAACAGTTAATACGATATGATTTAATTGTCGCTCGTCAAAGTTTTAAACTTCATTACTTTAAAAAAAGAAAAGTTATCACGATTAAATAATGCATAATTTATTATTTATTCAGCGTTATTATACATAATGCGAATTCAATAACTATACGAGTAACAATTAAACCGGTACCGAAGAGTCTATTAATATTAATAACTTACTTCTAATCTAATTTTAAAGTATTTTTGCTTAGTACTACATTTTTGTTTGTTTGCTTTAAATGAATAATCTAGTTTTTCTTCAAGTTCGAGTCCGTTCAATTTTCCTTCTTTAATAAATTTATTTACAACAGCCACTTGTTCTTCTGTTAATTTGGATAAATCAGCTTTCTACAAATAACAAAACAAGACATTATTCAATGTTTTATTTTCAAACACACAAGTGAATTAAATATAAGAATAAAACGAACTTTGCATGCTTCATAAATGGGTTTGCTGGTATATTTTGTTGTATGTGACATGCATGCTTTATTATGTATTGGATAATATATTCGAGCAGGCATTACTGACATGTCAGCCAAGTATAACGTTTTTAATACAGCCCATACTTGATCAAATTTATGACTTAAATTTTCAATCGGTTCTAATACATCTTTAAATAAATCATATTTCCCATCTTCAACTGAAAAAACAATTGGTTTATTTTAAATATAAGTTTTTTTTAAATAAATTATTACTCAAAATTATCTCACCAGAGTTCAAATAATCTTCAATGTCACGAATACCACATTCAAAATCTATAAACTGATTGTTAATTGTGTTTTCGCATTTTTTAATATCCAAATCAGCAAAATTTATGTGATCAGCGTTTACTTGCAATAGTCTTTCAGTTACGTCCTTGCTTACTTCTGGCAATCTAAAACAATAATTATTAATTACTAGTAATAGCATATTATAAACTGTAAAAAGTAATATAACCAGAGTGGAAAAATTAATAACAATATTTAATAGCGAAATTAATTTATCATACAAAATCTGAAGCAATTTTGTATATATTATGTACAAAATATATTATGATCAAATTATGGTATCCATTAAATGCATAATGGATACAATCCACTTTACCACCTATTATTTCATTTATTTATATAAACGTATAATTTTGTCATCGTAATTACATAGTGTTTATGGATATTCAATGTTTTGTTTAAGCAAACATTACAGTCTTCACAAATTAAATACACAAAAATAAAAATCAATCATACGTATAACATTTATTTATATTTTGTTTTACTAGATTTACTCACAATACAATATATCCATTTCGACTGGGAACTCTTGTTACTGCACAATTCTTATGTTTATGTATTATGTTTTGACATAATTTAGTACAGCGTGAAATGAACAACATCTTGTAAACTAAACTTAACTATCGAAAATACACAAAATTTTAGTAAAATTTGATTTTATGTTTATATATTCAATTACAAGACTAAACTTTGCTGTATTATAGTAATTAGTTAGTAATTTTCCAGTTCCTATGTTGTTCTTAAATCCTTACACAGATAAGTATATTTCTTATTCGCTTTTTACGCTTTTAAAAAAAATTGATCGCCTTATCATTTCGACAATTATCAATAATAATTTAAGGTTAACTCACAGAATTTGTTATCAACGGGCATCAGCTGCAGATGCGGCCTCAGAAGACGCACGACAAATATTTAAATAAAAAATTATGTTATTATGTTTTTTTAGAACTGTCTAATTAATTTTATTTCAGTTATACAAAAATATTTGTATTTTATATTTAAAAAATATGTTTGATAAAAAGTTATTAAATGCTTTTGCCCAAATATCCCACAAAAATTTAATTAATATATTAAAAGATTTGCCTGGACCCAAAGACTTAATTATTGAACACACACTTTTCAAGCCACTCGAAATGTTCATCGATATGAAAAGTTTAAGGTATGATGGCATTATTACCAACTTGAAACGTTAATGATATTCGTTTAGTTTTGTTTCCGTTGCAGACTTTACGGTGTGGACAAGGTATATAAACTACAAGAATCAGTCAATCCAATTACTAATCGACAATGTATTTTTTTGGTGTCAGCTAATTTAATTGCGACAAAAATTATCTGTGATCTCATCAATTCGCGTTTAAGTATGTCAAGCTTGTCTGAAAATATTATAAAAATAATTCTTGTCCCCAGGTCATTAATTACTATTGAAAAACAATTCGAAGAAGAAGGTGTTTATGGATATGTGAAAATATTCGAATTTCAGTGGGATTTCATTCATTTAGGTGATTCGTTATTGTCACTGGAGATGTTCGATTTTTATAAAAACGTATTTGTGGAAGAAAATCAGTCGTTGTTGTTACCTGTTGCTAAAGGCCTATGGACAGCTTTTATGGTCTTGGGATACCCTAAGACTGTGTGTGTGAATGGAAAGTTTTCTGTTGCTGTTCATAAGTTATTAAACAGATTTTTTATAGAAAAAGGAAGGCCTAAAGTGAAAAACGAATCGTGTTTTTGTATATTAGACAGAGACTTTGATTATGCAAGTGTTTTGTTAACACCTTGTACATATTCTGGCCTTTTGGATCAAGTAGTCGGTATTCAAAATGGTATAGTAGAAATTCAAAAAACCGATGGGACCACATCTGTTAAAAATTTATGTAACCCCGATGAAACCTACGAATATGTAAAATACAAACAATTTAGTGATGTATTGAATTACTGGAAATCGAAATCCAAAGAGTTGCAAGATAAATTGGAAAAGAGTAAGAAACTACAGTTAGATGAAATGAAACAATATGTCACACAAGAGCTACAAAATGTCCTAATGGCAAAGAAAAATCTTGCGTTTCATATTGACGCGTCTGAGGTTGTGTCGCGAGTGATTGGTGATAAATTCATTGATTATATTACGCTGGAAAAAAATATGTTGGAAAATAGAAGTCGTAGAGAAAACTTAAATCGTATAGAAGATTTAATGGCCTTTGGAAAAGGTAGTGCGACTAATATACTGCAACTAATATGTTTATTTTCATTAACCCAAGACGGGTTTTCATCTGTGGAATTAAACAATATTAAAACAAAATTTTTACACCAATTTGGGTTCAACTACTTTGAGACATTTCACATTTTAGAAAAAATGAATTTAATAGTGAAGCATGATAATAGTTCTGTTCTGCATAGTAATTTGAATAAAATTATGTCTATTAATAAAACTAAACAAATGATGCAAAACATGATGCAAAAGCTACGACTCGTAGACGATAGTGAACATTGTATGAGTGCTGCATTTGGTGGATCGTACGTGCCCGCTATTGGTAAATTGATTGAGATAATGTGTAAAGAAGAAATGCCCGAAGAAGAAATTATTAAATTATTGTCAAACTATTTATTCCAGATTAATGACTTTAAGACTGGTATAAAAGTAGTGTATGTTATGGTAGTTGGAGGTGTAACGTATGCGGAACAAGCCGCTCTTCATTTTTTAGAAAAATCTATGAACATAAAAATTATTATTTTCAGTACAAATATATTAAATGGCAATAATTTAATAAATTCTTGTTTATAGCTTTAATTATTACGTATTATAAAATACTTTATTTTGTAAAAATATAAAATCATTATTGAAATATTATTATATTATTACTATGTGAAAAAAAAAAAAGAAATTTGATGACATTTCGGTTGTGTATACAATAATTGTACGATGTAATCGCTTACGGTGTGTTAATAGTGGAATTTTATTGTAAGTCAAGTTTCTTGTTCCGAATGTGTACGTTAAATTTAAATAAAATACAAAAAGTATTTGGAATATATTTTTATGTTTATTTGCATTAACTGTGTTTATATTGTATTCTACGTATTACCTATTCGGGTACATGATGATTAAAGCAAAAAATAATGGTTTGTGTATAAAAAGCATTTTATTTCAAACCCTCTACTCGCGAGGGCGGAGGTCTTCGAAATACAACACTTCAAATTTGTAAGTGTATTTCCCGCGGTTTTGAAAATGTTTGATACTGCGGTAACGGTGTACACCGCAGACCGCTTTTAAACCGCTAACACAGTCGACGGTATACGACGTCCGTGTGAATTGTGGAATCGAATTTGGTACCACTGTCGCTGGACGCATGCGCACATCGCGATCGAACAAGGAAAAAAGAAAAACGTACGTCATCGATCGACTTCACGGTAAAATAATCGGAGTGAGACCATCGACCGCGCGGCCTCGTTCTTTCTTTCTTTACCAGGCGTCGACGCTGCACTATACCCGTCGTCGAACATCTCCTCGTTAATTCCAAACGTCAAATTTTTCACAAACCCCGTTCGTTCTCTGTAAGTACCGTCGTCGCCATTCAATTGCCGACGACGTTCTCGTACGTCAATCACGTCATTTCAAATTGTATTTAATTTAGTTTGACTCGCCATGTTTGTTCAAGGTCTGCGTGTCGTCAAGTCCGCCATATTGAATCCGCTACACATACGATCCGTACAGAACGGGCGACAGATACTTACCGAAAAAATTACCAATATGTAAGTATATCGTTTAGTGTGTAACTAAAGTTAACGACAATCGGCTAAAAAACGCAGTGTACCCGATACGACGAACGTTCATTGTTCGGCGTTTGACGAAAACTCGTCGCGAGACGTGCGCTCGCCCCGTCGTACCCGTACCCGACGCGCACAAGGTTATGCCGTATCGCGTGGAAACAAAGTGGTTTCTGTTTGCACTTTTGCAATTTCTTCTCGTTTTTCTCTGCGTTTCACGTTCCTAAGTGAATTCTATCCGAATACCACTAGATTTATAAATATTCCGACGGTATTTGTAATGTTCGATTGGACACGCCAATTCTAACCTCAATTATATATTTTACACGTATTGCAATGGCTTTGTTCCACGTCTTTACGATTTCCTTTCTCGCGTTTCGTGTCCACGCCAATTATTCATTCGACCGTAAGATTCTGCAATGACGAAAAAAAAAGGTGAAAGCTTTAACACCATTCGTGTAAATTGGTTTTTATAATATAAAATATTTTTATAAAATAATCTAAGCGCAATCCTTTTGTTGTAATCGAGACAACTACTGTACGGCTGCAGGGGTTCGACACGTCCATTGAATTATATTGGGAATTAAATGTATGTTGTGTGTAGTACATGTGGTACACATGGTACGAGCCTTACAGACTTGTTTTTTGATTACCACCTAGTTTAACATTTAAGCAGCTGTGTTATAGCTTAACTCCACTACCATGTTCTTGTAAATATTCTCCTCATGCTCTGTCTACTAATATTAAATTTATTATATGTATATGTAAATGAATTTTTTCTGCACAATTTTTATTTATCTGATCCTTAAATAGCTAGTCTCCCAGGATTAATTTTATAATAAGTTTTAATAATATCTGTTATTTACTATACACCTATAACCTTTACAATTTTTTTTTTTTTTAATATAAAATAGGAAAATAACCTGTGAATTTTAAAATTATATTTCTTGTTTTATAGGTCTTACTCAAGAAATGGTGGGGGTAGTGGAAGAAGCAACGGCTCTTATGGAGGCCAGAGATCGTCATATGGTGGAGGCGGCGGTCGTGGTGGTGGAATGGGCGGTGCCAAAAAAAATCCTGGTGCTAATTTACAAGCGCCTAACTGGGATCGAGTTCAACTTAGACCATTCAAAAAGGAATTTTATGTACCTCATCCTACTATTGAAAGAAGGTAAATATTTAATAAATACTTCTATGTTGATTTATGAATTTAATCGCTTTTGTAGATCCTATGAAGAAGTTGACAAGTACCGTACAAGTAAGGATATCACTGTAATGAGTTCAGATAGAAGTCCTGTTCCATATCCAATTCAACATTTTAAAGAAGCAAATTTCCCTGACTATGTTATGACAGTTATACGGTAAAAAATTGAACTTCTAAAAAAAAAATGTATATGTTCTGTTAAACTCATTGTTTTATACTACTATAGTAATGAAGGTTTCACCGAACCGACCCCTATTCAAGCACAAGGTTGGCCTATTGCAATGAGTGGTAAAGATATGGTTGGTGTAGCCCAAACTGGTTCTGGAAAAACATTGGGCGTATGTTATTTTATATATTTATTATTCATAAAGAACTTATTTTTATTATTATTTAACGTACATATATTTTTTCAGTATACTTTGCCTGCTGTAGTTCACATCAATAATCAAGAGCCGTTGAAAAAGGGTGATGGTCCAATCGCTTTGGTTCTGGCTCCAACTAGGGAGTTGGCTCAGCAAATACAAAAGGTTGCTGGATTATTCAATCAGTCAACCTACTTGCGGTCAACTTGCATATACGGTGGAGCACCTAAATCCCATCAGGTATAATAAATTACATAAGAAACGAGGTAAAGAAAATTGATTTCATTAAATTGTTCAATTTATTTACTTTGATATTTCTCAGTATACCATTAATCAGTTTTGTTTTTATTCATTGCAGGCCGCCATTTTGAAATTCGGTTTTGCAGAAACGGTTTTTTTATTTAATGAAATAATAATATAACCTTAAATTACGCACAGTGTTTTTGGACTTTTGACTTTTTTTTTTAATTGTCGTGTTCATGCATCTGGAGCGGCGCTGCAAACCGAATTAATACAATTTATGTGTCAATTGGCGGCCATTTATTTGTCGGTTCAACATAACCGATACTTTTACTTCCTTGAACTCTCATCCTAGATTTACTTCCTAGTCATCGAAAAACAGTCAGCATGTATCTTCATCGCAGCACTGAACAAACAGTAAGTTAAAACTTATTAGTTTTTCGAACAAGGAGTTCTCAGTGCCCAGCGATGAAACAGCATTATGAAACTTAAATTCCTTAAAAATAAGAACAATTGAAACTCAACAGTAATTCTTAAATTATATTATTTGTTCTAATAATATGTTAATTAAAATTTAATGTAGGCTAGAGATCTAATGAATGGCGTTGAGATTGTTATTGCTACTCCTGGTCGTCTATTAGATTTCTTGGAATCCCGTGCCACCAATTTACAACGTTGCACTTACTTGGTTTTGGATGAAGCCGACCGTATGCTTGATATGGGTTTTGAACCTCAAATTAGAAAAATCATACAACAAATTCGTGTACGTGTTATAATACATCTTATTTTATTGTTAAAAAATTTAACAAAACGTTTTATGTATAGCCTGACCGTCAAGTTTTGATGTGGTCAGCAACATGGCCCAAAGAAGTTCAGAAATTGGCCAATGATTTTTTGAGCGACTACATTCAGTTGAATGTTGGTTCTTTAACCTTGTCTGCTAACCACAATATTTTGCAAAACGTAGACGTGTGTCAAGAACACGAAAAAGAAGACAAATTAATGGATCTGCTACAAGACATCAGCAACATGGAAGAAAACAAAACTATCATTTTTGCAGAGACTAAGCGCAAGGTTGATACAATTACACGCAAGATAACAAATATGGGGTATGTTAAAAATTACTTCGTATATATGGTGATCCTCATTTAAAGAAACATACATTGTTTCTTCTCATTGGTGATTTGAATTGTAGTCCTTATAGATTCCATTTTATGATGATCGTATTCAAAAAACATTCATTGTGTTGTTTAATTTGTCCTCTAAGAAGATCTGAAAATGTTTAAAATTATCTGTAGGTGACATTAATATGACTGTTATATATTTATTAATTTATATATATACAAATCTTTTACCTTGGAATTTATATATGTAGATTCTATTTTATGATGATCCTATTTTAAAAAACATACATTGTGTTGTTTAATTTGTCCTCTAAGAAGATCTGAAAATATAAAAATAAATTGTTAATCATAATATGATGAATTAAATAAAATAAAATAATCTATCCAATTGTAGAACAATTTATTTTATATTGTAGGGCTAGAGCTGTTGGAATCCACGGAGATAAATCGCAGTCGGAACGTGACCATGTGTTGAAACGTAAGTACACATTCAATTAATTTAATAAATTTATATATAATTTAAATAACAAATATATATTTGTACATTTATTCAGAGTTCAGAAATGGAAGAGCTAATATTTTGGTTGCCACTGATGTTGCTGCTAGAGGTTTGGGTGAGTAATGCATTAATATATAATTAATTGTTTGCCCGTTATTCTATAAAGTTTTATTTTCCAGATGTTGATGATGTGAAATTTGTTATCAATTTTGATTATCCCAACAACTCTGAAGATTACATTCACAGAATTGGCCGAACTGGTCGGTCATCTCAAAAGGGTACTTCATACGCATTCTTCACCCATTCCAACAGTAAACAAGCGAAGGACCTTGTAGCTGTACTTACTGAAGCAAACCAACGTATTGATCCTAAATTAGCTGCAATGGCTGCACGATCCTTCCGTAAGTATCCTGTTCTATTCTTTTTTTAAATTCTGACACTGATTATGTTCTTTATTATTCTAGCGAGCGGTGGTAACAAATGGTACGGCGGCGGTGGTGGTGGTGGAAACAGATCTTGGGGTGGCGGAAGACCTGCCCACAGGAAATTTTAACTTTTTAAACAGTATTCCATGTATTAACGATCAATTTGAAGTTCTTGACTTTGGCGGTTGGAAATGATTCTGTTTTATTTATATTGTAAACTATGATTGTTCATTCCTCCTTATTCCATCCATACAATATCAGCAGTTGTATTTAAAGATTTGACTTTGGAATTAACATATATATTAAATAATGAGTTTTCTAATCATTTTTCTATTTATTTTTAATATCCTTTGGCTGAGAAACCCAGTTTTTTGGTTATTCTGTAGTTTGAAATAATGCATCAGTCTTCGATAAAAACGCAGGAAAATAATATGTTAAGGTGATAATTATTCATAATAAAAAGATGTTCCTTGTTTAATTAATAAGGTAACAGTTATAAAAATGTTAAGCTTTCATAGTTTCTTCGAAAAATTAACAATTATAATTTAAAGTAGTATTGTAAGTTTTTGCTTTTCATACATTAGATTTTTAAAACTAAGAATACTTAATTTGACATTTGTATTAATTTTTCATAGTATAATAATTGATGTTGGATAATTAAAACATTGTTTAATGTTGTCTCCACAAGTTGCATTTTAAATAGATAAATATGTGTATGACATACTAATCATTTCATTTTAATTGATAATTTCAATATCTAACCAAATAATGTAAATGAATTAAATAAAGAATCTTTCAATATTTGTAATTACGCGTTTTTTCATTTATACACGTTACCTGTGTATATAAAATAATATAAAAATCTGAACCATTGATAAGTGGTAATTTTCTTTTAACCGTTCAAAGGTATGAAACAAAGATCAGAGATAAATTTATAATATAACACATTAAGTATGCAAGGTATTCTCTGAGGAAATTAAAAAGATTGTATGCCTGTCTAATGTGTGTATTTTTTTCTAAAATAATTTTGTAAATAATGGTGCACTGCCTAAATATACTTGATAATTTTTGTTATTAAGTTAAATTACAAAATATTCATTAATAAATTTAATTAACAATGTTATAACAATTATTTCAAATAATTCATTAAATTCAAAATCATACAAATTTTAAATTAATACTTTGTTAATAAATAAATGAAAATAACTAACCTTGTAAATTGTTCAAAAAAAAAAAATTATACATATGTCAATATCTCGTTTTTTATAAATATTTGTTTCTGGCTCTTGGTAGTGCTGTTAGTTTTTATTTAAAAAACAAAATATCATTTTCAGTTTTTGCGTAATGTGAAATTACTCGTCATTGAATGAGGACAAATTAATGGAACGCAACCATTGATTAAACACATATATTTAATCAATGGCACAACTAAAGAATATGGTTCATAATATTTTAATGAATATTTTGTATTCTGGTGATTTATCTTGACTATACTTTCAACTTGTTTGTGGCCAGCTAGAAAACGAATGTTATATTATTATAGACGCTAATACATAAATATTTTATATAGATTATCGTAATTATTTAAAAAAAATTCAAATCATTAATGAATTTGTAGAGAACTTGGACCCAGCGGGTAAAGTATTTCTTGCTTAGGTGTCACAAAAATAAACACACTATCGCAGTTGATAGATTGAAATAAGTATATAACAACCTGCGGCTCCTGAAAAATTGTTAGATTTTCATGCCGTTTATAGAAAAAAAAGGAAAATTATTTTTAATTAATTATTATTAGTAGTGTTGGTCCACGAATAAAAATAATTTTCATTGCTAGCGATAAAATCGATACCTACCATTTGAATAAATACATCTGTTGGTGAACAGACATTTTCAGTTGTCATAAAAAGTAAATACTATACACACGTCTAAGTGTTTCGACTACAAGTTTGGTACTGATGTCAATAAATTATCAAGTCCAAGAACAGAAATCGCAACAATTTACGTTTTTTCCTGGAGTAATATTTTTTTTTTATGTTTTTATCCGAAAAATACTTGGTTAAGATTATAACGTATGTTACTTTACTCATTACGCGAGTGATTAGGATTTAGGATGCAATAATACAGCATTTATGGATTAATGTAGTGTTGTAAGCCGACTTTTCCAAGTCCGTTTTACAGTATAGGTACTTATGTGTGGTGAGTCGAATTTCCAAACACCATAACACAATATGTTAACATGATTAACAGAATAAATTGTATTTAACAACAATATCGTATGTATTTGGATTAATGTAGCTGTAGCTGGCAGAGAGACATTTTCCTGCACCTCACTATTGGACTGACTCGTTTTTGTGATACCTACATATTATAGGTATAAATAGTATTACAATAATATTATTCTTAATTAATGATAAATGAGTCATAATTACAAATAAGATCATTCTAATGATTATAAGATAAATATAATATTATATCTAATATAACGAGTGTAGTAATTCTGATGTGTCATATGAACAATGTTTCATGATTGTAGTGTAATACTGAGGCAGCACCAGTTTTTTTTATGGTCATAAACATCACCCGAGCTCTATAATATATATTATTTAGTTACTACCAATAGTTCGAAACGAAGGATCAACGAACCAGACAATCGATTTATAACGATTCCTAATTTTAAATTCTGGCTCACAGGCGATTTAAAGCCGTAATAAATATTATAATCGATAATAACTGCGTGAGTTTTACAGCGAAACATTTCATTGACGATTTATTTGAGTTGTATATGAGTTCACTCATTTGCCATTTAAATGTTGTAAAAATAGTGGGATATGAGTGAAATGTGTTTTATAAAATTATTAGTCGACGAGATAAACCATACTTTATTATTCAAATAAAAATAGTTTCATTGATACGCGTTACAGTTATTGCGTTATACATAGAGTGATTAAAAAAAAAATTAGATCCGTAATAAATGAATATTAACACCTAAAAAAAAAAATATATAATATATCCGTAGAAATAAAAAAATAGTTTATAAAATACGTTATTTATACTAAAATATGTCGAATAAAACGAATTCAGCACATGTGTACAGTGTACATGTGGTGTAACGGTAAATAATATGTTTTGTCCCCTCATTTATTACGGATTTCAAATCTGGCAATTTTAACAAGTGCTTAAACACATTAAAACTTTGTAATTTTTATAACGGTAGGTACTGCAAAATTAAAATTTCAAATACAGACAACACCGACATCCAAGGCCGTAGCCAGAGGGGAAGGTTCAGGGTTCAGACTTCCCCCGAAATTTTTCTTAAAATAAAATTTAATGATTTATATTCTATTATTTTTTTATTTTATTTCGTATTTATATACTCTCAACCGCTCCCAACAAATAAATTTTTTGCTGGCTACGGTCTTGCCGACATATATATATACGTTTTTATTGTTTTAAATTTTAATTCTTTTTAGTGCAAATTTATAATACCGTAAAACGTCGACGAAATATGGCGATATATATATATTATATAAAATAGGTCGTGCAATTTTCTCGAAAAATTGTTGCAATCGCATAAGCTGTATTTTTATGCGTGCTGGAACGAGCGTTTTTTTTTTTAATATATTCGCGAACGCGAAAAAATTGACTTTAACCAATTAATAATAAAATTTTTTAGTGTTCGTTTTGTTTTCTTTCCTACGCGCGTTTTAGAATTTCACCGTTTCGCACTACACCACTGAGTTTAATATGTACCTACTAATACACTGAAGAGCGTATAATTTCAGTTTCGAAAAATTCTTTTTCTCACGAAAACGCCGTTCGACCGACGGCATTTTGTTTCCTATTTTTTTTTTTTTTTTTTGACTAAATTTTTGTCTTTCCCCCACCCCAAGTGCAGTAATTTTTGGAAAAAAAACCGCTGAAATAAATATATATAAATGAATACGTTTATACGACGAACGGGTGTTAGCAACGACCACAAGATGTCTCTAGTAGTGTATCGTCGCGTCGTCTGCGTTGCTACTGCGGTTCCAATACGTGCCGTTAGATGGTGCTATTGACAAGCTTTGTATCGGCGTACCGACCGGACCGGTTCGTTCGCGTCCGTTTCTTCCGGCGGTTTTCGCGAAACGCTCGTTCGCCGGTCACGTAAAACGATTGTACGCTCGCCGTACCGTCTTCGACTTGCGAGGAGGTCGAGACGGTGTCGTTGACCACTAGCGAGCATCACGACTCGCGTCCGTACAGCTGCTCGATTCGCCCGGTAGTGTTCGTTGATAAGTAGGCCACGACACGACGGCACAGGCAACTCCGGCTCCCTTTCAAGACGAATAAATCTTTCGCCTTTTACTAAAGATTTCCGTGGAGGGGAGCATTCTAAGGAGTCTAGAAATCCAATTTTTCAATTGCCCGACTTTCGAGTTGGGCTCAGATCGCACGAATTTTATTGTTAAATCCTTATTACTTTTTAATTTCCGTTATTTCGTCGTGGTCGTCCACGTCGTCAGACGTGGCGACTCTCGTCTCGAGTTACACGGTTCGGTTGCTCATTATTTCCAAAGTGGTGCGTTATTCTTATTAATAATTGTAATCGAAATATTTACACTGAAATGTCAACGTTTAAGGTACGGTTTCCAGGCGCGACTGGTCGCCGAGACCAGTCTTCGGTGACGTAAAAAAAACCGTCAAATTCTGTATCTGTATTCTCAGTATCATTATGGTTTTCGTGCAGTGAGGGCTAGTGTTTTCAAGTTTAAATTTTATATTTACTATGAGTACGAATAAAATTATTAACAATAATAAAATAATGTTACTTCTTCTTGAGGAAGAATTACAAGAGGACGATGATTTATTAATCACAACACAATCCGAACAAAGAGAAAAAGTTGATGCACTTAATAGGAAAACTGCACGGGACAGTCGAAATTCACTATCCAAGAATTGGTTTGTGATTGAAATAAATCAACGGTCGCGCGCGACAATCGCCGCAATACACTGCTCTCGGACCGGTAGTGTCGCCGGTCGCCAACGACAAAGTCCAGTCGCGCGTTGGAAACCGGTCAATAGGAATTACATACGAACAGTCGGACGGCGACCGGTCGCGCCTTGGAAACCGTACCTTTACAAATGTTTTCATACGATTCGAATTTGATGATGAACCAATAGATAGATGACTTTAATAAAAATTAAATAATCGTGCACGTGTATTATTGTGAAATCGAAATTACTGTTATTTTTCATCGTATTTATCACGCGTGTCCGATGATCGATCAGAAACAGTCGGGTCACAAAGACGATATTTCCGACTGATCAGTCATTTGTGTTTCACGCGGATCAGTCACGAGAAATCGGGTCGGTCGTGTTGAGATAACAACATGCGAATTATTGATTTTGACGTCCGTCAAAAAACAACGTTGCCGTGAATACAAAACGTTTCTGTGTTCCGTGACTGAAGGAATACTGACGGATCGGGTTCGGATAGAAAACCGATTGGCGAATGTAACACAGAGGCGTAGCCAGTATTTTTATTTGGGGGGACTAAGGTTGATAATTTTTTTAAATAGAGGCTTACATACATAAGCGTGCGCAGACATTACTGGCAGGGTAGTCATAAATGATACATTACACATCGACATTTAACATGAACAAAAATTTTTAGAGATAGGGTAACTTTATTTAACTGCATTTACCATAGTAAACAATTATTTTATAAGTAATAATATAATGTAATATACCTAAATTAGTTAATAAGTAAAAATTTAACAACACTATTTTATATATAATAAACATATTAGATATGTTTTAATTATAATTCCATACGCCTTTTGGTTGGTGTGTTGATTTTGAAATATTCAATAACTTCATCCACGTCTATATTATAAATTAATAAAATAAAATTATGATAAATTTATTTTATCATAGCAGTTACTAACGACGATATATATTTTTTAATTTTTCCAATATTCTTATTTCTTACATTTTACCGTTTACGGACATGTTGAAATGGTCAAACATAATATCTGCGGGGGAGTTGTTGTTCGCAGAGTAGTCAAATGCCTACCCTGACTACCCCGTGCGCACGCTTACGCTTACATAGGATCCTTCAGGAAAATACCTGTTATATATTATGACGTGAGCATTATTACATTTCGCCCCCCTGGCTACGCCACTGATATAACGATATATAAATTTAGCGAATCGATTTTTCCCACGACTTGAGACTGACAGTAATCTGTTGGTTACGAATTAAACTATAATTATAATTGGAGAGCAAATAACAATTTTGACCCCCCTCCAATAAAAAATTCCTGGGTACTCCTCTGGTCCAATTTGCTGACAGACTTTTATACAAAATCAGCAAATATAAACGTTTCTAAGATTTTATTTTCTGGGTTTTGGTAGTTTAAAAATATAAAAAAATTTCACTTCGTTATTGCAAAATATAAATCAAAACAACTTTTCGAATTTTCCAAAAATTTTAATTATTTGATTCAAGATTATTACAGTTCAACAACACGAGAGAATACAAATTAAAATTCGTTCTGAAAACTAATTCTATTGAAACTAAAACTAATTTAATGAAAACTAACAAACGATTCTGATCGCTCTAATAAATCGTCATAACACATTTCATTCAGAAAAATTTATTATGTAGCTTCATATTTTATAACAACCCACGTGCACTAATACAAAGTACTAGTTAAAGGATTACTAAAGGCATAGGATTTTTCGTCAAATTAATAATACTTCACATTTTTAATAGTTACGATTTATTATATTGTAATATAATATTGGCAAATATAGTCTCTATACCGTTAATCCGTTATTTAACAGAAATTTTGTCGAGTGCGTTAATATAACTACTATTAACATAAAAACATTGAAAAAAAAAAACGAATCACCGTTACGAATATTACCGATTAAAAGTAATTTAAACTTAAAAATAATTATCATTAATATATATATATATGTATATATATAATAATGCAAGATTTTTTTTTAATAGTATGAACAAAGTGTATACAACAACACCGTGAATACTTGCACGACTTATTCAATAAATATAATGTATTCATTAAACTGAAATAAGTGTTACAATAAATATTAATAATATTAATCCGTAAAAAAAAAAAAAACCGAACAATTATTCTCATTTGGTTTAGAGAGATTAAATTCGAGTTTCGTGAAAGATTTACAATTTAAATCAATATCCAACACGAAATACCTATTATTTATTATTATAATAGTGCGAATATGAATTATGTAAAAATGAACCCTGTCTATTTAAGCAAAAAGATTTGTCGTTTTTCATATATATATATATATATATATATTATTATATATTAAACGAATGTAATTTTTAAATATTCGAGACGTATATTTACTTATTATATGTAGTTACTTATACAATTAAAATATAATATTACTTGTTTAAATTATAGATATTGATGAATAGAGCAAAGGACAAACAGTTTTACGTGTTTATGTATATATATATAAAAAAAACAATAGCACGAATAAAAGAAATGCACTTTAATGTAGAAACTTACAGAAGAACATTCAGTATTTTACGCGTTCAGTTCTAATCAAACGCCTTAGTTTATCGACAAATTGGGTCACATAATAGCTTATACAAAAAAAAAAAAGAAAAAAAAGTTAACTTACACATTAATAATATAAAGCTTAAAACTTTTCTTTGATCTCTATTATAAAAAAAAAGAAAAAAAAAAGAATAATAAAAAGAAAACATCTCAATAAAATAACAATATGATACACAATATGATTTAGTTGGAGAAAAAAAATCCGAGACATTGTATTGGTCGACATTATATTGCACCACTACGCAAAACTAGTAGCTTTCCGCATTTATAAATAGAAATACGAATTTTTCATATCAGTCTTTCCATTTCCCCCAGATTTGTTAAAGATGCCACAGAAAAATATATGTAAAACATTTTCCTTTTATCGTTTTAAATAAATCCCTTAAAATCTAAATTAGGGAACATCGCGCTATACATCGTTTAACAAATATCACAGATCGAGTATTATTATTTTTACAATATAAATTAATAGACAAATAAAAATTAATATCATAATGTTAATTTTATCGAGTTTATACAATTTACATGGACTTGTTATAAAAAATTGACCCTTGGCAAAAAAAAAAAAAAAGGAACTCATTCGAATTGTCTAAATATTCGTATAAAACACAATTTTTATACTTCTTTAAGACTAGTTAAATATTTTAATTTTTTTTTTTTTTAGGTTAGGAAGTAACCATATTTTGTCAATATTTTATGCATTTCTTCTGGATGTTTCAAGTTTACTGTGCATTTCAAAAGAAAGTATTAGATTATAATAAAAGATAATTAGCAATAAAGTTAACTTTATTAATTAAATTTGGAATGTGACTTCGTTTTGCAATTAAACACTGGAAGAAAAAAAAATTTAGCCCCTAAATCCAAAATATTTTTATAATAAGAAGTCACAATTGTTAAATATACGAGTTTTTTACGTTTCATTTATTGTTGGACCGTTTGCGGTTGACCGTAGTATGGATATCCTGCTTGCGGTACGGTGGTATATCCGTTTGGAAACGCTTCTTGTGTGGCAGTTGGGGGACGGTTCTGCTGGAAGAACTTGTGTGTAAGTAACGGCTGTATGGAAGCATCACCAGCACTGTTCTGCATCATATACTGCGGTGGCAGGGTACTCGCATACATATCAGCCATGTTCGAGAATTGACGTTGTTGGTTATAACGATTTGGTTGATAGCTAGCACGTGGATTATTAGTATAACCATTTTGTCCGCGATTGTATCCGACCGTATTCTATATGTAAAAAAACAAGTTATATATTATATTACTCATCGACTTACTAATGATGGCTATAAATTATATAGTATACAAACATTAATTATATATTATAACTTATACCTGATTCTGTCCGTATTTTTGACCAGCGTTTCCATTATATTGTTGTGTTTGATACTGCGGATTTTGGAACTTTGGAACATTACGAGGAATATTGTTAGCTCCAGTCTGGTACGCTCCATTTTTGTGTTCGTTATTGTAACCTTTGTTTTGATAGTTTTGACCATTCCCGAACGTTCCGCCGTTAGAATAATTAGTTGCAGCATTGTTATAATTGGTGAAGTTATTTCCATAGCCGCTGCCTCCTCCGTAACCAGACCCGTTTGCATAGTTGGCATTTGCAGGTCTAGCATTGTTCTGTCCATAAGGTAACTGAGTAGCCAATGGTGTATTGACATCACGATAACGGTTGGTCCACTTAGCTCGACCTAATAAATTTGTTTCAATTATTATTTGAATAATAATAAATTAAAATTGATCAAAAGTTTCATAAAGTTAATTTTAATATTCAAAGCGACACTACAATGAAATATATGAAAATAAAAAAGTAATATCTTTAATAATTATAACTAAAACAAAATTAACAGTAATCTGAAGAGATGCGTGACATTAACCTTTTGATTAAGAATAATACAAAATACGCATTAAATTTAGAAATTAACGGAATTATTTTTACTTACTTTTACCTTTAAAAAGGGGCCTATGTTAAACTAAATTATAATAAATGTTTGTAGGGGACTGGCCTTATTTGTTGAAACACAAACAAGGCTAATTAAACCTACCTTTTTTATAGCGATATTTTAAGAATTGTATAATAAAATTATCATACAAACATTCATATATCGCAATAGTTATTTGTAAGATTAAAGGAGTATTATACTACATTATATGTTTGAGGGGGACTGGCCTCATTTGTTAATCACACAAAATGATGCTAATTAGACCCACAATAATTTCTGTAGCGATATATTAAAAAGTTGTATAATATAATAAAATACACATATTAATTTTCATATCGCACAGTACACATATCAACTATTATTGTTACCACAAAAATGAAAATTGATTTATACTGAAAATTCAAAAATACTAAATTACTAAATAATAAACCATCAGTGACTGATTAAGCAAGTGAATTTGTATTACATTTTGAGATCAATATATATATATATATATATATATATATATATATATATATGAGAATATACCTAACCTCCCTCCCATAAAACTTTGAATAGAATATAGGTATACATTTATTTATTTAGGCCTATTAAATTGCACACAGATTAAATTTCTCCACAAAAAATTTAATAAATAATGCTGAAAATTTGGCATATATTATTAAGCAGAACAATTTTCATGCCTGTTTAAATTTGATGATACTAAAAATATGGAGAAAAAAAAAAAAACTGAAAAATTGCTTTTGAGTAGAAATACATGGTAACATTTTTTTGGTTTGATTCCAAGTCTTAGGGTAATTTCTACTACCATCATTACATTTTAAACTAAAGTTTAGTTTTTAAATGACCAATATATACATACTAGACATATGATTCTTTGCCATATTTGCCATTTCAACGAGTTCTTCTGGGACCATTTGATGAGCTTCTTCCAAAATTGAAATAAGATCTTTGGCTTGACGCATGTTATTTGAAGAAAAGAATGTATAAGCAATACCAGCTTGTTTAGAACGACCAGTTCTGCCAATCCTGTGCACATAATCTTCCGAAGAGTTGGGGTAATCAAAATTGATAACATATTTTACATCATCAACATCTATTAAATATAAATAATTTGAAATAAATTGAGAAAAACCGAAATTATTAAACTGAATTTACCTAATCCTCGTGCAGCAACGTCGGTAGCAACCAAAATCGGTGATTTTCCATTTCTAAATTCATTTAATACATGATCTCTATCTTGCTGGGATTTATCGCCATGCATAGATGTTGCTATATACCTATTATGACAAATATAATATAATACATTTAAAATAAACGCGTTTGTTTTTAGTTTTTACCCTTCATTCTTTATTTGTCTAGTTAGTTCGTCGACCTTTTTCTTCTTTTCAACAAAGATAATAGCTTTGAACCCAGGTTCATTAGAAATTTTCATTAAAAGATCAAACAATTTATAATCTTTCTCCTGATCTTCACAAACTTCAATTAATTGTTGAATATTATGATTAGCAGCAAGTTCTAAAGAGCCTACATTGATTTGAATGTAATCAACTAAGAAATCTGCAGCTAATGCTTGGACCTCTTTAGGCCATGTCGCAGACCACATCAATACTTGTCGATCAGGCTGAAAAAGATATACAATATTTAATTACAATTTACAATGAACACATATATGTTTAAACTGTTATATTGTTTACCCTAATCTGTTCAATGATCTTTCTGATTTGAGGTTCAAATCCCATATCTAACATTCGGTCGGCTTCATCGAGTACTAAGTAAGTAACACGTTTTAAATTAGTAGATCCACGTTCTAAGAAATCGATTAATCGTCCTGGAGTAGCAATTACAATTTCAACTCCATTTTGCAAATCATGCGCTTGAGGTCCTTTGGGAGTACCACCAAAAATGCAAGTGTTACGAATACTTGAGCTAAACATTTTTGCAACACTTTGTATTTGTTGGGCTAATTCTCTTGTTGGAGCCAACACTAAGGCAATTGGTCCATCTCCACGTTGAAGAGGTTCTTGGTGACTAATATGTACTGCAGCTGGCAACATATACTAGAAATATTTGATAATTTAATGTAATAATTCTTACTCGTTTTGTAATGTATACTTACTGCTAATGTTTTTCCAGAACCAGTCTGAGCAATACCAACAAGATCGCGACCACTTAACGCTATTGGCCATCCCTGAGCTTGTATTGCAGTTGGTTCAGAAAATCCTTGTTTTTTCAACTCTTGTACAACACTTTCAGGGAAATTACCTTCAATAAAGAACTGACTAGGATCTGGTACGTTTGCGCCGCGAATTGTAATCGCTTTGTCAACACGATATGAATTGACATCATCTGGACTTCTAAATAATTAAAAAAAAATATGTTTAGTAAACAATATGGCGATGTATAAACAAAATAATAACCTGTTAACAGTGTCTACGTGTGGGGAGTAAAAATCTTTTTTGAACGGTTGTAGAGATTCACGAGTCCAGTTTGGTTTTCTTAGCAGTTCACCCGGGGCCTTGTTGTTCATTGGTTTAAACATAGCACCACCAAAATCTGCATTTTCTGTGTTGCCATTTTGAGCCTTCCAAAACTGATTTCCGTAACCTTGATTTTGGGTTGCACGCTGTTGCTGATACCTGTAACATTAAAAATATTCTTTGAAGAACTTATAGGTATATTTTTCTTATTAAGTAATAAGATTAATTAATCTCTAATTAATTCATTATAAACTTAGAAGGGAAATGCCACGATAACTCAAAATAGACTGCTATTAAATAATTAATTACTAAAAATAGATCATAAATTCAATTAAAACCAAGCAAAAGTAAATAATTTACACTACAGGTAGTCTGAACACTTAAGAGCTCTGAAAAAACCGCACTGCAACAATACCATAACAAAAATGTATTTGAAACAAAAGTAAAGAATATTTAAGTTCGGAATAATGAATAATTTTGTTTAATTCAAAACGACAGTATTCTTTATATATACCTAATAATATCCTTAATTAATTTCTGTTTATTCTGATTTACAATGAAACTGAAGTTGTTGACAGCAAGACATGGTATTCTTTATAAGAATTAAAATTAAATAAATACAGATAAGTAATCCACTTGTAAAGAAAAATTGGGTTGAATATTATTTAATGTAATAGATTAGATTAGGTACAATATTCATAGAATAATATGGGCAAATTTGAGATAAAAATTAAGTTAGGAATATTAGTTATAATGAGTACCTAAATACATATTTTTAGTTTCAGCATTGGTTAAGTATAATGCAAAATAATTATAAGCACACGGTACAGATTTTTTTGTATTTTCTCTCTACAGTTATTATAGAGATGATTTTGGGATTATTATAACCACTATTAAACAAACATTATGTTTGGCTTTCCAAAGCAGATATCAACTATTTTGATACACCAAATTGGAACACAATAAATAGAGTTTAGAATTTAAATAATTGTCTATAAAACCAATAACACATTATAAAATGTATGATTTAATATAAAACTGTTAAATACGCGTGAATTAGAATATTTGAAGGAAAGCATATTTCATCAGAACGCTGGTTTATTGCGTAAAGAAAAAAAAATTTTAAATTACAAAATATAAAATTATTTACGAAACATACCATTAGTTCGTCTCTAGATGAAATTTAATTAATACTTAATTATTACCATATTTGTCTATAATCGTTTCCAGTGAATTAAAATTTGTATATCCTAAAGTCCTAAACAATAATATTACCAAATGATTTCGTTTTTAACAAATAACTTTGTACTCGGCGTGTCGTATATACCCACAGTGTAAGCGTAAACTTAAAAAAATTGTATAGTTTATAATGTATAATGAAGTGTTTCACTGGATCGATAAAAAAATTCTCAGAACGGAACGGCGACAAATTCATTAAAAACGCGTTTTTCCGATTCTTTTTTTTATTTTTCCCCACGACGTTTGTGTGACAGCGTCTAGGAAGTACTCGTTTAAAAAAAAAAAAAATAATAAAGAAATACGTTTTATTAGGTACGTATGCAATTGCCTTTATTATATTAAGTTTTAAAGATGTAAAAAATATATATATATATGTATATCATTTGTACAGAGACATAATTAATAACCGATAATAATTCCCATCAATACTTTTGTGTTACGTAACGTACGAAAAAGGTAACAAAAGGCGTTTTAATTGTAACGCGCTACCAGTCGTAAGGATTTAAAGCTGCAGAGCGACGCTACAGAAAATTTTATAACGATTCGAGAAGGACCTGGGACGATTGATAATACGAGAATTCTATCGGACAGAGAGAGAAAGGCGGAACAACACATTAAAAAGGGAACATCGGTTTTCGTCGAAATATCGAATTCCAAGATTCCCGAGCGTCCGAAATTGGATTGTTTCGATGTAAACGCCATTAACAAACGACGAGCGCTCGGGCATATAAAACGTCATACTCACATTGGATAACCGGAGTTGTTGTACATGTTTTCGGGCGCTGTTTGTGACGAGTGAAAGAACTGTAAAATAAAAACAATAGATGGGGGTCATACACACGCACACACACACCACGGGTATGGTTGTTTTTGCGTTATTGAAATATTCGCAGACTGTCCGTCGGCATACTCACCGGACTTGACGTACTACGGGAACAGAATTGAAAAACGAACGGAAACGTGCGGTTTTTATTTGCTACGGTGTGGTGTCGGTGTGTTTTTATTAATCGAAACGGGAAAACGGGCACGGTCGTTTCAAGACGGAGAAGCGGCCATGTTTGAAAGTACGTCTGCCGTTCTACATTCGCACTCCGCTGTTCGCCCTACAGCAGAACATTGTGATCGGCTCCGCGGTGACGTAATTTGATAATGGATGAGAAAAATCATTTTATACTCTTCCATGATAATTTGGAGGACGTGTGCCGTGTGAGCAAAAAAAAAAAAAAAAAGGAAAGAAAAATTCGTATGCAATCGTTTTTTTTCCCGTTCTTTCTCTATCCCATTTAAAATTATTTTTTTTTTGGAAATTTCGCCGGGAATTATTTTGGGTTTTTTTTTCCGGTACGTCGGTCAATAATTACCATATTTTTTCTACCAAAAATATTACGTTTTTTCCATATTTATCCCCATTGCTATTGAACTTTTCTGAATCATCTGTTTTTTCTTTCACCGTACCCTGATAACTTATCAACACTAATGTAATTAGGGCGTACAATTTGTTTTCAAATATTTTCTAATGCTTACCTACTTTTTTTTTTTACTCAATTTTTTTTTACCTTCTAATAACAATTTTTTAAATTTCATATCTTCTGCTACACCATTGACGTAGACACAGCAGTAATAAATGTACAAATCGAAAATCAAATAATGGTCTGTAATTATTATTACTACTTATTGTTAATATTAATAATATAAATTGACGTTTTGTTTACGCCATTCGCTATCGATCGCCTGTGTATTATAATTGTTACTTTTGAACGGTCCGAAATATTTGCCATAAAAATAATTGATTAGTTAAGACGCGGTAATAGCATTCTTCGATCTTACTTGTTTCAAAGAAAATTTTTTAATCGTCTAAACATACGTGTATTATGTTCGTATTGCATTCGCTCCTTGTCAGCGCAGTTATCTAATAATCATTGTTATACGAACGGTCGAAATTAAAATACAAATTTTATAGTTTGATTAAAAATCTTTCTTGAAATCGTACGTATTAATGCGTAATATTGTACATTAATTAAGACGATGTTAATTTAACATCAGCGTATTTTTAATATGACAGATGTCTTAAAACGATTGCGTTCGAAAATTAATTTTTTTTTTTTTTTGCGTTGTTTAGGTATATTGTTCTTAATGGCGCCGGCGGAAGAAGAAAAAGAAGTGTTGGGGTGCACATGCAATTTGGCCCCGTTCGACGTTCCAAATAAATATCTGTCAAAACCGTATATTGAAGCTTTTTTAAGAGGATTAAATGGTTTACGGAAGAACGATGTTTTCTGTGACGTACAACTCGTTTCTAAAGGATATTGCATTAATGTATACACATATTTACATAATTATTTGAACTCGTACATTTCGTACGTCGTATATTCATTTGCATTAATATAAACGTTTATATAGGCGCACAGAGCAATTTTGGCCGCTAGCAGTCCATATTTTTATGCCATGTTTACTAATGGGTTATTGGAAGCCGGTAAAAAATCTATTGAACTTCCTTCAGTTTCACCGATGTACTCGAAATACTTATCAACTTTATTTATTCAGGTAAAAATAAGTTTACAAATGTAATTAGTATTAAAAATAATAATCACTTATGTATATATATACGGTTCAAGGGAAAATAAATATTTATCAAGAGAATGTTGAAGAACTTATGATTGCCGCAGATATGTTAGAACTCAACGACGCTGTTAATTGTTGTACAGAATTTTTGAAGAGCGAAATAGATTCATCCAATGCTGTTGGATTACTCAGGTAATCATTTTAAAAACTCATTTATTATTTGATTAAATTATTTTACAAATTGACATATATATATATATATATATATATATATATATAAAAGGTTTGCGGATATGCACAATTTTACTGTTTTACACAAATTATCAGAAGATTTTATATATGGAAATTTCGTTCAGATTTGCGAAGAGGACGAATTAGGCGATTTATCCAAAGAACAGTTTATTAAGTTCCTTAATAGTGAATACCTTTGTGTAGATTCTGAACAACAGGTAATTGATTGAGATTCTTTTTCTCTCATCACATTTGTATATAGGTACTAATTTTAGTATTTAATTAGGTGTTTCGTGCAGCTATGAAATGGATTAAACATGACCTTTCTGACCGCCGTCGTTATATTTTTGAAATTCTTTCATGTATACGTTTACCTTTAATGAGTATTCAGTTTTTAGAACGTGAAATTAAAGATATTACTGATGCGAGCTTAAGAGTTGCTTTACGCTCTATTTACACAGACATAGCCGAACGTATTGGTAATTTAGTAGCTTTACAAGTTGAACCACGGTTAGGAGCCAAAAAAGATATATACATATTGGGCGGATCAAAAAGAGAGATATGTAGTGCTTGGTCTCGATATTCAGAGTCTACATTTGAATCTGTTGTCAAATTCAATACTTTTAGGAAGTAAGTCGACAGTTTATTTATGCTAAGTAAAGACACTCAATTAATGTGAGGACAAATTCATTTAGTTTTAATTCTTTTTATTTTGTTGGTCATTCTATGTAATACAGTAATACACATTACACGTCTTTACTTACACAATTTAAAATTTTTTGTTTATGTTGATTCATAGCAGTTTTATAATTAATAAAACAAAAATAATTAAAAGTCAAATCAATTTATATTGAGTAATTGTTTTCAATTAGTGTAATCATCATGTATATATATATAATAATTTTTTTAAAGTTTTTATTACTTATTAATGAATATGTTTTTTTTACTTTAGAGAATGGTGTGATGTAAAACCAATGAATATAGGTAGAATAATGCCAGGAGTAGCTATTCTGAATGGATGTATATATGTTGTGGGAGGCGAAAACGAATCTCTTATTTTGTCAAACGGAGAATGTTATAATCCTATCGAGGACAAATGGACTCCTGTTGCTGGAATGACAGTTCCTCGATGTGAATTTGGAATGGCTGCGTTGAACGGATATTTGTATGCAATTGGAGGATGGGTTGGAGATGACATAGGAGGTTCCATTGAAATGTGAGTTTTATTATCACTTTGTTATATTTAAAATTATTATGACTGACTTCTGTCTTCAGCTATTCTCCATCATTAAACCGATGGACAATGTGTAATAGCGTGCTGCCCGAACCGCGGTTTAGTATGGGAGTCGTGTCATTTGAAGGTGTAAAAAACTACATCTTATAATGTATTATAATAGCTAATGAATCGTATTTATGAATAGGTTTAATATATATTGTGGGAGGATGTACTCGCACTAAACGACATCTTCAAGACTTATTGAGTTATAATCCAGTGACTGGAGAATGGTCTATTTTAGCACCTATGTTGGTGCCACGTAGTCAGATGGGAGTTGCCGTTTTAGATAAACACCTTTATGTGGTTGGTGGCATTACTAGTAATAATGAGGTGTTAAATCTAGTTGAACAATATGACTTTGAAGAAGTAAGAATACAGTTTTATAAGCCATAAATGTACTTATTAAATATTTAAATTTGTATTTGTTTTAGAATATTTGGAGCTTTGTATCTCCAATGAAGGGTAAGCGTGCGAGTCCAGCTGTTGCTGCTGCTGACGGAATGTTATATGTAATTGGTGGTGATATTACACACACAATTAACTCATACAGGTCACAAATTACTATTTCTTCAGTGGAAAGATACAATAACTCAACTTCACAATGGGAAGATCTCCCATCACTTCCAGAATCCAGAAGTGAAGCCGGTGTTGCTGTATTGTAACATTTTAGCACAAAATCAGCTAACATATTTTTTAATTGCTGGAAGGATTTTAAAGAAATTTACTTCTAAACTATTGTTTATCATTTTACTAAGTTCAAGTGAGAACGCACATTTTTTTTTTTTTTACACCTAATCCTTATGAATAAAAACGATCTATTGAAAACATCATATATTTATTAAATTAACATTATTAGATAGTATGTCTAAACAGTAATACATCTTAACAATTTAATTCAAATTAAGACAAATCATAATTCACTTAAGTAATTTTTTTAATTGTCATTGTATTTCCCACAAAATTCAATTTCATCGATTTTGTATGCGATGTCGTTTTCTATTTTTTCTTCCATCCTCTAATCTCTTGCGTTTTCCTCCACTTTTCTTTTTTTCCCATTGTAGTTGTTTAGTTGAAGCATTATCTCTAACCAATATATCATCTCTTCCACCAGATTTATGTTTACCAGCAGCATCCAACATGGCTGCAAACTTTTCTGCAGGTACAGCTAAATCAGCCATGTTCTTTGATTTTCGTGGAATTATAAAGTTATCGTCATCATTATCATCATCATCATCACTTTCGGATTCATCGACAGGCTTTTTTACTTTTTTAGATTTGGCTTTTTTCTCAAACCCTCGTGAAAAGTCGTACTTTTTAGTTTTTTTACCACCCATCATGCCGTCTAATAAATCATTAAAATCTTCACTATTGACACTGTCAACATCACTAAAACCATCTTCATCAGAATTTTCGTTCTCTTTTTTACTCCGCTTAGGTCTTTGTTTCAAGTATTTGTATAAGAATACTTCATCTAAAGGTATTTGTTTTTCTTCGTGTCTTAAATATTCTTCACTTACTACAGACATGCTTTTCAACCCTTTAGGGACATAATGTTTTCGAGAAGTACCGACTGATCTAAAAAGTTCTACATTCTCTCTTCTCCTTCTCCTTGTCTTGGCTTTTTAGGATTTTTAAATGAAAATCGATCGAGAAAATGTAATAAGGTAAAATCTGCTAGAGGATTGCCTTCATAGTATATAGATTTTCCAGCTATTAATTTTGAAGCAAAAGTTGCAACAGTAGGATGATAGTGTCGATTTAATGGAATGAGTTCAGCTAAAATTGCATGTTCGCCTCCAGCAAATCTTGGATTTCTGGCAGTGTGATCATAGCAATTCTTAACTTCTCTCTCTTTTGGCCCTTGAGGCACTTTATGTTCTTTTACTACTTGAGGACTTTTAACATGATACCAGGAAGATTTTTGAGGTGTTTGAGTTGTATGTGTCAAATTAGATTCTACGTCAAAGTATTTTTCTTCAACTTCTTCATCCACCGTTTCACTCAAAATAGCTGGAGGTTCAACGGGAATTTCTGTTTTAATCTCTTCAAATTTAGACTTGCCAAAAATACCTTTATGTTTTTTTAGTAATCTTGATGTCATACAAAATATTCCACTAACTAAAGGAACAGGAGAATATAAACACATCTGACATATACGTTTCATAAAAGCCACCATACGTTCTGTACACTTATCGTCCCAAAGAGACTTGTAAATCAAGTGAATAAATATAGCTTGATGCGATGTACTGATCAATTGCTCATCAAAAACTTTTTTATATAGTGCACAATAATACCTGTCATTATTTTCCAACTGTCTAATTAATAACAGTGCTTGCAAAGATATGTTGAATGGAGCCAAGTGAACAATTTTATACATCGTTTGTATTTGTTCTGGTTGAATACCACTTTGTACGTGAGGATACGTTTTATTGACACCATGCAATAAAGCTCCAATAAGTCGTGAATCAATTGCTCCAGTCTTTACACAAGCTTTGAAGAATGACAAGTACAATTCGATTATTTCTTTTGCCATTTCTTTTGTGTCGATTTGAGTTAAAAACAGATACCATAATATTGAGCTCTTTGTTTAATGTTTGAACGAAATAATAATTTTCTCACTTCTTCGAAAATAATTTGATTGAGATTTGGACGATGCTTCAAAACAAGGCGCAATGTATACATGGCTTTTGAGGCGACTTTATGAACAGTATCGCCAAATTTATTCACTAGGTATCTAACAATTTGCATTTCACATTCTGTACTATTGATTAATAATTTATACATAGCGGAAATGCTTTTTTCACGATTCACTGGTATAGAATCTAATCCAACAGTACTTAGAGCTTCAACAAAATTAGCGTATAACGATTTTAAATTTTCTTCGAACAACCAAGAACTAAGCAGAAGTTTACGCTGTTTTAAATCATCGAGCTTCGACAGTTCACTCAACGGTTGATTTTCAAATGTCAGTAATTCAGTTTTCAATAAAACTCTCGAAAACAATTCAGTCAGTGAATCGATGACAAGAGAACATTGTTGCTTTTTTCCAATTTTCACCATATTGATAAGGT
Organism: Slavum lentiscoides; assembly: GCA_032441835.1. Lineage (NCBI taxonomy): Eukaryota > Metazoa > Arthropoda > Insecta > Hemiptera > Aphididae > Slavum > Slavum lentiscoides. Next base: position 15,349,927 of record CM063708.1, read on the forward strand.
TTTGTAATGCGATGACGTTGTGTAAAGGATCTTCCTGGATCTTTATGGTGAGTGCAGCGATTTTGTCTGAATACGTACCTTGTTTGGCAATCTCGGTTATCCATGATTTTTTGTGATCGACCACAGGTTGATGTTCCAATACTTTTTCAGCTTCAAATCTCAAGGCTTGGATCTCAGACGTTGACAGTTTCGTGCACGTGCCAAACGTCGGAAGACTCTCGTACCATTTTGGCAAGTCATTGTCATCAGCGTCAGAATCGGAATATAACTGACTGTACTCATCATCACTATCGTCAGCCATAAATCTGAAATAAATATACAAAGACAAGTATAAATTAGCTGTCTACATTTGAACATAAAAGAAATGATAAGAAAAAATCAAGAAATAGAACTGTATGCAGTATTAGACTAAGTCGAGCTAGTCATGCTAGAAGATCGGGTCCATTTGGATTGGATACAAAAGACAAGAGATAGCCAAGAAGATCAGACAACAATGGAATGATAGGATTTAACATTACTAGGAGGAAATGCAGAACTAGCAGATGGAGACAATTGGTTGTTACGGCAATGGCCTAATAATGACCAGTAGGAAGTCCAGAAGAAAGTATAAATAATTAACTAGTAACTGAATAATGAAATACTTACAAAAATTTATTGTAAAATGATACAAAAACAATTCACTTAAATCTACAGAAATTTTACTTTTAAACCTTTACAAAACCAAAAATTAATAATTATACACATCGGCTTTGTTATTATAAATTATTATGATCGACTATGTTATCCGAATTTTAAAAAGCAGCGTGAATATTTTTTGGTTACTTTATAGGTTGACTATATAGACAATATCAATTCACATATCAATATATTATGTGTCTATGACACACACTGTGTACTATCGCATAATTTTGATAACACACATCATTTCTCACGTGGGTCCTTTAAACTTATTCATGAGTTCATGACGAATTGTTGAATTCGGAGTTTTGCAGTTGTTTGACGTTTTGTTACTTCAGATTTCGGTTGTTCTGTATTTCAATGTGTTCGAAATGTCTAACGCGTTATATTAATACGTTATCCATTATGAAAATATGCTTATTATTGTATCGTATTTGAATTTAAAGTGAAATGACTATTTAATACTTGTTAAATATTACGAATTTTTTTGCCAAATATTTGTATAAAATCGTTTACCATGGTAGAACTCAGTAGAGATAATATAATCATGAAGAAAGTCGAAGGTGGAAGTATTATATCTCATCCGCCGTTATTTTCAGAAAATGGAAGGTTAGTAAAAATAGTACATTAGTAATATTTAACTGAATACAACGGTCAATTTTTGGAATGTTGCTCGATTTATGCTCCTTGTCGGAATCGTTTGATTGAACACAATCAGGAAATATTGAATTTTACACGGTTTCGTGAGATACCTGTTAAATTATGAAATAATTATGTCTTGTGTTCAACCAGCATCACTTAAAAGCCAAATGATTTAACCCGGTTCGACACGAGAAATGGTCGATTGTATATTGTTCATATAACTTACATTTTTTTTTTTAAATATTCCTAGTGTATAATAAAGTGGTTTGTGTATAGGTGTTACGTTAGGTGATGGATGATAATCTTAAGACATGTAACTGGTTTCAGTGTATTATCATATTTTAAATTTTTATTAGAATAAGTATGTATGCATCAAATTTTACTATAATGGTGAATAATTAATATATAGTTAAAATTAGACATAATTTTCCAAAAATTCAAAACATCACTATGAGTGCTAGTGAGCATTGATAAAGGAGTACTTCTGTTAAATTATAAGCAAAGTTATTTGAATTTATTAAAATATCTAATATAGAAACCCAAATACGTGTGAAATATAATTTGGTATATCAAAAATAATTTAATTGTTTAATCGATTTCATTTTTAATATTGCAGTTTTATCTACGTGGGCTGTGGTGCAGATATTAATTGTTTTAGTGTCAACTCCGGAAAGTTAGTAGCTAATTATACTGCAAATGAAAGTCTTGGTCGAATTGTTAATTTATGTTTTCATCCATCTGATGATAAATTATTAGTCGCTATTCATTCGAATGGTATTATAGTATTTTGGAATTTGATTGGAACTCAAGCTGCCAAACTTTCGAAGCAACAAGTAGTGACATTTACATTTAACATTAATAATCACAGATATAATATTTATATTTTATTTTCAGGAATTGGATTTAAAAGAATGCAGTGTAATTAATGGAAATGTTTGACAAAAAGTGTTTGCGCTTATGATTTCGATTGTATTGTTGTATCATATAAATTACGAGTAACTGATACGGATGATATTAATATTGGTTTATTTTCATTAGAAGATGGACAACTTTTGTACACATTTGATGAAACGTAATTATTTAAACACTATATATCTGTAAATATTTTATAATATATGACTTCATCTAAAAACCTACTATTTATTTTTAGGTTTGAAAATTTACCACATATTTGGTCTATAGGTGGTTTTGAAGATGTACCATATTTTGCAGCTGCCAATAAAAATGTCATACACATTTATAATCTATTGAATTATAAAAAAAATAAGTATGTATATTCAAATACTACAATGAAAATTAAAAATCTGTTTAAATTATTATTGTTTTTTTTTTTTACATAGAATAAAATTGGGATCTGATAGAACAGTAACTGTTGTACAGTGTCATCCCACTTCTAATATTCTAGGAATTGGAGATAATACAGGGAGAATTGTTTTGTATTATAATGTAATGCACAAAAGTACAAGAACTCAAACTGTTTTTCATTGGCATACCCTTCCTGTGAACCATTTTATATTTACAAATAGCGGTAAGTGATTCAAACGTCTTTTTAAAATGAATAGTGATTTGACTTTGTTGATTTTAGGTAACCACTTTTATAGTGGAGGTGCTGAAAATGTGTTGGTAAAATGGTTTTGTGAGGATACAGAAACTAGACATTATTTACCTAGACTTCCAGCCAATATTGTTCATTTGTCAGTTACAGAAGATAATCAATATGTAGCCGTGTCTACACATGATAATGGTAAAATATTAAAACAAGCATATTACAAAAACATATTTATCTATGTACTTTCATAATATCTAATGCTTCTAGGAATATTAATAATAAATTCTCAAAATCGTATACACTCTACTATACAAAAGTTCACCTGGGGAGTGCACGCATCAACAGTAAAAATATTCAATAAATATATTTTTAAAGATTTATCGTCATTATTAATATTTATTATAGGCCAAAGAATTTGAAAAAGTTTTTCCAGCTGGTGTTGCATTTGACAGTCGTTCAAGATCCCTGGTAACAAATGGATGGCCCGGTTATATTCAATTTTTTTCACTTGATCAATCACAGCTATCATTCAATGTCAGTATTCATTAAAGTAGTAACTAAATAGTAAGTCATTTAACACAATTTGTATTTATTTATTTATTTTTATTAGTTGGATATTGTGGGTCAAAATTATGTGTCTCAAACAAGGGATAAAGGTGTGTTCAATGCTAATGTTTGTTCACTGGCAATAAGTGATGATAGCACATGGTTAGCAACAGTTGAACGAAGACCAATTGATGATAAATATGTTGTAGATGATGTCCTCAAGTTCTGGACATTTAATGAGAAAACGCGAACGTAAATAGCCTAAACATTTTAAACTTAAAAATGTATATTAATAAATAAAATATAATTTTTAGGTATTCGTTGAATACTTACACAAGTTCTGTAGATAGAATCTCTAAAATATATTTTCGTCCATTGGTGGATTCTAATGGTTTGCATATGGCTGCTGCATTGCACGATGATGTTTATAAACTTTGGTCTCCATATAATTTATTGGAAAATGATAAAAGTAATTTAAATATTATGAAATTAAATGTTCGCTTATGTGTCATTTGCTTATTATGTTGTGATTGATGTATTTATATTTTATACGTATTTGATTCAGTTAAATCTTGGCAACATGAGTATACAAGCAAGCATTACCATAATCAACCATTACACGCAATCAGTTTTTCTGAAGATGGTTGTATATTAGCAGCGGCTTTTGGTCCGAGTATAGTTTTAAAAATTCTTGATGACTCTGATGATTATAAAACTAGTCTTTCACATGGGTTTGAACATATTAGGTAAATTTATTTAATTAATAATGTATTGTTTATTGTTCAGGCTTTAGAATTTATTTTATTATTATTTTTAGAATTTTTGTTATTTTATGAAATTATTTCAATTTAAAATGTTTAGATTATTGGAATTTGGTAAAAATACAAGCAGTTGGATGCTTGTAGCCGCATCAAGCACAAGACTTTTGGTATGGAATGTGCTCAGCGAGACATTACTTACAACTATTTGGGTACAAGTTGAAAGGTTAATTGCTGATCCAATGTCGGAGTATATGGCTATTTTTACTCCAAATAATGATTGTTAGTACTACTATTGTGATAATTATTTTATATTTTAACTATTATGTTTTTATTTTTAGTATTTGTATTTACTCCAAATAGCAAAACCATAGAGTATAGAAAAGAAAATATATTTGGAAAAAGTAATGATCACACTTCTATATTGTGGACATTATTTGCTCCAAAATCAGATTGTCAGAATAAACAAAGTTCATCTTGGTTAGATAATTCTACACTTTACATTTTAACCAATCATCAAGTAATAATTTGTATATCTTTATTTTATATTTAGGAATGAATAAATTTACTTATAATGTTCAAAAATTTTAGGAACTCTTAAAGTTTGATAAAACTGACACTCTTCAAACCGTGATTGAAGCATTTGTAGATGACAATTTTACTAATCTAACACCTCTCGGACGTCTTATTTCTAACAAAAAAATTACACATAACACTGAAAACAGTAATAAGTTTCCAGAATTTGAAACGCTTATTGATGAAGATAAAACAGCATTTGAGGTTTGCTTATATATTACATTTAAATTTGATAGTATGATAATTTGTGTTTTATTCATCAGATACTTGAAGAACCAGCACATTTGATGTTACCATTAGAGTCTCAACTGGAACGTATTTTATTTGCATGCTTAAAAACATGAGTAAGTTAAGAACATATTTCACTTGATTTTGTAAAAAGTAAATTTTATTTTAAATACTATGTACATTTATCTTAAATTTTTGTCGTTTTATTTAATCTATCCGTCACATCATTATTGCTATATTTACATGTATAACTCGTACAATTTATCTTGGCATATCATAATGACATACATTTTATGTGTGTAAATATACTTTTTTACTCTCGATTTATTGAAATTGTAATAATTGCTGCCATCCAAAATAAACCCATGTGTTATACCATTGTTAATTTAATAAAAAAACGTTATTTAATGGTATTTAATATTTTATGATATTGACTTCTACAGTGATATTAATTATTGAGCTATAGTATTTATAAAGTGTTTCTACTAAATAGTTTTAGTAATTTAAATGTGTTGGATTTGATTGGGAGAAGTAACATTAATTATTTATTAATAATAATAGTTTAAAAATTGTTAGAAATCAGGAACTTTGTGCGCTATTCATTTATTTCTTCGAATATAAATATGAATTTTTTCATATTTTAAGCATCTGTGATTTAGATTGAGAAAATAGTTTGTATTATACCATTTTACTGAATACTAATTAAAAACAATATTTTTAAGCCTTGGTAGGTGTTAAAGTTGGCATTTTAACATTGCGCATGCGTAATATAAAATAATAGATTATTTCCAGTAAACTTAGTATACTTGCTCCAACGAATAATGCAACAGAACCACCCAGTGAAACTAAAATAAAAACCATAACGTGTTAATTTTAGTCAAATTACAGAAATAAAATATATATAGTTCACCTATAACATCTAGTCTTCCTCTTACAACATTACGTTTTAGCCGTTCTTGCGGTAATCGATCCATCATTAGTTGTATAACTGATTCATTTTCATTTGTTCTGTAAATGCATTTATTATTATTATTATTATTATACATTTCGGTGTTAGTCAAGTACAATTAATTGAATAACATTTGTTTCATAAAATGAGTATTGCAAAGTTTTCGATGCAAATACTATTTTTACAATTAGTGACTATGTAAAAATCGTTTTATTATAATAAATCTGTTTCATACTGTTGAAATGAGTACATAATATTTTTTTGGAATTTTAGGTTTTAAGAAAATTATATGTTTGGAAAATTTTCATTAAAATTCAATTTTAATATTTTATTTCAAGAGTTTATTTTATTATATTATGTTAATTAATAAAATGTATTATTTTATGTAACAAATCAAATCATCCCGCAGCAGATCGATTTAGTGTGTTTAGTATAGAATTCGGAAATATTTTTTCAACTATAATACTTCTATGAAAATTTTCAAGTTTATTATTAAATTTATTTATATTACATATTAAGTAATATTTTTTCTGTATACATTAAAAATACATTTTTTTTACGAGTGCATGATTTCAAATTGTTAGTGTCATTAGTCATTAGTGTGTGACATTTAATTTTAGCCCTAGCTAGTAATGAACAATAATTAGTATATAAAAAATCTAACTTACATAAACGTTTCGACCGTTATCACATCTATTTCGGCTTCGATACAAGAGGCTACACAGTGGCATTCTAAACCGGGTCGCTTACTGTTTTTATTTTTTAATACCGATAGTTCGGCATAATTTGCATTCAAACATATGAGTCCGTTTATGTCACAGTGTTCGGATTCCTCTATAAAAATGTGTATTTGTCCTATGATTAATGTTGTTTTTGTGGTTACAGGTAGGACGTACTGCTATACGGCATTAAATGAGAAGTACAATTGCACATCTCTAATTGCCTTTGACGACGACAGTTCACAATACAAGAACTATAACTGTATCTTGAGTTTACAACCAGATAATTTTCCCACGGAAATCTGCATCTAAAATTATGTACAAATAATAATAATAATAATAATGTTTTATCGAATTACGAAATTCATTTCCAATTTTGTTATAAAATAAATGAAAATAGTATTAAAGCTCAATAAACTGTTTGTACCCAGATAATTTTTGAAAAATTATTATTATCACTAATACTCCAGTACGTTTAATAATATTCAATTTATAGATATTTAATATTTTTATTACAAAAATATAAAAGTCAAACTTACCTGCGTTGTGAGATACTGACAAATTCGACTTCGTCTTCGTTTTCGATATCTTTAATAGAAAACTTGAATTGTTTAAAAATACCGAGTACAGATTGTAAAATTTCTGTACTTATTGTATTATAGTACGGTATGTCCACTACCGAATGCATGTGAATCTGCGTACCATTAATTTTAAATATTATATAATGTCTTATTAAAACGACTGTCATTATACCGCGGATTGAAAAAAATTACCTGACTCGACGAAGCCAGCTTTATAAGTAAATTACTAGGACCTGTGGTGCGATTCGAATACATGTTAATAAAGTCGTCGGATTCTGGCCTGTACGCGTTTTTTTTTAAGTATTTAATTGCAATAATAGCAAATTATTACTGTGTACACAACAATACTCACGATTCGTTGGCCATTGTGAGTGTATAACAGATGCCGAGTTCGGTTTCGGTCGGCACGAAATGCTTACAACAGTCGAAATTACGATTGTCGTTCCAAGTGCAGTTCAAAAATACTTGTTGACAAGAACTTCTCCTCTGATTAAAAATATACGTTACGTACGAATATTATTTCCTTACACTGCAGTATTACGTGTAATTTTATATAATGTATTTTTTTTATTATTATTATTATTATTAGTGTTTCTCATTTTAATAATAATAATATTAACAGACGTTTCTACGCGTGATTAAAATCGATTTCTACTACTCACGGCATTCGATATCGCCTTGAAATTATTAGTCGGGCATTTGTATTGTCCGGTATTACAAAATTCATTCACGTAATACGAAGTGCCTTTGAAGTACATGATTTCTCGCACGATCTCGTTGAAATTGAAATCCTGATTGTCGCCGTACAAGCTAAACTCGGTATAATAATTAGATAATAATAAGTAAATTTATCAGATTATTCAAATCGCGCGGGTAGATGACGGCCGATACACACACACGCGTTGAACTCGTTGTCTGTGCCGTTATGTTCTAGTACGAAATGGACGCGACAAAGCAAAACAGGTACGTACTTACGCGGAAACCTTATTTAATTTGTGCGGCGTTTGGATTGAATGTTTTAGAATATTTTACCGCGAATTTATAGCGTTTTCGTCGAAATATCGTCGGATAAACAGTGGTTTTATAAGATTTTGATTTATTTTATAAATAGCCGTGCGCGCGTAAACCGTTCTCGGCCAAACGGTTTGTAAACGGACTATATCTGTCTGCGACGTCCAAGGCAAACAAAAATTCGATTTCTACGGGTTATTTTCGCTGAAATTTTTTCGTAACGGAACACCCGATAGACGAGAGAAGAAATTTGCGCGTAGGAGGGCGCGCGTCCTCGTCGTAACATAAATTATTATTCGTAAATTAGGGTTGCCATTTGTTTGAAATGGAAAACCGGGACACCGTTTATAAATAAAATTGTCAAATCATAATTCCTAATAATATTTATTATATTATTAATAACTTTTTAACATATTATATTTACAATTCGCACAACTTTAGTTACTTTCTATACGTTTATACGTTTTATATTATGTTATTATAGACAGGTAACCTACCTATAGTATATTAAGGGGATTGAAAGCGGGTATTTTTCTCTCTTTGTCTTACACTGCACATGAAACATGGCAAAATAGACGTTTCGTACTTCCAACGTACCGATCGATCTATTGGTGCGATAAGAAATTTGAAAACAGATTTGAATTCCTCGTGAATTTTACTACAAAACGATTTTCTCACTTTTTTCATTTTTTTTTTTCATAAACCTTAAAAAATTGACCGAACAAATTTTTAAAAAAAATTGTTAATAATTCATTTTTGATGGTCTTAAAAAAAAGACCATCAGATAAGAAAACCAACAGACCGATCGGTACGTTGGAAGTACGAAACGTCTATTTTGCCATGTTTCATGTGTGTAAGACAAAAGAGAAAATACCCGCTTTCAATCCCCTTAACATGAATTATTTGATGCAGCAAATGTGTTAAATCTGAAACAAATTTAGCGTATCTACGAGTATTTATATTGTTTTGACAAAATCGCGAAAACGCGGAAATCGCTATCGCACATCGCCTTCGAAATGGGGCAGTAGCTTAAAGTTATTATACCAGCGTTTCCCAAATAGTGGGTCGCGAAAATATAACACCGGGTCGCAGACTTAATAAAATTCTCGTATTAAATTTTGTTATTTATCATTTTGTTTGATAATTTGAACTTTTTAGCAAAAATAAATTCATCAATACGAATAACTATTATTTACAACAATAATTATTATTGAGATTATCAACTAGACTTCATGAAAAACCCGTATGACATTCAAATGTGTTTTATTTTGCATTTTTTTTTTACAAAACGATAAATGTAAAATATTATGGTGGGTCACGAAGGGAAAAAATATTAATTATCGGGCCAGGTCAAACAAGAGTTTGGGAAACGCTGTTATTATACAATATGTGAATTCATATAATCTGTGATTATTTCTTGTACACTCCAACTCCGACTATCCTACATAATATAAAGCAAAACACCCGTATCATCTATACGTATATATTTTTATTACCTATTATTATGATTTATTATTTTGTTTTCTGTACGAGTACGGAAATAGACGATCGTTTTTCGCCCAGCTTTCATATTGTTTATTATAATATTAATTTTTATCTATAAGAATACGCCATATTAAAAAACGGGACCAATTTTAAGAACTCGGTAGGTTTTACACGTCCCGGCCGGGATTTCGAATAAAACGGGACGGTGTGTTCAAAACCGGTATAGCGTCCCGGTCAAACCGGGACGAATGGCAACCCCTCTATCGTAAATTATTTATACGCTCGAGACGAAGTAAAAATCGAGTTTACTCGGTGGCCAGTTTTTGGACGTTGGCTGCGTTGTTCGTTTCGCATACGCTGACTGCTGGAAAAGTCGTCTGGAATTCCAGCGATGAAGTTTCCACGACAAAACTAATGGCGTTCGTCTGATACGCTTCCCAGGAATTCATCATTAACAACACCGAACCGTACCAACTCAAAATACAACAAATCGACCAAAATATTCTTGAAACAATCAAAACGTATTATTATAATATACAGGTATATACGAGAGCGAGTTAGTGAGAGTGATGTCTTCTCACACCGTTGCAGGACTTGGAGAATTGATTTTTACCTTTCCGTCCAGTGCCGTTTTGTGTTGCTCACGTAGTGAAGGCCGTGTATGGTAGACTGATCGGCGAATTCTTTTAACATTTTCAATATTCTTCCGGCTAAGGTGCTAAAAAAAAAAAACACCTACCTGTGTCGTATAGATATCCAACAATATTCTTGCGATGATTGGTATATTATAGTGTCCGTTCGAGTATTGTTTAATATACCTGTATAGTGGGTATAATAATCTACGAAATATCAACTTCAGTTGCAAGGACTTCGGGGTAGGGGGAAAAAAACGATTTTCATTAAATATGTATTATTCACGGTGTAATAACAGTGATTTTGAGTTTCGAAAAACAATATTGCAGGCAACAGTAGTCACGCTAAAAAAAATCACCAATACTGATGGCACGGGTGATAGTAAAACGTATGACACGCATAATAAATATATAATAGATGTTCGTGAATTGTATGAACTGTATAAATATACCTATACACATTCCATACAATTAATTCGTTATTATATTGAAAAAGCAGCCCTTATTTTTGCTCTATGAAATTCCAATTTGAAAATAATATTATGCGTACAGTGTAATCGTTATTTTGTGTGTTTGATTGTTTATGTTATAATGTTACATTTTTTTTTCCCCCGAAAATTACAAATTTTTCTTTAACAAAATATATGAGATATCTTACGTTTATCGTATATGGATATCGCGGATACGAGAAATGTATATTACCGTAATTTTTTTTTTCTGTACAATATATTATATGATCTTTGTAATAATATATATATATATTTTTTTCTATCAACATATGTGATCTTCTATGAGCGATGGACGTTTGAATGATTGTCAATACGATATAATATAATAACGATTGAAAAGGAAGATCCTAGAAATATCTGAATGAAACTATAGGTTACCAAGTGCAACTAGTATATTAGTAGTTGAATGGGGTGAGTCGTCTTAGAAATCTTGTGCGTTTAAATTGAATACAACTACTGAAGAATCACGTCTTATAGGTCGACAATGACAGATGCACGATTGAAAAAAATCTCATCACAATATCGTGTGAAAATGATGCGTAAAAATTAATTGTAACAATTAATGATGTAATTATAACAATTTTAGTAAAACAAGTCGTCTCATAATATATTTAATGCATTAAATAAAAACCTTTATAGCTACATACATATATATATGTACTAACATTTGCGTATTTTGTATATTATTTATGAGTTCAAAAATTTGAAAATATATTTTTACACTTGATGTTGAAACATTTAAAGGGGTAGTAATGACAACACGGTATTGGTTATGACTTATATTCGTTAAATTCCAAAGCGGTCATTTTTTTCTTTACACCTTAGACCCTTTTCTGACTTATAACGGCAGTGGTGTATTAACGGGCATTCGAAACTCCCTTTCCAGAATCAAAAGAAAACAAAATTTACGAATAAAATAAAAATTAGTTCTACTTTTGAAAGGTTTAACCCTCCCACAAACAAAATTGAAAATATGTCACTGGTAGTGGGGGTGGTGGGTGTTAAAAAATACAACTGCACTGGCTTTTGAAAGACCTTTTGGGCGCCACTGGCGCTACATACTCGTGTGTATATAGTCATTGATTATAAATACTAGTACTTAAAATCAATGATATAGTGTTAAAAATTCATCGTCGAATTCGTTAAAAATAATACGTTTTCCTGCCGAACGCGGTGTTCACGATTCCGTCGTGCAACAAGAGTACAAGAGAGGCTGTAAAACACACGACCAACTGTGCTCGCTTTACCTAACCTACCAGCTATATAACACTGCACACCTGCAGTCTTTAAGTGTATCTCGAGAGAAAGTCATACCGGAGGCACGTATAATATATTATAAATAGGTACACAATATACGACGCGTATATCGCGTAAGTGCGTAACACAAACATTTTATTAACTACCAGATCTTCTACAGAAAAAAAAAATAGAATTGTATATATATATATATATATATGCAACACGCGTGTTTGTTTAATTGGTGTATTTACTTTCTGACAGCCCTTCAAGTCGTATTTCACACACACACGCACTCATCAAAAAAAAAAACGGATCTTTCTATCAATTTTCCGGGTTGCGAGATACACAAATGATCGTGACTGTTGAAACCGATATAAATGGTGTAACGAACGAACTGTATATATATATATTTGAATATTTCGAAACGAATCGGCCCTTAGGTATTATTATATGACCGAGCCTACACGCTTTAAATCACCTACACTTAAAAAATAATATCTGATAACCGTTCTTTTTTTTTTCCAATCGCCAACGTTTTACATATTATATAATAAATTATTAACGTTTTTTTTTTTTTTTGAGTATATAAAGTGAAAATATGCGCTTATTATGTGTACTTACCGCGATTCGTTTGTGCGCGAACGTATAGTATTGGGATACACATACGCTGTCCTGCAGAGGCGTGTCCGTAACGGGAAGGCTTCAATAAAGTTTAATATTGGATAACAGCGTCGAACGTCTTGGAATGAGAATATTTCGAAAACCGTGCCGTGACATCCATCAAAAAGCGATTGTATAAAACGTTTCTTTTTTGTTTTTTAATTTAACGTTTACAATATATGTGCATACAAATTATAATTTAACCGATTTTTATTGGTTCGACAACGACGTCCCTGTAAATATTCAAAAAGGCTATATAAGTCTGCAGCGTATAAGACGTTCTTGGTCCTGCATAGCGTTCCTGCAGAAGGCTTAAACCTATATTATATTATATAGGTGATGTCGTATATAGACAAATGCCAAGCGTATTATAATCGAGCTTATATATTTATTTCGAGACGCGAGAAAAAAATAAAACGCCTGGGTTTATTATACTAATATAAATGTGTAACGGAATTGATAATATTTTATACTCGCAAGATGCGTGCAGTAATTAGGTAGTAGGAAAAAAAATATGTACACACGCTCACAACAATTAAATTGAAAATTATAAACTACCTTTATTTTTTAATAATGTTCAACGGAAATAATTCTAACAGACATAATATATAAATATATTTGATCCACGGGATCATCTAAATATCAGAATAATAACAAAAAAATATACTCAATGTTGCAACTCGTTGAAAAGTTTTAGTTTTTTTTTTTTTTTTGATTCAACACAGAATAAGTTATTGAAAAACTGTGTGTTATTATTTTACGTGTACATATTTTAAGACAGTTAAAAAAAAATAATAAAATGCAAAATTTATCGACATCTTGGACCCTATACAGTTATAAGCAAAATAAAATAATGTCAAGTGTCAAACCATGTGAAATAATAATATTTGTGTCAATAAAAAAAGAAAAAAAGAAAATAGTTGTTGATTTTTTTTTTTAACAATAAAAAACAAACATCTGTTTATGATGGTTTACTTCGTATAAAATCGAAATATAAGTACACTATTTATAGCAAACGAGACTGTCGGTGCGTGTAGGCAATACACTATTCGCTCGTGTGTAATATTTTTCGCGCACACCACTAATAAAAGGCGTTTTTCTAAAAATCGAGTGTGTGCCGGTGGTGTGCATCAGCGCATTTTAAACCCGTTAAAAACGAAATCCTTTTTTAAAAAAACTGAATAAATTATGCAAATACACCGCGAAATTTATATTTAAAATTTCGCTTCGGGGCCTATTTTTGTGTGTTATATAGCGCACACAGTGGCGTATTTTCAACTTTTTTCTGGGGGGGGGAGGTCCAAACTTTTTTTTTGAAAATTCCATCAGGATATACCTAATGATATTAGATATTTAATAAAAATACCTTTGGATAATTTTAACAAATAAGTACGTTTTATTTAAACAAAAAAAAAATACATTTTCAATTTTAAAGTACAAAATTTAATCGTCTTTTTTTTTACCATGTTCGTCCAAAATTTCATGAGGTGAGAGAGAATCTTTGTTGTAAATGAAAACATTTTGCCAATCCGTTAAGTCTGTTCTAAAAAAAGTCCCTTTGAAATTTTGGAATTTGAGCAACGGCGTGTGTCGATTGTTGATTTCTCGCGATAAGATATAGCGTTTCAAGAATTATTAGTGTTCACCTATTTAGGCTATATTATTAGATATACATATATTATTCCTATATAGTAGGTATCTAATTTTGTACTTGTAGTTAACGTGTATTGTATTTTGTATAACTATTATTTCGTCATATATTTCAGTAGCTTTATTCTTTTGTAAATTTTTTTTTTGGTTCTGGGGTCCAGTAGCCCTGGACTCCTCCCCCCTCCATAAATACGCCACTGAGCACACACATTGTGCAGTAGCAAATTCGTTGGTGTGTTGTTATTTTGGAAGCCAGCTAAGCGGTTAGTTTCATATTTTCACAGAAAACCAATTATAATTATTGTTCATATATATAATATATTACCATAAACAAAATGACGAAAAATATTAGAGCTACCGGATTTTTGGAGCGGCGCGGGCTAAGCTCCCTCTCACCTACGTCTATGACCCCTTTCATTAATATTATTATGATGTGCAGTATAGCAAAAATAATCCCCGCTTCGCGTTGTCTAAACCGCAAAAAATTCCAATCTGTATATCGATCTTATCGGTCGTATCTTTTTTTTGTCGTCACGCAAAACACGCTTCCTCGACTTCATTCATATCCGCACGCACAATCCTGTTTTCCGCGACTTCCTCGTATTCTTTTGTATTAGAATCGATGGACCCCACTTATTAGGATATCGCTCGTCTTCGTTACACGCTTATCGACGATCCGCTTCGATCCTTCGAAATCGTATACAATCGCCACCGGTGTTGTCACTTATCCTGCAGCAGACAATAATTCGTCTATAGATAAATATTTTCTACAATCGTTTATATCTTTAGATAAATAATGTCGAGTCCTTTATACGAACACGTGTATTAGACGAAAATTTCATTTGTCTAGATCATTTATTATTATTATTATTATTATTATTGCCTTATTAAGGAGAATTCTTTTAAAATTTGATTTCGTATTTATCGGGGGTTTTTTAACATATATTTATCGGGGTTTTGATATTTTTCCTAGTCTGATTCCCGAATTTCCAAATTGTCGTTATATCGCGTAACGCGTCTCCCATCGCACGACCAACACTATCAATAATTTAATTGAAAAAAAATCATGTTTACAAGTTCAATTAAAAAAATATACCAATAGTTCCGCGGCGTTTCACCGGTTTAGGAGATTATTGTGATAATGCGATTCAGTCAACGGCCGATTTGAGGTAAAAGGCCTAGGCGGAATTCGTTACAAGAGACCCGAATAAAGTAATCATTTTATTGGCGATTTTTCAAAAAAAAAAAAAAATTATAAACCTCTATAAAGTGTCATGTGTGGCAGATTATTATTATTATTATCGTATGACCTTTATTGAATGCAATATGATTATAATATTATATTACTACCACTACTAGTTGTAGTTAACAGGCAAATTAGAATAAGCAAATGAATAAGTGTGGCAGATAAATGTTTTTACTCTATTTCGTATTAATATTTCTTTTTATACATCTAAATAATTATATAATTGTTTCTTTTAAAATTGTTCGGTGGGAATTGGTTTTTGTGCATTAGGGTTTGGTGAATGACAAACGAATTTATTCAATAACTATTACGAATTATTTATAAATGTCGATTGTACATATTTGGAAACAGCAATTGTAAAAATCGATAATTTTTAAACAATTATTTTTGGCCAGCAATCAATTTCATCAGTAACTATATGTACAGTATAATGACAATAGATAACGTCACGTATTTTACTTCTTTTTTTAATATTCCCGGGGTAGGAGGTGGCCTAGTTGCATATAGCCAAGGAATGGGAAACGGGTTAAAAGATAAAGGTGTTGACGTTTGAAAACGGTTAAAATTTTTCTTGGGTTCCGGCTTTCGTGTCTGTGAATGGGTACGATTTTTTCGGGTCACAAAACGGTTAAACATTTTTTTTTTATTAAAATCGTTCTACAAGTCATACCTAATGGGTGGTTTTAAAGGGAGACGAGATGGATTATTATAACTAGGGCTCGGATTTGCCACTTTCTTTCGACTGCAGTTTAAATTTGTTGCTAAATAATAGTTTAAAATTCGTTTTATGCCAGAGTGAGGGTAGTAAAATCAAAACATTTTTTAGCGCGACTTTTTATGGTTTTTGGTAATTTTACAATTTCGTCGCAATTTCACTGATATTCCACATCGTTTTCGTTATTTTTCAGTGTTTTCACATCATTTTACTTTTTCATTACTCGTTTAACGAAAACGGTTCTACGAAAATTAATATTATTGATAAATGATACGTGTAATTTATAAAAATATATAATAAAATAATTGTACGAGCGTGTACAAGTTCTGTCTGATTTATTCGAGTATTTTTGGACATTCAGTAAATAACACGGTTGAAATTTTAATTTTTTTTTTAGGTGATTTTTTTTTTTTAGTCCAATATACTGCCATCAATTTTGATACATTTTTGCCTGTTCCGGCGCACAGACGACGCGCGTTTGAAAGACCGTCGAAAATCGGTCCGGTGGTTTATGAGGAGAAGACGAATACACAGATACACTTTGACAACTATTATGTCATAAAATAAATTACAATGTATATATAGGCTTTTATTTTTTTACTATGGAGACGCTTATACAGTCGTTGTTATTTTTATTATACGATCATTGTCAGTGTCCAAATATTTTTTCTGATCACTCGATAGTATTGTTTTGAAGCGGATTATTTCTTGTTTATGCGTAAAAATGTACTGCAAGTTCTCGCGACGCAGTGTCGTTTGTCATTGTCGCGTAGCGATCGACGCGATATTTTTTCTACTTTTGTTCTCGCCGAAGACGACTCCGGCCGAGCCGGTGAACGTAGGCACTGTGTTGTACACGAGACGCGACCTGACCAAGAACTGGACGGAGCCGGAGGCGATCGGGCTGTTGGCCCGGAAGATCGTCGATCAATTGTTGCCGACGCGGATTCCGGACGGTCCAGCGTTCGTCGAGTACTTGAAATTGATCGCGAACAAGTCGAAAATCATCGAGGACGACGTGATCAGGACATACACTATGGTCGCGGTGGCCGACGCCGTGGGCGGTTACATGCACGGCGTGCTATTGCCCAAAGTCAAGACGTCCTACTACGAAGGTCGTGCCGGCTTTAACGTTACCAACAAGCTGTACGGAACGATGCGAAAGATCAAGTAAGGCCGTACACGTTTATTACCTGTTCTTTTTTTTCAATTCCGGATTTTTTTTTTTCATCGGCTCTATCGTCTACGTATATATTAATATATAAAAGGGATTAAAAGACGTGAGATCGGGAACATGTTCTTGCTTGTGGTATATGTGCAATGCGTGTGTTCTTTAAACAATTTTTCGGGTATGGAATAGGAGGAGAGTATAGGTATTCGCGGTTGGTCCGTTTTTTAAACAATTTTATGTTTATCACATTTTGCACGGAATAAGATGATATACATACTTAAGACTCTGGTGTGAGAGCCTGAAAAATATGCCGTTTTTCGATTTTCGCCTCGGCCGTGTTCGTATTTTTTTATATGCACGATAATGTTGAATTTTTTTTTTTTTTGTTTGGAATCCTGTAAAATTATTTTACATTTATTGTTTTCCCGAAATCGAATGTGCTTTCCATAGATTTTACACATTTTAGTGTCTATATTTTAGCGTAATGATGAAAAACGTTTTTTTCATCATTTCATACGGGATACAATTAGGTGAAATTGTTGAAAATTTTTTCGTGTTTTTTTTAAAAATTTATCCTTTTTATGCGATCGCTCGAATGGCATTTATACAGCTTTTTTGGGGGAACTTGCCACAGCCATTAATAGGTACTGTGGTATATTCTCTAATTACTTATTAACGCGCGCGCGGTATTGAAATTTTTAAATACATTTATTTTTTAGCGTTTAAATTTATAATTTCGGTATAATAAATTATGCTTGACACGTGTAATTGGCCGTTTTGAAAATTGAAAAATCTCGACACATTTATAATTCAATGAATAATCGAGCTTTGTTCGGAATGGTTTTTGTTCGAACGCAACGACTCGCATTTAAATTCTATCGACGGGAATCGCGACATTCCGTAGAAGTTCGGCTTTTTTGGATAACTGTTTTTGTGTGTGGGCTTAAAACGCAAATCATCATTGCAATTGTTGAACGGACGACAACGATTTTTTCATAAAAAGTTCGTCGCCAACACCACCCCCACCCAGTAATGGATTATATGAATTGTCGCGAGGAGTGTATTTTGTTTGTGGTTACCAACCGTATTATAATGAGAAATGATTTGTGCGCTTATTAAAATAACAACAACACAATATAATTTATTGTTTACTATTAATTTATTTATAATTTTTAAAAAATTTCAATAATTTCCGGTTTTTTACGTGCAATAAAAATTCGATGGAATATGAAGTTTTACTACCGAACGCCTGAAATTTGAATACAATGGTTTTTTCGTTTAAAATAATTATTATATGTACTTTATTCGCGAAAAATTTGGCTGACGTCATTGGCATCAGTCGGACCGCACCCTATTACGGCTTCCGTACCACCTGTTGCAGGTTCGTTTTGAACACGGACGGACGGGGTTGGATAACGCCGGAGGCGGCGGCGGACGTCCAATCGTCGAGTCGGACGACGACCGTCGTCGCTACCAACGACACCGCGGCGGGCGACCACTCGGTCGACAACGGCGATGCTGCCGTGGACGACCCGTGTGCGGCGTTGCACTTGTCGTGCGAAGGCGTCGGTGGTGCGGTAACGGTGCCGGTGCCGGCGTTTGACGACGACCGGCGTCCGGGGTCGGTGGCCGTGCCGTTCGCGGATGGACGACGGTTGTTCGACTTGGACGCCGTGTTCCGGCCACCGCCGCTGACCCGGTACTATCGGCTGGCGGTCCGGTGCACGGCGCCCGCGCCCGACCGGTTCCGCCGGGACGTGCACCGTTGGCTCGACGCGGTCGTCGCGCCGCTGTTGGCCCGTTCGCGACGCCGATGGTATCCCGCGTTGGCCGGCGCGTCGCGCGTCGTCCGAGCCGCCGCCGCCGCCGCCGCCGCCGCCGCTTCGGCGTCCGCCGCCAACAGGCCCAAAAGGAGGGCCGGTCCCGGCGAGGACGACTGGTCCACGTGCGACGACGGCCCGGACCGCCGGCTTCCCAACACGAACGTGTTCTCGCTCGTCGTCTTGTTGTCGCTCATGTTCACGTGGCTCAGTCTGGGCGTGTTTTCCGTTCATAAAACGATACGGCGCGTCATCCCGTGATCCATAATAATCGACTGTACCGGTTGAAACGCCATTCTGTCGATTATTATCGTACGAAATAATATATTAAGTTGTATCTCTAACGCATGTAAATGTAATATTCTACTAGCTGAAATCACCCGCCGCTTCCCGGGGCTAACGGGTGAATTTTATTCCCGGTTATTCCTGTTACCTTTTCGAGTAGTTTTACTTACGATTAGCTGTGAAGGTGTGACGGTAAACGCGTTTGAGGGTATTGGAATCCTGTGACACTGGGGTTCGAGAGGTATTGTTTTGATAAAACAACGTAGTCGACGTTGCGAAGTAAGGCGGGCCGAATCTTCTTCATCGTCTTCACACCATCTTTCACGCCGAAAGATTTATTCGCGTTGTTAAAGGCGTGACAAAATTTGTGTATCAAAATACATTACAATGTATTAAAACTGGAAAGGGAGTGGACAAGCATATTTTGTCGGGCGTGTCCAGACATGTAACAAAGCACGAGTAAAAAAAAAAAAAAAAAAATATATTATTATTATCATTAACCTTTTTTTTTTTTTTTTTTGGAGCGTATTAAATAAATACAAGCATTTATTTTCCTCGTTCGAAAATATAAATATAGTAATCTCACGTATACTCCTATACGCATCGTAGAGTATACGCTACAAGTCGCGAGGGATCGCGCGTCTCGCGAAAGAAGTATAAAAATAAACCGCCGCGTTTAGGGGAACGCGATTTGCGGGACGGTCGCGGGCCGCGTGTGGTGGTGGCGCGCTCTGGCGGACTACCACTAACCTAACCGTCTCGTCCGGCGGTAGTTTTAACCGCGGAGGAGTAGGAGAGAACGTGCGCGCATCGTCGCCGTCCGTCCCGTCCCGTGCGTCCCGGCGAATCACCCGCCGCCAGTTTTTACTCGTGTGCGTTGCGTCGCGCGCCAAAATATATCTGTCCGATCAAAAATAAACACCGCGCGACCGTGGCCGGACGTTTTTTTTTTGTTCGTGTACCCGGCCAGTCCGTCACCGCGCGCGCTCGTTCCGTGTGACCGGTTAAAATAGAATCCGGTTTTGTTTTCCGCGCGATATTTTCGATTTCCGTTTTTTAAAATTTTTTTTCCGGGTGTGTGTGTGCGTGCGTATAGACGTGAAAAGCTTTCAGACCACAAGTCTACCGCGCTGCTCGTGTTCTGCGCACTACTCTGTATATTTCTATAATATAGTAAGTCGAAGATTTTTTTTTTTTTTTTTTAAACAACGTTTAATATAAAATATTATTTAGATTTAGATTCGGGGTGGGGAAAAAAAACATTATTAAGAGATATTATTGTAAAAAAAAAAAACCTTTTTTTCTTTTACTACAATTTTTTTACCGTTAATACTTTTTATAATACGTATATATATATTATATTATATAGTAAACGATAATTATATTAGCCGAAGAAAATGGTACGGTGAAATATTGAAATATTTCTTCGAGAATTTTAATATAATCAATATAAATATGTAATTATTTAAATATTTTAAATAACGGTATTGACGAATAATTTTTGAAAAATTTTTCCAAAGTTCAACAGTTAAGCGTATATATAGTATATTCGTTTTTTTTTCTTTGATAATTTCAACGTAAATAAATAAATCGCGTTTTATTATATAGGAACGTTATTTGCGTATATGTAAAAAAAATAATCCGAAAATTTTTAATTTTTTTTTTGAATTTCGATAATAATTATAGAGAATTTAGTTAGAAAAAAATAAGAAAACGTATCAATTAAAAAAGCTGCAGGGCGTACAATACGTATGAGCGTACTAATTAACGTAATAAATCGATTTTATTAATAAATGCGCCGTGTTAAGTACTTTTTTTTTATTCCGTCTAGCGTTTTATGAACTGCAGGTAATTATTGTAAATTATTGCAGATATTACGCATTACTCGCGCATTATAAAAACAAATAATATACGTTTTTTCCCCCCTGGTCTGAAATAATTTTTGGCAATTTTCACTCGCGCATATGTAATTATCGTATTATTATAATCGTATACGTTTATTTATTTATTTTCGTCAGCGTGGCGTAGATAAGCCAAAACACCAGAAACACTTGAAAAAAAAAAAAAAAATTATTTTTGCTATTTAAAACGTATTATATTTCGCGGTCAATATTGTGAAAGTAATAGCGAAGTTCAGAATCTTGAGCATTTACATATATATATATACGCGAGATATACAATAAGTAATCGATAAGAAATACGGACATTTGTTTTTACTCGATTGTAGAAAACGCGAGAAAATTCTGTACGCAAAAAATCGATAGTTTCTTAAACCGATTCGAGTATTATGTATAAAAAAAAAAAAAAAAGATTCTATACTCTTCGTGAATAAACCGTATGGCAATAACGCTTAAGTGCGGAAGGAGTTTTACCTGTAAAAGTATATACACAACCAGTGGCGCCGAGTCATATAAATTTAATTGAAGCGAAATCGAATTATTTACACAAAAATCATTGTTAACTGAACTTTTATTATTTATAATATCAGATTTATTAATTATTTAGTATAATATCATATAATGTAAAAACAAAAACACATGTACCAATAAGACCAACCCACCCCTTTTATTATATGAAGCGATCGCTTCAGTTCACGTATAGGTTCGGCGCCACTGTACACAAAGATCGACGAGTCGACTTTGTTTCTTTTTGTAATTATGAGATTCTCACGTACACAGTCAATTTCGAAATTTTTTTTTTTTTTTATATATATATAACAGAAATTTCCATATAAATATAATATTATTTTTTGAATTTCGCGCAGGGTTTATCATTAGTACAATAATTTTTAACTATTATTTTCAAAGCTTTATTTTTTATTGTATATTACGATCGCGGCATTTAATGATATTATTATATTTACGCGCTGTTTTATTGAACTTTGTTGGATTTTTTTTTTATTGTGTTTACAGCGACGAGGAGTAGATTTTTTTCTTCATATTATTATTAAGTTGCAATTATTATTATACACGTGTCGGTAATACTGTCTGCATATCTGCAAAATACCGTTGATTTTACTGTGTATACGTCTGCGGCGTTGTTCACTGTAAAACAACAATTATACTTATGTTACTATGCGTATAAATGGTAATTACACAATTCGAATTATTGGAAAAAAATCCTCGGCAAAAAATCGTATTTACGCCACTGGTCCATTAACATTAGGCGTTCGTTTCATCAGCTGTCCCCGTATACTTAGTATATTTAATATAATAAAGCCGACGAGTTTGTTTGTTTGAACGATCTAATCTCCGGAACTACCAGTCGGATTTGTAAAACTCTTTTCGCATTCGACAGCCCGATTCTCGAGGAAGGATATAGACCGTATTTGACATCACGCCACGATCCTTAGGAGCCAAAAAAAAAAAAAGAAAGAGTCAGAAAGAACGCTAATAAGCGAAAACGAAATAATAGCCCCGCGGTCGGGTGATGCGCGACGCGGTGGGTCGGAGGCCGACAATGTCCAGTTGTTAATGATCAAATAAGTTCTAAAAAGTTGGTGAAGTTTTATTCGTCAGTAGTATAGATCATCGACGTGTTACCGTAGCCGAGCTAAAGAGGTTATTACGTTTTTTCTTAGGCGTTTTATAAAATAATAGTGCAGAGTAAAAACTTTAACGTAAGTTGCACGCGATGTAACGTGCTAAACAATATAATTGTGTTGAAAATAAAATCAAAGTCAAACTAGAATTTTTTGTTTTTGAGTTTTCAATATCCGCGTACGCCGAGTGTTGAATACCGAATTGAACGAAATTCAAATATTATTATACAAGAGGTGGCATTTTTTACGGGCAACAAAGTGCACCGCGGGGACAATACGTTTTGGAAAATCAGGGACGTCATTTCAGTTTTATTTTCAGGTGTGCGAAGTTTCAAACAGACCATTTTGAAATTTCACCAGGCCATATAAAAATATTTTCTATTTAAGGCTTGTACAAGCGCAAAGCTGTAAAAACAAATTATCTTTTAAATAAACGGATACCGGCAATTTTTTAAGTAAAGCAAATACATTTACAGATTTTTCTAGACTGATATTGTTGACTTCTTGTTTTTCAACATTAAGTATACCATTAGCAGCAAAGCAGGCCATTTGGGAGTATATTAAAAAGTAAAGGGTGCAATCGCACACCCTGCACTCCCCCTCCCCAAAATGACGCCCCTGAGGAAAATATTCTAATTTATTACAAAAAAAAACGGTGTAAAAAAAAAAGAAAAGAAAATTGCCCGCGGCCCCGGGAATTTTCCGTGATTTATTTGAGATCATTCGTCACGCGCCTCCGTCCGTACACTGCGCGCACACGAAACACGTTAATCGGGATGAAGTCGTTTACAATAACAGCTCTCCTCGCCCGCCGCCGTCTGTTTGTGTTTATACGCGCGCTCCCGTTAATCACGCAACGATTTACGGACAACTACGACCGCGGTTGATATTATTACAACCGTATCGGTCGAAAAATTACATTCAGTAAAGTCTTTGGATTTTAAATTACCGCCGCGTCGGCATAAGTGTAATTTGTGTGCGCGCATCACGCCGGCCGACGACGTACGTTGTAATTACATAATATAGTCCGGACGTATTATATTCTCTTAAAACCAATAAAATATGATGTAAATATTATCTAAATAAAAAAAAAAAACCTACAAATATTCTCCTTATATAGTGTCTTAAAACCGTGAAAAATATGCGAAAATTATCGACGAACGTCAATACGCTATTTTTAATATGTAAGTTTTGTTATTTATTTAATTTTTTTTACATATTCTTTAAATAATTATTTGATCGAGGTGTGTATACTTGCATAATGGAATAATCGCACTATATAGTAACAGTAGGAATGTAAAATAACGATATAGGTACAAACATAAAAAAAAAAAAACAATATTCTTTTGGTATATATTTTAATTATAGTAAAGCGTATATACCCTTGCAAATGTTTACTGTACACTAATAATAATAATTGCAATACCAACTTATTCGTTGGTACAATCACAAAAAAAAAAAATCTAGTTGGTAAACGATATTTTTTCGGGTATTTTCAGTAAATTTCGAGTAATAATAATTTTAAAATAAAAAAAAATTAGTATTTTTTTTTTCTTACAATTTACAAAATATTTTCAAAATACAATATGCAAAATAAATTAAATATTTCCCTAACCCGTGAAATATTCTCAAATGTGCAAAAAAAAAACTTTTTCCTATATGAACTCTGTGTTCAACGAATCGTCCACGTTTATTTACTCCCGTAACACTGCACGTACACAGTGACGATATGTAAAAACATATTAATCCGGACTATATAATATATTACAACTGCAGAATAAATGAAATTTCATTGCCTATGATGTTATCAAAAACGATAGGTTTTCACCTATCACGCGTATAATTTAAATAGGTATTTTCTCAAATTATTACTTTTTATACTTTTTATACATTTTTACACATTATAAAACAATTAAAATACGAATTTCAGTGACAACATTGCGTGCAGTGGCGTAGCGAACCGTGTTTTTTATAAGAAGCAGTTGCTTCTGGATTTTAGTCGGGCGGGATGATGGTTCGTAAGGTTGTGTAAAGGAGTTGAGTCTCCATTTAGTATTGACGAGGAATATACTTCAGCCAAACAAATTTCCCGAATTTACTTTTTTTTCCCGTTTACTTCTTGCTTTTTTAGTTTTTTAAGTTCGCAACGCCACTGGTCGAGAGTGATTTATTAAAAAAAAAAAAAAAAAAATCGTCGAAAGTAGACGAATTACTTATTTTAAAATGTCTCTAGGAGTTTCATGAAACTAGTGCACTCGCAGCGAGTGATTTTAAAGGGAGAGAGAAAAAATTAAAAATCACTTGTTTACAAACTTTCTGCAGCACAGAAATTCACTTTCGACTGTATCACCGTCATCAACGTTTGAAGTAATTCTCTATGACTTAAATACGATGTTACTATTAACACCTTCGCATATTCAACGAATCCGATGAAGCTAAACGTCGTCGGTACAAAAATATTTACTACTCAAGCGTTGTCAAATAATAAATAATTAACAAATATAATAAAATAACAAAAAAATCGACTTGGAATAGAAATGCAAGGAAATAAGTCCCTGTTATCGCATAAACTCTCATCCGCGATGCCGATAAGGAAAAATAATCGATCAGAGGCTCCAGGGACAAACTAATCCGGACCCTCTTCCAGTGTTAAATATTAAACACACCACTAACGTCCAGCTTATATCAAAGTAAAATTAAGTAAAATATAGGACTCGGTCGCTTTAGACGGTGCTTTAGCACCGGCTGCCCCCCCCTCTCGTCGGGCCAGCAGGGCTGTTGTACATGCTTCATTTCGAGGCCTAATTTTGTTGTTGAAAAAATTAACGTTATTAATAGTGGACAACGGTTGCCCCTCCCCTCTGCACCATTTATATTTATTTTTAAATCATTAAAGGTTTTTTTTTGTGATTTTTTTTTTAGTATGTTATGCATAAAAGCTCTGACCAGTATATGTTTAAATATAAAAGTATAATAATTATATAAGATGTCTAAGATAGTGTGAAACCAGTTAAACATTAAAATATATCTGAAAAATATAATACATCTTTTTTTTTTTTTTTTGATAGTGTGAAATTTTCCATAAAAATAATTACTAGAAACTAAACTTAAAAACTGTTAGGTAAGTATACGTAGTCAGGGTAATAAATTATTATTATTCATACAAGAAAAATGTTATGTAGAGCAAGTGAAAACGTGTAAAATTATTTTATCCGAGGGGGCAAAAGTATAATTTTGCCCCCTCATAATTATATCTGTGGCGGGAGTGTAACTGCCCTCTCTGCTCACCTTTACCGAAGCCACTGGTTAGTGTGCAACGCACGCCCGGTTGTTGCGGCACTGGTGTAAAATCGTTTCGCCGCGATCGGGTCTTTGTCTCCGGACGGCGGCGGCGCGATCGCAATCGATTTGAATAATTGCAGGTGCGCCTGACCGTCCGTTGTCGACGACATGACGACGTCGACGATGAAAAGAGGCGCGTCATTCACACGAGCCTGCGTATAACACTGACCGACTTTTCCCCGGAAGTCCTCCTCCGCGCTCGCTTATCCTGTTGTTGCCTGCAGCGAAGAGCCGTTTTTTTTTTTAATTTCCTTCCGCACACGCCTTTTAAAGGCTCGACAAACCGCGGTGATCGCTCGTGAGCCGATACTACACTGATGACTAAGGTTAGGTTAGGTCACGCATTCGCGTATTCTTTTTCCTTTAGTCCGAATAGATAGGTTGTCAGGTATGTCCACGCAGTGACGTATCCAGCCAGGGGGGGAAGGTCCGTGGGGTCCGGATCCCCCACCCACGAAATTTTTTTCGTTCTCATATTGATATTATATTAATATTAACATTTTTTTTCCAATACTTTTTAAATAGACCCCCTCCCTCCCTCAAAATAAAATCCGTGCCTGTGTCCACGATTTGGCTTATTATTCTCGATCGAATAGAACAATTTTTTTGCATGTTTCGAACACGATGCGTATAGGTAATCGCATATTTAGAGAGTTTTGAAAAATCTAACGAATTTCAAAAAAACGGTATTTATTCAACGAATGTCTTTATATTACATCTTCATCCGTCGTAAATATATTAATATCGGAGAAAAAAAAAATTACCAAATAGCGTCATTTAAAATATACGCTCCAGTAACGTCGTGTGACGTGTGCAGGAGAGAAGTTTTAGTCAATATCCATTAATTCTTCGTTCCAATCGCCGTTCGTTCGTATTTGAAAATTCGAAGCGACGCATTATTTTATGTAATAATAAATTATAATTATAAAGTCGATGTAAAACATTTTTTTTTTTTTTGCATATTTTTGCAAATAAAATGCATGTTTTATGATTTTTTTTTTTTATAACCCTATTAAAAACGTATAAAATAATATGAAAAACGCAATCGAAATCAGATACGGACCACTTTCTGACGTTAGTCTCGACGGCAGTCGCAACGCGTACGCACCCATAAAATTGTGGTCGTCCGTGTGGGTCGAGTGTAACACGCACGCCGTGCGACACTGCACTCGCCGTCAGCACGAGAAATTTCGTTTATCATTATTATCATATCGGATATCTCATCGCTGCTATTAAGACTGTTTATCGTCGTAATAAACGAGCAAATGTTTTTTTATACTCGTTTTAAAATAATTTAAAAAAAAACTTGTCATCATACATTCTCAACGAATTATAGAGGAGTAAATTTCATTCTTATTCTCAACATTATAGGATGAACTCGACAACACGTTTTCCTACGACGCCGTCGTCGGATCGGACTTCTAACGCCTACTAAAAACGAAGCTTCAAAAGTGGTTGGATTCCGACGACCACGTATAGTAACCACGTTCACGTGTGAGTCGAGCCTAAAATTTCGCTCAAATTTATATTCGCCGACTGGTTTTTGTCGAACGCTTTTTTTCTTTCCTATTAATCATTGGCTGTTTGAACGATACGAAGAGTAACAGACAGTTTATAATTTTGTTTTGAAGTTTCGCTTTTTCGATGAATTTGAAAGCGACAATTGACGACGGTGTATTTTGGTTGAGAGTTTTCGATTCGCATCGAGTCCGCATGTGTTCGACCTTCGACGTATATGGCGGGGAATCGAGTTTCACAAGAAAGTTACACTTCGGCGGAATCTTTTTCTCAGTCATTAACTGCGGGTAATTTTCGCGTGAAGTCTAGTTAGAATGACTTCAAGTCTTCTTGGAAGTTCTGTAAGGAGGGTGTCCAAGGAGTCGCATTTTGTTTGATTTCGCGCGGAGATTTCCGTATGGGACGAGTTCCGAATTCGCTACCACTTTTGGGCATACATAAATGCATACATGCATTTGTGATCACACTATTATAGCGCAATACGTTGCTCACCCGCTGTAACGTTATAGGATCCCTGCAGAGTGGTGCTAAAATATGTTTTTATAGAGATTTTAGAAAAAAAAAATTCAATTACGTTGTAACGCAATTAACGCCAAGTCCAAGTAATTTAATATGTAAAATTTTTTTTTTTGTTTTATTCTTTAACGTTAAAATAGCTCCTCGATTCAGACTCTCTCTATAGTTTATATATTACACGTGCCGATACTTTTCGCGTTAACTGTAACTATTATACACCTCTACGTATTGCACGTGTTTTTGCGGATTATTTATAAATTATACGTTTTCCGAGTAATTTTTATAAAATATTCAAATTTTTTTTTTACCTTACACTTTTTTTGTCGGTCCGCAGCAGTTCCATAAATAATGTGTACCATAAAAATTGACGCGTGCGGACAGATCACTGGTATAAATAATATAGGTAACGCGTTATCGTGACTCGCGGCGGTATGACTAATTCCACACCGATTTGTCGTTGAATCACAATAACACGCTTCAAATAATAACATTAAAGCAACAAGTGTGTGTGTGTGTGTGTGTGTGTGTGTACAAAAACAATAATCGCGGTTTTTCTCTTCAAACAACTATTATTTTAGAATTTTTTATTAAAAGTATAAAGACCATATAGTATAAATAATATTTTGTATATTAACACGTGTGTTACCGCAAAACGTTATTATTGATCATACATTTTTAATTATTTCATTTACGATTTACGCTTGTAATTATTATTCTAAATTATTATTTGTCACAACACTTATTGCGAGTGTTTATAACTTGCATAGTTTTTTGATGCTCGCATATATGTATACACACACGGTATTTTTAATATTGATTTCAATAAATTCCTCAGGAAGAGCTGCAGACGTTTTATAGCTGGTTAGATCAGAGGTTCCCAAACTGTGGGTCGCGATCATATATTATTAGTGGGTCGCCTTATATTTTTAAATAATACATTTTTTTTTAGACATATGTCCACACGAAACAGCAAAAAAAAAAAAAAGTTCATAGATATTATTGTGGGTCGCCAAAATTTAAATAATTTCCAAAATGGGTCGTACCACACGTAAATGGGTTAGACCGTATAAAATCCGTATAAACAGCTAAAACGAGATCTCAACCTATCATTGTGTACGATTAGTTAATTTTCGAGGCTTCTGCGGTAGGGACATATTATTAACGGGGCACGTCGCGTCAATGGGTAACGTCTCAATAATTTCCACGTTTAAAGTTTTTACAAAAATATATTTTTTTTTCCTATATTTTAAGAAACATTTTATTAATTTATATATATTGTCATCAACAATAATATAGTAACAAAGTGATTTGAGAAAAAAAACAAATTTTATATTACTCGTGTAATATTTTACGCGTGACGAATAATTCGTCTCGCGTAAATATATAAATTATTTATTATGACAATATATCCACCGAATATTAATTTAATAATAATAAAAAAATTATTTTAAAAAATATTTTAGTAAAAAAAAGTATTTTTTGAAAATTTTAATAAAATTAAAAACGTAGTTTTATTCCTCAAACGTATTTGCTCGTAATTATTATAATTAATATTTATTATAAATATAGTGTTCAAAATACGATATTATTTATCGAGTATGATGCAACCGCTTAGGACTTATACGGTATACACGGAACGCATTACATGGCCATATTTTACGAGCGTGCTATACAATACGCGCGTATAGCGACTGCTGCAGCAGCGTCGTACGGCATGTGTTGTAGCGAGAAATACCCGTCGTCGTCGTCGCGCGTCTCCATATGTATGCGTCCTGCACCGTTCGGTGTAATATTGTGTTGGTCACGATTAGGTCGAATAGGTTAAGTATGGAGCTTCTTATCGAATACATCACCCCGCTTACGGTCGGGTAGAAGATATACCTAAAAAAAAAAAAAATAAATATAAATAAATAATAAAAAAAAATCTCAAATTGATTTATTGTCATTTATACGGCGGCGATGGCCAACTGCAGGTGTGCTCGAGAAATTGTATTCGTCTATATTATAGGTATATATATCATGTAGTGTAAATGCCGTAAGAGAAAATAGTTGTGATGGAAAAAATAAGTTTTGCCACTGAAATGAAAAAAAAAAAAAAAAATTAATATTCGTACAATAAAATGTATATGGCTGATCAAAAATTAGTCGTAAAAAAAAATTTCTCCGTATTTATTTTTATTTTTCGGATGGTCGTTTCAAAAAAAAAAATTATACTCGGTTAGGTGCCTATCCGTGGGCGTGAATATAGGATTAAATAGCTATAGGGGAGCTATACAGCCCAGACCAGAATATTTAAAGGTACAAATAAGAATGAATTTAGACAATTTTCCATTATAAATTAAGTAAAAAAAAAATATATATAAACATTTACATTTTATTTTCGAGAAAAAACACATTATTTTATTAATGAATGCGCCTATATTTAGATGCAAATTCTTTCATCATTTATTTTATTTGACAGTTCTTGTTCTGTATATATGTATTTAATATAGCCAATTCACTAAATTTGTTTTGTGACATAGAGGACCTTAAGTATGTTTTAATTCATCTCATGCATGAAGAATAGAGATCATTTCGAATTGAGAATAACTATAAGAATACTACGTGATTTTTTTTTTTATAAAATTGAAACCACAATTATTATGATATATCATATATTTATATTTTATATTGCAATGAAATTCATATTTTAATTTCAAACGCAAATATATAATATTATAACAGTTCATGGTTTTATGGATAACCCTAAAAATGATGTAATATAATAATTATAATTCTTTGTATACACATTTTTTTATAACAAATAATGAATCCTATATATGATAAAAACTTGTTTTGATTTTTAAAAGGGTTTGTTATAAATTTTAACGGGGTCTATAAACGTTTTAAGAGGGCTAAGCTTCCCTAGTTACGCCAGCGTGCCTATCTTAATAACATTTTTACAATCAAATACGTTTTGTATTCTTTTTTTTTTTCGAAGTTCTTATTTACGTAATTTTTACGTTCTTCGGTTAAACCGTTCATTAGATTATTTTTATTCCCCGAAACATTAATTGTTACGATTTATATAATTCGACGCGGATCCGCTACAGAAAGACTTCCCCGATGTCTACCACAAAAAAAAAAACGAGAACGTAAGCGACTGGGTGCATCACCACACGTGTCAACAGCAGCTGTATAACAACATCACACACCTGTCTCCGTTTTAAACGCGTAATTTTAATAATAGATTATTTAATAATGACACGAGTATCTGTATAATACGTACGTGAACGCGTAGCCGGAGTGAGTTGCTATTATAATATTACAAATAAATATCATTAAAATACCTTTTTTATCTCTAAAAAAAAAAAACGAGACGCGGTGTGTTGTGAATGTCGTTCAAGTGAATTCACTTGGGGAAAGATTTTAGAGCGTATTGTTATCACTATAAATTTGAAAGCATTGATAATCCATTGCATTCGATAAAACGATTCTGAGCGGAGCATCGTTGTAATATTTTGGGTATTTAACAAAAATTAACCCTTTTTATGTTTTTAAATACCTGAAAACCTATATTTGCTATAAATAGTACAAAATTAAATGGAAGTTTTTGAAAGTGTTTTTCCCCAGTATAATATAAAGTAACATATCAGAGGAATATTTCAAGTTTCTATACCAATTAGTTTCAAAATTACGATAATAAAATAACGATAATCGATTTTCACCGTTTTTATGTAATTTTTCGGTAGTTTTTGAGTTATATTTTTAGGCGATTTTGAGAAAATCGAAAAATGACCTCTCTAAAGTACCAGTTAGATGCGAATTGCTGCCGGAAACACACTGTGACCGAAGAAATCGGAGCATTCCTTCTGGTCGAAAATCCGTACACAGGATAGAAAAAAAAAAGTAAACATCCATTGTAAAACCACTAGATCCCTCGCTCCGCTCAGAATCTAAAAAACGTTTCGTATGAATTTTCAGCACTATCGAACGTTTCAGATTTAGCCGGAGTTGCGAGTTGAGTCACGTTTTAAATTTAGAACTTTTGCGAAATGGACGCGTGCCAGACCGAGTTCTTGGCCAAAATGACCGGACCGCGAGTGTGTGAATGAAATACAAGCCTATCCATCCGGTGTGTTTCGAAACGTATTATATAATATATGAAATATTATATTAATAATTGAAACGAGAATACGTAGTTAAACGCCTACACCTATAGAGTTAAAAAAAAAAATAATAATTTCTAAGTACGTGGTGTGTGTACAGTCGTGGAATAGTGTTATGCGTTTTTAACGAAACAAAATGTAAATATAACGATGCGTCGTTTGTATTTTTGTACTGCGCTGCGGGTTAGAACGAAATGTTCGAATAAACAATTTTTGTAAAAGTAATTTCAAATAAAATATATTAAAATGTCCGCGCGTATCACGTCTACCGATAAATTCACGAAAATCGAAGTTTTTATTATTTTCTCTAATTGTTCACATGTGGTACACGCGTCGTTTGACAATTAAAAAAAAAAAACTTAGAAAATATACTGAACGCACACCGCGTCTCGTCATACGTATAATATTTGTAATTGAGTGCGTGTGGGAAGTATATACACCTACACGGCTGAAGTATATAGGTAGGTTTTATATGTTTTATAACGCGGTATACAGTTCGGTTATAACGAAGACGCGAGTCAACAAAGACAACGAAAAGCCCACTTTAGAACACATAAATCGTCAAGTTCTATATACCTACTCATTTGTTCATCGTACAGAAAATGTGTTTGATAAAAAAAAAAAAATAAAATTATATAATACTCGTTAAATTATCATCCTACCGGTCGTCGACGTTTCATGAAATATAATATTATTTTGGTCATTAAAATTATTGTCGATAATACGCGGATAGTCATTTGACAATAATTATTATAGTTTTTAAACATAGAAAAAAAAACATAAAACGGTGAAATGCCCCCCTCCCATCAGCTGGTTTTTACTGGAATCTTTTTAAGCTTCACAACTTTGTGAATCCTTTAAAGACTGGTTCGCACCTTAATCTTGAACTAATGAGACGAGGTATGGTGGTCTTAAACATGTGTATTTGTCCGGAATAAATAAACCGGATAGTCGTGGTCATATTTAAATGTGTGATCGTAGCCAGTGGTCGAAGTGAATCAAAATAAGTGAGGCCACGGAAGCATTTCGAGTTTTTAAATGGAGGGGGCAAAGTTGTGAACGATCCATATTGTTGAAAAAATAAGGAAAAGAAAAAGTCTTTTTTTTTAACAAAATTCTATAATACCTGCCTTATTAACCTCCCTTTTGTGATTGCGATTAAATGACGATTAGATATATTGAACGTTAAAATTTTAGAAAACGAAATAGTTCTTACAAGGAAAAAATAATGATTCAAAGATATTTTTCTAAAAAAAAATCAAACAACGTAACAATTACAAGTTACAAAAAAAAAAAATTTTAATAATCCAAGAGGGACGAATAATTTTAAACAAAATAAATGGGGGGGATGGAGTATGCTATAGCTAAAAGGAGTGGAGGAGGGATGGCATCCCCCATTTCGACCACTGATCGTAGCTCAACGCGGTAACAATAACGAAGTGCGTGCTTTATATAGGTTTACAAAAGTTCGAACCTCGTGCAGCGGTGTTTCGTTTTTTTTTAAGTTACAATTTTACACGCATAATATATTAATATTGATTTCGACGCCTCGGCATAATTTGTATTTAAAACCCGTGACGCGATGCGTAACAGATTTGGTGATATTTTTGATTTGAGTAGGTATACCCATAGGCGCATATAAGGAATTTCAATGGGGGGGGGATGGGCTTCAGCCTTACTATTTTTTAACCGAAAATTATAAGATGGGCTTTGTCCCCTCCCCGCATCTTTAAACGATCCAAAATAATTATTGAATTATCATTATTGCGGTTATAATTGCTGAGTTATATAACATGTTGCAAGTAAAAAGCTTGAATAAATACAATTTTTTTCTTTACAAAAATTTCATTAATGCGATAATAAATCCCGGGGGGGAGGGCTTAATTCTCATCAGGAGGGCTCAGTCCCCAAGCCATATTTGTGCCTGTACAGAGTATACCGCGACAAAAAACACGCGACGCGCTTAAAAGCGAACGGGGATTTTTGTGTGAAAATAATAATAATAATAATAAATTTATTTATTTAGAATCAATATTATGATGTAATACACGCGTATAATCGTAACGATGTGATAAAAAAAAAAAAAGTAAAAATAAAAATTTGGTAAGAATTTTAAAAATCGACCGCCTGTATATAGACTCGTGCACAGATCGGTGCCAAAACGCAACTGACGGGGAGACAGAAAGATAACGATCGCCTCCGTACACGGCCCGTGGGAATGTGAAACGTTTCTTCGGTATAAATATATGGAAATATTGTCCGCGCTGCCTTTTACACAAGTTTTCGCGGAGATGTCGGCGGATATAATTTTTCTCGATCCACTGCCGGCGATCTCTGTCACGTAAAACGTGTTTTACAACGAGCTGCGCGCTTATACGCGTCTGCGCGCGCGCTGAGACTATCGTCTCGTGGTTTCGTTTTTGTAATGAGCTCTGCTCTATCATCGTATAAAAAAAAATAATATATATATCGCGTCATCGCTGCTGCATACACACACGTAGTCTATTATTATTGTTTTGAGTATTGAAAAGAAAAAGAAAAATACCTATTTAATTCAGAGGCGTATTTAGGAATTTTCAAAGAGGCGACGGGGGGGGGGGAGATGAAATAGTTTTTCTCAATATTTGAGTCACCGGGGGCTTTACCCCGTCCTCCTCAACCGGAAGATTTACAGGACTGTAAATGATCTTAATTCAAAAAGAAAAAAAATTAAGTTATCGAAGGATTTTCTTTCGCATTTAAATGCGCGATTTCTTCTCCTCGAGACGAAATTTTGCAAAAAAAAAATGACTACTTATATACCTTTGAAAAGTTTTTTTTTTAAAAAAAAAGGAAGTTTTTTTGTGAAATTCGCATACATCTGATTGACAAAAAAAAATCGTTAGATAGAAGTCGAAGTTTTTGCAATTTAGAAATTTCCGAATTTTATGGGATATGAGCTCGAGAAAATAATATTGGAACCTTTCGCTCGGTACGTTTTCTCCGAGAAAATTTAATTAAATTTTCAACGGGGTTTTTGAAATTCGCTGTAGGACTAATACAGTTCAGGAGACATGGTCAAATTCAAAGAGAAAAATCACGTTTTTTTTCGAAAAAAAAAAAATCGAAATTTCTACTTTATGTACTCGAGAATCGGATCGTGGTTAAAAGGAACTTTTTTTTTTGTTGAATTTGGGGTGAACCCCCTCGGAGTTTGTACATTTTATCACCGCAGTATAATATTGCCAAAGAAAATATGATAAAAATGTATGCCGAAGAAACAGTAAATTGTATAGTTCGCCCTGCGCGTAGTTCAATTATCAAATATAATTATACAAACGGCCGTTTAAAATTTTTTTTTTTTTTTTTAGGTCATGGCGCGCGCGTAAATGTGATTTTTACGAATCCCGCCGTCATAACAAGTGTGAGGTTTCCGCGTAGACTCTCTTATTCAACAGCGATGACGTGCGAGTGGTTTTTTATTTATTTTACACTATGATTGTGTATTATCGATCTCGATAGACAAATATTATTGGATATATATTTATTGTATACGATTCGGATCTAATGGTAACGATGATATATATATACGTATAACGTGTCCCACCGTATAAATATTATATAAAATACGTTGGGCAAACGAAAAATATATACACTATAGAAACCGATTGAATATTAGTACGCGTTGAAAAACGACCAAAATATGGTCTTAAAAAAAAAAATCCCCAAATTCAAAAACAAAATTTTTTATTTCGAACGCATATGTACCATAATATAGATACGCGCTACGTCCCGTTTGAATTCTCGCGGGCGTAAAAACCAATAGCCTCGTATAATTTATAAATCTCGAAAAATTTTATATTATATCTTGCTATGATTCTTAAGTTGTTCTATTTTTTTTCTTTTATTATAGAAAAGTCCTTTGGTGTTATAAATATTGTTTAAAACCTTAAAAATGCGAAAAAGCCAAAATACGCGCAATTTTTTTAACACCGACTATAATTAGATGAATAAAAATGTGAATATGTACTCCAATAATAAGTAAACGCGTTCTGAAAAAATACCTTATATTATTGATTTTAATATATTTAAATCGTTGCAAATAGAACGCGTCTGTGTATACGTACAGGAAATTGTCGTTATTATTAAAAAAAAAAACGTATACGGTTATGTAATTTAATTCCAAAACAGACGTGATTTTATTTTTTCCATTTGCGGCTATAGTTTTTTTTTTTGGACGATCTATTGGTTAAAAGTATCATAAAACGGATAATTAATCGTTTTCTTTTTCTCCAACAATATCGGGCGTACACAAAACGTATTGCGTAAAATTGATCTTCAAAATATTATATACTACTTATATATATTACTATTATTATATTACTTTTCAAAGTTATATAGTATTGCGTGCGTATCCACTGCACCGGAGCGCGTCGAACGCGCGTTTACTATAAAAATATATAATCCGTTTTTGAAAATTATACGTTTATAGATCCATATACCTATATGTAACGTTGAATACGATTTCCGATTAATTTAATGAAACGCGTGTGTAGGACGAGAGTCTATTAGAATATTTTTTTTATAAAAATGTATAAAACGCTTGAAATTAATTCAGTTGCGGATATCTCGTGGTGGGGGGGGGCGATAGGTGGATCGTCCCACATTGGAGTATATTTTAGTATATTTTAATACCTAAATACATATTTTAAATGGTGCGAAATACCTATCCTAAACTTTTGAAAAAGGGCAGGATTTGAATACAGGCTTGCTCAAATATAGTGTCGACGAAAGAGGATGTGGGTCTTTTTTTTTCAATTAAAATATCTAGAATATCCGTAATTGATTTGAGTCATAAAAAATTCTAATACTGATAATGCGGGGAGGTTGAACTCAATGATCCGGGGGGGGGAGGTCCCATTTGTTGAGATTCCAGCCATTGAGTTTGAGTTCGTCCCCGCCCCCTTTAAGACTTTGATATAACCGCCACTGGATTCATTCGATTCGAGTTCTATAAACGGGATGATTACGAAAGATCAATGTATTATTAAGGAAATACGCGCGCGTTCTGCGTATAGATTTTTGACATGAAATCGAACGGAGAAAAAAGTGTTTGTATGTGCGTTTTGGACAATGTATCATTGTGAATCCGAATCGTTTATAAATTATTATTCCAAACGGGTTAAATACGTTTTTTTTTTTTTTACTTTCGTGTTATATCATATTATATATACGCCCGGCCGTATAGCGTTTCGATGTGTTCGACGATACGGCCGACCGGACCCCGAAGTCGTGAGTGCCGTGTAAATCGTATGCGCGTGTCGCACCGAGTGTAGGTACAGGCAGCATTTGTTCATCTTTAAAACTACCATTTTCACACCTTACACCGCGACAGATAGACATCTCATACTATCATCGCATGACCGCAGCAGCGTATTATGCGTACGCGTTTATAATAATAAAATATACGGTTTTTTTATTTTATTTTTATTCTAAAGAGATTTTTATGTTTATCGTTGTGTTTTTTTACAAAAAAAAAAAATTATTTTCAGGGTTCGCGTGGACAACAAACGCGTGGCGCGTATATTATGACCACGGGACGGCGGGCGTAGCAAATCGAGATGACTCCGCCGTCATCACGTCCCTTATTGTCACGCGCTCTGCTGTTCACCGCGTTGTGTTGCACGGTGCTCGGCTTCAATGTGGACGTTAAAAATTGTATTAGACACCAGGGCCCCGGCGGGTCCATGTTCGGATTCAGCGTGGCCCAGCACAAGGAACGCGGACGGTCGTGGTGAGTGTTTTATAAATTATTAATTTTTTTTTTTTGGTGCTATACAAAGACCATATTAAGGCCTTTTGCACGCTTCCACCAAACTCCTCCGTCTACGTGGAAGATTCTTCGTTTGTGTCTCGGACTCATCGATTTCTGAGGTACCTTTGTTGTTGAGATCTATCACCGCTGGCGAGCTTTTTCCCTCGGGGTCGCTTTTTTCGTTGGGTTTTTGAACTGCAGAACGTTTCGCATAAGACTTTCCTCAGCCCCGCGATCGTTTTGCTTTTAGGAATAATCCCGGCTTGTTGTCCCTGGATCGTCGCTGTTTCCGTCTCTCGCACATTCCCCATTTTATTTCCAACGGGTCCGTGAAGGTTTTCCGCAGAACTTTTCTCTCTCGAAGGTGAGTAATTTCTCTTCGTCACTCTGTGTCCGTGTCTCATCAATGCGCGTGCATTACTATATCGGACGCAGATAGCGACGAGTATATAGTGTTTTTTCTTACTTCGGACAGTAGCCTGTAGGAGCATCTCGTTCATGGAAAAACAAGCTATGTTTGCCAGTGCTCGTTCTCAGCCGCGAATTTCATTGTGCATGTTATTTTTTTTTGTGTTTAAAAGTATTTAAACTCGTACACTCGCTCAAAGTAGTCAAGGGGTCTACACTTTTAGGGTATATATATTATATATATATATACAGATCGACGTATTTGCAATAACTGTATTATTACGACGTTAAAATATTCTTTATCGTTTAGAATTTATTGTTTTGTATTCGTCATGATATAGTAGCAATTGTTCTATTTATCGTGTACTGTTGACATTTAAAACGAACAATTATACTCATTATACGCGTATAGACACGGTTTCTTATAGGGCGTACAATGACATTTCGCTATAAACGCGGTTTACTATAATCCGAGACCTTTAATGGCCTCGATAAAAATAAAAATTATACATATACGTAATACTTTGCGCGGGATAGGCATTTTAATATTTTTATCGAAACGATTACATTTCAGTAACAATCATTATTAAAATTATAACGCGATGATTACGGCGCCATCGAGGTATATTTTTACGACGCTTTTACGTGGTGTCATCATCACCGATGGATCGAGCCGGCGGAATCATACGTACCGGCTGCTGATATATACCCGGCCATAATATTAACATAATATTGATGGGGCATAAAGTATTGTGAAATAAACGTGCGCCATATGATAATGATATTGTTGTTGTGGAACGCGTATTTGATCAGATTATATAAATATAAATTATCGTTTAATGTAGTTGTAATATAGGCGTACTCGCACTAAACATTCCGTTATATGATCTTACAATCGGTATATTAATAAAAATAAATAAAATAAAAAACGAAACGAGAAAGAAATAGAAATAAAAAAAAACAAAAACAATAAATTAATACTAGTTCGTATATAAAGAAAAAGAATATTATACAATCGAGACAAAGATTATTATTTATATATATAAAATGAGTTAAATTTGTTAATTTTAAAATACCGGTTTCGACTAAAAGTCTTCAAGGTCGATATCGTTCTAACCTAACTTAACCCGATCAAGTACGATTCGTTGTTTATTTTTTCGATAAAATCGTAAGTATTTTTTTTTTTAATATCGACGTATTATTGGTGAATTTTAATTTTTGTTTTATCGTAGCCGGTGTAAAAATTTAGCTAAATTATAGTAGAAGCAGTTCTGAAATTGTAATTAACGGTCTTTATGTAATTTTATAAATGAGCGTAATAGTGAAGCTATTAAAACAATTTTTTTTATTATTTATTAATAGTCGGTGAAATTAAATTATAAATGTATAGTTTCCTTCTAGGTTTTAATGTCGATTGAACCGAATTCGTTTTGTTTTTTTACTTAGTCTTACTTATAAATAACACGTTAAAAGTTTCTCTCTATTATTTCGTTACATTATTTATCATTTAACGTTTCATACGCGTAGTAAGAACGAATCAGATTAATCGTTCCTGCAGGCATATGCACAAGTTTTTTTTTTGTTAATATCAAATGGGTACATGTAATTTTTTATGACGTGTTATGTATTTTTAATTGTGACGCCGTTGTCTTTGGTGTAGAAAAAAAAACATATAACGAAAAAGTCGTCTAAAATTTCCCTCCTCCACACACACACATATATATATATATCACTATTAATACTGATCGATATAAGTATACAATGGACCAAGTGGCAATAGTTCCATTAGTTTATAAAAAAAAAACCGTTGTCATTTCAATTGACACTCTCTCATATTATAATATCGACACGTTACCGAGTGACTTGCAATTATTATTTATAGAAACGCTTTTATTTTATTATTATATATCGTTTATAGTATATATACCCACACCGTATAACGTTATATAGACCGCGCGGTACGGCCGAGTTAATGCAACATAATGGCGGTTTTTATTCATATTTATTATTATTATTATTTTTTTTACATATACGAGTATATAATATCATTGTTCAATTGTAAAGAAGCCGTTTACCAACTGTACCACTTAAATAATAATATAATAATATTTTATATGGATAAGACTTATGCGGAACATCTCGCGCCGCGACGTCTTTTGTTTCCGTTCCAACGTCGCCAGATGAATATTTATTATAATTGAACACGCCGGACTCATGTCAATGGGCCGTGGAATATATATATATATATATGCGCATTCATATTTACAATCGGATATTGTATTAATTCAAACGCCACTTATGTATTGATCACGTCAAATTATATATATTATGCAAATGACGTGTATATATATATATATATACACACGAGACGTCTATTGTCGAGAAACGTTTTAATTCATTTAAATTTTTTTCCCGAAAAGATACCCGAATAGATTTTCAATTAATTACAATCTCGATTGAAAATCTGTATATCGAAAATAAAATATTCGGAAACGTGTGAATTCACGGCCGTATTTATGACGCATTTACCGCGGTCGGCTTCGGCCGTGCACAATTTTCAACGAAAATGTAATTATTTATATATTTTTTTAAAAATAACTATTATTTAAAAACGATTCTATACGCATATTTATTAATTACGACACAAATATTAATAGAGTCTCTACGAATTTTTATTTTAATATTCGACAAATTCACGCGTTATTTTGTCGATACTGCTAGTATTCTTACAAATTGTAATGTACCGCATCCTTATACCGATTCCGGCCACTTATACCAATATTTGTAGGAGTAATTTTTGAAAATTTTCCTGCTTGCAGTATATCTCCGCCGTTAACAGGACTCGCGTATTTATACAGTAAAACCGTAACATTTAAATACATCTCCTCCTCCGCTCCTCGGACAAAAAAAATGAAAAAGTGGGCGGTACTCGGAGAAGTATTTGGGGAAACTCTGTGAAAAAAAGTAGTGTCGTTAGAAACAGAAAAAGGCCTGTTCTTTTATACAGTATATTAAGTAAGGATTAAAACGATTTCGAAATATATAATATATATATATATATTTATTATATTTTTTAACAATAAATTGTTTTTTTTTTTTTTGAAATCGTGTACATTCCTAATAACAATATCAACACGACTGTGTTGTTTTAAATTAATTTAAATAAATTTATTAATTAAATTCGTGCGCCGTGTCGTATAATTTTATGGGCGATCTCTCATTTTCGAACAATCGATATTTTATTTCTATTATTCAGGAAATGTCCCCCGTTTTAAATTCTCCGTTATATTTACGTTTTTACACGTAGATATTTTTATTCGATTTTGTTTTTCTTTTCTTTTCGACGCGAGTAAAACCAAAATGTTTCGTAACATGCACGCTGCATTTAAATCACTCGTATTATACCGTTAAACCCTTCAGCACATTATTTCTGTTTTAATATTCATTATTATGGTTTTTACTTTTTTTTTTCACTTTTTATTATTACTAAAAAAAAAAAAACACTAACTGCGTAATGTGCGTGAATACGCAACAAGAAACGCTCGATTATCACTAAAAAAAAAAAAAAAAAGAATTTAAATAATCCTTTTGTTTCCAGTATAGGCTTATCTGCGTGAAATTTAAATAATTTTCTCGTAACAACAAAATGTCAACAAATCTCGTCAGCAGCGCGGGGACGACGGTTGTGAAACCGAAAACACGTTTACTATATATTATTATTTATGTCGCTTTATAACATCAGGTTCTTATAAAATTCTTGCGCAACGTATAATATAATGTTTGCTCTGACCTAAAGAAAATATTATTGTAATCACTATATATAGTCAAGCGGTTAGTGTTTGTTTTTAATGGAGTTTACATACGTGTTCGCGGTTCTTTTTACACAGTAAAATAAAATTAAAAAAAACGTTACTCGTGTATTTATTCGTGTAATCGACTCGTCGAAATCGAACGAAGCAAAATCGATTTAATTCGATTCGTATTCGTCTATATATATATATATATATATATATATACTAGTAAAACAAAGTGTATTGAATGTTTTTTCGCGTTTATATATGTAATCATTTTTTTTTTCACTATTTCGACATTTTTTTTAAAACCATTTTAATCGCATAACATAAAAATACCAAATAATCGTTACAAAAAAAAAATTTTCCCCGATTTTTTTACCTCAATTTCTTATACGCTTTATTTCAAACGATTTTTTTATTTTATATAATTTTATAGATCTTTAACTGAACAATATCCCCGTACTCCATACGGATTATACCGATTAACCATAATATAACTATCCGTACGGACAGGCGCATAATAAAGTCCACGGTCTACTTTTAATTCGATCGTATATACACTGAATGACTACTGAACTAAACGATTTAAATCAAACCCGGTCTCCGCGCAGAGTATCGTACTGTGTTTTTATATCGTGATACGGATTCAATGGAGTGCTAATGATATTTAGCTAAAAGTTATTTCGTGTTTTCTAAACCAATAGAAGTCACTACGCGTGTCAGTCACCTCGCGAAGCCTGCAACCAGATTCTTTTATTTTGTTTACACGCCACTTTGAATCATTAGCCGTAGTCAAATTCTACGTACAGATGCTGGTCCATATTCTCATCCATCACCGTCTCTGATTGAAATATAAACCGGGAGTATACCCATTATATGTAAAAGTGTACCTATATTTATACTGCGTGATGGCGGGGTTGAATATGCGGTAGCGATGCTCCGTTTCAATAGGTCGCTGATGAGGATGAGGCATATATGTAGTCGCCCCTCAATATCGTAGCGATCAATTATTATTATTTCTCACAGAGCGTGCGTACTCGTATACGCGCCGTACTTTATATTGTTGTCAAAGACGTG
Source organism: Slavum lentiscoides (assembly GCA_032441835.1). Lineage (NCBI taxonomy): Eukaryota > Metazoa > Arthropoda > Insecta > Hemiptera > Aphididae > Slavum > Slavum lentiscoides. Next base: position 15,393,714 of record CM063708.1, read on the forward strand.
CCCGAATACAGACTGTGTATTTTGATTTAAATAAATGAATACCGCGGACCAGGTTAAAAATAAATTAATACACGCCTTGTATGGGAGAAACGTTGAAAGGAATAAAAGAATGCCGGAGGAATAAGGATAGGCGGAATGCGCGTGAAAATTCTACGTTTTGCAGACGATATTGTAGCGTTATAGCAGAAAACTAGGAAGACTCGAGCAGTGTGACTAAAATAATGAGCCGCGTGAAAACAGATCGACGGAAAACGGCTGTAGGAAACAGCGCGGAACAGAATTCTTTTCACCGCAGTAACTCAGCAAGCGCCGCGGACACTAGGAAAGCACTTGGAAAAAGTTGTGTATAGAACGCGTGGCCTTATTTTCGGGTAAAGGCGTGGACTATGCTGAACGCAGAGAAATCCAAAATAGGAGTTTTCGAAGTATGGTGCCGGAGAAGAAGAGCGTTGAGAATTTCGCGGTCGGAAGAGGTAAGTATAATGAAGATGTTTTTAGAAGGACGTGAACGCGTATAGAAGTCAACGCGGAATACGCTTGTAACGAGAAGAAATACGTGAATTGCACTATAGATTGATATAAGAAACAGTGCTCGGTCAACTACTAGAATATTATCGAAGAAAAAATAGAAGGTATAAAACGGGAAGAGAAAGGACCAGAACACCGTTCGCGAAACGAGTGACGGAAGACACGGGAATAAAATCGTTATAGGGAGCTTAAAAGGAACCGTAGGTTACAGAGAAAAACAGAGAGACGTCAGTCATTTAACCGATCATAGGGATTGGTATATAATAAAAGAAAAAAAGAAGTTTTTTTTTTGTAATTTTCAACTACGATATACTGCAAGTACGTATAGTGTAGTCGATAGCTACGCAATAGAATATTGCGGGAATCTACACAATATTAATAACAACGTATTGTTCGCGGCAAACGATATGATTGTCAAGCGTATATGACTGACAAACGAATGCAAATCAATAAGCCTGTGTTTCACTACAAATAAATTTACTCAGTTGAAACAATATGAATGCCGTGACGGTCGCACACCGCGGATATCTGTCGGAAACTTCCAGTTCGTTCGGAGCGCGCATGAATTAGTAAACGAACGGTTAGTTTATTGACATGGTCAATTATTGTAATATTACGTCGGAATCACACGTTAATTCATCCGGAGCCGTTCTAATCACCGGGTTTTAAATTTAAACGATTTTATTTCATTCGGGTAAATGTTCCTCCCTTCCCCCCGTTACGTCTGTCTTATTGCGCGCGCGCGCGCATAGTGTACAATGTGTTTAAAAAATTCGTTCGTTTTAAATTATGTAAATATTTTATCGAATGTCTTTCGAACGAATATTATAAATATTTTCGACACGTATTGGTTTTCAAAACGAATTGTTTTTTCGCGTAATTCACATGGATTTACGCTGCGGTATTGCGCGCAATGGTATAGCGCGCGTATACTATATATATTAAATAATTAAATCGTGGACTATAAAGTTTGTTTTATAGCCTATACGTATTTATAGCTTATAAAAGAAGACACTCTTTAAAAAAAAAAAATCGTGTCCAATAATTTTTCTATTCAAGTATTATTATACTACCTTTTTTTTTTTTTAACTGCAGCAGACGATCGTTTTTTTTTGAGGGGAGCATGACTGTCTGAAAAAAAGAAAAATAAATGAACCATATGTGATGCGTTAACGCGTGTCGGGACTATTATTGGGATACACGCGCGACGTCGACAAAAAAAAAAAATACGTTTCCCCAGTTGTTGTTATTGCAGGAGTTAAAGTAAACGAAATTTTGGCTGACATTCGTGAATATTTTCAACCATTGACTCGGTAGAAAAAAAAAATAAAAACGTATTTATGTGTAATAATTCAATTTTAATGTTGTTTTTAATCTCGCGCTGGTATAAACTGGTCGATTATTTAGATGTAGATAAATTTAACTCGCTTATTTATATAGGAAATTACGTGAAGACACCGGATTTTTTTTCGTTTTTTTTAATAATTTAGCACTCGTTTATATATTAAACGTTACATAATTTACGTATTTTATTCGTCATAAGTATATAAGTAATAGATATAATATATCGTCGTATTAACACAGCGGTATATCCAGGTGGTCTATAATAAGGAGGTTACAATTGCCTCCCTCGCACGAACCGCGTCTTTAAAAATAATTTATTATTCACTTCTAATTTTTTTTTTTGCAATAAATATTTAATTTTTTTTCTCGGTACTCCGAATTGCGTATGCAGCCGTCACATTTATTTTAAATTATTATTGTCTTTGCAGTACCTACGCTCGTCGAAAAATATGTCCTAGAAGATTGCGTCTTATTATATATATATTCATCGGGGCTTATATTAACTCGAATTCGAATCTGTTATAATATTTTCCGTGTTTTACATTTTTACGTTACTGCATAATGATAATAATATGTAATGTGTTGTGTCGAAATTTTTTCGAGAGTTTTCAAACCGCGCCTACCTAAAACTCGGCACGAAATGTGTTTACCGCCCTATTACGAAATTTGTGACTGTACGCCGTTGCAGTATTTAAATGTACATATTATTAATAATGTATGGGATTTTAAAACATATTGCTCTCTTCGACGACGACGTCCAAGTCTCATGCAGTTTATGGACTGAATGTTACTTTTTATGGTACTGTTTGTTCGAACGATAATAATCTAATGCAAGAATTTTTACCTAAAACCCATCCGCGCGCGCAATAGAGGGGAAAAGGACGGATATTATTATTATTATTATTATTACTGGCAGTGCAGCACACGTGTTCCGGGTCGTATTATATACACACTGCAGAGGAAACGTATTGGACGGACCCTTTGGTAATGACGAGGAGTAGAAGAAGAAGAAGAAGAAAAAAAAATGGGTCATATAGTCTATTATGTATTTATATATATATATCTAATTGAAAACATGTTTATATTTTTCGTTGTCGTTTATGGTCGAGTGAAGTATACAGAAACATAAATATTTTACACGAGCGCGTATTTATATATTATATACAATATATAAAATCGTATATTATGTGTATCAACGAAATTATACTGTGTATGACGACTATTACTTGTAACCGTGAGCGTTACGCGTTATCGAGGAATTTGTCAGTGGCTAGAAAATAAAAAAAAAAAATAAAAAATTGGCATTTATCGCGAACACTGCAGCATTTTTAAAAAATAATACTGACCCGAACAAAGCGTTAAAAGAAAAGAAAATTATAGGAAAAACGTATATCAGCTTTACATCAGCCATTTCTTGTCGATTCGATTATTATTTGTGTTCAAATTTGAAGTGAAATTTAATCGTCGATAATTTTTTTTTTCTATCTCAACGCACTCATATTGTGTACACGAGTATATATAACCCGTTCGCGTTCACGTTTTACAGGGTAATATCGTTTTCCAAATTTATTAATCAATACCTTATAGAGAAATTTATTGTAAAAAAACATATGTATCGCGTTTTGTTCAAGAACAATAATAATATATACGCGGGCGCTGCAGATTAACAACGAAATGGCTTTTTAAAAATAAAAAGCGTATTTTCAAAATAAAATAATAAGTACTTTTTTTTTCAACGTTATTAATGTTATTAATGTTTAAAGAAAAACATACGTAGGTACCACACAGCATATCGCCATACAGAAAATTATTCGTATAATAACAAACATTTTTAACCGACTTCATTATTGTTCATTTAAATACGCGAAATGAAATTGATCGAATAGAATAAATTCGTTTTTTTTTTCGTTTAAAAGTAATTGTAAAATCAAATCGTAATAAAAAAATATATTAATAATTATAATAATAATATTCTGTACGATAAACGCTTAAAAACATTTTTTTTTTTTTGCTTTATGATTGGCGCAAAAATGGCAAAATCTAGTGTTTCGACTATTTTTTGTTTTCTGCATTAATCATATTATATACTGTTATTTAAGCAAGATGTCATTACATATTAGAACGGTAAACATTTTTTAAGCCGCGGCGTTTATACCATTAACGTTTTACCACGATTATTATGAGTGCGTGCAGTGTAGAGGAGGTGGAAAGGAAAATACGCATTTTTTTGTTAATCGATTGAACTTTGCCGAAAATAGCTTGACGGCCACCTTATGTGCGCGTTTATTACTAGACAGCGCCAAAAAATAATTAATTATTTATTACACGTATATACAATACTAATCGACGAATCGACGCGTTTTAAACACAACAAAATAATAATAATAATAATAATTAGTGTTCCATTCTATGGAATTCTATGGAATTCGCTAATTATAATTATTGAATACAGATAAAAGTAGCATATATATGTATGTAGTGAGTTAAAAATTTGTTTTATGCATCATGAAGATTTCAAAATGATTCTGTATTGCGAATTTTCGCATATATTTTAAACGTTATTTTCCAAGTTTTGTTCCTATTAAAAAAAAACTTTTTTTTTTTTTCATAAACCTCGTTACCTCAAGAAACGTAAGAAGAACATCCACATCGCCATTTCGTTATCGATATTTCTCGTAGGATCTCTTCACACACACACACACACACACACACACACACACACATAATTCACGAGTAAAACGTTTTTACTGTTTTTACAGCATATATTTAAGATTTTTTTTTTCCCCCCCGGTCGCGCATATTTCAGTACAGTATTTCAAAAGTGTTATTATTTATTAAAATCCGAGTCGCGACGGTATTAATAATAATAATCGTTGTACACGGAAATCTCGTTAAAAACGGTTATAGCGCGCGCCGCCGCCGCTGCTGCTGCTGCTGGTGCTGGTGCAAAAAAAGAAAATTTTAATAACCGTACGGCGGCGGCGTCGCGCGCCGCTCGCACCTACTGGCAGCAGCGGCGGCGGCAACTGCACGCATATCGAACATGCAGATGATCCTTCCGGCCGGCGCGCTCGCCATATTACATAATAACATGTATTACGGTATACGCTCGATAATTATATGTATATATATACGCACTTAAACGCGCCGTACAGTCGCACGGCCCACGGACGAAACCGCACCGCCTACGCGTGTCGCAGGCGTTTTAAGCGCGGGGCCATTATAGTGGCCACCGGCCACCGCACTCGAGACGGAATTGTCGAGTCGGTATACGGTATACTGCAGTGTGTACCGCGCTCGCAGTGCGCCTCACATCTGGGGCGCACTGCGCGCATAGCATATATTATATACGTTAAAACGTCCCCGAGCCACGCCACGCGGCCTTGACATTTCGCGTTGACCCAAATGTAATCGCTCGTTTTTTTTTTTTCTTTCTAGAAAATGTCATCGGTTTTTCTTGTTAATAAAGAGCGATTAAGGGGGGGGGCCGGGGCCCCGTCGCGCGAACGCGTGTAATTACTACGTATAAACGGGACGGAACGTTTATTATTACACACATACATGGAAAAAAAAACGCTCCCGTTTTCGCTTTTGGTGGCTTGTTATACGGTACCGCCGGTTAACCGCGTTTCGTTATTTACCGCGCGGAGTCCAACGAGAAATTTATTGAATTTTCAACGGTATAGTGTGAATGTTTGTGTACGCCGCGACAAAATCACCGTCGAATTGGTTCGAATAAAAACACGAAAAACCAACACGGTAAAAACAACTGCGGGAACGATAGTATTGACGTGTTGTCCCGGTCGTTAAAACACTATAACAAAATAAGTTTTATTCAGAAAAAAAAAAAGTGTTATTAAGCGAGAAATAATATTATAAATACGTGATTTCGCAGATACGTTTTGAAATATTATAGTAAAGCCGCATAAAGTCGCCGCAGCGCAGCTCGCGGAAACCCGCAGTGTGCGCGAGGCTGCAGGTTTTTTTCCTCCGTTGAAACCTATACCGAATCCTTTACGGACAATTTTTTCCTTTTTTTTTTTGTTACCGTATAAGATTACGTAAATGTATATAAATATTATATCGTTTTTTTTGTACATTCATTATATTATGAGAAAATTGGCCGTACGAGTACATTTTATCTTTAAAAACACTCCGGAGTCCGAGTGGGGCAGTCGTTCTCGATTTAAAATTTAGGTATTAAAGATAAGGCCAGTGCGTAGAGCGGATTTTCAATCACGAATTCGTGGCGACTACTGAATAAAACATTTTACAAAGTTCCTTTTGGATTCTTCGTCGATATTATACCGCCTTCTACTACACCTGTCGGATTATTATCATCGATCTCGTTGCCTGAAATATCTCATTTTTGTTTTATGCTTTTGTTGCCGCGTGATACGCAGTGCTCGAATCGGAAGAAAAACAAGGGGACTCCAAGACTTAAAAAAAATTAGCGTCCTTTGTACAATGATTAAATAAAACTTGACTTGTGGGGCTTCGCCCCACGCCCCCCAACCGTTCATCATTTTATCTTTAAAACACTCCGGAGTCCGAGTGGGGCAGTCGTTCTCGATTTAAAATTTAGGTATTAAAGATAAGGCCAGTGCGTAGAGCGGATTTTCAATCACGAATTCGTGGCGACTACTGAATAAAACATTTTACAAAGTTCCTTTTGGATTCTTCGTCGATATTATACCGCCTTCTACTACACCTGTCGGATTATTATCATCGATCTCGTTGCCTGAAATATCTCATTTTTGTTTTATGCTTTTGTTGCCGCGTGATACGCAGTGCTCGAATCGGAAGAAAAACAAGGGGACTCCAAGACTTAAAAAAAATTAGCGTCCTTTGTACAATGATTAAATAAAACTTGACTTGTGGGGGGCTTCGCCCCACGCCCCCAACCGTTCATCTTAATTAAATTATTACAATATAATATGTACCAAAAATTACGGATATATTATAGACAATTTAAAGGTTTGTATAAGTTTTTGTAAGATAAAATTAACGATTGATTTAAAATATAACACAATACACTAAATACCTAACGGGTGGGCGGACGAGTAAATATGAGCCCCAGTGGCGGATCTACGGGGGAGGGGCATATGGGGGTCATATCCCCCTCTCCGTGGGCAAAAAAAAAAAGGTTTTTGCCATAGGGCACAGATTATTCGGAATAATAACAGCAGTTTAATCTGTTAAAATAATAATAATCTGTTAATGAATAATATTAAAATATTACACGTAATGTATGCATACATATTTTTACATCCCCTTTCCCACGAAAAAAAATCCTAGATATGAGCCCCTCTCCTCCGTACGTTCGAAACGGCTTGCGCCACTGAGTCATCCACTCCCCCACCAGACTATTCGTATCTTGGTTTCCAATATTCGAATCCGGAACGCGTTTATTTATCGGTATACGCGTAATATATTACTTATTAGTGTCCGTTTCTTCTGCTCTCGTATAATACAAGTTTTATGTTTTCGAAGAAACGCGTTGCACGTGTTCGGCGTGAAATTCGTTGGGGTTCGAAGGGGATGAGCTCGGCACACACGCACACGACGAATAGGGTTTCTTTTCGGAACGTTGAGAAATGTTTAAACGGGCGCTCGGTATTGGCGACGCCATAATATGTGGCCATATGGGCGCACGACGCGCGATGGGAGCGCCGCCGAGACCCACGCGCACACGCGGCGTGCACCGGTGCGCCGTACCGAGTAAGCCGCCGCGCGTCCGAAGCCCACACGTTTTGCACACGCGATAAAAAGGAGAGAAACACGCGGCACCACCGCCGCCACGTTATTTTCATTAAAATTATCGCGTCGTGCGCGGACGAAACAAAAATATTCGGGTGTATAACCGGCCTGCAGCACGGTCGGGTCGTCTTATTGCTGTTGCCGATGCTGCGCGCAAGCTGCTGACAAAAATACAACGCGTGTTTTATACATATAACACGGAGAAATAATAATCTCCTACGAGAATAATGACGGTCGTCGTGCACAGCGGGGTGGTACGCGGACTGACGCAAACGCGTGGACTGTATAAGCCGCAGTCGATTTCGATAAAATGCCGTATATTTCCGGCCCCGAAAATTATTGTTGTTGTTCCGACGGACGACCGATGCTAACACAAATAGTTTTTCCCCCCCCCCCGTCTCGGACCGGCGGCGTTTTTCGAACGCGGGCCGTTTCGATATTTCACCGGGTGCCGTATAGAAAAATAGATATAAGTATCGATATAAAAACGAATAGATTTCCGGGGGGGACCCCGTGGACCTCCACCCTGGGACGATCTTATCGCATCTGTCGGGCGAATCTATAACGCATGTCAGTTTAAAGGGCTGCAGTGCGCGACGATTAGATTTGCACCGCGCGCGCGCGCAGAAAAAACGTTTTGTTACTATCGCGATAAAGAACGGATTTAAAATGGGCATCGCGATTTTCGTTTTTTCGCCATCAAATTGTGTACACGAATCGAACTGATTGTTACAGTCTGTATTTAATTTTTTTTTGTTTTTCTGCGCGCGATAAAACGTATAGAAATCGATTATTTAGAAACCTATAATATGTAATTATACGTTTTTAATTCGCAAAAATATCGAGATGTTTTTTTTATAATATTTAAAACGCACTTTTTTTTTTTTTGTGATTCCGAAATTCGTCGATTTTCAGTATAATCGTTTCGAACGCGATTTGTACGCCGTTTCTATTTAGAGCAGCAAATATACGGTTTTATTACGCGACTTTTCGCGTATTTTTCGTCGCGATCATATCCGTTCTTTAAGCCCATCGCGTAACATCACGACTTAACGAGGAGGTGCGAGATCAAAAGTTTTTCTTCTATATTTATAACCGTATAAGAACCACCTTGATGTATATTATATACGAAGCCGGTTAAAACGTACACGCACGCGATACACTCAATTGTATAATGATAATAATATGATACAAGAAGTACCGATTCCCTTGCAATATACGCGTATACACATGTGTGTAGTTTTTCTCCTCCTCCTGCTGCACTACATGTACTACATTATACACTTCCCGCCGCGTTTGTGATCGGAAATTATTTTCCATTTACAATTAACGCCTCTATATTATGCAGTATACGTTATAATATTATAGAAGTCGTGTGGGCGAGATGATATCGAGCCGACCCTGACCTCGAGGTATTGTTATATATACATATATATATTTTAAATCGCTTTTACACAGAATCTATCGGTATTGTAATTATATAAAAAAAATAAATAGAATCGGTCGACAAAAAAAAACGCGTTCCCGCAAAAAAGGGGAAAAGTACCTCTAAAAGCGATTTTTTTTGAGAAAAAACGACTGTGATAAAATATCAGAGGACAATATTTTCGAGGAGGAGAACTTCATACGCGTTTTGCATTATTGCAAGTATAAGTAGATGAATTATGTAAAAAAAAAAACACGATTTTTTTTAAATCTCTGTAAGCGTTTTTCTGATCGATATTAAAAAAAAACCACGCGTGTGATGTTCCTTTTGAAACGTATCGTCCTTGGTATCTTCTTTTTTTTCATAACAGGTGTTTTGTGTTTAAAACCGTTTTGTTTCGCGCGAACACGTTTTTTACCACCGAAGAATAATCGGTAGTTATATACATATATATATATATATATATATATATATATATATATATATAGTTCGTACGAGTACGAGTTGACGCGGGGTAAAATCAATAAAAATAAAAATAATAGTAATAAAAAAAACCTCATCAAAAATATCGGCTTATAAATCGTATTTAAATATTGAACGGTGTCAAAACCCGTTTACGAACCCCTCCGCGCGTCCACGCGAGTTTTACAGGGTTAATCGATATTTATATTATAATATTATATTTTAGGATGAAAACATATAAGTACGTGTGTGTAGTATATTTTATTGAACACGCTCCGCTCTTAAGCTTTTAATCTATACGGAAAAAAGTGTTATTTTCATGCATATTAAAAGCATACGTATTAAAATTAAACGTTTGATGAGAATAGAAACTGAAAATTACGATCATTTAAAAAAAAAAAATTATTTTACATTATAATAGGCAGGTACCTTTTTTAAACTATATATCGGCGTGTAAACTAATTATTTATGTGTGTAAACAACGCGCGTATAGAAAATTGAAATTCGTCTCGGAATATCGTATAAAATAATTAAAAATAAACGTGTTCGATAAATTGTAGTCTGTGTGTACGCATATAGGATATTATGCGTATATTATCTATTTGTATGTTATATAATTATTGGCTTTAACGTGGGAAATATATATATATATGTTTTTTTTACGCGATTTAATTATTTTATTGCAATTTAACGTAAATATAGCCATATTCAATTCACGTGATTAGATGATAATAATGGAATTTTTTCTATAATATTATAGTGCGTGTCTGTATGTGTATACGTGGACTAATTGCGCGACAAATGCCGCATTACTTTGGTTTTGGTCAATATTTTAATAATTTCTAATAATTTTTACACACATCAACGCCACAATATTACATAATTAATTTTTTAAGTAAAAATTAGATATCTTATTAAAAAAATAAAAATGTTTGTACATTTTTTTTTTTTTGTTATATAATTCGAAATATCCATTTTAGTGTGTTAGATTTTAGGTAGAGAAAAAAATAGGCGGTAAACGGTTTTCTTTAAATTTGATTTATTTATTTTCTAAGTTTTTTTTTTAATGCTATATTATATATAGACTTTTAGCGATTTTTGACTTTATACTGCTATATTATCAATCATACTGCAAGGTCCATTACAACGCGTAAAATGTACAACCCCTAGAATATTAAAAGTCGTCTAATTTTATGTACAGTTGTCATCCAGAAGTATGAAATTGAACTTAAATCACGAGAATACGGTTTAAAAAATATTATATAAACGGACGCGACTAATATTGGTTAATTAATTTTATTAAATTTGTCCGTAGCTAATTTTAATATTATGTTTATTGTAAATTGTCCACCATCTCCATATCCGGCGGTTAGATGTGCCGCATAACATTTGTATTCCTTATACACGATGTGTATAAAAAAAACTACAAAAATAAGATTTTTTTTTTAAATTTGACTTTTTTAACGAGTTGTTTGAAAATATTTTCAACCTGTACCTATATATATATACTTTCAGAACTCATATAATCGTATACCGTTTTGGGCCGAAATTAGCCGAAAAGTAACGTAACAATCAATTTATTCGGCGTAATATAACAGTATAACACGCAGTCACTGTGATTAATGCGATAAAATAATATTTTTTTTTTTATTAGGTCAAGTAATCGTTTTTTCCGTGAATAATATTGAACGGCAGCTGACGACGGTTGATTGATTAGTTTTCTTCTTTGATAAAACGAAAAGAAAAAAAAAATAACCATTTCGTTTTTTCTACACATTTACGGGCGTCTTAAACAAATATATTTTGTAAAAGGTTATTCGGTCAATCATAATACGCGTGTGTACCGTCCATAAAATCGCTGTAAAGTTTGCGCGTACACACGAGTGTAAACTTACTATGTAAAACCGTAAAGATTGACCTCGATAATAAAAATCTGCAGTGTTTGTCGACGTTTATGTGCAGACACGAGGCAATGACAAAAAACAGTCATTGCGTAATTACCGCGAGGAAAATCGTGATAAATTTAATATTTATTAATCCGTCCTATTAACACAAAAAAAAAAATAAATAAATAATAATAATAATAATAATAATATAGAAATAGCGAGTTTATATTTTGCGCTCAGTTTAACTCTACTAAAAGAAGTTTGACTGCAGTTAACTAAAGGTTATCCGTTGTTCAATAATAAAATACAAATCAAACGCGTAATAATATGTATTTTTTTATCTTTTGATTTAGATCGACCGAGAATAGCTTAGCGGGCGGGGGATTGTATTTATATATACATTTATATCATTTGGTTATTTTTATTTTTAAATTTAATTAGTACCGTTGATTTTAAATACCGATTGTATTCATATATTAATTGTACTCGTATAGTAAATTATATATATATATATATATATATATTGTTAATATAATCAACCGTTTTCCATCAGCCGTGTGAATTCCACAAGCGAATGTATATAGAGTTAAAATCGTTCTTTTTTTATCGAACTACCCTTACAACTAACTATGGCCCGGATTTATAAGCTCTAAAAACCCTAGAAACGTGCGCTATAAAATGTTCTCTTATTTTGTAGAAAAAAAATTCGATTTTCAAAAAAATTTTCTTTTATTTATATTATTTAAAAGTACATTATACGATTCGTTTTATACGCTGTTTTCGACGTGTTTTCAATCCGAAAAGCCATATCAAAAATATTTAGAAAAAAATAAATCATACGGTTAAACGAAAAGAAATATGGGTATATATTTTTGTTACGATAAATTTCGCTGTAAATATTTTTTTTAGAAAGATAAATACAACCAAAATATTAATAATACGCATTTAAAAACCGTCTACGTGCAATGCAAAATCGTAAGATACAGAAATATGCAGTACGCGCAAAAAAAAAAAAAATACGCGAAATAAAACTTTGTATTACAGGTCTATAATTCAAACTCATAGTTTATCTAGTTAATTTTTGTACCGTTTAAAAAAACAACAACGCTAATAAGTCCGGACCTTACTCATAACGAATTATACGTTCACTTACAAAATAAGAGGCGATAATCTTTTTTTTTATGAAAATTCACTTTATATTATAATGTTAATATATTGAATTTTCGGATTTCGCAAACGAAACATACGCTCGTCGTTTCTTCGGAAATACGCATAAATAATAATAATAATATAACGCGCGGTATAGAAAGTTTTTTTGGTGCGTTTATTCGTGTTTGGCTCGTGTGTAAGTGGGTGTCCAGCGAAGGTCGACGTGCAGAGGCTACGCGCGGAGCACTCCATATAAGGTTAAGGTGTAGGTAAAATAGGCCTCGCCCTTCACTTCATATACTTATTAGCTCATTTTCGCTGCAGTGCCGTCGTTTGCTCGTTTATTGTAGCAAATCGAAATATATAAATTGTGTCTTATTTACGCGAGCATACGTATATTTATAGTTGTGTAATTATAAAATATAATCTGACCATCATATTGTACATAAATTCGTATAGAATTCTATATTCTGATCTATATATATATACACATTTATCATTTTTATTAGATCCGAGCATAAGCGAAACTAGACAATTTTATTAGGACAGGCCAAAAGACAAATATGAAAAAAAAAATCTTAATTCCAACTCTATATACGGTAATTAAAGGTATATTTTAATATTAAATGAATGTAAATAACGATATAAGTAAGTTCATACTAATACAATAGGCGACGATTTTATATGGTACCAAGTTTTGGTACGAGTGGTATTTATTTAAACAGAACATTTTTAATTCGGAAATTGAGTTTTTAATTTTAAATTCTATTAAATCAGTACGTTATCTATAGTCAGTACTAGGTCAGGTCATTGCCTGATCCGTAGTTTCGCCTACGGATCCGAGTATTTACTCGAAAAATTATAATTAAAAAAAAAATTAACGGTGTTTACGTTGTGTACGCAATATTATTGTTTTAGAATAAAAAATTAAAATACTATAGGTACAATATATAAAATAGTTTATACGTAAAAGGAGAATTCAATTGATTGACTTCGATCCAATATATTTGTAAGACGTAATGACGTAATAATGTAATATACGACGCCGTATACGCGGAACTTACATATTGAGTGTACTGCAGGTGAAATGCCGCATTGAAATTGGTTTTCATAAAAAAAAAAACATTCGCTTATAATATTGTAATATATCGTGTTTTGTGAAAGGTTTATATAAATTTTTACTATATATATACGTGCTTAGAATACAGTACTCTGTACGTAAAAATACATAAATATACTTATTATACTAAATATATATATCTATTATATGCCTATATAGTAAATATATAACTTATTGAGGAAACTATATATTATTCACTGTTGACGTAATAATGCACATTAGTCATTTGGTCGTCGATAAAACTGTCATTACTGCAGAATGATAAACGCGTATATTGTTTGAATTAAAAAAAAAAAAACGTAGAAATATTAAATTATTCTATTTACTTTTATGTAAATATAACGGAGATTCGATTTTTTTTAAAAATATTATACACCTTGCAAAACGTCAAAATCACAAATTACATTATCCATTAAATTGATCCATCAATTGTTTTTATTGTTCTATATTTTGTAACAGATTGAATAAAAAACTATTAAAAAAAAAAAAGATTATTTCGATTATTCACATTCGCGTGTATAATACACTACTATAGTAGGTACGTATAATTTATTAATATTTATAGACGGTTTTTACGGGTTATCTTCTTAAAAAAAAATGCTATTTAGATTTTCTCTCCAATTTCATACAGATTCAGGACTGTTTATGTCCTGAAAAAAAATATTTTTAACATGGTAAAAATTCGTAGTGAATTTTTTTAATATTTGCTTTTTTTTTAAAAAAAAATTTCGATTATATTTCTATATAATTATACGTATATTATTTTTTCAATGCTGTAAAGATTTATTATAGAAACTGGTTATAATTTCTATTTTCAATTTTCACGAAATTTGTTCGTTTCTCTTCTTTTTTTTATACATACGCCTATTTATGTTTGCTATTTGAATTTTGATATTTGGTTCTGCACTTTAGAGTTTTACGTACGGGTTTAGAAAATCTCAACTTCTTTTAAAACGTCAACGAACTGAAAAAAAAAACGTTCGTACGCGTGAAATAAGAATTACAATACAGCTGCAAAAAAAAAAAATTGTCGTGGGGTATACTGATATTAACAATATAGCGTGTTCTGTAGATAATATTATAGAAAAATCTCAGTGCAAAGAGTCGATTGGGATGCCGGATTTTTTTTTTTATAAAACGTGGAAATCCGCAATTTGTAATGTAACCGGTTTTTTACGTTTAAAATTCGTTAGAATATTGAGAATGTAATAAATAACAAACGACGGAGTATGTAGATTTTTTTTTCTTACAATTACGGATTTCAAATCGTCCGTTTCACACCTGAACGTGTTTTTTTTTTTGCTCGAGTATTATTAAATAACACGCAGTTGCAGAGTTCCCGACGGGATATGATTTTTCCACGTTTTCGCCTATAGCTCGGGACGATAAATATATGAAAAGGTAGGCCGAACACCCCGTTTTATTTATATTTTATACGCGCGGGTATATTTTGCTTTTGGTGAAATCGGTCGTCTCAAAACGGCTTGTTTAATTATTTCGTCTCTGGCTAACTACGAATTCGAATTCGGTCGCATTTTCCCTCCTCTCTGCCGTTCGGAATATATTTATTTCTTCTTCTTCGCCTCTATCCCAACTATTTGGGGTCGGCCACCTTTGTCCTAAACCTCCACTTGACCCGATCTCCCACATCTTCCACGCACACATCAGCAGTCCTCACATATTACCCTCGATCGCATTCAACCACTTTTTTTTCGGTCTTCATCTTCCTTTTCTTCCTTCAACATTCATTTCCATAACCGTTCTTACCGCTTCCGAATCTTCTTTCCTCATAACACGACTAAACCACCCTAAGCCTATTCTCTCTCGTCTTCTCCACGATCGACGCTGCTCCTATGCTTCCTCTCACATATTCATTTCTTATCCTATCTTCTCTTGTCACCGTCCACTCATCCGTCTAAACATTCTAATCTCTGCCACACTTATTCTTTGCTCTGTTTTCTCGTCCACCGCCCAACACTCTGAACCATACGACATAGTTGGTCTCACTACGCTCTTATAGAACTTACCTTTCAGCCTCATTGGAATTCTCTTATCGCACAGAACACCAGACGCTTCTCTCCACTCGATCCACCCGGCACTCAATCCTATGTTTCACATCCTCGTCAAAACCCCCGTTCTTTTGTACAAAGGACCCTATAAATACTTAAAACTGTCAACCTCACTTACCTTGTCTCCGCTTATTGTCATTACACCAAACTCATACTCTAATTCTATTTATACTTAATCCCTTTCCAACCGCAGCTAATCTATCCAAACATCAAGCATTTGGTTAACTTCCTACCAAAACTATATAGTCAGCAAACAACATGCACCGTGGTACCTCCCCTTATTGTATCTCTTTTGTAACTTCGTCCATTACCACAGAAAACAGGTAAGGGCTTAAAGCCGATCCTTGGTGCACGCCTACTCTCACCCAAAAATCTTCCGTTTCTCCGTATATACATGCTGAGAATATATTTATTTAGTATTATAATTTCGAAATAAAAAACGAATAAGATTTTTGAAAAAAAATCGTATTTATATATCGGGGGGGACGTTTAATTACACCGCGACCGTCACGCGCGTTGCGCCGGCGTGTGCGTGGCGCTAAGTTTGGACTTGGCCGCGACTGCGACTGCGACGGAAATAGCCGCCGCACGAATCACCCGTCGCCGCGGTTGTCGCCCGTTCGCAATGATATTATTATTCTCTTCTACTGAAAGACGACGGCTGGTCTCGGATATATTCGAGACGTTTACATAATATTATATTCTCTTTCTAAATGACTCGACACCCGAAAAAAAAATTGTTTTATATTTTTTTGGGAAAAAAAAATTAAACAACTCGCATCAAAGGTGACGTTTAACTAATTTTTCTTCCGGTCAACTCAGCATACGTACATACATATGTATATTTAACGCTATATTATATATAAATAGGCGAAAGAAATAGAGTACTGTATACGTATATAAATAAACGAAAACACGTGTAAAACAACGCGTTTACATAAATACTACAAATTCCAATATTGTATTTTCAAACACCCAGTGGGGTAATTATTTGGGGGAGGGAGATATGGGTGTTGAATCCCTCCTTGGCATTTTTTTTTTATTACCAGCGGATTGGAATTTTATAACGGAATACAAGTGTTTTTGATCTAATTTGTATACAATCAGCCAAAAATAATAGATTTGAAATAATGAACAATATTTTTTTTTTACGTATGAGTACCTATTAATTTATTAATATTTATTATTTTATTTCGTTTATTATTAATTTATTCAAATAAACGCAAATTTACTTTAAAAATTTTTTTTTTTTTGTAATTATGTTCTTATGAAAAAATATTGATTCCCCTCACCAATGATCTAGCCCTGATTACGCCCTAATTACGCCCTAATTACGCCACTGGAAACACGTATAGTCGATATATATTTATTTAGTTTCTCGTTTTTCCAAAACATACACTTTCGACGTACCTACACGCCGCGATAAATTTTCGACCTTTCTTCTGTTCTCGATCTTGACCATACGTTTTCAATCGTCACAGAAGAGTGTGAAAAACTTCGATATGTAAAAAAAAAAAAAAAATAATTCGTTGTAAAATAAAAGTGTCTGATTTGATACCGCGGTGAACCAGATAGTTTTTTTTAAAAATAAAATAAAATCGCGTATAAAAACTAGTAGCAATAGGCATTTGGTTAGTAAAAAAAAAAAACATTTTAAATGCAACGTATCTATATCTGTTTGTGTTTAAACGACATGATGTTTTAACGATGGTTATCGCGAACACGCCGTTAACACGAGGAGAATACATTAGAAATTTGCGTCGAAAATTTTTACGACCTAATAGTTTTTCATTTCGATAAGTCGCGTCGCTGTTTTGGCGCCCGACATAGACATAGCAAAGCACTTATAAATAGTAATAAATCTAACTCCGGAGACACTTTCCGTACGACTCCTTAGCGTTATTATTGCCGTCGAATCGACAAAAAACAATAAATAATGGGATAGACCATCGCCTTATACGTATAAAAGAGTAATATTTTGTGTCTTTTTAACCGAAAATGGAGCTGCTCAGCCATTGATTTCGTATATATAGGCGTATATCGGAATTTGTTTTTTTTTCTTCCGAATATGATATTAGGAGAAAAAAAAAAGGTGTCGAAAAATAAATGTCTCGAGGCGCCGCGCAATATTACTATAGGAATCCCATATATGTATAGTAATAAATTCTGCATAATATATTTTATACGTTTCGTGTGAACGTCAATATTCCGTTTGAAGAAAAAAAACTAATAACTTTATATCGGAAATCTCGAGTTATATATATATCTGAATTACCGTGCTTCGCCCGTGCGCAGTTTTGAACGCAAATGTAATTATTTATGAAAAAAAATAAATCGTAAAATTATTGAAACGCCTCGTTGAAAAAACATTTGTATGCAAAACGTCCACTCCCTTCCCTTCTCAGACAAAAAATGAAAAAATGGTATATGCGACGTGGGGACACTCGGAGAAGTATTCAGAACAACTATGTGGAAAAAAAAATAGTTCAATAGTGTCGTCAGAAACTCGGTATAAAAAAAACGCTTTTTATAAGTACAAGAAAACGGGAAAATTTGATATAGCTCTCAGAAATGTTTAAAAAATTATTTTGAAATTTTATCGTGTAAAACGTAGGGCGTAAATGGTAGGCCATTAAAAAAACTAAAATCTCTGCAAGTTCGGAAAATAATGTTAGTGAAACGGCGTGGGTCCTTTCAGAGTGTATGCGTTCCTTGAATCGTGCGTGGAGGGTTTATAAGGATAATGTTCTATAAATTTGTAAAGCGTATAATATACAGTTATTGGCAAATATTTTTCGAGTAATAATTTTGGAACGGTGACGACTTTAGCGATATTCCTCTTTTTTTTTTATTATACGTAACTATATACACGTTTTTTCACGCGAATCTTATTGTTTTTGTTTCAATAAGTATTGATTACCTTCTTCTTCTTTAGCTATTACAGGTCTTTCAAGCCCTTTAAGCTGCAACAACATATTTTCTCTATTCTTCCCCTGTCTTTTGCAGCTCCTTCCGCGTTCCTTTAGATCTTCCTGCAGTATTCT
The DNA here is from genome assembly GCA_032441835.1 of Slavum lentiscoides. Taxonomy (NCBI): domain Eukaryota; kingdom Metazoa; phylum Arthropoda; class Insecta; order Hemiptera; family Aphididae; genus Slavum; species Slavum lentiscoides. Next base: position 15,412,502 of record CM063708.1, read on the forward strand.
GTCTGCCCGTCTATGCCTGGGTCTTCCTCTGTGTTTCCTATAGTGTTTGGTTTCCATTTTGTTATTTGTCCGATATTAAATCCTTCTGATCTCCAAACAGCCCAACTTAATCTCACGTTTTTTAAGGTTCCGCAAATTTTAGTTTCATCATAGAGGTTTTCAATTTTTTTTTGTATTTCACATTCTCCTTCGTTGTTTCTCTTCGGACCAAATGTCTTCCTCAAAACCTTCCTCTCGGATACTTCTAGCTTTTTTCGTCGTGGTCCATCGTGTGCTGCGCGTGCGTATAAAGAGTCACTGGTTTGACAAGAGTTTTGTAAAAAAAAAAAATATATATTGATTACGTTTTCGGTATTATTACAGACATTTCTTCTTTAATAAATTTGTTTTAAGACACTCTGCGTGATATATATATATATATAATATATTAATAATAATTCGTGTTTTATTACTCGTCTCGAAAGATTTCACTGTATATTTTATATATATATATGTGTGTGTGTGCTTCTTCTACCGCCGCGGCTTTCCATTTCCGTCGCTAATAATAATATACACGCGCCTGCCGCCATCAGTGTCGAGCCAACTTTTAAACACATGCGGCGGCGTGTAATTAGTGCGCGCGCGCGTATCTCTTACAATATAATATAAGAGACACGTTTAAGTTTTTCACCCTTGCCGGACATTTTTAAAAATACGTGTGTCAGATGAACGTGGTGTTTAAAAACGACGTGAAGTCGTGTCGTACTAATATACGTGTAATAACGCTTACGACGCGTAGGAACGAGCGAGCGAGGAGAGAATGGATGGATGGGAAGGATTCGATTAAATGCACACATACATACACTCGAGACGAAACTCGTTGAGCGATTAATCATAAATAATAATAAAAATTTATTTTTCGTAGAAAATTAATAAACGCGTCTTGTTTTCGATAATTTTCTTCGCTCTCGCCGCGATATTTCACCACTTTTCGTTTTTCGGGTATATATATATTTTTTTTTTCACGTAGTCTTTCGGCAGTAGCGCCGTTCACAAAAACCAACGACGCGTCCGCAACTGCGATTTTTTCTTCCCCCTCGCTTTTTTTTTTTTTGGTAAGCGCGGGTGTAGCGACCGTTTTCTTGAAATTAAAAACCTGCAACAGGTTATAGAAATCCGATATTTTGTGACCCGTACCGACGGCGGCGGCCGGTGGTTTGGCGGCGAAATAAGACACCGAAAACTGTACGAGAGACGACCGTCGGAAACGAGTCGAGAAGAACTATATATAATACGTAATATACGAGTACGCTATCTATGACGTTATTTCAATGGTAGCCGAGTGCGTTGAGTTTTTATAAAATTCGTTTTAAACCCATACGGTAGTCGCTGCTGCTTGGTCAATACCAAAAACCTCGATTCAATAATAATATAAATTTAAATGAATATGACATATATTTTTTTTTTATGTACCTACACCGGCAGTAGTGCGCGTCCTTTGGCCGCCGTAAAAATTTTAAATCGCGTGATTTTTAACGCGTTTTTTTTTTTTTTTGTTTTTGCGACGACGGTTTCACAAACAACAGGAAATTTGACGAAATACCCGCGAGTTTCGAAAATTTTCGAAGCGTCTATTTTTCTAAACCTCGTTCTGCTCGCCGGTCGAAAAGAAAAATCGAGTACATGCTCGGTTGAATTATTGATTTTTTTTGAAATTATCATTACGGGTCGGTTTTACTCAAATAGATCTACTATTTTTATTGAGTATCGTCGAAAAATCGATTTTTCCAAATCGAAAACTCAACACGCTTATACATTTTTTTGCTCGATTCGTATATTTTTGTTGAATTAATTATAAAATCGGGATTTTTTTTTAAATAAAAATCTAAAAACGCGCGTTTATTTTCTATTTTTTGCCGCGGAGGTTTAAGTGTTACGGGATTTATGTGTGTGTGTGTGATCGTATCAAAGTAATGAATATTTTTTAAGTCAATATAGTATAGCGGTATTGTATTTTCAAACGCAGTATAACGCGAATTACACGATCGTTTGTAGTAATTGCAGCATTATTACAATCCGCATTCATTTATACGAGTAAAAAAAAAATTTTTTTTTACGAAATTCTTCAATTTCTTGCGCTTGCGTATACGATGGATAATTACAAGTACGAAACAATCGAATAGTAATAATAATAATAATAATAAAAAAAAGTACAACCCATTAATTGTTACCATTTACGTCGAACGTCCGCAGTTGTTGAATTACTCGTGGAAAAGTTGTTTTCTCTCTATTAAGTACGTTTTGTATGTGTGTATAGGCACGCCGCAGTGTGTTTATAGACAAAGAAGCGATAAAAATACTCGGAAGAAAAATATAGACCACGGTCGATGTGTTTTTTTTTTTTTTATAATTATTCCGTTTGGGGGGAGAAAAAAAACTATTGTAGAATTTTTCTACGCGTGTAATCTTTCCAAGATCTAAACTATATCAATAAATATTATGTATACGGCCGTTTTTTTTTCTAAGGTAAATACATAAAATGTTGTGCGCTTATTCTCCTTATATTAATCAATTAAACATTTATACCTATATACGGTTTTAGTATATTTTTCAATTTTATACGGATAATTATTACGGTACGCATATGAAATTGGACGTTTTGTTATTACTAGGGCCCGGGTGTTGATGCCCTAAAAACACTATAAAAATGCATTTGTATCCGTAAAAAACACAAAAATGCCCATTAGAAATTTAGTTAACAATCTAAAAACATAACAAAAAAAAAAAATCTTTAAAATTATTATTTATTTATTTTAGTTATTATTTTATTAATTACAATTAATATACTTGCGTATTAAACACCGAATGATTGTATTATGTATATGTATTATTGTATTCATATGACGTATATTGTATTTATTTATTGCAGTTTTTCAACATTTTACGGGGGTTTTTTTTTAATTTACACAAAAATTTGAAAAATTATAAGTGAAAAAAAATATTACGTAAAATAATAATAATAAAATAGTAAACTCGTAATTTTTCTGTCGTTAAAAAAATAGTTTAAATATGACCTTAAAATTTCAAAAAATGCCCTAAAAAATAAAACAAAAATACTAAAATATGTAAAATATAAACTAGTTATTTAGATTCGCATGTTATTGAATCATATTTTTAGCTAGGAAAGCATAACCTAAAGACACTCTAAAAAAAAAAAAAAACAAAAAAATACTCATCATCAACATCCCGGGCCCTATAAAATAAACATTTTTCAAATTACATTTCAGTCAGATTTCTATATACTCGATCTCGTCCGTTTATGTGCCGTGTTCTAAAAAAAAAGGCCTAAAATATATTTAAAAGCGCATTTAATATTTCTCATAGATTACAAGACGTTATAGGTGTTTGTATTAGGTATTTAGATATTTTAAAATGTTGTTTATATCGCGTCACTCGGTGGTTGGTATAAATAAAATATTATTGCGTTTCAGTCGTATGTATAATAAAATTAAAAGGATTTAATATATCGGCATACACTGCAGGTATCGCACGGAAACACAGCGAAAAAAGAACGTTTAAAATAGTTACCGATCACGCACAATTAAATATACGGATTATATACGAATTTATAGAAAAAAATTTGTTTGCACTACAATCAACGCTCGCGAAAAAAAAATGTAACGCGTGCGCCCGACGATTATCGCCGTTGACCTTTACTGTAGTGTAAAATGTAACGACTCCGCAGCTTTATTGATAGTGTTTCGAAGAGGAGATAATATTCGAAATTAATTATACACAACATGCGCGTCTGAGTTCATCGATCGCGTGTATAGATTGCATAGTACAATATACGTTAACGGTACAAAAAAAAACACTATTAATCGGCGAGAATTATAATAGTAAATATAAAAATAAATAAATAATAATAATAATAATAATAATAGGAAAAATTATCGAAACTAATCGCAATCGCGCGTGTTGTATACAGTCAATATAAAAAAAGTCTTTAAAAATAAAAACGCGTTTATTACCACGGCGAACCGTTGCGGTGTTAAAAAATCGTGCGTGATGTTTCGAAACGCTTATTATACGGAACTTTTTCCGTTTCGTTCAGATCCGTATCTGTTCACATATAAATTTTCGGTATAAACAAATACGTTTTAAAACGCTCATCGCGAAAAATCGTCGTTAGTATTTAACCGAGAAAACTTGTTTGGGTATAGTAGTCGTCAGGCCCGTGCGCAGGATTTCTTCTAATGGGCGAGGGGAGGGGGGTTTCATCAAACAATTCGTTGAATATTTCCTCGTTTCGGTATTTGTTTTTGCAGTAATAATATTTTAAACGTAAATTAAATATTTATTTTATATAGTGCGGTTATAATACTCGTACAAGTCATAATTATGTAATAATTTATAATGCATTTGATTGAGTTAAAAAAAAAAAAAAACAAACACGGACCTCGTTATATTATAGTATCGTTCGTGTATAAAAAAAAATATGTATCCGGGGAATAAGGAAAATATTATACGCCGCGGTGCAGGTCGTTCCGCGCCGACTGTATATTTAATCGATTCGGGGGGGAGGGAAAACCTTTTTATTAAGTATCGAGAAAGTATTATATATGCATAATAAGTAATAACATAAAAGGGTTTCGGAACGGAACGCCCTGTGAATTATACCGCGAGCGATCCTGCAGGGTGTGGCTTCTTTGACCTCTATTCGTACACGAGAATAATAATAATTCTGAGCGCGCTGCGTGGATTTTATCACTATATATATATATATATTTACCAACGTTAACTGCAATATACAGCCGATCGGCTACTTTGTTTCTTTTTATAATACCCCACTCTTAGCCGATTTATCACCTCCTGGTGATCCGTTTTTTTTTTTCGATTTTTTTTTGTTTTAGTATTATTATTTTTTAACCGCAGGAAACCGGGTCACGAGCCATTAAACCCGGACGGCCACGAGGGTCCTTTGTCTTTGCGGGTTATTATGTGTACGTCCACTAACCCGCGCCGCGGTGTTCGCCAAATTAAAAAAACTGCCCCGGGGTGGTCCGAAAATCGACTCGTGTTATACAACAATAATGCTTGAGACTTGTTATTCATTTAGAGGAGTAATAATTATGTAATAATGTCCCAACGGTCTATATTAACGCGTTAATTTTTTTCTGTTTTTATTCGAAACATATTGTTGAAATATACCGGCTACTTTATTATGTTTCGGTAAGCCATTCGGACCCGGTGCCGCGAGCACTACTGTGTTTCGCATTGCACGCCGGTCTCAGACACTCAAAAGTAGTCCTCTAAATCGAGATTTGCGCGTTGTTACGAATAGTGTCGTTTCAATTTGTCCTAATATAATATTTCCGTATAAAAACCGATATTTAGAACGATATAAACGTCCGGCGGGACTTATATAAATTCCACGATTATTGTAACGATAGACGAGTTTGCGAGAAAAGAAAAAAAAACGTTTTCAAAATATTACTTGAATTAAAGTCCGGGCGCTCTTAATTCGTATTTATTTCGATATTTCTGTTCGAAATAAAATGGGCCGGAAAATTTCGTATTCGGTTTAATTAAATTATTTATTACGAAATTTATAATTTTATAAATAGGCGTAGTAAAAATTGACGACATAGTATTAAAAATCAGTGTAAACATGAAAAAAAGCACGTGAAAATTACGCGATTATACGTCGTAATCTTGATGAAAAAAATTATTTTGGTCTCAAAACACTATATATTGTATAATATTATCAGAAAACGATTTTCGTTCAATTAGATTTATTTCTAGGGCTAGGATTTATACGCGATAAAATACGGTAAAATATGCATTCGGTTTATTAAAAATGTGCAACGAAAAATGTAAAAAAAAAAATATGGCACGAAATGTAAAAACAAAATTTTTAAATTCTAAAACATTATATTATAAACTATTAATATTATTCGAAAGTATTACACGAAACAATGATGCGCGGTGTTTGAAATTTTCAAAAATATATGGTCTTCTGTTAGACATTACAGTAAAATATTCTATTTTTTTTCTTTTACCACGGCTAAAATATACCATAAAACACGCATTTCAGATGTTTATTGTTGAAATATGCAAATACGCGCAAAACAAAATAACCACCGTTTGCTTCGTCATGACGCGTAATTCGTGGACATTTCAAACAAAAGCAGCGATCAGAAGTTGCAAAAAAAAAAAATATGCCAATGCGTATAAAATATAAATCCTAGCCCTATTTATTTGCGTTGAACGACACTGGCGGCGACCGAACGCGGTTGGATTTTTAAAATTTTTTAAATCTTTAAAAGTAAGAGGCGTTAAAAAGAAAATCATCCAATATGAGTGTCGTCGTGCAAACACACACACACACGCCGTCTATTCGATGCATATTACTGTAATCGTCCAAGCTTTAAAATATACTGTATACCGACAAAACCACTTATATACCGCACTATCGTGTGTGCATATTATTATTATTATTTTATCGAAGCTATTAGCGCCCCGGCGTCTTACCACGGGGCGTGCACGCGATTTACACTGCAGAACATTATTCTACGGACGTCTGTCCAGCGGTGTCGCGCGTATATATACGCATTTAATTAACTGTCGTACAGTGCACAGTTATACACTCGATTTCTAATAATATGTGTGACTGCCTACAAAGAAAACACAGTGTTATCGTGATTTTACTCTTCTCCTCGGTCTCGTGTATATATTTATGCGGATATAAATGGCTTACAAGTATACAGCCTTTCAGTGGTGTATAATAACATACGGATGAGTTTTACACATTAAAAACGATTTCTCTTTCTCTCTCTAGATTTTTTTTTTTTTTTAGTAATAATCGTCGACGTATTATTATTATTATTATCGTAATGGTCCTGCTATTGACTTATTTTTATATTTCACTAGTGATTCGTCGTCGTAATATTTATATTCATGTGAATTCGGAACACATTTCGTGAGCTGGATATACAGCTGCGTAAATTCCGCAAAATTCAGCGAGCGTATTTCGCGCCCTAATAATAACGTATACCGTTGTAGTACATATATTAATTAAATATAAAATAAAATTACCATGTTTCGTATAAAAAAAAAAAATTGTACTATCCTACGTACGAGTACTGCAGTCATCGGGTAGTACGATAAATTATTATTTAAATAATAAACGTATAAAAAGTCGATCGAATTTTAACGGACGTTATATATTATCTCAGCTTATACGAATATCGCGTTCATCGACCGTTTATTACTTTCGAAAGTACTACATATATTGAAAATATTAAAACCTTAAAATAAAATTTTCTAATAATTACTACGTTTTTTTTTTCAACAAATGCCTATTGACAGTCGTTTAATAAACGTTTGTTTTATTTATACGTTTCGTTGAAAAACGAAATCTTTGGATTTGTAGCAAATACAGCAGCGGCACGTACATAGCAGCGGCGTATTTAAGACTTCACCTCAGGGGGCGATGGTAAAAAAACTCCCCCCTTCCCACCAATAAAAAAATTATATGTAGGAATATAATTATTGAACAAAACACATTTTATTTTTTATTTATTTAATTCACAAAACTAAGTCTATATTTCTTTTTTTACTATTAGCAAATGTATCAATTACATCATCTACATTTAATGTTATAGTATGGTGAATATTAAACAATGCCAAACCCGTTAGGCGATCTTGCCCCATTTTTGATCTCAGCCAATATAATATAAAATAATATAATTTTTTTAAATCTCTCGGGGGCGATTGCCCCTATCGCCCCCTCAAATACGCCACTGCGTACATATATCGCTATATACGCAAAAAAGAAAATCGTTCGATTCCGGTTATCGTGTCTGTTATTATTATAAAAGTCTATTATGCTGGAACGCGTCGTTCACGGCCGACGACGTGCAGAGATGGCAATTATTTTCCAACGCCGCATCCTGTCTGCACCCGAATTTCAGACCACAACGCGTATATATAATATATAAACCGCGACTATATACGTATTTGTGTGTGTGTGTAATATTACATGCGCGTTTACCAAACGTGTAATCATCGTATTACGACGTGTAATATAAGTGTGTGTATGCGTATAATATAGAAATATGAGAAACGAATATCATTCCCCGGGGATTGAGCAATTTCGCGGCGTATACAATAATTTATTACGTACGATACGCGCGGCTACTGCGCCTTATATATGTATATATACTTACAATATATAGTATTATTGTAATTATTAGAGAAAAAAAAGAAATAATAATATAATAACGCGAAATAAGAAAAAAATTCTTTTTAACGTTTTTCAGGCTGTTGATCGGAGCGCCGGAGGCGCAAACGGCTCAACCGGGCGTCGAAAAAGGCGGCGCCGTGTTCAGATGCGGCACGTCCAGGGAGAACGATTGCGAGGAAATACCGTTCGACACCAGAGGTGAGTTTTCTCACGCGCCGGCGTTACATAAATTGATATGCCTGTACATAGTGGAAACAAAAAAAAAAATTGCCGTCCCGTACAATATTATTAATAATAATAATATATCGCTTATAAAATATTATATATTATAATGTTGCGGCGTATTATAATATTTACGACCGGTGTTTTCGCGTAGCCGTTCCGCGGTTATGAAGACATTATGAAAATACTGCGCGCGCGCGCGCGCATAAATTACAATAATAATATATACGCGCGGCACGCCGTCGGTGGGACTCGGCGGACGCCGAACGCGCGCGCCGTTTTTTATTCGGGAAATCGAATTGTTCGCGCCCGAGTACGTTTACTGTGTTCTAGGATTTATACGCATTTTTTTTTGTAACTTCTGATTACTGCTTTTGTTTGAAATGTCCGACGAATCACGTCACGATGAAGCAAATGGCGGTTATTTTATTTCGCGTATTTCGAATAAAATGCGTGTACATATTTCAACAACAAACGCCCAAAACGCATGTTTTATGGTATAGTTCAGCCGTGGCGGTCGGTAAAAGAAGAAAATATAACACACGTATATTTTTATAAATAATACGTGATACTTTAAATGGAAGTAATCCGGACGAAGATTTTCATTCCGATCTAACTCCTGGAGAAATTGTAAAATTTAAAAAAAACTTACGTCATGTGATGTTAAACGTATATATAGCTTCAGCAAGTATAAAAACACACTAAGATCTAACAGAAGATCTTTTATTTGTCGAGAATTTTTAAACACCACATCATTGTTTCACGTAATACTTTCGAATAAAATTAATAGTTTATAATATAATATTTCTAATTGCATTTTTTGTGCCATATTTTTTATAAATCGAATGCATATTTTACCACTATTTATCGCATATAAATCCTAGCCCTAACTGTTTTGTGTATGAAATTTTCGGGAAAAATTATTATTATTATTATTATTGGTATATAGAGCGAAAAAAGAGTTGCGCTTTTCCACAAAACGTATAGAGACCGAAACGTCTCGTATGAATATTATTATTATCAGTGGCGGATCTAAGAGTCGATTTTTTGGGGGGGAAAGTTATTTTCAAAAATTGTTCCACAAATTATAGATTTAAAAATCATATTTTCAGTTACCTTTATGGTGTTAGTACTATAATTAATTAACGATCAGGTTGGTTACCAGTTAAAGCGCAACTGATAAGCTTTTTCCTCGGAGTTTTTAAATTGGTATTGCTAGAGAGTAATAGCGAAAAAGTCGATAAAAATTATACGAAATTCCTATAACAGTTACAAATGAGTTTCAAGTACACCGCAGTTTTCTGTCGACAACATTTTTTTTTAGGGCATTATTTTGTATTTTTAGCGGTTTTTTTTTTTAAAGAGTAATTTTGGACGTTTTCAGTGCATTCCTTAATTTTATGTCATTTTTAATCTATTTATAAGTAATATGACAAAATTTAAAAAAAAAAATTGGCTCAAGATTGATATATAAACAGTAAACACACTATAATATTTTCAAATTAATTCTGTACTATTACCAATAAGTTTGTTTCCATGTATCACTTTTGTAGATTCTTCTTAACAAAAAGCTCAGAATAACAACTACAAATTATAAAAAAAAAATAGATTTTTATTATATTGACATTATCATCTTTATCTAAAAAAAAAAGTGTTATTTATGTATTTTTTCAAATTTTTGTATTTTGGAGTAAAAAAAAAGCACGAACCAAGGGGGGATCGCCATATCGTCCTTCACCCTCAATTTCGCCACTGCTTTGAGCAGAACTGTCGCGAAATGTGAATAAAAATTTCGAATTCGGTATTCAGAAGAATTACTCGCGCACACACTACACAATATTATTATACGACGATGCGTACAAACGTATAAATGGACAGCGGGGCTTTTAATACGATTATATAGCATAATGCGTACCTGCGCGCATAATAATATGATTGAACAGATGGCCGCGGAATGTGCCGGAGGCCGAAACGAAGTGAAATTTATTGTTATGGAAGCTTGCGGTGCGAGTCGGTAACGATTAAAAAAAAAAAAAACGACCGCGGCGTCGCACGTCCAGGAACGGACCGAGAGACGGATCGAATAGAAAGACAAAAAAAAAATATATATATAAAGAAGAAGAAGAAGAAGAAAAAAAACGGACAGTCTGGTTTTTTTTTTATGATTGCTATTTATATGGATCACGATGAGTTAATGGATTCGAAGCGGCGGACACGCGAGCGTGGAAACCGCGAGAGAGCCGGTAGGAAACGGTAATAATCCCTCCGGACTTTTAACACTCGCCGAGTATTATTTAATAATAATAAATAGAGTCGTAACGACGTATATGTTTGTGTGTATAGGCACTCTTTTTTTTCCTCCACCACTACCCCGTAATTAATATACGAGATTTTATATTATTATTATTATTATTGTTATAAGCAAATACACAATCTGTAGGTACAGGGAATAGCGCGATAATTGTACATACGAGAAGAGAAAAAAATTGACAGGTAGATTACGTGACGAAAAAGTGTTAGTGTAACACTATTATAGCTTGTGAGGTGAAAAAGTAAAGGGAAAAGCTAGAAAAAATCGATACACTATTAAAGCGAAACGCCGCCGTCTCCTTTTCAATCGGCGAGCGGGGGTTTTCGGGAAGCGTCGAAGAATTACCAATTATTTTTTTTACGAAATTTCCTACGAGGTGTGACAATAATCGCTTGTAAAACGTGATTTTATATTATTAATTTTAATAAATTAAATTATTACAGCGCGCTGCTGTTTCACGATTAAGTTGTTGCTCGGGAAATATCGTGTCGACTATAAAAAAAAATTAAAAAAAACGCGCGTCAAAAATATTTAACGTTTTAAAACGTCGCATAATTTTCCCATTTATACAACGATAATAATAGGCGATTGTTATATAAAAAAAAAAAAAAAAAAAAAGAAATTCGAATAATTTCCTGTTCTAAAACGAACATTAAATACATAACCCGTGTAAACATTGCTGTATGTAAATATTATGTTAAAATGTTTATATTATATTCCAGACGAGAAAAGACAATCCCCGTATCCCGCGTTTATATATATATATATGAAACGTAAATCACCGATACAATGTTAAATTATTATACGAAATTGCTTATATACCTATATCCGCGCGCAAGAATTCGTCGACCGTGCAGTCCAACGTTAATCCGACTGTTCTACAAAAAAAAAAAAAATTACTACCTTTTTTTAAAACGCGCGTTAAAATCGAAAAAGAAAAAGGTAGCGGGCTGTTGTGGGTGTCGCTTGAGTGAATATTATACTCGGATAAAGATTTTTAGAGTTTTGTTATCAATACTAATAATGAAGCTGAAGAGTTTGTTTGAACGCGCCAATCTCTGAAACTACCAGTCGGATTTGAAAAATTTTTTTGCGTCTGATAGATCAGCTCTCGAGTTTTAACACCACGCTACGACCCTTAGTAGTCGAGCAAAAAGAGTATGAGAAAGAACGCTAAGCGAAAACGTAGTAATAGCCCGTGGCCGGGCGATTCGACAGTGTCGACAGTTAATGAAAAAATGTGTTTTAAAAAGTCGGTATTCGTCAGTCGTGTAGATCGACACGTTATACGGGAAGGGGTCCGTTCTCCGACACATTGATAAGAACTTAGTGTTGATAAGAATTTAGTATACTACCAACAATGAAGACAAAAAGTATTCTCAACAAATAATTAAAAATCTAATTAAAACTATAACAACTTTTAACCTAACTACCTCTTATCATATGGAACATTCGTTTGTATCATGATATAATTATATCGTGGTTTGCAAAATGAATGGTGTATTCATAGGATAAATTTAAATAAATTTATTGAACAAGTGAACAACAATAAATCTTAACTATATCAAGGGTTTATATAATATAAATTACAAAATTTCGTTTTGTATATTTTTAAAAGATTGATGTTGGTACATGTTTTGCTTATTAAATAACATTTAATATTGTCTGTAGTACCTATACTATTCACTTATTAATTATTTAATTAATTTAAATAAAAGCAATCAAAACGGGTAAGTAATATCGTATTATAGAATTTTTTCTTTACATCACGAGATTTTCAGTAGGATTTCGTTCGTTATATCGCGAGTTGACTATATTTTTTGACTTCGCTACATTGCAAACGAATTTTTTTACTCGAACGTTTTACTTCTCTCTATTCCATTTATATACACTCGTATAATGCATAATATGTACGTCCGGTATGGCGGTATATATGGTTTCTCTAAGCATTGCAAATTTATTCGCTTATTTTCAGTCGGCCGACATAATAATATAAAGGCGTGTGTTTGTATATAAACGTATATGATAATCGACCGTTTCCTGTCTCCTTGTTCTTTCTCGTACCGCGCGCAGACATTAGTCAAATAGCAAAAAAAAAACCACTGAAATGTTCGCCACATTGTGTGTGTATATATAGTCTCCGTCCGATCTCGCGGTGATAACACATAAATTGGAAGTCCGAATGACAAATAACTATAAACGCATCTGTATTCCGTTCGTGTACGCCGCGCCGGTTAACATCGCTGTAGTAACGCGGCTGCACACACGTATCGTTATTTTAATATGCATAAGCCGTTCATCCCCGTTTGTTGTTGTACACATACAATATTTATGGTGTCGGGTATCTGCTGCGGCGGAATATCTCAAAACCCGTAACGCACCCCCTCTAACTGATTCTCTTGCAGATATAACATAGTCATTAAAGTCTCTACTCTCTCTCTCTCATGAACTCGTCTGTATATACAATTAAAAATTCAGGAAACCGAGGACGGATCCCCTAGGGCTCTCCCCTAGGATCCTGCCCTAATATATAGGACACATAAAAATTATTCTGGAACCTTCCTGCCATCGTTTGAAAAAATTCTGGTTATATAGGTAACGGTTAACGGATTTAGGCACGTGATGATGGCCTATATGGGCGGAATATAATGTGATGGCCTCAAACAAATAAACAGTACCATACACGCGTGTTTTGCTTGTTGAATAACATTCAATATTGTCTGTAGTACCTATTACTACATTTATTTAAATAAAAACAATCAAAACGGGCAAGTAATATCATTACTATGGAATCGCGTTATAAAAATACAAATTGGTAAAAAATTAGTGAAAGTGACTTAAACATAAAAATAATAATAATATGTATGAGTAATAATTGAAATTAAACGCTCGCAACTTTTTTTTGTTTTTATTTTTTCAAAATCTTCTTTTGCATTGTACCTATTTGTTTAATGAAAATTTTATTTTATACGGAAAAATAAATTTCCATTTTTTATTAACTGTAAAATAATTACAAATTTGTGAGGGCCCCTGAGCTTCAGCTCATTCAAGCCCCCCTAAATCCGGCCACGATAGATAATGTTAATATAACGTACACTGCAATCCCGTAAGGTCGCAGGAACTGGAACAATTTTTTTTTTTACAAATATACGCGTAAAACGCGTCACCTACGAGTTTTCCACTACAGTAAAAAAAAAAAATAAATAAAAATCCTATATGCAGAGAACTGTATTGGAAAAAATACTCTATAATCTATGTAAAAAATATAGATGCCAGAATTTTTTTCTAAGGTTTTCTAAAAAAAACATTAATGTCGTGCGTGGGACTTCACTCATATATATATTGGGCCTCAAAAAAAAAAAATACTAAAAGAAAATTGATATAAATGTTTTTTATTATTATTATTTATTCGCATTAATGCGCAGTGTGCTTTACGCGCGCTGAGGACTTGTGGGAAAATATTAAATACGGACGTTTGCGCGGTACACTTGAAACACTTGCGGAATCGTCTTCTAGGGTTTTAATTTTTGAAAAATTCGACGTCTTTCGTCTCTTCTTAACGCGAGATCGGATAAAAGAAACAGATCTGTTTCTTTACTGAGATCCCACGAATTCGTATTTTTTTTTTCTATCCGCGTTTACCTGACTTTTATGGATCAAGTGATCTTTTTCTCGCCAAAAGACTCGTCTAAAACGGCGTTCAGATAGTATAATATTTTAATTCTTCCCTAAAAAAAAAAAAAATCCTTAAAATTCAAAAGTCTGTAATATTCGCAAGAACGACGCGTGTGTTCAATAATTCTACGTCGATTTAAATTTATTTTATATTTTTAATGAGACGTCGGGAAAAATCTTGCCGTTCATTCGTTTTTTATCGCTCTGCTCTTATATCGGAATCGTATACATATAAATGTACATATTACGGTAGGGAAGTAATATATACGTTTCTACAGCAACTGACGCGTACAAACGTATAAAAATAGGTTACGAGAAAATCACCGTTCGTCCGTTTCGATTTATTGTCCGTCCCGTAAATCTTTCCAAATCGTATACACTCGCATTTCAATATGGTTCCGGCACACAATAATGACGACGGCCAAGTCCATATCGGGATATACGTTTGGGCGCATATTCTAACAGAATAATAAATAACAGTGGCTATCCCGCATTTTCCGCGTTCCTGTCCCGCAATAAATCCTATCTCGAATTTCGTAAAACAAAAAAAAAAATTATTATTATTTCGTATTATATTTCTCGTAAATTTACGTAATACGCAGAAAAAGAAAAGAAATAATTGTCAAAATTACTGTAAATCGCGGTGTACGTAAATATAAACGTTTACGTACGCAGCCGTGATGCGACAGGGGCGGTGCCGATCATGGGCGGATCTAGAAACGAAAAAAGGTTAACCAAGTTAACACGAGTTAAAATTTATATGATGAATAAATTATTATGTATTGTATACGTGATTATATAACGACTAATAATAACGGTACGCTTTTAACGCATAAGAGAGCAAAAGTACAAAATAGTTCTATTGTAATATTAAAATAATTGAAAGAAAATATCCGTGTCATATTTTAAACCCGGGTTCATATTTATTATCAACGGTTACAAAAAAAAAAATTAACCGATATCATTAATGATGATAAGGTTTTTATGTCATTCGTGCCTGCAATATATAGAGTCATTTTATTACTAAGATTTATGTACCTTTTATTCTGTGATATACCTATCACGGTCTACGAGAAGACTACACGCAAAGCAGTGGATTTATAAATTATTCTTGTGTTGCTCTTCTCTATTTCAATTAAAAACGGAAAATTTAGTAAATTTAAAAAAATGTATCGAGTGCCTAAAGGAGGGCCTTCGGCCCCCCCCATAGCCCCTCCCTCCTTGTATCCGCCACTGGTGTCAATACTGCGAAAGTCTGCACCGAGATGGAATCGCGCAGATATAAGTGGCGCGCGGCGACGGGGCGCGAGGGGAGGAAAAAAAAAAAAACCGTATACTTGAAATATGTCTTTCGGCGTTCGCCACGGTCGGGCCGGGCAGGCAGGCAGGGAATTCTGCAGTAAAACGCGAAACGGCACTTGCTTCGAGGCAGAATCGGAACGGCATTCAACTGTCGTCGGGCCAACCGCGCCGTGCCGCGAACACATAATATACTTAAACGGAATGCGATATTTTATTTATTTATTTTTTTTTTAATCGAACCTCCCGAGATTTTCTTTTTGTTTCTATTCTTTTTGAATGTAAATTTCGCCGATATATAAACAGGAATATATATATATACGGCTCGTATATGTGGGGCACAAAGGAGGTGAAGAGTAGCAGTGAAGTATATGGCGCGTATAATAGAGAAGAGCGAGAGGGTAAAACAAACAAAAAAAAAAGTCGTCGAGAAACCCGTTTCCGCCGACGTCTCTGCGCCGTCGCGGTCGCTCTCCAACATATTCTACGGTGCTGTAGAGCTGTATATTCTCTGTGCGTATAAATGTGCCGTGTGTGATGTTGTGACTTATATACCGCGGGGTGGAACATGTCCGTTTTGTTTTTTTAGACATTTTTTTTTATATATATACGCGTAACAGGAAAAAAAAGAAATCACGTCCCAGACGCGTACGCGGCGGAATCGTTTCTGTTGCGGTCGACCGACAGATGAAACCAACAGACAAATTGCGAATCGGTTTATATACCGCGCGGTCTTTACAAACGGTTTTTTTTTTTACTCCTTCTTCAAATATCGCCGTTTTCGCGGGGTCCGTGTGTGTGTGTGTTTCCAGCGCTCGTATATATATATATATTTTTTTTTGTAACCGATCTGAGAGGGGAAAAAAGATTCGTTTGAACGATAACCACCAACATACAACGCGTTATTTATTTAAACGGGCAATGCATTTTTTTTAACATAAATACAATTAAAGCTACACGATATTTACAAAATTTATAATATTAACTTATGTACTAAGACGCATGAATAATAATTATACTAAAAAAATTGGAAGTAGGATCCGCATTAATTGCGCTCTACATTCATTTTTTTAAAGACTCGTTGGCCAAATAATTGGTGATAGAACGGGGAACATAAAAAGTCATGGTTGAATTATGCTGCTGTCGAAAGCTACTAAGATGAGGCTGTACAAAACTCTCATTAGACCCGTTGTCCGTTGTGGAGCTGAAACTTGGACGTCGTCAAAAGCAGATGCCAACAGATTAAATATATTTGAAAGAAATGTATAGTAAGAAAAATATACGGAGCAGTGAACGAAGAAGGAAGATGGAGGATACGGAGCAACAACGAAATAGAGAAGATTTTAGAAAACGAAAATATTGTGAAATACATAAAATCATGCAGGATCAGATGGTTGGCTCGTGTGGAAAGAGTGAACGAGGAAAGAATACCAAAACGCGTAATGCTTGCAAGAATGGAAGGAACCAGAATACGTCCAAGAAATAGATGGATGGACTAAGTGAAGAGGGATCTACAACAGGTGGGTGTATGGAACTGGAGAAATGTTGCTAAAGATCAGGATGAGTGGAAAGGAGTTGTTTTGGAAGCCAAGGGCCACTATGGTCTGCAGAGCTTATGATTTATGAATAATAATAAGAATAATGGGGAACATAAAAAGGAGCCGTATAGACCGAGAGGAACGCGATGGTACCAGCTGAAGCACAGTAATGAAGTAAGGATAAGAGAATCAGTTTTATTATTCAATAACCCTATGAGGAACCTAATGCCTGCGTCGTGTCTACGCTCGACTAGGGAAGATAAGCCAAGATAATTAGTGACTGCAGGTGTATAATTATATGGTTCACAAGGAATTTCAAGTATGAATTTAGCAAATCGTAAGAATCTACGTTGAACACGCTCAAGCTGTTTTGAACCATCGGTCGTATGTGCATCCCAGACAACATTATTGTTGATAACAACGTTATTGACTTGATTTAAAAAAAAAAAAAAAAAGGTGACTTTGATTTTGTATCGAAACAGTTGATACGGTTAAAAAAACGCGTTTTTGTTTTTATCGAACAAATAAATGTATAGAATTGGTTTTTTTCGCAAAAAAAGAAATTCCATAAGAAATTTCGTAAGACAAAAAAAAATAATAATCACCGCTTTCGAAAGTTTACCAAAGCTTTTTGATAACTCCTAAACCGACTATTGTAATTTACATTTAAATATACGTTTATTGTATAACGTGTTGTATCGTACGTCGCATTATATTGAGTTCGAAATTAAATGTAATAAATATTCGAGTATTGTTGGAAATTCGTATCCAATACGCGCTTTTTATCGTATATTACGAACATAAACGCTACGACTTAAATTAAAATATGATATTCACCGAGGTTTACTCGTACGTTTTATTTTTCGATATAAATATTTCGAGTTTTTTTTTAATAAGCACTCGCGTAAAAACGGAATTAAATGATATTATACTTATTAAATCGTAGAAAGTTTGCTGTTTTTTTTCCTAATTATAACTTGCGGTTAGAACTATATAATGTCTAACTCGGCAATATTCCTGCGATCGTTGCTACAGAGTTATTTTATAGTGCGTCGTCGACGAACACGTTTCGCGTAACGTAATCGTTTTTAAATGTCAAAATAATTGAACAGGATTTTCGCGATTAATACCGTGAGAAAAATAATCCCTTTTAAAAATAAAAAAAACCCCCCTAGACTCGCGAAGTTAATTTTTAAATATCACTCGTCGCGATCCCTATACTTTTTATAGTAATAATAATTTTTCCCTCTTGTTGACAGCTGAAAATGGATGAAGGGTAGCAAAATCTCGTATATATATATATACGTATATTTTTTTTTTATGCTCCACCGATTGCGAACACGTATTGTATTGTATGTATCGTATGTCGTATTTGATGAAATGGTATATATATATATATATATATATATATATATAAAGCTTGTATAGGTTCCACAGGTTTAATGGTACAAAAGAAAGGAGTAAGGTATAGTTTTGTAAAAATTTACTTTTAAACGTTTTTTTTTTTTTTTTTTTTAATTGAATATACGCCAATAACTCAATACACCATGTGCGTATGTAGTATATATATATATATATCACAATAATCACAAGCTCTCTCTCTATATATATATATATATATATATATATATATATATATATATATATGAATATAAGTATAATAAAAGGAATTAGGACGCGTATTTGTGGGGCGGGGAGTCGACTTAAACTGAAAAAAAAAAATTGAAAACGATTGTTTTTTTTTTGCTTTTTAAACTACATATTTCATTATTTCGAGTTTAATTTTTAATCGTATGCGTATCGCGTATCGTTTCCTGTACTCTGTTCGGTATAAGAAGAGTACCAATGAGGGGGCGGACGAGATACGCTTCGTGCGACGAGACGACGTGGTCCAAAGTCGTTCCAGTTCAATGTGGATAGCGGATAGAAAAAAAAATGTTAAAATGTAATAAATAAAATCGGAAAAATACCGATTTTTACTAAACACCGGTCTAATAAGCCGAAATCTTCTACTTTTCGTCGTTAAAAATTTACCATACCTATAAGCATGATTAAAAAATTAGGCGTGGCAGCAAATTTACCTATATCGGTGAATTTTGCGCAGTCATGGATAAAGAAAAAAAATCAAAAAATTGTTATTCCATGACATTTTGCCGTCAACCGTGCGCCAGATATATTTGGCGCCAAAATCAGTCGTACAAAAATATTTTTCCTGTTCTTTTGTTTCAGTTGCTTCATAAATAGTATACTACATAGAGGTGTTTGGCACACGGATAACGTTATAGGACGCGTATTGCGTATCATACAATTACTGCCATATACCTAATTTTTTAATCATGCCTATAATTACATACGTATATATACACCGAAGACCGGTCGGATTTCAACGACCTCAGTCGTCTCGTTTTTTCCTCCCCCGACGACGTTTCGCGAATTTTCAACACGCGCGAGCCGCCATTTCGTCAAGTGCACGAGAGTCGTCGTATTCGCTCGTGTAGCACGTCGACGTGACGATTAGCTGCTGTTGCTGCTGCTCTGTACGCGGTCTAGTGCGCGTGGAACTTATTGGAAACGGTTCGTTAACCTCGCAAGACAAAAAAAAAGCCTCGGCGGCGCACGCCGTACTCTTGCGACGAACGTTTGAGAGAGAAACGATTCGAAAAAAAAAATATATATATACGTATAATAACGAGTGGGGAGGGAAGAGAGAAAGAAAAAAAAAATCCGAACCAAACCCGTCGGTAACGGATCTCTCTGGTACAGGTCGGTCTCGTATAACATTATCATCCGGATGGTTTGACGTCTAATGCGTACCTATATATATATATATATAGGTAGGTACGCGCGCGCGCAAACAAAACTCTTTTTATTTATTCCGTGTACGTAACACGCTAGTGTCTCGTGTCCGGTTAAGGAAAAGCGCGTTCCGAGAAGATTACAGGAAAAAATAAATAAATAAAAACGACCGAGAAAAAAAAAATGTCATACCGTAGTACGCGAGTGGTCCGGATGACGATGACGGTGCTGCTGCTGCTGCTGCTGCTGCTGCGTCAGAGAAGGTCGTCGTAATGTATTCTGTTTGGCGCGTTGAAAAACACACACGCGACCGCCGACCGGCTCTCTTATATTATTATTATTATTATTTATTGTGTGTATAGTAGTAGTAGCCCGGCGGGCTCGAATAATAATATTTATTTAATTTTTTAATTTTTAGTTTCTGACCGAAGCGATGAAGCTCTCTTCATATTGGTTTTACAACGATTTTCGTTTGTTATTTTTTTGTGTTGTTTTCAGCGTACAAATTATTCCGACTATATAAAGAACGCTACAGGACGGTCTCCCGATCCGTGGGCGTAACTGTACGGTTAAACAGTCAGGCGGAGGCTGTCCGAGTCCAGAGTAAAAATCCACTTAACCGCGTATTTTTTCTTTTTCAATAATTTTTTTATAAAAGTTTACGATCGTCTTACGGTAAAAAAAAAAGTCTTCAACGGGCTTTAGAAACGTTTTTTTTTATACTAACGTTTTTTCTGTACTTGCGTTCCGATAGTAAATTCCGGTATATATACTTTATTCGATTTTCTCGGTATAGTTTCCTCCTGCTCGTGTGATCCGAAACTCTCAGAAAAATTACCGAAATAATAATTCTACGCACGTACGTGAAAATTTCTTCCGATTTCGGGCCATTATTTTTTATTTGTATACGACAGCTTCGGCTAATTATGATGTAACACGTGAAAAGTATTAAAATAAATACAATTTAGACAAACAGATTAATAAATAAATAAATAATAATAGAAAAAAATAAAAATCACAGACGTATATTATCGAGTTCTTCGAGGCATTTCACTGCAGCTGCTGGGCCGCCCTCGTGTAGTTCTGCTAACCTATTTTCTTCGTACTTTGTACTATAAGGCACGATATTCGGGCCATTCAAGTGATAAAATGGTACGATTTTTGGTATTGAGGGCTGACAATTTTTGTACGAAATAAGTTCCACTAACTCTGTATTTAGAAAATCCCAAGTGACTTGAATTTTCCAGACATTACTGCACCGAAACTCCGCGCTCCGAATCGTTTTATCGAAATTTATCCGAGTAATTCGCTATTAATAGCGACGAAAACAACTGCACCCAAGGGGGGGGCTTCTCGCTATACCCTTTTTTAGATTCTGAGCGGAGCGAGGGATCTAGTGGTTTTACAATGATGTTTATTATTATTTTTCTATCCTGTGTATAGATTTTCGACCAGTAGGAGTGCTCCGATCTCTTCGTTCACAGTTTGTTTCCGGCAGCAATTCGCATCTAGTCGGTATTTTAGAGAGAGATCATTTTTCCATTTTCTCAACAGTTTTTTAACGCGACGCGATAAATTACCGAAAAATTACGAAAAACCGCTAAAAATGGGATTTCGTCAATATCACGTAATATTCGCTATAATTTCGAAAATAATCATTCTATACTGTCTTGAAATTCTCAACGAAATTGTGTACATGTGTGTGTATTTTTTTCGACAAAGTGTATTACACCGAAGTTCCGCTCAGAATCGTTTTATCGAATGCAATGATTTATCATTGCTTTCGAATTTATAATAAAAACAAAACTTTAAAATCTTTATCCAAGTGATTCATTTGAGCGATATATCCACAACACCCCGCGGCTCGCTATATTTATTATTATTAATTACTAGGTGTGCCTCGCTCTGCTGTGAATATCGTTTTTGGTAGCGATTATTGGCCCGTAGTTTATGTATTGAGTATATGTATAATAGTACATAATTATGTATATAATATATATGTATAATAGTAGTATATGAATTGATCCTCCCCCTCCGCGGTTGCCTACGGCAAATATGGCGTTCGCAGGCTAGGCATCATACCATGTTTTTTGTAAGCTGCGTTCATACAAAACCATTAAATTGAGCATAAAACTTTATTCTGTGATAAAACATTGAAATAGGCATATAGTTATGATATTTAGATAATAAAACATTACCGTGGTCTCGGTCTTAGATAGCGTTGATTATGATTATAGAATATACAGTGATAAGACAAACTGTAAATAAATGAAATTGAGCTCACGATACAATTGGATAACGCGCCGACGAATATAGGCGACGGAAAAATGAAAAAAAAACGGACCGACGGAGATGGATCTACCACGAATTCGCCGCCGACGGGCGGGAATCGAACCGGAGACCCGCCTATCACCTACCTACCGAGCCAACGGTACCGAGTGGAAAACCACAATCCGTAACAGGGTATTTAGACGATAAAACGTCTTGGAAGAAATAATACTCGCGATTTTTTCTGCCACATTAATTTCGGTCGACGGACTCTGGACCCACTATTCTATTATATAATAGATTGTATTTTTTTCAACAAACCTCATCCCCAGCCGCACGCGAGTGCACGTATAAAACGACTGCCGCTTTTCTACGAGCAACAATTGGATTTTTTTTTTTAATTTTGTCGCCCGACCGCCGGTGCAGGTGATAGTACTGCAAGCGTATATTACCCGAGAAGTATATAGGCACAATGCGCGATGGCGTGTACGGCCTATCGTGTGTAACGAACGACATATGGTCAGTCGCAGCTATTGTTTAGCAAATTGTTATTGTTATATATTATGACATGATGTGTGCGTTTGTAATATAGGCCGGTTCTTTTTTTTTTACATTTTGCAACGCGCGAGTATTGTTATATTGTTTTTTTTTTTCATATATTAAAAAAAAACAGCCAACGTTTCGCGTGGATTTTTTTTTATCGCCCGCGGGGGAAGCGTCGCTTTTAGTTTTTCGATATTATTAATATTCTCTCTTTTTTTTTTTTTACTCGTATTTGTTCGCTTATTTACTAAAAAAAAAAAAAATTCGTTTAAAATAAAACGTCCGTCCATGGTTTTCGTGTAAAATTCACCCCGAACACCGGCTAGATTGCAATTGAAAAAAAAAACGCACTCGTATATGTTATATTTTGTTAGCGGTTTAAAAATATCAAATAATTTAAAACGAATCAACGCTATCCCTTGAAAAATATATTAACGAGCTTGAAAAAAAAAACAAAATTTAGCTCCCCGAAAAACGAATTCGCTCGGAGTCCCGCAATTCGTATACAGTGTCGCCCGTGCAGAAAACTCTGATTTTGCGATTTACGACCAAAAACGTATTGCGTTCCGGTAATATTCAGCGTTTGAGTGTCAGTGTCCGACAGTGGTTAGAAGAACAAAAAACAAAAAAATTCATTTAGAGAGAAAATTACAGAGGCGTTTGAAATGTGATGCAACGAGAGAACGAGCTATGGACCGAAAGATAGTAGGACAATCGAAAAATCGTATAGGAGAGAAGAACGCTGTAGTGGAAGAGTCTGCGACGAGAAGACGAAACGACCATCTGCGGTTAGACGTGTAGGTCTGTTGAAATCGAACGTAGAGGGAAACGCGGTCGGAGGAAAGGACCACGGCGTAGGAAGACCTATGCAGACTGGAATATATATAAAACGGAATGGGATCAGATGCTATATTTAAATGAAAGCGGACGACAGTAACGGACGGAGTGAAGCTGCAAAACGACGCGATGACAAGAGATTGATGTAAATATCTCCTTTTAGAAAATCGATCGGATTAACCTCAGAACGGGGCGAACCTTTTCTTTCTTGTACTTAAAAATGACGCGCCCATGCAGTTGTAGCCCAAAAAATTAGTTGTTTCCTCCCAGCTATGTCGTCTGTACATGCGGTTATATTTTAGGTTTTGAACGTTTTATTTTATAAACGCGTTATTTGGACGCGTTCGGCGTTTGTTTTAAAGTGGCTGCAGGTTACGCGATGCTCGCCGTTTCTTGTGTTATTTCAACACGTATGTTAATTCGGCGATTAAAGTACGAAGAAAACGCGTTAAAAAAACCAATCGTTCGTTTTTATCGAACGCGCCGAGGTGTTTAAAATCAAACGCGAGCGCAACTAGAATTTTAAATCAATATTATTGTCGAGATAAACGAAAAAAAAAAACAAAATCATTATGCAATAAAAACCGTCGAACACGATAACAAACAATTCAACTTAATATTCTTAAAATAATCGTCGAATTATATATAAATTCGCGTTTTTGATTTTTTAAATAAAAATAATTTTTTTTAAAAAAAACCGTTTACGAAAAAAAAGAAAAAAAGTGCGCGCGATATTATTTAAAAAAAAAACGCTTTTCGCGGATAATATTAAAAAGCACACAACGCGTGTAGGAAATACGTTTTGAAAACGCTTTCCGCCGGTCTAGTACATGCTATTTGATCGGATTTCCAATTATATATTTATACATTATAAAGACCCGTCAAACTATATATTGAACAATAATAATAATAATATTGTAATTAAAAACGAGCGCTTTTTTTTCTCTTTTCAAACAGGAAACAACAATTCGACCAGATCGATTCAAATAGACAGCAAGTCGCGACAATGGTTCGGTGCCACGGTGAGAAGTTCCGGAGACAATGGAGTAATTTTGGTAAATATTAAACGTTCGCTTGTACACTAAATGATGATGTTTTATTATTATTATTAATGTACGCTTGAAACTATACGTACGTGCAGCGCGACGGATATTGTACGCGTTGTTTCGTTGAATCGTTTGTGTTCCTCATTAGCGTAGGAATACAAAAAAAAAAAAAATTATATATACTCGTTTATACGCGTCTTAGATTAACGAGTTCAATTAATTAAATAAATGCGTTTAATATACGAATTACTACCGATAAATCGCTGCGGCGCGGCGGTTCGTTCACGTCATTTTATGAAATTATAATACACACAAACGCCTAACCTGCGTTTGAATGTAAAAAAACATTTCCATAATTTCGATTAAACGGTTTTAACGATCTCGAAAATAACGCGTCTTATTTGTTTATTTTTTTAATAAATATTCTGAACCGAAACGAGGAAGCTGTTATGGTTTTATATGGTTTAATTGAATTTTTTTTTTGAAACTTTTCTCACATAGTAATTAGTATAGAAGTGGACTAGATCTTTACACTTTCCTGTGGTAAATTTTGTTGAAGCGGTACTTTGTAGGGGGAAGGGAGAGGTGATTTTTCGATTTTCTCAACGGTTAAAAAAAACTGTAAAAACGCGATTTTTTTTTAAAAATTCCGTTATTTCATATCAACAATATATCACGTCGAAACTCCGCTCGGAATCGTTTTATCGAACGCGACGATTGCTTTCAGATTTATATTACGGTAATTAAGTATTATAGTAATTTAGTAGTAATAATAAAATTCAAAAATCTTTTTATATTATAAATAATACGTAATTCTTTACTGACATATACGACATTATATTATAATATATAGGTGTAACATCAATCGACAAAAATATTGTCTCGATTCACAACGTTAGAATTTCTCGCAGAAGGATAATAATAATACGTACGTATATTTTATATCGAAAACGAAAAAAAAAAAATCCTTTTTGAAACGCTGCCACGCGTATTAACAATAAATCGCGCGGTCGATCGTCAAACCCCCAACACCGTGTAAAATATTACGAAACCGTGTGAAAATTTATTTACCCTCGCGATATTTCAATAAACCGTTTTACGGACCGTAACGATTAGTTTTATTTCGATTTAATAATATCTACGCGCGAATATTTATGGGGAAAAAATGTCTATACATATTATATTATATTTAGTAATTACGAATGACTCAACGTGAAATTCGAATAAAACAAAAATCAGACTACGAAGAATATATTTTTAAAAAAAAACCATCGCGAGAGTATAATGAACCTTTAATTTATGTACACAGCAGGGGTGTATTTATGGGGGGGCTGATGGGGCTCCAACCCCCGAAATTTCAGGAACTTTACTAATTCCTATGCCCTATAGCTATAGGATGTAATATTTTTAATAAATTCCTAATATGTAGTTGTTTTTAAAATGTTGAGAATTTGGTAATTTGTCCTATTTTTAAGATTTAGTCTTGCATTAGAATTTAGAAATAATTCAACAATGATATTTACTCAATGCCTCAGCCCCCCAAAAAAATTTCTAAATACGCTCCTGGTACACAGTTTTATATATTGTTTGCTTCTAAAATACGTGAAAAACAATTTTTTTTTTTTACAAGACAGCTGTGTATGAGTTCACCGACAGGAGACGCTTTTCTCGTTATTACACTGTTGAATCGATAGTAGAAACTGTTCGATAAAACCGTAATAATTAATAACTAATAAGACGTAACATTATTTTATTAAATACAATAGTTTCGACTTACGAGTAATCTACACTATATAATAAGGTTTTATTTTATTTTAGTACACTGAATATAACAGTGGCGGCTATCCTAAAAAATATACGTGTTAATGAAGACAGGACACATCCAGGCGCGGACTAGAGTTCATTTTTTCACAAAACTGGCCGCACAGAAAAATTGTCCTTAACAAAATTTACGACCGCGACGACTATCGACTCCTGTCCCCCTAGATATTTCTCAATTTTTTTTTTTTTACTCGTCAACTGTGTCGACTAGTCGTCTATTTACACTTTTTTTTTTTTATTGTCATTCGATTTTCTCCACAAAATCTAAATTTTTTCTTAAAATTTTTACGTTTTCGGTTTTTAAATACACGGTTTAGTGCTTGTAAAATATTAATCGACCGAATACTTATCGTTTTTCAAATATTTTCTGGCCGTTGTTTTCTTCCGAGTTTTA
Source organism: Slavum lentiscoides (assembly GCA_032441835.1). Classification (NCBI taxonomy): domain Eukaryota; kingdom Metazoa; phylum Arthropoda; class Insecta; order Hemiptera; family Aphididae; genus Slavum; species Slavum lentiscoides. The sequence continues at coordinate 15,439,479 of CM063708.1, forward strand.
TCCTAGTAACTAACATTTTACACTAACAATTCGAGTAGCACACGGCCGCCATATTCTGTGAATAATTATATAATATTAGCTTACCAATATATCATTTTTTTTTTCGACGTGTATACGTAAATATTATATTATCGTCGGATGAAAAAAATTCAACCGTCAAACGCGTACGATAGTTAACATTGTAGTCATCGCGGTATAGTTTATTTTTTCTTCTTTAAGACGCGGAATGCTAACGATTGATTTAAATATTTAATATCTTATACATATTACGCGTAACGTATAAATACAAGTGATTTATTACGGAATTTGTCACGAGTTGTTCGCTCCGAACGGCTGCTATATTTCTCCCGAATCCGGTCCGCGTATAGGTACGGGCACTCCTCACTCCTCCCGTCACGGGCTATTCCAATCAATCAACATCGATTATTATTATTTATTATTACTTTTGCCATCCGAATAATTATTAACGTTTCACTCCTCGGCCATAACGCAACTACTATGTTATAATAATTAAACGCCGTAGTATATCTAATTTTCGTTTTCGATTTTTTTTTTTTTTTTAATTAAATAGGCTGCACGAATTCAATTTGTCTACGCACGAATACCCGCGGACGTCTATTCCGGGAGGTCTCTTCTGAAACATATTTTCCTTGTCTAATTGAGTTGTCGTACCTGCGGTGTGTGTGTGTATATACACTGAAAATTCCGCGTATAAAAATATGGCCCACGCGTTTTTAAAAAAACGTATAATAATAATATAAAAAATAATATTAAATATATTACGTCATGTTATAATATATTATAATTTCATACGCGGATACTGCTGTAATTCGGTTTTACCGCGACGGTATAATCGTACGTTATTCATTAATTTTTAAGTAGGTAAAAAAATAAAATAAAATATTTAGGCGTTATTTGTTAACAGTGCAGTAGAAATATTGTGGAGAACGTAGAGGGACGTTTTTTAGAAAAAAAAAATATATTCTAATAATTCGTCTGAAACGGAACGCCGCTGATCAGGGACTCGTTTTTTTCTACTTCTTCCTCCTATCGCAAAAAAAATGTTGTTTTACACGTTGTTATAATCAAGAACGAAAATTAATTCGATTTGACGTTTAATAATGAGTCTATAAACGGAGTGATTATCCGATTTCTGAGCACATATTATTGTTGCGTTAAACACTCTGTTAAATTATTTTAATCGATTTGTGTTTATAATTGAATATATATATAAAGAAAACGACGATGCAGTTATTAATATATATGTATATTTTTTATTAAATAAAAAATTATTATTTTTGGTTTCGTTAAAATAAAAATATGTTGTGGGGGAGGAAGCAAAGCCTTTCACGAGTTTACAGGATAGTTCAGTCTTTTTTTTAAACGCACATTTCTAATATAGTTTTACGCCTTTCTACTAATTTGTTCCCAATTCAAACACTGTAAATCGTTGACGTCATAATATATAAGTACCGGGAAACCGCGAGCCTTCTCGATATAAATATACTTTAATATGAATTTTGCAAAATCGAATTTTATATTAAAAATTATTATTTTTATATTTATATCGTTCGCGTTCTTCTACTCGAAATCGTCATGTAGTTTATCTAGTCATATTTTTCTCATTCAGAATGCCCTCTCCCTTCTCCGAGAAACTCCCTATATATGATTTTACCCATAATCTCGAGACCTCCAGCCAAATCGCCTTCTCGTCCCATGAAGCATTTACACTCGACGAATTTTCATCAAAATCTTTAAAACCTGCAGGTAATATTTATAATTAAACGATACATAAGAAATATGTATTTAAATAATTATTTTCAGTAAATATATAAAAAGAAAAAAATTTTTAACACTATTCGATAGTAACGTATACTTGAAATACTGATTTTGCTCTACCTACTTCATTTCCTAAATGCATTTTCCCAGAGTCTGATGTACCTTAAGTCGTTTTGAAAATGAAAAATGTTTTATATACACACACACACACACACAATATTATGGCTCGTTTTGTAATATCATTATATTACGATAAAACGTAGATTTCGTACTACGAAATCCTATACCAGAAGCTATAAAATGATATAAAAATTGTCTACAGATAGAGTTAAATTATTTGAAAAATGTCTCATTACAGTATAGATGCGTGGGAATAATTTTCAAAATTAAATTTCACACGAAACATTCAGTCTTGTTCAACAAATGTTTCTAATTTAAGGCTTCGATTAAAATACAATTAATATTTATATCGTTTGGTCAACCACGTACTTCGGATCAAGTGTAATAATAATGTGTTCCAAATGTGTATTATTCATCGATTTTTTTTATTTCTATTTTGTCTACTACATATAACGCTGCAGGTTATTGTAATTGGCAGTTTGCGGCGTTTCGTTTTACCGTTGGAATGTATACGCACGTCGAAATCAATCACAATTATAATATGTACCTAATATGAAATAATAATTTTGCCATTATATTATACGCACTGTATAATCGTTGTTTAATGGAGCTTTAAATTTTATTTCCCATCGACTACTGTGTGTACAATAACGTAATGGCCATTGACATTTTACCAAATTAGGTTTCTGACTGTACGTGTGCGGTTACGAAATAATTCGATTCATTCGTGTACGCACATATAAGTAATACTTTTATGATCGGTTTAAGACAATATTGAAAAATCAAATAAATCGAAATCGAAGTAACACATAAACGATTTATTTTATTTGCATTGTTAATTATTGTACAGTATATTCGTGACTCGTGAGTCATTTTAAAATATTTTTTCGTAACTCTTGTACATCGTTGGAATTCTGTAAACCATAATAATCGAATAACCGTAATTGTTTTTTTGTTGTTCATGAAATTAATTTAAAAATAAAAACGAATACTTCGCCTATTGCGTTTGGGTTAGGTCTATTATTGCGTCGGTGTATCATATATTATATGTAGAGGTGTGTTTTCGTATTAAATTTAAAGATTACTATCGTCGGATTCCTAATGGAATTTAGAACCGCGCGCGCAGGCGTATTTGCAGCTTTAAGAAAATTAAAAAAATATATTTATAATATATATATATATATATATATATATAAATATGTATAATTTTAATATGTTTGTGTAATTATAATTATTGTGATTTATACGATTAAAAAAATTCATTTGATTTCACGTGTGTACTGTGTACACAGTAATTTTCAGCAAAATTGTACAACCCCGATTAAGTGTATAATTAAGTATATAATAGTAATAATAATAATAATAATAATAATAATAATAATAATAATAATAATAATAATAATAATAATAATATTGAAATATTTATATTAAGAAAACAAAAACGAACACGCATTTTTAATAATTCCACTCACAGTACCTAAATGTATGAATGACCGAATGATTAAAAACACACTCACATATATAAAAGTGTTTATTATGTACGATATTACAGTTATATTTGATCGAATGTAAATATTAATAGATATGTTACACGCCAACCTTTTTATGTTAATAAATATTTCACTGTGACGTCTATGGTCGCATATTTATAAATATATAAGTAATACGTATATATACACGAGTTAGAAATAATTGATTAGTGTGGCTTAGCTATTTATTCAAATCATGTATATATTTGTATAATTTAGACGGGGTTGTGCCCATTAACAAATAATATTACGCGTCAGAGTGTACAACGCCGGACTAAATACAATTGTACAGAGTCCTTACTATTTTTCGTATTACACACTTTTAAGTGCAACTGATACAGCATACAAACTCTCGGAGGCTTCTATACCCCACATCCGCTAGGTACACTTACTTAATTCACTACTGTTTTTCTGCTTATCGTACTTGGCTTAAAATAATATATCTAGAAAAGTATAAATTTTTTTACTTGAAAATTTGTGGAGAACTAAGGATAATGTTGATTTTGTTTAAATAAAAAATGATGCGTAGTACGTTTTTTAACCTTGTACACAAATTCGTTTATAAATCGTTCTTTCTACATAGTTTTACAGTGGTAATTAGATCGACGGAATGTATGGCACGTATAAAACGTATTTGATTGTCTATTACAGTATACGCGACACACAAAACCTAAGAAATTTATTTGAGATAATGTATAATACAGCGCAGTGTACATTTAATGTTATTTATAAACAAAACAAAGATCAAATCTATAATTCTTCTTGTTTCTAATGTTTCCGAATGCATAAAAAATAATATAGGTAAATAAGACGAACGACGATAAATTTCGCATTCGAAAACTATTACACGTAAAAAAAAACGGTTTTGAACTGCTTCAATATAATTTGAGTAGGATCAGAATACAGTGTATGGAGACCAAAATTATTGAGTTGTAGTAGGATATCGATCGAAAAAACGAACAGTATAGAGATTTCATAGCTTACGGTTTATCGAAATTCATATACAGCTTCTAGTCAGTGGTTGAAGTGGATCAAAATAAGTAAGGAGGACGGAAGCAGTGTCGTCATTTAAAGTTTTAAAAGGGGGAAGGTGTGAACGGTCCATATTGTTGAAAAATAAGTAAACAAAAAAGTCTTTTTTTTTTAACAAAAATCTCTAACACCCACTGTCAACAAAAAAAATAATAATAATAATAATAATATAATTTTCCATTAATATTTTTTTACCAGCCCTGTAATAAAATTACGCCGGAATATGCCCAACACTGCTTTAGATTAGAAAAAAAATATTTATTTTTAATTAGTTTTAAAAAATTATTTAATTTTTTTAATTTAAAAAAATTAATTATTTTTATACAAATAAATATGAATGTACCTATTATTTTATAATATGTGGGCAGTAGATAATAAAAACGAATATAAAGTGACGAAAACTCCAAGGGGGGAGGGGCGATCCACCTATCTGGAGTCCGTGCGAAGAGTACGCGTTTGAGTCGTATTTAACCCCGTTGAATTCCCTATACGAGCAGAAGAGATTATAATTTTCTAACGTTATAAAATAAATAAAACTCGTGTGTTCTACACACTCACACACATATATATATATATATAATAATATACAATAATACTCAATGGGTGTCGGGAATTTACTACAACCGTTTAAAACAATTTATTAGACGCTTAATATAAACACGAGTGTGCAGCAGCTTTGGTCCAGCTGCAACAGGATCGATAATAATTTTCCACCGCTTACTAGCTGTGTGTGTATAAGTATATGCACGTATTCTAAGTATGTGCAGTCTCGTTCCGTACAAGTACCACACATATTATATTTTACGTAAATATAATACCTTCCCATCCCCGTTCTAAAACGTGTGAAGTAATTAATACCTAACACAACAGGTGGCTAACACGGAAATATGCACGCGTTTCTGAATCGACTGTATATAACGTCGTTTTATTTTATTTATTATACATTTTCCGTTTTTTACAACAATCTTCAGGCTGCATTCGTCTACGCACGACGTTGTAAACTTATTGTATATAATACTTATATAAATACGTACGTAAATCAATTAGGTTTACTACGCGTATCAAATTGATACCAGAGGCGGTTTGACATTTTTCAGTTAATGGTTCAAGAATGAATGTATAATATCACTTCATATATAGACGCACGGCGGCGACAATTTTATACTTAATTTATTTCCGCTTTTTTTTCTTCTTACATTACTACTGACTTAATATCATATCGTACCTATGTTATACGATGTTAATATACACGTATAATATGTCTTTTTTTAATAATCTTTGTTTTAATCATTTTAGCTTAACACTCATGTAATAGATATAATATAATTTATATAATAAAGGCCAAATAAATTTATAAAATTATAAAAGAAAACCCGACGAGAAAAAGAATTGAGTTACTTTATAAGGATAACTGAAGAATTAAAAATTATATTATTTATATAAAAAAAAAAATGGTTTTATTGATTTTTATAAAATAATTTTTCAAATCAAATGCCAATCATTTGTATAACTAAAAAAAAAAAAAAAAAACGTTTTTTTTACCGTTTATACGGATTTTTTATAATAATGTTTATATCTTAATTGTTTTCACAGAATTAAAAAAAACTATTTTCTATATATATATAAATACGTATCAGAGCGACATTGTTGTCAATTGTCATTCGAGCAAACCTTTGTACAATCACAACAGGACGAAGTGCGACTACAATAATTGCGTACAGATGATAGAAAATAATTTTTTAAATTTCGTATGCGACATTATTATTATATTATGTGTGTTTAATGCGTAACAATAAAAGCGTCAATTGTTTACACACGTAATATTAAACAATTTATTTGATTGCATTTTTCGCCATTGAAAAATATATTCGTTTTCTTCGTTTTTATTATTTTTATTTCTTTTATCCTATACGAATTTATAATACGTACCCGGCTACCCTTGTATTTCTGTATACACGCCAGACCATAGTAGAATTTTTTTTTAAAGATAATTAAAAAAAAAAAGTGTATAATAATACGCACCTTGGAAGTCATATATGTATAATTTATACACTGCATATTAATTTAATTTAAAAATAAAATTGTACTAACGTAGGTATACCTATTTAAAGACGTTTATTATTTTTAAATTTCGTATATTATATGAATACAAAAATATTTTAGCGCGACATTTTTTTTCATATATACGTACCGGAATCGCTTTCCTTTTCATCGCGATAAATGATATTGAGTATATAATATATAATAGTTTATCGTTTTGACATATTATAATATATCTCCTTGTAAATACGGTGGTGATCGATACCGCTTTAACCACTTTTTTTCTTTTCTCCGCGTGTTAAAACTTTCGTTAAATCCGCGGATAATATTATATCCGAAGGGAACATACATCGGCCGGTTATACGTGTTAAATGCAATTTATTATGATCAAGCATGAGATACTATGATACTCGTACATACGTGAAGACGGTACTTTTGCAAAAAAAAAAAAAAAAATTCGCGTACAAGAATCCGTTGTATATATATATATATATATAGTTCCGCCTCAGCATTCGAACCGTGTTATTCGTTGCAGATCTCTGGAGAAATTATATAAGACCTGTGCGGTGGGGAAACACGCGAGATATATTAAAGATGAGTTTGGTTTTTTTCCTCGTGTTTATATATATATATATATATATGTATTTATTTATATATATATATATATATATAATTTAGTATTGAAAAGTCCGTCGTTATTATTATACACGCGCGTTCCGTTACACAGTAAACTACTACTAACTCGTTGACTGGAGTAAAAAAAAATGTGTGTTGGGGTCTGACTTCACAGGTGGTTATTGTCAAAAATAACGTGAAAACACGTGATGCGGTTCCGTCCGCCTGATATGGAATAACATAAGCGATACATCGTCTTACTTCGCTTCGTATATTATACGAAACGTATAAATATAATAAAATAAAATAATAAATACCGAAAATAAATAAATACTGCTGCACAATCAGTGGCGTAACAAGGATTTTTATTTGGGGGGCTGAGGTTGATAATTAATTAATAAATATATTGATAATTAATATGTACAGATGGTACCTACTAAAAATTGATTATTTATTCATTTCGGGGGGGCCTGAATCCCAATCAAACCCCACTGGTTACGCCACTGTGCGTAATACGTCGACGAAAATTTCTGAATTTATTACGTGTATAGGTATTGGTATGTGATGACGACGACGACGACGACGCGTTAAATTCTACGACTATTTACGTTACGTACAGTGTTTGTTTATAGTTTACTATATGGGATTGTATAATAATATTAAAAAAAAAACTATACTAAATAATATATAACGAAAAAGGGGGCAACTGGCCTGCAGTGAAGACGCGGAGACGTTTAATAACAGTATAGGAATCGTGGCTGTAATAAACGAGACAAAAACGATACAAAAGTTAATGGGGTCTTGAAAAATTCAAAATAGAAATGAGTTCGTAAAAAATGTTATTCAGTTTTTTTTATACTGACTTTTTCAAACCTTTACGAAAACAATAAATTATTATTATTCGAAACGATCGGTTTTGTGATCTCACCGACAAATTTTGGAGTAAATTACGATTTTTTTTTTTGTTTTTGCCGAAATAAATCGTTTTTTGTTCTTCAAATTTGATCGCACGTTTAAAAAAAAACGTAAAACAGATCAAAACCAGCAGATTATTTCCACACTCCTGGATCATCCCTTTATCCCGAGTCGCACTCAGTGGCGGTTACCAGGGAGGGGCGATAGGTGGATCGCTCCTCCCATGGGATTTGATATTTTTAAATTTAGTATATCTCTGACCTAACAGCACCGACTTGTGTCACGTACTCACGTTGGTCCAATTACGTTATGGTTATGCTCCACTTTCGCCCCTCCCCCCTTTGAACATCATGTATAAGGCTGAAATTAATGCTTCGACCGACGATCAGCGCGTATGCGCGTACGATACGCGCTGATCATCGATCGTGACATTGCTTAACTGACGACAAATTCGGACGGTCGTGTACAGTGTAAACGAGTAAACGTGTGAACGTGAGTAAACGAGTAAACGTTAAATAAATAGTATAAACGTGTATAAACGTGTAAACGAGTGTACAACGAGGAAAGACGAATCCTTACGTTCATTTCATTTCATTGAAATATGCGAAATAATATTATTATTAATAATAATAAAATAAATAAATAATAAAGATTGCGTACGCGCGTACGATCGGTCGCTCGGTCAGCGTCAAACTAAACACTCGCATATACCGACGTGGCGCGTCAGCCGACCGTATAATAAAACGGGAAAAGAAAGTAGTCACCAGATAGCGCTACGACACAACATAGAGGGCGTGGCAGAAAGGCGTTTATAAATACCGGTCCGAAACCATCGGACCGCTCAGTGTAGTCACGGCGGTCAGGCGTGAACAACGTAGTTCGCGACTAAAGGACGCGTACTACTATAGTCGCGTCTGACTGCGGTGTGTGTTTGTGCGTGTGTATAATTCACTAATCTCGATATTTTCAATCTCTGTGAAAATTTTTTCCTCCTTTTTTATCATTCTCAGTTTTAAGACACGCGATATAAATATTATAATTTTATGGAAAATAAACGAGTAGATTTGCTGAATGTGAATTTCGAATTAAATTACGAGACAACGTTTTAACCGTAAAAAAAAAAATACCTACAAATTATAACTCGATATGAAACGCGATTCATAGATCATAATACACAGAACAGTGAACTCGCCGTCTCAAACGAATATAGTTTTCATACGGACCACCGGCCTTATAATTACAGGGAAATTGCGTTCGAAATAATTGTTCGGAGATCTCGCGTCGCTCTGTCGGACGGTTTTTTTTTCTATATTACGAGTATAACCGTCACACTGAAACCGTTTGAATATACGCGATATCATAAAAAATATTACTTTAAACACGTACACACACACACACTCGAACTAGAACGTTTATAAAGTTTATAGCGGCCAATGTGAATAAAAGAAATTTATACTCAACGAAACCCGACACTCGGTAGTCGCGCGTCATCAGGCGGACTCACTGAATGATACTACCTACACGAGATATTACTGTTGCGCATAAAACGAGCGTGTCATAACGCCTTATCATCATCTACTAATATGATATTGTACAATATATACTTTTATGATGTGTAGTATACTTTTCCGGTTAAAAAAAAAAATTATACACTCGGCGCGTTTCAACATTTATTTTATAATAACTAACGCCCGGATTTATTTATATATGCGCTTGCATGTTTTTTTTAAACAGTCCAAAAAGTAGCTAGTTAAACTACAAGTTTGAATTATATAGTCTACAGATCTGATTTACAAAGTTTTTTTTTATTTCGCATTTTTTTGCCGCGTATTGCATATACATATCTGCAGTAGTTTACGATTTTTACCGTAACATACAGATGCTTTTTATATATTCATACATATTAATATTTTGGTTATATTTATTTATTTTTTTAAATATTTACAGTGTATATTTTAATTATTACAATGGATTTATTTTAGTATAATAATGTTATGAATAAATCGCCCGCTTTTAGGAAATCCGCGGGTACCGGCGGTGTCTACTGCCTATATAGTTGTTGTAATCCGTGTAATATATTGAGTATAAGTTTTCGTGAACTCAGACGAATTTAAGTTAGAAAAATAAAACACAATTTTTTTTGGAAAATCGAATATCTTTTTTTTTGCATATTTTTTTTTTAGATTCTGAGCGGAGCGAGGAACCTATTGGTTTTACAAAGCTGTGTGTATGTTTTTTTTTTTATGTCTGTACTCTGCAAAAATTCTACCGGAAGGAGTGGTCCTATTTTTACGGTCACACTTCGTTTCCGGTAGTAAATTGCATATATACAGTTTAGAGAGGTAATGTTTCGATTTTCTCAAAAGCTCCTAGAAATACCAAATCAAAAAATTACCGAAAAATTACATAAAAACGCGATTTCGTCAAAATCGATTATCGTTATTTCTTCGTGATTTTGAAACTAATGGGTGTAGAAATTTGGAATATTCATCAAATATGCAACTGTTTGTTATATTGAGGAAAAAAAAACTTTATTGTAATTGTGGACTATTCATAGCGATTGTAGGTTTTGAGGTGTTTAATTCATAAAAAGAATTAGTTTTTGTGTTATATATACCTGAAAATATTACACCGAAGCTGCGCTCAGAATCGTTTTATCGAATGCAATGATTTACCTGCACTGCTTTCAAATTTATACATGTATGCTTATGTATAGTGATAATACAATACACTCTAAAATCTTTATCCGCGTAATTCACTCGAGCGACGTTCACGATACACTCCGCGGCTCGTTACCTTTTTATTTTTTTTTATTTTAAAAGGCCGGTATATTTCTACAAAAATAAGAGCGTAAATGCATATATATATACGTGTATAATATAGTGCGTGTTTCTAAGGTTTTTAAAGCATATATATAAATCCGGGACTTAAATTTATATGACGAACGGGAAGAGACCAACCGTCCGCGGTACCCCGACCACCGAGCGCGAGCCGAGGTCAGAAGTGGATTGTAAAACGAGCATGTCGCACGCCTGCAGAAGCTACCCGGCGGCGCTCGCCTGCGTATTATATGTGACGCGCGGCCGTTTATATATGCGTATATACGGACGACGAGCATAAAAGGCGATTTTATTTTATTTTTTTATTTATTTTTTTTTTTACTCGTTTTCATTTACCTGCAGCCGTGCATTGTATTCGACGTATGCGCGTGTCGTGCGCCGTGTCGCGTCTCTCTTCTTATTCGTTTCTATCCGCGCCGGGCGAAAGGGTGTATATATTTAAATATATATATATACGAAAAGCCGTTGCAATAAATATAAATATCGACTGTGTACATAAGGTCGCGTCGCGTATATTACATTATATTACGTGCCGTATATACCGCGCGGTCGTGTGCGGTTTCAGAACACAAAAACGACAACGAAAAAAAAAAAAAAATGAAAAAAATCGCCGTATTTATATACGCGGGATACCGACTGTACTTCCATCAGCTGATGCAGTACGTATAACTGGACAAGTCGTGCAAATAATATCACCGCGATATGTGTACGTACGCACGATATTGTGTATGTATACACGATACGTCGTTTGCTAGCTGGCAGTCGCGGGCTGTCAGAAGTCGCGGACGCGACAAATTGTACCCGCGGTTTATAACGCACTGCACGCGCACAAGAACAAAAATATAATATATAATAGAATAGTGGGTCCAGAGTCCGTCGACCGAAATTAATGTGGCAGAAAAAATCGCGAGTATTATTTCTTCCAAGACGTTTTATCGTCTAAATACCCTGTTACCCATTGTGGTTTTCCACTCGGTACCGTTGGCTCGGTAGGTGGGTGATAGGCGGGTCTCCGGTTCGATTCCCGCCCGTCGACGGCGAATTCGTGGTAGATCCGTCTCCGTCGGTCCGTTTTTTTTTTCATTATTCCGTCGCCTATATTCGTCGTATATTTATTTACAGTTTGTCTTATCACTGTATATTCTATAATCATAATCAAGACTATCTAAGACCGAGACCACGGTAATGTTTTATTATCATAACTATATGCCTATTTCAATGTTTTATCACAGAATAAAGTTTTATGCTCAATTTAATGGTTTTGTATTAACGCAGCTTACAAAAAACATGGTATGATGCCTAGCCTGCGAACGCCATATTTGCCGTAGGCAACCGCGGAGGGGGAGGATTAATTCATATACTACTTTAATACGGGCCAATAATCGCTACCAAAAACGTTATTCACAGCAGAGCGGCGAGGCACACCTAGTATAATATATAAAACGGAAATTCGTAATTCGATATTCGATATCGCGGACGATTCGCAGTACACACTTACGGGGTCAAGACCGTCGTAGCCAGCAAACAATTTTTTTTTTTGAAATAAACTATAATGATAGAATATAAATCATTAAATTTTAAGAAAAAATCTCGGGGAGGGGGGTCTGAACCCTAAACCCGTAGGCGGAAATAAGGGGGGCTTAGAGGGCTAAGCCCCCCAAATATCTTATAATTTGTATGTATTTTGGATATTTGACTGATTATGACTGATGTTAAAAATGTTAGCCCCCCAGAAAATTTAATAGATTTTCGCCTATGCCTAAACCCCCTGCCCTGGCTACGGCCTTGCGTATAGTGTTGCGCAGTGAACATCGAAAATTACGTTTTTTTTTGGATTCCGAGCCGAGTTGCAGGTCTTACGCAATAACGATGTGTTTTTTTTCTTCTGTGTCTGTACCCGAAAATTCTACCAGAACGAGTGCTCTAGAAAATCGCGTCTAGTCGGTACTTTAGAGCAGTGGTCGGCAACCTTTTTGGACTCTCCGAGCCATATTCACAAATTAAAAAGAGTTTGCGGGCCAGACAAAAATAAAAATATTTTATTCTTAAATTATTTACTATGAAAAAAAAAAAATACCGTCTAAAACTTTCGACAAAAAACGATTCTGAGCGGAGCATCAGTATTACAATTAGTAATATAATTGTGAATTAAAAATAAAGATTATTATATTTCGATTATATTCATACACATTGTCGGCCTGGCACACCATAGACCCCCGGATCTTTTTATTCCGGGGCCCCCTGCTTAATATGAAGTCAAAAAATACATATCAATAAAAAACAATTCATTATGTAGGGTGTCCCAGATCCAACGGCGGAGTGACTCTAAAATTCTTACCGGGCAAATAAGATTTTTCCGGGCCACTTATGAATAAAAATTAATTTTTTTTTTACGGACTAGCGCCTTTTGTTTCCATATAGAGTTAATACAGGTTAATAAAAGAACCTATGTTGAAATTAGAATTTGGTGGTCGGATTTAGTTTTTGAGTTAAAGCAATTTGAAATTTGACAATTTTACCGTGTTTCTTTACAATAGGTTTATTTTTTTCGCCTTTCGGCTCGTACTATAATAAGTCCAATGGATAAATACCACGATTTGACGTGTACGATTCGGGGTTCGAACCGCTGTTCTCAAATCAATTTTTGCATTTTTTTCTTTTTATACATTATAATAATACAAGGCAAAGATTTCAAAACTGGAGAAATTGCGTTCAAAAAATATTGGTATAAAAAAAAAAAAGATGGGGCCCCGGCCGCATTCGCGGCCTAGCGGCCATGGCCAGGCCGACCCTGTTCATACAATATGATTATTTTGATACGATATTTAATTATTAAATTTCGTCGTTCTAAGAATTTAGAGCGGGCCGTATTCAATAGACACGCGGGCCGCCGGTTGCCGACCGCACTGCTTTAGAGAGGTCCTATCTCAGAGTTATCTCAATACTTTTATCAAGCTTTGGAAAAAAATTACCGAAAAATTACACGAAAACGGTAAACAAAAAAAACCCGCAATTTCGTCAAAATCGATTAGCGCGTTATTTCTTAGTGATTTTGAAACCGTATAATGGTCGTAGAAACCCGACATTTTTAATTCACCAAACACTTTGGACTGTATTGACGAGACAATTCTATACTGTACTAAAGAATCGTATATAATCACATCGTCATTATTGAAGTATATAATATCGTTATACTTAAACTTTCTTAACTATACTAAACTTAAGTCGTATCTTATACTATACTTAACTTTCGTTACTTATTTATATTTAGGTACATATATATCAGTTTTTTGTTTTTTTCAATCCGCAGATTGGTTTTTAACAAATTTATTCACAACAATTAATGCGGTCTCCGTTTTCCCCCGTTATTCGCCATAACTTCGAGCTCCCTGTAAGTAGTGACTACAACGTCTTTCATTATTCTGCTGGTGTATTTCGTTCTAGGTTTTCCACTTGATCGCGTTCCTTCTGTCATTTCTTCAATTATTATTAAACTATATAATTAATCGCCATGCTTGGACGTATGCCCTATAATCTGCCATCTCCTCTATATTGTCTTCATTCGTTCTTCTTTCAGTCCAACTCATTCTCAGCGTCTTTCTTCAACACCACGTTCCTAGAGTTTCTATAACATTTCGCCTTCTATTTTTTTATTTATCGTCCGTGTATCGCTTCCATATAATGCCACTACTCCAGACGTACGTTTTTATGTTCACATCTTTTGATGTCGATCTTTCGACGACCCATAAGTGTATAATATGTATACGCGTTTTCAAGGATGACGTTTAGACGTATTTTGATATTTCGATATTGGCGCAAGGGTTAGGCGTATTAGTTTTTTTAAAATTATTCTAAATCCATCCACACATATTTTGTTTGTATACATATTATATTCCGTTTCCGTTTATGTCGTTTACGATTTTATTCACAGACACTTCTCGTATCTATATATTCTACGCAACGCGTCAGACTGATTGATTTCTTTTGGCGCGTTATCAAAGTCATAGTAATAAAATGCGTCCAGTTATCCCATATATATATATATATATATATAATATTATATATTTACGATTATATAAAACGTAAATATTATTATAATGGCGTACAATAAATATGCGCGTAACGAGGAGGTTTTATTTCCATTCCGAATAAAACGGAACACTTTGAATAGTACGCAATATAAAATTCTAGAAATAAAATTTATTATATTTCTTATTTATTATAATATAATTTATTATCGCGCGTATATATAAACTTTTTGAATTCTGAACGCATCATTGGTTTTTTTTTTATGTTTATACCCAAAAATGTTACCAGAAGGAATGCTCCGATCTTTATACATATGAGTCATATACCCGCGGTTTTCGGTAACGAATTGTGCATATATAACTAGTTGGTACTTTGAAGAGATAATTATTTTCGATTTTCTCAATACTTTTTCCGAGCGTCAGAAAAATAATTACAAAAAAACGGTAAAAAAAAAAAACACCTCAAAACCGATTTATCGTGAATTTCAAACCGACGGTCGTAGAAACACGAAATATTCGCACCAAATATGCGTAACTAACTTTATACTACTACTATATCGACGAATAAAAAATTTCTTTCAGTTTTTGAGGTGTTTTGCAGATAGAAATTATAGATTTTTAGGTATTGAATATGAGTAATTTTTACGTAAAAGAAGTTGTTTTCCGCGGCTTTAAGGCTCGAAAATTTAATACGATATCAGACGTGTATATATAGGCGTTACTACTGAAAAAAAAAAATTCTCGAAACTCGCCATAGTCAATAAATAAATAAATAACTGTTCGTATCAAAATTGTTGTCTTTTAAAAAGTAGTTCAACGTCGTGCGTCGTTTTGACGAGTAAAGAATTTAAAAAATATATGTACATATATTTTTTTTTTTTATAAATATATATTCGTGCTCGTACGAAATTCGTATCTCTGCGGGACCGCCCAAGATTGGACTTTTTCGATTTTACCGAGGTATACATAGTAGTACGCTGCAATACACACGCCTGTTATAAATTCATATATAATATAATTATGTATAGTGTAGGTTTTTGAATATAACGTGCGCGACAATGTAATAAAATAATTATTAAAGATCGGACACAAACGGAACGGAAACGCCCACTCTGCTGCTGAGGCTGCAGGTGTAACCGCACGGCCAAACCGTGCGGTTTTAAGGATGAAAAAAAAAATGCTCAGATCCAAATTTAGAAATGTCTGGCGATATTCTGGAACGGAAAGAATAAGTAAATAAATAACGTCATTTAACCATAATACGCCGTAATATAGTCATTATATATACGACACCGTAGGTATATATTACGCATATACCGCGCGCTTAATGTGTTCTAATGTGGGTAACCGCGCGGTGACCGCGGTGTCCACGCCGTCGCCGCGCCGGCCGCGAGGCGGTTATCCTCGCGACGGAAAATGAAACGCGGTCTAATGCGCGGCGGCGATGACTCGGGGGAAATAAAACAAAAAAATAAATTACCGCCGTAAATGTGAGTTTACAGTGCGCGAAACGTCGTGCTGCAGCAGTGTAATAACTATCAGGGCGGCGTAATTACGGGGGATAGGGGAGACGTGGGGGACACGTCCCGTCACGTGGGCTTTATTTTTTCCATAACATATTATCTTATGTATAAAAAACGTAATAATTAAAAAAAAAACAATAAAAACAATTTTTTTTTTTTTTGTGTTAACAAAATTTGTTGGTATTTATCATAATATTCCTCCTCAGTTTATTGACCGCAGTAACTATACCAAGTGGTTATTGGCGGCGAGGTTATTAGTTTAGGTCGCCGAAGGAAGGTTTTTAAACACGTATTCAGATGTTGAAGTGAAAACAGTATAGTATAGTAGAAGTACTCGATAAATTAGCTAAAAAAAAAAAAAAACGAAGAAAATTAGAAATTTTGTTATAAAATATGTCGTTTTTATTAAAGAAAATAATAAAAGTATATAAAATACGATAATATCAATCGCTTTCACTTTGACATTAACGTTGGAAGGGTTGTTACAATTATGGGTTATTCAATGCTAAATTTTATAACCCCTCCCGGCTCCCATACAACATACGTAATTACGCCACAGGACTACTATACGATAGTATAGTACTTGGCCGCACAAACACCGATCTATACTCTATTCCAAATAAGACGAGACTCGTGCGTGCGTGTGCCGTATTCATACGATTCATCTCATTCGGAATTGAGTGCGTACAGGGACGATCTCAGGAAAAAATCATGGGGGGGTGTAGTCCTTAAAATTGCCGACTAGAATTTGAAATTCCAAATTTTTGTTAACTAATAATTTGACGTTTATTTTTAATTTTCCTCTCTTCGTTTTAAAACAATTTGGTTTAATTCAGGCGAAAATAATTTCCATTCTGCCGACTGAAAATCAAATATTGCCGAGTGGGGGTGTAACACCCCCCCATGACCCCCTTCGGTTCGTCACTGAGTGCGTAGTTCTGGTTTTTTTTTAACGACCAAACCCCGAAATAAATTCATATTTCGGACGCCGTACCTCAAAAAAAAAACCACTCGTTATTAATATCGGATTTATAAAAAAAAAAAATAGTCGTACGGAAAACAGCTTTGTCCAGATGTGTCGATATTTAATCCAAGGAATGTATTTTCATTCTACGGACGGATAATAATTATATCTACGTCCTCCGACAATATGACTTTGCGTATACGGCTCCTCGAAAAATGGATTTTTATTGTGTCAACGCCGGAGATAATATAGTCAAACGCGCGATATAAATGCGTTAACTGGTATTATATATAGATAGTTAGAAAACGTAAATGGAAATGTCACGTAGAGGAAGTTCACGCGAGAGTAAAAAAAACGTATTAAATTACCTATTATTGTTTTTTTTTATTATTTAATTTTAATATATAACGCGTCACGCGCGTATCCGTAATATTTAAATCTTATTTCGTGGTTTGGCAATCGAGATTTCGTCAGACCTAATTCTGACTGTTTAAAAAAACGGCCAAAAACCGCGAAATAATAATTTATTTTTAAAAAAAAAACCAGAATTCGGACTGTGCAGTTTTTTCGGCCATTGTTTTTGCGTATCGCAGAGCCTGATGTATACAAATATAATATGTAAGTGTAACGCGAGGTAAACGACGCACGGTCAAACAAGACAACTCGAAAAAAAATTTTTTTACAAGATCCTTAACGTTTTATTAAATTGATTCCAATTATTATTCGTATAGTAAAAAAATTAATATTTAAAAAGCATTACGTATTTCTAGACAATTATTGTATAAATCTTTAAATTTAACTTGCCTGCAATTTCTTTTTTTCACATCTTATTAAAAGCCTTAGTTTTATTATACCTTTCGGGTTTATATACGCGTGTTGTTAATTTTTTCTTGACGATTCGGACCCGTTATCGTCAGAAGGTGCGCGACGTTCTTGTTCGACTGCTATGACTATATACAGTATAAAATAACGGTCCGAAACGTCGAAACAAAATCAACGACATCGTGTATACGTCTGAAAAATATAAAAAGAACTAATAATAAAATCCACGAAAGCTGTTTCAACAGATTCTTAAAAGCCTTTCAAACAAATTAATTTGTTTGAAAACTGTATATTATTTAGTAGGTACCTAGTGCGTTATATATATACGAATGGTGCGTAGTTAATATTTTACGTTGTAATTTTTTTGTTTTACCGTTCTACTTTTATTATGTCTTCTTTAAATAACTCGTTTGATTTTTATTTAATGAAATAGATGACTGTTTTCTGACTAAAAAAAATAGTAGGTTTTAATATTTGTACGTGTGAAAAATCGCGTATTTCATTATTAATCGGTTGCGGGTTTGTATATAGGGACATTGTACGACATTGTTTTTTTTTTATATATATATATAAAATAGGAATTATTTTATTTGGACGGAAACGGGCTCGGCCATCATACATGTGACACGTTATAAATATATATATGCAACAAGGACTACAATGGAGAAGATATAAAACCGATTTCAGTACTTTTGTGCTTATATATATATATATATATATATATATATATATATATATGCAAATAAATACCTATAGGTATACGAGTAAATACTGGAAATTGAGCCGGTCGTCGAGAAGAAAAATTATTAAAAATGTCTAAAACAACTCGCGTTTGTTCAAATAAATACGTGTCATAACTGTGTCATAAATACTTGTACCCGTATTATATATATGTATGTATAAGTGTAGGCCTATAACCTGTCTGACTACTATTCCATATACGAGTGAGAAAATATCGTTGTAAAAGTAAAAAAAAAATCGTTGCAATTTTCAAATACTACGCGCAAGTACTATATTGTATATAATATATAAAACCGATACAATATATATTATTATAATAGTTTTTATCCGTATTATAAAAGTCGTATGTGCACTGCGAATATTATAAATAATATAGCAAATCGCATTTATTATAAACAGTTTTTATACCGTAAAACACGATTTTCTCGGTCACGAACAAGTAGCACTTTTTTTTGCGATATATTTTTTCTCGTTTTATCATATTATATATAACGACAACTGTAGAAGATACGCGTCGTGCGTATGTTATATTATTTGTTCGAATAGGGAATTATATGAAAACAGTATGTTTTTCATATTTAAAACACGTATATATAGGTATGTGTATATTCGTTAATCCGCAGAGACGTTTAAGGATTTCAAAACAGCGGTGGCTTTGCAACCGCTGAAAAACCGACGAAAAACGAAGTGTAGTGGCGCTAACTTAAAAGTCGTCAGAGCCCTGCAGTGGCTAAAAACTCTTCGGTTTTTTTTATTATACGTATACAAAATCATATTGTAACATAATAATATTCCGAGGGAAAAAAAATTCTCTATGTAAAGTCGCATATTTCTTTTTAACACCCAAAAATTTCGATTTACGTTTCGATCTTACTAAAAAAAAATTTTTTTTTTAAGTACAACGATTTTCGTTCGCGATTTAAACGAATAAAATTTGAAAACACGCCGCGTGTCGTTTCATTACATGTAATCGAGATGATTGATATTAGTTCAATTAGATTTTACGCGTGACTATAGTTCGTAGTTTTCGAGTAACGATTGGTGTCGTATTCAATCGTTTCTGACAATAACTTATAAGATATTGATTATAATAGCGTATATGATAGAAACTCGGTTCGAACGACTTCTGTATACTTGAATTTAGGGTATTTAAGTAGAAAAAAAAACTTCGATCGTGTAGACTGTAGAGCTTATAGGCTACTGCCAACTGACAGTCCCTGCAATAGGATATCTGCAGTATATGAAAATCGAATAAACAGTTTGAAAAAAAAAATCAAACGTAAAACAGAAACGTAACTTAAACGATATTATACAATGACGTGTTCATTAAATTCGTATAAATCACACGAGTAAAAAAAAAAACGAACGTGTTCGCGTTAAGTACCTGTGTGTGTATAGTTATTACAAAACGGCATTCCGTCATAATTATTCATGCATTTTTTTTTAACGTATTTATTATATTACTCTTATTATTATCTCAAATATTATATTGTTTGTTACTGAAAAGAAAAAAATATATATATACATGTATACGAAACGCGCGTTAATAATATTATAATATACACGTGGTACGCGCGCTCTCTGCAGGCTGTTGCATATTGGTTTTGTTTTGTAAAACAAAAAGCGTAATCTAGAAAAAAGTCCTATCGGAGCAGCGGCATAATAATTGAGATAGAATAATATATTCCTCAGTAATAAATGGTCTCGTTCCCGTATTCGTGTGTAACGGTCGATTAATCAACGTCTTCGAATCTAAGAGCTAATGCCTAATAGTCACTCGGAATGGAAAAAAAAAATACGTAATAATAATAATAATAATATAACGAGACCGTCGTCTTTGCGTTACTCGTACATCACACATTCGTTTCTAGTGTAGTTGATGTTGCCTGTATAAACTAATTTGTCTGTCAGTCAACGCACGAGAGACTGAATGGAATCAAAAGACCGCAATTATTGTACGCATTTTCATATAGTCATCGGAAAGAAACTACCGCGGCGGCACCGCGGTATATAGTTATATAGAATTAGTCTTGTAAATGGGATTGGACGTAATGGAAAATTAAGTTTAAAAAAATAAAAAAAATTCTAAATACCTACGCGTATACAATAATAAATATACACATATATATATATGTGTGTGTGTGACCGTTTGAAATACGATTTTATTAATATTATTATTATATGTTTCAGGCTTGTGCTCCGAGGTACGTTTATTTCACTATGAACGGCAACAGGAAAGATCCCGTGGGTACTTGTTACGTTACCAGGGACTTCAATGATTTCTCCGAGTACTCGCCGTGCCGAACGCGTAAGTGACATTTTTTTTTTTTGTACCAAATCGAATAACGACCGTAAACGAAACGAGATTTTAATTTTCGGTTAACCGAAAACGATGTATTAAAATAAATGAAATATGATAAACGCGCGTATTATAATTATAATTGTTATTTGCTTTCATCACAGAGTTTGGGGATGAACTCCTTCTCCGGTGTGCATGGGCTAAGTCCAAATCTCTACCTGAGTTCACAGTGACTTAACCCA
The DNA here is from genome assembly GCA_032441835.1 of Slavum lentiscoides. Lineage (NCBI taxonomy): Eukaryota > Metazoa > Arthropoda > Insecta > Hemiptera > Aphididae > Slavum > Slavum lentiscoides. The sequence continues at coordinate 15,460,968 of CM063708.1, forward strand.
ACACTTTACGCAGGATATGGGGCGGTGATAAGCAAAACAATTTTCTGCACTTCTTTCATGCAAATTCTTCCTATGATCCTTTGTAGACATTGCTCCATCCCATTCTTGATTGTTCCTAGGGCTCCTATTATTATTACTGGCACTGTAGTTGTTCGTATGCCTCACGTTCTACTTGTCTCCAGCTCCAGATCTTTGTATTTATTTATTTGTTCTGCTTCTTTTAGTTGGACATCTGGAATTGATATTTCAATGAGAAGACACGTTTTGTTTTTCTTGTCATGTATCACAGTGTCGGATCTATTTGCTTTAATTGTTCTATCGGTGATAATAGGGACATCCCACATAATCGTTACATCGTTGTCAATATTGGTGATTGCTTCAGGTCTAGGTTCATAACTGTCACATACTTCTACGTTGTAAGCTCTGCAGATTTTCCAGTGTATATTATAAGCTGATACTTTGTTGTGTCTATTGGCATACTCTGTCGCTGCTAAGATTGGGCATTATTATTATTATTATTATTATTATTATTATTATTATTATTATTATTATTATTATTATTATTGACGGTATAGTGAACTATACACACGTTCAGCAATTCCACACGTGACACCACGTGTATTTCAGCAAAACCTGCAAGGTGGGACGTGTGCGTCCACCTTGAGCTATAAGCAACGCGTAATATGCACCATACTGTTGTTTATGTACTGTAGAAATACCAAAACAAAGTCTTAATTGAATCGCTTAAATTATTTTCATACCTCTATAAACAATATAAATATTTAAAAAAAAAATAAGAAAACATTTTTACGAGTAACGTTTCTTATGATATACGATAAAAGTAATAATATTAAAAATAAATTTTCAAATGAATAAAACTTGTAAACCTATCATTAAACTACTAATTTTTCGTTCGACTGTTATGTATATTAATTAACGGAACTATAAATCTGTGGTGCTGCGCTCGATGTAAGAGAAAAAAAAGGTCCAGGGTCACTTTTGTCGTTAAAGTTTTGACTTTCCAGAGTCATTACGTGTATATATATATATATATATATATATATATATATATATATATATATATATAATGTATATACTGCATTGTAAATAATCATAATTTCTTTAATAATAGTAAGATAAATGCGTATAATTTTTTTTTCTGAGAAAATAAAGCAAGAAGTCAAAAGTTAAAAATTGTTTAAGTAATCGAAAAATCAGCCTTTCTATATTGTACCAAGCCAGAAAAATAATGTAAAAATTTCGGTCGTAATTCGAAGAACGTTTTCATAAACGCATTATTTAGAATATTACTCAGCAGAAATGACGCGCAATTGTTTTCTATTTTGACTGTGTTGAAATAAACACTAAACGGTGCAAACGGATCTTTATATAACTGACAGAACATACTCGTAATATTGTATGTAGACCAAGGCTGGGCAAGCTAATTTTTTTTTAACTCGCTAAAATTAAGTGAATCAAATTTTTTTTAACCGAATTAAAATCAATTAAAAATTCAAATACGTCAATTAATAGTTTTTTTTTTTTTTATTTAGAACTTTTAGTAGACACTATTAAGCAATTAATAGTTAAAAGTCAAATTAACAATTTTTTTTTAATCATTAATTTATACAAATACTGCATTTTTCGACAGTTTATATGGAATCTGAATGTTCGGTATCTATATATATATATAATCATTCCGAGGTATTGTACGTTCGTTTCGAATATGTGATTAGACGAAACTCGTGTGGGCAAATAAACCTTCGGCGATGAAAATTCAAAATTATACCAATCTGTTCACATTTCACGTTTTGTACCAAATAGAGCCGTACACAACGAACGGTTTAATAGTGCAGTATCTTTATCGCGTTTATAGATTGTAGATTTATAAACATGTTAAATAGACGAAATATAAACTGGGTCACCTAATAATAATATATAGTGACGTCTCGTTTAATATACATAAATATATACATTTATGCTGTTCCAGGAAATTGGGGTCACCATAAACAGGGTACTTGCCAAGCTGGACTCGGGGCATCTGTTTCCAAGGTATATTTATATAACAAGAGGATTTTTTTAAAAATATATGTCCGACCATAAGAGAAATATTAAAAAAAGATTTTTTTTTTTTTTAGGACGGAAAACGATTGTTCATAGGCGCCGTCGGAAGTTGGTACTGGCAAGGTGAGATAATTTCACGCGAATTTCACTAAACGTACACATATATATATATATATATTTATATATATTATAATATGTAACCGTGTTGATTGTATCTTAATTTTTTTTAAAAAACACACGCGTATTTCGAATAAATCCTGAGACATTTTTTTATATAATATTATATACTCGCAATTATAATAATAATTTGTATATGTAAATTTGTATACTTTTCCTGTGCCAGGTTGGAAAAGATGTGCGCCTCCTATGCATGCACTGTTAATTTCACGATTCGGCATGTTTATTATATACGTATATTATATTATAATATATAGTTTATGTTGCTTTATATGTCTGTATATTTTTGGGATTCGTGTTCGTTTTGAACGGCGCGATCCAGGCGAAAACACTTTATACATTTTTATTATAATAATATAATGTTCCTCCTTATGTTTGTGCAACGCAGGAAGAGAGAGAATTAATTGTGCGATTTTCGTTTTTTTCTCTCTCTCTCTCTAATCTACAGAGAGTTTTTGGGCATGTTTTAAAAAAATAATAAATACAAATTTGTCGGGGCTTTATTTATTTGTTTTTTAAACCAAATTTTTCGTTGGATGTAAAACACAATGTTTTTTTTTTTATTATTTAATGTTATTTGGCAGGCCAATTATACTCCGTCAATTCGACAGCTCGGTTGCCGTATTTACCGGCAATACAATATATCATCGACGACATCGACGAAGGTAAACACGTGTTGAAAATGAAAATGGAATACTATAAAATATAATATAATATTTATTATAATATATATATAGTATACATAATACCGATCCCTCCGGAAGTCACATTAACCAATTGTAATACTCGTATTGAATCGCGGGGGCTTGAAATCGTAACTGTAATGATTTTTTTATTTTATTTTAAATATCTAAGTTAAAGGTATTAAATAAAAATTACGTTATAATATATATAGTAATGGCCCGGAAGTTCGAGGCATTTGCGTATTTTCGTCCGAAAAAAAAAGAAAGCTATAAACACGTCTTAACGAGTTCAAAAATGATATTTTATTTTGAGATTCTCACGCGTATATATTTTTTAAAATAAATTAATAATAATTAAGAGGGGGGCGGTTGACAATTTTTTCGTTATATTAATATGTATAAAATTGATATATTTATTGAATTATCCCGTTCAAAAATGTTGACTACAAACGCGTATTATTGTCGCGTGATGATACGGCGCGTTGGTGTAAGAAGTACACGGAAGTTATTAACGGTCCGATAAACTTTGAAATTAATTTCGTATCTTTTCTTCCCCTTTTTATCGGTTATTGATTATACCAAACAAAAAAAAAAACAATTTTTTTAAACGCCTATTTAACTCAAATTTTTTTCTTTTAGCGGATTTTAAGCATCTATATTTCGATAGTTTTTTTTAGTGCATGCTCACTTCCGGACACTATATACATATAATAGTATTTTTTTTTATAGTATCTATTGTTGTAATTCATTCGTTTAAAAAATACGTTAGTTAACGGACAATTAATTCGAAGGGGGGGAACACGATTAACGTAACTATTTTTTTTTTCGTTTTATGACTTTACGACAGGATATTTACCTGTTTAAATCGGTTAAAAAAATAATTCGCGAGTATTTACGATATAATTTTATAAAAAAAATACGTCAGTACGATAATATCGTAATAAACTGTGTTTTTTTTTTCGTGGAAGAAAAAACCCTACACGAAAATACGCGAGTTATATATAAAAAAAAAAAAATATTATAATAAATTTCAAGCCCTGCAATTCGATCGGCATGATAACAATTATTGTTACACATATACTGCAGGACGTGTCGGGAAATATTGCATTTTTTTCCGTTGTTGTTATTGTTGTTGTTGGTGTGGAAAGTCACGTCGTTGGACGCTTTATTTTATTTCGCTTTGCTTCGAGTGTTATTATTATTATTATTATAGTGGTGGCGGTCACAGTAGTACTGTAATAAACGTTTGCCGCTTGTTTGTTGTTGTTGCCTGTGCGTCTTCTCTTAATCTTTATAATATTATTATAATGTGTACTCTTAACGTGTAATGTGATATTTATAATATTTCCAGAGAACGGCGAATGAAAACGTATATATATATATTATTTTAATCCTAATAATAATAATAATTCCTACAAAATGACACTGAAAACCACGCACCTAATTACGCGCGCACACACACACACACAAATAGGTACAGGGTGTTTCAAAAAAAAAAAAACATAACGTGTAAGTTTTATTTTTTCAAACGAGGAAACGAAGACCATAATAATAATAATAATAATAAAAAAGACATTAATGTCCCGCGGGGGAGGGGGGCGGGAGAAGGGTTTAAACGAACGCGTTCTATAAATGGTCTCTAGTCGTCTCTATGCGGCGTACGATATTATGTGCGAAGACTGCAGCTGCGCAGGTGCTCGTTCGTGTTACTGCTGATGACAGATGCTCGTTATTAGTGTGTATAAATATAACACAGATGACATAATATAATAACTACGCATCCGAAGACACTCGAAACATCCTGTACCGACAAATTAATTCGTAAAAAAGAAAGAAAGAAAGAAAACAAAAACCACTGACTAAATATTGCACTCACTATAATACATTTATATAGAGGATAACTCATCACACACACAAAAAAAAAAATTTTTTTTTTAACGGTGGATTAAAAATTGTTTTGAAATTTTTATTTTTTTTTTTTAACTCACTAAGCTTGGAAAAAGGAATATATATATGGTACATATAATTACCGAATATACAGAATAATGACGAGAAAAAAAAACGGATTTCACGCGGTTTTTTCTGTACGTTTTTCTAGGTCAGTTTTACTCGCAAAACTTGTACAGCCGGCCAGAAGTGTTGTCGACCAACGAGGGACCGGCGACGGACGACGATTCTTACCTCGGCTATTCGGTCGCCGTCGGCGCTTTCGGATTCGGTTCGGAATCCGGCGCGGCCGTCGGCATGCCCAGAGGCGCGGGACTTTTGGGAAAAGTTATGATCGTTTATTATTATTTTTCTCACATAATAATTGTTCATCGATCCGTTTTTAATAACGTCGTACACGCTTGTTTCTACCGTACAGGTCGTTTTGTATTCCACGGCCCTGACGAACCTGTACAACATCACGGGCGATCAGCTCGGCGCGTATTTCGGCTATTCGATTTGCGTGTCGGACGTGGACGGAGACGGCGGCGACGATATCGTAGTCGGCGCGCCGCTGTTCAGCGAGTTCACCAAAAACGACGGGTCCTACGAGACCGGTAAAGTGTACGTGTACTTGAAAAAAGAGGTGCGTACCTATAATATTATATAGTGTGGCGAGAACAATAGTATATCCGTCTCGATTTCTATTTAATATCGTTATTTTACGTAACGAATTTTTATATAACGTCACGGATAAACACTCCAAATTAAGAATTTAACGTCCAGATAGTGTCCAGCCTACAGCACTGCCTCCTTTCACAGAGTCTTCCGAATCTTATCTTCTGAATCGACAGTCCAACACTATAGCTGGTTGACGTCGCAGTCGCGATCCGCGGCGCTCCTGCGCGTTTCTAGTCCTCTGCCCCGTGTTTTCCTATAGGGCGCTGATCTGCAGGATCTTAAGTATATAGGTACCGGAATGCGCACGTTTTCTACGCTGTTTCTTCTCCTCGTCCATTCATCTATATCGCCACACATCAGCCGGCGTTAACTTCATAAAGCGCGGTTTACGCACGATGACAGTTTTGCGTGACAGCTATACTCTCGTGCGATGACACTGTCGTCGTGTAAATGGTGTGACAGTAACTGTCGAACTGTCATGAAAGAACTCCCACGCTTTCACGGGTGCATGATAGTTGATGGTACGCAGTGGTGGTTATAAGGAGGGCGAAAGGTGGAGCGCCCCCCCCCCATGGGATTTGATAATTTTAAATTTAGTATATCTCTGACCGAACAGCACCGAATTGTGTCATGTAAGTTGGTCCAGTTATGTTACGGTTATGCTCCATTTTCGCCCCCCCCCATTGAACATTATGCATAAGGCTAGAATTAGTGCTCGACCGACGATCAGCGCGTGCGGTACGCGCTGATCATCGTTCGTGATCGAGCGTTTAGTGCTTAGCTGACGATAAACTCGATCGGTCGTGTACAGAATAAACGAGTAAACGTTAAATTTGAAAGTAAACGTGTAAAATAAACGAATAAACGCGTAAACGAGTGTACAATGAGGAAAGATGAACCTCAAGTTTCATTTCATTGAAATACGCGAAATAAAAAAAATAAATAATAAAGACTGTATACGCGCGTACGATCGGTCGCTTAGTCAGCGTCATACTAAATAGCCGCATATATCGACATGGCGCGTCAGCCGACCGTAATAAAACGGAAAAAGAAAGTAGTCACCAGATAGCGTTACGACACAACATAGTGGGGGGTGGCAGAAAAGCGCTTATAAATAGCGATCCGAAACCATCGGACCGCTCAGTGTAGTTACGGCAGTCAGTCGGGAACGACGTAGTTCGCATCTGACTGCTGTGTGTGTGTGTGTGTTTCGAGACTGACCGCTATTTATATACGCCTTTCTGCCACGCCCTCTGTGTTGTGTCATAGCGCTATCTGGTGACTACTTTCTTTTCCCGTTTTATCGTTATTTCGTTTACGTTCCGTTCTTCGTTTTTCTACATCTGCATTTCGATCCGTTTCTTTAGCCGTATTCTTTTTTTTCTCTCGTACCTTCTTTTAATGGCAATAATTTCCTCAATCATCCGAATAATTTTAAACACAATTTCATCTATGATCATACGATTAATAATTAAAATAACATACGATATTAAATCAACTCATACAAATTACAATATTATATATTATTAAAACATTATGATTTATTCGTTGTATTATTGTGAAAACATTTTGACAATGCAAACACTTATATGGCGTAAAATTATTATCATGCAAAATTGTTGTGTATGAACGTCGAACGACCACTTTCATGCGAGTAACTCTCGTGTACTTTCGCGACAGTAGTCAATAATTATAACAAATACTATCATCGTGTAAACCGTACTGAATATATACACATGCGATTTGGAATATATAATAATAATATGTCGTTAATTATATATTACTATTAACGTCTACGCTGCGCGTGTTTATATATGTTTTAGGGATATAAATTTTACGAACGAAACACGAGAATGGGATTCAATTCGAAATCTCGTTTTGGACTTGCTTTGAGTGGCTTGGGCGACATAAACCGAGACGGATACGGTGGTGAGTTATATATTATCGCGACGACACTCGACGTCGTATTTCATTTGAAGACGATGTGCTCACCGAGGTTTCGTGTTTGATCCCGTTAGATTTTGCCGTCGGAGCACCGTACGACGGTCCGGACGAGTTGGGCGCTGTGTACGTGTACCACGGTACCAAAACGGGTGTCCGAGAAAAGTATTCCCAAGTGATCCGGTCGGAAGACGTGTCCTTAGGCGGCAGACCGATTACGACGTTTGGCTTTTCGCTGTCCGGCGGTACGGACTTGGACAACAACCAGTACCCGGACCTGATAATCGGCGCTTACGAATCGGACACGGCGTACTTCATGAAGTCCAGGCCCGTGGCTCAAATGACCACGTCCGTTTATTTCAAGTCGGACAACAAGCAAATAGCGTTGGAACGCAGAGAGTGCACGACCAAAGACGGCACTTGGGTTCCGTGTCTGTTTCTGACTACTTGTTTACAGTACACGGGGATCGGAGTTGACGATCAGCTGAGTGAGTGTATTAAATTGAGTATACGGGTAGTAAATCGATTTTTAAACGTTTGTATATTTGTATGGTATTGGGTTAGACATTGAAATGCAATTGGTGTTGGATGCGAAAAAACCGAAATCTCCGAGAATGTTCTTCTTGTCGGAGGAGAACAGAAACGTGCTGAACCACAGTTTGACTCTGGACAAGAACGCGCAGTCTTGTAAGACGTTCAACGTTTACTTGAAGGTACACGAGATACGGATATTTTTTTAAAAACATTTATTATATATCTTATGTGTATATAGTGTATGTCAGATGTATTCAAACTGTGCGTCGCGGCTCTCAGGTTGAGTCGGTCAAGGGGGGAGCCGTGTGACATAGAGTAGGAAAACAAAATTAATATTTTGATAATGACAAAATTTTAATCGATTTCATTCATTCGTTTTATTCAAAACATAAAACGTTAAATTTCCGTTTTTTTTTTTTTTCATTATTAATTACATATTTTGATAAATAAATGTACATACATATATAGACACCTTTTTTTTTTTGTAATTAATAACTTGGGAGCCGTTAAAATAACAGTAAAAAACACAAAGGAGGATGAAAAAGTTTGAATACCACTGGTGTATGTAACAAAAAAAAAAAAAAGACGTGTAAAACGTTTAATGATTACGGTTTTAGAACAACGTTCGAGACAAATTGACGCCGCTCGAAGCCGAACTGAGGTACAGGATCATCGAGGAGAACAGAAAGTTCACCAGGACCTTAACGCCCGTTATAGATCTGGAAAACGAACTGTTCGCCGTCTCTAGGGACTCGATAAGCATACAAAAGAATTGCGGAGGAGATAATATTTGCATACCGAATCTCCGACTGATAGCTACACCGTAATATATATATAAAAAAAAAAAATGGTTTCCAACGTAATTTCGTTAATATAATTTTTTTTTCAACAGGAGCGCCGAGTCTTTCTTGTTGGGATCCAACGAAAAATTAAAAGTCGACGTTATAGTACAAAACGAAGGGGAAGACTCGTTCGAGACCACTTTCGACATGACTGTACCACCGGGCGTTAATTACGTGAAAACAGAACGAATTGACGATTTCGAAAACGACATACCCGTACAATGTTCGGCTCCGTCCGCCATGACAAACTACACTCTACACTGCGACATCGGCAACCCGTTGCCCAAAGATAAATACGTCAGTCACTGCGGAGTTTAATAACAACAAGTGACTTCGAACTGTTGCATTAAATTATCAATATACGATTTCAGATCCAATTCAAAGTCGTCTTGGAACCGTACCAGACCACCGAGACCAAGGCGAGATACGAATTCAATATGGCGGTGAACAGCACGAATCCGGAGAACTCGGATTCGGTATCCGACAACACCAAGTACTTGGGAGTGCCGCTTTGGGTGGAAACCGATCTGATCATCGAAGGATCGTCGAAACCCGTGGACGTACATTACAACGTGACGGTGGAAGACGGCGTCGTCGACGTGACCGACGAGAAACAAATCGGACCGCAAGTCGTACACATATACGGGATAAGGAATAAGGGGCCATCGGACATATTGGAAGCCGAAGCGTACATCGACTGGCCCTTATTCACGTTGGCCGGTAAATGAAATTTTAAATTCAAAAAATAATATTTAAAAAAAAAAAAACCTTTTATTTTACGTACCTATTATACCTAACGTTTCGTCACCAGGCGAACCGCTGTTATACTTGCTGGAAATGCCGGAAACCAGTGGACAGGTGAAATGTGAAGCTATCGAAGAAATCAATCCGTTGAAATTAAATGTAAGTCGCTGAGCAAAAAAAAAAAAAACACGGTATTTAAAGACAATTTCTTTAGATTCGGTACGGAGGAGTATAGTATTGGTTTTTACATTGTTTGTATAAATTTTTTATGTCTGGACTTAAAATGTCTATCAGAAGTTCTAAACTCCTAAACTAATGCTCCGATCTTGACAGGTGCTCCCTCCCCCAAATGACGGCCCTGATTCGCTCGAGCTGTAGTCGCGCGCTCCACAACGTACTTTTCATATATAGTTACAGGGGCGTCATTTGGGGGGAGGGGGGCAGGGTGTGCGACGGCAACACTAACTTTAAAAATTATTATCAATTGGCCCGCCAATAATGCTCCAATGCGCCGTTATAATTAACTTGTACATTATGTATTCATATATAATGTGAAAAAAAAATATGAATCGGTCATTTCAAAAACAACACAAGTCAAATAAGTTTTATATTATTTTAGTGAAATATAGTCAAAGATAGACAATTTAAAACCACAAATTATGAATGTCATAAACCTTAAAAATAAATGTGTAAAGAGGTAAAAAGTACAAAAAAAGTTAAATTTCTGGAGTTATGAAGTTATTTGTGGTTTGTATAAAATTTCAATTTGATGACTTATGTTGTTTTTGAAATGACCGATTCATATGTATATATATATATATTTAGTAATACATTTATTTTTGGTTTATCAGCTTTATTATCAAATGTTTATGTGATTCCCAATAAGGCACGTCGGGCGGCTTTACGCGTGCTGGCGCGGTACACTATCCGGGTCGGTGCTTCCATATACGCGCCCGCCAATGTATTTAATAAAATAAAATAAATTGTATAGGAAAAAAACACGAACATTTTACGATTTTTTTTTTTACATATGTACCTATATATACATATCATAGGCGTGTCCAGGCCTCCATGGCTGGGGAGGCCAGTTATAAAATTTAAATTTTTTACTTACTACAGCGATCTATATTTATTATCGGATTTCCCATAATATTATGTTAATGTTATTTTATTTTATAAATATCATGAAGTTGAAAAATAAGAGTCAATTTGGGGTGGTTTTTTGTTGTATGGCAATTATATAGCACCTGGAATTTTTCATTTTTCCCCACAAAATTAAAGATTATCTTGATCTAAAATTGGTTTCCTATGCTATTACAACTAATAAATAAGGCCAATCAACTGATGTGCTACTTAGTTATTTTTTATAAATATTTTATATTTATAGTTCTAACCACGGTATAGATTATAAGCCAAGATGCCAAGAATTAAGTCACTGGGGAGGCCGGTGCCCACCCTGCCTCCCCCGTAGACACGCCTATGATACATATTATATACATATTTTTTTCAATGGCCCGGTGAAATGTGAAAATTGGCCTGCCTATAAAAGTTCGCGCACCCGGAAAAAAAAACTGAAATGACACCCCTGTACAACGTTAATTGTAACGCGCGCGCGAATGATTATTACCTGTTTTCTCGCATCACACACAGATCGATCGTAAGAGAAAATCGTACTTGGAATCCAGCGGTTTGGTGTCCAGCGGTTCGGGCGCATCCGTCACGGTGAAAGGCGAAAGCGGTTCTGGGTCGAGTTCTTCGGGTACCGCGGTGCTGCGGCAGCATTCGTCGACGGGGACGAAAACGTTTGCCGAGCTGACGGACGAGGAGAGACGGCGCGTTCTGGAAATCCAAAAGAAACACGAGGAAGAATCGAAATCGCAGTGGGGCGATGGCGCGTACGAGAAAACGGTCAGATACCAAAATTCGAAATCCACTACCACCGTGATCGGCGGCAGTAACGAAGCGTCGTCGTCGTCGTCGTCCGGCACTTCGGTCGCCGCACACGCCAATAGTAACAACGTCGCGTTCAGCGGCGGCCGTTCGAATTCGGAAACGTCGAGCGCGGTCGGCGGAACCGCGAACCGCGGGCCCGCGTTCGCGGTCGGTTCTTCCGAGAACGCCGCCGCGGGCGGTGCACTCGTTCACGGCAATAACGGCGAGTCGAGTTCTTCGTCCGTTTTCGGCACGGGATCTTCGCGCGGCCAGAGTTCGTTGCACCGGGTCGGCGGCGGGTCGGACGCTGCTGCTGCTGCTGCTGCTGCTGGCGTTCACGGCGGCGCGGTGGAAGGCGCGTATTCGGCCGCCGGGTCTCGGTCCGTTTACGGATCGTCCGACGGAGTGTACGGTGCCGCGCATTTCGGCGAAACGGAATACTCGTCCGGAAGTAGTAGTAGTAGTTCCGGGTCTTTCCACGTCGCGGAATCGTCCGGCGGCTCGGAATTCCGCGGTGGCGCGCGCGGACAATCGTCCGTGAACGTCGTCGAGGGCGACGAGTCGCGACGTCTCGCCGCGGAATCCGAAGTCCGCCACCGGCAACAGCAGCAGCAGCAGCAGCACTCGTCGTCGAATGACCGTGGTGCGGGAGGATGGTCGTGGAACGCCGCCGCGAATTCCGACGGCGGAGGATGGTCGTCGTCGTCGTCGTCGTCGTCGAGTGGCGGCGCCGGTCAGCAGGGAACCGTACAGTTGTCGGGCGGTCAGACCGCCGGGGTGCGAGAACAACAACAACAATGGGGAGCCGAGTACGAAAACCGGGGAAGCGGCGGCGGCGGCGGCGGCGGCGTTTGGCGCGCGGGATCGCAGCAAGGCCGTAACAATTTCACGAGCTTCCACGAGTCGGAGAACAGCCACGTGGTGAACACGACGTGGGACGACCAGGGGCCGCCGAAGACGTACGTGAGAAACCAGTGGCGCACCAACGACGACGGTTACGTGCGCAACGGCAGTTCTACTCGCGTCGAGGACGGCGTGTTGGACTACCGCGAGGCCATAAACAAAATGAAAAGCGGCGGCGGCGGCGCGACGAGCGTGGTCAGCAGCAACATACCGGGCGACGACAGCGACCTGTCGGTCAGCGTGACCGCCGCGACCGAACGTCAGGAACAGGGGTTCAGGCAGGCGAGAGTGGACGAGTCGGAGACGGTGCAAAAGTGGCGGACCGTGGACGGCAAACTGTACAGGGTGAAGAACGCGGACGATTGGGACGCGCTGATCGCCAAGGGCGGTTCCACGGAGGTGTACGAGGGACAGGAGTACGAGCCGCAGAACTACGTGCGGAAGCCGGCGGCCGACGTCCGGGACGCGCAGGTGGACGGCAAGTTCAAGTTGTACACGCGGTTCAAGAGGGACGTCACCACTGCGGAGACGAAAAAGTGCGGGCCCACCCGGTGCGCGACGGTCAAATGTAAAATCGGCCCGTTGTCCAAGGACCAGGAGGTGTGGCTGTCGTTCAGGTCCCGGGCTTGGGTCAGCACGCTGAAAAAGGTAACAAGGCCGCGGATATAGTAGGCGGCGCGACGACAACGCGATGTTCATACGCCGACGGGTTTTTTTTACCGTTTTCCAGGTGGCGCTCAACAGACCGGTGAAACTCAGTTCGACAATATCCGCAAAGGTCACCAGACTGCCGTACATCGGCAAGCCCGACAACAAACTGGCCCGCGTCAAAAGCCACGAAGTGTTCACCCAAGTCGTTCCCAGAGACCTGGCCGTTAAACCGGACATCATCCCGCTGTGGATCGTCGTCCTGGCCGCTGTCGCCGGAACCGCTATCCTGTTGCTTCTGGTGTATCTCCTGTACAAGGTACACACAGCTGTTACCGTCCGACGTTAACGGGCGCTCTTTTCTTTCTCTTTTTTTCTCGACTCGTCGACGAGTTGAATTCGTAAAATATTATTCAAAAAAAAAAAAATAATAATTCGACTTTGTGAACATAGAGCGAAGCATTAAAATTATGACAAGACCACCCAGTCTTTAATATAAACTTCCTTGTAATTACAACAGGCATAAAGTTTTTTCTCGTAACCTATAGTATTTACATTTTTTTTTTTTCTACAAGAAATATACAATCTATACAGTAAGCACAATAAGTATATGTGAGAATGGGAATAAAAAAAACATTATTGGGGTTGCGTGAATTAGTCATCCATTAGTAGCACTCGACTTGGAATTACGTTATTATAAAGTTAAAAAAATCTCTACACCATTTTCTCTCGAGTCTGCGACGGGCATTTTAGAGGAAGTGACGGAATACGTAAGCCTTTTATCAGAGGATTTTCGTGGTTTTCTAATCCATTATATAAAAACGTTTATAGAAAACGGCAGCTTCTTCTTCTACTGTTTCGACGCCTAGATCACGGTGAAGATCGGATTACAGACAAAAGGTGGAGCATTTGTAATTTTCCAAAGTGTAATATTTTGGAATGCCTGTATTTTATTTTAAATTTGACTTTTTCGCCGATCCCCACAGTTGGATTCCATACGTCCATACGGGTTTCACACGAGATTTGTATATTAGTAATTTAATTTTTGCATTTGCATTTTGAAATAAAAATTTTACCTTTAAACTTTCTTAACATTTTAGAAAGAAATTAATTAGATGTTTAAACTTTAATTATATATTAATAATAATAATATAATAATTTATCGTATACATGATGTTTAACAATAGAAACAGAACACTTCACACTCATAAAATTGATTATAAAAAAAATTATTATAATGAGAATCAAAACTTGACGATTGAATAAATCGTGCGGGTACAACATTCTTTATTATTATTTTTTTATCAACAGAAAATAACTGAATTCACTTTTTTTTTTGCTTTACAATTTATTCGACAGACGACAATATCGTATTTTCGTAACCAAACGCATTACAAATTTTATAAATATTAAATTTATAGAAATTATCTTATTGTTTGTTTTGCTTGTAGTGTGGATTTTTCAAACGCAATCGGCCATCCAGCGCACCAGAAAAACAACCTTTGACAAACAGAAATGGTAATGCCGACCTTTATCAAACCGGAGATGAAGCTTTGTAGAAACCTCCTCGATTTTTATTCTGCTATAAAATAAAAAAAAATTACAATCGAAATATAAATAAATTGCCGCATTAAACCACCTAACTAATATTAATTTGTTATAATTTATTTTGTATATTATTATTTTAACTATTTTATGTATTTTTTTTTTTTTTTTTTGTAAATAGTATACATATACAATTGTTTTCTTACGTTTACAAAAATAATGTAAATTCTAGTTTTACTGTAAATTAAATTATTACAAAATATTAATTAATTAACTTTACTTAAAAGCCTTGAAAGTAATTATTTTTATATATAAAAAAATAATAATAAATGTATTGTTTTTAAATTATAACGCTCTAGTCTAAAATGAAAATTATAAGTTAAGTTATATTTATATTCTTTACACAATTAACATACAGTTATACAATTAAAATTTTTAATTTCGATTTGTATTTAATAAAAAAATCAATTATTGCTTGTGAAATTAAAAAAAAAAAAAATCAATTTAAATATTTTAATAACGACTGATAATTTATGTTTTGTTTTTTTTTTTTTAAATTAAAAACAAAATGTAAACAATAAATGTTTAGTTTTCCTTTTATTCGTAGATTTCTCTCTAATAAAGAATTTCAATAACATCAATGATGACGAATACAAACTATTTATTTTAAATCAAATAATATATACCTGTTGCCTGACACTAACGAATTTAATAAAAACCAAAATCGGTACATTAAATTATTCTCGAGACACACGACGTAACGCCGATTTAATATCGGGCATTTCGTAAGTAAAATTTAAAGATTTCAGTTTAGTCGGTTCGACAGCTTGGCCTTCCAAAATCATTTTCGCACGTTCCGTTCCAAATATCAACTTGAAAACAAATCCAGGCACTTTGAGTACAAAACTGTGACCGAAGACTTCGACGAAACTCTTGGCGAAATATTGATGGGAAACTATCTGAAATACAATAAAATTAAAAACACGCTATTTGAAACTCAAACTTAAAGTACGCATATTACTTCGGGTGCAACTCCATTTATAATACCGTTGACACGATCATTTTCGATGGCAAATAATACTATACGACACACGTCATCTACGTGTATCCAAGGAAAGAACTGAGTACCTTTGCCCATACATATTCCGAAACCGTAGCGAAAGAATGGATACAGCTGGCTTATAAATCCACCGTGTCGGCCGAGTACAACCCCTACAAGACGTGTATGTATATACATTTAGCGAATCAAATCCATTTTGTTAAAAATACGAAATCCATTTTTTACTTACCTAATCTAATTATTACTGAACGTACGTCATCTGATTTTGGTCGAGCACTATTTTCAATCCCAATGACCAGTTTGGAAAAGTAATCGAATTCTTTAACGCGATAACTCTCCGTATAGGGTTTCGACTTATCTGTATTTGGCGGATATATTCCTGAAAATCAAAATTAATTTGACACACGTTATTATAAACTGTATGATTAATGAAGGTATTGTTCAGTGAACGACAAAATCAACGGAAACGCGCACCTACTCCGGAAAACGATATAAACAATTTTGGTTTCGGCGAATTCGTTTGATCGATCGCATTA
Source organism: Slavum lentiscoides (assembly GCA_032441835.1). NCBI lineage: Eukaryota > Metazoa > Arthropoda > Insecta > Hemiptera > Aphididae > Slavum > Slavum lentiscoides. Next base: position 15,477,184 of record CM063708.1, read on the forward strand.
GTAAGGCACTCATTGGTCAACACTCTACTGTCCCATACAGATTTTTTGAAGTTGTTTGTCCAAAATCGTGTAGGTTCAAGGATCGGTTCTCCGGCTGCATTAATAACAGCCACGGTATCGAGTGGTATTTCGTTATTTTTCACTCGATCCTATTAATAATAATAGTAAATACACAATCATTAAAAAAAACGGTTTAACGTTCGTTCGGGGTTCGTTTCTTACCCAGCTTATAACGGCATCAGATTTATTCGAGTCTTTGGTTTTCCTAGACACCACCGTTACATCGTAATTATGACGCTCCAGATATTGTTTCAAGTATTTTCCAACAAATCCTGTTCCACCACCTAGAGACAAAAAAAAATGTAATTTTTTTATTTATTCGATAAAAACAGCCGCAAGTATATTAAGTACCGACATAATCATTATATTTCAGTTCTAGTCAAACCGTACGATTACAAAGTTTTTACCGGCCGGTATACAGAAGTTCACAAAGTAGATTGTTTTTGGGGGGGCTAGGGGAGGTAATTAATCGTTTTACAAACATTATTGACCCGATATATATCGGAATAATATGTTAATTTTTATGTCGGTATTATAAGAAAACGCATGGGACTTTTTTTCGACTGTAAACCAATTTTTCAATAAATACATTTTCACCGTAATTGTCGGCTTAATACAAATACAAGGACATAGAAAAAAAAAACCACTCACCAATTAATACTCTCCCTTTGGCCGTCGAATAACTACGGCTAATTGAAATCATCATGAATCGTACAACAGTCCGTAGAGCGAGTTGCGAACGTTATGAAATATGAATTCGTATATCGTTCGTTAACAAACAGTAAAAATTTTGTAAAACTGTGGAGAAGAAAAAAACGTACTCGAAATTTCGTGGATTTTTGAACTCGATAAAACGATAATGTTAACAAAACGTGAAGAAAAAAAAAAGTGTACTCAGTGTTGCCCGAACTGTAATATTGGATAGACGAGGTTTCCGTTTTCTCCTCCATGACGTAACCTCAATACGCGTTTCGTCCGGTTGGCAACACCGCGTGAGATTATTTGGTGACGGCGGTCGTGTACGGCGTCACTCTGTGGCATCCGCCATACATTCATTCGTTCTCGTCTCTTGCCGAACTGTTCGGTCTCGAAATTTCCTCACCTTTGGTAAGTATTCTATTTTTTTTGCTTTTTTTTTCAATATTATTTCAAAAAACAATTTCTCCGTGTGTCGATTCTGTTTTTAAACCTTGTCGCCCCCTCGGTTCCTTTTATTGTCGACGTTACTGTAAATTGTAATGTCCGCGCGTTTCGTTTTCGCGATTTCCACGTTTTCTCCGCGGTCCTCGCCCTTTTAATATTTCGCGTGTCGCTAACGTTTCATTTTTTTTTTTCTTCTGTTTTTCAGATTCTTTAGCCCTTCCGTCATGAGGGCTAAGTGGCGTAAGAAGCGTATGCGTAGGTTGAAGCGCAAGAGGAGGAAGATGCGTGCAAGGTCCAAGTAAACCTCATGGCCGCCGGCACCAGACGCGTATTGTCGCGTATTCGGTGAAATCCGCTACGATATCGTGTAACTTTTATATTGATTAATGGATAAATGATTAAAACATTTTCTTTTTACCGACTAAACTTCCGTGTTTTCTTTTTTTGTAATTTTAAGTGCATTCCTGATTCACGAAACGTCTCGTTCCGCGATTCTAACGTTAGAACAATTTTTTTTTTAAGGTTATAAAAAATTTTTTGCTGGATTGTTCGCGTACGATAATTATCGGTTCGCAGTCACTTGTCCTTTTAATTTCCCATCACGTCTCTTAATAAAAAATTAATAATCGTCACCGTAGTTACCGATCGAACCGCATTATTGACCGGTTGAACGCCATGTGGGATCCTTGAAATTGACGTATTGTTCATACGACTTGTACTAATTTTGTATGTGCTTGTTTCAACATTATTAAAAAATATAAATTTACTTATTTCTCTGAAACGCCTCGGTATTAAACCGTTTTAACACTGTTCTATAGGCCACGTTAATAATGATCTCATAATATAGAAAATGAAGGTTCCTAAGGTCCAAAAGACAAATACTAGCTGTAGGGTCAAAAAAACCTACATGGCGTTATAAACAAAAGTATTTATTACGTCTTGACGCTCGACTTGTTAATATTTCGGTTTTATTAAGTATGCCATCTCCACAATGGTTCATTTATTTTTTAGTGTATCTTTGTAACGTAATATTGTATATATATAAGTACTACATATACGTGTATTACTGTCTCTGTGACACGTGTAAATCGCTTAAAATTGAAACGCTCGATGAAATCGTGTACATTACCTTTTCCATTGAGACAAAAAAAAATTTAATTTATACATGCGCCTGATGTTTGGTACGGTATCGATTTTTAGTAATAAACACGAATATCTAACGGAAAGTACACTTTATATGATTATATGCCACTATTTAGAACTATAGTGTCTTCTAAATGCAGTGTTGCGATTAAAATGGTAATGTTGTCAAACAAGAAACAATTTTATCGTTGTATCATAAACCTCATTGTCAAAAATCTACTCTGTAAATCTGTTACAAATGTATTTTATTACAAACTGGACAAAATTCGTATGTATATAATTGACACAATCGAGTATATCGACATATTATGGTAATCACCTATGTAAATAAATAATATTAATTGAATTCTAAATGTTCTACAGCTTTTTCAATTTCACTATATTCGTATGTAAACCCGTACGATAGAGTTTTTGTTGGCAATACTCGTCTTCCTTGTAATAATAATTGTGTTCTTTCTGTTCCAAAAGCTGCTATTAGTGCTACTTTTGGTATCTTTACTGTGTACACGGGTGGTCCTTTAGTTTTTGAGTATGCTGCGGTTAATTGACTTCTGGTGATGATCTGTAATTTATGAATTATATACTAATGAAATCATATTAAACACGGTTCGCCTATTTTTACTTCTGGCGATACTCCATTCAATATTCCGTGTATTTGTGGGTTCTCTATTGAAAACAGGATTAGATATAATAAATCGCTTATATGTATCCACGGATAACATTGACTTCCGTCGCCTATGTTAAAACCTAACCAATTCTGCATTTCGCGGCCCAGTACCATTCCTAATCAACGCAAACATTAGATAAATCAATTATTAGTTGAATGTCTAAAGCAATCGATGCTAAATACACTAACGTAATTGGATACCTGTTCTAATGGACAGCCAACGAGATTCGGGGGATAAAAGTTTCATCGGCATCTCCCAATAAACTCCCAATTCCGTAAAAATATTGTTGTACATCATTGAACGAGTAAAACTAAAGTCTTCTGTATAGACTCCGTTCGGTGGATAAATGTCTGTTGGTGAGGAGAAAATTGTGATTTTAATGTCATTTTATCAATCTCTACATACGCTCGTGTCTGAATGTACCTGTACTAGTGACTGTGATAAATACTTTTGGTTTGTTTCTGGCACAGTTTATGCTGTGCGCAAGCAACCACGTCGAACCGACTCTACTGCAGAAACATTCGCATTTGTAAAAATAATCAAAAGGTTGCCATATTGATGAGCCGGCCAAGTTGACCACAGCAGTAATGCCATCCGGTATACCTCCAAATATCACTTCCTCCTTCAAACATAGCAGGTATATAATTTTCATAACAAAAAACATACTTAACAATAATGTGTTTGAACTGTAAGAATATACGATTACCCAAGGGATTACGTCTTTCTTTCCTTCATCAAATCTGGATACAGTTGTCACTTTGTATCCTTCTCTCAACAGCATTTCTGTAAGATTACTACCAATAAATCCAGTTCCTCCGCCTATAAAATAATTTTTGTTTTTTTTTTAAAGTACTTAGGTACATAAAAACACGATATTTTATTTAGGTTTTTGTGAATACCAATGAGGACATGGCCTAAAGTATTGACTGGTGCAGCTGTGTGTCGATATCTATTACACGTTTTATTTATTAACGTGTTGTTTATTTTTCTGAAATAAATATATAAGTAATTTTACAAACAATAATGTCAAGTGTGTTAACAATTTTCTGGCTTTCAATATTTTCCCATTAAAAACGTATCGGATGCGACAGTCTTAAACGTAGAAATTGACATTATACGTAGGTACCTGTCATCGTTGAGCCTATTTTGCAGCATCATGCGATATCCAAACGATTTCATCGGTCTATATGCGACGCCGAGCGTGTCCTTAGAGTACCAAATTTTTCCTGTGAAACGATGCCATTATTTTTATTTATATTACAACGTGTTACGCGTTTAGAGTGATAGATTTTAAGTTACGAACTGACAGTATTGGCGTGATTCAGGACACTCGTATCCAGCATTACTGTCCGGCCAATTTGATTCGGCATGAATGAAATCAGCGTTTCGTCGTATAAAGGTTCCGTCCTGTTGTTATGAGATCCGTTTGCGAGATATTTTTTGCTTTTTCAATATGCGTGTCGTCAATATGCAGATTATGGACTATATAATATTTTTAAGGACAATCGAAATACGAGTTTATAACGTCGTTATTAATAAATACGAGTTTATTCAAACGATATCTAATAATATGATCGTATAAAATTGTAATCCGCAGGACCCTTCGTATAGTTAAATACGCGTTTTCTTCCATTTAGTTTCAAAAATATAATAGGTACCTACTTGTATTCGTTTTAAATTTTCTACGTTTTCCCTAAGAATACTCGAATGTTTCACACGTACACACGTAATTGTTTCGTGTAGTTTAGAGATTTAATTCAATAATAACAATAAAAAAAACAAAATTCTTCATTTGAAATATTTCAGTAAAGTAATCGAAACATTGAAATTTGCGAAATTAAAAATTAATTTTCATCATTCGATGTATTTAACAACGGTTTTATTGAAAATACACGGAACGTTACGTTTTTCGCAAAACACTCGTGTAAAAAACGTTTCCTCTTTGTTTATATAAACTAACAGAACGTAAAAATCTAATTGCAGACTCTGCGTATTTTACATATTCAAAAGGTATAAATTTCACTCGATCGTGCGCGTTCTCTTCGATTTTATGATTTTGGAATTCAATAGTTAAATTATTCCGAGCACAATTCGTTGGATGTTTTTTTCGAATAAACTGTATTATTCGTGTCGAATATGAGTCTGTGTACATACCGAAAGTAATTCGTGCGATTCGAGCGTTTTCTAGAAAAAATAAACGTACATTGTAAATGCAAATTATCTAACTGACAATCATCAAGCTCGTCTTTATATGAGTATTGGTTACGAGTTATAGGTGAATTACAAAAGTTGAGTGGTTTGTATTGATTACATCCGTTTTCGAAGACGTTCAAAAAATGAAGAGAGCAGTAATTTGAACTGTTCCGTAGCTTTGAAGTTGGTGAGTTGAACTACATTGAAAATTGTATGAAACATGTATATCGTTTAGGGGGCGGCTTTAAATTTATCAAATATTTGTTTTGGTCAGTTTGGAAATGGGAGTTTCGCATACGATACACAAAATTCTTACAACATAACAATATACAAAGAAAACAATTTGATTTATTTAATTAAACTAATAATTCTAATTTCATAACGATCACAACCAGTTAAATTTCAAAACGTATTCGTATCTGTGTATAAATTATACTCGCCTCGCCTTAAAACGTAATGCATACAGGTGTGCCCACGTTAATTTAAAAAAAAAAAAAAAATGTAATTAAATATAATAATACAAAACATAAAACAAACTATAAATATAATGAAAACAAATTATTCAAACTTTATTTATGATTATTACAACAGTTCTAAAAAAAAAACACATAAAGGGTAGAAAATTATACAGATGTTTAAAATGAAAATGTCGTTAAACAGTAACTTTATTATTTAAAATAAAAAATTACATAACCTTCGATTGTCAACTTTTTAATATACTTCAAATTTCCAATACATGTATAAATATTGCACTTATTTTTTTCATCTCTATAATAATACGCGTATATTGTTGATAAATGAAATTATTACGTTAAACGACGTTTAAATACGTATTGATATTATGTTGCCCGCATTAAAACCAAAACGTTTTTTTATACACATATTTTATTTTGTCTGATTAAAGAGCTATGAAAATTTGGTTTGTCAGACAATGTAAATTGTTTGGAGATTTTTTTTTTAAGAACAACAACAATACACATTAATAATATCTAGTCTACTTGTACTGGAAACATAAAAATTATCTATAAGTAAAACATTACAACTAAAACAAAAATATTAATATATATTTATAAAATAAAAAAAATCGTTGTCGCCCGAGTAAAAATTGACTAGTCTGATTTCATAAATTATATATAGTGAATTTGTTATCATATTTTTTTTTCACACCAACAAAACATTTGACATATTACAATTACACAAAACAAAAATAAATAAATATAAATTTTGGCCATTGACTAAAACTTAAAAAACAAAAATAAAGTGCCTCTAAATTGTACAGCACATTTTTTTTTTTTTAAATGAGTATCTTATATAAAAATATGTTTGCGTAAAAATTAACTTTGGTTAAACAATAACAACTTGAGTTATCTAAAAGAATAATAATAATAATAATAAAACCATCATAAAACAAAAACAAGTTAAATAACGTTAAAATGATATTTATATATATATATATATATATATATATATATATATATATTATATATAGTCCTTTAATAGACCAATTATCTGGAATTTATTTGGTAAAAATAAATTTAAAAAAAAAAAAACTTAAAATTGAAAATGGAATTTTTAAAGAAAAATTTCCATAATGATATAATAATAGTTGGACGTAATGCGTTTGTAATTCAATGGTAAAAGTAAAGGAAACAAATAAGAATATTGTCCGACATAATACATCTTAATGAAATAATAATACATTCGTTGTGTGCACTGAAAGTTGTTAACATCTGTCTACACTCAATTCTCTGACGGCAGTTTTGGAATTGGCCATTTCCGAACATGATTTCGCTTTATACAGACGGTTTTCGTTGTTCTTTTTGCTAAACAGAATTTGCGTGTACAGTTTTTTTTGTAAATTCAAATATTTACTGAACAACGACAACCGTTTGGACGTCTGATGTTTTTTGTGTTGCGGTAAAGTTGATATGGTTATAGGCTTTTTATCAGTAGTTGTGTCATTGACAGAAACCTAAAAAAAAAACAAATACGAAACAAAATAATAGTAATACAATTTACTCGTGTTAAATAAATAGCAATTCAACATTAAGATCGCTCACCTGACAGTTTTTGTTATTAAATTCAAAATGATTGCAATTAACGGTTGAACTAGGAGTGTTCACTTCCGATTCCTGAACTTCAGTAATGCGATTCAAACTCTGACTTTCTCTTAATCTAGTTTCGGCCGATCGGCCCCTTCGACTCCGAGTATTTGTACTTATGCAACGTTTTTTACCCGTTGCACTTCCATTAGGCCTTTCCGTTTTATTTCCACTGTTCTCATCTTTTTCATTGGCATCGGTGCCGTGTTCTTGTGTCGGTTCTGTTCCTTGTCCACCAGCATTACCCATTCCATCGTTATCAGGATCTTTATCATTTCCCTTAAACGATGCAAGCGACCTACTACTACCACGTTTTTTACGGCCATCAGTATCATCATCACTGGTTTCTGAACTACTACAAGACGCCGTACGGTTTTTATGCATTTTACTTCGTCTTTGTTCGTACGTTATATAATTGCCAATTCTGTTCTGTTTATCGTCAAGCAATAGTTGTGGTGAACTTTGAGTTGACACAAAGGGCGGTGGAGTTTTATTAGAAACAACAGAAACAGAAGTTGTATTTGATTCATTGACTTTGGTGATTGAAGGTTTTATCGTTTTTAGTTCAGAAGCTATTGTATTTAATCTTCCTTCAGACCGCGAACCTCTTCGATTTAGTGAACTATTATTATCGTCATCCTCTTCCTCGTTTTCTTTTTCATCTTCTTCTTCTACTACAACACTGCATTTTCGAGTTCTCTGTACAAACAAGGACCCAATTACAAATAGTTCATAAACTAACAAGGCTTTTTATATTACTTTAGGGCGATCAGAATGCAATGTTCCCAATACTGCAGACTTGGGCGCTACATTAACTACCACAGTAGGATTATTTTGAATACAATTGTCTACTTTCAACTTTGGAACATTCATATCACTGAAAAAAAAATTATAATAAAGGTTACAAATCAATGTAAAAATTAGCAAATAGTATTTGAAAATACTTTTTATTAATTTGAGATTTTTTCGACGTAGCTAAATGTAGTTTCCTTTCTGCGAGTAAATAATAAGTAGCTGTAATATGATTATATTCGTTTTTATCCAAAGCACTGAAAAAATTATTTTAATAAAAAATATTATTAATTCTACAGTAAGTATTTGATCATTTAAATAAAAACAATTTAAGAGTAGTAGTAATACTCACTCAATAATTTGTTCTTTTGTCGCGATTTTTCCCGTTATCATTTTTTGTACAATTAACGAATGGTCGTCTTCATTAATTAATTGTTTAGAAACCAAAGGACTTTCATCACTGTTCATCACTTCAACATCTTTCAACCAAATATCTGCAGCGATTTCTTCGAGAGTAGCTCGTTTTTCAGGATTGCGCACGAGCATACGACCAATGAGAGTTTTACATTCCTCCGACACATGACTGGACACCTTGTATTTGCAGTCCATAATCATAGTCAAAGTTTCACTGTCATTAGCTGAATGAAACGGTGCTTCGCCACATACCAGCATGTATAGAATTACACCCAATGACCAAATATCTTTAAAATATATAATTTAACTATAGTAATACTGATAACAATATATATTATATTTAAAAAAAAAAACTTGTACGCATGTAAATATTTACTGATCAAACAAAATGTGACAAGTTGAAAAAAGAAAGTAATTCGATGACTTAATTATTATTTTAATTAATCTATAGTTATGATTTATGTATAAAAAACAATTATGAATCGAAATTGGTTTAATGTATCGATCAGTATTTATGAAACTTTAAAGTCAACATTTTAAATGATTCATACTAAAGTTTATTAGATATTAATGTATTGCGTATGTGTAATATTTAGCTAAAACATTTTAATTTAGTAAAGTTTTATTAGTAAGTTTTTGAAATGTTATTTCTTTAAAACTTAAAAACCTACTATTAAATATTTTAAAATAGAAAAACTATTTACTACTGACAATAAATACGTGTGTATTGAATAACACAAATTAAACATTTATCTTACCAACAGCAGTAGCGTTATATGAATTTCCAATCAATATTTCAGGAGCCGAATAAGCTAATGAACCGCACGATGTTTCTAACTTTTGTCCAGGACAAAATGTATTGCTAAAACTGCAAAGAATATTTTTGTTATTTACAAAATAATAAGGGATATGTCGTAAATAATAAACGCAACTCACCCAAAATCTGTAAGTTTCACAACCCCTTGTTTCTCGAAAAAGACTACATTTTCTGGTTTCAAATCTCTATGAACTACATGCAGTTTGTGACAGTACGATATTGCTCGCACAATTTGGGCGAAATATTCACAAGCCAATTGCTCAGACAATCCGCCTTCATGTCGCATGATGTAATCATATAAATCTCCACCATCTGCTAACTCGAGTATGAGGTACAATTTACTGTGCGTATCAATTACTTCATATAATCGTACAACGTTTGGATGTTGCACAAGTTTCATACAACGGACCTGTTGGAAAAAAAAAATGTTACAGTGTTACACGTAATAATTATGTAAACTAGAGAATCGTTGACTAATAGAATATTAAATACCATCTCCTAGATTTTCTGACATTAATTTAAAAATTGTTAAAACAAATTACTTCAAACATTTTTGTAATTTCTATTGATAAGTTTTTTTTTTTTAAAGATAAATTATGAACAATAACACTCGTATTATGACTGTTATCTGTAAAACAATAAAATTATCATTTAATTGTATAATTGGTGTACAAGGAGTATAATACAATTAACGTAATATGAAAAAATAAAATAATATTTGTGTAAACGATAATCGTAAACAGTATTAAACTGTCTTAAGTTATGTCAGTGGCGTGTTGAACTTATTTCTGGTGAGGAGCAAAGATTAATAAATGGTATCACCCATCCCTTCAGGTATCACTCATTACCTGCAGTTGCGTCGTGTCAGGTTTTTAGAGGGGGGTTGACCTACCTCATTCCAATTATCACCTTCAAAAAATAATACAATATCAACACGCTTTTCACAAAATTGGTGATAAAAAACTGTTTTGCCAAAACCGTGTAACTCGACCGGTGGCCATAAGAATAACACAAGAGCGAGAGAGAAAACTCCGAAATCGCTGTACAGTAATCTCGCACGGCCCTCGCGCTGCACTCAAACCAGTCAAACCGGCCGTCATTTAGCACTGCAGAAGCGAGATCCTTCGATCACATTCTCAATTCTGACATCTAACGTCTAATGATGTAGTAACCATGATTAAATAAAGTTTAATAACTACAAACTAGTATATTATGATTGTCTGACATCTGAGTGGCTGAGTGTATAGTATTACGATATTATAGTACCTACTAAATCCATTACCCAGTACCTATTATCTAGTACCCACCCATCACCAATTTTGAAGGAGCAATTGCTCCTAAATTACCCATTCAACACGCCACTGAGTTATGTTGAAATGAACATTAAAATATTGTTTTCATTAATTTAGATGTACGTAATCTTCATTACTAATTAATTTACAATTCGCACATAATATACAATATAACATACTGTATCTATATTACTTTAATAATTGATACTCAATTAAAAAAAAACTATTTTCATTCACTAAAAAAAAAAAATCAAGTATTAGCAATATTGAGTACCTAGGTAATACACATTTTATTAAACTTATCAAAAATTAGAAGTGGGTACTTCTATTAATTATATAATATAGATTACACATTTATAACAAGGGTTAATAGGATATTTGTACGTAAAGAATTTGATGAATAATAATTATTGCGAGTAATAGAAAAAAAAAAAAAAATAATTTCGTTTTCATCTTTTTAACTCGATTTATTTCAATACTAACGGTTAAAAAATAATCATTACAACAAGCGAAAAACATTTCGGTGATTATATATGCCTTTACTAGGCATATCTCAACGGTCAAGAAACTATAATTAAATTACGGACAGGTAGGTAACATTATATTGGTAGTTATGAATACATTATAATCCGAAAAGATTTTTTTTTTTTGTTCGCAAAGACGATTAGATAAAAGAATAGCCAATACCATCGAATAAGTAGGTAAAGTACATAATACGTTTAATCGGGGTCATACTCTTGTCTTTTGCCAGTGTACCCTAGAATGTTTTTTTCCTTTAATTCGAATGTTAATTCAAATCTTAATAGACAAAAGTTATTCAATTTATTAGAAGAAATGTCAATAGTTAAAATCTACTCAAGAAATACGAATATTAATATATATAAAATTTGATGATGTGGATATTTCTGGGAGAGAATAGATCGCATAATTTTATTGGCAACTTTATGAAAAAAAAAAAAAAATTAAATTTTTATTATTCGTTCGAGACGTTTCAGAGTAATAACGGCAATGTAAAAATTATGTTGGTAACTTTAAAAATCTACATTTAGGTACCTATATATGGTGTGAAATGTACACGTTAGAAAATGAATCGCGTGATTTTTTTGTTTTTCAAACAAATCGACTGAACGGTGGGAAGAAAAGAGCGATACCAGTAAACGTTATTATAAATGAAAATAATAACTGTACCTTACCAAAACGAAATCGTACACTGTACATTTACTGGTGTCGTATCTCGAAATAAAATTGCACCAACCTCTTGATACAGATGATTCCTGGAAACTTCTTCCAGCTTGTTCTTGTCGATCACTTTGACGGCTACCTGTTCACCCGTGAACACATGCCTGGCCGATTTGACGACGGCGAAATGGCCTTTGCCGAGTGTCTGTTCCAGATCGTACATGCCAGCTATGTTGCCGCCATTGTGCTTGGCCGGTTTAACGGTGTCCGGTTTGCCGATCACTCCGCTACTGTGTTGCATTGCGCCGTACGCGGCCAACACCCGAAACGGGCTATTTACTTACCGGCGGTCGGTGAGATTTCGGAAGAACAACTACCGCTTCGACGCATTTCGTCCGTCGGCGGGGGCAAAAGCGGCGCGACCTATCCCGTACTCGCGTTAAACACAGCGGTAACCCAACTTCAAACACCCGGACGGCGTTGAATTTTGGCGGAAATACGTACGGAGTAACGGTACGCGGCCTGTGGTCAAGCGGTCAACGGCGCCCGCTACCGAATAAAAAAAAAGAACAACCTTTCCGTACGTTCTTCTACGGAAAAAACAACAAACACGAATGACACCACCGTCACAGACTATGCGAATTCAGTCTGTGCCACCGCCACCGCCGCCGCCGCCGCACTCGATCGTCGTCGACGCTATCGCCTATCGGAATTTTTTTTTTTAATAATAATAATAATCGATACAAACACCTGTCTTCGGTTTCAAGGTCGACGCGGGCCCGTTATCACAAATCACACCGCGCGACGTTATCATCCGGTCCGTCGTTATCAATCCACCGCCGCCGTTCCGTTATCACGCGCCGATGGGCCCGCGACCATCGTGTTTCGTCATGGTGTATTGCGCGTTTGTATTTTGTGTGTGCGCGCGCGCGTCTGCCTGTGGTATTGCGAATTTTCAATAAATTTTTGGGCCGTCACGAGACCGCGAGCGTCCGTTGACTGCCAAAGTTTCGACTTTGTCGTGCTGCTGGACGCCGGTCTAAAACAAAAAAAAAACTATAAAAGAAAAAAAGCAATTAAATTAACGAAAAGTACGTATTTTATTTACACAGCGAAATTCTCCTATACGTAGTGCCCATCATCGTTGTATTCGATAACTGAAATGTGTGTTTCGACGATACATTAGAATTTGGGCCGTTCGGTACGGAGGTCTGCGTATTCTAGACATTTTTCTCTGATATATTTTATATGTGTTTTCCAAAAAATGTAAATAATAACTGTCGATGATGGTATAATAAATGCCATTTGATGTACGTACAGTGGTAGATTTGAAAACCTTATAATACCACCTAGGTATGTACGTGGTCATTGTTAACCGTCGTTGAAGGTATTCTATATAATACGACGTTTGCAATTTGTTACTTTTAATTTTTACTTTTTCCCGTACTTTGATACTCTTGAAACGCCGGTACAAGTATTTTAGTTTTTTTAATCGAACGACAATAACCTAGTTATGAATACGACTCAATGGTACGATCACAAAACAATTGTGAAAAATTCATTTTCGAGTGTGCAATTTGCTTTTCCAACTGTGCAAAGCATACTCGATTGCGCTTAATATATTTAAATTCTGTATTCACTGTTATACTTCTATTATCTGATACGAATGTACGATTATAGCATTTCAGTTACGATCATTGTAATCGTATCGTTTTTCAATTTCATTCGGTTCACAAAGAATTTGTGTAAAGACGTCCATTGTTGTCTTTAAACACATTTTTACGAATGTAATATTTCGTTAAAAATAATATTACAAAATGAATGGATTTCTTTACTTTCGTTCAGTTGTACTCGTATTAACGTAACAACGATTTCGCATTGTAACTTTGATTTGTTGATGTATCTAATTTAGTAAGCAGTTGTATTGTCTAGGATTTGTTTTTTTTTATTTGTTCGTAACATATTGTTAGTTTTAAAATTATATTCCAAAGTAATATGCAACTTACAAATTCGTATGTATAATTTAACTTTTTCCAAAAAAATGTTAAATGGGAATAAGCCTGAATATATCTTTGAATACTTCACTGCATATTATGACTGTGTTTGCATAATTAAACTATACATGATATAAAACAAATTTTTTAAAATTATATAAACAAAATATTTTTATTGTTCAACAACGTTTCAGAATACAATGGATGAAGATTGGGAAGTAAATTCTATGATGGAGTTCGATCACTGTCAGAACATAGCTCGAGCAGCTTTTGGAGATATGCTTTATGATAGCGACAGAGTAATTATTATACGTAATATATTCGAATCGAAATAATGACTAATGAGTACACATTTTTTTTTCTTACAGAATCAGTTATATTACAAAGCGTTGAAAAAAGAAATCACTAGATTACATAAAGCTAACAAAAAAGTGCACGTTTTAGACATAGGAACTGGCACAGGTCTACTGGCCATGATGGCTGCAAAATGTGGCGCTGACTCTGTTTATGCCTGTGAAGTATAAAGTTTTTTTCTAAGCTAATTTTAATTATTCGACCAAATTTCTAAAAATCTTATTTATTTCTAGGAATTCGAAGAATCTTATAAATGTGCAAAAGAAATAATTAAATCAAATTATTTCGAGGATAAAATTGTTCTTATTCATAAAAGTTCTCAGAAGTTAAAAGTAGGCATAGATTTACCTCATCGTATGAACTTATTAGTGACGGAAGTTTTTGATACAGAACTCATCGGCGAAGGAGCTATTTCAGTATTTAATCACGCCCACCAGGAACTACTTACAGTTAATATTTACAATATTATTTAGTCTTAATATTTTATTAAGATAATAACAACATAATAATCTGTGTATTAACATTTAGATCATTTATTATTATTTTTTAGGATGATTGTATTGTAATACCTTCTGAAGCAATTATTTATACACAAGTAGTTGAAAGCGAATATATAAGAAATTTTAATAGGGTTAATGATGTGTGCCACAATGGTAAGCTATTGATGAAGGTACCGGAAAACATAAAAAAATGTCAAGGAATTGAGAGCGTATTTGATTTACAACTCAGTGAATTACCAATAGATTCGTTTAAAACACTGATTCCTGTACAAGTGATGTTCAAGTAATAATTTATTGAGTACTGTTGTAAATTATTATGTTATAGTACATGATTCGAAATTATCTGAAAATATTTACTTAGATTCAATTGGAGTGATAGAAATGGTGTGATAACTGATCGGAAAAATGCTATTCGTTGTAAATCAAAGGAAAACGGCGTTGCTCATGCTGCGTTCGTATGGTGGGATTTGGCCATGGACTCTGATGGTGAAATCATATTAAGCTGCGCTCCTAAATGGCATTTGAATCGTCACGACACTCCTTGGAGAGATCATTGGATACAAGGAATATATTACTTTCCTGACGAATTGAACTTAAAAGCAAATGAAGAAGTCAATGTAATTGGTTTCCATGACGAATTATCTTTTTGGTTTGACATTAGCAAGTCGAGGCACGTGAATACTTATTAATTAGTTTAGTTACTATATCATTTTCTTATAAATTTTTTTTATTTTTTATGTATTTAACGATATAATTATGGAGTAAAAACGAATTGCAATAATAATTCTGTTATATTTTTCCAGTTTGTATTCAGACGTTTCTTTTCCGTATTGTGAATGTGATTTTCATCGAATCATTAGCAGAACACTCATAGGACAAATGAACGATAATTATCTGACGAATAATTATTTAAACGCATTGAAAAACTATGTTCGACCAAATAGCGTGTGTCTATTTCTTGGCAATTTGTCATTTATAGGACTCGCTGCCGCTTTATTCGGTGCGACTAAGGTGTACATTTATTTCACCTTTGTTCTACATACACTGTTTTATTAGTCATCACCTCTAATAATAAATATTGAATGTAGGTATATTACTATGATGTAAGTGGGCCTCAGAGTTTTGGAAAAGTTCTAAATTCGTATATTATAGCTAATGAACTAAAAGATAAAATTGTTTTGTTAAAAACCTACAAAGAAGTATTAGAAATAATATCGAAACAAAAAGAGGTAAATATTTTTTTATTAATATTTAAATATTAAATCTGATTATAGCGATCATAATATGTTGAATAAAATGAAATTGCTGTGTTCATTTTATTTTAGATTCGAGAAGAAATATGTACTGTATTTATGGAAACTTCTAAATGGATTTTACCCGAATGGATTGATATCGTGAGACATTCGCTCCATGTAAATCCAAATACAAATATATTTCCAAAAGAAGTAACTATAAAAATACAAACTGTTGAATTTGATAATTTATGGAAAATACGAGCGCCTTTAACGGAAGTCGAAGGGTTTGAAATTGTACCATTCAGCGAAATTGTGCAGGTATCAAATTGCTAGGTCTTGAATTGTAATAATTAGTTGAAATGAAAAACACGTTACTCTGTATTTCATTAACTTTTTTATTTATTTAAATGATGCACGTGCACTGTTTTAATATTTTGTATTTGCCATTTTTTTTTTTTCAGGAAAGTATAAAAATATCAGACGGAATATTAGAAGAAAAACCGTTGTGGGAGTACCCGAGTAAAAGTCTGTCGAATGTTTACGATTTGTTTACTTTGAATTTTGAGAGCATTGCTAATGAATCCAGTTTAATTTTAAAAAATAGATTATCTGTAAACATAGAAAAGTGAGCGACTGAATTTTTAAATATTAAGTACATACAATAGTTTGAAAGCAGTGACATTTTGTTTTGTTTCGAATGTTTCTATACTTTACACAGAACTCTGTTTACAGGAAAGGTATTTGTCACGGACTTGTTTGTTGGACGGACTGGTGTTTGGATTCCGAAAAACATATTTCATTCGGCGCTTCAAACAGAAAAACATACATTTCAGATTGGTATCCTTACGCGCGACAAAGGATTTACTTCTTAAATAAATATCGAAATGTTTATCCAGGAGACGTTATAAATTGTGACGCTATTTTATGTAAAAATGGTAATTTGTTAATTAGTTTTTGTAATACCTATGATCATTAAGTTGCTAAAGTTAATTTTTTTTTAAATATATGTATTCTTTTCTTACTATTTCAAAATCGTGCGTGTATTTAATTCTATACAATATGTTGTTGTATAAGTGTGTAACAAACGTTTCTTTCCCGTGTGTTCAAAGTTTAATAATAATTAAAATCTGTTGGATTTTTTTCATAAATGTCTTATGTCGTGACTTCCTTAAAAAAAAAATTGTCCTCAGAAAACAAGAAAAGTAGTTTTTTTCTAAAGAATTAGAGTAAAATCAAGGAACAAAATATGTAACTTATTACACAATGCGAAATTCTCTTTCAACACAATTTTTTTTAAATATACAGTTATTTTTACATAATTGTTTTTAACTGAAACAAACCGATTGAAAATCGGGAGAGTATATTGAAACTCTTTTTATTTCTAGGGGAATGTACACTAAAGAAAAAAAAAAACGCATTTGTTATGGCAGAGTTTACACAATTCAAAACACTTTGTTCCCCCAAATGAAACAGTCACTTCAAACTACACGATATAAAATAATATTAATTGTGAAATTATTGACTGCGAATTTAAAAAAAAATTAAAATTTTCGAAAAGGTATAAAATACATTGTTTAATTTGCCGGCTATGTTAGTAATCAGTGCGACCATAAAAGTTAGATGGTCAAAATCTGACTGTGTCGCTAAAGTCAACGTAAAACCATAAACCTGGCCGTGTACAAAAGAAAAAATAATTCTTCGAATTAAAGATATAAACATTAAAAATATTAATTAGAATTTAAAAAATATTTCTCTTGTACAACTAAAGTATTTTTTCAAACGCGTTGAAATTGGGCAAAAAAAAAAAAATTCCATAAAACATTTAGGTTTTGAAAAACAAAATTGAAAACACACGACCATAGACATATAAACTAATTTATATCTATGCGCATTGCGCACGACGTACGCTGCACAGAACAACACTGAAAGCGCCCGGCCGTGTTGCGACCGCTCGCCGTGTGCCATGGAAGAAAAAAACAGTAGTCGCCGCCACAGAATAAAACAACGACGGACGTTTATACCGTCTTTGGCGTGCGTAGCGCATTGTACAAAATCTCCCTGGCCGTACAGCAAGTCGAACGCCATTCTTTTTGGTTATGTGAAGTCCGTCAAACGTGTGTCGCGGATTACTTTCCTGAAAAATTCTTTTCGTTCGTTCGCGTTCGTTTTCCCGTTCGAAAAAGTGTGATTAACAAAACGTCAACATGGGTCGGATGCACACGCCCGGGTAAGTATTTCAACGGTTTTCCGATCGTTGGAGCTGGTTTGACGCGCGTACGACGTGTACGTGCAATAATGGCTCGTGCTGGTGGACGCGTTCCGCCGACGATCGTCCGTTTAATTGCACACGATGTGCCGTTCGTGTTGACGTTTAATTGACATTTGCTCGTCGTTTGTGTTCGCAGAAAAGGTATTTCGAAGTCCGCTCTGCCGTACCGTCGCAGCGTAGCGACATGGTTGAAGTCGTCGGCCGAAGACGTCAAAGATCACATTTTCAAGTTGGCCAAGAAGGGTTTGACTCCGTCGAAAATAGGTAATAACGTACGCGCGATCGTTACCACTAGCGTCGCCTCGTCGTAGTGAACGCCCAACGTTTTGCGTATCGTAGAAAACGTCGTGTGTTTTGCCACGATTGTTTGTCGTAGGCGATGGCGCGGAATTGTTTATACCTTTTTTTTTATTATTAGAAACGTGTAAAACTCGTAGTTAATTGGAACGTCGTCGTTTTTAAATGTGTATAGTTATTGCGTTTTTGGTTTTTATCGTAATCCGATCGATCGCCGTGCAAACTTGTCTCTGCGTTTTTTTTTTTTAATTAAACGAGATTGCTCTGTGATGATCGTATACACTTGACTGAACACCTTATTCAATTGGTTTTCAATTTTCTAGGGTTTATCGTGCAGATTAATCGAGGCATTTGTCTGAGAGCTTTGTTTTTCGTTTGAAATGGAACATTTTAATCTTCAGTAATAACTTAATTTTTAATTTTAAAATTTCATGCTCTTACCGATCATACAATAGACGTATTCGCCTGTATCATAGAAGGCAATAAACTTTGTGTATCAATCGATAATTGACAATATTATTATATGAAAAAAAAACTATAAACTAAAACGAGATTTTTTTTTTTTAACGGGTTTATATTGTATTAATAACTGCTCTGTGATGATCATATACACATTTTCTTAACGCCTTATTTAATTGGTTTTCAATTTTCTAGGGGTTATATGCAGACTTAACGAGGCATTTGTCTGAGAGCTTGTTTTTAACTTATTGATCATACTCTTGTGTTAAAGTATTTATTAAGAATAACTTGTATGCCTGTTAAATAAAGTACATCAAAAATTAAAATTCATTCTTAAGTTTAAATGTCACAAAATTTTGTTGTACATAAAGTTTATTTTAACACGTGATAATTAATATATTCTATGTAGTAGAAGAAAATAAAAGTATAAATAATTCCAAAGGTTTTTTTTTTAAAGAAACTGCTCTATGATGATCATATACATTAATCATCTGAACACCTTATTCCACTGGTTTTCAGTTGTATTCGGTTTTCTGTGCAGACTTAACGAGGCATTTGTCTGAGAGCTATTTCAGTGTTGGACATAAAATTG
This sequence comes from Slavum lentiscoides, assembly GCA_032441835.1. Lineage (NCBI taxonomy): Eukaryota > Metazoa > Arthropoda > Insecta > Hemiptera > Aphididae > Slavum > Slavum lentiscoides. Next base: position 15,496,687 of record CM063708.1, read on the forward strand.
TTGCAGCGTTGTTGTGTTTATTGAATAACGTACTTAACATACAAATTTGTTTACAGGTGTTATTTTACGAGATTCCCACGGCGTTGCTCAAGTTAGATTTGTGACTGGAAACAAAATTCTTAGGATCATGAAAGCCATGGGTTTGGCTCCAGGTCTTCCTGAAGACTTGTACCATTTGATCAAGAAAGCTGTAGCTATCAGAAAACATTTGGAAAGGAACAGGTAATGTTTTAAATACAAAAATGTTAATGGAAAAAAAAAACTAAACTAGATGTAATATTTCTTTTGTTTTGTTCAGGAAAGACAGAGATTCCAAATTCCGATTGATTTTGGTAGAATCACGTATTCACCGTTTGGCAAGGTACTACAAACGCAAGTCAAAGATCGCACCCAACTGGAAATACGAATCGAGCACTGCTTCCGCTTTGGTTGCTTAAGTAAACTGTTTTATTTGTACGAACATTTGAAAAAAAATATAACTTACAATTTAAGTTCACCAATGGTTTTTTTTTTCTACAATTTCCACGAATCCTTAGTATACGATCGGAGGTAAACATTACAAAATAAAATTGACTCAAACGGTTTTTTTTTATTAGCGTTTTATTTATGGCTAAATGCATTAATTTCATGTGTGATAACGGACAGTATAATATTTTGTGATGTTCCAAATGACAATTCACTGAAAAGTCATTGTGTTACAAGTTTTTTTTGTACTTGAAAGCTCAAAATACTAGGTTAACAACATTGTGTTTTTAAATTCGTAATTTGTAATTTCTCCGCATTTTATTTTGTCTCTGCATTTTACGACCACTTTTATTTTTTCATTTCAATGTGTGAAATGTTCAATTTTTGTGATGATAATTTTAATTTGACAATATAAATACGTTATTATAGGATTAGGCTTGTGTCTAAGTATTCAGCTATTAAATATAATAACGCTCATTATGACTCGCCAAGGTGAAAAATCATAAGATGAATACATCTTCGTTTTTGAATTATACATACGTCTACATTTTACCTAATATTTAAACTGAAAATAAATATACACGATTAACAATTTATAAAATGTTCAAATTTGTGAATAAAACAAAAGAATGTATTGAATGATTTAAAAAAAAAAATTATATATCCTTTTCGACACTGGTGAAAAAAAAACTAAAATGCTGAATTTTTGATTTATTTGAGTATAAATATTTAAAACATTTTTTATACTAGATTATTTCAAATAGGTAATATTTTCTTGTTGAATACGTTTGTTTCTTAACAGTTTTAAAATAATTACGCGTTTGAGTAGTAAGTCGTAAATACTTTAAAAAAGTATATTTTCTACAAATGCCGGAACAAAATCATCCACGATGGTCATTGACAAAACCTGGTAGATAATATTAATAATTAACCGTATGTGTACTTGTGTTATATATTATATTATGTGTGAATAATGTGTTTGTCAAGAAAACGCTTTTTCTCTCTTTTTTTTTTTTTTTTACATTTTCATTTATTGTATAAATGTAATATAAATAAAATTATTACAAAAATAGTCTTAAAACACATTTTTTTCAATTATTTTTTTTTTTAATGATATTATTTATAAAGCGTATAAATCGTAAGCTCTTCTTATAATAGTAATAATAATAATTAATAGTGTAAACTTAATCACGAAATAACTTATACGTTATTACAATATACTTATATAATATAGTTTTGAGATACCTAATGTTAAAAATGTATGTTTAAAAAAAAAAAAATCTGTACGTAAATATAGGCGAATATTGTGTATTTTTCGTGGAACACTCGATGGGCATCATAGTGGACGGCAGTCTGACGCCGTTCAACGCATCGGGAACGACTGATCGTTTCTCGTTCCCAGTATGTTCATCAGTCTCTGCGACATAAAGTACGGACTGTCGGCCGAACCGTTATTGCGCTCCGAGTCTTCCACTGCACAACAGAAATACAACGTTACAATACGAATTATTACTGTAATCATTTACCTACGTTAATGTACAGTCCGGGTGGTAAGAGAGGGGTTGCAGTCCCAATAATTTTCTTGTACACATTTTTCGTCTCCCTACTTTTTATGTTCAAACGCAATCCCTACAACTTTTTTTTTTTCAAATTTTAATTTAATGTTTATATTCACACTGCAGTTTATATAAATACGTATTAATTTTTGTCGTAGAGTAACACTTACGTCTAATATTTATAACTTGTGTCGACATTGCCCTACCGAAACTTAGCCGGACAAAAGCACTGCTTAAAGAAGGGATAAAATGACGACTCCTACACTCTACCAAGCACACGACTGTTCCAAATTCTGTTGCAGCCCACAAACTCCTCGTAGGCTTTTAAATACCGAAATCTCCCCCGTGGGAAACCGTTGTTTCGCACTCAACAAAATATAAGCGCGCATCACACAAAAGTGCTCGAAGAGAAAATTCACGGGAAACCTCGAGAATATTTTCACAATGCGACACCTTCGTGTGTCTATTCAATAATAAATTGATTTAAATTTACATATTAAGAACGAGCATCGATGCTGTTTTCTGTTTATTGCTTAAAAAAAAAAAAAAATGTGTTTTATAAAATTTCCTATAACTTATTGTTTAAAAATAATATAATTTCTGTTTGCGTTCCTACGTGGATCGTCTATAACACAATATACTCTCGTTATAAGCAATGGCGTGGTGAACTTTTTTCACCCACGAGGCCGAGTAAATTTTGAGACACCTGCCACTTAGGAGGGACTACACGACGACTGTTGTGTAGGGAAAACGATTATTTTGTAGTGACTTTAAGATGTAAATATAATTGAATACGTTAAATTTCCCAGGTGCCTTATTGTTTACCCACCGTGAAATACCGTTGTCTCTCAAAAACCCCTTCATCACGCCACTCAATTTGTAGGTACGAATAAATAAAGTCGCGTTTTATTTTTTATTTTTTTGATATAAAATCGTTGTAGGCACATTGCTTATTATATAGTTAATTACGTTTTTTTTTTTTTTTAATTTCTTTAATATAATAATGTTGTGGTTTCATAGTGGAAAACTTGGCACTCGAATCCCGACATTCCGATACGATAATGCACTGTACACGGAACCAATCGAGGCAGTTTTTAAATTTTTTTTTATATTCTTCCTTTGTAGTACGATAAATAGGTATAAGTGATGGTGCTGTTGTTGCTGTTTACCCACTGTGCGAAACGCTTTGGAAATCGCGTCGGGCGATTCAAAACAAACGTCGCGGATTGTTGACAAAAAGTGTCGGTGTTTCTCCATGACAACGACCGCCCAAAAGCAACGCTGCAGGATTTACCGGAAATGGTTTGGACGAGATTGGGGGGCCCTTCCTCACATTTTTTCTTTTTTTTTTTTTCTACAAAATCGCAAGAAATAACGGATCGGAAGCGACGAGGAACTTGAAAATATGTGGAAAATCGGTAAAAAGAAGGCAGGGACGTATTTAGATTTTTTTTGGGGGGGGGGCTGAGGCACCGACTAATACCTTCGTTATTTCTAAATTCTAATCCAAGATTAGATTCAAAATTATCAAATTTTCAACCTATTAAAAACAATACTGTTTGGAATTTACAGTATACATTTCGGCGGTATCGTGGTTGTAGTAATATTTGTATAACAAAAATATTACATCCTATGGAGCATCTTTGGGATACATAAAAAAAAAAATTTCCTGAAATTTTATGGGGGGAGGCTGGAATCCCATCAGCTCTCCTCTCATGCCCGTCCCTGAAAGGAGCCGTATATGCTATAACGCTTTTGACATTCCGCGCGCACTTATTTTGAGTGTATCCATACAAAATATGCTTACAAAAGCAGAGGAACAGCGTGTCGACGGCGATGGAGAACACGTGGAAGAACGTGGACGATATCACCCAAGCGCCGGCGGCGACGATGATCATTGGCAGCCATTTGTAATTGAGCACGGGCGGTTTGTCGACGAACGCGAACTGTTTGATCGGTTCCAGCGGCTCGTAGAATTCAAAGTGAAACGCAGCTATGGTGGCGCCAGTTATGATGATTTTGCCGACGAACAGTATGAAGTCGGTCACCTGTACACGATAACACGCGGTAAGTGCGGTAAGTCTATACGGGTATGTTGCCAACAGGCGGCAGACTTGGGTATTTTCTTAAAAAGTATTTGGAATGGTTTTTTTTTTTTTAGAAAAAAAATTATTCCATTACTTCGTGATAATATAGTGTTCCCTAAGTATTTTGAATACTTTACAAAAAGTATTCCCAATACTTTTAGAATATACTTCACTTTTTTTTTTTTTTTTACACACTAGTTTTCAGTATAATACGCGAATATCGAATATAATATAGTAATTATACAATTATTTAATCGGATATAAACTGCAGTCATCGATACGTGTTTGGGAGTTATAATATTTTTATTTTTAATTCCGCGTTTTTAAATTAACGCAATAACCAATAAGTGATAATAAACAATTATAGTTACGAAATATATAACACAATTTATTATAACATATAGTGTAATCAAATACACTTGATTACATTTGAATAAGGCTGCAGGGTTCAAATATAGCGTCGTATTAGGATTATTGATGCGTTGTTTTAAATACCTATTGCTTCTATATATAGTTGCTATTCGTATTTTTTTTTTTTTCTAAAATAGAATTACTCTTTACATTTAAGTTAGGTATTATTTTTACGTAGGTACCGCATTTAAAACATACGCGATTGTGCTTTAAAAAGTATTTAAAACACTTTATTAAATGTTTTGGGAAAAATATTCGAAACGTATTCAGACTATTTAAAAAGTATTCCGAATACTGTGTTCGGAATACCACCCTGCAAGCAGTCTGCCAATACCTTGTCCACGACCACCACGCGCAACATGTTCCTCAGCAACAGGTCGAACGCCTGTCTGGCCGAAGTGCAGAAGTTCTTCCCGTACATGGCGCACATGATGTACGCGTTCCGGTTGACGAACCGCAAGAACTTGTTGAGCAGCCAAAAGAAGCACCGCATGCACGTGAATATGGCCCGAGTGAACGCGTTGTCGTATTTTTTCAGTTTGGTTTCGAACCACTCGAGTATTGCGCGTAGGAAGTTACAGACGGCGATGATCAGAGATCCGCAAGCGATCGTTCCCAAGTGATATCTGCGGTAAAACAGCGCGTTTGTAACATATGGGACCCTTTTGGATGTCACGCATTACGTCCTGCTCTTGTTACTTGTGCGAAAGGCGTACGCACGCGAATCCGTTTGCGAGAATGGTCGACAACAAGTCGTCTGGGCCGTATAATATTTACCTGATGGTTTTGTACACGGACGTTGTGAGCGCGAAGAACGGCACGTCCTTCTTGTAGAACGTCCAGTACCACGAGGCGAACGTGATGGCCAACACCATCTGCGAGAAAGCCGACACGAAGTTCATCAGCCAAAACATCCCGAACACGTTGAAGAGCTGTAGTCCTGTGATGAAGTCCTGCGATACCCTGTGATCGAACGCGCATTTGGCCACTCTGCACATCGACTGGGTCAAATTGCTCATGCAGTGCCGTTCCCATTTGGACTCGGTACACCAGTCGTTTTCCTAAAAAAAAAAAACCTTTATTTTTTCTTTTTTCAAAACCTCCGGCTCCGAGTGCATATATTTATACGAGTTTATTCTAATTATACGTATATTATTAGATTTATGATGGTAGGTATGAGTTTTATTTTTGTTTTTTTTTTATCTGTGAACACTTTCAGTAGATTTTTCACAATAGTAAAACTGTCGAAAAATTACAACAAAAAAAAAAATGGTGAAATTATCGATAATTTCCCGAAATCAAATTTCGTTTTATTTGTAGAAAATTCAAAAAAAAAACTTTTTACACATATATACCTACCTATACATAATAACTGTTTTCTGAAATCATTTGATCAACTGATTAAGAGCGTTACGAAAATGACAGTAATTCCCTATTTGATTTAACACAATTTGAAATTTTAGGACCGAAGGTCTGAATTATAATATTAATACAAGGTTTCCAATGTTTCCATAACCATTTGACATTTTGAAATCGGGGTCGGATTGGTCAATATTGTTATCAGAGGTGGAACTAGGGGGGGGGGAACGGGGATTAATCTTCGGGCGTAAAAATTTGGTGGCGTAAAATTAGATAGGGTCTGTTAAGGTAAAGAGGAATTGAGGGGAGGTAGAGGGATGTTAGAGCGTAATTTTAACATTTTCTCCAGGCGTAAAAAATCCTAGTTCCGCACTTCCGCCTCTCATTATAATATAAAAGCAGTATATATGCTGTACCCTCGAAAACGTCACTTGTTTTATTTACCATTATAGAATTTCATATTATGTTTTTGGACATTTTTCTCACTACCATAAGAAAGTTTGCAAAAAAAAAAGTAACATTTATAAAGATATATATTATATAGCACCTTATAGTAACTATTGTTGCAAACGCAGTCGTTATCGTTGTCCAGGCCTTTGACTTTGAACACGTACAGTTTCATCGACGACAGGTAAATGGCAACGCCGAAGAACCACACGAGCACCACCAAGTACATCAGCCACTGGAACAACGGGAACATCAGTGACGTTTTGATCTCGAGTATCGCTCTGGAAGTAGAAGACAAAAAATCAACGGCGAGTCAGATACGCGTAAAATAAACAAATAAATAACGGGCAATTGTGTCATCATCTTACCGACTTCCCTCCACGATCAGAGCTATGGACAGCCTTATGCGTTTGCGCAAAAATATGACGATCAACAGCAACACGACCAGTGCGATGGACGACACGACCGTGAACACCAGCCAAGTGGACTTTTTGTTTAATTTCTCGTTTACGTAGTTGGACCAGCTCTGTCGCCCGCCGTTTACGAGGTCGATCGGTTCTTCGTCGTCTGCCGCTGACGACGGATCCGTGTCTCCGAACGAAACGTATCTCACGTACGATTCGTAACTACCTGCACGCGAACGGGTTAGGATGGTGTAAGATGTGTGTATTTGAAAAACAAAAATTTGACGAGTTTTCAAAGACGTAAAATACCGCATAGTCCCAGGGAAAATTACTAACAAAATTACTTGACGAAGCTCAAAATAACTATTAAAATAAATCTCAACTCAAATTAAAATAATTATAACAGTAATAACTAATAAAATAATCGCAACAGTTATATACATAATACTCGTATATGCATATAAGGATTGATAATAGTCGTGTAATATTTATAATAAATAAATATATAATATGTAACTGCACGTACCGAAACCCAGCAGGGCTACGATCGCCATCAACGATGTCCAAATCAATATCCAGCTGAACCACCTCAACAGTAGAATGTACGTCAGACTGAACAGGACGGCGATTAACAGACCGCCGACGATATATCTGTAATTGTTTCTTAGGTCTTCGATGATTAATTTGACGTTCTACGCAAAACAGTAAGACAATAATCAATAATATATTATCACCGATATCGGCCGTTTCGTTTATTTACAATTTTCGAATCGTTCAACCACTCGACCATCGTGCTACCGTCGATAACGTTGCTCAGCACGATTTTGTTGTCCTTCATAAAGATTTTCAGTTCCTCGGTGTCGCTCAACGTCGGAACGCAGTAATTAAATACTGAAATCGAATACAGGAAAACGTTGGTGAAATCGACGACGATGTACGCGACGAGGCCTAAATACATTTGTGACACAATCTAAATAAACACTTACGCGGTCTACTCTTAATATAATATTTGGCACATTGATTGGACGCGGTCAGATTTTTCAACATTTCCACCGAATCGACCAATTTGTTGAGATCGGGCGTGATGCATATCAAGTTTTTCTGTATTGTCGGCCAGTCCGGATTGTTGTTGTTCAGTTCTTCTTTCACGGACCAATCGATGTCCGGACACTTGTCCACGCAAACCTTACGGAGAGAAAAAATAATTATTATCTTAGCGGACCATCGACTTTGTTGTACTATATTTATGATGATAATGTGTTTGATATGCGCGCGTGGTGTACTGGTGTCCCGCGAGAGGAAATTTAAAATTTCCGATCACGTGCAGCGAATCCCGAGGGACACCTCTTATTTATAGTTACGTTTCTTATTTATATTAATTTCGTACACGAAAAGACACTGTACGCATAATACCTGAGGGGTATGACATCCGTGGACGAAAATCATCGGTGACGTGCACTCGGTCAGATCGAAAAAGAATAAAAACGGTCTGTCCGATACGTTTTTGTTGTAGCCGCACACTTGACCGGACGAATCCGTCGGTGACGTGAACACCTGTTCGTCCGAGTTTTGATACGCTGAAAAATCACAATGATCCGTTTAAGGATACGCCTAAACCTGCACCTCTCTCGAAGAAGCGTATTTAGAAATGTTTAAAGGGAAGGGATGAGGTAGTTTTTCAATATTTGAGTCATGGATGGTTTCACTCCCCCCCTGGTCATGCCGTGTTTTCTTCCACCGATTGGTGTACTCTTAAATAGAGTATAGAAACAAGTTCTTTATTTGCGTTCCTATCGCCGTCCACTGGCCTACCAGAATATCATGATTTATGATTCAAAATAATTGTTATATATCACGTCCATATATATATATATATATATATATATATGTAGTATATAAATAATACGAAAAGTTACCATAGCTGGCCAATGCCATCCAGCAGGCGATGAACAAGCCGAACCCGATGAAGCACAGACAATCCGTACACGATCGCTTTTCCAGGGGTTTCTTTCTGTTCGGACTGTAACAATCTGCAAAAAACCGGTCAAAATCTTTATTGTACTCTAGGGCTAGGATTTAAAATACACGTTAAAATCTGTTAAAACACGCGTGATGTGCATTATACAAAAAAAACATGAAAAATATACATAAAACAATAATATTCGTTTCAATGAGACATGTTAATACGACTAAATACACATTTGTGTTTGGATGCTGCGAAAAAACATACTAATATTGCGCATATAAATCCTGGTTCTAATTTTTTTTTTTTATTAGCTTCTAGAAAAATTATTATAGCTTGACATTTATAAATAATAAATCCTAGCTCTAGTTATATTACATATGAGTTGTTGTGACAAAATTATGCGCGTGTATTACAATTAGGTTGGTTAGGCAATACTCGTATAACGAATGTAAACGAGCCAGAGGAAATATACTGGACCGAGAAAACGCGCGTGGATGTTTCGATTAGAATAAAAATATTATTACTTTTTTTTTAGACACACTTACTGCGATCCATTTTTCGTGTATTGTTCGTTTTATACGACTTCAGGTTTAAGAGTCCATAAACTTATTTCGCATCCCCACGCATGTTTTCAAATACTGCTCGCATGGATCTCGGTCGGTCGTCCTGTAATCACATAATATTTATGTAATGTCGTTATAAAAATAATAATTAAAAATGAAATTTGTGGCGTTATTTCTTTTTATATATATAATACTATTATTGTGTACACATAATACTAGTACGTCCGAATATTCTAAAATAAAAACGTTTTCGAAATAAACGGGCACATATTACGAAAGAAGGTTTTATAGAAAAACGATTTACACGGAAAAACAAATTGTTCGTTGTATTCACATAATATTTACAATCTAAAGTAAAATATGTTAAAACTCACGAGATTTTTTTTTTTTTTTCTAAGACGCGTAAAGTATTCCAAAAATAGACGATTCGTATTTTTCGAACGCGCGTTTTATGTATACGAACACTCGTTGCCCGTAAATCGGTACAATAATACTATATAATATAGGATTTTATCAAGGCGCCCATCGAGAATTATTATATAAATATTTTGGCAGTGGACCACAAGTTTTTTTTTGTTCCCTAGTAAAACGATTCTATTTTATGTGCACTTTTAAATCTTTAGACTAGAAAAATCCCGTTAAATAACGATCGGAATAACGAATTTAATTTTCGGATAAATATTTCAACACGGCCCACAAAACGCGCGGTCTGGGCCGCGAGAACTTCTCGATTAAATGTCTTATTCGTACCCACTGAGCGATGTCGTACTAAAATAATATCACGCGAACCCCAGAACATATCGAAATAATTTATAAAAAAAAAAATGAAATATCGCCTTCGAACAAAGCGAGAGATTAATAAATACGTTGTTTTTTTTCTTTTACCAGTAAAATTATTATAATAATCGGCCCGCCAATCATTCGTGTATTTTTTTTGTACATTTTTTTCTCCTCGTTGTTCACAGCCGTATTGTAAATCATTCTCGTAATTGATTAATCATTATAAATATAACATAAGAACTCGACGTAAGAAAAAGACGATGATACACGCGATTGGTTAATTTTTTTTTAATATTTTCGTGTTTAGAAAAAAAAATTATAATTGGCAATGAATACATAATATTAAATTTAAATGTCAAATGAACGTATCTTTTAATATAGGCGATTTTTCTACATCCCGTTCAACAAAGAAATATGTAATTATGTTGATATTTCAAAATTATACGTGTTACGCTGCGGACTCTCTGAAGGTTATATTAAATTTGTCGATGATAAGACGAGTTCTTTTTCATAATATTGTCACCGCCTATTCTGTCATTCTTATTCGCGTTTAATGTTTTCTAGTACCTAACGTAAACGTTATCGTATTTTATTGAATTTATATTATATGACTATCGCTCCGACTTGTTCTCGGCGCATAATATAAAACACTATACGTATAAATATATATTATTATAATTTAATATTATGTACTGTATTATATTCATTGCGTCGTTGTCGTGACAGTAGATTTGTATGGCGCGTATTATTTTATTATTAAAAAAAAGTTATATGTATTCACTAATCATATATTTTTTTATAGGTATTGACGATATAATAAGCACGAACAATTTGAAAGATATGTAAATAATAATAATAATAATAATAATAATAATAATAATAATAATAATAATAATAATAATAATAATAATAATAATAATAAAAAAGAGGGACCAATTGTCGGCTTTCTAAATAAGTTCGTATAAAAAAATTTCCAATAAATATAAAATCGTTTAAAATTGTAATCGTTTATTTATAGTCATATAAGCACCGCGGAATCGTTCGGGTCTTACAAATAAATTATTATAGAATGCTGCACAGGGATAAAGAATTTTGCGCCCCGGTGCATATATATTCGGTTCTTGTTTTTCGCGATAAATATATTATATTGTACCTACCACCAGTCGCCACTATATCGGTTGTTGAGTGAACGCAGTAGATAACGAAATATTGTGTATAAAAATGTATTGTAAATCACGATATTTGTACCTATATATATGTCTATAATTTTATTATTTTATATAAAATTAGATTGGAGTAAAAAAATGAAAACGTCATCTGATGCCCTCGAAAATCGATTTTCAAACGCCGTAAAACGCAACAGTAAACTTAAAATAGTCCGGTAAATATATGTGTATATTATATACGGCCAGAATCGAAATTACACGATAAAATAAATAATATATGCCTAGTCTACAAAAAATTTTTTTAAAGAATTAACTTTTAAATTTTCTATTATGTTAATAATTTTATTTAAATAATTATAATTAGTCAAAAAATAAACGGTTTAATTTTAATATTCTTCACATACCTATATTTCGCACAACGAAAAACTTCTACTAATAAAATGTGTTCGTAAAGCATATTCGAGATAATAATTTCTAATATTCCGTAAACTTGTTTTACGCGTTCGTTATAAATGTTTTTATTTTTATTTTTCGCATAAATTTGTGTGCAATCACCACTCCACTGCTCCCTTTAATCCGTCTCTGAGAATTCACGAACGTTATGCCATAAAAATGCGATATCAATGTCTTTTTATAATATGTATATATGGTGTAATTTTTTTCTCGTTCGTTATCGTTAGAAATTAAGTTTGAAATAATATGAGAACTTTGACGCGTAAACTTGAAAAGCAGATAGCGTAAAACGTATATACGAGGGGGATGGGATTAAAAATGCGCGTTTTCCTTGTCCTTATTGTTCACTTCCACATCTTAAACTGTTTAAAAGCTAATAAATAACGAGAATGTGTTCGATATTTATACACAAATAAAAACGTTCGGGAAAATATTCCGCGACGCAGAATATACGGAGATAAAATATAGATTATCATAGAAGAAAAAATAGTAATAATAATAAAAATAATAAAGTATTCTCATTAATTTTGCATGTAGAGAAAGAGAGGGATTTACGTGTGGCACTGTGGCGCGTGTAGTCTCGCTATGATTCGTATAATATATAATATAGGTCGCTCAGAGAATTAAGTGATTCATCAGAGACGCTGCTATACAATATAAGTATGACGACGATAATAATTTGTCGTCTGTAGAGAACAAAAGCGTTCTACGGCCGTATGATGTTGCGTGTTAGTTTTGAAATCGTAAACGAAAATTAAAAAATAAAATTGATTTCTATTGGCTTCGCAGTATTAGTAATTATATACAATAAAATATTTACATAAAAACGTTTTTAAAGGAATTTATTTTCATTTATTATTGACCAGAATAATTATAAATATTTAATGGAAATGACACAATGCGGCGATGATAATTTTTTATTGATATCGTCGAACACAAAAAAAAACTAAAGAAGCATCAATTTTAGTTTTACAATGATATATTTTTTTCCTGTAGATATTTTTTTTTTTCAGATAGAAATAATACTCTAATTTTTACAGGTATACCAATAATTTTCGGTAATAAATGTTCCACAGATACTTTGGAGGGGAACAAAACAATAATATTGTCTACAAAACTTCACGCGAAAAATTGGTAAATATATACCTATATACTATACCATTAAGTTTCATCGCCTACCCGACTAAAATCCGTAAGCAACTATACGCTTCTTAAAAACACGGTTCGCTACGCTACTCAGTGGCGTGTCCAGGATTTTTATTTGGGGGAAATGAGACTGTAATTTTTTTTATATAGAGGCTTAAAAAGGATCCTTCAGAAAAATACCCGTTATTATTAAAGCATTATTAAATGTCGGGGGGGGGGGCTGAAGCCCCATCAGCTCCCCCTAGCTACGCCACTGATTATTATTGTTATTGTTCAGTCTTTATATTATAAACCTATATCGTTTTAAACGGGTTTTTAGTATAAAAAAAATATTACGCGGTGAAAAATTTCATGCATATTTTAGTTTGACGACGCGAGGTTTTTGTGCTTGCGGACGGTACCGCCACCGTCGTAGTGCTGCGTGTGTAGAAAACCGAGAACGCGCGCCTGGAGAGAGACGTCAACAACAACAATAATAATAATAATAATATTAATAATAATTGACCAATTGAAAAAAAGGCGTTTTGAGACCGTTGTCGCCGTTTAGTAAATTATAATATTGAAGAGAAACACGGTACGAGAAAACGCGAATTATCGTATATTTAAATACATATATATACATATAACGTCCGGACACAGATGACCTCTTCTGAATTTGTTGATCTCAATTTATATACGAGACGAACGAATAAGATGACGAATACGCGCCGGAAGTCGGAACTATACGCAATACGCACGATAATAATAATAATATATTTATATTATTATTATAGCACGAATAGTCGACAGTTTTATTTACGCGCCTTCCCCTTTAACATTTCGTTTTTGTTGTTTTTTTTTTTCTTGGCCCGACTGCAATCGCCTTATTTAGACTCTGCGGACGTTGCCGCGCGCGGTGGTAATTCGTCTGCATTACTACTGGAAATCACTTAAAAAAATTTATAAAAAAACCAAAATTATATTACACGTATAGAAATAATATTTATTTTCAAAGAACAGTCAAAGCTGGACGTTAATTTTTATTAACGTTTACTGTGTACGTACCTGCAGTGGCGTAACATCGAAATTTGGGCTCGCGAGAACGAAATTTTCAACGAAACAAAAATTTTTTTTTTGACTTGTCACGTGGTATTTTACTTATAATAAAATTTTCTGATGTACATTCAACTGGTTTTGTAAAATCTCTGTATAATTTTGGAAATTTGCTTACTGGAATTTTGTTCTATTAATTTTTCGCTTCACTCGTGGGTTTTACCCATTTTATCGTACAACATAATAATTATATAATATTAATTGTAAACAACGGTTTCTTAAAATTAAAATTAAATTCAAGTATGTTTTTGAATTATTCAAAAAAATTGAACAGTATAATTGTTTAATAATTGTTCATAATAGTACGTTGTTTTACTTCGGGCCCCCTAAGCCTCTGATCCATCTGATTCCTCTTAGTTACGCCACTAGCTGGTACGTACCTTTATGAGATAATCCCGAATTTTACAAAAATAATCCGGATAAAAATCATAAATATATCGATCAGAATATCTTTTACGTATTATCTGAGACATATATTACTTTTATATTTTTTTTTCAAGCTGGTAAACTACAGGGTGATATACCTAGTGAATATATTTTGTCGCCTAGTTTTTTTAAAGACAGCGAGCGACACGCACATTAAAAAAAAAAGTTTTAAATTATACGAGTATATAAAAAAAAAATAATTAGGCGATTGGATACAAGACGCATTTATTATTATACAATAAAGTTTATCTTATTATTTATAGAAATATTGAAAGTTGTTAATGTGTTTAGAGGTTTTAAAGAAAATGATTTCAATTTAATATTATACCTTCCTCGAAATTCCTTCTCCTATTTAAATATAATTTGTAGTTATCACCATTTAATACGAACATTTTTAATAATAATGAACAAAGAACGCGGAAAACTTGTATCATATAAGTACTAATTATTTTGAGAAAATATTGTTTTTTTTTTTGTCGTCCCGTGAAAATTCCTTAAATTTATATATATATGATAAACACAAACAATAAAGCCGCAAAGACGGGAGAGACGGACGAATTAATTGATAATCATTATCATATAATATATAGTTTTAATTGACGATAATAATTATCGTTTAAACATGTATATATTTATATATAGAATTTAATATCAATTAAAACCTGTAATTATTAATTTTTTTTTTTTTTTTTAGGAAATCGATGTGCCGAAGAAGGGAAAAATGTAAATTTTACATAGCGCGCCACACGATTTAAAATATATAGTAAATAAATAAAAAAAAATATCTATAATATTATGTTTAATTAACGCGCCGTTGTATGCTGCGACAGTATTTTAGCTTGTACAATTTATAGGTTATTACACGTCATCGAACTGTTTAAACGTGTGGCTTTTTTTTTTTGAAATTATATCAACGATCGAGACAATATAATATACAAATATTTTCCTAAAATCATGATTTGTTACACTGTACATAGACAGACGCAGACTTTATGATTAGGATATGCAAGAGGTCAGATTTCTGAGCCGACCAAAGGAGTAGAGTGAAATACTTTGATCTTTAAATTATATATTAATAAACAATTTTTAACAATTAATTTGTATAATAATATGGTTTTTTTTTACAAATTACTAATAGCCAAGGTACCTATTTAAATAAATATTACTATTTTTTTTGAAAATATTTTCCTAATACGACATATTTTTATTTGATTAGGGTATGCAGCTGCATACTCTACATACCCCCTGCGTCCGCCTATGACACTGTATACAAATGTACAACAATCAACACAGTCTATACGTTTTTGATATTATTGTTATAACATTGCAGGTTACTGGTTACAATATTGAAGATATACACTACACCTCTTGATGAAATTATGATTTTTATATGAATTTTTCTCGTATTTTAGGTGAATCAGTTATATTGTCTTAGAAAAAGTGACCCATTCGTTCTATATAGGTTAGTGGCGGTAGTGGCGGGGTGCAGTTGATTTTTTATAAAACAATATAGAGTGCAATACACACACACACACACACACACAAATTGTTTATTATTAATTTGACTCATAACTTCAAATATAGGTATTTACCAACTGATAAGATATATAAAACAAATAAATAACTGGAGTACGTTAATGACTTTGAATATCATTTATTAGTCAACCACTGAATCTATTCCTGCAGGCTGCAACCTTAATAAAATATACTAAACGAATTCCGATAAAATTTGTATACCGAACACGGACAAATTGTAACGTAATAGTATATTTATATATTTTATAATAAACGCAAAGATAAATATTTTATATACAAATTAATTATTTAATACGTTTGTATTAGATACTAATAAATGCGGTATAGACGCGAGATAAAAAAATAAACTCCCGTGACCCTACGTAACACTATAAAAATACTTAATATTTAAACTTATACCTGTATATAAATTTATCAGACCAGTCTTCTTCAGTGTTTTTTTTTTCAGTATTGTACCCCACCTATATATAATTACATATACTTAAACATAGTAATGTACTAATGTCTGTCGCATCGTTAATTCCTAAAAAAAAATTATAATCTAAAATCGTTTGAACTACGAAACGACTATAATATATTACTACACCACGCGTTATATATAGTTTTCTTCACGTTTTCAAAAAAAAAAAATTAAAATTTTTTCGAAATACAAAATACAAGAAGAAAACTTGTTTGTATACTCATTTTCAGGACTAATCACAAAATTATGAATATTCTCAGAACTAGACACTATACGAATGCGATAAGAAAATTTGATTGTATAATCAGAAAAATTTCCAAATTAAAAAAAAAAATTTTTTATGAAATTTGATTTTTAAAATAGTTAATTTTTTTCTACTCAATTTAAACGAGTAATTATCAAAATTGAGTAAAAACTGACCGAATCAAAGCATGTTATACTTTTTTATTAAAATTTTAATACATATATTAACGAAAAACAGTACGTAAATGTCGCAGTTCATCTATCGCATAATTTCAAAACGAAACACTGCTGTATAGGTTACCGAAAACTGAATAACTAAATTAATTAAAAATATTTTGTATTTAAACATCTATTTTTGCGGAGTACATTATTTTTCACGAAATGGTCAGCATTAAAATCGAATTCGATTTAGGTCAAGTGTCATCATTTTTTTATTCGATATAAATTATTATTATTATTATTATTATTATTATTATTAATTTAGTATAGTAAAATCAAGTTTAGTTATTTCTCAAATTACATTCCATACATTTTTTTGAACTTCTGTGTCAGCAGATTGGAATTTTCTTATAGATATAATTATCGAAAAAACAACCGCATTTAAAAATAATTGTTTGCTACGGAAACGGGTATAATTTACTCTGTATACAATGCGAGTAAAACCGTGTGTATATAACATTATAAACAGCTGTATAACAGGTACACTCAGTGGCGTAGTCAGGATTTTATAATGGTGGCGGGGAACTATATTTTATTCTGAGTTTTAGGTAGATACAGTTAAAACTCTTAAAAAAAATTCAACGTAGCACATTATTATGTAAAATAAAATAAAAATATAAAACGCTGAATAAACACGATTAATTTAATAATTACGTTGAGTTTAATTTAACTGATGAATATAATAGTATTAATAGTCCAAGACCTAAGTGAACTACTATTATAGACCGTTTTTCGAGTTGCGTTCTTCTATAGGAAATATTTTTTGACAAATAATAATTTTGACGGATAACAATAATATGAATGTGATCGTAGACACAATTTAGAATAAGTACACAAAAATTGAATATTAAAAAATTAGAAGAAATCGATAAAAAAATATTTTTAAAAAATCCGGTTTATGGGGAGCCTTCCGTTAGCTACGCCACTGCTAAATGGAATGGGAGTAAGTGATCGAAGCGGAACGCGACAATGACAACATATTATTATTATCGTTATTATAATGTGTCATTATTCCAATATTGTCCACCGTTTTTGTTTCGAAACTCCGGACGGTTCGACAACCGATTATTTGTTCACTGTACTAAAATCCAATTGGTTATTAAAATATACAATATGGCTAAATATACGAATGCGATGCTCTTTGTCTAGGCCGTTCGATTTACTACTACTGGCAAGTCAGACAGACGATTCTGGTGATTCACGTTATTCACTATAGGTATATCGTCCGATTATTAAAATACGAGAAATTAAAAACAATATATGCAATAATAATATACGACTCTGCAGTTTAACGAACAAAAAAATCATACGATACCACTGCGATCACGTCCAGAAGAACAAATTACCAGTATAAATATAATAACAAATCTGGCCCGGAATTATATATAATACGTCGCGTCGCTCAAAATATGCAAAATATAAATACCTATGTACGCTGTGTTAACGGCCAAACTCTATTTCACAATATATATACTAATTTTATCCAAAACGTATCAGGGGGCATAACAATAGTTTAGACTAGGACAATCTAATATTAAATATTTCATACTTAACGGAACAAACTAATTATATCGCGTATAGGCTAATACAAAAATTTAAAGTTTCCTATCACTATTAGCCGCTTCACATTGAAATGAGACGATTTCTCATTTTCGCCAGTATGGCCGGAAATCATCAAGTAATTCGATTGAATTTTTACTACATTTTCTATTACCCGAAATATCCCATATCGGTCTGTCCTGAAGTATACATGAATTATTTGATGTCTTAGATTATCCTAGCCTATAAGCTGGTTGATCCTTTCGGACGAATTACTTTAGCCTAGGACAGATCTAGTCCATCCTGCAATCGGGGTTGGCCGGTACCAGATAAGATATTGAATTAAAATCGTATAACACATTTTTGGCATTGAAAACAGTGATTTGACTAGTGTAAATAAGCTATATTTATTATTATTATTTTATTTATCGTTGATATAATTTATCTTACAAAAGTGACTATTCGGTATGTGGACGAAAATGAATCACTACAAATAATCCAAGCGTGTTAAATGATAATCAACCAACAATAACGGGAAGTGTCAAAATATGATGTTCAATAAAGTAATAATAAAGTTAGTTCAATAAAGTATTCACCTAAGTGTTCTTCGCGAGCTATGTGTATTAGCGTTCGATCCGCGCAGACTCCGACACCGTCTGCACGCCGTAAGTAGGTACAAGATTAGATTTATCGAATTTGCGCGCTAGAGCTTGACGACGACTATTTCTCAAATACGACCACACGCGCCAAAACTGTATTATTATTGTCAAAATTTGGTCATAAAAAAAAAAATGACTAATCGCATCGTATGTAATAATTTTTTTTTCTATAAATAAATGGGTTATATTATATTTTATGAACAATAATTGCTGCTCGTATATAAATATTTTCACTTGAGTATCAGATATAAACGCGCGTGCTAGGTGTTTGCTTCGGCATGCAGTTATCAAGTAGTAGGAGTAGGTGTACATATATTATACAATTCCGTGGTAGCAAGCAGTAAATTAATTTATATTAAACTCTGTGTACCGAAGATAAGACAACTAACCAATAAAACTACTGTGCGCTAACCGAATAAAGTATATAGGTGTATACTATTACTTCGCCGACTGTGCCGAGATATTATTTTATAATTAAAACACATATTATAAATTATTATACTCGTATACGTACACAAATTAATGGGTTAATATAGCGTGGCATAATATTATATTTTTCGACGAATTTAAAGAGAAAAAACCGCTAACGCAGTCACGGAAACCACTACTGTATTTGTGTAAACAATTTCAACGTCGATATCATAATTGTCATTATATTATTTTCACATTTTCTTAGTCTTAAACGTATTTTAAAACGGTATAACCTTTACGCGTATTATAATATTACAACTGTATCGTAATCGTATCTTAGTGAATATATTACCTGCAATATGTGCAATTTAGTTGGGAGGATGTCTAGAGGTCCTCCACATATTTCATCCAGACGTTTTTAAGAAACGTTAAATACGCAATTTATAGTAATATAAAAAAGTAGAAGCAAACAGTCAATTACCGCCATGCATTCCCACAGACATTGACTCTAATTGAATTGGACACATTTTAGAACTGTGTTCTAGGATATCATCTCTTCGTCGTGGGTCACATATTATTATATACAGATATCGTTCAGAACAATCGATTTTGATTTTTCTTTCAAAACCTAAGTTTGCGTTTCGCGGATAGACATCATGGAAATGCATTTTGGGGAAATGAAATATATAATTTTTAGATATTAAACAATTTTACGACGTTAAATTAAATTAAATATATAAAAATATATAACATCACATATAAAGTCGGTAGATGAGAACGTTCACAATCACGAATGGGCAGCAAATATATTACTAAGTTAAAACGACCTGTATACACCAACAACCAATAAAAAAAAACCAATTTTTTCCGCATACAACGTACTAAAATCACGAATATTATTAATATGAGAACAATGGTGGTTATAAATGATATTCAAGGGGGAGGGGCAAAAATGGAGCCAACCCCCTCTCCCAATGAAATATCCACATCGACGAGTAATAACCAAGACGAAATGCAGATGTAGAAAAAGGAAGAACAACGTGCATGGAACGTAAACGAAATAACAATAAAACAGGAAAAGAAAGTAGTCACCAGATAGCGCTACGACACAACATAGAGGGCGTGGCAGAAAGGCGCATATAAATAGCGGTCAGCCTCAAACACACACACACACACACACACACACACACACACACACACACACACACACACACACACACCGCAGTCAGATGCGAATTACGTTGTTCACCCCTGACCGCCGTGACTACACTGAGCGGTCCGGTGGTTACGGACCGCTATTTATATGCGCCTTTCTGCCACGCCCTCTATGTTGTGTCGTAGCGCTATCTGGTGACTACTTTCTTTTCTCGTTTTATTACGGTCGATTGACTCACTATGTCGGTATATACGGGTGTTTAGTTTGACGCTGACCGAGAGACCGATCGTACGTGCGTATGCAATCTTTATTATTTATTTTTTTTATCATTATTAAATAATAATAATATTATTTCGCGTATTTCAATGAAATGAAATGAACGTAAGGATTCAACTTTCCTCGTTGTACACTCGTTTACGTTTGCTCGTTTACACTGTACACAACCGATCGAGTTTGTCGTCAGCTAAGCACTAAACGCTCGATCATGATCGATGATCAGCACGTACCGTACTCGCTGATTGTCGGTCGAGCACTAATTCCAGCCTCATACATGATGTTTAAAGGGGGGCGAAAATGGAGCATAACCATAACATAATTGGACCACTTACATGACACAAGTCAGTGCTGTTAGGTCAGAGATATACTAAACTTAAAAATATCAAATTCCATGGGGGGGTACGATCTACCTATCGCCCTCCTTACAACCGCCACTGTATGAGAGACAATTCGAGTAATTTTTTTTTAAACAAAAATATCCAAATGCACCACGCCAAGTCACATCACGCAACTATCGCTTACAATGGATAGGATTATAAGAATGACGTATGCTTTAAAAAAATTATATGTGTACCAGATATTCTTCAAATGCAGCGATAGCCAATATATTAGAGTACAGTAGAGCGTCAATTATCCACATTACGAAATTCAATTATGTAGACTCCAGTTTTATATTTTGTATGATACAATTCGAGACAAATGATGTACACTATACAGAATACACGCATACAATAATAGGTACACTTTTTGTTATTAGAAATAACATTAAATTTGGCAGCAAAGAAAAATAATTAATTCAGATTTGAAATAAATATATCGTGTGTTTTTTCCATTCATTTTGTAAACAATTTTAAATACTTTAAACAATATTATACGTTATCATATTATATACACGTACACGTAATAAACATATATTATAAAGATATAAAAATAAAACAATTTGAATTCTTATTTATTGTATATTTCAGTGTGGATATAATCGACGTTCTACTGTATATGACATCACTTAAACACTTCAAAGTACTTCATAGCGATCAATCGAAAAACAAAAATATATAGGCGTTTTTTGAAATTATCATACGAGAGGATGTCATTACGACTTAAATTAAAGGTGTAACTGTATACATATATATAATCTTATACTTACTATAAACGCATAAACTCTTTTTGTTTTATCGTTACCAATGTACGAGTATATTGCAGTAGTGTATAATAAGTGTAATAGCGCAGTATAAGTCGCAAACATTTATAGATTTTTATTGTATAGATCTTTTAACACATCTTTAAAACCCAATGGAAAGAACAATACAAAAATAGTTATAGTTAAAATTACCACTGAAATTCAATAGTGAATTCGACGAGAAAAATGAATTATAATTGATGTGTGTATATTGGCGTTCGCTGCAGTATTGTTGGCCGACCGATTCATGTGAATGCGAACACGTCGGGTGTCGAAACGTGTCGAGAAGATAATAAAAACACGACTACTTACCGCGTTAAGTCAATACTCGTCTACACTATATATAATGCACGAATAATACGGCTACATTTATATATCTGGTTTCGAAGGACCCAACATAAATAAAACAATATATTTATATATCTTTCAGTGGCGTGGTGAAGGAGTAGCTCCTTCGAATCGTATGTGAACGGGTACTGGGTAGGGTATTGACATTTAACGTCTACTCTAGTAGAGTAACAAAATACTATAATATTAATAAAGTAATAACGTTAAGAAGGTAACGAGATAACCCGATAAATATCCGTATATTACGGTTTAGTATTAATTACACATTATTAATTTATGACAGAATTTATTGCGCGTAAACGTCGAAAACGCAATCACTCGCGATAATTGTGTGTTAATACAAGCGAATTATTTCATTTTCTTTTTGTAAACAATTTAAAAAAATTATTGACCGGTTTAACGACTGAAAATTTGGGTTGTAAAAAAAAATTAATTTACATCACTGCAGAGAATGAATAATTAATTTATTCAAAGATACTATAACGATATTACGATTATACGATATCATGTATGTATAATTTTTTTTATGTATTTATTTTCATATTATTTTGTTTTGTTAAAAATGGGTGGATGAGTAGAATGAAATCTTTGCTCGTTATATTGAAATGGTCTGCCTCGCCTCTGTATGTATATAGTATATATATAAGAAAAATGTCGAAATACAAACCTTCTGAAAACACTAAACATTTTGACATCTATTATCGATTATATATCATGTTATGTATAATGGAGTAACGAGCAGTCGAGAATATCCGACTTGTACAGATTGCGTAAAAACTAAAACATCATTTAATGAACTAAATGACACGGGACGGCTATCATTGTCATTGCGTGGCAATATTATACTTATGATAAATTATAGCTGATATAGCGATTTGTGCGGCTTTATTCGATAAAAGGCCAGTAAAATGTAAAAAAAAGAAAAGAAAACGAGCATTGGTTCGGTTCGATGAACTGAAATTTTAAAACTTGTACGGTATAATATATGGTGATTTTTTTTTTAAGTAACGAAACTTTGCATTAAAATAAGAATACATGAAATTGTGATAATACTCAGTGAAAAGAAAAAATAAAACTCATCACGTATTCACGTTAGATAACTAAACTTCGAAAATATGTAAACATAAGCGTGAAATTATGTAAATTTGAATACCTTTCAGTGATTTTAAAATTTAAAAAAAAAATGGTTCTACATTCATGCCGTCTAGGCATCACACAAAGTTATTCAATAAATAATAGGTAAAAAGTAAAAAGAAAAAAATTTTATACCAATTATGTATAAAACAATAAAAAAATATCTACACGAAATAATTTTTGGAATCACCGCCGAAAACCAATTTCCGAAGAAAAAAAAAATTGTGAAAAGTTATATTCATTTTTTAATTAACTGAAGGATTTTTCGTTTGAATTCGATGTTTGAGAAACCCTTGATAGAATTTACGCAGAATTACTGCAATTATACTGTATAGAGTGTATAGATAGTGTGTTGATTTTTTTAAAATAATATTAACGTATAAAAGTGTATATATTTAGTATGTACTCGTTATTATTAATTGAATAATAAAACTTAAAAGTATTGATATCTGCAGAGGAAAACGTGTTGAATTTTATTCGTATCTAAAGTTTCTCAGAAAAAAAAAATATTTATATCAATATTTAAAACAATATATGACGTATGAAAGTAAAATATTTTTTTTTTTGTACATTCCGTACTTTTATCGTTGATAAATATTTATCATATCTCGAAAGTTTCTAAAGTTATTTTTATACAATTAAAAATATTATGTTAAACGAAAATCTTGAACTTTGCGCGATAAAATAATTATTTTATGTGGTACCCAGTCGTGTAACACCACTTTTATGGACGCACTCGGGGGGAGGGCATTATCCGGGTGTCGTTTTGTGAAGCAATCGTGATGAGATTCCCACAAAATTAAACCGTTTAGAGTTACAATTTTTTGTGGAATAAAAGATATAAAAGCGGTAGAAACAGAGTGACACCGAAATCAGTAAAAAAACGAATCGGTCCGACGAAACCAAGTCCCTCCTCTCCCCCGATATACTTACATAGCTACACAAGGTATAAATAATTACGCACATAAAACCTATTCGAATATTATTATTACTCGTTTGTTCAATAATTATTGTTTTCCGTTATCGTTAATGACTCAATTTGACACGGTTACGTGTTGATTTTCTTTCCACTTCACGTTATAACACACCTGAACTTAAATCCACCTTGTGCGTTTCACTGAAATACTATATACGACGACGTTATTACTCTTGTAAAGGCATTGTTCTAAAGTGTATTATTTTCGTTCGCGTATAATACTCGTACATACGTAAACGAGCACATATCATATTATTGCTACGTGTATTACCGTCGTGTGAGGAACCGTACAGAAAAATAAAACGTGTACCCTCCATGTATGGCAAATATTATTATTTTTGTTCTACTACACGCGCTACAGTGTTTTCTATACAACGAATTGACCGAATGGGTTCGCGTGTGTTCGCCATATAATATTAATTATTACGTTTATTATGTATTCGAGGGAGGGAGTGGTGATTTATTTCCAAAAATCACTTTGCACGACGAACGACGGCCGAAGGGAAGACCTGTCGGTACGTTAAAAAAAAAAAAAAATGCGAGTTCGGTGTACGTAAAATATTTATTATATTATTGTGTGGAAACGGCAAAATAAATACCTATACGCATAGTCTATAAGTCGTTAATAACATACGATCGTAAAGACAATTTTATAAATGTCCATTTATATTTTAATGTTAATGAACTAAAAAAAAAAAAAATTGCTACAAAGAAGCTACATATAAGAATTATATATTTATACTGATAATATATTGATAGTTAAATTTAACTTTTTTTCTATGACTTTATATAGATAATATATATATATACAAAATATTTACGAAATAACGAATAAGTGTTTAATCGTCTTTTGAGACTGCATTTAGTAAATTTAATACGAAGGAATTGATGAGATTGAAAATCAATAATTTGTTGGATTTGTTGTACACGAATTATTGTAATATACGAATCCGAAAACGCGTGGTGACTACAAAGTACTAGAACTCGTTTAAAAAGACCAAAATTAGAATCGCAAAGTGAAATTGTATAATGTTCACCCACGATTGTATTTGAATTTCCCTTTTACGACCGTCAACAAATTATTTAAAAAAAAAAAAAATTCACACGTGTATTTTGTATCACACAAAACGTAATTATTTATATTATATTCAATTCGGTAGAGACAAACAAAAAAAAAAATTGCGAACTTTGATCATATGTCGATTACACATTCCTTTTATCTTTTTATAATTCGCATTTTTTTCGAGAAATTCAGAAATTGTGTCGATAATATAATATATTATACGTTGCATTGATCATATACTTTATAATCATTTATGTGGCGCACGTATATAAAATGAAATAATCCTAGGTATGAAATATATATGGACACGAGGAAAATGTTGAAATTTAATACACATTTTCTTCGATACGCGTACATTGTAAACGATTTATTACAATGGACGTACCTATATATATATGTATAAGTAATATATTAAATACTTCTACTAATGTACATTACGGTTTTCCGACACCGGTGAACCGCACTGCCGTTATCGTTTTACCGATGGATTCATCGATTGTGGCGATGCAAATCTACCCTCCCCCCTCTGTCATGTTATTTTTTCATCGGTGTAAGCGGTGTAAGCTCGTCGGCGGCGACTTCGAAAAAACGCTCTGGCGCGTTCTCGGTTGTTGTTAAGTCATCGTCGGTATAATAATATAACAGTTCGGGAGCGGTCAGCCTTTTACGTACATTTTGTTTTGCTTCGCGTATCATGTGTGATCATATTGTAATAATCACGCGATTTTACTCTGTGTACCTTTGTGCGTCATGCGTTTTATAGAATATATTGTATACTGTCGTAAAATATCCAGTACGCTTTTCAACAGATTTTGCACCCGGCCTATACGTTAAGAGGATGTTACATCATCACAAATAAGAGACTATAAAAACTGGTTTACGCGAACGTAAAACATCGGGGCTACAATTAAAATAAATAAATGATCGAATTTTGGTACCACACAGAAGAGAACCTAATCTATGTCGCAGCGTTTTTATTTTTTTTTATAGAGTTATTTTAAATTAAGTAATTAACTGTTAAACTTTTATGATTTGTGGTTTTTTTTTTACATGTGAAATACAAAATTGAAACGAGTTATGAAAAAAATAAAAACGAAACGACATAGATTAAGTTCTGTCCTGTGTAGTTCCAAAATTTGGTGTTTTTATTTTGATTGTTATGCCCCGGTGTTTTATGTTCGCGCCAACTAGTTTTTACACAAAGTTAAGGTAAATTGCACGTGTTTTACTTTCAGTATAGCATACTCTTAATCGTGGTTTTTGTCGTCGGGACATAACTTTATAAATCGTCATCACTCAGGTCGGCGTATTTATTATATTGTAATCGTTATATCAAATCGAGGAAAAATTGTGATTTAAATTTTAATACAGCCCACTTTAATTTCATAATAATATCTGTCTATTATATTTTATTTTACGTTTTTAAATTATTTTGACGTAATATTATATCGTGTCTTTTCACGTCTCTTCGGACATCATTCCAACCGGTCATAGTATTGGCTGGCAAACGGTGTATTTGTTCGCTGCGGAGATATAATACTAGGACGTTACGAAACTTGTGCGGCATGCCGTAATTTATATATATATATATTTTTATTATGTAGTATGAAAGTAATCCGAAAACGGTTTCAATATCATATCAACGGAAAGTATAATTTAGAGGTCAATCGACTCCCCCTTCCATTTTTACTTTACGCGTATAAATACAATTTATATATAATATTATGTAATGCGACGATTTGAAAAAAACAATTATCTCGTTCCGGATAAATCTTACACTCATTGGACTATACGAAGCGCGCGATGATTCATCGTCGCCGCTATCATCATTTTCTATAATATCTACGTGGTTAAATGCAATATGTATATTGTATATATGTTAGATTTTTTTTTTTTTATTAAATTGAAAATATAATAATACACCGATAAACTGTAGGTATATGCAGTAGTACTGCCTGCTTATAATACGCGCATTTACGAATTTTACATTAGAAGACACGAAAACAATATTATTATAGTGTATTATTGATGTAGAATACATATAGTATTGGAAATCATATGGGCATTGTGTGTTTGACGAGTTAACAGCACACGACTTCGGCGGTGAGAAAAGGGTTTTAAAGGACGAAAGAGTGAAACGAATGAATAATTAATTGTCGACAAACCGCACTGTCTGGTCTCGTGTTAACACGAGCGTTACAAACCATATACGAATTATATTATACGACAAAAACATTATAATACGTTATGGTAATTTTTTTTTGAAAATATTTATTTACTTTTTTTTTTTTCGTATTAAATCTCATACGAAACCCGATGTGATAACTCCTTATTGACAACCGAGATTATTATGTTTTTTTTTGTCCATACAGAGTAAAACACATACTATTTTCATTACTTCTCGTCGTATTATTATCGCGACGAATATAAACTGAAATTCCTAATTTCCCTGCAGTGTGTTCGAACAAAAAAGTTATAATCTCACAAAAAAACGATAACCTCTAAATAATAAAGTTCTCGTTCTTCCTAAATACGTATTATATATATATATATTTTTTTTTCGAAAGCCATTATTACGTGTGGATATAGAATATTAATTATAATACCAATACCGTATAATAACGATAACATTCTTTTACATTTTTTTTTTTTAATTCTATGCAATCAGACGGTGTTCGAAATTTTTACAAATCGTAAACGTGTAAATCAATGGCGAAAGTTTTTTTTTTGCTTATTTGAGAATATTTCAATATAAAAGAATATTACGAATAAAAAAGAAGAATATTAAGGGGATTGAAAGCGGGTATTTTCTCTCTTTGTCTTACACACATGAAACATAGCCAAATAGACGTTTCGTACTTCCAACGTACCGATCGATCTATTGGTGCGATAAGAAATTTGAAAACAGATTTGAATTCCTCGTGAATTTTACTACAAAACGACTTTCCCACTTTTTTTATTTCTTTTTTTTAAGACCTTCAAAAATGAATTATTAACAATTTTTTTTTTTTTAATTGTTCGGTTAATTTTTTTAAGGGTTTATGAAAAAAAAAATGAAAAAAGTGGGAAATTCGTTTTGTAGTAAAATTCACGAGGAATTCGAATCTGTTTTCAAATTTCTTATCGCACCAATAGATCGATCGGTACGTTGGAAGTACGAAACGTCTATTTTGCTATGTTTCATGTGTGTAAGACAAAGAGAGAAAATACCTGCTTTCAATCCCCTTAAAGAATATATCGAATTTCGATATTTTGTGTCGCAGTGGCGGAAATATAATAATATATAAATAATTGTTAATTTATTATTGACGAAACTATAAACGGAATAACGATAGTCGATAAGTTATCGTCGATAACGATGCCCGATAAGAAATTAATTGGAATTATACTTTGAAAATAGCTCCTCCAAGCGTTCGTTTATGTTTATTAGTCTTATATCGAGTTCGACACTGCAGTGTCGCGTGCCGTGTCGTGTTGACGTGCCGAGTGTATTTTATTTCGTTAGTTGCTTGTTTTTTCTTGTCTCGTTGTCATATCTCATAATACCGAAAACACCATCAACTAAATTGAAAAATTTAATTGCACACTGGATACTACCATAAAATAAAAACAATAAAGTACGACTTACAGATAATTTTTCACCGGCTATGATAGCTGATTTGCAGCACGCTCCTGTGACGATTTCAGTTGACGTCAAACGTTCTTTTTGTACAACATATAAAAATATTTTAAACGGACCGTCATACCAACATGACACCAGTGCACACGGAACAAAATATATAGTTGTCAACTGTTTTCAAAAATTTTGTCAAGTTACATTTTTTTTTAAGCCGTATTATTGTTTATTATATGCCTAGTTATATCAGCTTCTTTTTTTTATTTTGTACTTTATTATTTTGCATACAAAAGCGTATTTTTAATTTAAGAAATTATATTAAAATAAAAACAATTTTTTTTTGCATAGTTTGTAACGATTTTTAAAGAATATTAGAAGGATATTTTGAATTTTTTAACAGAATACTAGCATCTTATTTTGGCTATTTTTACGGAATATTATTCCGGCCTCTAGTAATAATAAGTAAAAAATTGAAAATTATACACGTATAGGTAGTACACGTTTTGTAAAACGGCCACACGCGATGTATACCGCGCAATCGCGAAAACGGTAATATTATTGGTTTTCTGTACACGTTATAAGAATTTTTTTTAATATCGACTCGATGTCGTGTGCATATTCACGTGTATATTATATAAGGTGAATGTCGTATTAATTATAATATAATATATATATTATGTATAAATATATTACATATACATAGGTGCCTGCAATGCGGCTGTGTAGCCTGTACAAAATGCCGAGTACTACGCCGTCTAATGGAAAAATAATAAGACGACGCGAGACGAGCTGAAAAGATTATCGTGAAGGCGTTACGTATACGTGTGGTGAGAATATGAGAGAGAGAAAAAAAAGAGACGCGACAGAGTTCAACGGCTGTAAATAATGTTCCGCGGTCAAATGAAAAAAATAAAAATAAAACTTCCAAACACACACATGCCGAGCCGTGTGTACCGCGCATTGTATTATACACGAATTATTTTAAACGCATTTCAAACGTTCTGTATATGACATGAAAACGGTATATATTATTATCTGACATGAAAATATTTATTAAATAACATAGAGTACGAATTCCTACGCGTTTTCGATTGATTTAACCCTCTAAACATTTTTCTTCGTTTCATCACTAAAATATACATATACGTAAAAGAAACATTTTTTTTTGTAAAATTAGGGCTCCCAGACCAGATCGAATCAGCTCAGGGCTACTACTTTTTTTTTTATTAATCCGTCTCTGTTAGTGTATAACGTATATATTCTGTGCGGTATACTGCGGTGTGACTTAAACGTGAAATTCGTTTTAGCATTTTATTTCCGTAACGGAAGGCGAATTAAAAAAATATATATATATTATTTTGTAATTATAACGACGCGTTGGCGAGATCTATATACGTATAAGAATATATGTTTTCTGGACCGGTCGAGCGATTTAATGGACGAGGAGATAATCAATCATTTGAATTGAATATTCGAATGTTATACTAATACATATAGACACTGACGTTTCGCGAACGCGCAACGTTCAGACGACCTTAAAAACCGAAAACAAACAAACCGTGCGCGCATTATTATATACGCGTTATATTATATGATTAATCGGAAAATTAAACCGGGTGCAGCGGCATTAGTAGGAAATAATAATTGTCGGTCGTCATAAGATTCGCGCATTGTGCAAGTGTGAAAAAACACCATACGACTCCCGGTAAGGCCGCACGAACGTTCGCACCACAGGCGACGGGACGGCTTCAAAGTCGCGCGTTTCGCGGTCGCTATAAGAATAGATCGACTCTCGATCGCGAAGAATCAAATTTTTTTCTGTACGTTTCCATTCCCAAACGACGAACACAATATAATATAGCCTGCAGTGTGTATCATCAAGTACACGTAGATGATATCCGATTAGTAATTAGTAAATGTATTTAGTGCTAGAATTGGGGGGGGATTTGGTAAAATTCCATTGAATAAGTCGAAGATAATAAAACTATTTAAAGGATTATTTTTTGATAATAATTTATAACAAGAACAAAAGTCTTATCTGTTTGACTGTTTATCATTATTATAATTTATAATATAAGTAATTTATGATCTGCGTATGATATAGTTTATAAGTAAGACGTGAGACGTAACCAACAGTTGTGGAAAATCATTTAAAATTAATTAAGTACCAAATTAGCTTGAGTACATTTTTATATAATTATAAATTTTTTTATGTTAATAAACGACAAGTTCAAAAAAAAAAACTATTCATTGTAATTTTTGGTATATATTTTATTGTAATAATTTGATTGGTTGGAGGGTGGGGGGGGCGAAACCCCCATAAGGCAGGTTGTATTTACTCATTATAAAGGACGCTAATTATTTTTTATTTTTCCAGCACTGAATGTATTATAATAGTCGCGAAGTACACGACCTCGACGAAAAACAAAAAATTTATTGTACGCGGTTATGATCAACAGATCGAAACGAAAGAAATTTCAGTGGACTCGGTATACGATATATATATATATATATATATATATATATATTGTGTTTTCAGTGTTATGCACAGAGATAATTTCGTCGGATTCGATTATTATTATTATTGTAAATAATTAATGTAAAATCAATACCGGTGTGCAGTGCGTACAATTCTCTTATAGTAATCGAATGCGTATAATTTGAAGAAAAATAAACAAGTTTTGTAATAGATAATAATTGTGTATACTAATAAGGGCGCGTAAAAGGTTTCTTACAAAATATATTATAATGACAAGCGATGGACGCTTATACGGACTTATATAATTAGGTAGGTACATATACAGTGCGCGTAATTATAATAATCGTATATATACGACTGCAACTACGTCGTATTTCAAATTGCAGGTTTTCAAGTTTTTTTTCTTAGGTAAGTATATTTAGTAATTTTTTCCTGTAATTATTTGAACGACGAGACTAAATGATGCAATGTTTACTTCTATATTATAATTTTATTAATTATTATACGATACTCGATTTAAAGATACTGTTTATTTTATTACTTATTTTACACACAAAATCACATATTATATGTTTACTAAAAAAAAATCTAATTTAAACTCAAAAGCAAAACCGTAAATTCCGTATGCCGTGGATGTCGGTTCGAACGGATCACGCTGGATTTAAGCGTAATATATTATTATAAATTTGAAGGCAATAATAGAAATCACCGCATTCGAAAAAAACGATTCTGAACGAAACACGGTTTATTATTTCCAAGTATTGTTTTTCGGCGTTCAACCTATAAATACTTTTAAAAAAATCAAGTCCAACGGCTATTAAAATTTAAAAAATATTATTAGAATAAATATATGTCTGAGAATTTATATATATAAATATGAATATTCAATATATATCTTGTTGAAATTTGTTCCTTGTACTTTAGAAAACTACTGGGGAAATTGAAAAATGTGTCGACTAACATCCATTTGTACACGATTCGTTATAATAAAGTAAGGCGTATGTAAAAGTTATCGGAACGCCCATGAGAAAGCGTTCACAGACTTGTTTCGTGTCGCTCAAAATATATAAAATCACGTTGTTATGTGACAAGGCGGCAGTGAAGCACAAAATTATACATGATTAAAAATTAAAAACGAAATCTAATTTTATCTACGCCAGTGACCACATACGTAAATATATATTATTACTCATATTATTTAGATATTACATGTAGTGGGTACTTGTTTTTCATCTGACACTGAGATTTTTGGTAAACAGAAAACATTAATTTACGTAAAAACTAAACATTAAATAAATAAAAGTGGTGTGTATTTTGCATCGACGAAACAAAATTAATATATTTTCCACTGTTCTATGGTTTCAATAAAATTCGATCCAAAACGTATACAACTCAGAATGCCGGTAAGTAAAGACAATATAAACAGGAAAAAAAATTACAAATATCGAAGTAGAAATACTAAAAAATATAATAATAATACAGGTTAGAAGTTACAGGTTTTTGGTATTATGAAAAGCAATGGCCAATGACAATAAAGATTTTTACTGTACAACAATATGTATAACATACGGATAATGCACGAAGCACGCACGCGTTCTAAAAAAAAAAAAATACGATTTACGGTAGAACTATATTGACTATATTGATTTCAACTTTAAATAAATGACAACAATTTAAATCAAGACAAAGATCAATTGCAGTACAAATGAAAGAAAACTCAACGACCAAAAATTATAAATAAATATATATAAATTAAAAAAATAATAATAGTCACCGTCAAAAACCCCGAACAATAGTAAAAAAAAAAAAATAGAGAATTTTTTTTATAAAATCAAAACGAAGTGGACGCTCGAAAGGCAATTAAAATGTATAAATAATAATAAGATAAGATGCGTATGAATTTTTTCTAATTGAAAAACGGACCAACGTCAGGGCAAATTATATAGCGATCAAAAATCTCGTAAATAATTTAATTATAAAAACTAATAATAATTGTTGATCATACCGAATGAGCCATAAGTGTATACGCGGCACGAAGACTATATATATTGTACTGCATAAATAATATATATTCACTCAACTGATCTCTGTAATAAGAATTAAGTACGAATCAGTTGTATGTAAATAAAATAAAAAATAAAAATCTAAAACGGGCAACAGAGCGCAAAAATTAGGAAAAAATTAAACCGTTATAATATTATTTATACAAATTCAATTGTCGTTACACGAGCAAAGCGACAATATGTGATTGGTGCCGGTTCTGTTGTGAAAAAAAAAACTTTCCGGCTCCTGTAATAACATTTTTTAACAATTTTCATCAATATTTATTATTACTCGTATTAATAATAATAGACAGTTTTCTTGTTGGGTTATACTTATAACATTTAACGTGCAGAAGTCTCATGTACTACAAGACGTATACTATTATACAGTGTTACGAAAACGTGGAAAATGTGAAATACTTCAAAATAAAAGGTGAACATTATTTTATAATTATATATTATTTTGTCGCACATAAAACACAACAGTAAAATATTATTGCCCTTTACGTCTAATTACTAAAAAAAAAATTCTCGGCAGCTAATGAAAACAATTATTTCGACGTAAAAAAAAGGTCATAAAATCGTATAACACTTAATTAATCGTGTCTGAATATACGTATATGTGATCATAAATGTTCCTCGAAAAAAAGCGTAAATAGTTTCTAAAGGTCGGTCATTTAATATAAAATATTAATATAAATTACATACAAAAATAAAAATTAGAGCGACATTTGTTTGTAAAAAAAAAGACAGCGCGAACGAAGTTGATTCATATCGAGGACGACGTGTGGGGGCATGTTCAATGCTCACACGACGAGATTTGGTGTACTGACAAAACATTTATACACGCACCTCTCTCTCTCTCTCTCTCTATATATATACATTTATTTATAACAATGAGTACTTATATATTGGCAGTTTTGTAATAAATAAATACGGTTTTTTTGTATTTGAAATATCACACAAAATAGTTTTAAAAAAAAATATGTCGAAAATATTTTTTTTTAAATTAATTATTTCTAATAATATGCTTTCGGATATACGCTTAAATAAAATTCGTAATCGAAAATTACAAAAATTCTGACTTCGTCTAACCGATATTCATCGTGGACAGATTTGTGAAAAGGTAGAGTAAATTCACCTCAAGAATAATATTACACTTGTATTTATTGTTTATATATATATGTACAATAATTACCTATAGGTAATTGACATAATATATTGTTAAGCTATGCGTGAAGAATAATATTGGCAAAATTTCGATATTTTTCTGTTTGCAGTTAACAGTAAATTTTTTGTAAATAATAAAATTCAAAAAATAAAAATATTCAACGCTAACATGAGTAATTTGAATAATTCTCAACACGGTCATATAATATATGGGTTACTCTAGGGCTCTAGACGGTAAGTATATTGCAGTGATGACGACAATTTCTAAAACGAAACATTTGTGAGTACCGATTTTCCTCGCGGTTATGTGCATAATATAATATAATAAACAGGTAACGCGTATGCAAATAATAAGGCGAAGAAGATCATCGCACGAAGGAAATATGATAAATATGGGGAAAACTTCGTAGTCATCGGTGGGAAAATTTTTGTAAATCCTATAACGTTTGCGTGCAAATTAAACGAATTAAAAATTAAAAAATTGTAATATTCTAATAAAAATAAAATAATGTATATTATAAAAAATAACAATATATATATATATATATAATAAAATTAGTATACGTTATAAAAAAATATATATATATATATATATATATATAATTTTTTTATAATATATACTAATTTTATTATATAATATATTGTTATATTTTTTATATATATATATTATTTTATGTGCAAATTTACTTCGACGAGATAGGATCTCGTTTAAAAAGATTATAAGCATCTCATCGCTGAAGCGGGTGACTAAAAAAAACGACGAAACACGCTCCGCGGCATATTTCAAAATTCTCTCGGATGTTCGTTTTACGATTTAAAGTGTTTGTTTTTTTTCAAACAAACGACGCGTGAAACAATAAAAAAAAAAAACAACGAACGCGTCGGGGTTCATTGTAGCAACGATAATATCCTGTCGTCGGACTCCGATGAGCGAACCGATTTCGAAGTCGCGCGGAACGAGGAAACGGCGATTTCACGCGATGGACCGTTACCCGGCGCGGTTGAACAATCTCTGCGCGCCGCGGTTCTTTTATATATATATGTTACCGGCAAAATGTTGAATATAGGCATTCTATAGAATCCCTTTTACCATTTGCCATTGTATTAAATTTTAATGTTATTTTAAATTATATACATAGGCGATCTACAAAATTTCTTTGATTTCTATAGAATGCTAATGTTGTGTTAGGTAAAGTACTACGTATTAATAGTATATTTATTCGAAATAAGCTTTTTTTTAGAATTTTTATTTTATTTCTGACCATCCATGAGTAATGAAACTTCATGTAATATTTGTTCACATTTTTCATTAGATAGAAAAAAACGGTATTTTCTAAATTTTTTATTTTTTATTTTTCTTTAATTCTGAATAAAAACGGTCTGACATACTTACAAATACAACGACAAACACTCTAAGAGTGAAAAATAAAATATTTACACGACATGAACAACATATTAATCATAACATAATATTGGTAGGTACCTAATGACGATAATAAATCGCACGTGTGACGTGTGCGATAGGATAATCGTTAAGATAACAAGTGATCACCATTGGTACTCTTATATTTAGTAAATGCACTTTTCATTAAGGTACTGCTGCACTAATGTAGTATAATTTTATAGAATACCTAGGCATTATATACATTTTACACTTTTCCTATTAATTTTTGGCGTTCTATATAGAATGCCTAGGTATTTTATAGAATTTAACACTTTGCCGGTAAGACATACTACTGGAAAAACGCGCGTCCTTATAATATGACGTGTACGACCAGGCGCGTAGCCAGGATTTCATTTTTTTGGGGGGAGGGGTCTATCTAAAAAATGTTGGAAAAAAAAATTGAAAATTCAATATATTATTTGACTGGGTATCGAACAATAGGTTTTGTCAATTATTATCGAACATTTTATTCGAGACCGAAATAATATTTCGATTGAAAAATTATCGAAAAGTCACAAACAAGTAATATTATTTATTAACAATACGTTATTAAAAAAAAAATGTCTACTTATTAGTAGGAATACAATATTAATATAAGAACGAAAAAATTTCGGCGAGGGGGGCGGTCCGGACCCAATGGACTCCCTTCTTCATATACGTCACTGACCAAATACATAAGACACGAATTAGTTTTATTTTCGTTATTACGAATGACACACGATATAACATAAGGCCGATATATCCTTGGACTCGGGTGTGACTCAGTTGCACACAAAACAGTATAGGAAACGACCGTTCTACACTCGTACACGCCTAAAATATGTTTTATTTATATTACGAGTAAATAAGACGAAACGTCGTCGAAGGATCTCCGGACAAATAATAGAAATTTCTTCGGCGCGACGACCTCGGTGAGACGCGTATAATTGTGACGCGATTATTACACTGAAACGCGTCGTATTGCTGCTAATCGAACGGTACGGATTTGACGAAAACTCCGTACGCAGTACGTCTGAAAAGTTCCCGAACTAAATATCTCTGTAATCAATATAAATAGAACTCGTATAACGATAAGCAGAATTGTTCCCATTGATTTTTTTTCCTGAGAGTATACCAATCCGTCAAGTACATTTAATAAAATAGAAATATTTTTCTTCTGGCCTACTCGGCGCGAAGGACGTGTCAATAATATGAAAAAAAAAGTTCGAAATAAAACTTTTTTAAACATCTTTTTTATATTACCTCGTAAGCCTTTACAAATATTGACTACATATTGTATATTTCAACGTCATAAATAATTGACGTAAATATAGGAAAATTACTAAATTCCGAAAATAAACTAAATTCTCTTTCGTTTTTCCTTTTTTAATATGATTTTTGTTATACGCAGTATACCCGTAATTTCGTAAAACTATCTCGAGAGTCAAAATCACAAATCCATCGAGACTCGAGAGTATACCAATAATATTTTTAAAAAAATCTTGAGAGTATACGGCGTATATGTAGTATATACTCTATGAGAACATCTTTGATGATAACATCGTATACTAGGAAAGCTAACGATTATGTGTACAAAATTTCAACACGTTTGTTCACTTCAGTCTCGAGTTATAACATTCATAGGGTGTGTTCATGATGGCACCTTGTACGAGCTTGCAATATGCGAGAATAAAGAAGTGTAACTTTGTTCGACTTCAAAATCTTTTTCCGTTTCACTGAAATCGCGGGTGCAAGAAAGCAGACGCCTCTGTTCGTCGTCGGTCAAGAAGTTTGAAACGGAAAAGAGAACAAAACCTTTCGGAGATTCAATTTTTTTTTCACTTAGAATTGTACGTTTTTGCCAATGTTTAGCTCGCTTCTACTATATAATGTCCGAAGAAACATAAGATGAGGTCGTTCCGAGCTGCGTTTTCGCAACATTTTCATCGTGAACAGCTTCTGTCGGTGGCCTCAAACTTCGTTCGTCTTCATCCAACGATTCTCGTCCGTCTTGAAACCGTTTTCACACCGCGTGTATGTTATGATACGAGATTCATCTTTATCGCCGCGAATGCTCGCTGTATCATAGAATGCAGCAAGTTTCTACAGAAGATTTTTGAAGTCGAACACGGCGCTTCTTTGTCCCTCATATTGCAATCTCGTTCAAGGTACCATGAATACACCAACTGAATATTATAACTCGAGACTGAAGTGACCAAACGTGTTGAAGTTTTGAACACATACTCGTTAGACCTTCTACTACTACTATACGGTGCTTTCGTTGTACGAGCTGATTACAGAAATGTATTTTAGGAACTTTTCAGACATACCGTGTATCGAGTAAACCCGTGTATTAGATATCGAAGAAAACTTATTGAAGCGCTATACGCTACAATACTAGATTTACACGCGTTTGAGGAAATCAAAACGCGTCTATTTTAGGTACATTTCATTTTATACACCGAAGGGCGCGTAACGTTTTTTTTTTTATAAAATTCACGTGTATAGTGTACAAATATAATCCTGACATTTATATATTTGTATATTATTATATCGAATGACGCGCGCATTTCATTGCCACAGAAAAGTTTACACGACCCTAAACGGTATTTTTTTTTTTGTTATTATTATTATTATTTTTTTTTATTGATAAAACTATTATTTTCGTCGATATTACGCGTGGAAAACTGCGTTTATAACGACGTACTGACGTATGTATAGAGTGTGTGTACAGAGCAGACAAGGATCCGCGTCAAATCAACGTAACAGACTAACGTGCGCATGGGGTGGGCAACTGCCGCCCCTCGTGCGAGTTTATTTACATATAACAATAATAATTTATACTTCGGTAAGTAATATTAAAAAAAAAAAATGTATTTCAATTGCAGTGCTCGTGGATAGCAAGGGTCCGGCAGCAGAAGAGATTATACGTATACTCATATATATATTAATGATGTATTCGAAGCAATACAAATATTTTGTCATTATTCCAGTAACGATGAGTTGCGTTGCGAAACGTTTTTTTTCTAAACTTAGTTTAAATAAAGTTGAGTAATACGAGCTCGATTACCAAGGCCGTAGCCAGGGAGGGGTTTAGGGTTCGGATCCCCCCTTCGACATTTTTTCTTAAAATAAAATTTAATGATTTATATTCTATTATTAGTTTATTATTTTTATTTTATTTCATATTTATACTCTCAGCCTTCCCTAAAAATTTTTGGTGGCTCCGGTCTTGTCGCGACTACTATCGAATTGGCGTACAACAATATTAATTATTGACGATGTCAAAAATAATGTATAGGAACAATTAAGACATTAAACTCATTCGCGGCTGAAAGAAAATTGGCATTCTATAAATTGACAAAAATTAAAAACACATTTGTTTTCAAACGTTTTTTCCGGTTTATTTTTATTTACTACACTTATTTATACGTGTATTATATATAATATTATATAATGCAAATTACAATTTACGAATAAAGTGCGCGCTCGCGTTTTTTGTTTAATGTCTGTATATCTGAACGTGTAGACAATTTTAGGATAGCTTTTCGAGTGCAAGTTCATCGTTAATTTTTTCATTGTTTTATGAAGAGTCAATATATACTTTGAGGATTTAAAAAAAAAAAAATGTTATTGCCCCTCAAGCCAGCAGCAAGGTCTGCTGCGCACGCCTATGAGCGTACATACTACGATTAAAAAAAAAAAAAAAGAACGATCCGTTCGTTAGGGTTTGTTCGTTAGTTATTTGAATTTTTTCTGTTTTTTTTTACGATCTGCAGTACAATACAGTAACTAAAATAATTAAAACGCGCGTGTAACGCGTAGTGGGTGCAATGTACCTACACGACAGAGACTTTTTCACTCTTTATTCGTCGAATTATGGCGTAAAAAAAAAAAAATATGTACACATTGTACATAAAAAAAAACCAAACGCACACGTGCCCGCCGCGTATTGACGCTCGGTGACTTGCTGTGATGGCCCGTTTATAATATTTACCAAAACTCCGAGAACGCGGACATATATAGTCTCCACGTAAATGTTTTAATTAAATTAAACATAACACTAATATTTATTATTATTAGCAGTGGCATAGCCAGGATTTTTATTCGAAAGACGAGAGCTGAGGCTGATAATTAATTTAAAACTAAATAATTAATACGTATAAAAATGATACCTACAAAAAAACTGATTATTTATTCATTTCGGAGAAGGGGGCTGCAGCCTCATCAATCCCCCCCTGGCTACGCTTCTCATTATTAGCTAATATAATATGACGCGCGTACAATCAGAACGAGATAGACACATATTATCTATACCGATTTCAACGAGAGCGATACGACTCGATTTGTTGCACGCACGGAGGCGACAAATAAATAAACCACTTAAAAACTTAAAATAATATTATGCTTGCGAATATTATAATTTTTTTCTTTCTATAAGCATACATGTTAAACAATAAAAATTGGATGAAAACTATACGAAAATTCTGAAGTTTAAATTTAATAAAAAAATATACTTGTCTTCAATATGATTACGTAGCTGAGCTAGAATAGAAACGATGATAACAAAAATGTAATAAAAAAAAACAATACCTATTTGTTACAAGTCATGTATACTCCAACAATTTAACCAGAAAATACATTATTATGCACCGATTGTGTAATTTAATTAATAATATAAATATGTGTTAACATTTTGTTTGATAATGCGCGCGATATAAACTAAAAAGTATATTTAAAAAAATATATTTATATATTACTTACTGAGTGAAAAATATTATATAAATTTTATTATAAAATTATCAATTACATAATTACATAATTTTATGTACCGAGTTTCTGACGACGACAATAATGAATTTTTCGACGATTTTTTTTAGAGTCGTTCCAAATACTTCTCCTAGTGTCCCCACATTTTTTCCATTTTTTTTTTGTCTGAGGAAGAGATGTATTTTATTTAAATGTTACGGGTTTTCGGCGAGGCGTTTCAATAATTTTTAAGATTTTTTTTATAAATAATTACATTTTTGTTCAACACTGCGCACAATAATAAGCTAGTATAATAAAAAAGAAAATCGCAAAAATCAAAACAGTTTAGTTATTATTTATGTAGATCATCTCACAAGTGTAAAAAAATTTCCAATCATAGTAAACGACGAGTACGCGTGATATATTATTTCTATTATTGTAAAATTATAGTATTGAAAGCATGTTGGCACACACAATCAGCTATTGTGCGCGAAACAAATTTAATCCACGCCGTTTTATACGCTACGGAGCTGGTATAATATATTATATAAAAAAAAATCATTTAAACCGCATGTGTTATAATATGACACACCAGCTATTTTCATATAAAATTTATTAATGATTCGATTTGGATTAAATTCATAAGACAGCGATTGTTCGAGACGAATAAATTACACGTGCCTATACGATAATTTGCAGTGATATGCGCGGACAAACATTTTTTTTTTTTGACAAAAATTATAACAATAAATGTACGCGCGTCTTTGGGACACGAAGACGACGACGACGACGACGGTTGGAAATGTCATCGACGAGGAATATTGTATACGAATACAATTAATGCGTTTTCCGGGGAAATAATTATTCCGCGGTTAAAAAACTCTAAGATTTAAATATCGAATTTATAGGCCGTAGGAAAATTTCAACGCGGCGGCCCGGTCGTTAAAAAATAAAAAAACACTTTATACGAAACGTGTAAAGGGGAAAAATCAATGTTCCAGCGGCTACGACCCTCCAGCCGAGTCCTTTATATTCGTTGTCGACTGTATAGGTACCTATATATTATAATTGTTTATATATACCTTATATACGCATACCAGGTATAGTACATATACCTGCTTCGGTTAAAATATTCATGCGATGAGCTGCTTATATTTTTTTCCAGAACTATTTTCAACTTTCCCCCCATCACACGAATAAATGCAAAACCCTCGATTCGTATTATTATATGTGTACACAAAATAACGACACGCGGTAGGCCGTTTTTGTCGATAGCCAAGCCCCATTGCATGTCTCGGGAACCCTCTTATATAAGTCTCACTATGCGCACGAAGAAAAAAAAAACACATAGTTTAGTTTCTGAGGCCCGAAAATGCAGGTAATAAATACCTGCAGCGGCGTAACGCGAACACGAAACTTAAACAGGCACGAGTAAAGTTCACATTTCCCTAAAACGAGTATAATTTCTGCAAAATTGCGCGCGTGTGAAAATGATAATATAATAATCAATATATAAAGCAGTATAGCGGTTTTTGCGGGGTGAGACAAATGAGGCATGGTAGTCTAGTAGAAATTAAAAAAATATATATTTGGTTCTTTTATATACAATTCGGAATTAGTAAATATTTGAAAAAAAGTACATACAGGAATGGGGATTATTTAATTTTTCACAAGACGTTGCATAAGACGCGAACACGTAAAATAATGTGAAAAACGCCGCCAAAGACAATAATAATAATAATAATAATATTAATAATAATCGGTCGCTTCTATAATGAAGGCATTCAAAGTATATTCTGCAACTCGGCGACATGTCCTAGCCGGTCGGGACTGGTCCGTTGTTTTATCATTGTCGCTCGTATAAATTGAATGTTTTATTTAATTCCCCTTGTAAAATTTGTTGTGCGTATTTCGTACTGCTCATAGTGTTCTCGGTATTTTATTTTTGACTTTAATATACCTGTAAGTATAGGGTTGCAAGACGTTTCGGTTTCACCATTGTCCCGGCCGCTCACATTCGTTTTGTCTCCCGATTATTAGGGGGCCGGCAGAATAGAAAATAAGCTTTTATTTTATTATTAATAATAATAATGCACGTTTGATAATCTAACTTGCAGTGAATTTCTACGAAAAAATAGACTTACACAACGTTTTTGGAAAAAAAAATTCATTCATACGAAACAACAGTAGTCAGTTTAATGTATCGATTGGACGAGTTGAATATGTAAATAAACCAAACGATGTGTCAAATGGGTTACTGTTCTTTCTACTTGCTATATTCACGTCGAATATTATTGATTTTCATTTCACATCTATTGACTATATTTTACTTACTTTTAGAATAGCGCAGCGTGTAAATTTTTTGTTTTTCTACGACCGTACGGAAGAAAAAAAAATTTGTTAAAAAAAAATGGTCATTATCAACATGTCCCGTTTCGGTGATTTCAAAACCTTATCTATAAGTATTTAATTTTCATTCGCTTCGGTGTGAAAAATAAATGCGAAAACCGTCACTGATATATAAAGTATACACATTTTACAGTTTACATACCGTATACGCGGTATAATATTCTATTGTACAGCTCGAATTAAAATATTACGGTTCACACATCACGCGCGTCCACGAAAATTAATCATTTTTCGCATGTTTTTATATAGAGGGGAAATTTAACGCTCGTGTAGGGGACACGCGATATTACCTTCGGACAATTATCATTATTACGCTATACTCTGCAGTACAGCGTGCGCGTCAACCAGAATTTTTTCAAGGGGGGGAGTCTATACTATTGTTTCAAAAACAGACATTTCAATTAAAGAAAAAAAAAATCTGGTATATCTGGTTACTATAAATTTCAATACGTTTTTCACGAAAGTATATAAATCAACGTTTATCATAATATTATAAATACGCGTATAATATTAATATTATTTATAATTTTCATAAAAGTTTTATTATATTATATTTGAATCATAATATATGAAAACGTTTTTAAATGTGAAATTTTTAATCGGGGAGGGGCACGCCCGTGCTGTACGGCATGCGCGTCAACGTAAAACGTAGTAACAGAAAACGATTTTGATATTTTCGTATATAATCTTTTTTTTTTATCTTAACATATTTTTAAAAAAGTATATTGTTGACGAAATAATATCCCGAGAAAAAATAAAAATTAGAATATATATATATATATATATACGTTCCTTCTAATCAACGCGTATATAATATTATGATGTACGAAAAAGGTATAATTGCGCGATAGTTATAGTCATATACGACCTGTTTTAAACGAACAATTGCCAAAGCTTAAAATAACGCCTTTGTTGTTTATTTATATATATATATATATACGTCATATAGTTGTGGTTTGTAGGTTCGTTCGTAAAATTCCAATCGCATATAATATACAGTCGTGTATATATTATGTCTATTCAATATATACGAACGTAATGCGTTTTATTAAAACGGATTCATTTGCCTACATGTATATATAAAGATTATTAATTAATAAGAAAAAAAAAGCGAGAAATGTATGTAAGATTATTTCAAGAATAAAGCGGCGTATCTGCAGAGCAGGACATAGGGACATTAAAAAAAAAACTAAACGTCGTAGGACCCCCGAATTTTTCATTTCATTTACGACCTCGAGCCTAACGTTTTCAAGAATTCGAAAAATATTTAAAAAAATAAT
Source organism: Slavum lentiscoides (assembly GCA_032441835.1). Taxonomy (NCBI): domain Eukaryota; kingdom Metazoa; phylum Arthropoda; class Insecta; order Hemiptera; family Aphididae; genus Slavum; species Slavum lentiscoides. The sequence goes on from CM063708.1 coordinate 15,541,376, forward strand.
AATCTATCGATATTTTTCATCTCGGAATGATATTAAAATTATCGTGAAAACCGAAAATGTTTCGAAAATAGTTTTTTTTAACACCCAAATACGCGCGTTATATTACTCGTCCTTGGAATTCAAATCCACACTTTTTTTTTTTATTGGAGCACGATGCAATATCACATTATAGCCAGTGTAGAATTTATATAGATACAAATAGATACAATAGCTATTATTATAATACATATATTATATAAATTACGAGTTTTCTTTCCGCGCGCAGCACACAGATATATATATATATATATATATATATATATATATATACAATAGAATTTTTTTCACCATTATAATTTTCTGCGCGCGCTCTCTTCGAGACGTGTGATATTATTATACGAGTTTATAAATAAAATTGTCGACGATGTTTACTACTATTCTATATACTACTACGCAAGGCGATTTCGCAATATTTCGCCGACCAGGAACCCGAATTTTTTTTTTTTTTATTGGCGTTTCTTTAAAGGTTTTATTATATATAGGTATATAAACCGTATAAACGTTTTGTCGAAATTTTACTCATTAAAAAAAAAAAAAAAATTAAATAAAATTATTGGCTTACACATATTATATAGCGCAGTATATAAAATCGTAACGTATAATATATTATCCGAATAATAAATAATATGCGCTTGCGCGTTGTACGTAAAATATCATACGAAACGATAACGAGAAATTATATTTTCTTTATGGCGCATAAATCACTCGAATTCGTACACCGACATATTGTTACTGCTGTGATACCGAATCGGCGGTACGTCGGAGGAAAAAAAATAAAAATTTTTCTCTTCTGTTTTTGACGAATCTTTCGAAAATTCGCGATTAATTGACCTACCTATATATACGATTTACAGGCGAAATTGCTTAATCGATTTAAACAAATCATTTTAATATCGAAAAAACCGACGAGACAGCTATTATAATATATATTATATCGCGTGGTATGCGTTAATGGAACGTTTTGGGGATCGTCCAATCTCCTGCAAGTTCGTTTCGATTCATTTAGCCGCGGCGAGTCTCTCATCTCGTCTCTACACCAGCCCGTCTGCGGCCGTAGTATAACTGGTACACTACACGTTACAATAATTATTACGACCAGCAATGTGTTACGTTTATTAAAATATTATACGCGCGTATAATATATTCGGCTCGAAACGTTTTAATACTATAGGTTCCCGTTCGGGGAAAAAAAAATGTTGGTTGGCTGAAAACGAAATGAATCGGTGGAAATAACCGCCTGTTGTAAAAATTACTGGAATATATTCAACGCGGTGCGAGTATATAACGCGCAGATATCTGCGCGTTTGACCGCGGGACAAAAATTGTCCTTGCGTTGGAAAAAAAAATATAAATAATCTGCCAAAAATAAAAGCAAATAATATAACGAAAACGGTAGGTATACCTATAAAATTATAATAATTAATATCGTATACGGTTAACGTATACTAATGTTGTTTTCTTTTTTTTTTGCAAAATCACCAAAGACGTTCTATACATTTTCTTAATCCGAAAGTAATTAATAGTATTGATAAATCACATCGCGTATTGGTAAAAAAAAAAAAATGCTTGTATTAAAACCGCCACGACTTATTATAGTTTAAACTCAAAAATTACAATATTTATATACGCCGGGCGTGTTTTTTTTTTTTTTTACAAATATAATTTAACACGCGGAATAAACCGTGTGTGTTGAATTTTCGGGGCGTTAAAATATTATGAATAGCGTAAATTTCAATAAAAAAAAAAGAGAAATCTTTCGTGAAAATTCGGACGCTTAAAGAAAACCTTTTTACGGATTATTAACTCAAAAAAAAACCGTAACGCGTATTATATAATATTACGAACTATAATAGCTTATATATATAATTTCGTTTCGGTCGATACAAACGGCGGCGAGTCGAGAAAAATGTGTTTTAAATTGTTCTATTAAATAAAAAATTTCGACCGCGTAAACATCTGAGTAATAATAATTAACGAAAATTAAAGAAAACGAATTATTACCTCGTCTAAGACGACGCGTTGTCGCGTATATAATAATACTTGCGTAACACTCTTCGGCGAGACGTGTGTGTGTGTGTGTGCAGTACGTAGGTGCGCGGAATCACTTAAAAAACCGATCAGAAACGACTTGAAAACGTAGAAAAAAAATAAGGGGAAAAAAAACGACGACCACGGTGTGTCGTAGCAATTCCGAACGGTAAACGACTGGCGCGTAAAGAGCACGTGACGCGCGGACGACCGGCTGACGACTGACACGGACACGCGCGAGTCGCCGCCGACGCCGCACAAAGAATAACACACACACGATACGTCCTATACCGCGGTTAGGGTTAGCGTGGTGGTGACACGGAGGAGGTATGATAAATATTATTGTTGCGCGCGCGCGACGAGAAAGAGCGACGGGAGACGGTGGCGGTGACACGGACAACAAGAAGAGAGAGACAAAAGACGGCCGTGACCGCTTACCGCGCGCGAACGCGTTTCCCACACAGCCGGTTCCGCGGCCGCCGCCGCGCGATCGCCCGATGCCGGACGTGATGTAGCAGCTGTTTATCAACTGCAGGCCACTGCACTATACAAACGGCAGGGCCGTTTTTTTTTTTTTGGGAGCGAACAGGCCCTGGGCCTCGCGCTTAAAAAAAAATGAAAAGATTTTTTTTTTCGAAATCTGTGTTTTGACGTCCCCGCGTTAATCATATTGTTGCGCCTAAAAAAATTTAAAAAACTTGGTTTAGAGCTTTTTTTATTTTTATAAAATTCCGATCAACACGATTCAAAAAAAAAAAAATTTATATTTCGATATTTTTAAGTCGTATGGAAAAAAGGAGAAAAGCCTGTAGTCTTCAAAATTTCTTATCGAATAAATTTAATTAATAAAATTAGTTTTTACACTTCAAACAGAATGATGTGTTCAATCGTTTTTAATCATTACAACATAATGGACGGTATTAATTATATATTCTGCCGATACAAAACGTTTATTTTAATCACTATCGTAAATAGAAATTAATATAATTAATTTATAAGGCCTCGCGAATAATTTTGTCCTGGGCTTCGCGAGTCTTGAGGAAATACTTATTTTTTCGCCCTGTCTCTCGCGAGAAGAAAACGGTCCGGTCGAATTATGAAAAAGAAAAAAAATCGCGTTGCATAAATTAAAATTATATTCACAATATCCGCGAAAAACGAATTTCAGAACATATAATGCGTGCACTGCAGCTGTGGTTATCTTGTCCGGGGGCAGGCAAGGCGCAGTGAATTTTAAAACTTTTTACTGACCCGAAATTAAACATTTTGTGATCGAATACGCGTATATAGTAGTTATATTAATATGTAGTCTAATAGTTTTTTTTTTTATTACTATTCAATTATTTTAACATTAAAAATCCCACTTGCGCGCATTGTCGAATTTCTTAACCATGTCAAGAAATTCGAAAGCAAAATACATTCCCCATCCCCCCACCAGCATTACACATGCAGTAATTGTATAAACCGATTAAAATCGTCAAAGGTTTATGTGTATAGTCGTTTCTCAAAATGCGAATTTATAACAAATAGCCGTCTTCCTCTTCTTTTTTTTTTTCTTAAACGTTTACTATATATATTTATATTTATACGACTCAAATATGTACGATGCGTATGATGTTTGTAAAATAATAGTATTCGAATTTTCAACGAAACAAAATATATATTTGTACAAAAACCTGCAGCGGTATAAAAAAAAAAATTGAAGAATGTTTAATTGATAAACAAAAAAAAAAATTGTTTACATCGAATTATTGTGTACGCGCGCGAAGCCTATAAATTATTATACCAACGTGTTATACGTATACTCATCAAAAACGAAACCTAAATTTGTTTAAAATTGTCTTCGCTCGTTAATAACATATTATTTATATTCAATCGACAAAATATGTATAGAGGCACGCCAAATTTCAAACGATGACAACAATTTATTGCGAATTGTCCAAACAAAGAATAGTCTCGTATCCGACCGAATCAAAACATTTTTTTACAATTTATTATACCAAGCAATACGACTCTTGTACTTCGCGCAATGTTCTTAAATAGATCGTTGTTGGGGCTATTTTCGACTTGACATTGAAAAAAATAAACATTCCGACGGAATAAACGCGAACATTGTGTACATTTTTTTACACGCGACCATAGGCGGAAATAAGGGGGGCTTAGGGGGGCTAAGCCCCACCCCCCAAATATCTTATAATTTGTATGTATTTTGGATATTTGACTAATTATGACTGATGTTAAAAATGTTAGCCCCCCCCAGAAAATTTAATAGATTTCCGCCTATGCACGCGACACTGTATGTGTATACATTGTTCGAAATGAGGAAAATTAAAGAAGAGGAGCTCTGTAACATATACACTGCATGCAAATACATCGGTACATGTATATGTCTTGAATATATCTCATTTATTTTTTACACGTGACAAAAAGTTACCTATAGCTTAGTCCTCGTCTTCTCGTAAGCCGGGTCCGCACGGTGAGAGTAAAACGTGATAGTTACTATCACGAGAGTGTACGAGAGTTTACTGTCATTAGAGAGTGTCCACGCGTTGATAGTTGAGTACGATAGTAAATTATCTATTACAAAAATGTCTGTGACCTTATGACAATGCTTTCATGTTTCGTCTCTCCAAGAAAGTAAATTAAAATGTCGGAAATTAATTGCGCTATGATTAAATTATAGTTACACAAATAATTAAATGAAAAAGATGTTCACCGAAAAAAAACGTATCTGGGTCAAGGAATGGATTATGCGAAGAAATATATCAGGAGTATCGAATTCATTGATAAGAGAGTTGGCTGTTATAAGATCCTAGAAGTTATTTAAACTTTCTTAGGATTAATTGAAATATGTTCAATAGAAAAATATGCTCTCGTGATAGTGAAAAAAGCGCGATAGTATATGTTTCCACGGTGATAGTTGATACCACTCTCACGAGAGCTGATACTCTCAACTATCATGCGTGCATGACAGTGCGAGAGTCGCTCTCGTGAGAGTGCGATAGTCACAATCGCCCTGTTCACACGATGATACTCTCATGATAGTAACTCTCGCGATAGCAACTATCACGTTTTACTCTCACCGTGTGGACCCGGCTGTACCTATAGACATATTTATATCTATAGACGATGTATATCTATCATAGATGACATATTAACATATGGACTGCGCTTTCCTACCCCCCTGCCTATGTAACTGTGTCCGCAGGATAAACTATTCCCTTTGGAAGAAAAAATTTGATAAATTTCAATTTTTCCATGGAATTTCACAAACCACTTTATTACCAAATATTACCAAATTACCTATCAGTAATGAAGACAGTTCACATTTAGAAACTTTGTGAATGTTAAGTGTTCTTAATGACTGATTATCACTAATATCATGGATGAAACATTTTTACACTTGTTTTATTTTCCATAGGGAATAGTTTTCGTTATCACGTGATGCGGACGCCAATTCCTAACGAAGCGCAGTCCATATATTAATATGTCTATGATATCTATATATATATATATGTCTATATATCTATAGATCGCGTTGCCATCGCCGTTCCAGTGTGACTGGCAACGACGGTATAGAAGTGGGGGGACCTGTCCGGGTGGTGAGTGGAGAGGTTCATGACGTCATGGTAACGCTCTCGGTGTCGCACAAATTCATAGAATGACCCCAGCCATAAGACATGTACATGTCAAAAAAAAAAAAAAATACCGCACAGCGGATGGACGACAAATTCGACAATAATTTCCGGACGCGATCTAACCCACAATATGTACACAAAGTCCTGCGTTACACTTATATTGTAAATCTGCAGAAATCTATTGTGCCCCGATTATATACTGTACAGCAATAATACGTATAATATATAAACCTTAATTATTATTATTATTTTTTTTTTTTTAAATAATCGCGCGTTTTCAATTGTCTATACGTGTTTTTTTTTTTTACATAAAAATAATATATTTATACACGCGATCGGATATAATATATACAGTAAATATAGTACGGATGATAATAATATATGGGCCGTTTATATATTGTATATAATATAGCACCGCCGACGCCTATAATAATAATTGATGCGTCGATTGATATAACGAGATAGTATATCGAAACGATTAAAAAAAAAACACCTAATTAATTTTAATTCGCGTATTATATATTATAAACACATTTACACGAGCTAAATATGCGTATATGGTTAAAATTTAAATATATATATATTGATGATAATATACCGCGGTTTAAATTATAAATTAGTAATATATATTCTCCGCGTCGGAAACGAAAAAAAATAAACCCTCCCCCCATTTATATTTCGATTTTTTTTTATATATTCGTGTATATATAAATACGCGCATCAGAGATACGTATCAGCTGCAGATATTAATAATTAAATTATTAAAAATAATTCAACGATACGCGCGGATATTATATATAGGTACTTATTACCGCGGTTTTAAAATTGTATTAATACCGCGGCGATGGTATCTTCCAAACAAAAAAAAAAAGTTCTTAATTAATATTGTTTGCAATCGAAAATGTATAAATATATAAGTGCACACGCATATACACGTGTATATAGTAATGTTTTTTACGAGGACTTTGTTAACGAACGTTAAAAAAAAATTGCTGAATTTAAAAAAAAAATAAAAAAATAATTATAGTAGTAATAGCACGGATTAAACGAATTCATCATAGCTGGTATATGATATTCGTCTAATCCGTTTGGTGGCAGTGGTCTTAAACGAGAACTGAAAATCCTCTAAACGCGAAACTACGAAGCACAACGGCTTCGATATCAATAATTCCGAGACTGACACGCGGCTCTGCAACTGTACAATGTCGTCGTATCTAAATATGTATAAAAAAAAAAAAAATTGTTTTTTTCTTTTCTTATAGCGTGGGTCGAATTTAAACGAACGTCGTAGTGTATTTACACGTGTTATTACGATATTTCAGTGTGTACTATACGCGCATACGGTGCTCGTTTCACGTCCATTATTATTATACTTTAATTACGTTTAATTTCAGACGATTGTCGTCGTTGACTATATACGCTATACGCAGTAATTATTATTTTCAAACGGCTATTTACGCCTCGCCTGTATATAATATGACGCATCCGTTTCGAGAGTACATAATACTAATATTGTGTTACGCGAAAATCCATCGCAAAAAAAAAAAAAACGAAGAAAATCCATCGCTTTGAAACGATTTAATTTAGTTACAATAACCGTCGAGATACGAATTTCGTGTGATGGACCTGTCAATAATATTCGGCAACGCCTTGCGTTCAAGTCGAATCGCACGCGCCCGAAACGTTTCCTCGACGTTTCCCGACATACACCGCGCTTTTCCCGCTCCACTATTACTTGTATTACACTAAAATTATTCGCGTTTGCGTTCCGAATAAGGCTGCAGGTCTTATTAAACCCGTCATCCTCGCGGTTTAAGTCTAAAATTTAGCCATAAATCGTGCAGGGGCGGATTTAAGGGGGGGAGGGCGAAGGGGGCAATCGCCCCCCCCATCGGGACGCGTCTTTCTCATTACGTTAAAATATAAGATTTATGTCAAGATTCACGTTCCAAATCAGAATTGCTACCAATCGTTTAGATAATAATGGAAAAAAAGTCTAATAAGTGTTTTTTTTTTTTAAATGTCGGAATGTCGTCGGCAGCAGCCATAGGCGTGATTAGACTTCATCCACAGTGGCAGCCTAGGTATAGTGCGACCGACGTTACCTATAAACCGAAAAAAGCAACCTTAAACCCAAGGCCATAATTTTTTTAAGAGAGTATAAGTCCTCCCCCCCCCTCTAATGAAATTTTTAATAAAAAAAGTCTGTATTATCTATTTGCGATTAATAATGTACAGTATTTTCATTACCTACCTTTGAATTTCTAAAAAAATAATTCATATAAATATTAACAGTTATCCACGATCAACAAACGTATTATATTGCGATAACGACAAGGATTATAAAAATTCGACAATACTACCTAATTCTTTTGTACATGTCTGTATAACAACGTATAAAAGACGTTATTTTTTTTTAAGTAAAAGTTGTAATTTATTTGTCTTAAAATTCGGTCGACCGGCGCCTTTAAAAAATTGCAGGGGCAGCCCAGGCACTCTAGGCTGCCACCGTAGACACGCCTATGGCAGCAGCTGCTTGTGGTTTTGACAGTCATGTTAAAGCCACCATCCGGCGCCCACCGGCATCATAATACGTCACTTAATCTGCAGTAATCACTACCGGTATCACAGGCCGTCTGACAATTAGACATAGATAATATTATATTTTTTCATTCATTTAACGTGCAATTGCATTAATATCCGTCGATGATAAGCACAAGACGTATGACAATAGAAATGCCGAATCATTTTCAATATTTTATAAAACAAAATCGATAACAACTTTTCGGAATTATTATATTATATACCAATAAATTGCTATAAAATATCATTGGTTGTAGGTATTGTGTGTTTCTCTCCGTGCAATATTCGCCCCCCGTTGGCGAGCAGTAAAACCCGCCCCTGAAATTGTGCCAGCCCATTATATATATACCTCGCATGACAAACGACAAACGAAATTTCGCCGTTTTCTATCTTCATCTTACACACACGAAACATAACAAAATAGACGTTTCCTATACTTCCTGTAACGTACCGATCGATCTAGTGGTGCGTTAAGGATTTTGAAAACAGATTTGTAATTCCTCGTGAATTCCACTATAGAACGATTTTCCCATTTCTTTTTTTTTATCCTAAGACTTTCAAAAATTTATTATTAACATTTTTTTTTTTAAATTTTAAATTAGTTCGATTAATTTTTTAAGAATTTAAGAAAAAAACAATTAAAAATGTGGGAAAATCGATCTCGAGTAGACTTCACGACGAATTCAAATCTGTTTTGAAATTTCTTATCGCACCACTAGATCGATCGGTACGTTGGAAGCAAGAAACGTCTATTTCGCCATGTTTCGTGTGTGTAAAGGCAAAAGGCTCTCATACACGATCAATATTTGATATTGACAATATTATTATTTATTGACCGTGTGTTGGTTATATTGAAGATTCCTTCAATGTATTGAAGATATCTGAACGGTTTTGATACTTATTGACGGGTCGTCAATAAAATTGTGTCCTATCATCAGCTGTTATCACTTTCTCTTGGGTTCTGTAATCCGTAATTCTTTTAAAAGGTTTTCGTGTGTGTATTGATTTCGTTTTTGTAGCCAATTTTTTTACCCAAAACCTCTTTTTACGTTTATTTTTTTTTTCGTTTACAATTAGGGCAACAGCAAGAGCAATAATAGCATTATCACTCGACGTGATTAATCAAAATAAGTAAAAATCAGATATAAGCTCACTATTTTGTACAAATACAAAGTTATCACAGATAATAATAAGACTCGCGGGAGGAGAGTTTTTTTTTGGAACCGATTGAGTGTTGATAAATAAATATTGATCAATATTATTGACATGTTAGTGGCTAGTGTTCAATAATAGAAAATTGCCGATAATATTATTGATCGTGTATGGGAGCCTTAAGACGAAGAGAGAAAATGCCCGCTTTCAATTCCCGTAATTCGGAAAAAATCAAATTTTTGACCGTACGCTTCATTGACGTCGCGCCATCTAGCGGTGTTCGGTCGACAAGCGTCAGACAGCTAAACTTCGGATCTTATATAAATCGTGTAACGAATGAATATTAAACAAAACTACGAGGATAAAAAGAATTAATATCAACAGATCACGCCGAGAAAACAATACTATATAATTCCCGAGAAAAATATTTTTGTAAATATAGCGATTTCAACGAAACACGTCAAACGTTTCGCACTCTCAAATGTTGTATTTTCACAAATAAAAACAATGTCATCTTCGGATGATGAAATATTTTAACGTTGTACTTAATTGAACAAGAACTAGAAATAATGAAACACTTAAAATAGATTATTACTATTAGAGGGGGACGGGGGAAATATCGATTACATCGTTATAATTCGGCGTTAAGAGTATGCAATTTAACTACTTCAATGGACTCGAGACGGGGTAACATAAGTAGGTACGGCTGATTGGTTTCCGGCAATCAATATATTGTAAAATGAACAATTTTTTTTTCATATATTACTTTGGAAATTTCAAATTTCTTTGTCAGGCAAAGTACAAAAAAAAACATCCCGGTTCGTTACGCTGTATTAATGTAATAATAATATTGTTACGTTATAAATTATAATAATAAAAAAAAACATAAAAGTCGACCATTAATCAATAACACGCGATGATTTCCTCCTCGTGTTCCTATACAATATAACTTACAACCAAGTAATTTAAATGGTTAAAATTCATAATTTTGGGTGGTACAGGTGGCCGTGTGGATACTCGGACAGGAGTTTACTTAACGCCTTACAATAAAATATATAATAGAAATTAGGTAATAATATTTGAATAACGCTATACGCACTATATGTCGTATATTTAAAGAGAAATGGAAGGGTCGCAATTTGCTATATAATAAGCGTATACATGATTAAGGACAGGGGGTAGGTACTAAATGTTATTTTAAAACTATAGCAGCCGTTATATAGTTTTTTTTTCTTTCGATAGTCGCCACTGACAGGGCCGGATTGGGGCCCAGAAACTTACCGAGCACAATAATTTTAGCGACCCATTAAACTTATAAGTTGTCCATATACATAGGTACGTAGATAACGTAGCATTGTATTATTATTTATGTTTAAAAAAAGTTTTAATATTAACTAGATATTTTAATAAGCGGCCTACGTATCAATCTCAGCGCGGTAGCTCGCCGGCCCAATCCGGGCCTGGCCACTGAGCGTCTATACATAAATCGTAGATAATCTGCACTTCATAAAGCGGTCAATATAGTCCACTCGTTTGAATCAATAATAAGATATTAATGATTATATCAGCGATTCCTTCTCGATATGCAGTAAAACATTTTAAAAAATACTGACAAAAAAAAGAAAATTAATAGCAGCCAATATGAGCAAGTATATAGAATTCACCGTTATCTCGCATATAACGAAATAAATTGCAACGAAATGATGCAGCTGATGATCTTGTAACTAAAATAATTTTTTTTTACTGCACCGTTATATTATCCTTTTCCTTCTTTTATCGCGTCTATTCCTAGGAGGGAAGTTGGCTCCTCTTCTATATAAATATTTACACGCGTGCCAGCTCGGAACAAGTCAACTGATCGCCATACCACCATTCCCCAAGATTCTTTCTTTTACCGTCTCCTATTGCGTGTCTTGCCTGATGGGATTATAGTAAATTTATATTTATATCGTCTCTTATATGACGATTCGCGTGCCTCAATCTCGCGTCGTTCATTTACATTATCCGTAGTTTACGCGTTATACTGTTTGTCCAAGTATCCTGCAGTTCGTCGGTATATACCCTATAATAGCACAAGGAGTCCTAGGGAGATCCTACGGAGTGTTTTTTTCACTCCAGGGATGCTCCTCCAATGATCCGAATAGCCTATCCTATATGGAGCTCCAAAGTGGGACTCTTCGGGAACATACAACTTGGACTCCAGGTTAGTTCCTAATAATATAAGTAAGTATGTAAGTATATTACTGAATATGTTACTAAGTACCCAATCAAATTAACTAATATATTAATATACGATTTATAATCATATAATATTAATATGTAAATTAACATTGAATTATAATGAGTCAATTTAGTAGGTACTCCCTTGGAGTTCCAGTGAACTCCAATTCAGTATTCCTAATTGGGAATAATATCGGATAATTAAGAACACGTTTAGTAGTCCTGTGGAATCCCATACCGTACTTCATATTAGGAACAAAACTGGACCATAATGAGCAATTTTAGTACTCCCTCGGATCTCCTTTGGACTCTAATATATTCTACTCCTATTTGGGAAGGTACTGGGAGACTCCCGTATGCCTCCGGGACTCCCAGTGCTATTAGGGTATATCCGCATTTCAAACGATTGTAGAGTTTTTTAAGTGTTAATTTTTTTCAGACTCCAACTTTCCAGTATATATATATAATATAGCAGTTTGAGGCTCGGGTCTGCAGATGAAGTTGTGAGCATTATAATTTCATTTCCGCATCAAATCCGTTCTGTTCTTGACAAGATTTCTCGCTGCAGCAGCTGGCGGTCTGCTATGTTTGATTTTTAACCATTATTGTACCTTATTGCAGATACTCAAAGTGATTTGATTTCATACGTTCTCCATTCGTAATAATATTTGGCGGAAAACATTATTCTAACGTATATTTCTCTCTATCTATGTAAGCAATTAATTTAATCCGGTAATAAGAAACGTTTGGAATTCCATACAATATATATAGTCGCGTCTACAATAACTATAAAAACGTTTAAAGCAAAAAAAAAAACGACTATCGGGAATAGAAAATGATTTTTATAGATAGGTATACGAAAATAAACGAACGTTTTTTTTTTTTTATTAATTTTTTTTTGCTTTATTTTTATCAATATAACAATAGTTTGTTTTACACCGATACACATAATACATTTGACATTTTTTTAATTTTTTTTTTTTTTTAATTTTACCTTTTCCGATTATCCACAATACACGAATAATCTCTTTTTTTTCTCTCTCGTTTACAACACTCGACATTTAAAAATTATATAACACAATATATTATCTACTCGTATTGTATATATTATAATGTTATTTATATAAACTTTATTTTTTTCGTATATAAATGCTATTAAACGCGCGAAAACGGAAAAGAAAAACCAAACTTGAACACGTATATATATTATAATATAATTTGTTTTTAACAGCAAATATTTTGTACCAAAATTTTTTAATATTATTTATTTATTTTTTTATTTTTTTGGGGGGGGGGAGAGAAGAAGGGCGGTGAAGAAGTGAACAATATATATATATATATATATATTTATACATAAAACGTATAACAAATTTTAACTGTCCGCGCGTGAATTATACGCGTATATCTGGAGGAGACAAAAAAACGTTTAAAAAAAAAAAAAAGAAAAGTGAAACATAATCAAAGGTTGCACTATATATATATATAATATATAAGTATTAATATATTGTAATTTAAAGTTCTGTTGCGGGATAGCGAAAGAAATATAATCGTGAGTACAAGGACAAAAAAAAAAAAAAAATTGCTTAACAATCGTGTACGCGTACACCGAAATTATAATTATAATAAGTCAATAATACAATTAATATAAATATTATATTATTAAAAACCGTACGAGTGACGGGTTGTGGGGGAGAGGAAGAAATCAAATAAATTTCGATATATTTTATATATATATATATAATAATTATATAAAAACAATATAAACGGGTCTTTCGTTTTGTAAACGTTATTATTACTATTATTATTAAATATCATAAAATCGCGAACATTTTTTCTAAACGGTATAAACAATATTACCTATATATATATATATATATATATATATATAAATTATATACTACGCACAGAAACGTGCGCATTACTTTTTCGTTTTTCTTCTTTTATATATATATAAATATTAACCTATAAAACGTTACACTCACACACACTGCACACAAATGTCACATATATAATATATGTATTATTATAAATTAAGTGTGTATTAAGCTATATAATAATATATAAATATGTATGTATATATAATATACGTTCTTGATGTTTGTAAAGTAATAAGACGGTGGAAAAAGAAAATACATTTGTACATTTCAATTATTATATTATATCGAATTATTTTCCTTAAATGAAAATTTTGTATAGAAATAATTTTTATTTATTTTTTTGTTTATTTACCTAATAATAATATCTTTCGATATCATTCATATATATTATATACACAGCTGTTTAACGGAATAACGTATACATATAATTTTTTTCTTTCTTAATTTTTAAAATTTCCTACAAATTTTTTTATACTTATATGCCTATGTGTACTGCAGGTTTTTTTTTTCTAATAAATATATATTAAATATCGTCTGAATAAAAAGGCTTTTTCAATATATTATATTGAATCACAATATATAATTTTTTTTAAAATCGGCTACCTACACACACACACACACGCACGCATACACACGATTGACTTATTATAATTAATAAGTATACCCGAATAAAAAAAAGAGCATAAAAGATTATAAATATTATGTGCAAAAAAAAAAAAAAATACAAAATTTTTTTTTTTTTTTCCATTATTATTATTAAATACGTATATAAGTATAAATAATTTAGCAGCAGCGAGTAAAAAAAAAAAAAAAAGAAAAGAAAAAAATGTATTTTGTTTCGTACATTTGGTATTTTATATATTTGAGCAATGTAGAAATTGGTTGTAATGAATTTAAATAGCGCGATCGATAATAAATAATTTTTTTTTTTCTTTTGGAAAATATAATTCACTATTATAGTATTATTATATATACCCCGTTTAGTTAAATTCATTATAATTATTGTGTTTAATATATATATATATGTGTTGTTTACGTTTTTTTTTTTTTTTTTTTTTTTTTTATAAATATCGACGAAATAATTTCGCGTTAATAATAATAATAAATACGTCAGGTAACAACAAATTGTACATAATATCTTTAGTTAAATTCAATTTTCAAATTGTATTATTTTCTTTTTTTTTTTTTTTATGTATATAAAACAATGAAATATATATATATAAAGTTTTTTTTTTAAAATACGTATAACAATATATTAATGGTAAAACAGTTTTGTATTATAATTACGCACTAAACCGTGTAAACGTATATATATATATATATATATAGGTATATAGTTTATCTATTTTCTTGAGCTTTTCGAGTAGTTTCGCGAGCGTTATTAAAATAAAAATATACATAATATATGTTTAAGTACGGATTATATAGTATATATTTAATTTGTTTGTTTGTTCGTTCTCGTTACGTTGTATTATAATGAGACGATGGTAAAATATTCCATTTACGTTCGGTGCCAACGTTTACATATTATTCATAATAATAATAATAATAATAATTCAAGCACATTAAAATTCTTAAAATTACATACAAAAACAAAAGAAAAAAAAACAAAATTCGTTTAAACTTAAAAAAAAAAAGCATACAAAAATAGTTTGAGAAAAATTGTACAGATATTATTACACACATATATATATATATATATATATATATATATATATATATGCGTATGTAAAAGAATAATTAAAAAACTTACACCAACAATAAAATATTAAATCCTTAAAATTATGTTCTTATAAATTATGGTTATGTACAAGGGTTTCGTTGACTTGAATTGAGAGAGAGAGAGAAAAAAACGGGTTCTCAGAAACAAATTATTAATAATAATAATATTAAATGGTAAAAACAATATTACTCTACACATTACGCACACACATACCAATAATAATAATAATAATAATAATAATATACAAGTGTATACAATATTTATCTATTTTTTTTTTTTTTTTTTTATGTTTCATTCCGAGAATCAAATTTATTTTCTAATAAAATAATTAAAATATTTAATAATTAATTTTTTTTTTTTTTTTTTTTTTGTTACACGTTTCGAGATTTGTTTAAAATATACATAATATACTAAAAACGTAGAGATCGGTCAAACTGACAATAATCAATATATTATACACACACACATATATATATATATATATATATATATATATATAATATATTGTCAGTCTTTACACACATACACACGCACAGTTGCAGCGTATAGCAGGCAGTACACACACACACACACATATATACACATGTAAATATATATATTTTTTTTAACAGCGTATAGTAGCAGTGGCAACTCAGACGTGAGGTTGGGGTTTGGAAAAAAAAAAATGTTTTCGTATTTACACGGGGCGATCGAGTTTGAACACTCGCTTAATATTATACAACACACACACACACGCACGTCTAATTATAAAATATTCAAAATTACAGTATAATACACAATATACACGTAATAATAATTTGTTTATAAAAAAGCAAAAAAAAAAAACAACGACTTTGAACAAATAATAATAATCGCCGTAGTTCATCTCGTCTCGTACAGATTTTCCGGGGCGACTGCGACTTGCAGAAACGTAACTCGCGCTGCACGGACGACGAGGACGGCGGCCACGGTACATATATTATTATATTCTTATATAATATATGTATAATGGATCGAAAGCGATCGATTATTATTGATTTGATATCGATCGTAATCTTTATTCCGAGACGAATCTCACCTCCTTATGCGCCGGAACAATCGATCTCGACGATGTCTTTGGGAACGTCGACGAACTGGTACACCAGCCTCTGGCCGTCAACTTTGGCCAGGATTCCTCTCTGATAGTAGTACCTGTTATACGCGACAGAAAACAAAAACCGTAAGGAAACGTTAGTTTTTTTTTCTTTTTCAAATTGTTTTATATTTCCCCCTTAAAACGTATTTAAATATTAATTATCGACTCTGCGAAGAACGATTGTAACGATTTACGCACGACTATATATGCTATTCAGTTTAAGATAGTATACCGGAACGCGCACGTTGAATGAAAGCCGGAGCGATTCTAGATCCCCCCCAGGCGGCTAATAGCTACTCTGTCATTGGCTGTTGCCCCTCCCCAGGCGGCTCATAGCTACTCTGCCATTGGCTGTTGCTGTCGGCAGCAGTCGGCTCACGACGGTTTCCGCCAATCGGAATACCGATAGAACCTCGCCTGCGCCAAATGAACCGATTTTCGTCCGCCGCCCGGTATATTCTTAAACTGAATAGCGTATAGATTTAAAAAGTACACCGCGCGTTTTCTATAATAACATCGCGGTGGGCCTCGGATTACTTTCACGAGTTATAGGGGGGGGGAGGGGAAGTTTAATTATTTATCTTTAAACGCATTATCGAGAGAGACGAATGCGAGTAATACTTATGAAAAAAAAACGAGTAAACGACTTTAAATTTCATAAAAAAAAAATCAACTCGAGAATATATTTTTAATTCGTTAAAGTTTTTTAATTCGCGATTTTTACGTGTTCTAAACGTTTCTTAACGTCCGTTGCCCGAAAATCGTTTATATATATAGGTATACACTCAAAGGTCTTACGTAATATATAATAAAACAAGCGTTCGTATCGTTTATAACTGGATTTGTTGGATGATCGAGGACTTTGGATTCGAATCCGTGTTTGTTATTATTATTATTATTAATTTTTTTCATCGTTAACGAGGAAATTACATAAGAACCCGCGGAAATTACATAAGAACATAACTAAATATTATATATATATATATTTATTTATTGAAAGAAGCGCGATAAAATCGACGGGCCATAAACATTTATTTTTCTATTATTTTACCGCATATAATCAGCAGAAAAAAAAAACGATATTCCATATTTTATCGAGGCGCGTATATACACCACCTCGCGGTTTAACCGACACGAATTTTATAAGCATTTTATTATTTATTATTATTATTATTATTATCGTATTCAATTATTTTTACAAACAATCTGGTCCCAATGAATTTTACCATAAAAAAAAAAACACGAGTAGTTATATAGTGTTTTTTTGGGGGGGAGGAAATCTCTATTTTTTTTATACAAGTACCTGAGTGCGCGTCCCATCGTCTCGTAGTTCATGTCGGGTTTGTTCTTGTGTTCTCCCCACAATTTCGACACCGCTTTGGAATCGACCAATTTGAAAACGCCTTTTTCCCGGTTCAGCCACTTGATGAACCTCGGGCAGTAGTCCGAGTTTTGCAAAAGTTTCAGCAAAAACTCCCACAAATACGTCGTGGAACCTGTTTGAGTGGGGGAGAAAACAAAAATCCGACAAAATCCCGTTAGTGATATAAACTATATACATATATATATATGGACCGCGGGTACAATAGGAGGTACATACCTTCTCGGCTCTTCCTCTTGGGACCCGTGGCCGGACCGCAGGACGACTGCGACGGTACGGCGGAACCCGGCGGGGAACCGACCGCGGCGGGTCTGCCGACTGTGCCGCCGTACTTTTTGGCCGGCTTCTTGTTCTTTACGACGACGGCGGCGGCGGCGGCGTTGTTGTTGTTGTTGTTGTTGACGATCGCTTTCTGGTGGTACTGCACGGCCGCGGTGGGCGAAGCGAAGTCCATGTAATACAGGTCGTTGAGGCTGGACGTGCCGGCGCCGTTTGGTTGGTAACAGTTGGCGGCGGCTGCCGCCGCTGCCGCCGCGGCTGCGGCCGCCTGGATGACGGAACCGCGGCCGGGCAGCGCGGCCGCGGGCGGACACGGCGGCATGGCGAAGTGGCCGTTGGACGTGGGACTGACCGCGGAACCGTAGCCGACCACGGCCGGAGGGTAACCGGGCACACCGCCGTAAGGATCTGTGGATTGACAACGGCGTTGTTAACAAAAAGAAACGCTGCACCGTGTAGCGGTCATTTCAAGGGCGAGTCCGGCGAACCCGTGTGTTTCGCTTAAAACGTTCCGTCGTTTGAACGTTTTCAACAATTCGATTTCGCGTAACGGCCTCGATTGAAACGCCTCGGCGGAAACGAATGTTATATATTTACACACGATATTTATTGTACATATAAATACTCCGAGAGTGTAAATAATTGTTATATACGACTATATTATATAAACTATTAATACGTGAGTTTTTTCGTCCGGTAATAAATTTTTCTACAACATTCCGAGCGTGTTTTTATTTTTTGTAGCGCGCAAAAAAAAAGAAGCGTTCTTTAAACAGGTATATATACCTATAGCAATCATTTAACTATAATACCTATACGCTGCAGTCGGGGGCGGATCTTAAAAAATTAAAGTACGAAAAAAAATTAACAAGACCAAAAAAAAAAAAAAAGGTCATCGACTTTTTCTGTATTTTGCCGACAAACTTGAAAAGTCTAACGACTATAAACGGCCGATTGACGTTAAATTTACCTGGCGATTTTATTCCTTCGAAAAAAAATAAATAAAAATAGGTCGTCCCCTTATTATATAGTGAAGGAATTTCTTATATACTTTTTTGAAAAAAATTTTCGCTATTTTACTCTGCAGTGGCGATACTAATATATATGATATAATAGTAATACCATAAAGGTGAGTAAATATATGACTTTTAAGTCTTTTGATTTGCGGAACAAATTTTGAAAATAATTCCCTCCCCCATCCCCTAAAATTGACTATTATAGTTTTGCCACTGGCTGCAGTATATTATATACAGCTCGTTTCTGTATACGTGCGAGTATGCAATATTACTACAAATATTGTCGGTGCGAGTGTGCATATATGTTTTGCACGCGAGACGTCCTGTTAAAAGGAAATTTAGAGAGACACGCGTTGCAAACGACGATATAATAATATTACAAGTATCCGAGAGAATTATTATATAGAGTTATTTTTTAATTGTAAAAGGCGTCGGCGAGAAAATAAAACGGTCTTTATCGGTAACAAATTTATACGCGCGAAAGAGTCGTGTATTACCAGGTAGAAATAAAAAGAGGAACCGCGAGAGTATTGTTTGATTCGTTTGATTTACACTAAAATACGCGGCGGTTTCGATAAAAAAAAAAAAACTTGCGAAAAAGACGGAATAAAATAATACGGAAAAGTGAACAAATTGTATACGGTATACATATATCGAGAAAATTACATATATTTAATTAAAATTTTAAAAAAATCCACATATGTTATTTAATATTGATATATATATATATATTATTTTTTTAAAGATTGTTTAAGTGCGTTTCTTCTAGAAAACGGCGAATTTATATATATTATAAAAAGTAAAATGTATAGTGTATATGACTATATAAATAAGACACGTTTTGCAAAATTTGAATTCGGATTGGTTTTTTTTTTTTACTTCTTGAAATTTTATTTGAAAAACGCGTTGTAATTTCGTTTTATCGATACAATAATATATTATTATAAGTAGGTTTTGTTCAATATTATTGAATTCATTACACATTATATCGGTACGCGAATTTAATGTCATTTTAGCGAATTTTTTCCGATAATTTCGATATTATTCATATATTATATATGTACACGCAAAAAACGTATATTTATTTGTTCGGGAGTTTTCTTTTTTTAATATTTCCTTTAATTTTTTCGTGTACAAACACAATTAAGTCCGTGACCATATAAAAATTGTATTTATTTAAAGGAAAACGCTCAAGTGTATAATATATATATACGTACAGAGAAAACAAAATTTTCGATTAAAAAAAAAAACGCAATTTTTTCAGTGCTCGAATTGGGAGGCGGGTGCGCGACGGAGATCCTCTACTATTTTTTTCCAACTTGCTTAACCCAACTTATTATTATTATTATTATTATTATTATTATTATTATTATTATTATTATTATTATTATTATTAGACCCACGCATTATATTGAAGTAATAATTTTTTTTTTTTTTCGTAGAACGCTCATCTTTCTTTTTCTATTACCAAAACTCCTTTTTCATTTTCCCAATTATCGAGCAACGCGCGTATTATAATATTATGTTCGAGTTAATTTCGCGAGTCGTATACACACGCGTGCAGGGTTTCGCAATCCGAATTATTTAAACGGTGCGCAGTATACAAAAATAAGCAATCGCGAGAGAAAAAAAAAATTCGTATCCGACCGTGACGGTTTAATATACGCACGTATAATGTTAATATTATACAAATAGTATAATATAGACGCTTCGCGTGTACAAAATATAATGACGTTCTCCGCGGCCACTATATACTATTTATTATTATTATTATTTTATTTATTTATTTATTATTATATTATTACGCCATAATATATTCTCTGTTAACGGATTGCAGTACACAAAAAACCGAGTGAGTATATAAATCGTATTATTTATGAAGAAATGATAAAAAAAAAAAATTTTTTAGAACAAAATATACTCGCGAAATATTATTGCTGCGCACAAAATTATGGCTATATATATATATATATATGGAGATTGGTATTTTTTTTTTAACCGATTCCTATTGAAATCCGAACGAAAACAAAAAAAAAAAACGATTAAAAAACGATTATAAAAATTATAATAAAATATTTATATTATATATACGCGTTTCTCGTTAACAGTCCGGACTACTGTTGTAATATTATAATTATAATAAGCGCTGCGGCCGACGTCACACCGACGACGGCGCGGCGGCGTGCGCGGTCGTGTCGCGCGCGAAACCCAGACGGTGGTTAGGTTTTTTTTTTTTATTCTCATTCGTTCGCCTTGAACTTGATCGACCTCCTTCTCTCTCTCTCTCTCTCTCTCACACACACACACACACACACTCCTAACTCGCTATAATATACATCACACATCACATCGCACACTGCACGGTACTGTACACACGCGGCGAGTACGTGTGCAGTATACACGTACATATAGTATATACGGCGAACGGTGGTGGTGTATATATATAGGTACGTCACGCGCACAAAAAAAAAAAAAACAAATGCGTTCTTTGAAATTTTTACTTTTTTTTTTTTCTGTACGGTTTCTCTCTCTCTCTAATACGTAGTAGCTGTATATATATATATATATGCGTATATTGAAATAAAATTGGGAGATAAACTGCACGAGCGGCGTTTTGCTCGTTTCCGCGTTTCGCCGGTACGCCGCCGCCGCCGCCGCCGTGAATACGCGTTTATAACAACAGCAGCCGGCGCGCGTGCTATTTTCAGACGCTGCCCGCGCGCACGGGGTCGTCGTCGTTTCGCATTCACCGCGCGGCCCGGCGGTGTGGAACCGTCGTCGACACGAATGGTGCCGGGGGGCGGGCGACGGTGCTGCAGCCGCGAGGAAGATTACACCGATTACCGAAGACCGTACCGCGCAGACGAGAATAATTTTTCCGGACGGAAATTTTATTTATTCAAACGTGAGTTTCGGTTTGAAAAAAATCCGTTTTCCCGGACGGTTCAGCGACAGGAAAACATTATGCGTTCGATATAACAGTGGAAAAAAAAATCATAAATTCTATATATTCGCGCGCGCGCGCGTATAATTTTTCAAGATGTTTTCAAATGCGACGCCGGGAGGAGATTATTCGATTTTGGAACTATACTCGTATATATAAGCACCGCCGCGTAGGCGCCAGATTTTTGAAAACGTTTTTGCCGGCCGAACTTTTAGCATAAACTTTTGCCCTTTAAAAATGATAAAAGATAGTACAGGGAGACGCATATATGAAGGCGGGACTACCGCGCACTGTTATGACCGAATTTTTAACTGTATCCTATTAAATTTTATTTTTTCGCAATGAAATTTCGTATCTCCGCAGATATATTATTCCGCGGTAAACGCACGGTTTGCAGGGAAAATGTATTTTTTTTTTTTTTCATTTAGGAAGAAAGATATTTTGCGTCGGTAACTCGGCGCTTTGTGGGCCGTGCCCTGACTAATGAAAGGTGTTTTTACAAAGAGGGTTTAGACGGTTATGCTGCAGAGAGTTACGTACTCCTTGGCGACTTAACAAAATAATAATTACAATAATTGTAACGAATTTTTTTTTTACCGATTAACGAACTATATACGGCATTCGAATATTCGTGCGTGTTATAAGAAGAAAACTGAAATAAAAAAATATAAGATCAAGTTGGCTGGAGGACATACCTGATTTCCGCGCCTTCTAAATTATATATATTATATAGGCTATAGGTATACTGAATTTCCTCGTTATATTTTATATATTATTCGAGCGTTGGAAATTTTTATTGGCGCCCGCGGTGGAATTTCGATTTCGTCTATAAATAGGTACGCGCGCGGCGAACGCGTGATTTTTTTTTTTATTATTATTATTTTATTTAAACCGACGATCGATAAATTATGAAAAAAAAAACCGAAGGCACTATAATATATACAGGATTGTATGATGATGATATGGCCATACGTGGCTATCTGTTGCAAATATATTCGCAGAAGAAAAAAAAAACCGTTTGATTGCGCCAAGGCTATATATATATATACAGGAAAAAATAACGTTTAAATATTATAATTCCGTATGAAAAGTATATTATGTACGGGCGAAGAAAAATATCGAGAAATCGATTTCTTGTAACGAATTGTAAAAAAAAAAAAACACAACGGAATTTTCAAAAAAATTATTAGCGATATGTGAAAAATAAAAATCCGAGTGCGTATATGAATAATCAACGAAAACTATATATATACATATATGTAAACTATACGTTTACGTCATTCCATTTTTTTTTTCCGCGTATCACGTATTTCGCTCGCGCGCGTCATAATCTACGACGAGGAACATTTTTCGCGGCGTAGCGAACAATTAAAAAAAAAAAATTTTTTTTTCATATTCTTTTATATGTATATTATTCTATTTTGCAACGACGCGCTGTGCCGCGGTTATAAATGGGAACAACGCGTGCAGGACGGAAAAACATAATAATAATAATCAGTGGCTATATAATACCGAGTTTTTTATAGAGAGAGAGAGAGAGAAAAAACACTCTTAAAAAATTATAAATATATAAAACGCGAAGATATACGAGCGTATATAAACTCGGTCGATTTTTAACGATATAATAAGGAAAATAATATCTTATATTATATACTGCAAGCCCGGATTAAGAAAATGTCGGGCCCGGGGCCAAACATAATTTGGGGCCCACGCCTGAAACGGATTTTGTTACTCATAAAGGAAAGGGTCATTTTTTAAAAAGTCAATTTTTTAGGCAAGAAAATTCACCAAATGAATCCCCCGTATACGCGTATATAGTTACGGGAAAAATATCGTCGTCTGAACAATATAGGCCATACTACAGTGTTGAATTTCGTTTATTCCAAAATTAAGTCTTCTCGTATACGAAGGGGCCAACAATTAATTGGTTTTTGGTGGGCCCGGGGCCATGCCCCCCCCCCTTAATCCGGGCCTGTATATACTCATCGTTTTGTAAATAAAATAAATAAAAATTATTTTTTTAATAAAATGTATATAATCGCGGACACGATTATACCTGTAAAAAAAATTTTTTTTAAATATTTATCAAGAAAAAAGAAATCGATGAAAAATTATTTGAAAAAAAAAAACACGATTCGTAATCCCGGCCCGCGGGATATTGCCAATGAATCTCGATATAATAATAGAAAATATCGAAAAACGATAAATAGGTATATTATAGCAGCGAACCATTCTATATATATTACTGCAGCCTCCCGGAATGTGTTTTGTGTATACTCAATATTAATATTTAATATTTATTATATACGCGATTGTCCGATATTATTAAAAAAAAAAAAAAAAATACCGCGTGATATACGCGTATTATAATATATTATATTGTTTTATTGAGCAACCTGCAGTATATAAGTACGCATAATTATTTAACCACCGCGCACTATATAATATTATATAGCTGCGTAATCGATCCGAATCCGAGTCGCGTGCCGCGCGTCCAATATATATATATATATCGTAAAACATTATAATAATTTTTTTTAAAACTTTATCAAAACCGGAAATCCGTGAGTAAAAAAAAAAAAAATTTCGAAATTTTTTTAAACGTCGACTGTTTTTTTTTTTTCATTAGCGAAAACCGCGTATAAATTCTATATAAAATGGCGCACGTGCAGTTTATCCGTATGTATACAGTTCCGTCTTTACCCTATGGGCACGTGCCCAGGGCCCCCAGCCAAATGGGGGCCTCGAATAATCGAAATTACAATTTTAAATTGTAAGCTGTAACGTACTAAAAGGGCCTCTGCAAAGCTTAAGACGGCCCTGTATATATATATAAATATTTATGCCGAGTAGGTAAATGTATTATAACGCGCTATAATATTTTTTTCAATGAAACAGTTGCAATTATTATTATCATATAGGAGGTAATATTATAATATATAAATTTCATTTGAAACGGCCGATATTTTCGTTAAAAAAAAAAACTGTATACATTTTTTTTCTTCTCGCATTCTATACTAACGAATTATCGAGGAATAATAATAATAATAGGAAAACGTTAAACAGAATATATTTTAGTGTAAATTATAGTTTCTCGGCCGAGCAAATAAAGACGAATATAAAAATTCACGTCGACGACAGTAATAATAATAATTATTATTATTGTTTTAGACGGAGCGGCAGAGTGATAAAAAAAAAAAAAAAAGATATAATAACGACACGAACGCGGAAGTCGTGCGCGCTGAAAATAATACAATACGCGCGCACGGGCATCGGTTTTTTTTTTTGTTATCGTCGTCGAATGCAACGGAATTCGCCGGTCTTCCGAGACGGCGGCGGCGGCGGCGGCGACGACTCCCGTGAAGCATCGCGGCGACCTTCGACACGGTTGCCGCCGCGCGACCACGTGACGGCGCGGGCGTTACGCAACAACGGACGGTCGCGGGCGCGCGTGTCTGAAACGCAGCGCTGCAAAGACTCGTCTCTCTCTCTCTCTCTGCAGCATTGTTATAATAATATTTCGGCGAATAATATAATATATTATCGCAATACTCGCGCGCGCGTGTGTACCGTGTTAATAATAATAATAATAAATAAGAGGAGTTTGTACTCGGTTGTAGGTAAATGGACGTTTATATAAAATTAATAATATTGCGATTATTACGAATAATCATTACGGCGGCCGTTTTCGGCACTGTGCGCAGCAGCAGCACCACGCGTCTCCCGTTTACCCACACAAGTGGGTACGTTACAACGTCACTAGCGCGCGGTGCCCGAAGAAAAATAATAATAATCGGTCGCAAAAACCGCGGGCGCAGACGACCTTTATTACCGGCTGCAGGCGGTGGTAACGCGTATACGAGAGACTATATTATTGTTACATTGTAAATAACCGTATTACGCGCGTATACTTCCTGAACGCGATAACGCGTAATAATAATATAATCGCGGCGCCTCTTATCTACTATACGCGCCGGCACGTCGTTAAAAAAAAAATTTTTTTTTTGTAATATTTCGATAAATACCGCGGCGGCGAAATACAATTTACTACCGTGTGTGTGTGTGTGTGTGTATAGTACCACTGCACCACCGGCGGAAAGGTCGTTTACTCTACTAAAAAAATCGCCGGGTGGCGGCTCGCGCGTATTATTATAATATTGTATCAACCCGGGCCGGAGAAAAAAAAAAAAAACCGCAGCGTATAATATTATATAAAAAAAAAAAGCGTCGGGAAATATTATTATATCGGCGGCGAGCCAGTCCCTCTCCGACGATAACGTACAATATACAGTGAGAGTTAACCTTGAAGTGTTAGTATGTCATTGCTCTCTCTCTCTCTCTCCTCTCCGTCTCCCGCAACGCTCGTCGTACCCACTCGCCCACACGGCCCGCCCCTCCCCCTCCCGCCGGCCCCCGGGCCGTACAAAGCTGCTGCCGATGCTGGCGGCGGTCACGTGACGCCGGCCGTTCTCCCTTTCCGGCAAATCGCGAGAACGGCAGGAGCGAAAAGGAAACCCCGCCCGCGCGGTCCGCCGAGTTGGCAACACTGAGACATTGTACACACGCGCTATAGCCGGCGTAAAACTCGTTTTCTTCGCAACGATTTTTTTTTTTTTTTTTTTCTAATTTCATTTATTACATATTTTATTGTTCCCACTACCGCGCGCACTTAAACGCTCGCGACTCGTACGCGCCCGCACGCACGCACGCACGCACGGACGGACGACTTGCGCCAAAACGGCCATTACTGACCAACCGCACGGCCAATAAATATAACAACGCCGACGTGGGTCGTCCCGCGCGCGTCTCACACGCGCCTCCTCCGCAAGAACGCGCCGAGCCGCGTCCCGGGCGCGCCGTCGTCGAGAAAAAATAAAACGTTTCGCCGACAGAAAAGCAAAAAAAAAAAATCGAATTTTTCCTCGACATCGTACGAGCAGCGCCGTAAACCGGATTTTTATAATCGCATTAAAACACGCGCGTTTTTTTTTCCACCTTGGACCGAAGCGTTTATTTTTTTAGAGTACTACAGTGTTTTATCGTTATTATTACTCACGGTTGTTTCGCATGAACAGCGGGTGTTTGGGCGACGAGGGCGTAGGGCCGGCTGCGTGGTACGCCGCGCCCGACGTCGGTGCAGTCACGCCGTAAATTCTGGAGAACAAGTCGTGTTGTTGCTGTTGCTGTTGTTGTTGCTGTTGCTGTTGCTGTTGTTGTTGCTGTTGCTGCTGTTGGTGACATTGCGCGTTGCTAGACGGGTCTGGACTCGTGCGGCGGCCGCAAGAAGACACTGGAAACGGCAACCGGAAAAAAAATAAAAAAATAATATATTGATAAACGTCATCGAGAAGTGTTTGGGCGCAAAAAAAAAAAAAAAATTAACGCGAGATACAAGAAATAATTGTAACGCGAAAGAGATTACTACTGCGAACGTAATCTGACCTTGGTGGTGTTGGTGCTGCTGCTGCTGCTGCTGCTGCTGGTGGTGGTGGTGTTGGTGGTGGAACTGTTGCAGGTGCGGTTGAAGTCGAGCCCTGAGCTCCGTGTCGGTAGACGTGTGTCCGCTGCTGCTGCTGTCCACGTCGGAAACGCCGGAGTCCGCGGGGCTGGGCGGTAAAGAGCCTGCGAAACGAACAAGAAAAAAAAACGCTTTTATTAAGAAACGTATAGAAAAAGGAAAACAATTTTTACAATATTTCTTCTTCGACCGTTGTTGTATTCGCGATCGATTTTTTTTTTTGTGTTGTAAAACTGTGGTAAAAATCGCTCGCTCGCATAATAACCCGAACTATTATATACTATATACATTATACGACGCGGTTTTTTTTTTTTATGAGAATTTTCGTGTAAACAATTCACGCGAACAATGTCCGTTTTATGCGCAACTGCTGCCGCCGTAGTATATAGCTGCTGCGACGATACATATTTAAAACACGAGTCGACACAGGCCTGCAGTATAATACGCACACTATTATTCCGAAGTGTCATATAATAGTATTGCAGAGAGAGAGAGAGAGAGACAGGATTTATAGTGTATACGCCGTTTAAAATACTGAAAATAAAACGTTTTTACTATTCCGTTGAAATTTCGTCTTTTATACGCGCATATATGTATATATGAATACGGTATAGACGCCGCTTATAAGACTCACGGACATAAGGTATTCAGTCGCTTATTACACTCGAAATCGTCTGGAACGTTCCAAATACATTATAAAAAATTCGGTCATAACACTCGCCATTTCGGTTATAAGACTAAAATTTCGCAGGGGCGTCATTTTTTGGGGGGCAGGGTGTGCGGTTGCACCCCTTACTTTTAATACAGTCCCGATTGGCCTGCTTCGGTAACGGTACTTAGTGTTGATAAAAAAAAAGTTAAAAATATCAGTACAGAAAAAGCTGTATATGTATTTGCTAAACCAGGATAATGAGTATCTATTTTATACGGCCTGGTGAAATTTCAAAATGGCCTGCTTGAAACTTTGCACACCCGAAAAAAAAACTGAAATGACGCCACTGAAATTTCGTACAAAAAATAAACATTTTTGGTTATAAAATTTAGAAATAAATTGATTTTGAAAAGTTACGTATTTTTTGTTGCGGTTATTACTGGTTTCGATTCACGCTTTATAACGCGTCCACACGTACAAGACATTTTATCGCAATTAATTATCATAAATAATAAGTATACATATACATAATATATTTTATCTATATGCAAAATTAAAATATGTATTAAACCGTATTGTCCGATTTCATTTATTTACTAATAAGTAACACGTATTAAAGTAGAAAAAATAAAGTAAATAATACGATTCGTAAATAATTAAAATTTTTGTTTCCCCTCCCCCACTTCGCCTATAAGATTCATTCGGTTATAAATTTTTAGTTTATGCTGGTCCCAAAGTGAGTCTTATAATAGCGGCGTTCGCTGTACTTATCCCTTTTTGGGAATACACGACGTTTCAGTGAAAACGTATACTGAACATTATTGTTAAAAAAACAACAAAAGTAACGATTTATAAAATAGTCGATCCTAATCTTAAAAAATATACATCATCCGGCGTACTTATTATTTCTTTATTTTTTGCGAAGCGTTCGAATTAAACGTCAATAATATATATTACTGAAACATTTTTCGCACGAAATATATTCTAACGTTGGAATAATATATGCGCTAAAACTGATTTGTATAACATAATCAGTACATATTATATAATAAAACGAATCGTCGAGAAAGCTCGTCTCTCGCGGTACGGAAAACACGTAAAAACATAAAAATCTACAGTCACACACACACACAATATATGGAATAACATTCGGCAGTGGCAGAATTATTTTTTGGATGAGCCACCGAAGTCGGATTGGAAACGGTTTTATTCCTCATTCCCCTCTCCTCCCACCTATAATTAGAATCAATTAATTTGTAATAGACACCTATTGTAATATTAAATACAACACATTTTAACGTTACAGAAATGGTAGTTTACGTTTTATTAAAACATAAATATTGATTTTATAGTTAACAAATGTAAATAATATCCTCTTTTCCCTCTGTTTCAGTGTATGTAACAGAATATTATAATATAGTCTCGCGGTGTTTATTATCTATGACGATACCGGTATATCAATGGCAACAGATTACCTATATTATGCTGCTGATAATTATTAAATATATAGGTTATGGAATTTTAAACGGGCGACGCAGAATCACAGTATTATACGTCAAAAATGTACAACGACTTATAAAGATTGTGAAAACACTTTTTTTTTTTAATACTTTAGGTATTTTCTACGTGTTTTTATTTCGGTTGAAATACGTCTCGGACCTATACACGCAAATGCGATCGGGTCCGTCTATTGAACGCGCCACTGACGTTCGGTGGCGACAGGAAACAATATTGGCCGCGTGGTGAAAAAGTCATATTACACAAGCGCGGGAACGAGTACTAACTAAGTATAGCGACGGCGGTTTTGTCCGTTGCTGCCGCCGCCACTGTATATAAGAGAACACTGTTGAAACACCAAAGGAAGGACGGAAAAAAACGGGTTTTCGGCCCTTTATATAAAAAAAAAAAAAACAACTGGAATCGCGATACGACACGGTGCAGGATCATTAATCACTTATGCGTGGCGGCGGTCGATTGATGACGACCGGACAACGTCCGCGACCGGACAACGTCGCGGCGGCTGCGGCGACGATGCGAGACGACCGGGCCCCGTCGCGGGGTCTCATGGAAATAATGCCGCGTTGCTGCAACAGGTGTTGAATCGCATGGGACGCGCGCGCGCGCGAGAAGGGTCATCGTCGTGGCTATTAGTCATCGTCAACGTGGTACGCGCGGACGTCCGTCCCTTTTTACATTCTTTTCTTACAGTAACAGTGGCGAAAAAGGCTATTTATCAGTCTTATATACGGATCTCGCGTGTGTGCGTGTCACGACCGTGTAAATATTATTATTATATTTATATACACGGCCGTAGAGGCGGAAACGCGTATTTTACTCTAGCCGGCGAGAGAGTTAGAAAAAAAAAAAGATCCGTATACGGGAAAAAAATCATCGTACTGGACACGACGCCACACCCTCCCCCGGGGGTAGGTGTTTGTATTGGCGCGCAGGACCCGCGACCGTTACACGATACGTGTGAAACAAAAGCAGGAAGAAGAATATAACGCTCGATTCGTTTCTGTATATATTTATATACACATTTCTTGGCCGAAGTTATCCGCGAGTATATATTATTATAATATGCAACTGTGCGCGCGGGCCGTGGCCGCCGTTGCCGGCGGTTCCGAGAGCCCGAAGAAGGCAAAACCGGTTCTTCGGCGATCGCGTATATTTATAAATTCACTGACCCCGCACCGACCGAGAGAGACCTTGGGAGTTTCTCTAGCGCGCGCGCCGTATGTGTGTGTGTGTGTGTAGGTTTTCCACCATCACATAATAGTAGTATTTCGTTTCGTTTTTTTTTTTTTTTAAACGCGCGATTCCGAAAAACGAAAAAAAAAAGGATATAAACCCGCGGATCCGCGATTGTACGTTTTAAATCGTCCCCGTGGATAATTTATCGATACGCGCGCGCGCGCGCGAGCAAAAAAAAAAAAAGAAAAAAAAAGGCGTAATCCTTGGGATTTATAATAAAACGCGAACTATATATATATAAAGGGGAAACGGCAGCTGCTGCACCGCGTGTATACAACTCTTTTTTTTTTTTTCTACCGCTGTTGAAGACATTAAATATATATACGTATTTTTTTTTTGTGCAGAAAACGCGGAATTTCACCAAAAAAAAAAAAGAAAAAAAAAGGGGTGACGGTGTCGGTTGTTCTCTCTTTGTTGTCATCGGCGGCGGCGGAACCCCATCAACAGCAGCATCGTCCTCGCACACAGCTGAATACGACGCGTTCACCTGCAGAATCATCGGGCTCGCGCGCGCGTCCCTGCAGCGCACCGTGTGTCAAGGGTCGGTCGTCGGTCGACGGGTTAATGCGCGCGCGCTCGACGATTTTCGGGGCATTTTCCGTCAAAAGGGTTACATCACCGCGCGCGCAATATCGACGACGCAATTATTGCCGTATACGTACAATAGCGTATAATAATAATAATAATAAAAGGGTTTTTATAATATATTTTTGACACTTTTGTGGAAACCGATGGCGCGTGTCCGCGCGGCTGCTTTTTGCGTAACGTTTCGTTTTTGGGGAACACCGCCGCACACATTATCGTCTCATCGTTCATTGTGTGTATATATATATATAGTCACTATACTATTGCAGCGAGTACGAAATAATAATAATAATAATATATATATGTACGCAACAACAATATAGAAAAGCACGCGCGCGCGCGAGGGGTTTATTGCGCGAAAACAACCGGTGCGCGCACAGATGTTTCCATATAAAATTCTGACGCGTTTTCGTACGAAATTCAATATTTATTATAATAGACCGCGTGTACGCTGCACCATTGCTACGCAGGGGTTGTCGCCAAAGAGTTCAAGTGTTTTGCTCCGTTCGCGCGACGGATTATACAATATAATTCGGCGAGCAGCAGCAGCAGCAGCCCCCGGTTCGTTGCCGCGAATATTATAATAAGCGCGCGCGGTTGAAAACCCGAGAGAGAAAACCGCGAGAAACTATATAATATACCGTATATTATACGATAATAATATTACGGCTAGGATTTATTCGTGATTAATCGTGTAAATATCTATGATTTTATTTTGTTATCAATTTTCTACGGCTATAACGCTTTTATTATTTTCTATAATTTCTATATATAGTCTCTCGGGTAAAGGCTCTGCAGGTGGGGCTAAAAAGCCCAATCAGCCCTACCCGTGCGCACGCCTATGCGGCCAGCCCTAATAATAATAATTATTATCGCGTGTACGAAATATACGACGGCGGAGTTGCGTACATTATTATTATTATTATTATTATTATAATATTCTATATCTTATCGCGGCGCGTTTTTTCGACGACAGGAAACGGCGCGATGTAAACAATAATAAACGTATATTATTATAGCGAATATAATATAAACACGACCTATAAATTTTTTTTTTTTTTTTTCGCGCACAGAAGAGAGCGAGGCGAAAAACGAAACGAGCGAAAATAATAATAATAAAAAAAAAAAATTGCGGATGTGTTCGCGGCGCGCACGAACGGGCGCGTCATTGCGTCATTATTATTGCGGTTATACGCGCGGCGGCGGTGGCGTGCGACCGCAATAACGTTCTGGGACGCGGCGCGCGCCGACGCGTACACATAGTTTTGTTTTTCCGCTTTTATTATCTCAATAAATTCGACATTTTTGCAATAACCGTCGCGTTAATAAAACGCGTTCGTTTTTTTTTGTATTTATATTGAACAGAACGAAAAAAAATAATGCAGACGCTCCTGCAGCGTGTTTATGATTTGGGCGCGGGGGCAAAAAACGGACGACGGAACCGCGCAACGACGAAAACGTTGACCGCAAAAATAATACTCTCTCCTGTCCGCGCGCGCGCGCGCAGCAGCGCGTATTTCCAATACATACATTATTCAATTATTGTGTCTACACACTTTAATATTATAAAGAGGAAAGATTTGATTGTTCGTTTGTATTGAATATAGGCTCCGAAACTACTGAACCGATTTAAACGGAATTTGGTACATAGATAGTTTAGACGCTGAGAAAGGACATAGGCTACTTTTTAATACTAAAGTAAGGGTTTAGTAAGGGGGGTTGAAATAGGGATGGTATATGTAATGTAAAAAAAATCTCGGTTTTCACCCGAGGTGACTTTTGCCCGGGCAACGCCGGATGGGACAGCTATAGTATATTATATTTAGATTGTCAATTTCTTTTTTTTTTTTTTTGTCAGCGTCGTTCGTATGACCAAACGTTTTACAATAATACGACGACTGCGATGTACGAAATGTGCAGCGGACTCGAAACATTATACTATATACAATTTATATATTATTATAATGTACTCGATATAAAACGCGAAACGTGCGCAAATAGTGAATTTTTTAATATATAGTTTTTTTTCGTTTTTCGATTTTACCGCGAATATTTTTTACTGTTATTGTTTTGAACGGAGGAGGGGGGGGGGTAACTTATATATTTACACACTGCGAGCGACAATATAGTCGCACTATACGTTATAAAATAACGATTTTTTTTTTTTTTTTTTGTTCTTCATATACGCGCTGTAGAAATTAATAGATGCGCATAAGCATATATAGTAGAAACGTTAAAACGATATTTTCTAAAACAATATAAGAGAACGTATAGGTACGTGTTAATATTTTGTAGTAAATGCGTTTTTTTTTTTTTTTTGAAAAATTCAACGGAAATCCGGTATTAAAAAAAAAAATATACGCCCACAATTATGCGTCGCGCGAAGGTTCTTGTATATTACGTATAATGTACATATACTGCAGAGATCCGACCAAGCGTTATATTATACGGTTATATACGCTTTATACGGGTTTTTATAAACTTCTTCTGTTGTACTAACAAGACGGCCGCTTTTTAACAGCGTATTCGAGTATTATGTATTATAACGAGTGGAAAATTATAGAAGAAAAAAAAATTTGTTTTCTCTCTATACCCTGCACGGGGAGGTATATATATATATATAAAAAAAATTTTCTTCTATCTCTCTGTGATGAAGTGTAATGCTGCAGTGTGTGTGTATGTGTGAATATGACAAAAACGGAATTTACCGCGAATCGGCACAAATCGAGTATATAATATATTCTCTGCAGATTACTGCAGCTGCATCAGGGTTCGCGCGGCAGAGTTTTATTGTTTTATATTATAAGTGCGATGGCAATGACACGTATTCGGTGTTTGCCGTTTTTTTTCTTTCTTATATACGTTCGTTCGCCGCGGGGACCATTCGCCTTGGCGAATAAAGAAAATAATAATAATAAAAAAAAGCCGATTTTCTCTCTCTATATATACACATATATACGCTATAAGGCCGTCGCGGTCGTCGTTTAAATATTACGTGTGTGTGTGTGTGTATATACTAACTGTACAATATCAATCCTAAGGGATTATATTATAATGGGAACCTGTTTTTCGCGCGGGTTCCGATGGTCAGTTGGCAGCGGCGGCGGCGGCGGCGGCGGCGGCGACTGACCATCGGTCATCCATTGCTGCAACGCTGCGAGTATATATAATATAGGTAGTACACTGCAAGGGGAGACCGATGACCTTTCCCATAAACCTATAGGCGATTTTTTTTTTATTATTATTCCAACAGCTGAATGACGAGAAATATAAATCGGTAGTAATTTATTATATTTTCACGTATGTCCGTTATGTCAAAGGTCGTAACCGACCATCCGTATATATATATATGTATACGCTTGACCGTACGTCCGCGGACTATATATACAAACGAAAGAAATTTTTTTTTTTCAAGAAAATCCAAATAAAGATCGTTATAACGCGCCCGTTTGAAACGACTTTGAAAAAAAATCTATTACAGGTTTTAAAAAAAATAATTAAAAACATATTTATAGTAATCACGCGGTAACGTGTTATATATAATCGTACTCGCGCATTGGCGGAAATCGGTAGGGAGGGTGAGGGTTAGCTGTCTCTCAAAAGTTTAGTTAGCCCCCCTGAAAAATGATAAGATACGTAAGAGCGAAGCGAGAAAAAAAATGTTTCAATGCGGTAATTACGTATACAATATAATACGTATATCGTCTTGGACAATGATTTAACCTAAATGATTTCCGCTATACTATAACGCGGTATAGTAGTAGTGATTATAGCAAAAGTTTAAATAACGAGAAGAATTAATAATAATATTGACGATTTAAAATTCGTTTTTTTTTTTCGGAAACTCATCGTAAAAAAGAAAAAAAAAAAAGTAGAAAAAATATTTATAAAAATCGTTCGTAGTTCGTCGTCGTCGGTTCTGGCCGGCGCGGTTTCATAACGATGGGCGCGCAAAGTTTGCCGGCGCGGTGCTTTAACGATGCGACGAGCCGTGCGCCGTAACACCACCGGCCGAGCGATTATCGCACTGCAGGGCGGTTATAGTACATAGACGACGGACGCCAGGGGGGAGGAGGAGGAGGAACCGGTTTCGTTATATGTATACGTATACCGGTCGCGTCGGTGATGTCCACATCGTGTACCAAAACGGTCCGCGCCGCTGACCGTCGACGGTGGCGGCGGCCGTGTTCGCGCGCGCGCGCGCACGGGGAAGAAATAAATATTGTAATATATTTTTTATATCCCTCTCATCGATACGCGCTGACCATCGTCCAGCGGTCGAACGGGTTTGACCGCCGCGAAATAATAACCGACTATTCCCAAGGAATACGTACGTACTCGTATATATATATAGAGAGCGAGTGACCGCCGATGGCCGAAAAATCGTTTTTTTTTTATTATTGTACGCCTATATGCGTATTATATGCGTTATGTACTATAGAATATATTTTTTTTTTTTGTATCCGTACAGGGGTGTATATTATAGACGATTTTCGCGATCGACCCCGTGGACAAAATGAAAGAAAAAAAAAAAACGGAAAACGGATAGCGCGTAACGCGCGTACATATAATAAAATTTATATATAGTATAATAACGTTCGTTTCCGTCGATACGCCGAAATACCGCACGCCGTAATCGTTGCACACTCCGGCTGAAGGGGTGAAATACAATCACCGTACGCGCGTGTGTCCGGATTTCCGAACGGAATTTAACGAAATTTTATTGATATTGTGTTATATGTCGTGTATACTGTCGCCGCTGCGTTTCTGCTGCAATCGTTTGAAAATTCTTTAAAAAAAAAATACGAATTTCTATTTTTTTTTTCTGGCGAAGACGAATAAACACGAATATCATTTTTTATTCAATAAAAAACGCGATTCGGCACGCTGTTTTTATAACACGAATATATATATATATATATATATATATATATATATATGGAATAATTGAGGAGAAATTCCGCGTTATCCAACGATTTTATATATTATAATTATAGGGCATGAGATTTTGCATTGTTTTCCAAAGTTTACTGCGCGTATTATCAAAAAATTCGTTATATACTTTTCAACGAGAATAAGAAAATTTTGTTGACATTTTTTTAGGTCGTTTTCTTAATTTTTTTTTTTTTTTTGGCCATTTTTGGAGTTTTCGGATACAATATATTTTATGTTTTGAAGATTTTTACGCGTTAACACGATTTTTATATAAATATAATAAATAATTATATACATATAATTAC
Source organism: Slavum lentiscoides (assembly GCA_032441835.1). NCBI lineage: Eukaryota > Metazoa > Arthropoda > Insecta > Hemiptera > Aphididae > Slavum > Slavum lentiscoides. Next base: position 15,578,119 of record CM063708.1, read on the forward strand.
TCTTGTATATATTATATTGTCGGACATTAGGTTGTAGTGATAATTTTTTTTTTCGGATTAAAAGAAGTACGAGATCTGTAAAACTCTTTTTTTTCGAATTTATATTATTATTACGTCAAAATTATTAAAAATAAATACTCTTTTAGCGCGTCATTTTGAATTTTCGGGGCGTAAAAGCGGTTTTTTTAAAGAGTTTTATTGAGCAAAATAATGCGAGAAAATCATACACCGCGCGTTTATATATCTTTATAATTTAAACGCCGTACTGCAGTACACACATTCTGTGTCGCTTTTTCGGATAAAGCAAAAGTTAAAAAAAAAAAAATGCAGCACCCCGACATTCGTATAAAAGCGCTTCGGCGTAACGCTCGCGAATAAATATAGTAATTTTTTTTTTTTTATATATATATTGATATAAGTGTTTTTAAATATTATACTTTTAAACGCGTATATAACGAGATCGTAGAAAATAAAATATGTCCATACGTTTATTTGCAAATATTATTCACATTTTGGTCTATATACGATAGGTATATATATATATATATATTTAATAAAACGATTTTTAATCATTTTACTCGTTGACGCGTATTTAATTTTTTAGATTTTTTTAAAAAAAAACTTTAGGTTCTCGTACAGCGCGCCCCGTTCGTTGACAACGATAATTTTCTTAAAAAGCGTCTGGATGAAACGGAAGATTCTTGTCGAGCGCTTATTTATAATCACATAAATATAATAATAATGTAATTTATCCGTTAGAATAACGCGGACGATTTAGATGTTCGACAGTTGAGAGGACGGATTTTCACTAAAATAGTATTATTGTTTGGCGCGGGAAAAAAACTCCGATGGCTATAACGCGTACTCGCGTTTTTAAGCGAAATTTTCACAAAAAATTAATTTACCTATATAAGGCAGACATTTTTTTAGCATTTTTTTTTTAAAAAAAAATCTCGTAACTCCTTAAGAATTAAAGATATTTAAAAAAAACCCGGCTTATTGCGTGTAATAATATTGTAAATTTTTTTTTTTTTTTTTTTTGTGAACATTTGGTGTCTCAAGTACACGCAACCGCGTGAAACACATTTTTATCGTGTAAACATTTCGATTTTTTGACAATTTTCGCGCGGCACACGTGGTAACAGCTGCAACGTATTAAATACGATATATACACAACGTGTCTCGACGAAATCGTGACAAAAAAAATACTGGTATATACGCGCGCGACGGCAAACGTTTTACAAACGTTATTTGCCCCGAATAAAATTCCGTCATATATTTTATATTTAAATCGAATTTTGGAAAAATTTCATTTCAGAAGAAGAAATACGACCGTATACGAGTTCGTCGAAGAATCTTTTTTCTCCTCCTCTGCGTTTCTCGCGGCGAAACGCGTTGTTTAAACAATATAAAAAAAAAAAATTTGAACTACATATCGTGTTTACTTATTGTACGTTACTCTATACGTTCAAGTGTATAGATGGTAAATATTTTTAAAAAAAAAAAACCTACTGTGTACGGTGAACAAAAATATGTGCTGGGTGTGTCGGCGAAGAAAAGCGAACCGACGCCGCGGTGACGACTTGGTTCGTACGGGTATACTAGCTATGTGTACGACAACGCGCGGTAGTACCTGTACCGGCGGAAACTTCCGGCAATCCGCGGTGAACGCGCGAGATGCGGCGGATATACAAGTGAAAACGCGGACGGCCGCGGACTTTCGAACCGGCTCTTCCGGTACGTCTATATATAGACACTCTCCCTCTCCCCCACACCACGCGACCCGTTCACCCACCCCGCGCACGTGTATGAGAGAGCGTACGGGCGGGTAAACGCGTCGTTACATTATTAATGGTACATCATAAACAATAGAAAGTCGCGTGGGGGAATGCGGTAAACGCGCGCGTCTCCGTACACAACACAATATTTAGGTCACGACATGACGGTGACATCACAACGCGCGCGACATGTAAGAAATACGCGCGTATTAAAAAAAAAAAAATACAACAACGGTATATATATACGGAGAAGAAAAACACAATAATAACTCACCGGCATGATGATGGAATCCGTGCGGCAAGGCGAACGACAACTGTTGCCTGGGCGGCAGGTGATCGGCCTGCGCAGGATTTCCTCCTGCGTTCCCCGGAATCCGAAGATGGTCCAGGAAGTCGATGTTCTCGTCCTTTTCGTTGCCTATACGTATACGGAAACGAAAAAAAAAAAAAACGATTTTTCGGGTTATACAAAACGAAAGCGAATATATACATTGCTGTACGTACGAGTATATATTATCGCAACGCAATCGTCGCTACTCTAAAATAATAATAATAATTATATACTTATGGTCGGCGGGGGGAATGGGCGCGCGCGCGCGATCGCGGGGGAGTGACCGCGACGCGCGTTCCGAGGGGAATTGACCGCGCGCGCGGGTCGCACCGGAAGGGAAAGTGGGTTGAGGCGCGCACGGTTGCCACATCGTTTCCTTGACCCACATTTTCACCTGCTTCCCAAAAGACACACGACCGTATATTAATATTGTCGGCAATACGATTTCTGTGTCCCGCGGTATGTTAATACACACAATACGCGTCCGGTGAGAATTTATCGGTTGTGCGCGCGCGGGGGGGGGGCGGGGAGGACTGCAGGACTGTATGTACGCTTAAGCGTTGACGGCCCACGCGCGTCCCTTTTATTATTTTTTTTATTATTATTATTAACGCGCCGAGTGTCCGAGGGTGCAGGACAAACGAAAAACCACGAATTATTAGTTCGTTTTTATCACGAATTCTACGTTTTTGTTAGACTTTTTTTTTTTTTGTACGCGCGTAACAAATGCGAAACGACAAGAAAGTGACGTTCCGGCGCGGTACGCACAACAACAACGCCGCGGTCGTCGTTTCGAAAACGAATCCACTTTCAATGTCTATATTGAGTGCGCGTAAATTCATAATTATTTCTCCGCTCCACTGGCACATATTATTCTATTTTCGCCTGTCCAGTAACACTGTACACTGCACGCGTACACACAATTACCTTATTCCGTTTTTCTTCTTTTCCGCCGTGTAATAATAATAATTACACATCTCACTACTCTATATCGCGGTATACGCAGTGTGTTTTACACACCGCACAGACGTATATATATATTTATTTATTATTACATCACAAAGTCGTTTACTGCAGAATTACGGCCATTGCCGTTTATAAAAATTTATGATTTACTCTCTCTCGCGCGCGCGCGCGCGTTCTCCTCCGCTGCCGCTGCGCGCGTCTTAGCCTTGGCGTTATTGTGCAGTGCGTGTGCGAGAGAGCGTATCCCCCCACCCGGCAATCCTTCTTACCAGCCGCCGCACTCGTCTGTGGTGCCGCAAGGGACCGGAAAACCGATGCCAGAGATTCCATGTGTGCGCGGTGTTAATCGGGTCAAGTCAACGTGTGCAGCGGTTTTGGCATCGGGTTAAAAAAATATATTTAAAAAAAAAAAAAGAATCTCCGAAAATAAACGTGCGGGAGGAGGTTTGTTCGCGCGTATATATTTTGTACAATATGTAAACTAGGTCAGACCCTTAGACCCGAGAGAGAGAGAGAGAAAAGAAACGGGCCGATCGTAAAAGAAGAAGGAAAAAAAAAAAATGATGAAGAGAACCGTGACCAACTGTTGTCGTCTCGGAAATTGGGTCACGCGCGTGAGACGCGTTTTCGGAAAGGGTTAAATTAGTAGACGGGTTTTTTTTTTTACACCCAAAACTATCCTTTTCTCTCGTCCTATATCACGTCGTATATATATATATATACGTAAACGCACCGTTTATTTTATTATTATACGCGCGGTTAAATTATCCGGAACAAACGCGACGAGATGATAATATTATATGTTATTGTAGCGCGTTTCAAGTGTGGAGAAAGAATTACTCGCGACGGCAGGGACGTGGTGATCAATTATATATATATATATAGACCACGTTGACAAAACATTTGAGGTCTACGGCCTCGTCGTAAATACCGTGAAAACCGCTTCATCGCAGCGTATACATTGTATTATATTGTATAAGAACGGTCTTTGCGGCCTTGAGGTTGAAAAGGATATCGAGGGCCGGTTTTTCGAGAAATTCAAACGCGCGCCCGCGGACTAACAACGTCGATAAATATCCTTTTCGGGTGGCATTCAAACACCGTCCAAGACCGTAGCGTCTTATTATTATAAAACCACGACACGTGGCCGATATTTTATGTAAATAATACGTACCTTATAAATTTTGTAATTTTTAACCTATTCGAAAAACGTGACTTTTCGATATACGTTTTCTTTTTTTTTATACGCGGATGTACTGAGCGGAGCGAGGAATGCAATTGATAGGTCGTAAAACGATGCGGTTCTTTTTTTTTTTTTTAAGTCCGTATCGAAAAAATTCTGTCGAAACTACAGGGCCGTGAATTGAAAAGAAATATCGTATTTTTTTGTTTTTAACATAAATACGTGTTTACGAAACGCTCTGTCGTGATTTCATTATATAAATTTCTCTAATTAATTAGGTACTCCATATGTCATTGTATAACACCACAACGGTAACTAAAAACTGAAAAAAAAACCCTCGCAGCGTATAAGCAATCAAAATTATATCGTTTTATTAAATAATATTTGGTTATTTATCAATTTATTTTTGAACCATTTAATATTCTATATATATATATATATATATAGAATAGTAAACGTCGACACTGCGTTTCGAGGTAACGACTAGGGTATACCATTACTCAAATCGCCTTTACGAAAATAAACAATTTTAATTTAAAAAAAAAAAACGGTTTAATTATTCTACGAAATATCCAAAAGAGCGTATCTCAAATTAATGGTATAGCACGAGTAAAGTTGAATTTTTTTTGTTTAAATCAATAAAATTTTTTAAAAAAGTATCAAAGTAATATATTCTTGTCGGTGTAACGCCCATTTGCGAACAGCGCCCTGATAATAAGGGATCGCCCATAGCTTTCGTCGGCCCTGAGTCCAGAAGGAGTGCTCACCGATCGTGTTAATTTTTCGATTTTTATCGGTAATACTTTTTTTTTTTTTTCAAAAAACCGTCAGAAAAAAAACCGCCGAAAAATTACGTATATCAAAAAAAAAAAAACGGCGGAGTAAAATAAGGCGATTATCGCGATTATAGAACTGTTCGGTAATTTTGAAACTATACATAATATATAGAGGGAACTCGAAATATTCACCAAACACGTGCAGTGTATAACTTTATACTCGGGGAATTATATTTTCTAAGCTATACCTATTTCGACAGGAATTGTTATAGATTTTAATGTACTCGTAATTCGTTTTCGCGGTTTAAATGCTTAAAAATGTCAACACGATGCCTTCGACCGTATATACTCAAGAGAAAAAAAATATATATCTTTTTTGTTACGATTTTTTAAAAAGTTTTTTCAGACAAAGCGTATTCGAATTTTTTTTTTTTTGCTGAAAATTCAATTTATCAATAATAAATAATATTATACCCGGCAGGGGCGTATTTATGAGAGGGGCTGAGGGGGCTTCAGCCCCCGAAATTTCAGGAACTTTCTTCACTAATTCCTATGCCCTATAGCTATAGGATGTAATATTTTTAATAAATTCCTAATATGTAGTTGTTTTTAAAATGTTGAGAATTTGCAGGTAATTTGTCCTATTTTTAAGATTTAGTCTTGCATTAGAATTTAGAAATAATTCAACAATGATATTTACTCAATGCCTCAGCCCCCCAAAAAAATTTCTAAATACGCTCCTGATACCCGGCACATGATCGGAATCTCGTTTTATCGCCAATGCAAAATAATTATTACATTCGAATTAATTGTATATATATATACAGTGAAAAAATTCTAAAATCTATTTATATCCGAGTCGCATTTATGTCTCGCTATACAATTTTAACGTTTTCAAAAAAAAAAAAAAACGCGATTATTCGCTATACTTATATACATTTGTATATTATACAAACGGTGAGATAATACTATTAGTAGTAGTAAATAATACGAGCTTATATAATGTATATATAAGATCGATTATTATTATAATTATTGTATACGCGGACCATTGCGAAACGGACGAGGGACGCGAACCGCGAACGCGGTTATATATGTATATACGCGTATACCGGTCGTGTTGTTTTAATACCGTTTTTTTTTTTTTTGTTGTCCTACCATTCTTTCTCGTTCCTCGCCCCGATTTATATTACATAAGTCGTACTCGAAGCTGCTGCTGCTGCTGCTGCTGCTGCACCCGGTCGGCTAAAAAAAGTAGTTCACGTGTATTAATAATACACGTAAGTACCGCCGAGTGCTTTACTGTATAGTATGGAGGTGTTTTTTTTTTGGAAAGGATCGACGGTAGTTCGAGCGTAGGGACCTGTCGTTCGAAAACCCGCTTATAATATACGCACCGAGGCGGCGGCCGATGACCCAATTCGATCGCGTGTAATATGCATAAATGACGAAGAAATTACGCACGACCCACGCCGACGACGTAACCGGCATAATTTACTGTTTATTATACGTTTTATATACTATTTTTTTTTTTTTTTTAATAAGAGTATCGATTCGGCTGCCGCGATCGTATAATAAATCAGAGGTGGTTGGGGGTGGGGGAGAAATTTACCGGTATAAAAATCTATTTTTCCGCGTATTTATTAGCCTCACTGACTGTAATGCAGCACGCGTAAAAAAGAAATCGTATAATCGAGAAAAAAAAACAACACGTTGCGACCGATCGTATAAACTGCAGTGTCGGATCGAGCTTTTCCGGAGTCCCCTAGGCGATTCCAATCTCCGGACCCCTACTACGATTGAATCGGCCGTTTCAAAAACAACATGAGTCATCAAATTGAAATTTTATACGAATTACAAATAACTTCATAACTCCAGAAATTTGACTTTTTTTTTGTACTCTTACCTCTTTACACATTTATTTTTAACGTTTACGACATTCGTAATTTGTGGTTTTAAATCGTCTATCTTTGACTGTATTTCACTAAAAAAATAATATAAAACTTATTTGACTTATGTTGTTTTTGAAACGACCGATTCAATTAACGTTCTCCTAATCACATTCGTATCTCGTATAATTTTGAATATTTCCACCCGTTGTCACGGGGCCCTTAAAAGAAGCGCGGCCAACGGGCGATCGTTTATATATATAGTCCGCCTGTTGGGTTGATCCGCGGGCATTGCCGCATTGTTTTACAGTAAATTGTTATTATATACGAATATCTGCGCGTGCAGTGTCGGAAATTTAAAACGCCACGTAATACGATTTTCATTAAAGCTTAAAAAAAAAACGGTCTCGAGTCTTCTATAATATATATGAAAATGGAGCCAAAAATGTATGACAATTCATCAATTGAGAACGGCTGGGCCGATTCGGCTCAAATTTTTTTTAATCGTTCGTAATTGCCAGCAGAAGGTTTTTACGAAAAAAATTTTGGAAAACCCTTTTTTTTGAAAATTGTTTTGATGATTGTTTTTTTTTTTTGGCAAAACAACGTTTGTCGGGTCAGCTAGTATAATAATATTATATCGACGAAAATTACGTCGTACGTTGTAAGACTCACAACCGAATCCGGCAGCAGCCCTGTTGTCAAGGGCGTGGCGTCGGACATCCCTCTCTGCCGGCGAATAACCCGCGGGACACCGCAGCGCCGCGACCAAACTCGCGCGCGTAACACGACGCGATCTTTCGCAAGTCGTCGGAAATACCTGCGCCGACACACTATACGTATATATATATACGCGTAATGTGTACGGACGGGGTCACATTAAACGTATACGTGGAAGTTTTGCAATAATCCCCCCTCCCCATCCCCAAACGGTTATGTGTTATGCTTGTGTGATATATACTACGGCGTTTATTAAAACGTTTATAACGAGCGTTATACTATAACACCGGCAGACACGCCGGCCGGCAATCGCCCCGCACTTTCACCAGAAACGTTTTGGCGTAGGAGTGTGCCGGCGGACGGAAAGGGCGGCGGCGGCGGCGGCGACGGTGGTGGCAGACGTTAGTCTCAAGGCTGCGCGCCGCCCTCGCCCTATTTTCGCGAGCGCGGGTCAGACGCGCCGCAGACAGACGCGCGTATGTGTGTGTGTGTAACGAGCCTATACGATATTCCTCCCCGTCGTCACGCGGCGGCTGTTGGCGGTGGCGGTGGCGTCGAGCCGTTTTTCGCCGGCGATCGATAACAGCTGATATCGGCCGCGCCGGCTCATTCAACCGGTGCCCGGTTCCTTCTCGCGGTCGCTTTGTTCGCTTAATAAAGTGTCGTAGGCGCGTTTATTATAATATTACACTCTCGTCGTATACCGCTCCTGTCCGACGACGCTAATTTTTTTTTTTCCCCGGCACGTATTTTTACAGTAGGTACACGACGACGTTTTTTTTTTTTTGGTTTGTCACGTTTATTAGTGCGCGCGCGCGCGTGTGAAAGAGAGAGAAAAAACCGGTCACTATAATACGTGTACGCGCGATATGTAAATGGGAGCAAAAGTGAAAACCGATGACCTTGTTTCGCGATGCGAGCGCGCTGCACAGAGTGCGGGGGGTGATCATCCGCGAAAAGAAATTTCACCGGTTTTCCGTCGTAGATTATTATTATTATTATTATTATATAAGACGCGCTGCGTTGATGAAAACGCGAACGGCGTCGTGATGTGTCTGACGTCAATACGGGAAAACGTGAGGTGTGCGCAAGCGGCGGCGGCGGCGGCGGCGGTGCAAAACGGTTAGGCTTATGCCGCCGGGCGTGCAGGGGTAGACGCCCGGTGATCGATCCTCGTGCGGCGAGCGCGGGTTGCGGCGGGTCGTGGCGCGATGGTTCGCGCACCGCGCGAGCGGGTGGGACGCGCGAGAAACGGGCGCCGGGCGGACGCGCGCGTCGGGCACGCCGCCGCCGCCGCCGCCGCCGCCGGGGATGACGACCCGGCGCGGCGGCGTTGCTCGCGTTAACACAAACGTCGTCGTCGCCATGGCGGGGCGGGGCGGGGCGGAGCGGACGTTTTACGTTTGCCACGAGCTACACGTTTCGGCGCTGATAAAAGTGCTCGTGGCCCTGGGACGACCGAACAAAGGTCGTTTGCTCTTTCTCCTCGGCGCGTCCGCCGTCCCGTCCACCCCGCCGACCGCCCGGCCGGTCTTCGCGCAAAAGTACCCTTCGCTTTACCGCCGCGCCACTACTACGTCCGCGCCATCGACCGGCAACGGCGGAAGCCCTTCCAGAGACTTTATATATATATATTATAAGCGCTGGTCGGCGCGCGCTAGGAATTTGAAAAAAAAAAAACGGATAATATTCTCTTTTGAATTCTTTTACGAAAAGACGTTTTCTTTCCTCCCCCTCACCGTTCTTATATTTTCCGCACCGTAACCGAGGATCAGTGCCGTTTTAAACGTTATACTCATCCCTCTCCCCACCCCGGCGCAGCTATATTATTAGATTCACGATCTCCATTTTCACTCCTATATCGATCCGTCGATCCTGCAAGTCCTGCGGCGTCCGCCCAACAGACGTTCTGCAGTGATATCCAGCGGAAAACGATCGCGTTTCGAATTCACGTGAAATCGAAACGAGAAAAGATCGTTAACGTTTTTTTTCGAATCTCGTCATTATATGCGTGGGAGTATGTATGCAAATATTGCGCAAGTTTCATCGAAAATTTTGCAACGACACGAAATCTTCTGTATAAATACGTCGTCGCGAATATTCTTCCGTATACACAAATAATAATAATAATATTATATTGATACGATATAGTACCAGTGGCGTATTTAGCCGCCCCCCGCCCAGGACCAAAGAAAAACAGTTAATGATGTGTTTTTTTTACGCGTAGCACTATTTTCCGGTAGTAAATTGCATGTAGTCGGTACTTTAGTGCGGTCGTTTTTCGATTTTCTCAATATTTTTTTATAGCGTCAGAAAAAACTATTCGAAAAATTACGGATAAAAACGATGAAAACGCGATTTCGTCTTAAAATCGATTATCGTTTTTTCTTCGTAATTTTAAAACTATATTATATAGTGGTCGTAGAAATTTTCACCAAAACTCTGGACCGTATTAACGAGACGAATTTTTCATAAAGTCACAAAGTTTCTTTTTATAGCCATTACAAATTTTCCGAAATATTATGGGGACGAAATTTCAATGTTTTACATAACCTCCCTCGCCCCGGAGAGAAATTGAAAGTACTCCACTGTGTATAGTATACAATATATTGAATATATAAAGTCTTTCTCGGCCGGCGTTTATATATACGCACAACAAATCGGAATCGGGGGGGGGAAATCTCGATCCGCAATATATATATATATTTTTTTGAACGAACGCCGTATTTTGCGGGTTTTATTCGGAATATTACACGCGAATGGCGGCGAAACGAGAAATCGCTGTTTCCTCTGTTCCATTCGTATAATATAGGTAAGATTATATATGTGATAAGGCGTAAAATAATAAAATCGTATTATGAGAAAATTGTTAAAAAACGCGGCGATCGAGGAAACGTCGGACACTGTGGCGGATCTAGGGTTTTTTCATGGGGACGTAAAAATATGTATTGTATACATATGTGTCTTTATTATATAATAATATATAAATTATTATATCGATTATTTATTAATAGATTATTATTATTTTAATAGATCAAATTATATTATTGTAAGAAAAAAATTTAGTTTCCCGGAATACCGTGCCATTATATTATCGATCACTTCACCGGCTGATGTACCTATATAGGTGTTGTCCTATGGAGCATACCGACGCGGCAAGTCCATTCAATTATAAACCACAAATAATGTGTAAAAACCGTCTTTATGGTCTGATGTTTAAAATTAAAAATTAAAGTCTGCGCCCTATGGCGTGAAACCTTATTATTTTTTTTTATTGCCCACGGCGGGACATGACCCCTCCCCCCCCCGTAGATCCGCCACTGGTATAGGTGAATATCGGGAAAAAAATGAAATTTTATAAAAAAAAAAAGTGAAAATAGAAAAATGTTTTTTGGTAACCCAATAGAATATCCCGTACGCCGCGGTATTGTGTGGTAACGCGGATTTCCTCCTAATACGACCGTCGCGTAACGCGCGCAACAACAACGATAATAGACGCGTCGCTTAGCTCGCAATGCGTTTCTTTCGCCGGATATATTTTGTACTCGAGAAAAACGTCGGATGTTATTATATATATATATATATAGAGAAGAAAAGCGGGGGAGTTAATTTTTTTTTTACACCAAAGTTTTGATTGTATTATAGGAAATATCGAATAAAACGGAACGTTATTCGTCGTGATATTCGCGAATTGCGTGGCGTACGGAGTGTGAATAAAATATGAACGTTGTAAGTCACACGCGCGTATAACCAGTAATAGCGCGTAGGCGTGTATTTCTCTGGAAACGCGTCGTAGTGTTTTTGGTAAAAATTCGATTCGAAAACGTATTATGCGTATGCGTATAAGAAGAAGACACGCGTTCGACAGTCATTATATTTTAATATAAAAAAAACCTTATATATATAAAGGAATTTATTAAATAGAAACGAATTTCCTCCCCCCCGCGCGCGCGCGTTGACCTATTTCCGGGGCACCGGCATCGCGTACCCGCACACAAAACGCCGGACGCCACTTCCTGGACGCTGCAGCAGCAGCAGCAAGACGCCCGCGAAGAAGCCGGCCGGGCGCGCGGCCGTGAACTTTCACGCGCTCGCCCGATTGTTCAAGGCCACGGCGATTTCTCCGCCGGCGGTACCCCCCATTGTCGTCGTCCGTTACCCTCCTTCGCTTTACACGCGCTCACGCCGCGCGTGCCACCTGTCGCCAGCTAATAAAATAATGCGCGTCTTCCGAAGACTTTCACTGTGTATTCCGGACGATTCCGTCTCGTCAGACGACGATATTACCCCCAAAGAAAAAACCGAAAAAAAAAGGCGCAAACCCGTTCGGTTCGATTATAGAAGAAACCTATACCAGATATCTGACCAAAAAAAAATAAAAACTTTTAGAGCGCACTCCGCTGCCGCTGCTGTTGCTACGAAATAACGGACGGCTTTTATAGGATTTTTTAAAAAAAAAAGAAGAGACACGTAATCCTTGTGAGAAGAAAACACAACACGACGATGGGGGTAAACCGAACGGATGAGCGGGGGGTTTTTTTTATCGCAGCGCCGTATAAAAAAAAAAAAAAAGGTGTATGTGTGTGTGTTTTTTTTTTTACCCCAAAAACGAAATTTCGAGGTGGAAAAAAAGACATTACCTATATATATATATCTATATGTACTGTATAATAAAGACGGATGATGCGTACGCGGCAGATGCGTATTATAAAACGCAGGAGGAAATGATTTCGCACAAAAATCCCGACGAAGAGGGTTGCACCTCACGCGCGCACACACGATTTGACCCACTTTAACAGGTTATGTGCGCGGCTTCGGCGTTTTCGCCTTTCTCGGCGGCGGCGGCGGCGGCGGCGGCGGCGGAACGCAGCACAAAAGAATTTCGCGTTATATATATGCCCATTATTGTACACGCGGTGTACACCCGCCGCGGTACACGTATCCTTTTATTTGTTTAATTTTACTCCTTTTTTTCCCCCCTTCCTGGGATTTATTTATCTCCCGACGTACATATATATATATATATATATATAAGTACGATTCGTTTTCCGCGGATTCCGCGGCGTTTGGGCCCGGGACGAACGGCGAGAAATTACCGCGCGGCCCTGCAGTGTCGGATCGAGAGACTTAGCGCGCCCGTAGGCCCCGCGCAAAATATAGCGCCCTTTAAAATTTAAGATTTTTTCCACAAAAAAAATTTTCTTTTTCTCTCTCTACTAAATCGTGCCGAATCGGCCGAAAAAAATAATTTACTATTGCAAGGGAACGCGAATTTCGTATTTTTGCCACTATAGTGCTTGGAGACACCGTGGACAGCGCCCGTTTAAAAAGACGGTTTACAATTAAGGCGCCCCTAGGCCCAGGCCGAAAAACGCAATAGAATATCCTTTAAATCGTCCGGCATATATAGAAAAAAAAAAACTCACGGAACTGTTTGATAATGCATTTTTTGTATCCCTTGTAAATGGGTTTGATGTCTTCGGCGTCGTCCGATTCGGAATTCGTCTCGTCCGGTTCGCACTTAACCCGCAAGTCCAAAGGCTTAGCCTCGATTTCACTGATCATCGCGTCGTCGGTTATATTAATATTTTATACGATTTCGGAAAAAAAAAAAAAACGAAAAACCGCCGTATATATACGTATATAGTATAACAAAATTCAACGATACAAATATATATAAATATACTATATATATATATTATATAATATATTAATGATAAATCCGTTCGTTTGTATATTATATTATAATAAGTGTATAAAATTCGCAAAACCAAACAATTTAAAAAAAAAAACCGTCACTGCGTATGTATATGTATCGCGCGCGTGCAAGAGTAATATATAAAATATATTTGTTTTTTTCAATATAAAAATTTCGGTTTTATATAGTTAAAAACCAAATAAAAAAAACCGATTTTCCGACGAAAAATACAAAAAAAAAAAACCCGAGAAAAAAAAATTTTCGCCTCTCCGGAGGAATTTTTCGTTTCGAATAAAAAAAATTTTTTTTTTTTTTTTATAACTTATTCGTATTTGAGTGAGAAAAAACGACACGAAATTTTAAAAAATATAAAATTTATACTACGTTCATGAGCACCACGGATTCACGTACTACAACACATGACCGGCCGGTAAGTACCCGACGTCGATGAGCCAGCGCCGGAATATGAGAAGCTATACAAGACCACGGGCAACCGGCGGCGGCAGCAGCAGCGGCGGCGGCGGCGGCGGCGACGGCGGCGTTCCCCCCTCGGACAGTGTGCACGGAACGGCGAGAGAAAAATTACCGTACGCCCGTCGCAGCGGCCGCGGACGACATTGTCGTCGCCGCGTTCTCCCGCCGGCGCCGCCGACGTGTATTCATATAATAATAATATTATAATTATTAATGTATACGCGCGAACGCATATTATTATGTGTTTTACGATTGTTTACCCTACGCGAGTATTATAATGTATTATGTTAATTAGGTATAATTACAATATATCGAAAACATATACCGATTATTATTACAAAACGTATAATATTATAAGAGGAAGTTACAAAAAAAAAATTATCTATTTTTTTTCTTCTTCTTCTTTCGTATTAACCGCGTGGAAATATTTTTAAAAAAAAATTTTTTTTACGAGTATATATATATATATATATATATATAGAGACCGGGTGGGGCACCGAGTCGGACCTGCAACCACTCGGTTATTTTTAAAACGTTTATTATTGTTATTATTTTTTTTTTAAACGATTAAATATCGCGCGTCGGACGACGCGGAAAACGAGTTTAAATAACGATGCGCGAAATTCAATTAATACATATACACATAATATTATATATACTCGTGCAATCGTATACATATATAGTATTTAATAATATAAAATATGCGTATATATACATGTGTGCAGCGGTGTACAAGGGCACCGCGTGTTTATCCGAATAAAATAATTTTATACGATTCGTCGATAATAAACGTACTTAATATATTATTATTATTATTATTATGAGACATTGTGTGTATACCTATATTATACGCGTACACACGCGAATTTTTGTGATTTTTTTTTTTTTTTTTAATCTATGATTGTTATATTTATAGTTTTTTTTTTTATTACACAAATAGCTACAGGTGAAAAAAAAACAACAAACGCGTTATTATATGGGTATACTTCCTCTGCAGCGCAGGACGAAATCAAGACTACGCAGTGTTTATATATGCGTATTTATATGTATACGTATCGTATATAGGAAATACACTCGGACGTTGTTAATGGTAAAAATGAAAAAAAAAAAGTGTTAAAACATTTGAATCGATAGCGCGAAAAAAGTAAAAATTTCGACACGCGCTGTGCGAATATAATATAATATTATAACAGTTTCGCTCGATTTACTCGATATTCGGCCGTTTATAATATATTATACGTTTTAATTAAATTCGTTTAATTTTCTTTTCCTATATGAATTCGATATTTATAATTAGCGCCGTCTTTTTTTTTTTTTTTCCGAAACGTTATTGAAATTTACTCGCGCATATCTAAATTTTTATCGATTTTATTGCCAACACGGGTTTCTTTTTTTATATTTGGCGCGATATATCTCTATATAGGTACAATTCAATTTTTTGAATATACGCAATTATTATACGAGTATATATATATATATATAGGTACGCGTATACAGGAATAAAGAAAATAACAATTTATTAAATATATTTAATAAATAGGAGAGATAAGAAACGTGTGTGTGTGTGTGTAATGGTGCGTGTAGATAATGTGTATAGATTATTATAAAATATAATAATAATAATAATACGCAAGTGTTTGACGACGACGAGGAGGGGAAATAATAAATCCATTGTCGCTCATAAAAATAATATCAATTTGCCTCTCGATTTTTTTTTTTTTTTTTTGTTCTTGTCATTTCAAATTCCTATACGTACGCGCGTCGAGTTCTTCCGGCATAAATTAATACCGGATTTATATGCGTTTAAAATCCTAAAAAAAAAAAAATAAAAAGTTTTTATACGCTCTATATATAATTTCGTCGAAATAATCTTTTATATATTATGTACGCGAATAAATATTGTTTTTCGGAAATATATGTGACGTTTCGTAAAAACGTATTGAATACGCTTGTTAAAAAAAAAAAAACAAATAAAAGTAACAATTTATAAAAATTATATAAGACAGTTAAAATATTAATATCGTGTAATCTTCGAAAAAATTACCTAAACAGCTCGATCTATATAATAATATGTATATTTGGTTTGTTTAGGTATATTTCACTTTATTAAAAAGTGTAGTAAAAAAAAAATAATAATAAAACGTACTAAGAAAAAAAAATATATAATAATATTGACGTATAGCGTTCGAGTTGAACGGCGGTAAATTTCACCCGATCTACACTCGTAGCGTCCGCGGGGTGGTAGAAATTGCAGACGACGGAGGTCACAATTCTTTTTGAATTTTTTTTTTTATAAACCCTTACGTTTTTTTTTTTTAGTAATGTTCAAATTAAACGTCAGTATATTTCCCTAATATACATATGTAGGTATATCGTTTTGCACGAAACGTACTCTCTAACCTCGAATAATATGGTTTTTTTTATGCGGTAAAAATGTTTTTGTATATCGCTGTTCAATATATATAGGACAAAAAAAAAAGCTCATCCGATTGGAGGTCTCAGTACGAAAATATGTAAAATAAACATTAAAAATCCGGTCTCTAGTTAGGTATATATATAAAAAATTATCGGTTTTTATAATCGCTTAAAATTAAGAAATCTGTCCGATGGGGGGAGGGGAGGTGGAACGAAATAAAAACCAAAGAAATTCGCCTGCGCCTTATAATTCGGTTACGCAGGGAAATTATATTATTTATTTTTTCTTTTATCGAAACGTCCGAAATCGCTAAATATAATAATTTATATACGCGTATAAAATCGGATATCGGGAAAAGTAATTAAACGCGCTTATTTTACGTATTACGATGGCGAATGCAGCGTGTAAACCGACACACGCGCGTATATTATAGCGACCGGAAATTGACCGATTTATTATACTCGTATATATATATAGTAAAGCACCAGACGCGGATGCTGTGTATAAAAAAAATCTACGGAGATTTCACTTTTTCGCGCCGCGCCGCCGTTCTCGTTCTCGTTTATTTCCATTTTTTTTTTTTTTATATGTACCGCGGCGATTATAGCGTATACACTTATATTTTTCGCAATTTATTTATTTTTTCGCCGTACCTACTACCCCCTTCGGCAAACAATAACGACCAGGGGCGTATTTAGACATTTTTTTGGGGGGGCTGAGGCATTGAGTAACTATCATTGTTGGATTATTTCTAAATTCTAATCCATGACTAAATTTAAAAAATAAAACAATAATTACCAAATTTAAAAAACAACTACATATTAGGAATTTATTAAAAATATTACATCCTATAGCCATAGGGCGTATAGGAATTAGTAAAGGAAGTTCCTGAAATTTCGGGGGGCTAGAGCTCTATCAGCCCCCCATAAATACGCTCCTGATAACGACTATAAAACATTATTGTATTTCGAAAATACCTACAAAAAAAAAAATTAAATTCGGCATTTGTTTTAAAAAAAAAAAAATAGTTCACTCTTATACGTATTACGCGCGTCAATTGTGGAACCGGAATTTTTTCACGGGATGGGGGAGAGTCCATAATTTTTTTAATATATAGACGAATTTCAACTAAAGGAAAAAAAATCTCGTATATATAATACATATACATTTAATACGTTTTTCACGAAAATATAAATTAACGTTTAATAAAAACACATTGATTGTAATATAACGCGCGTATTATAATAATATTATTGTATATTGTCGAATTTTCGTTAAAGTTTTATTCAAGGATTAAATTTTGGAATTCCAATTCCCGAAATCCCTCCCCTCCTGATGTCCCTGATGCGCGCGGGAGTAAAACTATATAGTATACACACCTCTAAATACGCGCGTTTAGAGAAGAGCGACGTGTTTATAATTTAAACATATAAATAAATTGTTGACGAATCTTGTGTGTGTGTACTGCAGTGTATGTACTGCATATTTAGGATTACGATTATTCAGAGGTGTACGCCGGAGAGCACGACACAAAACAATGATATTTATATGCGCGAACTGGGCGCGCGTAGGATGAAAAAATTAAAAAAAAATTCACCCATCGACTGACGTAACGCGCGTATATATTATACGTATATATAAATTGTTTTCATAAAATATTGCGCGTTTTTCTATCTCCGACTATACACAAATGCACTACTATATATACGAAAGTTATTGTAATTTATATTATTGTAATGTATATATAACTGCTGTGTAGCACGTATATCGCGCGAGAGATAACATTTCATATATATATAATATGTATGACGCGCATATATCGGACGCGAATAAGTCGTTAGATTATTAATAATTTGTTTTCTAAGGAAATAATTAAAATAATATACGCGCGCGCGCGTCAGACCCGACTGCGGCAGGAAACGGCGGAATGCGGCAATAATATATATTCTAATATTCGTAGATAAGAACACTGTGTGATAAAAAAAAAAAAAAATTACTACTATACTGGCAGATTATCGCGTTATATATATATATATGGGTGAATGTAATATATGTATATATATCGTGGTGCCCTCAGCCCCGTCCAGCACTCGTTTCCGTATATTATTTATTTTTAAAACGCGATTATATTAAAGATTTTTTTAAGATTTTTTCCTACAAAAAAAAAAAAAAAATAAATAAATAAAAAGTCAAAAAAATATCCATATATAATCGTACAAATCGGTGCAAACGAATTGCGGTCTGGTCGGGAAAAAAAGGAAAAGCTGCTACGAGAATAATACCGAACAGATTATAATATTTGCTTGTTGAAGACCCTCCAACGGTACAATATTATAAAAATAATCGAAAATTTATAAATAATTTATTAATTTAATACAAAAAATATAAACTCTTTCGTTTACCAGCGTCCGCGCGCGTAAAATTCATTTCAGAAAAACAATTTTACCCTCAACCCCTCCGAATGGAAATCTAGCTTATATAATACGCCCGTGCAGTATAGCGTAAGGACGCGTAAACGTCACACTTTGTTATTATTTACTCAGTTTATTTCACACGAAAAGATAACGTCGATGACGGTTTTTAAAACGCTATATAATTTATACGATTCTGATTCGAATTTATAGCTGAACAAAGATTAATATACTAACAAACACAATACGCTAATTAACTGGCAGTAATTAAAAAAAAAAAAAATTAATTGTACGCGCGTATCTGTCAGATGACGTCCATTTAGGCAATTAGACGGTCCAACAGCCGTGTGTCTACGGTGAATTTCATTTTGAACTTAACGTGGTCGTGCAAATATACAAAACGGTATGTGCGACGATACCGGACCGATTTCTACGCGATTTCGTCAAAAACCCACTCCGCTGCGTATATTATATATATATATAGTGACTATGTGTTCGGTTTCGGCAGCAAAGACATTATATTAATTTGTCCTTCCTTTTTCTCAGGACGATAGCGGATATTCTAATTCAGATCGCTGAAATACATGACTTTTCGCTCTCTCCACTATAAAAACGCATAAATATCGACGAAGTACGTATATTATTAAAAAAATATTTTTGGACCAACGATTTAACACACTCGGCACAGTGATTGTATAATATAATAATATGTCATCACCGGATTTAACGCCGTTCACTTTATGGGGGATATCTAAAATCCTAAGCCTGTCGTCGAACGCATTGTTGCGCATATCGATCTATAAATGGACGTCATACGATAGACGTGATTAAAAAAATATAGTAATAATAATAGTAAATAATTAATCACTGCGTCTCGTATATGTACGTACATATATATACATTATATTCTTTATTATAATTGTTCGAATAAATTCCGTTCGAAATCTTATATGAATTATTGTAATATGTTTTAAAAAACCTACCAGTGGCCTACCCGTTGTGTATAATATTATACCCGTTTGATTTATTTACTATATAGGCGTCTTATTATTCATCGTCATCCCTTATATTCGTTAGCGCCAAGACGCCGGGCCAAAAGACAATTGAACGGATAATTTTCTATGTAATACACTGTTATTATGAAGAAAGCGTGTAAATAAATACAAAAAAAAAAAAATTGTTGTATACACTTCATCGTTTAACCCACACGAACGTGAATATTCTGAAAAAAAAAAATGAGGCAAGCAACGGGGTAGTATTCAAAAAGAGTGGAGAAAAAGAAGAAGAAGAAAAAAAAAGGGTCATAACGTATCGCGCGCTCATTTAATACGCGTAGTAGTTATTGTAATGTGTTATTTAAGGGTTTAGTGTTTACTTTTTTTTATTTTTCGTGTTTAGGGAAGAAAAACACGAGAGGTTAAAAAAAATAATAAACCGGTTGCGCCCGCGTCTTCCTGCAGCAGCAGCAGCACCCCGTTTGCCGGGCGGCGAGGGTGGTCTCTTCCGGCACCACCACTCGCATCATAATAATATATTCGTTATATACGCTAACCAGCTATACAACCCTCTCATTAAAATAATTATTATTTTAGGGTCAGGATTTTTAATATTACGCGCTTTTAAAATTTTTATTTATTTTTTTTTAACCGTCCGAAATGCCCGAAAAATACTCAATAATTATAGGCATTTTTTTTTGTTGTTGTTGTAATCAATACTCTTTTTTTATACTATAGACAAATTATTAAACGTATATTTGATTTAAAAAAAAAAATTAAATACAGTTTTAAATCAAATACTATTATGAACAAATCGTTTAAAACATTTAATTTCTATTCTTTATAATATATACGCGCGCCGTTTGCAATTGTTTGTACAGTATTTTTTTTTTTTTGTTGATTTGAATATTTTTTTCGACCCCTCCTCACCTCTGGAAATAATTTCGTAATTAACATTCGTGAAACGCGTATTTTTCGCGCTCATTCAAAGCGTACAATGTACGCGCCGAAAAATATTTGCTAATCCAAACGTTAAATTTATTGTAATAATTATTCGCGTAACCGGAATTTTATTAGTCGATGGAATACAACAACTTTTTGCCCGCGATAATTTACAATTTACATAATTATCACTTTACTATAAAAAAAGTATACGCGAAATCGTCATCGTTTTGACCATTTTCGAAACACTTTCGGTTCCGATTAAGTTAGTCGAAGACAGTAAAATCCTTATTCTCCTCTTCGCCTTTATCCCAATACGAGTACGGTCAGCTGTATTCTTATTTTTACCCTCTATATATCCATACGGTATAACCATCACATCTGATCCGCAAACCTCCACATTCCAGGGGCGTAATTACGGGGGATATGGGGATGGATCCCCTCCCATGGGCTTTCTTTTTTTACATAACATATCGTCTAATGTACAAAAAAATGTAATAATTAAAAATAATACTTTTTTTGCGTTAACAAAATTTGTTAGTATTTATCATAATTCATAGGATTCCTCAGTTTATTGACTAGTTACTAGTATGATACGGTTAAGTTAGATCACTGAAGAAAGGTCTATCCATATTCAGATTTTTAAGTAAAATTGGATGAAGTACTCAATAAATTAGCTAAAAAAAAAAAAACGAAGAAAATTAGAAATTTTATTATAAAATATGTCATTTTTATTAAAGAAAATAATAAAAATACGAGTATCGCAATTACTTTATTAATTTCGATTGATTAACGTTTAAAGGGTCGTTAGTCGTTACAGTTATTATGGATTATCCAATAATGCTAAATTTTCTATCCCCTCCCATATAACATTCGTAATTACGCCACTGCCACATTCCCGTTATTAAAACATTTTTCATTTGCCTCGACTCCCTTGTACAATTAACTCACTAGCCATACTCGACCGACTCGTTATCTCCTTCTTCGCACGCCAAAAACCGTCTCGGTTCTCTCTCATTTTTCAAATATCAGAGACGTTATTCCAAAATCGATTCATATTGTATAACGAATTCTATACGACCGAGTACAAAATAATACTCGCACTTCCCGCGTCTTAAACTTCTGTAATTTTATTCGATCGGCCCAATTGCAAAAAAAAAAAAGTTCTTACACGCAGTTACGTACAATTAATCACCACTTCATTCAGCCACCACATCTCATCCCGTACGTCTTTCATTCAATAATAATAAATTCTTCCATCCACTTGTATATTTGAACTTTTCAACTCGATTTCAAAACTTCACCCGCAAACACGACGGTACCACCTCATAACACCGTTCCATCCGAACCTAAACTCCGAACATTCTATTTTAATATCCGTTCTATAACAGTCGACCGCCAACGACAAATAATACCCGCGGTGCAATGAACGCCTGCAATGCGCTTCACTCCGTAGGAAGCTCGTCCGTTACTATATAGTAGTGAAAACGAATACAAGCGGATTCGTTTCGTGGTTAAAAAAAAAATCATACCTAATGCGTGTACCGAATGGTATATTGTAAACAACTTATTTGTCTATCACGTGCGAATTTACAAAGAGTATATTTTATGAAAAATAAAGAAATATTTACGAGAGTGTTGTTGTATTAAATTTGTTTACTACGGGTGGTTTCTCGATAAATATAAATCGTCGTTATTAATTCATATATTTTTTTCGCTTAATACGCCCGATGATTTTTTTTTATTTTTTATTACGTTTACCAGTATCGATTTCTAGTTTTTAATTTCCGTTTTCTTTCGCGTATTCCTTTTATTCGTTTAATATATATATATAAATGGATTTTTTCGTGAATTTTTTTTTTTTGAATTCTTCCTATACACGAGTATCACGCGCACAGGCATCAGACGAAAATATTTCTCAGATAGATATTCCGCAGTACGTACTCGCATAATAACATAAAACGTGCAGTATACACATTTCGTACATAAAAAAAAATAATAATAATACAATAAATACCGACCGGGCCGGTTAAGAGACGGGGCTATACGTCGACGACGGGGTTTGCTCACCTGAAACATACGGAAAAAAAAAAAGAGATGAAACATAAATTACGATTATTATTATTATTATATTATATAATATTTCGTTAACTGCACGCTAATTATTATATTATCGTTGTACAAGTGTGAGACCGCGACGTATTCTCGTTTTCGGGGCATACGTGTGTAATGTATACTCGTATATATATATATTTGTATGACTCTTAACGAACGAGCATTGTTATTATTATTCGTAAAAAAAAAAAAAAGAAGAAAAACCGTGTAGATATTATGATAATACGTATAAAATACCGTGTCGACCCGAGAGTGTAAAATAAACCGTGCTGCACAACGCCGGACCGGGCCGCGGCGCGCACCGTCCTCACTGCACCGAAACGCGGAGAGAGAGAGAGAGAGAGAAAAAAGGGTAAAAAGAAAACCGCGCCTTTTCGAAAACCGAGAATATTTTATATAAAAGGCGCATTTATTTACCGTTATTCGCGGTTTATCACAATATGCGCGATGCAGAGCGTATTTTAAAGAATTCGGGTGGCACTAATGGGACTAAGCCGCAAGTACTTATACTTAAAAAAAAAAAAATCGCCTCTGCTCATGTCTAGTCCTATTCCTCTCGGTTAATTTACAACGTCCTATTATATAATATATAGTAATTGTATTTAAAACAACGATGGGTTATTCTATATATATATATATAGAAAAAATGTCAAAATTTAAAACACAAAATCTCGAAATTATAATTTTTTTTTAATTTTATAAAAAATAGATTACGAGTCGGTATCGTTTGAAAACATTTTTTTTTATAATATTTATATATAAACGGTCGTTCGTATAAAATAATATGATAATACGCGTGGCGCGTACACGAACCACTGCAGGGTGGCACTAATCCTTCGCTGGGTGACACTATAGTGCCAAAAGTGTTAAAACGTGTTCCGGTGCGATGAGTTTTCGACGATTTCAGTGCGTTAAATGTCGAAAATTCGACGATTTGCCGTTGTATAAACAACGTTTTTTTTTTTTTTGGCGAAAGTATACGAGTGTTTTTTCGTTTATTTCTCTTCTCTCGCCGCGTAAACGACCGCTGCAATTATTATTTTATTATTAAATTTCGTCGAAATCCAAGACATTCGAAAAACCGTACTTATTATTAATTATACTCTCGTTTACGCGATCGTGCGTGTTTATCTGTTTTTCTGACTCGCAAACAAACAAAAGTAGCGAGCCGCGGGGTGTTGCGGATATCGCTCGAGTGAATTACTCGGATCGTGATTTTAGAGTTTTGTTTTTATTGTAAATTTGAAAGCGATGATAAATCGTTGCATTCGATAAAACGATTCTGACCGGAGCTTCGGTGTAATAAAATAAACGACAATCGATTAAGACGAAATCGCGTTTTTTATATGATTTTCGGTGGTTTTTTCTGACTTTTGTAGAAAGTATTGAGAAAATCGAAAAATGACCTGTCTAAAGTACAAACTAGACGCGATTTTCAATCAGAAAAGGTGCTACGCGAAAAGATCTCCTTCTGGTAGAAAACGTTTGGACATAAAAAAAAAACACATCGTTATAAAACCAATACATTCCTCGCTCCGTTCAGAATCTAAAATACCAGAGCGTTTGCGCAAAATAATAATTATCGTTTTTTTTTTTTACTATATTTTTACATATTTTGTATGATAAACGCGGTGTACAGGTGATATTCGGTTTTCGGACTGCGCACGTTTCCGCACGCGTAGCGTGACGCGATGACCGGTAATCGGCGCGCGAAGGGTGAAATAATATGACGGCTTTATTAATCTGCACGTTTTATTCCTTCCTATATATAAAAAAAAAAAAATGAAATAAAATCCTCGCGAATTTTTTCAAACGCGCGCAGTTCTCGTACAATAATCGAGTTGAACGTTGTTTATGATTTTTTTTACACGCCGTTCGTAAGAAACTCAACGCGAATCAGAGTAAAAAAAAAAAAGAAAAGTAAAGTGGGTTTTCTATTACATATTATTTACGAATGAACGCAACATTATAATATGTAATAACCCGTAAAACGGGCGAATTTTATTTAAATCAATCGCACTCGAAACGCAGACACAATAGTTATATAACGTATACTCGACGAAGAAAAAAAACAACGGAATATACATATTATATAGATATAAGAATAAAACGCGTAAACCGTATTTCGCCTATAAAAGTAAATATTCCAACGAACGTCGCCGATAATATTCATATATATATATAATGAATAATAATAATAATAATAATCGATAATAATATATAAAAAAAAAAAACCGACGTTTACTATCCGGACAGTCTGCACCACGCGCGTTGTACATATAATATTATATACCTATATATACCGCGACTATATAATAAAATATTATTTCTTTTTCTGCACAATTCAATCTGGTTTGTGTCGTTACACTACTCCGTATAGTTACACACATTATCAGTGGCGTAACTTCAAAATTTGGGCCCGGGAACAAAACTTTCAATGAAACAAAAAAAAGGAAAAAATTTTTTTTCGGAGTCGTCACGTGATATTTATGTGCAGATTACGCTTATAATAAGAATTTTCTGACGTATAAAAATTCAATAGGTTTTGTAAAATCACTGTCCTAATTTCGGAAACTTGCCGTCTCTTGATTTTCGTTTCGTTATAATTTAAATTTTGTTTATGATAATTTCATTATTATTTTTATTTTTGTTTCAATATAATTTTTTGCGCCTTTGTGCTCAACTCGTGGGTTTTACTCGTTTTAACTTACAACATAGATAATTAATAATTGTAAACAAAAGTTTCATGAAACTTAAGTAGATTTTTGAATTTTTTTTTTAAAAAAATAGTATAATTTTTTTTTTTTTTTTAAATTGTTTACAATAGTACATTGACACATTGTTTTACTTCGAGCCCCCTAAGAGCACGGGCCCGGGGGGGGGCGTCCGTACCCTCTGAGCCCTCTTATAGTCACGCCACAGGGCGTATTGTGTTTATCATACGCGTTCGTGCGCAAGAACTGCGTTATTATCGCGAGCGCGACACTATAGCTGGAAATCTGGTTTTGATGTCAAGGGAATCCGGTGGTCGGCGCGCGGAAAACGAACGTACATTGTCGTTATAAAAATACGCAAAACGCTTTCTTTTTCTCCTCTTTCAACCCTAGAGAAAAAAAATTATATATATATATATACGTATTCGCGGACTGTTGTCGCGCGAATTTTCGTCTTTTTAACGTCGAACGGGGCAAAAAAAAAAAAAAAAATTCCGAATAAAACTAATATTCGATTATTATATCGCTATATATATATATATATATATATACACGCGCGCGTGCAGCTACAGGACAGGACGTTATCGATTTCAAAATATATTTCCCTCCTGCCCGGGAGGGTTACCGGGGGGGGAGGGAAAAAACGAACGTTTGCCGCCTCCGCCGTTGTCGTCGTCCTGGTCGTTGTTAAGCAGGCGCTATTGGCCTTGAACGAGTTCTGTGATCTTTCGCATCGATACGCGCGCACACACACACACACACACACGCGCGCGCACGCTGTTCTTCGGTTCGATTTTTCTCATTGTACACTCGTTAGTTGTTTTGCGCGTTGCTGCTATTCTCTAAACCAATACACACACAATATATATATATATATATAATATAATATATAATAACATTTCGCCTCCTTGTCGCGCGGTTACCCCGCCAGCCGCCACAGCCGCCACACATTCTGCATTGTGTGCCCGTCGTTCGTACATACACTGCACGGGCCGCGCGCGCGGTTAACAGCACAAGTTAACATAAGGTAACATCATCAGAAGCAGACACAACAATACCGGGGACTCGAGTCTCAAACAATCACACACACACGCACACTATACGCGCGTATATAATCGCGTATGTGTACGTCGTATATATATATATATAATAATATCAATTTTCTGGTGGCGAGAAAAATCGGTTTTGTCACACACACACATATAATATTATATATAACGCGCGTTTATTATCGTACAAGATATTGTATAATATCGTATCGTCGTCGTCCAGTACACAGCGCGCGCAGCGTCAGTGGCGTATTCAGGAAATTTTTTTGTGCGTCTAGGATGGACGATGGTTTTCTCCCCCCGTTCACTCGAAATACGTACAGGCGCAGTAATAGGTACTATAAATTTTTAGTAACCACACAATTATAGAAACCTTTTAAGTACTAGTACAACACTCTTGGTCGCCGGAATTTCGTCCGTTATTTGGAGGGGGTCGATTTGTTGTGGGCGAACAAAGCGTGTGTACTGTACATCGATCATCGATTGTATAATACTTATATCAATTAGATCTACGCGTATTTATTATATATGCGCATAATAATAATAACGAAATATTTTATTATATTACATACGTTTTGCCAATTTATTACACTATATTACGATAATAATTATCATTTGAAATTCATAACGAAGAGATAAATAAAAACTATTTAAAGGTAAAAAGTAATATTTATTGACAAAAAAAAAATCAGTTACTTTAACTCGTCTATGACCTCGACACGTAATCATTAAACTAGTTAATATCAACAAGACGATATTATAATATAGTAGTATAATAACGAGTAAAAATATGTACAATGTAATAAAATATATACTCGGACAAATCACGGTAAAAAAGAAATTATCAAAATCTAGCTATAAAAGTGTCCGTTATTTAGAGTGTCCCCACGTGTACTTAGACGTTTTCATGCAGTACAAAAATGTCCTCCTTTTCCGAAAAAAAGCGTTCGCTATTCGGTGGTGTACACAAAAATCTCTAATATTCATACGTTTACAAAACAAACTCTAGTCTCCTACGCTTTTTGGCGATTTCGTCGATTATTTCCTCAACGTCTACTTTATAATGTCATTACGGATTGACATAAGCGTTGCAAGCACGTTTGCAACCCACTCTAAAATTAAAACCCGTGTTTAACGTTTAAATCGATTATTACATAAAAAAAAAATCATTAATAAGTGAAAAGTGAATAATATACGTATATATACTTCCTTCATAGGGTTTTTTTAAAATACGTTTTTAATCGTTTTTTACATGAAAATGTGCGTTCAGGAGTTGAAGATCACGAACGTACTAGCAATTATAAACGTTTTCCAATATTATTGTTTTATTACCTATTACTGATGAATATCAAAAAGGAAGCACAATCATAACCATATACGTCGAGAAAAAAAATCCAAGGAGGTGGGAATATATTTTTTTTTAAAAAAGCGTTATATTTAACAAATCACGAGTGTGGCGTTTATGGAAAAATGATTTTTTTTAGAATTACACCTGCCGTTCGTTTAAACAGAGTTTCGGACAGTACTGTACGCCGATACAATATATTATTCGAGTTCGCTGAACGGCGCGGGAAACGGATTTCCCATGCGCGTTTCGCGTGCACAACTCAAAAATCCGTCGAGCAGGACGTTTCAGGATTTATTTCAGGACAGTCCGCGACACTGCGCCACTGCTGCACGGCGGTAACGATAATATTCGAGTATGCTTACAACGTTAATAATAGCACCGAAAGGAACGAGGATATTGCGTTAAACGATCGTAGAACAGGACTCAGGAGTATAATAGTAGGCCAAGAATTATTTCTTCGTGTAAATGACGTTATCGTGAAACGCGTATTTATATTATACACCGATATAGAAATGTATTTCATTCGGAAAAAACTGTACACCGGCTTGTATAATGAGTTTGAACAAAATACACTAATTGGATATTTATTGAAATGTTATTGTGACCGACTAGTAGTATCGTTTATTGCAACGCGCTTTTTTCCAGTATAGTATATAATTACTACGCTTTCCGGCGAATCAACCGTTAAATGATTATATTTTATTTTTTCCCGATATGATCGATATTAGAAAAAAAAAATTATACATTCGTTGCCGAGCACTGACGACCGAAAAAAGGCCATCGCGTGGTGACCTTTGGGCCAAAAATTAAACTCATTAAAAAAAATGCCCCGCGGCGTCGACTCATTTCGCTGTATAACACATTTTCTCCGTATCGATTTTCGGCACTCCGAGGACGCCTCCTCTCTCTCTCTCTCTCTCTCAAACACACATTCAACACTCTCCTTCCTCCTCAATCGCTTTCCCTTCTTCTTTTTTTCTTCTCTTGTAAATATATTATACACTGTATAATACAATATTTGTTGTACAAGATCATAATATAAAAAAAGTTACCGTAAAACTCAAACGAAAGAATATATATATATATATACATATAATACAGTTAACCTTCCGAAAGTATACGGTTTTTTTTTTATATATATACAATGAAGATTTTTATCTGGTCGGTGTACAAAAAAAAATGTATAATATATTTAATTGAAGAGCGTACGTATAACCTTGAACACCGCGTGTACATCCTTACGCGAATATTTTTCACGCCTTTTTTTTTTTTTAATACGTTTATGTAATATCATGTTATCTGCAGAAACGCGTACGAGTACGTACAGTGTTTATTATGTTGTACAGTGGAGTATGTAAACTTATAAGTGTACCGGCTGTTGCAGATAGCGACACTGCAACAGTCGCGACTATACGCAGGTATACGCAGTGCAGAAAATGGAATTGCTACAATAGCGCACTTATTATAATATGTTATTATTTCTCGTTAAAATTATGACATAATTTATGCGCGTACGGCCGGGCCTCTTGAGAACGTTGAGACGATTTAAGTACTGCGGGTATATACTCGACAAAAAAAAAAAAATTGTAAGATAAAATGTACAATGTTCTATGTACGAGAGAAAAAAAAACGTCGTTACGCCGAG
This sequence comes from Slavum lentiscoides, assembly GCA_032441835.1. NCBI lineage: Eukaryota > Metazoa > Arthropoda > Insecta > Hemiptera > Aphididae > Slavum > Slavum lentiscoides. The sequence continues at coordinate 15,607,569 of CM063708.1, forward strand.
AAGATAAAATTGTTTAAAAAAAAACAAATTTTATGGCATTCGAAATCGTACAGTTACATAAGGTGTACCGCGGGGAGTGTGTGAAGGATAAACATAAAACGGTTTTCGAAACACTAAAACACGTGTGTGTGTGTGTACGTCTATATAATATGTATTGGAAAAAAAAAAGATTTATAACACGGAAGGGGAGAAACATTTTCGTACATGTACCGCGCGGTTTCACATTGTACTTGTAAATGATTCGGAACGGATAGAATAGCTACGTCACAGGAAGGAACACGCGTATATTATATTATATTATATACAATGCGGAACATCCTATGTTGACTATTAACGGCAAGGGGTCGTGCACAATTTCCGTCAAATTCTTTTTTTTTCCTCAATTAATTCTATAAGTATTTATACAATATTTAATGCGATTAATATATATATATATATATTATACCTATATAATTGGGAATTATCGTTGCGAAATAAACACGTGTACCTATATACACGTCCTATTGTTTCGTAATTCATATAGGTACGGACAAGATACTCGAAAACGTGTTTGTTATAAATAAAACATGTACATTCAAATTTGTTCGCAAAATACCATACATGGTCGTGACTATCGTGACTACAGCTGGGTAGTGGATAATGACTCTGTCAGACTGCAAGAAGATCATTTAAACAAATAAAGCGACAACGAGTACTGAAATGAATTTATAGAAAAAAAAAATATATATATATATGTGTGTACAATAATGATCGATAGAACTTAATTGACTGAATCGAATTTCAAAGTGTTTAGCGAATCTACTATTAATATATTTTTTTATTATATTGAAACTCGGTGAGATACAGCAATATTAGTGTACGGACAACTGAATTACGAAACGTGCAGACTGATTATAAAGAAGAAAACACGACAGTAATGATGAAAGCGGGACGTGAACGCGATCGGGAGTTAAAACGAACGTTGAGCGAGTTAAAAAAAAAAAAGGATTGGACACTATGAGAAAACGCGCAGGTAATAATAGTCTATTTGGTTTGAATCGTGGAACCACGGTCGGGAAGGGAACGATGCGGCAAACATCAGGAGTATTAGAGGAGTTTTGAGGTAAATTTGATCGATAAGTAGGCCATATAGGGATTTATATACGCGTAAGAATGATTGTCGAAAACGGGACGGAAATCGGTCCGAGGATCAGAAGAAGGAGCACTGCCGCGGCGTAACGATAATATAGTCGGCGAGGACGGCACTCGTATAAAAACCGTACGTTAAAAAAAAAAAATCGAATCGCGTCAACGAGTGAACAGGATTTTTACCGATTTTTTTTTTTTTTTAATGCGAACAGGAATAAAATCGGGATAAGTTTTTATTCGGAGAGGAGAAAAAGGAGGAGATTTTGGCGTGGAAAAATAAAACCGCGCTTTCGCATTCGGTTTGGAGCGCGTAAAAGGAAAAACGAACGCAGCTGAGAGGGAAAACACTAAAGAAATCTGCAGCGACGACGACGTTTTTTTTTTGGTCCTGTATATAAATTTCGTTTTTCCCCTTTCCCCATCAATTAATTCGCGACTATTTGTTTTCGTTTTTATACATAAAAAAAAAAAAACAAAACGTAACTATCATTGCAGCCAGGCGCGTATCCAGGACATTTCTATGGGGGGAGGGGGAGTATTTAAATACTAGTAGACATCCACTATTTATCTCATGCATTTTTATTTGTAAAAACGTAACACATGCTAAAACAATTAAAAACAAATTTAAGTAAAAATAAATAAACATAGAAAAAAAAATCTTTGTATTGAAACGTACTCTACTCATCATAGGTCTGACCCCCATAATCTCCCCCTTCCGTGGATACGCCCCTGATCATTGCTCATATATAGTATATAATAATGGTGATGGTGGTGGCATATGATTAGGATGTGCAAGAGGTCAGGTTTCTGGACCGACCGAAGGAAAAAAAGTGAAATACTTTGATTTTTAAATATTATTTATAAATAAAAGACATTATTAATTTGTATAATAATATGGTTTTTTTTTTTTTTACTAATAGCCAAGGAACCTGTTTAAATAAATATTACTATTTTTTTTTTTTAGAAAATAATTGCCTAACACGAGATATTTTTATTTGATTAGGGTATGCGGCTGCATAACCCCCTGCGTCCGCCTATGAGTGGTCACCTGGTCGACCTAATTACGGACGCGTATAGGTCTTAGACCTAACCTATTAAAAAAAAATCCAGTGGCGTGTATAATATTATGCCACACTTCTCGTCCGCGGAGAACGTATGTACATACAAAAACACACGCGAATACACACAAGTATCTAATATTGTTGTTATTATTATTATTATTATTACAGTGAAAACGACTGCTGTGGCGGCGGCGACCGGTACACCTTGACACGGGCGCGCTGCTGCAGCACACACCGGCTGCTGCTCTCGCGTACGGTACGGCGTATATTATTATTATAGTAGTAGTAGTAGTAGTAGTTAGGAAACTACTTGGCCCGTGGAGGCCAGGAAGTCGTGTGGATTATGACATCGTTGAAGTAACGGGAAGAGAAGAGAGGGAAACGGCGAGTATATTGCCGCCGCCGCCGACGTTGTACACTCACCGGAAAGAGATCGTATGCGCGACGCCGGGCGAAAGAAAGAATATATTTTTTCTTCTTCTCAGGCGGAATGGCAAAATTGTTTTTCCATTATTTTTCCATTGATCTCGCGTCGAATTCCATCGATTAATTTATTATTATTATTATTTTTTAACAATCGTTTCGCACGTACCTATACGTAATCGCGCATGTCGTTTTCGTTGTTTTTTTTTCAATCCGTCTTCTAAAACAGTATAGGAGGCCGTTCTCAATTCGGTTGTATTTTTTTTTTTTTTTTTTATGTTTGTCACCTCATAACGAACCGATCCGGACGAATCTCTTTTTGTACGAAAGAGTTCCACGTCCCTGACCGGAAAAACCAATAAAAGAGTATTAGAAGCGGAGTAGGCGAGAAGAGAAGCCTGATAGATGTACGATCACGAAGAGAAAAATCAAACCAATTGGACGGCGCGCCGTATTCGTCATAACGAGTTTTTTACGAATATTTTCGAGGGTATAGAACCGTCGTAATTATTAAACGGGATTATTGTGTCTTGGAAGTAGAAAAAAAAAAGGGTAACGAGCCGCGGGGTGTCGTGGACGACGCTCGAGTGAATTACTTAAAGATTTTAGAGTTTTGTTATATTATACTATACTGAAACGATGATAAATCGTTGCGTTCGATAAAACGTTTCTTCGTTGTAATATTTTGGGTATATATAACAAAACCGAACTCTTTTTTTGTAAATTAAATACTTTGAAACATATAAATAATCCAAAAAAGAAAGTTTTTGGAACATTTTTTTTAAAATATAAGGTTACGTATTTGACGAACATCTCAAGTTTCCATACCCGCATTAGTTTCGAAATTATGAAATCGCGTTTTTACCGTTTTTATATATGTAAATTTTCGGTAGTTTTTTTAGTTATATTTTTACGCGCTTTCGAAAAAATCGAAAAACGACCTGTCTCGTGGTACCGATTGGATGCGATTCGTTACCTACCGGGAAACAAACTGTAAAGATCCGAAGCGCTCCTTCTATAGTAAAATTTTTGGATACAGGCATAAAAAAAAAAAAACCACGTAATTGTAAAACCAAATACAAATCCCTCTCTCCGCTCAGAATCTAAAATCGAACAAAAATTTTCGCGTTTACTACAAATTCATACACGAATTTATACTGTGATTTATAAATGTATGCGCGCGAGAAAGATATACGTATTACTGATTTACTTCGAACGAATACATACAAACGCGTGACATATTTTATTATCCGGTTCGATATTAATTAGTGATGTTTTCTCGGTGGAATTTAAAAAAAAAAAAAAAACAAAATTATATTTGATTGATCGATGGCGAATTATCTAGCGTCGTCGCCGGCCGTCCACTGTAAATAACGTAATCGAATCTCTCGGTCGCCCTTCGATATAATATTATTATTAAACACTATACAGTAGTAGTAGTAGTACTAGACAGCTGTTGTTGCTGCAGAGATGCGCGTTATTAATATTATTATTATTATTATTATTCGATCTTTGATTATTTTATTTTATTTTTTTCTCTCTCGTCCTCTATAATGGAAAATTGATAATACATAATACGTATGCGTATAATGTAACTATATATATATATATATATATTAACCGCGGACGGGACGAAAGGAAAAGCTATTACGATGACCAATTAACATTTTCACCTTAGTCCTTGACATTTATATACTTGATAACTATTGATTTGGTTTATTTACGATTATTATATTTTTATATAGTTTCAACGCGACGGGAAATCAATTTTCTCGGCCCGATATATATTATTCCGTATTACTATTCGAAAATCGTCAACGTACGACAGGAGCGGAGGAGTTGGAATTAAATCCGAGCTAGGAACCAGCTCAGGCCACCCACCACACACTTACCCAAGAAAAAAAAATTTTTTCACTGTTTTTTCGTTTAGCTACAAATTCCACTTTAAAGATTTTTTAGATTCCGAGCGGAGCGATAGGAATGTATTGGTTTTACGATGACGTTATTTTTTTTTTTTTTTAGGTCTGTACCCGAAAATTCTACCAGAAGGGTTGCTCCGATCTTTACTGCAGTCACAGTTTGTTTCCAGTAGCGAATTGCGTCTAGTCGGTACACTTTATAGAGAGGTAGTTTTTCGATTTTCTCAAAAGCGCCTAGAAATAAAGCTTAAAATTATATTGAAACGGTAAAAACGCGATTCCGTCGAACGCGATTATCGCGGTTATTTCTTTGTGCGTTCCAAACTATAACAATTATAAAAACTCGAAATATTCGTCAAATACGTAATTATTTATATTAAGGAAAAAAAAATGTCTATTAATTTTAGGCTATTTATAACAATATAATTCGAGGTGTTTGACTCATAAAAACTGTTGATTTTTGTTATTTACTCAAAATATTACATCGGAGCTCCGTTTCAGAATCGTTTTATCGAATACAGTCGAATTTAATATGATAAAAATATACTGTAAAATTTTTATCTAAGCGATTCGCATTTAAGCGACATTCACAACAGGCCGCTACCTTTTCTCCCGTTGGTTTTTAAAACAAAATAAATTCTTTATAAGTAAGTCTCTATCGGTAAAAGCTATGAATTATAAAATAAAAAACGAGCTGCTTTGCAAAAAAATGTTTAACGCCAGGCCATTTGGAAAACTACAATTTTCCAGACCGTCCACTCTGAAAACACTTTGTTCGTAAGAAGAAACAGAATACTCTCTTTTTGGGTCGACGAGTGTTTTAAATAAAAGCCCGACGGATTACACGTCGAAAACTATCTCGCGTTTACTTTGACTCCATTTTACTTTGCACCGAATTTTTTTTTTGCTTTCTTAAATAAACGTTTAATTTTTAATTTTGCCAATACGCGGAGTGTACCTCGTAATATATTTATACATAATCGGAGTTGTTGCACGCGTGTACGTTTTCTGTTGTTGTTAATAATAAACGAGGGCCGTGGTGCGATAATGAATATTCGCATGTCGTTCTCGCGGTCTCTCGCAGAGTTTGCAAGGTCTGCAGTGTGTTCGACGCGTGTTACGCACGTATTCCGGCCGCCTTAGACCGCGTTTATTTTGTCGTACACAAACACACACACACACACACACACACACACACACACACACACTGATTGTGTAAATATTGTATAATAGGTACACACACACACGTATAATTTGTGTAAACTCAATCTGAATAACGATTTTCCAGCGGTCACGATGGCGCCGTATTAATAATAATAATAATAATAATAATAATAATAATAATAATAATAATAATAATAATAATAATAATAATAATAATAATAATAATAATAATAATAATAATAATAATAATAATAATAATAATAATAATAATAATAATAATAATAATAATAATAATAATAATAATAATAATAATAATAATAATAATAATAATAATAATAATAATAATAATAATAATAATAATAATAATAATAATAATAATAATAATAATAATAATAATAATAATAATAATAATAATAATAATAATAATAATAATAATAATAATAATAATAATAACAGAGCCATCTTAAGGTTATGTGAGGCCCGAGGGGCCCAAAATATTTGAGGCCTTTAAATACTATCTTTTTTAAAACACTATAATATATTATATTAGCTATTAAAAATTGCACTTTATTAATAAAAATGAAAATGGCAATTTTTATTATAATTTCTGTTACTTTATTGTTTATTTCAAAATGTTAATATTTTAAAATTTAAATATTTTTTTAAATATCTAAGTAAAAAAAAAAAAATTAATATATAGTATTTTGTAAATAAAGTGGGAGCCCTTAGAATTTGGAGGCCCACGGCCCGGGCCCTCAAGGCCCATGCCTTAGGACGGCACTGAATAATAATAATAATAATACGCTGTTTAAATTATGCTTATAGGTATTATATATTATGATCTTTCCATCACGTGATGTAAACTCGCTTCCGCGGCGCTCATTAATTACATATATGTATAAATATATTAATTATTATGCGTATATCGAGAGATAATATTATCATATATGTAAATCGTTAAAATATACAACGATTATTATATATCCGCGTGTATGTGATATTATTCATAATATAGTATACACCTAAAATTCTCGCTCAATATTTTAAGGACGACGCGTGTTATTATCTTTCTGCACTCGACTGTAATATTAAATAAACCGATAATAATAATTATTGAAATAGCGTTTTATACAGCGTGTGTGTGTGTGTGTGTGTGTGTGTGTTTGAACTTCAAATATAATATCTTCCGTAATACTTATTTATCGCCCCGTCTACTATATCTATAATGCGGTCGAAGATATCGCGTAGTAAATAATAATATTATTATGAAAACGTTATGTTTGCCTATACGCTCGCTTACGGAATAGGCGATTTTTTTTTTTTTTTTTATGACATTTTAACAAAAATCTAACGATATGAAAATAGTCCCGTTCCAATACCGTTCGTTATTGTTATACGATATTTAGCAAAAAAAAAAACTCATTTTCTATTTATAGTATAAGACTTTCGAATTTATTCACAATATGCAGAGGAGAATATTTGATCTGTTTCGCGTAATAGTGTTTTTATTTTTCGATAACACTGTAAATGTTTGATACAAATTTTTGAAAAAAAAAAAATTCGAAGCATTTGCAAAAAAAATAAATTGTATTTATGTATGATGGGCGTAATCACGGGGGAGGTATCATGGGGTTCAAACTCCCCCCGATTAGCCGTATTTTTTGTTCTTGCAACCGATTCGTATTATATTTGTAAGGAATGTGATTTTTTTTTTTATATAGCGATTCACGGAAGGATTCCATTAACAGCTGAGGAAATGGTAGATGATCTGGGCACAAAAAAAAAAACCCGAGAAAATTAAATTTTATATTATAAAAAATAAAAATTGTATTTTTTTTTTTTTGGTGTAATTATTAAAAATAATATTAAACGTCATAACCAGGGCGGTGTGGGCCCAGAGGCCTCCGTATATTTTTATAATTCCCTGCCACTGAAAATTCCTGAGAACGCCACTGTTTACGTTATACACAATATATATTCTCTCTCTCTCTCTCTCTCTCTCTCTACACGCGTTGTAAAAATTTGGAAACATATCTTTCGAGTAACTCACCTCGTCCCCACCTGTGCGGTATTACGACTAGTAATTTTAACGGAAGAACAATAGCCGACGAAGCGAAAAAAAAAACAATAACAAGACTTGTGCTATTACGTATACAAGAAGAACGTCTTGGTCCTCGTCGAAGGATAATCGCACGAGGTGTATAGAATATAATATCGCAATATACGCTGTACCTGGAGTACAGGAACGAGTTTTACACACGAATATTATAATATTATTATCACCGGCTGTTGAACGCGCGAAATTGAAAGTATAACGGCGGCGCGTGATTCCTGAAATGACGAAACGAAAGCTGTCGAAATACGAGCGCGCGACGAAGGTTGTTCGCACGCGTTGACCGGGTTTACTGCAGGAAAGAGAGAGAGAGAGGGAAAAAACCATTATTTCATTGTATATACATAGAAAATATATAACGTCTGACCAGTCCAGCTGTTTGTTCATATTCGCGTCGTCCCATCGTCGAGTAATGTTTCCCCCCCCCGCAATAATATCAGTTGTCCATTAGTCGTTGTCAGTAGTCAGGAATTTTTTTTCCCGGCTTAAAAGTAAAAAAGTAAATAAAGTCTCTCACGAGCAGTTTAATTATTACAGAGTTAGAGTTGCACGAAGAATAAATGACATTATTAAAGAGGTCGCTTATTATGTTGTTTCGTTTGTTTTGTTTAATAGTCGGAATCAACGCTTATATAAATACGTATCAGTTAAATTCTGGATTCAAACGAATCTTCTTGAATTCGAAGTACGAAAGAAAAATGAGAAAATCGCGTATGTCCGAGTAGAAATTTATTCCAAAATATGGTTTTTTTTTTTTGAACAAAACATACGAATGACGTGGTTTCAATCCCTGGACCGTTATACGATAACGGCGGCACATTCGTAACGTTTTTGACGAATCCCCGTATGTGTATGATTAAAGAACGATATAAACTATTGCTGACAATAACAAAAAAATTCACGTTCGTTACGATGGAAATTTATTTCCAAAAAGAATTTCTCGTGGAAAAGCGTAATTCCGCTAGAAATTTCGGGGCTTCGAGCTCCATCTTGCTACGTTGCCTGGTCATTGTCACTGGTTCCTTCACGAGAATTGTTTATTATCGGTCGATTAAACGCGCGCCTAGCGGTTTATACGAATAATCCGTGTATAAACCACAAATCGCCATCAATTTTTTTTTTTTTTTAGTCGTTGTTGATGGTAAAATTTAAGTAGCCGCGGTCTTCTTTTATCTCGATCGTTCGCTTTGTCGCTCGGCGTAAATACATATATATATATTTTTTTTTTATTTACTGTTTCACCTTGTACTCTATACGCGCCGCCATATCTTCTATATATGCTAGCTGCAGAGCACCGCAGTCTACAGTGTATATATTATAATACACAACAGCTCACGAAATGTGTAATTATGACGACGACGACGACGACGACACGACGATTTGCCAACGTCCTAAAAAAGTGAATGTTTTTAAAATATATTGCGGTACACGTTCGCTTCGTTTCGACTCGACGAAATTCATTAGTTTTTTTTTCTTCTTTTTTTTTGAGTGAAAAAAAAAACACACGAGCCAATATAATACGTAGGAAGAAAATCACGTTACGTAAATTGACCGTGACACGTTTAGAGTTTTTCTTAGGCTTACGCCTATACAATAATAATAGTAATAATAACAACAACGATCTCCGAAATTATTATTATTATTATTATTATGTGCGTTAACGAGAGCGAAACGGTTCGTATAACAAAGTCGGTTTTCGCGCCCCTCCCGAATGACGGCGATCATTTTTTATTTATTTTTTTTTGCTGTTTTTCGCGCGCTGTCACGTCATGACGATGTGTGATACACTTTGGCAGTAGCCTGCACGGACGAAGAGGTTAAAAAAAAAGAAAAAAAAACCTCGATAAAAGGTTGCGCGCCGTGTAAAATAATACATAATTTTTAATTATTTGCAGTTGACCACTACACCCGGACGGGACGGCGCGCGCGTTACTGCTACAGTACAGAGAACGGCGACGAGTGGTCGTACACGGCCGGGAATCGCGTCGGGCGTTGTTAATCCACCTGCAAAGGCGGTGTAGCTTATTATAATAACAATGACTAGGACCAGGATTTATACGCGATTAAAAACGGTAAAATATCCGTTCGATTTATTAAAAAATATGCAACGAAAAATGTGAAAATATATGGCACAAAATACAAAAAAAAAAAAAAAAAAAATGTTTAATTCTAAAATATTATTTTATAGACTATTTTTCGAAAGTATTGAAACGACGAAGCAATGACGTTGACATCAAACAACGACTACGACAACACAAATGCTGCAGTAATTTTAGAATAATCTGTTGCAGTTATACGAGTTTATGACGCTATACAATACATACGTATAGTTAATATACCTATATAAGTACTTGGGTGTTTTTTTTTTTTTTTTTTTATAATATTCTATTTTCTTCTTTTACCAACCACCACGGCTAAAATGTACCATAGAACGCGCATTTTATGCAAAAATATGCGAAATATAATAACAGCCATTCGCTTTATCACGGCGTAATTCGTGGACATTTCAAACAAAAGCAGCAATCAGAAGTCGCAAAAAAAATACGCCAATGCATATACATAAATCCTAGCCCTAACAATAATGTACGGAGTAATATAAAACTCGTGGATTTCTACTCGATTCGACGGAGGGGTTTTATGAACAGCGAGTTTATGCGAAAAATCTCTACTAGATTTTTGTAAAAAAAAAAAAAATTATATAATACGCCCGAGCCGTCTGCAGCGAAGTGTTTCGCGATAATCGCGTAACAAAAAAAAATATATATATATATTAGCAATCGAAAAGCGGTCGTGAGAGGATCGTGATCGCGTCGACACGCGCGATCCAGTTTTCGTCAATTGAAAACGTTACTTATTAATAATTATTATTATATGCTTATATATGCTCTGAAAAATCCGTTTTCCCGAATTTCCAATGAATTTTCGTTAAAACGACGACGACGACGACTCGTGTACATCAGGGGCGTCATTTGAGGGGCGACACAGGCGATCGGTTATAAGGCGCTAATCGCCGAAGGGCGCCAAAACGTCTGCTTAAAATTTAAAAAAAAAAATCGATTTTAATTAATTATTTTGAGTAGTACACGTATTTTTCATCAGTTATTAAGGAGTTTCGCTCGAAGAAAACTTAGAAAAATGTATATACAAATGTTATTCAACAAGACATCTGCACCGTTTCAAATACGTCAAAAAATATTAAATGAAATAATAATGCCGCCGGTTTTCACGTTGATCGTGAATCAATAATGACCAATGTTTTAATTGTTTTTCAAAAATATGGAACTTTTTCATTGCTATACACAATAACACGACGAGTACAAAAAAGGCACCCAAATAACGGTTGGCCTAAAGGGCGCCGTTACACCTCACGCCAGCTGTCCTTAAATCTCAATATTATTAACGCGTGGAAAAAGAATGGGTCAACAATATCGATCTAGGAAAACATAATTAATTTTTTTTTAGAAAGCGTAAAACTTGTAAATTTTTTTAAAATATAAATGTATAAATATTATGCGTTTTTCTTTTTTTTCTTTTGCCGCATATTTCGTCATCTTCGAGCTTTTTACGCATTATACTCATTGGTTTTCACAGGTAAAAAGTATAATGAATTATTTATTTATTTTTTTTTATAATTTTCAAAATCGCATTTATTTATGTTTACTGCGGTTCACGATCTACGGGGAAAAAATTAAAAACAGAATAATGTTACTTATATCTACGGCCTATATTCATACGGCCTGTTTGAAATTTCGCACACCCGAAAAAAAAACAACTGGAATGACGCCCCCCGTGTACGTATACGATCGTTATTATTATTATTATTATTATTATTATTACTATTTTCAACGTAATATAACACAAAAAGCGTTCTGTGTCAATTTTCGAGATCCGGCCGGTTTTATGTGTATTGTCACGGTGTAGACTACTGTATAAGTAATACTAGTATAGTAAGAAGGCCGCACGAAGAAATCGGGTTTTTTTATTTTAAGATGGAACACATTATTATTATGTGTTCGTATAGCGTGTAAAATCGTGCGGCCGCGGAAACAATATATAATACAAAAAAAAAAAAACGAAAACTAGGACAAACCGAGCGGCGCGGAAGAAATTCGGTCATGACTCGTTCGGTTTCGCACATCGCGAATTTAATATTTTTATACATATACGAGTCTATGTTTTTCACGTGTTTTAATGTAACATATTTATACCTTGCACGTAATCGTTGAGATATATAACTTATAGTTGAAATTTCAATAAAAATATAAAAAAATATATATACGAGTCGAGTATATAGCGCAGTGGCGGCGGCAGCCATAAACGACAAAATATTTAATAAAAATCGTTTGTATATTATACACTGTTGGTAGTAGTAATATCGGGACGACAATTATAATGTCCCGCGTCTGAAAATAGACTTTTTTTTTTATAACATTTTAATAAACTCAATTTGTAATTTGTTTTTCAAATACGAACAGCGCGACGGAGCGCCGGACGAAAACCGGTCATTAAAAATGTGTTAATTTTTAATATATTATTTCCAGTAACGCGGCAATGACATATCAAAAAAAAAAAAGACACCGAATCCATACAAAACATACGAAACCAGATTTCGAATAAAAAAGTAGCGTTTAATAAACTACTTAAAAAAAAAAAAATTTAAAGCGAAACATTTTTTTGTTTTTGGTATTTTTTACGATTATATTTAAGGTGATTTATACCGTATTCGCGTGGTTTTTTTTTTTAACAGTCCAAAAAATAACTAGACAAGCTACAATTCCGAATTATGCCCAATATAAACATCTCTGAATTACAAAGTTTTATTTACCATATTTTTGTATATTTTACCATTTTTCATTGCATATACGGTTTTTAAATACGTATTATTAATATTTCGGTTATATTTATATTTTTCTAAACAAATATTTTGACAGTGTACATTTTATTATTACGAAGAATTTGTTTTCTTATTTTATAGTATGATTATATGAATAAATTTTCCGCTTTTACGAAATCCGGTATATCGGTGGTGCTTATTTGTTGTTGTAATCTGTATATCCGCAGTAGATTTTCGCGAACCCAAATAAATTTGAATAACAAAAGGAAATTTTTTAGAAAATAACAATTTTTTTCTTTTTGCATATATATATATATATATATATTTTAAAGAATATATTTCTACAAAATAAGAGCATGTTTTATGGCGCACATTTCTAAAGTGTCTTCGCTGACTCGTAAAAAGTGATTATTTTGGAAAAAAAAATACCGCGAGTAGCAGAGCAGCGGATGTTTAAAACGACGTCAATATTATTTTATCAATATAATAATCTCGCTATATTCGGCGTTTGAACCCGGCCTTATTCAAATAATCGAGTGTATTTTATTACGCCGCGTGTTTTATCATAATATTGTGTTAGGTTTTTGTAAATAATTGTTATTATAAATTTACTTATTAGTTATTGTGTTAATTTATAAACACAGAATTTAAAAAAAAAAATTATTAAACACCCCCTACATACATATATTGTTTGTAATAATATAATTTATTACTATATATTTGATATTCGTATTACCGAAAACTAGTAAAAAAAAAAAAAGTATTTGGAATACATAGGAAATATTATTGTCACGAAATATTCGAATACATATTCTGAATATTTTTTTTTGAAATTGTTCGGAATACGTAAAACACTTTTAAAAAGTATTTTACCCGAGTCTGTTAATATTAAAGAAAGAAAAACGTTTCGATTTCACTGTGTGAGAAGACTTTTGAACACTCGACGACCATCAAACCGCGATACATACCCGAAAATGCGCCAGTGGCGGTTATGTCAAAGTCTCGAGGGGGTAGGAAGGGGCGAACTCACTCAATGGTGAGCTAACGACTCGCTCTCCCTCCCCCCCCCTCGATAATGGAGTTCAACCTCAGTCACATCACCATTATCGGTATTATATGTGTTTATGACCCAAATCGATTACGGAAGATATAGGGATATTTTAATTGAAAAAAAAAGAAACATTCTCTTCCGTTAACACTTTTTGAGCATTCAAATCCTTCCCTTTTTCAATAGGTTTATGATAGGTATTTCATAATTTAAAATACGTATTTTTCGTATACCGAAATACACAATGGCGGATTCGACAGCGCCTTCCCTGTCGATTTTCTCTGGACAATTTTTTTTTTTTATATAGTCATTATATATCCAATGAGCCGTTATGAAAACGGATTTATTTAAACTGTGTTTAGTGAGATGTTTAATGACGATTAATGTTACACGCACACAATAGAGATATATTTACAGTAAAACCAGAAGGAATACTATATATATATACGTGTTCGCTAAAAAAACATCGACGAAAACTTCAATTTGACTTATAAAGTATGAGAATCTATAGATATAAATTTTCTTTTAAATGATTCGCCTATTATTATTATATTGTGTGCGATGTGTAATCGACATTAAATATATTACCGATATAGTTTAAAAATGATAGTACGCGTATTATTTATTATTATTCAAATTATACAATTTATACGTGCTCTCTCCAACCCCCAATCAAAATATCCAAGATCCTCCGCTGGAAATATATAATTCGAAATAATAACAAATTTCAATAGACTTTATTGAAAATTAGTTTTAAAAAAAAAAAGTGTTTTAAAAAATAATAACGCTTATAAAACTTGACCCTAACTCATATGACGTAATACATAAATAAATAAATAAATAACAAATTCATAAAATTGTCCCAGATATCCGCGTGCGCGGAATATGACGGATCGTCCTGTGTAATATACATATTATAATAAAGTACAACGATAACCGCGAAGTGTACACATTTTGTGCGATTGTGTAACTATATAATATACACATATATCTATATATAGAAGTTGTGTGTATGCGCGCGCGCGTTTTAAAATACACCAGACGGGGCTTGCGAATACGTCCGCAGCCGTGCCGCGTTATTTGCGGCGTATACGCGCGCGCGCGCGCCCGCGACGTTATAAAAGTGAAAGTATACCGCGACGACGACGACGGTGAGGTTCGGACGTGAGCAGAGTGGTAGTCGTGTAGCTTTTTTTTTTTTTTGTACACACTATACACCGCGGTGTATTAAGTATGCCAAGGTTTATACAGTATATAATGTATAAACGACATTACACACACACACAAGCAGATACCTATCGCCGCGATATAATAATAATAATAATACGTATAATAACAAAGTGTTATAATAAATATAATATACAGTCACACGCGCGCGGATTGTAAATCGAAGAGTGTATAACATAATAATAATAATAATATATCCCTCCTGTTCCGACGCGTACATCTGCTGAGAAAACGCGTTACGCGCGAACCGTATACGCGTGCGTCTGCAGCGCAATATATTCTGACACTTTTGTACCAGCGACAAAGTAACGCGTAAAAATAGAGCTAAACAAAAAAAAAAAACTACGTTTGAATTATTAACGATTTTCGAGTTTATTTATTCGTTTTTTTTTACGACGGGTAATTAGCACATTCCCGCGTGCGTGTGCACTACGCGAAAACGGCTGATAAATATTATATTCGTCGTCAGTGGCGGCGTACTTGGACGTGAATTTTTTTTTTTTGGGGAGGTTTAAATTTTTAAACGAATGATGACACGAAGAAAACAAGACATTGACTAAAAGTAAACATCTCGTAAGAAATTAATTGTTCCTAAAAAATTTCCGACGTGTTCGCCAGCTGCGCAATTTCCTACAGTTTTCGAAAATACAAACGTCCGCCGGAAAAATCGATGGAAATTTTGCCGCGTTTTTCCGTACTCCGAAAACGGCGTTCTCGTTTCCGAAACGGAAATTAACGGCAACGGAAGAACACAGATGGCGCTCCCCCGCGCCACCGGGAAACGAGTATTTTTTTTTTCTTTGTATTATCATCTTTCGTTTCCCGCGTGTCGAACGTTTTTTTTTCTTTTTCCCCAAAACGGTTTTTCCACACCGTATCCCGCTGTAATCGCGCACGCGTCGAAACTTCAAGAATTTTCGCAATCTGGAAAAATAACGAGCGTGTCTCGTCAAAGAATTTATATATTCGTTCATATAGGACATAGGTACGTCTCCGTACAGGTATACTCTCTCGCGGAGTAGGTAATACGCAATATTACAACAATGCTATAACGATTTTTATATTTTTACCGCACGAGGGAAAATTCTTTGTCAACGCGTGAAAGTCGTTTGAAAATCAATAACTGCCGCAGCCGGGGGGCGAAGGGGGGGGACCACCGACGCCGACGCCGCCGCGGGGCTACCTAATATATTATTTCGTTTCGTGCGCCGCGGCCGGCCCGCGGCTGCGTGCAGAATTCGACTTTTTAGTTTTAAAAAAAAAAAACGAGTCTCGTAAGTTTCGCGTGTCTTTTTACACACACACACACACACATACACACACAAACACAGTGGTAGTAGTAGTAGTAGTAGTGGCGGCCTACCGCACGAGCACGCCAGTTGAGACGCGGAGACGAAAAAAAAAAGAAACATTTTTCTCCATAAACGCAGTGTTTCAAAATTGGGGACGGAGTACCTCTTGTTTTTTAAACGTTTTAGCGTACCCCTTTTAATTTCTCGTAGTGCGACGCTGAAAACATAACGGAACGGTCCCGGACTCTTTTCATTACGATTTTATCGAAATTAACGAAAACAATAATACGTATATTGTCTTTAAATGTTGTTGTTATCAACCGCGCGAAAATAATAAAGACATTATATTACAAATTTATATTACAAATTCAATGGGTTGATTTAATTAAAAATATAGTGATGGCTGAGCGGGCGGAGAGTCCCCCACGAATTTTCAAGACATTAAAATTTTCGTGGACGCACATTTTTGCGTCGCCCTTCTAATTTTTTTCCAATTCGAGCGTACAAAAAGAAATCACGTTTATCTGTACTCGTAAAGCGTACCAGGCGTACTTAGAGTGTGTATTTGCTAAAAAAAAAAAAAAAAAGTAGTATTTTTTACCGAGATGAGAACAACGTTATATATGGGAGGAGAGTGGGCGATTATGAAATCGACGGTTGATATAACTCGTTCTTCTTTTGGGACACGATTATTTGAATGCGCCTGCACACGCTGCACATATTCGGGGAGGTTTTTTTCTTTTTCGCCGAAATATTCCATCGTTTTGCGAACGGCGAACAAAAATCTGAATTTGCTATTTATACGCGATATTAACGCGATCGATACGGTCAATACCACGGGAAATGTATATATGTACGAAACGTGCAGTAATACGACAGTGGTCGTATACTATATATAACAGCGAACGCCAAACATTTTGAAAGGAAACATATATTTCCTATACAATATGTATATCTATATGCTCGGACATAATATTAATAATATTATACGACAATTGTCGAGAACGACAAAGGGTTTTTTTTTTTTTTTATAAACTACACCGCCACAATGCAGTTATTTCAGTGCTGCATACTGCGTGCGTAATGGCGTTTTTTACTTTTTTATTTTATATTTCGTATCGAACTTGGAAAAACTCGAAAAAAATCACAAACGTTCGGGGGAATTATTCTGTTATATATTTACACCAGCGGTTTCCAAACTGTGCACCGCGAGCACTTTCCGGACGCACCGTGACTCAAAAAATCACTTACAATTTATTGGAATTTTTTTTAATTTCAAATTGAATATTATAAAAAAAATTATTTTGCGTATTCCGATTCGGACCCCGCAAAATAACCGCGTGAATTCGTATAACATTACTATTGCCCTTTGCCACCACTTACTAATGCGAGTCAGTCGTCGCACACATCTCGTTAATAATGTTATTTTATTCGCGTTTATAATAATTTTTCTCTTTTTTAAAAACATTTTTCCTTTTTTTTTTTCTCGAGTATAAAAATGTATTAATTTCAAGTCGGCTGGTGTGCTTAGAATGCTTACGTTGTATTATGTTCAGTAAAATTATAAAAATGAGAATTATTGTTGATTTTTCATGTATGTTCCTCGTGGAACACCAGGGCACCGCGGCTGAATTTAGTCCAAGAAAGGGCACCGCCGCCGCAAAAAAAAATTGGGAACCGCAAATTAACACCATCGGTTCGCGTTTCCGTTAATAATGTTTTTACGAAAAGAAAAAAATCGCGATTCGTCATTTTGTGTGTGTGTATTTTACATAATATAACATACATACAAGAACACGGCGATGATGTCACACGTCTTATAATTCGGTCAATTATCCGTAATTATTGTTACGTGTTTTTTTTTTTTTTTTGCGCATATACTAATTTTAAGGCAAGGGACCTAATTAAATTAGAAAAAAATATATGTACTAGTTTAATAATCGTACAAGCTCAAAAAAGAAAAAAGTGTGGTGTATAAACTGCAGTGCGGTACAAACTATTATAATAGGTTTTGAAATTCAATACCTGTTTTATATATTATACGTACGCGCGTTTCCGCGGCGCTATAAATTCGACTCGAGTCACACACTAGAAATAAAAAAAAAAAAGTGTTTTAAATATAATACACGATATAACAGTGTGAGAACGAAAATCTAGATTATGCTGCAAGCGGAGAATAAATATATATATAAAAAAAAAAAAATCATAATTTCGTTGGACCGTGTTCAATATATTATAATATTGCTATACGGTAATTATGCGCGTTTTAACGCGATATTTTAAATGTGTATAACGCGAACTTATTTTCCACCGAATAACAATATTTATTATTATCTTTAAATTATATGTTTATTGCGCGCAGTTATTCGTCGATATTTGTTCGTAGCTAGATACCGCATTACCATAATCGTTATTATTGAATACAGTTGTTCGTGATTTTTCGCGTATACCGTATAGATAATAAAAATTTATCGTAAAAAATATACATATATATATATTTGTATAATTTATAGAAATTAAAATTATTTTTGTACATATTATATAAGATTGCGGTGTTTTTTGTTTATTGTATTCTAAAATACGCTTAATACGTTCCTAGTTTGAGTGAACGTAATATTATTATTACGGGGAGTCTTTTACTTTGATGTTTAGCGACTAAAATTCGATTTATAACGACATACGACTATAAAATAGATATATAAAAAAAAAAAAACAATAATAATTTTTTTTTTCTGTCAATTATATTGATATAAACCGCGAGAATATTGTCATCGTGCCCGTCAAAGAGGAAAAACCATGACCAATAAAATAAATAAACACTTACGTTTTGTTTTTTTTTTTATTTAAAAATAATAATTCGTTTAGAATATATTATATATATATATACACTCATTTATTTGTGGAGGAAATACGTCTATAAAATATTGACTCGTTTTTATAAATTTATTCAGTTTTTAATTTATTCCTTATAGTACTGCAAGTACCATTAATATATTAGCACTTTTTTTGCGGGAAAAATTTTTTGGAATATATATATATATATATATATATATATAGAGAAAAAACCTGTGTTACACAATTTAAATTCGCGTATATAAAAATCAAAAATATCGTTGATTAGTGGATATTCTTATAAACAGTTAAAAATAAGTTATGAATTCGATTATAGTCTGAAATCTATACACAACGGTATCGTCTATATCAGTGGTTCCCTGCAACTCAATTCAAGCCGCGGACCACTAGACTTAATATTATCCTCCCCCGTCTCCTAATGTTTGTATACGGTTAAACGCCGAGGAAAAAATATTAAAAACCCATTCGTAGCGAAAAAAATTTAACTCAATCGACGTGACTGATATTATAGCTTGCACTTCTTTAACTTGCAGTTGTACAGGCATTATCTGTTTGCTGAAAACAAACTATATACGATACGGAATAAAATATCACCATCCTACATTTGTACGGTCGCAACGTGACATAATTGTTTATTTTTTTGATATTTGAGTTTTTTCGAATTAAAAAAAACGCATATACGTGGAAAAAGAAATTGTCGACACCGCACGGACCACCTGAGATAAGTGCGCGGACCACCGGTTGGGAATCACTGGTCTATATCCAGATAAATACGACGAAATACGCGCGTATATTGTGCGAAATCAATAAACAAACAAACCGATATATTACCCGCTACATATAAATTTATATATATATATATTAAAATAAATAAATTAATGGTGCTAACCGTATGCACCTATAGCGAAAAGTTATGGTACACGCGTGAAAAACACGACGAACGAAAATTTAAATAATATACGAATATAATATTATAATATAGGCAACACCCAAATATAACCCCAATAAAATATAGCGAATAATTCCTGTTTATTTTATTCGCTGTACCTACACACATATAATAACCGGTTCGCGAATCACGAAATAATGGCGCAACGTTTTCGACCGCAATAAATAACCATTATATTATATATATATATATATATATAGGCGAGTAGGAAACGAAATATCGTTTTATAAATTTCGACGCGTACGTTACACATTTAATAATTTCGATTTTACACGACGAAATATTTATAATAATCGTGTACGAACGAGCGTTTAGGAAGTACGTATTCCACGCGAACCTAATTTTGTTTATTTTTTTTTAATTCGCGGTCAAGTCGAGAGTCGTATATATTTTAATTTAAAAAAAAAAAACGTAACCCGTTTCTTAACCGAACATCGTAACTTTCATCTCGTCAGTACTCCTCATCTGCAGCCTTGTACCTTGCACATTTCTACACGTACCTAAATGTTATATAATAATAGTACTAGAAATTTTTTTTTTTTATTTTCCAAATTGCGCCAATAAAAAATATATACACGCAATTTTTATTGGGGGGGGGGAAAAAAATATACGTGTATATGCAACGCGGCGTATACTGTTAATTATATAAGCCAAATGTACAGGTTTATTTGCAGCGGGTCAATAAAATAAACGTTGGATTTTTGGACTATTGTACTAGTATATAATATGTATATATAATTTTTTTTTTGGCAAAAGCGTCTATATGTATTTCAGAACTGCACGCGAAAAAAAGACGTGAGCTTCACGAATAACTTTTATAAAATATATTTATTTACGTAGGTTCGCGGAAAAAAAATATCATTTGTATATCGATAATAAATTCTTACTCGAATACCACCATCGGATTACGTGTGTGTAGAATTTTCCTTACCTGAAAAAAAAAAAAGAAAAAACGAGAAATAATTATTAAACACGTTTTTGACACGGAGGTTTCTTTTTTTTTTTAATGTGTTTTCCACGTGTGCGCGATATGTTTGAGCGTATATCGGTTCGAGCGGTTGTCGAAGGGAGTAACAACACAATAACGTGCGCGGCAGGGCAACAGCGGTGTACGAAAAGCGAATTCGCCGCAATATAGGCGATGACACAGTTTTGCCGAACTCGTTTTCAGACCGGGCTTACACCGCCCCGGTGTAGGACACACGACGTGCGAAAGTTATACGCGCGCACAAGTGGTTGCGGGTCGGACGCGAAATACCGGGTTAATATATTACTTTTACGTTATTATATGTACCTATATACGTTCGATTTCCTTAGAAAACAAAACGGAAAAAAATAAACGACTCGATTCCGATTTTCTTTGTCCAAAAATATGTCGCACAGTTGTGATCGATTAATATATATATATATGTATATTATATTGTCGCCGTTATTCGCGAGGTTATAATATAACGCTCGTTATTGTCAATATTAAAACACATACAAAATTAATATTTACTCGAAGCACACAGATCTGTCTCGATACCGAAATATCCGCGTATTTCCTGTAGAGAAATTTACTGCGTGTTTCAATATAACGCTATATATTAACTATATAATATATATATATATATATTGCACAGAATATAAAAAAATACGATCAGTTGGAGTATTTATACGCGACTCGAATAATCCAGTGTACGTATATATACGCGTATTTGTTTGATTTGATATTTCTAGAAGATCTACCGATATGTATTATATTATAAATGCCATTTCGAATGGAAACAAGAAAACAGGGCGCCAGATATAGATTTTTGAGGATCCGGGGTAACGAAACAAGCCCCACTGTAAAATGTATATTATGTAAATAATTACGAAATCGTTTCGCCTTGAAAATTTAAAATCTAATAAATATTATACGAACGTTAATTACGAATATTATTAAACTCCGGGACAAACTTTTATAAATATTATTACCATCGCGTTTCTCGAGAGAAAAAAAGTTTTCGCGTTACAATTATTATTCTTTTACCAAAATATTGATTAAATGCTTAAAATAAACTCCCCCCTCCCTCCAATCAAATTCAGTCCTTCGGGAAAAGGGAAATGTAAAAAGTAAAATAATAATATATTGTTTTTTTTTTTAATTCTCTAATATACTATTGGTCCGTTAAATATTTGAATTATAAGTATACATTGAATGTATTTATATATTTGGAGAGGTTTTATATCTCGGATATCTCGTCCGAAAGTCGTGGAATATAAAAAAAAAAAACGAAATATCTGATCCGGCAGTGTATAACGACGACGACGACGGGAGCGCGGCGTTCGGCTGTCAGGCGAACCGAGCCGGCCGGCCGGGTACTGTAGAAGAAGTGAAGGAGGAATAGGAGGAAGCGAGCGGAGGGGGGAAGGAGGATAGAAGCTGCTGCAGGGACGAGATGTGCCGGCGTCGAGAGCGTACGCGGCGCAGGGACGGTAGACCGGTCGCGCCGGGCACGTGCTCCTGCAAATCGCGGAGGGATATGACGACGGGTCGCAAAATGGGTCAAAGCAGACGGGCGTGGGGTATACGCGCGCGCTCGTATATATATATAAGTACACAGACGAACGACCGGCATGGCGCCCGGCAATTATATCGACGTTCCCCGAGATTCAAGGTCGTACCCTCCACCACGCCCCGGTCCCTTTCGTCGTCTTCACCACCGCCGCCACCGTCACCATATAACCGCGGGCGGAGAGCCGCTTGTAAAAGTGTTCATCGCGCGCGCGTTACCATGGTAATAGTTAGACGTATAGCGGCGCGCGCTCTCGAATTCACTCTCACTCGCTCGACCCCCCTCTCTCTCTCTCTCCCCGTAACACCGTGCGGAGTCAACCCTTTTATTCGTAAGCTCTCGTTCGGCAAAGGATTCTTCCATCGTTGTCGCCGTCGGGGTTTCGCACGCTTTCGTTTTCCCTCCTGCACACGGTACACCGCTCTGTTCAGCTCAGCTCCGTCAACCTCCCGAACCGCGGTTCGACGTCCGTCCCGTTTGCTGTGCCGAACCCTGCAGGCCTCGCGCGCAGATATAACAGTCGCCGGTGTGAGAAATTCCCGGTTTTTGTACACACCGATGATTTAGAAAATAATTAGGTATAATATAAGTACCGTCGAAACGTATTGCTCAAACGGAAAAATTGTTTATGCCAGAAGTGTGTACTACTATCGTTGTACGTATACGTATGAATCAAGAAAAAAATTTTTTTTTTTTAAATTACTTCACACACGTGCCGCAGTCGTGAATTGTGCTATAGCATGCGCGGAAACACGCGAAATAACTCACCGTATCATTTCAAAATTGTACTGGCCCGAGTAATGGGGGAAAGAGTGCGAAAGACTACGTCGCGGTACACCCAGGGCTTTGTAATTGGTATATTGGTATGGAGGTAGTACTTGTTCTTTTTCGAAAATATAATACGTCAACGTCCTTCTTCTGATTTTTCGTCAGTGAGGGACTCATTTTTACACCACTTACACCTTTATGATTTTATCGTACAAACAAGAAAAATTTAAAGAAGAAAAAAAATAGTTTAAGTGCGAAAATAATATCGACTAGTATAAAGGGATAATGAAGGAAGCGAAGTCAACTGTCTAGAACAAGATTAAAAAAAAAAAATACGCTATCATTTGTATAATTATTTATGGATGTAAAATAAATTGTATGTAAACAATAATAATAATTAATGATTATTGGTTGTAAGTACAAATATTGTATTATGAAAATTATGTTTCCGTTTGTGGGTCCGGGGGATCGAAGCTCGCTAAGAGTTTACGAGTCATTTCAATCGTTTGGAATGCAAATTTTTTAGGTATAATTTTTTTTCCAATTTGAGCACTATAGGTGTGCATAGTCGAAGCGGCCAATAGGACGAAGAGATGAAGGATCATCTTAAATCGCGTATAATTACACCGAAATTTCTATAAACGTATGACTGACAAATTATCGCCAGTTTTTTACACAGATAATAAGCGCGCTGAGTGCAGTCGGTCCACTGATCCGTACTAAACGCCAATACGCGAACTCATTTAAAAAAGAGAAATTACGCTGGCGTGTAATTACCAGCAAATCCTTAAGGTCGCCATCGGTATAATATGCACCTAAAAATTTTGAAATACCAGTGTAAAAAAAAATTCGATTTTTTTTCTATACGCCAATCAAAGCATGTAAGTATGTTATATTTGTTAAAAAATTGTAGGCCCAGTTACGAGTCAATTTAAAAGTTAAAATTACGTATTATATATAATAATAATATTACCATGTGAAAAAACACAACTCGGCAACAATCCCGCGAGTGAATGATTAATGATTAATTGTTATATAATATTTGAAACGATTTAGCGGGACGTGCAGTACACACTAGAATATAGGTGTGAAATATCGAATCGAAATTTGAACAAGATTTTACAATAAATAACGAGGATATACGTAGAGACAATAATGGAAAATACATTTTAAAAGTCACCTTTATTCGACGAGCATCTCGAAAAAATTGCAGTCAAACGCAGCTCACTTTTTTTTCCAGATATCTGTTCGACGTTACGGTATAAAAAAGTTTGCCGAATTCGAACATCGCTCGTTTTTTTTTTGTTCTCTCTTACTCTGTCTATCCGAATTGTTTCGATTCGAAAAAATATAATATAATATAAAAAATACAAATGCGAATCATCCGAAGCGTGTACGCGCGTATAAACGTCACATTTCTCTATCGTTATTATCGCGTCGTTTTCGAGAACGAATATAATATATGAACACTATATAATATTATATATGTTATATAATAACATAAAAGCGGAATGCTCTCGTAGAATAAAGCTGGTTAACGCGGGATATAAATCCATTAATACGACGAGATTTAAAAGCCAATAGCAACAATATCGCTCTGTGAGTTTCACACGTAAATAAGTTCGTTATATGTACGTAAAACAATAGGATTTTCGTCAAAAGCGTTTACTATAATATAAACACTAAACAATATTCTACTGTATTACAGCAGAAACGAACGAAATAGATTTTAAATATTCAACGTTTTATTATTGATTACGCGCGAGAATTCTGTACATACGAATATTAATGATTGTGGAAAACGTTTTATACGGGTTATATTATATTTAAAATATATAACGCATTACCGGCGATAATAATAATAATAAAAAAAAAATTATTTTAAAATTTACACTACGCAACGGAATTATGTAAGTATACGAAAAAATATATTTTTTCGTTTTTTGAAAATTTTCGTTTTATTTTGAAATGTTTCACATAGAGAGAATATCGACGAACGCGATAATATAAACTCTAATTTTCCAGCATAATAATATATAAAGTTTTATTTCAAAATTACAAAATAAACGGGGAATGTTATGTGAAAGCCGCCTGTAGTCGATAAATATATATAAAACAATAGACGTTGTCTCCGTTATTACATGTTAAACTGGAGATTTATGTATTTTTTTTTGTGGACTTTATAAAAAAAAAGCGGTTTTTTTTCTCCTCTCGATTATAGTCGTGTATGGATTTTTCGTTCGCAACACAAACTTCTGAAATGCTCGTGAACTCGTGGTAAAAGTATTTTACCGACGAAGGTCAAAAACAACGTGATTTTCATCGACCGAAATGTATAACTACGTTATTCTCTCTAGATCGATTCATATAATATAGAGTTTTCCGTACATAATAAAATAGGCGTTCAAATACGTTTATAACTAAAATAAAAACGCCTCGAAATCGTAGGAGAAAAAAAATATATATATCTACACTATAAAGTCCGCGAAATATTATATTATTAAAAAAAAAAAAAAACCCGCGGGCGATCAAACGACGGTGGAATCTCGCTTTTAAAAAAAAGAGCTCATTCAAATAATATATAGTAATGAGATTAGATGGATATTTTAGATTTCGCAATAAGACGTTATAAACTTATTAATTTCGACGTGAAAGTGTAAAAAACGAAATTAAACACAGTGATTCGAGGCGCGATTATATTTTGTACGGAATATTGTTGGCGAAGGAAAACTAAATTGTGTTTCAACCGAATTCTATTATATTTAATCGTTGCAATGGCGTAGAAATATTTCCAAGGGCTTTAACCCCTTAAAGGCGAGAACGACACGCTATACGCAGGCGGGAACAGCGCGTAGTAAATGCGAAAATGCCACACAAAAGTCGGTTTAGATGATCGCTTCGAGTGTTCCAGGGACTTTCGCTATTATAATATTATTCGCGTGCGTCCCGGGAAACGGACCGTCCTCCGCCGCCGACGTTCCCTTTAACGAACTCGACTGTATTAGTAGCGAAGCTCGCGTCGATACGCTTAAAACGATTTATCGACACCTATATTGTACCTAACATTTTCATCGACAGTACTTATTATAATATCCATAACGACGGTGCGAAATCCGTTTGAAATTTCTAACGGCACATGCAGTTCAAATATGACATTATTATTTTTTAATCGTTCGATCGATTATCCAAAAACGACACGAAAAAAACGGTAAAATTCCGTCGTTAATTTTCAAACGAATAATAGTCATATAGAAACATGAAATATTCACCGGATACGTTCACTTCGTATTATATTATATATTATAGGAAACAAAAACGTTTGGAAAATTTTCGTTTTTTTTTGGACTATTTTAATATTTCGAAGTATTTAATTCATAAAAGAGGTGATTTAAGATTTGAAAATATATAACACAATATCAGACGTACTTCAAACTATATATACTCAAGAAAAACAAAATCTTGAAAATCGTTAGCCAGAATATTTTTTTTTTTTGTTTTTGTGATAAACATTTCAAGTTTTTCGGCAAAGCGCATTTTATTTTTTGTGCGGAAAATTACTTTTGTTCAAAACTAAGGGGTCCAATATACAGTCTTGAAATTTTTACCCAAAACACTTTGTACCACATTAACGAAAACGATTTTTGAAATTTTTTTCAAAATGACTTTAATCGGGTTAATCGTAAATTACGTGCTCTAACAGAGAATAACCAACTACACACACACACACACACACTATATATACATAATATTACGCCGAAGCTCATCCCCGCTCACGATCGTTTTATCGAATACCAACGATTTAAATTTCAAATCTATATAGTAATAATAAAAGTCTAAAATCTATTTATCCGCAAGTAATTCACTTCAGCGATATCCACAATACCTCCCGGTCGGGCAGCTACCTTTTTTTTTTATATATGCTTATTTATTGATTTCGTATAAAATAATATTTTAGATTCCGAGCGGAGCGAGTGGTTTTACAATGATGTTTATTTTATTTTTATTTTTTTTCTGTCCCGTGTACAGATTTTCGACTAGAAGGAGCGCTCCGATCTCTTCGGCCACAGATTGTTTCCAGCAGCAATTCGCATCTATAGTTGGTACTTTAGACAGATCATTTTTCGATTTTCTCAATAGTTTTTTTAACGCGACGCGATAAATTACCGAAAAATTACGAAAAACCGCTAAAAATGGGATTTCGTCAATATCACGTATAGTTTTTTTCGCTATAATTACGAAAATAATCATTCTATTGTCTTGAAATTTTCAACAAAAATTTTATTTTTGTACTATACAACTTTAAGGCTGTTTATAGCTATTTTTAGATTTTAGGTTTTTCATTCATAAAACAATTAATTTTGACTTTTTGACTTGAAATTCGGACACAACGTCAGACATACATATATCACTTTCATTTTGTACAAAAAAATAAACAAAGTGTATTAAACCGAAGCTCCGCTCAGAATCGTTTTATCGAATGCAATGATTTATCATATAGCTTCCAAATTTATAATAAAAACAAAACTCGAAAATCTTTATCCGAGCAATTCGCTTAAGCGATATCCACAACACTCCGCGGCTCGCTATATTTAAGAGTTGGTTTCACGTACGCGAGAATATTATAATATTAAAATACGTCACCGTATATCGTATTTTTTTTCCTCGTATTAATTTTTATGTATATATATATATATATAGCATATCCGTTTTATCATTCGCAAAGAGGTATTAAATCGACGAAAAAACATATATTATTATTAAGTAATAAGATCAATATACCGACTATACGTATATATATATATATATAATATAATAAACAGTATATATATATATATTATAAGACCGTCGGTACGACGTACACCGCGTATTACGCGCGTTTCGTTTTTCCATTTATTTTCAATGTGAAAAAAAAAAACGAAAAGTGAGATGGTTAAGAAAAATGAAAGGATCGCGGGTATTGACATTAGGAAAACTCATTCTGGGCTGTCGCGATACATAGCGCGGTGCTCGGAACTGTCGCCATGACGACGGAAAACCGGCGGCAGCGGCGGCGGCGGAGGCACGGGGTGCCGAAAAAAAAAATGGAAAAAAAAAAAAGAGAAGAAAACCGAATCTCAAAGTACCCCGAATAGCAGCGGCCGAGGTGATTGCACTCAGGTATAATATAGTATATATATATATATATGTGTGTGTGTGTGTGTAACGATGGCGATGAAGATGTGCGCGTATAATATTCATGAGAGGCCTTGACCCTGAGCGTGCGCGCTTTCGTCCACTGCGCGACGGCAGCGTGGAATTGATCTATAAAGTTCCGCCGACTCGGCACGCGAAAAACGGTAAACCGCCGTAGTTCTGCGCGGGTATATACACGTTTTAAAACCAACAGATGGCCGACCGCCACCACTACCACCACCACCACCACTACGTATACCGCCACTACAACGGCCCGGGTTGACTGACTTACTTTTTTTCCGCGCGCGCGCGCTCACTACGCCGGGCCGTCGCCATCATGACCGCTATACCGAAAGGTATTCGAACGAGTTCGGTTTAATTAAAAGTGTGTATTTGATTTCGGTCTCGTTATTCCCTCTTTTGCGCGAATTTCTGCGCTCGATTAAAAACCGTCCCCTTTGGTCTTAATTTATCACTATAATATTATATATACTATTCACGTTTTTTCACTTCAATCTCGGTACCTGCAGCATTTATTATACTTCACGCGCGAATTAATATAAATAACGTCATCTCTGCTTCGATTTTTTTTCTTTCTCTCGAAATATAATCCTATTGGCGCGTACAACGACTACTGTCCTACGCGTATTGTAGCAAAGAGATTTCTGTTTAAACGCGTACAAAATTATACGTTTGCCGAGTGTGTTGTTGGAAAAAGGCATACAAAAAAAAAACAGTTGGTTTATACAGAATTTATTGTAGTTATCAAATGAATTATATGCGCCGGTTTATTTTTCGACTGGAAAGTGAAAATAATACGTTTACTACACGCAATCTGTAATATAGGGTTAAATCGATAACGAGAAAGCGATACAAAATATTCAGCGAGACAATATAATGTCACCACACAGTATATTAATTCGTTAAGTAGAAAAGTTTTCAAAACGAAATTGCGCGGTTTCCTCCGTAAAGAAATTCGTTATATACGCAGAAAGTTTCCTCTAAATACCGGAGGTCCTGTATATTGTATTTTCGTGCACCGACAAAACATTTTCCGCAACGAATCTCGTTGTTTTTCTCGCGTTATCATGAACGTACCCGTTTTTTCCCCCGAACGAAATGCTTAAATTATAATTTGTTACAAAACAGTAATACAATAATTAGTGTGCGCATTATCGCGTGTTATATATCAATGGGCGTGTGTATGAAATAACGAAATCAACGAGCGAACGATACACGCATATTTTATACGCGTGTAGTCCGAAAATCCGAACGGTGTATTGATTTTAATGTGTAGAGAAATAGCCGTTTTAGGAATATATATATATATTTCACGCGCGAAAAAGTTATTCGGCTTTTTCGAGAACGTACGAACATTTATCGTCGTTTTTAGTGCCTTCTCAACTCGTTTTATAATATTACTATTTTTGCTCGCACGTAACAAAGAAAGCCGTCGTTCGCAAGCGCACTTGAAAAACTCCGATATTCGAAAAGACGAATAAAATATTTCTGGAATATAGTCAACGACATTACGTACATAATATAATATATTGTAATATACTTCGGGAAAAAAGAAATCGTTAAACTTTATTTCAATATTAAAATAATTTAAAATATATTTTTTTTTTTTTTTTTTTATCGAAATATATTTTATAGTTTCGCTGTGTTATTTAATAATAATATTTAAACTGTATGCGTATTGATCGTATATCGGTCTCGTAATACTTATATATATACTTGTACTTTTAACGTTTTACGTTTTATATATTTTATGTTTGAACTATTTTCCTATATATTGGAATATATAATATGTACGCGAGATACACGCATTTTACATATTAAAAATGGATCTACTGAAACGTTTTGAAATTTATATATATATACTTATCTACTAAACAATTTTTCGTTTACTTATACTAAAAAATTTTAAAAATTACAAAACAAAATTTTTGTCTACATAATATATGTACCTATATAATCGTAATATAAATTTGGTTCTTTACTTAACTATTATTATTGTATTTATATAATATTATAATGTAAAACTAATTTAAAATTATTTTCTACACGTTGTTTCGAAAGTATTTCAACGAGACGTTATTGTTAGCTCCAAGGTTGCATCTCAAAAGTTGTACGCACACACAACGGGGGTCGTTCTACGTTTAAACTTTTACTTATAATTATTAATCTTATATATTCGCGAGCGCGTGGATAACAAGTCGTGAAAATTAACGATATACACGTATATAAATATATAAGTTTTTGGTGAGTCAAAAACTTCGGGAACTTTATCCGTTCGTCGGATAATTTATGAATGTAAAAAAATAATCTATAAATCCTATGTATCGAAAATGCTCTCTCTCTCTATATATATATATATATATATATAAGTTTATACTATATATATATACTGTTTTCAACAATATTTTAATAACGTATAATATTTCAAAGGTATTTCGTAAAAACACGTTTTTCATATTGTCCAAATAAAATCACACAATAATCACGATATAATTAGGGAGAGCGTAGTAATATTTCAACTCGATTTACATATAAATATATGTATATTATTGTTGACTCTGCAAAACGATATATACAAGAATACAGACACTATTGTTAATATTATGTAGTCATTGGGGCTCGGGTTTCGTAAAAACAAATCCTTTTTTTTTTTTGGGATCAAGTGCGATAGAGAGATAATTTATTAAATATAAATTCGTTTCGCATCATTCTATAATTGCGATTAATTAAACTATTTATTTTTACTTTTATCCTGATTCGTACGTAGAAAATTTCGTTTATTTCTGACGATTATGTTGTAGGCATGACGGGCTACTTTTTTTTTTATTTCTTTTGCAATTTTAAACGTTTTTTAACGATTTATTTCGTTACGAAATCCGAGCCCCAACAGTCACATAGAATATTCTTTGAAAAACCATAAAACAACGTACGCGAATACCAGTTTTATTATACATCAGAGTTTGAAGAGAAAACTAGTAAAATGTACTAGGTATACGAAAGTCTACGTTCACAAATCATAACAAACCGCGTCGATCGAAAAACAACAGAAATCCATAAACCGGGAAACTCGAGGACAACAGATGAAACCTGCACCAGGGTTGGACTGCGGGTATAAGCAACAGGTCGGCAGACGGTAGATTTTTATCTGCTTATGTTAAAAAAAAAACTTTATAACGATCACAATTTAATTTTTATAATTGAGAACTATAATTTTTTTGAACATACTCGTATATTAGACCACTTGACCGACCGGTATGAACTATATTCAGTATTATAAAAAAAAAAACTCATCAATTAAAACTCGGTGTAATAGGAATATTATACTAGAACTGATTCGACAAGAGTTGATATATACACTTAGATACTGCAACGTAAAAACGCGGGACAAAAAAAAAGTGATATACAAGTTTAATTTTATATTGAAGAAACGTGAAACATTAAAATATTGTTTTCTTTTTTTATAGTTAATATATGTAAGTACTTTTTTTACACCATTAGAATAACATAGATTACGATAGACCTTGTGCTCGTTAGATTTTCGGGATCCGAGTAGTAAAAGTTAAAATTTATAGTAATTTACGAAAAAGCGGAAAAATTAATGAAAATTTTCAAAACACTATAATATTTAGCCCAAAAGTGATAAAAAAAAAAAAATGTGTAAAAGTTTATTGTAATATTCGATTAGTATAACTAGAGTACAAAAACGGTAAAACTAACGTGCTCAAAAATATTTTTTAATTTAACCCAAATGTTTTTCGTCTCGTATATTATAAGTTAATATCAATGATTTTAGAATCGTACAGTTTATTAAAATTGTTCAGAATCGTATTATATAACAATACTGTGATCACATTTTATTATTCGCTGTATATTAACATAATATTACGCGTCATAATATATGTACGCTTTTCACAATACGCACACATTGCCTTTCTAATTAAGTATATTAATTCTTTTTAATAATAATTACGACATACGTACTGCAGCAACACGACCAAAGCAAACACAATCCAGTGATTGCGGGACGATTGCTGACTATATAGCCAACCGATCCAGTCTATCTCGACCGAAGTGATACGTTTCAATACGTATCCAACACAAATATGTATTGACAAAGGTCTTATTGTTTTGTGGCGTTTTACTGTAGAAATCAGCGTTATTAAACAGATTTATAAGAATAATAAGAAGAAACGACGTTATAATAGCTATTGAAACACGCGAATTCTGAATTGGGTTTATTTTACGAAAACTCGACGATAACGTTCTCCGTTGAATTAAAAAGTTGAATTTTCGCTTAAAATCCGCCGTTTCTAGTTTCTTAAAATCGTGAACTGTTGATGGTACGCAACGATAGGTCAAAAACCGAAATTCTAGATCGTCTCGAATGGGACGTACGTACGCGTAAAAGCCAATATCCAGGGGATCCACTGTTGCGCTGAATTCTCGAGTTCAAGACTTTTTGGATAATCAAAATCGAAAAGAACGGACGTTTTTACAAATTTAAGATTAAAAAAAAATAGCAAAATATTTTCTTGATGTATAAACAAACGTTGTGAGATAATCGCACGGACTATGCGATATCGTTTAGAAAACGAAACGTCATTTCAATCGACAAACGGTTCGAATTTCCTTACAAATATTTTGTAATCTAGAGACGTATTAAAGGAGCTGACTTCTCTGATTTCCGTGAAATCGATAATACTACGCTTTTTTCGACGACTTTCGTTTAGTGATATTAAAATATTATATATTAACGACAATGAACACAGTGACTATATATATATATATACGATTATCCGATTAGAAGAATACCACTAAAAAAAAAAAAAAAAATTGGTTTCATAAAAAATGTAAGAGAGGGGAGTTGTCCTCCCTGTTACCATTCTCCACATTAAACGACGCCCCCGTGTATAAATATATTATAATATTAATACGTTACGAAGAAAACTATATAGAGGACGCCGACTCCTACAAACGATCGATATATGTGTATATATACGAGTATATATATATATATATATATATATATATATATATATATATATATAGGAGATTCGTGGACGAAAAAAAAAAAATAAAACGTTTTTCGAATAAAGTGTCGGTCAAGAAAATTCACCGAAAACCCGCGTCCGAGGAGGGTAATGACCGAGTACGCGCGTATACCGTGTTATACGGACGACGGTGAAGACGCGAGACGAGGAGAAGAAAAAGAGGGGATCCGAGCGCATGATCCGGTTGTTAATAATAAGTTTTTATTATTTATTATTTTTTTTATTATTATAACAGCGCGCACAATGAGCGACACGTACCTATATATGAGCGCGGGCGTGTATAGAGAAAAATAAAATAAATATAAACCGAATGTGACGAAGCGGCGATGACTCGCGGTGGACGGACCGCGGCGTCGTCGGGGGAGTGTCGAGGGGAGCTTTTGTCCGTCCGTCCTCCCGCCTACCCCGAACACGGACACCGGAGGCGGTTATAGCTGGTCCGAACCGATATGGTTGCCGGTGATAATGGGAAAACGCGCGTGGCTGTTCGAGGGCCAATCGTGAATATCTGCAGCGTATTATAGACTTACAATGTGCACGCGCACATAAATTGTAGGCGGCGCAGTATAAACTCCCGACCATCCGCCGAGCCGATTCCTCGGTCAATCCGCAATATCACCGAAAAAGCGTACACGGATCGACACGGAAAAGGCACGATTTTTATTCTTTGCAGTCAGTACCGGCGCTTGGTTTTGCGGGGCCCGGGGCAAATCATATTGGAAGGGGCTCCAATTTACAAAATACTGAGTAAGAACATTACACATTTCTGAAGTTAAATTTTTTTAACACGACTTTAAAAAAAATAATAACAGTATAATATTATGTACTAGAGGTCTATAAGTACCTCCTAATACTTACTACTTGCAAGGAAATTTTGATATAAAAAAAAAACCACTTTTTAAATAAATGATTTGTTATAAGAACTTCAGGGACAGAACCTTGTCACCGAAATGTATGTAAAAGATAAAAGTAATTTCTTTATCCCTACTTATACTAAGATTTTTCAAACATTATGGGCAATATAACATAATCTATTTCAAATATTATATTCTTTATAATTATGAATTATTATTTACAATTTGTATCGCATAAACTATTATTAGTAACTCTAAACTTGTAATTCACGATTTCAAAAGAGGCTTTTAAAATATATTGTTTCATTATAACATAATTATTTATAGCGGGCGCGGGGCCCTGAAAGTGCGGGGCCCGGGGCGCGTGCCCCGCTCGCCCCGCCCTTGCGCCGGCCCTGTTTGCAGTGTACGAGGCGTCTTCTACGCGCACAATTATTACTAATAAATATACACGGGTGATAGCAACAGTTTTCCGTGTAATTATTGCACGACGTATAGTTGAGTTTAGGCAGAGAGAGAGAGAGAGAGAGAAACCGGTCGACCGTTTTTGTTCGTTTTGACGCGCGTGCTTTTTGTTATCAGAGTTTTTTTTTTGTTCCTTTTAATAACATTTCGTCGCGATAAAGGGACGCTTCGTCCCGCGTCTCGTTCCTCACACACACACACACACACATATATATACCGCGGCGCCAAAATAATACGTGCGCGGCGACCGTTCTTCCTCGCTCTACTCCAAAAACAAAAAAAAAAACCATCATCTATACAACCGTATAGTGTTCCGCGTGCATTATTTGTTTATCCGTATAACGCGTATTACACGTGTAGAACTACGTCGAAAGCGTGAAAAAAAAAAAATTATAATAGGAAAAAACGAAAAGAAAAGGAAGACCGCGGATAATCGGGAATTTATTGCGCGCGTGTATTAAAAATATTATAATAACGCGTTTCCGCGGTAACTCGGTCAATGTCGTCACAGCTGCTGGAGCTGCTGCCGAGCGACGGCGCGGTGAACGAACGCTGACGGCGGCACGTCGCTGGCGAGCGAGCGAGCGAGCGAGACGCGTCGCAGAGAAGTGAAGGGATCCCTGGCGGCGGCGGCACGCTCGAGTCCTGCCAGCCGCCGCACGTCCTGACGACGACGCACGAACCGCAGGACGAAATGTCGAGAAACACACGCGGTTCAACAGCGGCGGCCAACAGTCGAATTGATTTTAGGGTTTGGGCCGCGCGCGTTCTACGACATTACCCCACACCCGACCACGTTCGATTTAATACTACTAGTTCTTATAGTAATTTTTTTTAGATTCCCCGAGTCGAGCGAGGAATATATTGGTTTTTGCGATTATATATGTTTTTTAGATTCTGCAGAACGGAGCGAGGAATATATTGGTTTTACGATGATGGGTTTTTTTTCTATATGTCTGTACCCGAAAATTCTACCAAAAGCAGTGATCCGATCTTTACAGTCACAGTTTGTTCCCGGTAGCGAATCGCATCTAGTTGGTATCTACTTTAGAGGTCATTTTTTGATTTTCTCAAAAGCGACTAAAAATAGAACTCGAAAACTATCGAAAAATTACGTGAAAACGCGATATCGACGAAATCGCGATTATCCGCGTTATTTCTTCGCGATTCTGTAGAACTAACGGTTATAGAAACTTGAAATATTCACCAAATGTGTAACTGATTTATATTAGGGCAAAAGAAATTTTTCAAAAAAAATGTCTTTAAATTTCGACCTGTTTTCATAGGAATTCGAGATATGAAGGTATTCAATTCGTATAAAAGAGATAATTATTTGGATTTAAAGCTTAAGGATTTAATACAATTATTTTCAATAAACCATTTAAAATAAACGTATTTCAGCTACCCGGGTTTATTGTAAGAAATTTTATTAAAATGATCAAGGTCAATTGTAAATTACGTATTCTATACACACTGTATTATTCTTCTTCTTCACTGGCATTACAACTCTTCAAGAGTTTTTGCCGCCACCGACACCGCCTTCCACTCCTCTCGATTTTGTATTTTTTCTCCCCAATTTAGTATCCCTAGTTTCTCTAAATCCTGCTTTACCCCATCTATCCATCGCTTCTTTGGACGTCCTCTTGGCCTTTTTCCTGTGGGTTTCCATTCAGCCGCCGCTTTAAGGTACTCTGAGTTAGACCCTCTGATCACGTGCCCAAACCATTGTATTCTTTGACACTGTATTATTAATATTTGAAATAATATTAAGTCGAAGCTCCGCTCAAAATCGTTTTATCGAATGCAGTGATTTATCGCATTGCTTTCAAATGTATAGTAATAAATAAAAAAAACTCTAAAATCTACTTATCCGCAAGTAATTCACTTAAGCGACATCCACAACAACCCCGCGGCTTTAAATACGTTATTTACTCGAGAAAAACAGCGTTCGCTATGAATATTACTGCAAAAGTCGCTCGTATTATGGGGGGATACACAACGCTCTATAAGAATTTATAAATTTGAAAACGTTAAATCGTCGTAGAGTTCATACAAAACTCGACGATAATACGTAATTCGTACTGGATATGGCTTTTTTTTTTATTACCAGAAGTGATATTGTTTGAATGGTATACACAGATTAACTTTATGTTCGCTTTCTGACGTAATCTTTATTATATCTTCCTCATTCAGTGTAATCTTTCGTGATGACATCCGGTTAGTTATGGTAAAACTCGAATCAAATTTGTTTGATACGATCTGCAATAACTGGAAATGCGTCATTTGGTACAAATATTTTAGAATTTCTCGAGCACCCCCTATAGCGTACAGATTTATTTACGATTTAATAAGTATATTACATATATATACTAATAGCACAATATAGAGAACCCGGGACTCTAATATTCGTTTTTCGCGATACGTGATCCCTGAAACGCACTTGTACGTATTAAACAATATTATGTTCTCGTATTTATTTAAATTTTTTCTTTTAATCCCGTCGAAAATGGTCCGAAAAAGCGTTGTAACCAAATTCTATGTTTAAATCGCATATCGCCCCAAACTCTAAAACTGTCTATAAAAGCGTATTTTTAGAGAGAGAAAAAAAGAAACGGAAAACAAAAATTTCGACGGCCGTGTTTATTCAAATGTACTCGTCGTACGCTTTTCAATATTCTTCAAGTCAAATTACGACTTATTCAAAGTTTTCGCACCCCAACATAAACTATATTGTATAATCTAAAGTGTGCAGCCGGTTTTGTATTTTAACTCGTTAAGCGTTTTGATTAATTACCTAATACTCGTTTATGACAAAAAAAAAACATTTTTCTACCCGATTTATTTAGACGCGCGTTTGTCGAAAACACTCGCCGAAATTGTATAAACATCCGGGCGGCTCGAAATTCGTGGTATAAATACGCGTGTATACATTTTTTTCAAATAGTGAAAAAATAATATAATTTATACGATTGTACGAAACCGCCTATGTAGTTACATGTGTAAATATAAATCAACAACAACAACAAAAAAATACGTTTATAAACTACTATTTTTTTTCTCTGTTATTTAAGAAATAATTTATGGAAAATGTTTTTTTTTTTTTTGTTAATTTAATTGAAATTTGTGTATTTTTTTTTTCAAATAGATATTCATTTACATATGACATGCCGGTAAAATTATACAATAATCGGATTTCTTCATAAGTAAACAAACACATTTAATCGAATGAAATAGAATAATTTATATTTATATAGGTACTTGATTTGTATAAAACTGTAATTTTTAATTCTCGGGAAAAATAACCGTTTTCATGTGTGTAATAAATAATAATAGACTTTCACGTTCTCTCTAAATGTTTACCGATAATATGATAAAATACTAAAAAATCGCAAGATTGTACATGCACTAAACGAATATATACATATATTAAATTCGTGTTTGATAAGGATAAATGTTTGAAGTAGCCGAATATTTTTATCATAGAAACTGTTTAAATTAGATAAATAAAAAATGATTTCCGTATGTATATCAACTATAAGAACATATAATTTTCATTTCAAATTTTTACCCGAAATCTAAAGTTTATTTTGCAGGAAACGTAAAAAAAAACATAAACGTTCACTATATTTTATTAATTACATATTATTATTAATAGAAAGTGATGTATGCATCTACAGTTTTAATGACGGAATAATTTTTACTCTAAATATAATAATATTCGACACTTCTATATTGCGTATAATTTATTGTTGAGTATATATATATATATATATATATATATATATTATTCGATGTAATAATGTTTTCAAACTTCTAATAGTTGGACAACATTTAGTTTCATAAACACACGTGTAATAAAATAAATGACTAGTTGCGAATAATATTATAATAAATATTATTTTTCAAACACTGCGCGTTAGTAAATATCAATTATATAGTAATTAATCATAAGTACTTACGCATCAAAAATAACACTACTAAGATGAACACGATAGTATTTATATTTTTTCAATGATCATGTGCTTACCTGAAACAAAGCGTATAATAACATAACATTAGAATCACCTTCAAACATTAAAAACGTATTCATTTTACATATAGTAAGAGTTAAATTAATAATAATAATAATAAATAGATTGTAGATGCAGATATATTGTGGTTTTTTTTTTTGTAGAAAATGAATTGCTCCAATCGACATTTACGTGCTCATTAAACTCAGTTAGATAATATACGTGTATATAGAATATATTTAATTATTTGTAAATAATTATAGTACTGAATTACTTTTCTGAGCTAGATTCAACAACTTTTTCTAATCGTTTATGTATTCAATAAATTATTTGGACATAACTACGTAATATTTGTGTTTAAAAAATAAGCGAGTAATAGATTTTCAATATTTAAGACTTAAGAGATTCAACGGTGACTTAATTCAATTTTGTTTTCTTTAAAAACGGATTATTAATTGAATTTGATAAATCTAGTTGTTTTCTGCTTTTTTTTCTCTTTGTTATTGCGTAAAAAGCGTAAAAAGCGTCACTGCAGACGTGTATAATATGAATGCCTAAAAAAAATTCAAAAACCAAAGTGGCACTTTAACGCGCACGAATAAGAATTTAGTAATAAATCGGTCGGCCATGTGCCCAATTGATACATTATGCGTATGGTATAAAATAAGTTGTTTTTCGAAACTATCAAGAAACCAGTTCCTTGTTACTTTCGCAAACACACGCCGAAGTCTACAGGACAAGAACAAGTAATCTGATATCAGACATACGTAGAACATTCAAACCTGTGGTCGGGAAAATGTTTAGTTGCCTCATCGTTCATTGTGATAAAATATTTAATATTTATATATGTGTGTATACATTATACAAGTATGGAATTTTACGACATAATTATATACTGTCCGTTAAATCTCGGTTTGATTCTATACTGTGGTAATTTATATTTGAATACGGCTACGAATTATATACATTCTAAAATGTACAGAACACTTGAAAGGTGTAAAAGACCGTAATTGAAATTGAAAACTTTCGGGGTCTTTGTTTCGTTTATAGTTTCAAAAATGTCCTTCAATAATAGTTATTTTCGTTGTTCAAAATAATTATACGTATAGAATCAGATTTCAAATTATTGTTTTTTTTTGTCTTTAAACTGAATAATAATAATAATAATAATAAACTGAATAATAACAAGAATATTACCGTAATAGGTAATATTAGGAATTCGCTTTGAGAGAAAGGGAAAGGATAGCAACTAAAAGTCAATTATTAATTTTTTTATTTGGACGACAATGTAATAAGGAGGTATAGAGAAAGAAAATATACGTATAGGTAGTTTTAATGAATATAAAGTTCCGCAAGAATCCACCGATGAGTCTTTTAAAAACTGTAGTTATCCTTGCCCCAAAAATCTATACTGGCTTTCACTATTCGTCTATACGCGCGCGGTGAACCTCAAGGTGATCGTTATTTTAGGAAATGTAACGCGTGTTTGGTGTTGTGCAAACACAAATGCATTTTACGCCTGCTAATCACGTTTGTGCGAAGTCCTTCCTACGACATATTATTATATACGTAAAACGAAATATAATAATGCCCACTATACTTTGCGCCTGCACACACACACACACACACACACACGGAGAATCAACGGAAACAGACCGGAACGAACTGCAGATGTCTAGAATATATAATGTATGTTAGTGAAAATGATAATGACCGAGTCGACTTTCCGAATAGTATTTAAAATATATATTTCAGTGACGTTTTGACTCGAAATAGACATCGGTATGGACGTAATACCGATTAATTGAATACCGCGGCGGATGCGTAGAATTTGCGGGTATATATCATTTATACACAGAAAGTTTATTTCCGCGGTTTTGTACGCAAGTGAATTAAAAAATATTTAACAGAAAAAAAAAGAGGTAAAAGTCTAAACAAATTAACGACATTTGATACGAAACACGATCGATGCAAAGATCCTGCTGTTTTGTTTTCGTTTCGATAAAGCAAACCTTAATATAGTGCGTAAACACAAAATTCATTATGCTGTATACCTTTTCAAGAACTTATATTCTTGTGTACGTATACCGAAGAAAATATAAATCCTTGTCGTAAAATTGCATAGTGTTCTGTACGGCAATATGTATAATGTATAGCTGAAAAAAATTGAAATGCAAATCTATATGGAATCCGGTGAAATCTATACCGAAAAGTGGTTTCGTCCATCGAATAAAAAACAAATTTAACGCATTTTCTTCCCCTGCGTATTTACGAATTTCGCATATATATATACATATGTATTATTAGCAAAGTATTTGTTATACACCATCTATGGAATTCCTCAAAGAATACATACACCTATCAAAATTATTACTAGGAAATTAAAGACTATAAGATGGTTCGGACACGTTAGGCGAAGAGATGATTAAGAACGGCTGCGTGAAGTGTTATGGAAATGAATGTAAAAGGTAAAAGAGGAAGACCGGAGAAGAAGTGAATGGATGGAATTGAGAGTGATAGCAGCTAGTACGAGTAGGACTATAATGCGGTGGCCGACAACTTGTATAGTCGGGAATGAAAGGCGAAAAAGAAAAACATTTTAATTTCAACGTCTTTTTATACGTAGGTTTATAGAGAGAGAGACTATATAGCTAAAAATTGATTATTTAATTTGTTGTCTGTCGTTGAACAATACTAAATCGCCAAATCGAATGAAAAAGAAACGCGACATACAATATATATATAGAGTATTTATAAAAATAAAAAAATCAGGTACGTATATTGTTTTTCCCCCTGTGTATAAAAATACAAAATGCAGTACTTTTGTGACCGACCATAATAGTGTCATTAAAAACTAGATTGACAATTTTTTTTCTCCTAATCCATCTAATATCTTCCACGTACACAATCTCGTTCGTACCCATAAATATAATAATATCGTCGTACGCTTATTATGTGTCCTGATCGTGTTTGTCACTCTGTAGGAAGTTTCTTTTTCATTGAACGCTTTGGGTACCGCCAGTAACACGACACAATAATTATATATGTATTATAATACACAACCGTTTCGGTCTGAATAACGTTGGTCGCGCGGGCTACATAATATTATACACATAACCGCGCCAATCCGCGAGACGCGCACCGCGCCGCGGCGGTGCAGGATTCTTATTATTCAATATATCGTTGTACGATAGCTAGGCTCTGCAGAGTACGGGCAGGGGGACCGAAGAATTTTCGGTTTATTGCAGGGTCATCGGCACTCGGGCATCCGGTAGCCCCCTGCGCGAACACAATAAGGTGTGATGGTAACACACACACACACACACACACACAATAAGTAGGAAGAAGAACAAGCAGTAACACTGATGCTGTTCTGCTGCAGCCGTTGATTGGCAACCGGTTTCTCGTGGATCTCGCGAGCATGTGCCGCCTCCGTATAGTTGTCATATATTATTACATAGGTATATCAATATCAATATATATATATATATGAATGCGTATCGCGCGATAATAATAAATAATAAAAAAATAATAATAATCGCTCGACGACAACGGTGCGCGGCAAATCGAAATCGAACGGAACGCATTGTCCCTATTGTGTCCGCGTGTATATATATATCCTATATATAGCCGCCGATTGAAATGGATTCCCGGTGGTGCCCGAGGCGAATTACTAGCGCTAATTAAACCCG
The DNA here is from genome assembly GCA_032441835.1 of Slavum lentiscoides. NCBI lineage: Eukaryota > Metazoa > Arthropoda > Insecta > Hemiptera > Aphididae > Slavum > Slavum lentiscoides. Next base: position 15,650,153 of record CM063708.1, read on the forward strand.
ATGAAAACGACGTATCTCAGAAAACTCAAGATGAACGAACTGCGCGCCGCGCACACGAATAAAACGTGCGCGATATTCAAACATATTCGACGACATTATTATTATTATTATTATTATTATATATTTATTCGTGTATATTATAATGGACGTGTACACGCGAGGACGTTCCACCGCGCGCGCGCGCACGCGGACGTGTCGGAAGCGAGACGGACGGCGTCAATTTACAAAACTCTAAGCGCCGCGGTCCCCGAGAAGTTCCGGAGATCCGTATGATACGGCCGTATGACAACAATAAGAAGACGTATGTCGTCACCAGTCTTGTAAAAAATACTTTTAAAAAAGTATTTAAATACTAGTATTTGTATGTATTTCTTATGCGAACACTTTTTTTTTTTCAAAAGTATTTAAATACAATATTTTTTACAAGACTGGTCGTCACGATAATATTATTTCGAATGCAATTTCGCGAGATACGCTGGTAAATGAAAACGCGAGAAATATTGTTGAAAACTTTATAAATACGCGTATCGTTCAGACTCGGGGGCGTATTTAGATATTTTTTTTTTTGGGGGCTGAGGCACTGAGTAATATTATCGTTGAGTTATTTCTAAATTCTAATCCAAGGCTAAATCTTAAAATTAAAAAAAAAATTACCAAATTCACAAGACTACATAAAAAAATTTCATTAATTCAAATAATTATTATTCATATCCATTAATACAAATTCATAAATATGCCCCTGTTCAGACTTTGTGTAATAATTTGCAGCACGCGGCGTTCGAAGGTGTCTGACGTGTCGTCATATATATATATATATATATATATATATATATATACGCGCATTATTTAACAACGGATAGTTTTTTCGGACAGATTAATGGAAAACGTGGAATGTATGTATATCGACGAAAACCTATTTTTATTTTAGAATGAAAAAAATATATATCCGTGTCGTTATACATATAGAGATGTGTTGTTTCAGAAAAATCGAGTGAATCATCGGGTCCATTAGCGGTTTACCTATATATGTACATTCGATCGAGGATGTCTACGCGGACGCTCGCAAACTAGCCTGCTCATTGGTTTATTTGGCAAAAACATATTACACGTTTACGGAAATCGAAGTGAATCATCCTATACACAAAATACTGATTGTAAACCGACATAATAGAAATGATTTGACGCTTTGTAAAAGTAGATGCCGAAAAGTCAAAATCGTTACCTATTTATTTTTTTTAAAAACTAAGAACAAATTAAACGAAAGACATGTTTAATTCCATGCGATGAACTAGCATTACGGACGAGACTGATGATGCACGTGCTGACTACTCGTAGAAAAATATTATTATAATATAACGGACGAAGTGTTAATAAATTTATGTTTTTTTTTTTAAACATCGTTAAACTACATAATATTGTATTCGGACCCATCGCCGAAAAGCCACTATAAGTGTTAGTGGTTTTTATTTAATTTTCAATATCCATACATTTGGATAGAAATTTATTGGACAGAAAAAGAACGCGCAAGAGATTGTGTGTGTGTGTGAGAGTGTGGAGTGGGGATAACGTTATTGCCCTCAGCTCACCTTTTCATAAACTACACACTATTTAATACAATAATATATTACATAATATTATGTCGACATTTAATTGACAATATATTTTGTTTATTTTTTATTATACCAAGCGATTCGGGTTTTTTTTTATAATTTATTTAAATTTAAATTTTCGTGAAATATCACCCGCCAGTTGTTTTATTATACGGTGTATATTGAGTAGATAACGCGATATTAACGAATACACGCGTAATATTGTCATTCACAATAATTCAGAAATTTAGGAAAAGTTACGGAAAAATATTTCGAATAATATAATATTCATTGCGGGAAATTGTGTGTGTGTTTTAAAGAAACCGAAATGAAACAATAATACTGAGAATATTAAATATGTATGCGCGTGTGTGTGATTTTTCTACCTTGTGTGGTTATAAAAATAAAACGGAATGAATAGTAAATTATTATTATCGTTGGCAAAAAAATGTTTTAATTTTAAATAAAAATAGGATTCTATAATACATAGAAACGGAACTACAACTGTTCATTAAAAAAACTAATAGCGGCGAATGCGTATTTTTAAAATCCGAAAATGTAGGTATTTGCATCAAAAATTCATAACACAATCCAACAAATAAGTTCAAACTCACGAACACGTAATTATACTGAAGTATATGTCAAATATAAATTACCATTATACATATTATATTCAGGCACGTAATGCAAGAAAACGTTTGGAATTATATATTATCACTGATTAAATATATGTATATTTAATCAATGATATTATATATATATTATTGTTATATTAATTATTTATTTATTTGCCGTTAAGAAAAATCACGCGTAGAGCAAAATAAATATTTATTTTATACAACATAAATATTTTACAATGTAGAAGTTTCAAAATTTGATTGTATATGTGTTGTTGGAAACGATTGAAACAATTTTATATGTTTAAATTTTAAACAGATTTGTACCGCAGTTGAATAAATTCTAATCTCTTTTTGTAACGATGCGAAAAGAATTCATACCTTTACATCATCGGCCATCTCGAATTATTACATTTTTATTCAAATACAATAATACCTAAATAAATAATAAATAATACCTATCTATATATAAATAATAAATTTACATATTATTATTATTATTTTTGTTAATATTCCACTTACATATGTGTGTGAAAAATATACCTATGTATCACAATACTAACTAAAAATTAAATTACCAAACAACATTTGAACTTTTTTTTGGTATTTAAAATTTCGAAAACGATTTACGATTTTAACAGTTCTATTTGTATCTGTTTCGACTATTTTTTTATGTGTGTTTTGATTATTGCGATACTACAGTCTTAAAAAAATTATTAATTGTAAACTCGATTTGTCTGTGTGAAAAATAAGTGTATGTATATAAATGATGCCATATGTGATTTTTGTTTAAGAAAAAAAAATCTAAAAATAAGCCAAATGAAATATACCACACAGAGACTAGAAATTATTATTTTAACATGTCTACACAATAAAAAAATTTATTTTTACAAATAATTTAATTTTTCCAAATACCTAACGCCATCTATACACTAATACTTAGTAAAACTATGTTAAAATCGACTTTAAGCTGTTTAGAACAACTATTATTGATTTTATACTATAAATAATATAATAACACACGAGTATATATGTATAGTACATTATAAATGCGATGGTACTGTTAAAAAGTATTAACTATACTGACTATATTGATCATTACACGTTGACTATAGAATTATCAAAATTTTTACCTGTATCATTTATTGAAGGCTCCGTCTTGATGTATTTGGTTTGACTGATGAACATATCTGCATTTTGATTTAAACTTGGGTTCAGCTGAGACACAGGATTCAAAAGTTTCTCTGAAATACAAAAAAAATCATATAATACATTAATCTGTAAACACCAAAACAATTTTTAATTACCTACTGTTTTTTAATAATTAGGTATTAATTTAGAAAAGAAACAATTTTTAAAAATTTTCACATTAAAATTAAATAACTTGAGTACCATATTCCAATTATAAAATAAAATATATCATATTGTACAGGAAATGAAAATAATAAATTTATGTTAATAAAGTATTATTTTATACTTGGAGAATAGAATTTAATATATTCTATAATCTATATATAAATATATTTTTAGAAAATTCAAATTATTGATAAAGGAGTTTGATTTAATCGTAGAAAAGAAAGAATTATTGGTATTATTTAATCATTAATACTGAAAGATTCATATTAAAAAAAAAAAATGAAATAATTAAATATTAAATTTAAAATAGTTATTTATACATAATAATTAATAAAATTATAGTTCATTTAAAATTGATTTTAATTAATTACTTTTTATAACATTTTATATGGATATAATAGAAATTGACTTTATTTAATAAATAAATAAAAAAATCATTTACAACTACATGCCAACATCCCCTACATCTACCTATACTGTATGCAATATGAGATAAAGAACTACATTTCACTAGGTATATATTGACCAATTGACAAATATCTGTAGTTGATGAAAATATCTCCAATAGTTCAACTTCATGTTTAAAAATAAAATATTAATGAATAAATTTTCTTGTTAAGGTAATTGTTAAAGTAACTTAGGATAGGATTATTATCTAGTGCTATACATATATAGTCACATATGATTTTTTAAAATATATTATTTTTAAAAACACTTTATTGAAATATTTAATTTTAACATAATTATGTTTTATAAAAAAAAGTCTGTCTCAAAACGAGAAAAAATGCGAATATTTTCCGGATAAACGAAATAATTCGAAAATAGGAATCTCCTCCAATGGAACCCTTACAAAGTTACAACGTACAATAGATCATATAATATAACTAATAATTTATTGAGTAGTACATATTCTTGTGCCAGAGTATGTACCTGCAAGCAAAGGGTTGGCAGTGGTAATGTTGAACTTCTTTCCGGCATTTGTACGTTGCAATTCTTGAAGTAACGCAACGGCTGCATGATTTTTGTTGCCCGTTGATACAACGTTGTTATTATTTTCCTCCTGTAAAATTGTATATTTCAAATGAGTAAAACGTATGAATTAATAATAATTCAAGTTGTTTCTTAATATCAAACATCTATCAAACACAAATAATAATTTTAATATTGTATTATTGTAGTAGGTTTCCTATTCGAAATAATAAATAATTATTTTTTTCAATGAAAATTTTAATGAATATTTTATTATATAAAATATATAAGAAAATATTTTTAAAAATATATAATTGGGCGTTTTATATAGGCAACTTAAAACACTCAATAATTTTTATGATTAATTACAATTTTCAGGCACTGTTAATTTGATACAAGAAATTCATGTACAATATTCATATACGATTGAAAATTATAATATAAAAATACATCTATAATAAAAGTCATAGTATGTTTATTTTATAATAATTAAGTTGATGTTGTGTATAAGGAATAATTTTATAGGCAACATTACAACGCAAATTTTTGTGTTACCATTAACTGTCGAACTAAATCTTTGGTTAATCCATAATTGTTTAAAAATAAACTATCACATTGATCAAATGGACCATATTTAACTGAAAAACTTTGTCTTGGATTATTTGCAGTTTATTTCATGAACATTTAATCATAAATAGGACATACAAAGCTGCGAGATCATCAAAATTATACATAATGAAAATTGAAATATTAACTAAGTTCAATGACGTACAAAAAAAACACACACAAAAGAAAGTGAATAATATGATCAAAATAAACGATGATAACAAAATGTCGAGTGAATGTCTAAGTCGCACACCACCGGCTATATTTTGTCACATAACTTTTTCGTAACATTTTGTCATATACAGATTTTAGAATAGACAAAACTATATTTACCATGTGACAAACGTGATTTTTCGTACACGATATTGTTTTGACGAGATTCAAGAATCGCCTTCCAGAAGGCAAAAATAATACATATACATATATATTTATAAATTATTTGAATCAGAATGAAAATTGAAATGATTACAATAAACTATTAAGATAAATCGCTATCAAGCGATACAGATGGGGTTTTTTCTACCCAATCTACTACATTTTAAAATGATCAACGGGTACAAAAGAAATTCAATGTGCGACTTATACCTTTACGTCACAATTGACAAAATCGAAGAACTGTTCCAGTAATGCTGACGAGTCAGACAGCTGTTTGAAAATGTCGTCGTCGCTTGAATGTTCACCAACATCCTGACCGCCAGACGTGCCTCCGTCTAAGGCGTTGCCTAGCTCGCTGGATATTTCTGATTGGAGGAGTTCGCCCAGGCTGGAAACTTCGTTGCCCTATAAATGAAAAGCAAAAACGTTTAGTATACTATTAAAGTCTCGGTAGTGAATATTTTTACTCACGAGACATTCGGTGAAATCGTCAATTTTGGTCTCGGCCTCCGGGCACCAGAGCAACACGTCATCCATGAAAGGCATCCCTGAACTTGTGACGGCCGTTGCCTGGCCAGCATCCGCGAAATTAACGGGCAGTGGTGGACCCGGTGGTTCGGGTTTCATAAAAGCCAGGATGGTTACGAGTGAGTCCTGCGCCCACGTTCCTTGGATATCTATAAATTATGATTCTGGATGAGTGTACATAACGAGTATTTAGATTTGATCAATCTAAATTAAACGTAGGCTCTGTATATCTACACGACGGGTTAAACAAAATATATAAAGAGCAAATAATTTCAGCAATATGATAGAATTCGCGGTTTCTGTTCATTAACGCGCTTTAATGACTTTACTATATAGTACAACATAAATAATTTAAACGTAAATAAATCGTTTTTCGAAAATAATAAACAAGTTAATGAATTGTTCAAATAATTTATTTTACGAAGGTTAGTAATCAGTAATAAGTAGGTATATAAAAATTGGACTTAAATTTGTTTTGTTCCAAACAATTTAACTATATACATAATAATTGAAGAAATATTACAATCTTATCATTAATTACATGTATTTTATATTACATATAAATAAAATTTATATTATATATAATTATACATTTATATTTGGTATATTTAATAAATGGCCTTATACAATTTTTAAAAAGACGCCAAAATTAATTAGTTTTTATTATTATTTAACGAAAATTTTTTTTAATATGTATATTTTATAATTCAGGCTTTATCTAATTAGGTTGTCAGTTAACCGTTTACCTTGGGAAATGATTTTCTTGATTTATTTTGAAAATATTATAGCAATAAGCCAATAATACGTTTGTTATAATGTTATTAACGCATGGCACGAGTCGTCTTCGGCTAACACAGAGGAAAAGATCATTAAAACATTTTTCAATTCTCGTCTAAATCATTATTTTATCGTATAATAACTACATAATATACATAACAGAAACCATTGCCTAACTATGAATAAACTAAGCCGTAGCGATTCAATTTCTGTTTTGCATAAAATTTCATATGATGATAAATGGATAATGCGTGCCGTAAGTAACCTTGGACCCGCGTCTCTTTTTTTTCGTAAAATATAAATATTTAGGAACCTTCCGTAAAAGGTTTTTCGAAAATAATAAATTTTCTTTACTCTAAACATGTTATGCATAATAAATAACATCCAATATAGTCAATACCGCGGCGATTCAATAACATTTAACATTTAAATTCTAATATGTTTACAAATTAGTATTTCGACTATACGAGGCCTTCTATTTATTATAATTTATAAAACTATATTGCGTTTTAATAATAAGTTTCAATATAAGCGAGTAGGACTTAAAAAAAAAAAGTTATGAGCGTGAACGTATATACAAATGTAAAATCATAAAACATATAGTGTACAGATACTAATAATTTATAAATATACAGATTTATTTTACGCCTAATTCATAAAATTAAAATTATATTCTAACCGTGAATTAAGTAAATTTTGTATATTAACTATACATACGCAGTATTACAAAGGTCTTGAAGTTTAAATAATATATATATTTTTTAAATAGTTGTTTTCTGAAATAATATCTGTTTTATTTCATACTTGTTAGTAAATTATATATAATATAAGCTATTATTAGGTATACTAATGTCAGTTTTTTATATCGAAACCGGTATCCTAATAAATAATAGGCTGCGATTTTGTGATTTGCATACACGCATAAATGTCTGTCATATACACCAGTAATTTATCATTTGGGTATCTATATAGTACCTATATATATTTATTAAATACTTTCGAAATAACGTTTTCATCGTGGAAAATAATTATATTCCACATTCCACAACGTTTGTATATTAAAAAAAATATATATTTATATTAGATATAAATAACACGAAGAAAAAATTAATTATTATTTTTAATAATATAACATAGTACTAGAAAATTTTGAATATAAAACAAGATGAAATTAAAAATCGTGTTTAACTAACTGCTGCATGTTATTTGCTCTGTATAACGTAACAGACGATATACTATACATGGGAATTATGAAAAAAATTAGATCGATAGTATAATTTAAGTTTTTCAATATAATTCAAACGTACCGGATTTGTTTTAGTATAATACGGTACATAGAATATTAAAATGTATTTTATATAGAACGATATTATAACGCGATTGTGTGATTTTTCCAGTTTAAAAGAACTAATAACAGTATCAGCTATATTTTATAACACGGACGTCGAATTAAAAAATAAAAATTCGATATCGTATATATACATATTTTTATTATATTGGTCGAGGCATTGATTTTATAATGCTCAATATATTATAAAATCAATGGTCGCCGTATAAATACTTTTTGTCGTCGCGAACGAAACACAAAACGAAAAATAAAAACTTTTTGGGAAAAAAATCGATCGCCGTCAACAAACGGTTATATATAGGAAGGATTTCTAAAAAAAATAATTAATATATACACAAATATTATATCGAACAAGGCTGGTCGTTGAAGTATCGAAAAAGTGTTGAAATCAACTTAATTTAAATTATAGTTTTCCCTTATATCGGTAATAATTTTTTTTTTTTTTACATATTTTTATTTAGACCGATTTGTTATTGAATTGTCAATGTCAAAATACAGTATTCGTCAACAATCAATAGACATATCTTTCGGGACGAATGTTTTCATTTCACCATATGGGTACCACGGTTTATGGAATAATTGATCAGTGTTTATTGAAATATTGATCCAAAAAAAAAAAAATTAATATTTTAAAAACAAAAGTATTTATAATATATACCGTCGAAAGTCTCGAAAGTCGTCCAGCATATTTTTGTATAGGTATAAATATGTAGAAAAAAAAAAGTTTAAAAAACGTCGAACCGCGGTTTCCCGCGACGACAATATTTCATATTATTATATTTATTAATTATTACAATTTATTATATTTCGTTTAAATAATTTATTATTGTAAAACACGTCTCCGCGCGTGCCGTTCGGTTTCGCGCAATATTGTAATGCGATCGGCTCGTGTATGTTAGAAAACTAAACATCAGATTTCTTATAAATTATTGAAAAATATATTATAATGGTTTTTACCTTTTAACTCGGTTAACACCTAAATATTAACAAGTCGGGAAAAAAAAGCTCCACCTCGAATATTACAATATGCATAGCACGTCGTATCGATTTTTTAATACGAGTATTTGTCGTCGATTCGACATGTGCTCGTATATATATATACGTTATAAACGCGGTATGTAATCCGTTCGAATAATAGCGTTTTACACGCTATTTATTAATAATTGTTATTAAATATTGTTGGAGACGAGCAAATCTTTCATAATTAAATTTCAATGAAATGCCGCGCGAACGTTGGGCCGTAGGCCAAGAATAACAAAAAAAAAAAACGTTAACCGATCCAAAAAGGCGTATTGCGCCGTGTCGTAAATAGGTATACGTAGTGTAACCTGTCATTTCTCATGTATACACCAGGTATAGACACGGTTGCATTATAATTATTGACTGCTGACACTGCAGGGGCGTATTTAAAGGAGTAATACAGTGGGGGAAGGCTGAAGCCCCGAGAAATATTTCGTGCCATAAATTTTCTAAGTAGAATATTAATTTTAAAAAAAAACTCAAGCGAATAAATAATGTAACTGTTAATTTTAAAAAGCTAATGTATAATGACCGATTGGGGGGTCTAAAGTAGGTCTCTGCAGGGTGGGCTAAGTCCCACTAGCCTCTCCTTAAATACTCTCCTGGCTGACAATGTTGAACGGGGTAAAACGGACTCGATTAGAATAATATAAACGCACTCCGTTCGTCGTCATTTCGCGATTATATCTGTGAAAATATTGGTAAACGATAGCGGTCGTGGCGCGGCGATCAGTACCGTCTTCGGGTCAGTTTTCTGGCGGACGGCACTGCAGGGATGGCGAATTTTCCGTACGGAAGTTGAATTAATAGTATTTGGGACTATTGTCACAATTCTGACAAAACTGCATATTTGTGCGGATATCACGTGTATTGGATACGAGTAATCAGTGGCGTATTTGAGACTTCACCTCAGGGGGGGCGATGGTAAAAAAACTCTCCCCTTCCCACCAATAAAAAAAATTTCATGTAGGAATATAATTATTGAACAAAACACATTTTATTTATTATAATTTTATTTATTTAATTTACAAAACTAAGTCTATATTTCTTTTTTTACTATTAGCAAATGTATCAATTACATCATCTACATTTAATGTTATAGTATGGTGAATATTAAGCAATGCCAAGCCCGTTAGGCGATCTTGCCCCATTTTTGATCTCAGCCAGTATAATATAAAATAATATAATTTTTTTAAATCTCTCAGGGGGCGATTGCCCCTATCGCCCCCCCCCGCTCAAATACGCCACTGCGAGTAATTTAAAAACGATTCTTTATTTGGACGTAAATAAACCAAAAATCATTTTTAAAAACAATTTACGAAAAGAAATAGATATATGTCTAAGAGTGTTTTTTTTTGAAAATGTTTTTGCAGAATTCCAGATTATAAACATTTATGATAATATTATCGTGTTAAAATCGTGGCCAATACGTCGTTTTAACGTTACGGAATGTTAGAAAACCTTATTAGATATTTTAATAGTACTTTTTTTTTTTCTTAAGTGGTCGGTGAGCTCAGAGGACGTTATTATTACGCGTACCGTTTTAACAGATCGTTAAACAACGTGTAAAAATATTTAGAAAACTTTAAAAAAAAAAATAAAAACCATTTACCTTACGCGACGGCTTGCTGTAGGCGTTCTTCATTGCCCGTTCACTTTGGACATTCGTTTCCACTTTTCTTTGCAATACATGTTCGCGCCTGGAAATGGAAAAAAAAAAATTGTTGTAATATTCGATCACGACAACGTGCTCTGACGGACCGCCGTCGATCGTCGGTTGTCGGGCAACGACTGCTTAATACATCAAACGTCGTGTAGATCTCGCACCCGGCGGCCGCGAAACGCGAACCACCGGTCTGGTTATTGGTTTTCATAGGTTACCCGACGAGACGTTATCATTTTACCGGCGTTATCAGTTATCGCGTTATCGGTAGAAAATGTTCGGGAATAGCGTTCAAAAAAAAAAAATGTTTCTCGTTATTCTAGTTCGATAATAATAATAAAAGTAGTATAAAGTAATTTGTTTGCATTCGTTTACTGTCGTTTAGAGATCTTCGTTTAACCGGTAAGTAAATGGACTAGATTATTAATTAAGATCGAGAAAAAAAACCGCATTGTTTTGGACGGATTTTTTACAGTATTTTTTTTACTTAGACGATGTCGTCCAGCAGTGATGATGATGATGATGACGAATTGAACATGATGTCGCAGTCGTTCAATCCTATGAAAGCGCTTTACGCTAAAAACGTAAAAATGCTTAGCACGACCGCTCAACCGCAAGACAACATTTCAAAATTCGAAATGACTCCTTCGGGTGAAGTTACGATCAAGCCAGAAAGACCCAGAGTAATTTAAATTAATAAAATATATATATATATATATATATACGTGTGTACATACTTCATTATTACAGAAACACAACGAATATGACATCGAACCGACAGAACGTGATCTGAGTAAAGGTATATATACATATGTGTGTGTTATTAATTATGAAATAATTGAGACATTTTTTTTTTAGTAACCTCTATGTCTCAAACGTCATTTTCGCAACGGAAATTTAAACCAAGACGGACCGTGTTGACGCGTATGTCAGAAATAGGCAAATCACGCGGACCATTGTCTCGCATCGCAACATTCTGTCACAGAAAACAGCGTGTTAAAGTATATATACGATCAGCCGCGTCTGTCCGCGGTCACTGTGAGGGGTACATTGTTGCTTTTGATAAACACTGGAACTTAGTTATGAACGACGTTGATGAAGTGTGGACGAGAAAAAACAAATACAAATCGTTACCTATTATGGGTAAAGTTTACTTATATTTATTATTAATATTGTAGGTATATTACTAAAATACAAAATTTTACATATTTTAACGTAACGCCTAAATTAGTTGTAAAATATAAATTATTAAACGCCTATTGAACATTAAATTCTTATGATACGTGTAACATTTAAGAATCTTAAGCTTGTAGTGTTGGTATTTTATATTAGGGAGAAAAATGTAAAATAAAATATTTCGGAAGAAGAAAACGTAATATAATATTTCATAAGTAAATTAGTGCATAAGTTGCTCAACAATAAATTATGCCCATGTTTTAATAATGTTGGTATAATCCATTTATAATATAAATGTTATAAATAATAACAGTAATATATATATATATATTATACAAATGGCAATGGGTTAAAGAATAATTTTATAATAAGCACATAATTAAAATTTAAATATATTAATTTATTATTATTGACCTTGTAAAACTATTAATTATTATGCTCGAGACTGAGAATATTGCCTATATAGGTATAAAGACTGAAACGAAAATACTATTACTACTTATTATTTGAAATAAGTTATTTTGGTTTTTTTTTTAACATTTAAAGGAAACATTCTAACAGATTTCAGGCAGGATACTTAATTTTCAGTGTAAATTAGTAAGTTCATAGCAAAACAGTATTGAATTGTTTGAGTACGTATTGTATATAATTTTGAAATTAGGAAAACAACTGCTTATAATGTATGTAACTATATTGAAAATTTTTTATTTTTCATTTATAAAAATAATGATATTTTGTCTTTGCTATTATTATGTGGTACAATACACATTTGAATCTGAATTTTTTGTTAATGATTATAACATTATTTTGACATCTAATTTTAGTTGTGAGATTCCTGAATTATTTTAACTGCAGACATCTGTATAGGTACATTATATCGGTGTACACTTTTATTGACTTGCGTAATGAAATAAAAGAAAAAAGGTAACTGTTATGTGTTCACCTGAATTCATATCGCTCTACTGTTTGATAGTTACAAAAGAAAAAAAACGTATATCATTACGGCACACCACTAGAGGGTATAACACATAATTCATAATATGTGTACTCGTGTTATTTACGTGTATACGCCTAGTACAATTCAATAGTACCCCTTGATCCGTGTTTTGATTGAAATTTGTAATCTGTATTATGCATAAATTATTAATTAATATATGCGTTTAAACGTATACATTTGGTGTTTTATCTAGCGTGTCCCCCCTTCTGATATTTCTAGCTACGCCGCCCGTCACCGGTGCGATTCAATCGAGTCCATTGTTTAACAACCATTCGCTGATTGAATAAAATAGAACGTTTCGAACATTAATTTTTTTTTAGTTTTTACTCGCGAATGAATAAAAACAAATTAACGTAATTATAAATTGTAGTACCTGAATTGTTTTTTTCGAATTTATTGAATTGTTAGAACCCCCCTCCCCCCTAAGTTTGAACATAGTTACAAAACACGAGTATTTCAACATCTCGAGCACACGGCGATGATATGAACATTTTCACTATATTATTTTTTTTTTCAGAGTTTTATACGTTTTTTTTTTTATTTTTATTTAAATTTATTTCTGAAGATCAGTAAGGTCAGTGTCAATGTTTTATGACTTCATAGCGTATCGTTATTGAGAAGAGAAAAAAAAACTCAATTAACACACACAAGAGGCACTATAGCGGTGTGTGTGTGTGTGTGTGTGTGAAGTAAAACGGTTTGAGCTTGAAATATTGTTTTAAGGTCAATAATAATATTATTATATTTCTGAATAATATAAATAAATAAAGAAAAAAAAACCATAATAACATTGCGGGAATAGAGTCGGCGCGCGCTGCCCGGGACGATCTACTGCTGTGCTATTGAACTTGAAGGCTACCTACAGCGCATTGAAACCACCCTCCCGCGCGCTCCCGCGAAACCTGTTCTCGCTCGCATAATACAGTCATAGTGCGTCGTTAACATTGACAATCTGCGAATACAATTATAAATGTATTAATTGCTCGTACAAGGTAGACGTTTTTTACCTAATTATAATAGGTTTCCGGTAAATTTTCGCATTTTATTCAAAAGCGCGTTACATTGTCGTGAATGTATTATTATTATTACGTCTGTAGGCCCTGTACGTGTTGTATCGTCGAAACGGCTGAAAACGAGTGTGTGGTTTGGAGGAGAGGACGTTAAAAAAAAAATTTTATTATTTCTTTTATAATATTAATTTTTTTTTTTTGTAAACTCGTATACGATAATCCGACCGAACACGTTTGTGGACTACGCCTACGTCGTATAAATAAATTATTCGGTATCCGTTAGATACTAGGAGTAAGATTTGTAACGAAAACCGTAAAGAGAAAAAGAAAATTCGAGTGATGATAGAGCAATACTGTGTATGTAACGTGAAACGTTTTATAACAGCGAACGAAGAATTGTGTGGGATATATTATAATTTTACGAATTAAAAACGACGTTCGAGGAGAAACGCGTTTTATTTGCGCGAACGGGAAAGAAAAATACTGATTTCCTCTCACATTTTGGCCACCGTTTTTTTTTTTTGATTTTAAGACCATATAAGTACTTTGTTTAAAAAAAAAAAAATACTCGATTTTCCAGACTCGCGATATATATATATATTTTTTTTTATATATCGCATATCATAATATATAGAAACGAGACGAATTATTATAGAACGATTGTTTTGAAAACGAATTTCTACGCGCGACTTGATATAATAATTCGTCGTACTCGTTCGTACTGGTTTCTTTTTACAAATAATATGTGTAAAAAAAAAAAAATTTATTCGGAATGTCATACGTCAGCGCTGTGCCGTTTTTCGTGTACTCGTTGAAATTATACGAGAAAATAAAAAAAATTATACGCATTATTGCGTACTGTATTTTATAAGGAAGGTGTATTAAATTTTTTTTTTTTTTTTTTGCAACGCGCACGCGATTTCTCGAAATTTACCGACCTTGACACAGTATATGTATATGTGTATATAATACGGTATGGGTTTCACAGTTTTTGCGGATACGAAAAATATATTATAATATATTAATAATATTTGGAGATTTCACAGCGAGAGAATTGCGGAGTATAATAGTATGCGATTAATATATTTTTCTATTTTTTTTTTTTTTCGTAACAACGGGGCGGTAGTTGACGGTCAATCAGTGTTAACCTTCCGCACGAGTACCTTGACAGTGTGTGTTAGTATAGCTGGACAATTTCGTTTTAATTATGCAGTCCGTATATATCCAGTTTGCGCAGTAGGTGACCTTAAGACGACTAATGTACGAGTGTTTTTTATTTTTCGCATTTTTATTTCATATTCTTTTATTGCGCGCAGCGATTTATAAATACCTATATAATAATTCAATTCTATATATATATACGTATATGAAAGGTTGTTTATTTTTCTTTTGTTTATTACACACCGCGATGGTATCGATACTTAGAGGAGTTGTTGACTTATCGACATCCCCGCAAAGACGATATACATTTAAAAATCTTCCCGAAAGTGATTTGAAAAACAAAAATCGCTTTTGCGCCGAAACACGTATTGACGTAATTTACCTGGAACAACAGCAGTGGCAGTACATACGCGTACGCATTTTTCGTTACTGCTGCTGCTTGTAGCACACCGTTTCGCTATATTACTGTGTTCGAAGGAATGGTGCGATAGAAGGGAAAAGGAGCCGTGGGAGAACATCCAATAATGCGTTGGATAGACCAGGTGTCAAGACCGTCTCTGGTTATCCCCTGGAAGAGGCGGTTTCGATCGACAGGAAACCGAGAGCTTCGGAAAGAGCTGATTGTTGCCAACGTCAGTAGAGGGGGGTCATTAAATTTCCGTTTTTGGAGGATGGACTTAAGAAGAAGTGTGTGTGTGTGTGTGTTACAAAGAAGCATAAAAATAAGCCCCGCGATATAACATTTTTTTAATGATATTTTGTATACTCTTGTGCGATCGCAATTGTGTATATCGTTGTAAAACACGTTTTTTTTTTTTTTTTATAGGCAACGCGATAAAAATAGACCAGTCGGAGACGCCGCCGCCGCCGCAGTACACCGTTATCAAAAGGATTCGAGGACACCAAGTGTGTCGGAGGCACGTACCGCGATTTTTGGTGCGAGGAGAGCAAATCGTTTTAGTGGCGAAATCTTAATACGTTAGACGACTGTACACGTATAGACGACGAATTAACGGTGATACGACCATATAAATGCCTATACGGCCTGCCCGAAAAATTGCTCAATTGTGTATAGTAAAAAAAAAAAAAACAACTAAACTGCCTCGCGTACCTATATATATATATATATATATGGACCCGGAAACGAAGAGGAGGACTACGAGGCGGCGCTGCAGGAGAGACGACAAACAACAAACGGCGCGAACAAAATGTAAATAAAATGCGAAAAAAAAATGAACCGCTGCAGTTATTGTTGTCGCAACACACATACACGTTTCGTCGAATTCAGATTTGTATATACACGCGCTCGAGCCTATATTAATAATATAAATATTATGGTTATTTTTACGGTGATATATCGTTTTGATGACGAGTGCGCGTAGATGAAGAGAAAATTTCGCATTATTTATAAAACACTTACAGCGCGTAATAACACAGGTAAACCGCTTTTTCGAAAACGAGGGGGGAAGAAAAAAATTATATATAAAAGTCTCGTCGTCGTATCTGCCGTATAGTAGGTACCTATACCTATATTATGCGAGTGGTGCAGGAAAATCGCGAGTAACGGTACTTTCTCCTCGGCGTCGTTCAGATAATATAATAATATGTGCGTGTCTGGGTAAAACAACAACCGTTGGCAAAAAGAAGAAAATAAACCAGAATAATATAAATGACCATCCGCGTACATGTTATCCGCCTACTATATAAATATATATGTATGATAACGTATATATATGTATAATATACAGTCGGAATTCGGTGGCCGAGTCTCTTCCCGCGGTGAAAGTAAACGCGAAAAACTTTCACTCGCTGCAGTCGGTTTTCTGTAACCGGCGCGTGGTAATATCGCCGCCGCGGTATAATAATATAACGGTGCGTATTCGATTTTTCCCGCCTATATAAAAATTATATATAAAATGTCCCCGCTGCTGCGGCAGCAACGCGGTTTATATAATATACGAGTATATAGAAAAAAAAATATATTACGGCAGCCTACTACTGTACCACGCCGTTTTTTTTTTTTTTAATATACCGTAGTAATGTCTATTTTTTCCTCCTACGTTATTTCGTTCGAAAACGAAATTTAATGAAATTCAAACGGCGCGTGACGCTGCAGGCACGTTGTACGTACCTATTACGCGCGAAGCACGTGTTCGAGGAAAAAACAATTTTTTTTTTTTATATATATTTTTCGTATATGATAATATTATAATACGCGTATCAATCGTCTCGGAGCGCGAAGAATTCTCCACATGTTTTTGGTTTTCCGATAATCCGGCCCGTTATACGTTTTATCCGAGTTTATATACGAATAAATCAGCAACACG
Organism: Slavum lentiscoides; assembly: GCA_032441835.1. Taxonomy (NCBI): domain Eukaryota; kingdom Metazoa; phylum Arthropoda; class Insecta; order Hemiptera; family Aphididae; genus Slavum; species Slavum lentiscoides. The sequence continues at coordinate 15,667,672 of CM063708.1, forward strand.
TAAAAAAAAAAAGACAATAATTGCGACACAACAAAATTTCTCGACAATTAACCCGCGAACGAGTAAAATATAACACACGAATTATTCAGAAATACTTCGAAATCCCGCGGTTTTTTTTCTGAAACTGTACGCGTAACAATAATAAGACGTTCGTGCGTGTAGCGAACGAGTTTTATAGAATATACATATTGTGAAATTTGCTCGTTAATAACGATCGCGAGGACGCTCTTGTATTTATATTGATTGTGTAACGCGCGTTTATATATTGAACGACGATCGACGGAGTAATTGAAAATGTACATAATTTTTTTTTTATTTCATTTTAAAATAAATACAACGATATTTTTAAATACGTTTTTTTTTTTTTTGCGGCGATGATGTTGCTGCAGGTAAAACGATTGCAGCAGAAAATAACTATTCGTTCGCGTGTATTAATCCCAGCGATTTTTTTTTTACGCTGATCATCGTCGGGCTTATATATATATATATATGTAACGTGTTCTGCATATTGTAATGCACCCGTCTGCGAGGAAAATCCTTCTTCAGCGTTTACCGTTCGCCTCGTTCGTCCTTTCCCGACTTCCCGTGTACAATTAATGCTGTCTAATATACGTGTAAGTCTGTGAGCGCGCGCAGGGCCAGCGGGAAGGGGGTTTAGGGGGGTCGTGTATCTCGTTGTTACACATTTTTCGGCAGTCTGCGTAATTACAATAAAAATATAAATTTGAAATTATCAAATATTTAATGGGCTATTGAAAATTTTCAATATTATTTTTATAGTAGACGTTAAAAATCTATGAGTATTATTGGAAAAAATAAATTTTCCGCTTCTAATAGTATTGCAGGTACTGTCGCGTCATTCGCGGCACCGTTTACTCGCAAAATTATTTGCATATAGATAACAAGTAAAAACGTGCGAAAAATGAATTAGTGAAAATCCTTTGAATTGTGTTTGAATTTTAGTGTAAATATTTAACGACGTGGTTTTCGAGCAGCGAAGCGACAACATTTTTTATAAATATTAAGTCGTCATTATTGAGTACGACGAGTCGTCAATTTTATTGAACACGATCCCTCACAAATATTACATAGCGCCGCGCGTGTTATTATAAAATAAACGATATACGCTTTTTCTCGCTCGTTGAAAACGGTAATAAACTCGTGAAATCTAACGCAGATTTCAATAGTACACCAAAAGTCGTGTCGGGAGGCAGAGACGAACCGAAGAGATGACACCCCCTCTTTCACTCGGCAATATTAGACTTTCAGTCGGCACTCGGTAAATTTGTTCGACTGAAATATACTAATATTCCAATATTATATATTATGGTTTAATAACGATTAATTATTAGTGACAAATTATATAATTATTATTCTCGTTAACAAAAGTTGAGTATTTTAAATTCTAGTCGACAATTTTAAAGACTACACCGCCTAGGATTTTTTTAAGATCGTCCCTGCAGGGGGGGAGGGCGGATAGAAAAATTAAATTCGTATTATTTGTATATACAGGCACGTTGTGCTCAGCGTATAATAGACACAATATCGTGTAAAATAATAACTGCACCGAATAATGTATAACAATACGAACGAGGTGTTTATTATTACAATACGCGTACCTATACATAATTGTGTATAGGCCGCGTGCGTGGTGGATATTTTGAAACGAAAGAGGTCATATTGTATTATAATAATATATACTGTGTGTGCGTGTAACCGAATGCCGGAGGCCCAATTAAGTATATAAATATAATTAGTATGATTAGAACGCGCTGATTATAATTGCGTTTTGTATAATGTGAATAATGTATAAAACGAAATACAGAAATTTTCTCGCCGATAATAGTTTACCACTGCCTCTTGTTCCCCGGGTACGGGTCCGAAGAGCTTTTTTTTTTTTATTCCGTTCTCGTGGGATCCGTCGGCTGCTGCACAGTACCACCACCTATACACCCAGCTATACATCATCAACATAAGTGTTACATTATAACGCTGGACGTTATAATATTCCTCTGTTAAAACGCCCGCAACGACCCGGCGTGGCCTATAAGGTCGTCTCCTCCGCCGCGTACACATTGCATATATTTATATATTGTTATTATTATTATTACTTATATTATTGTTATTACTGTATCATTAGATACGAATACAATATTAATATAGTTGCGATATCGGACCGATTGTTTTCGCCGTGGCGAGTTTCAAAGGCGTGCTTCTGCACCCGTACACAAAATACGCGCGTAATATTATATAAACATATTTTAATAAGGTACACCTGCCAAGATGCAGTGTGTACAACGTGTGGAGCGGATCGTTGCGGAAAATAAAGAAATCCTTAGTCCTTTAAGAACATGAATCGTCTTTTGCTGAGCTGAAACGCGGTCCCTGAGTTGAGTCGAAAAACTGTAAGCGTTCGAAAGAAAATTTATGCTGCATACTTTGATGTTCGCACTTGATAAACGTAGCGAAGGAGATTTAAAAAAAGAAGTTTGGTTTTGGGCAGGACACGCTTGGATTCGCTAATGAGAAAAGTGATTGCGAGGAAGACTTAGTAGGGAGGAGATCAAGGTTAAGGAGGCGCGAAGACTGCGTAAAAAGAGATACAAATAATAGTGAAATTAAGTACGTAATATTTTTGAATATAATAATATATGATCGTCTCGAATTTTAAAACGCGATTTTTTTTCTTCTCCGTCCGTCAAATCGTATTGCGCTTATATTTTTTACGATCCAACAGATACGAAGAGGTTTCTGCACCACCCTTACAGTCTATTCATAATAAATATATACCGACACTCCGTGTAGTTATAAAAGCGCAATATTATTGTAAACGAGTGTATTTTTTTCTTTTCAAAATTACTTTTTTTCCATTTATCAATCGATTATTGTCTTGAAAATAAAAATTTACTTTTAATCACATATAAAAACAAAAACCAAATTTCTACAAAATAATTTGTTTTATTTCAAAACAAATACGTATTTCGAAAACGGTGTTTTCATCTGTTATAATATGATGTTTAACGTTGGTGATGAAAACATTGTTTTCGCGAAATACGTTATGCGTTTAAATAAAACAAATTATTTTGTAGAAATTGGGTTATTGTTTTTATATAAATAACTCTACGAGTTACTCAATACCAAAAAAAAAAAAAAATTTTAAACGCTTTATAATGTTATAAAATTAACGCGTATTATTCGTATTATTATTATTATTATTATTATTATTATTATTATTATTATTATTATTATTATTATTATTATTATTATTATTTGTATTATTGGTACTTTTGTTTTGCACACTCCGGCCTCGGAGTGGAGAATCGATTGTGTTCGGGGATCCGTCGTCGTTAATTGGTCGCTCATTAGAATGTCGTAGTTCGGAGCGGTGAGCAGGGGGATCCGCGTATTTTCTCTCGTTTTGCGCGCGCGGTTGACCCAAATTCGCGGAGGATCCCGTCGGCGGCGGTATTAATTGAATCCGTCGTCGTCGTCGGGCACATACGGTCTCGAAAAATAAATATAAAAAACTACGACGCCGGGTGACCTTAATTAATCCGACGGGACCGCTCGATATATATATATTATACACTCGAGATCGCTATTTTTCTCCTCGTGCAGTATGTTGTTATTATTATTATTATTATTATTATTATCATTATATATATGCGCGTCGTATCGGTCCGTTTGGCGTGAGCAAAACTATAGAAAAAACGAAATAAACGAGCGACGGAAAATCGGTGTAAAAAAATTGTTCGGAAAAATAAAAATACGTAATAGTACAATATATAAATGGTAAATGGTAGTAGTAGTGGTACCCGAACGACCGACCGTGTCAAAAGAAATCGAAGCAAAATGATATTTTATTTTTCGCCATACCGCGATTACTTTCTACAACGAGAGACGCGGCGGCGGGATACGCTATTATAATGTGTATGTACATATAAGTATAATAATATATATATGTATTATATTTATAATAATGGTTTATTTATGTATTATTAAAATGTCAGCAGCGGTGTTTGAAACGGGTAGGAACCGTACAGGTCCTGCAATTTTTTTATTTTTATTTAATGACAGGAAGACGCAACAGCGGCTTCGCATTAGTTAAATTTTGGATCTCGTGATTCGTGAAATTCGGATGATATTTAAGTACGGTAGTGTTTGCGGACAAAAGTACGAAATAAAAATAATAACAGTCATTATAAACGTATATGTGTAGGTAATAATCGCTATGGACAACGTTTAAATTCGGCGTGTTAGTTGATTCCGCACGAATGAAATACTAAAAAAATAAAAATTTTTTAAATGCAGCAATAAATTAATTTAACTCTATGAGTCGTTAGGCGCGTGTGTTACTTTAAACCGTCGTAATATACTTAATATTTTTTATTATTACGTACAATAAATTTATAACGTCATGTCGGTATTACAGTGTATACAAGTATACGTTTTTATATAATGATTATTATTTTATTATTATATTAATTTGTACGGAGCGCTTACATTTTTTTTTTATAAATGATATATTTGGGAGAGTGGTGAAGAGGAGCGGCGGAAGTTTTATAATACCGTTGGCGCAGCGTGGAATCGGATTTCGCCCATAAACGTATATTTTACTCAAACCGATTGTATATAACGCATAACGTATACTTAAAAATATATGTTATCTATAAAATTATAAAATTGTCAATTGTGTGTTTGTCATTGTCAAGAGGGTTGGTGAAAACGTTTAAGCACTACGGCGCTGCTTGTAGAGTGTGCGCACGCTCATGGGAGGGACGTGGGTTACGTATATATTTGAAAAATATTTCAGTGTCTGATTTTTCTAAATGCCAACGCCGGTCAACCACTAATTTGCACACTTTTATGATTACCATTTTAGTATTTCATAGAAAAAAAATTGTTTTACATGTCATCAAAGCGAAACTAATATCGATTTGACGTTTTAATATAGGTGCAGATATATAATAACTCGTATAAAAATATAATCGCATCTAAACAAAGTGCTTCGACTTCTAAGCGTATAGTATATATATATATATATTGTGTCAAACCTTCTGTTCGATTGTTTGTGCAAGATCAATACGTTCGTTAGAGTTAAAGGAAATATGGAGTATAAATAGTCTAAAACGAGATTATATAAAAATCACTGAACCTATATTATATATATATATATATATATATATGTATAATGTGTTATGCGTTTAATAAAAAATATTATTCACGGTCGAGTTTCGAAAAAATGATGGTTTTGGGGGCGTGGGAATTTTATAAGACGTTTCAGTCTATATTATTATGTGTTTAAGCTTTGCGTCTTTCTACATACCGATTTTTTTTTTCCAATTTAAGCGCTGCAGATATTATCGTCGGTAAAGCGTTCAAACGGTTTATGTTGATTTCCACCCCCGTCCGATAATTTTCGAATTAACGTTTTGTCAGATCTTCATACAGTTAATATTATATACAAAATATGTATTTATTTATAGAGAATGCTATCAACATCGCGAAGGATGAAAGTAAAGGTGCGAAGATCAATGGAGAACGATATCATTGTGTAAGGTTTGCATACGATATTGTATAGTGCTTGTAGGATCGGAAAAAAGATACGTGTGTGCAGTTAAAACTGCTATAGACACACGAATAAGTTGTGAATTGAATTGGAAATAAACTCCAAGAAAACTGAAACAATGATAATCGGGGGAAAAAGATGACAACAAAAGATAAAATGTATAACCGAGAAACACCGTCATTGAGCAATATAGTGAAGGAGTTTTAATAACTCGGGCAGCGTCGTGACAAATGTACAAATGTACAAACAAATAGACCAAAGACGTATAAAACGAAGAATTGCCGAACGAACAGTAGCGTTTGAAAAGAAGAAAAACGTACTGACCAATCAACGTCTTTAGGTATTTAGATGCCAGAAAAAAAATTTGTGCACGGAGATTGTTCTAACGTGTGGTCGTGGACGCGTTGACCGGATACGAAAAGGATAGATATTATTCAAGTAGAAGCGACGGAAACGTGCGGATGTGGAGGAAATACGAGAACGGAAGAAATAAATGAAAAGAAGAATCTCTTTAACGAAGAGAAAAACCAAACCAATCGGACCACAGTGTCCGTCGTGATCGGTTCCTGAATTGGATTTTCGAAGGCAGAAGGGTACCCGTTACGGGTAGGAGCTTCAAAGAGCTAGAAGACCACGCTGCATGAACTGCAGTCTGTCCTGCCGCAAAAACGGGCTATAAACGAATATAGACGAGGAGTTCGGGTCGACAAGACTAACGGCCGTTAGAAACTACTGATGATGACGATTAGAATATAGTTTTTATTACTATTATATAAACTCGCTCGCGCGTTCCCCTTTTTGTTTCGAGAAAACATCAATAACATAATATGTATATACGTTTAAGTATTGATATTTTAATTACTATATTTTATATGTACATATAATATCAAATATTACACTAATTATCCTTTTATCATTTGTACGAATATACGAGTTTATATATATATATATAAGTATAATATTGTGTTTGTATAACGTATTCGTTTTCCCTGTACACTTACGCGTCGGTCAAAGTTTGTTAGACTAATTACGCGTGTGTAATGCGATGTGGTACGACTCGCGCGTTATTCTCTCTCGCGTTACAATATCGCCTTGCGAGTTTCGCGCGACCGAGTACGACGGCGGCCCGTTTGAAATCGCCGCCGCCGTTCCGATCAGCTTCGCGTATAACATATTTAGCGCTCGTTTGTCCCGCGCGATAACCTCCCGTGTTTTATAATATATAATATATATATATATATATTGGTTTATTTTCGCGCGTATATTTTTCCGTTTAATAATATTTACAATAATTATAATTATTGTAAATATTATTAATATATTTTATTTATTATATAATTATATGAATGTACGTATCGATCGATGATTTCCTTCGATCTGTATTTTTTATAATATATAAATATATTTTTTTTCTAGTACATATAAATATATTAAATCACGGATTGCGTCATAGCGCGATGCCGACAAAGCGGACGATCTGTGTGTTATATACGAATATAATATAAGTAACACGCGCGTCGACTGATAAAAAAAAAAAAAAAAAAAGTCGAAATCTTTGTACAATTATATACATATATAGTATATACACTTAAATAATAATAATAACAACAACAACAACCGCTCGTAATCTGTACGTGTATTGTAGTTAATCGCTCGGCTCATTTTCATATTTACAATAAAATATAATTTACATTCGATAATATCTATATATATATATATAGTAGCTACATTATGTTTTATATAACGATGACGCTGCTGCAGCGCAGCTTCTATACCAATATGTTATGTATCCGACGATTTTCATTAAAATAATCGCTTCACGCGGGAAAGAAGAACTCTGAAGCTGGCTGGTCGTATACGCGCTTTAGACACTGTATAGATTTTTACGCGAAATAAATTACGATATATTACCTACATATTATATAATATGTAATATACAATAATAACATAGCCGTTTTTTTAAAAAAAAAAAGTTTTAAGAGAATTTTAAAAATACAATTTTTTTTAATTTCTAGTATTATTTAACTTTCTCATAATATTAACGAAATACGTTTTAGACACTTTAAATGGCGAGTACAATTTTTATTGTTTTGCGGGTGGTAGCTAGAAAAGAAACCCCGTATCTGGTACTTTATACGCACAATAATAATATATGTATTTATTCGAACGTTTATATCAAAATTTCGAGTCGTTCCAAAAACGATCGCGGAAAAAAATAAAACGATTCTCGAATAATAGTATCGTTTAAATTATATATATATATATAAAGAATTGTATGCCAATGATATACACAATGGTCACTATATAAATACTATATATCGTATATAATAATAGTGTTTTAGCCTCCGTATATATTTAATGTACGTGAAAAGAAAAAGCAAAAAAAAATTTCAAAAATAAATAAGAGCGCCAGAACCGCGGATAGTCGTCGGCCGAGAATAGTCGAGGTGACGGCTACGGGATACGAGCTCAGAACGTACCGCGGCTGAGCGGAGGAGACGCGCACGCGCCGCCTCCGCATACGGTGTGTGTGTGTGTGTGTGTGTGTGTGCGCGCGCGGCGTCGTCAGGGCAGAGTGTCCATCAAGTGGGTGCAACGGCGCGGCGGGCAGGTCGCAACAAGAATGCCTTTGACCGAGGTCGGTAGTCGGCGGCGGCGGCGGCGGCGGCGGCAAACACAATAAAAATAAATAACGTTATAAAGCGACGGCGGCGGCGGTATCCATGACGACCGGCGGACGGCGACGAAAACGCGAAATAACACCGGATAAAAAAACGCGGTACCCGGGCCGGGCGCACGCGTCGCGCTCTTGTTATACAGCCGATATATATATATATATATATGTATAATATTATATAGCCGCCCGCCAAACATTTATCATAATATTATTATTTTTTTTCCCACTCTCTTGAAGTTTTCTTTCTTTCGATATTTTTGCGAAAAAATTTGCCGCTATTATTATATACTGTACGTATACTATACTGCAATAGCAGTAGCGGAATTTATATTAATAAACCTTATATTATATTATCGATTAGAACGTCGTTCGTGACGCGCATTTCGACGATTTTATATTCTTTTTTTTTTCGCTTGCCGCTATATACAAATACGAGAAAATATTATTATTATTTTTGAATGATTTCCTTAAGGGCACGTTATACCTGACTCAGTAGTTGTCTTTGTCTGACACACACGTAACACAGTAAAATCTGGTTTCGTATTTCCAATATTGTGAGTAATCGACTAATTTTTGGACACGATGACCTATATGGTATTAATTAATAAAAATAGCATAATCTACGGCACGTTGGAATTACTTTTTCGATCAATTAAATTTTAAACAAAATATTTATAATTTGATTATCACGTGTTATTTATGCACTTGTAAAAAACTAAAAGTACAATTTATCGAAAAAATAATTCCTACTTATCATAGATTATGTCGTTTTTATTAATTAATATCGTAGGTCGTCATGTCCGAAAATTAGCCGATTACTCACAATACTGGAAATACGAAACCAGATTTTACTATGTTACGTGTGTGTCAGACAAAGACAACTGAGTCAGGTAGAACGTCCCCTTAATAACGATTAAAAGCAGTGGCGTATTTACACGGGAAGTGATTAGGGAGATATATGGTTTTTTTTTTTAAATACATCTATGCGATTGTGCTTTTCTTTTATCAGTACCTATAGGTAATAATTGGAAAACATTGTTTTACGTTACGTTCGTAATCTCCTGTAGTACGCACATTTTCTGCACGTTTAAAAACGCGTGAAAAGAATCTCTACGAAGAAAGTCGGTATATTATTCACTATATATATATATTTACGAAACATTTTTTTGTATTTAATTATCGATTTGAAATTTGAAATGTTTAATTTTAAAGTGTTTATTTTCATATGAGCTTGCAGTGACTATCCGTCCATCCGTATAATAATAACGTTAAATCCGACGTCGAGGAAATAATCGACAAAGTCGCCAAAAAAAAAAAAAACTTAGGAGACTATAGAGTTTGTTTTTTGTAAACGATATAAATTTATTGTAAATGTGCGAAAATTAAAATATAATTAATAAAAGGTTTCTATTATGTAGTTATTAAAAATTGATAGTGCCTATACTAGACCTGCGTATTTCGAAAAGAAATTTTTTTTTTTACTCATCTCCCTCAAAGAAATCCTACTGAATACGCCACTGGATAAAGTATGATTTACCTGTTCGTGTGTGTGTATATATATACGAGGATCGCGCGTCGAATATAATCGCAGTTAAATACTTAATTAATTGTCGCGAGATTGGTCGCGTAGGAGAAACAAAATGTTTTATTTCTTTTAAAATGATTTATTATAAATAATTACTATACTCGTTAAAAATATCTCGTTGTAAAATTCCGTTTCGCGGTCTGGTCGAAAAGACTTATATATATATAGTCACCGTACCGTGGAATTAAAAAAACAATTTTTAGCCAACGAGTGTTAAAAAAAAAAAATCTAAGTTTGTTGTACGTACAATTCAAACGATTGAAAGTCTTCATCACCACCGGGCGCGTATAAAGTGAAAAAGAAATTATATAATTAATTTAAAAAACGTATTATTATTAAACAATTTATAATTTTTTTTTTTTACGCATTTTCGATGATTTGCCCGGGGCGTCACTAAATGTAAAAAAATTCGTTTCTGCGAATCTTATACCGTCTCGTTGGTTTGTGGATTTTTTTTTTTAAGCGATTGCTGTCACCGCTGCAGATAGTTTCTATAGTTTACTATTATCGTCATAAACCCGTTGAATTATCACCGCACGGTTATCTCAATTATAACGTACACACATCGCGTTAAAATTACGCGAACTGCAATTACAAGAAATTTATGTTCTCGGTGCCTAATTAAAAACTTTCGGTTTTTAATCGTTGTCGTTCTCGGTCCGTCCAGTTTTTTTTCACAACGATTTTCTCACCGTCGTCCCGTTATAAAACGCGTAAAATTCTTACATTAATTATTATCGTATATCGTGTATTCTTAACGCTTAAATACAATACAATATTATAATATAATAATATAATGAATACAATAATGTGTACGACGTGTGAGAAATATTGCGAGCGATTCCTGCGTATAACTGCAGGACGTTTTGGTCCGAATCCACCGTGTATACGAGTAACTGGAACGAGCGCGTATATTTGGTCTAATTATTGGAATGATTTACCCGTAAATTTCGCCTCTACTCCAATAAATCCGTTGTATCGCAAATAAAATTTGTTAAAAAAAAAAATCTTTCATCGTACAATTTATGCGCTTTCGCAGCATCATCTTTTCATACCCGTTCACGCGCTTACAGATTATTATATCATAAATCTTAATGCTTTTATTTTTCACGTTGCATATAATAGGGAGGAAAGTTTGCGTGACTCTTTTCTGTCCGCCAAACGTTATATTTTATTTGACTCGGTTCTTTAAACATTCCTTTTAATCTGTCTGCTATTCCGAATTCTAATTTCGTGCCTGTATCGCGGAGGTCAGTTGGACAATATTTCAAAACTATAATACGGAGGGATTCGCGGATTTATATTCCCAGCAATCCCTACCCCGCTCGGTCCCATTATAGTGTATCTCGTTCGATTCACGAACTCTCGTGTTATATTTTTCCAGAACCGATTAATCATTAAACGACCCGTAAAATATTTTCGATTGATTTTTTTTTGTCTCGTTTCAGTCAACGTCGTCGTCGGTTCGGGGGATTCCGAATGGTATGTATATGTACTTCTGCCGGGAAAAGCATCGGGCGCGCGTCGTAATCGTTAAAAACGTTTTTTTATTCCTCGCCTATTTATTATTTTTTTCCTTATAAAAAAACTATGACGCGAATTTATTCTCACCTGTATTAACATACGTTTAACGCGGTCAACGTGTCACGTATCGTTCGTATACAGGGGCGGACTGGCTCCTTTAGAGCAGTCCGGGAGATTTCGCTCGGAGCAGCATTTGTAACACAATTTTTTACATTCGAAAAAAATATCTGATTTTAAATAATTATATCTACAATATATACTTATAAAAACGACAAAAATATTCCTAAACCACTTTGTGTTAATATTGAAAAAAATATATTTTAGTTATTCAATCTTCATTGCTCATCAGTAATTTATGTCTCGTTTTTTTTTTTTTGGGGGGTGGATAGACGGTCTATATGACTGCGGATTAGAGTCAAACGATATTTTAAAAATCGCGTTTTTCCGTTGCCATTAAATGCTTATAAAAGTATTTCGTACCGTTTACTGTTTCTACAGACGATGTTTGCCCAAGCGCATAAAACGACATAATACGAGTAAATAATAACGCGAGCAATAAAATTAAAAAAATACCAGTTTTAACCCGTTTTCGCGGAAAATTTTTTACAAAAATATTATATTATCAAAAGGCCACGATCGATATACACGCACAAACGTCGCTATTATTTAAAAAAAAAAAAAAACCGACAATTCGTTATTAAAATATAATAATCGATATTATGAAAACGACGATTATTGCGCGCGTATATATAATCCGTTTAACGTATCCGCGAGGTAGGTACGTCACGTATAATTTTTATTGCCACGCGTTGTATAAATTCGACGATTATTATTGTTTTATTTGACTTTCGGTTGTAATACGTATACGCATAGCATTATAATATCGATAAAATTAATGGCGAACGACTTGAATATTTTTGTAATTCGTAAAATGAAAAAAAAAATAGAAGTTAAATAATTTATTACTTTTACAGCGTATAATACAAATATTATCCCGACTGTAATCGACACGAGTCTTATGGTGCAAAAGAAAAATTATTATACTATATAATATATTGCGTTGCAGGTTTATAAAAATGTATAAACATCGTGTGTGTAAATATCGCCCGAATTCGCAAAACGCGTATAAAACAACACTCGAATAATAAAATATATATATATATATGTTAAAAAACAATATATATAATAAAATTAATATATATTATAAAAAATAATATATATATATAAAGCAAAAATGCCGAGAGTATTTGTAAATTATAAGATAGTAACGACTAGTTTCGACCATAAGTTATCATAAGTCAGGTTATGGTCGAAAATTCTAATTTTCTTCGTGGTTCTAGCCATTTTATTTAGTACTTCATCTGTTTTTACTTCAACGTCTGAACACGAGTAAACCATTTTTCGGTGACCTAACCTAACCCCATACCAGTTGGCATAGTTACCGTGGGTCGATAAACCGAGAAATATTACGAATTACGATAAATAATAATGAATTTCGTTAATACAAAGAAAATATAAATTTTTATTTTTTTTAATTATTATAATTTCTTATTATATTTTTTTATACATTAGATTTTTAGTAATATATTGTATATTTTGATTTTTTTTTTTTTATTGTCCAAGACCATCACACTGCATATAGTAAATAATATTTTAAACGCTTGCCCCTAGAAAAATTTCTGCGGGCGCCTATGCTTTCGGGCCTATTGCCGCAGCAACATGTTTTCTCCATTCTTCCCCGTCTTTTGCAGCTCCTTCTGCGTTCATTACGCCCAGTAACTTTAGATCTTCTTGTATTCTGTCTCCCCATCGTTCCCTAGGTCGTTACGTAAAAAAGAAAGTCCGTGGGAGGGGATCCATCCCCCATATCCCCCCTATAATTACGCCCCTGTATATATATATATATATATATATATAAAGTCACGCGTATTATATATTATAGGAAAATAATAATTATTCCTAACCACTCGCCTAAATTATTTAGGCGAGTGGTTTACTTTTTTCTATAAAGCATTTCATTACATTACATGTAGCTAAAGTTCGCACCTGCTTTCCAGGGTCAGCGGGAGGAGGAGGAGGAGGAGGCAACGACTTTTAAAAAAAAATATATATTTATATATATATCGCCGTGCGTATAGTTTGTTACCCTTCTCGCTTGTATAATAATAATAATAATAATCGATCGTCCGCGTGTACGCAGTAATAATAATTATTGGTGTTTTTGTAGAATTTTCCGGCGAAAATCGAAATGAACGAACTATACAAGAAGGGGGAAAAAAAATCTCGTATATGTTTATATATATATTATAAATATATTTATTTATTTATTTATATAATATAATAGAACTGTTGTTACCGCGCGCGGAGGTGCAGAAATAACGAAAACGCGCGAGCAGATCGTTTGTGGCGGTACAGACGCGGCGGAGCGCGCAGGGGTCGTTGTCGTCGTCTGTATGTGTATTAGTATAAATATAATAGTGTTGGCGGTGGTGTTAAATAAGGGACGACGTTGCCGCGGTTCGACGACCCTCCCCGGCCCGGCGGCGGCGGCGGCGGCGGCGTTATCGTGGGCGCCCGCGCCGACGTCGCGCCGCCACCTGTGCGTCGCGCCAGACGGGCGAGGCGGAACGCCGCCGCCGCCGCCGGAGAAAGCGCCGGAAGGGACGCGCGACGAAGAAAGTATATATGTGTATAAAGCCATTGAACTTTTCGACGAGGCGGCGGTGGCGAAAACGTATATTTTTGTGCGCGTTTGCGCAGTGCGAAATCCGCCGGACCCGCAGCAGCAGATGCGCGGAAAGGGCAGGCTGGCGCGGTGTTTCATGAATTTTCATCGCGATCGGGTCAAACGAGAAAAACAAAAAAATAAAAAATTCGATAAGTATTCTCGCGGTCAGTGGCGTGATTACGAATGTTACACACAAGGCGATATGAAATCTATCGGAAAAACGTAACTGCCCTTCCGAGATGGATAGCCGATATCGGTGGCGAACGCAGAAAAAATTTCGTGATGGGTTTTGAAAAAAAAAAAAATGTAAAATTATTAGGTACTATATAAACTCTTACGTATTATATGTCGTAGCTCAACTTTCGAATTTTCTCAGACGTTTCGGACGGGGTTCGAACCCCCAAAACTCCTTCCTTCGGTTTCTCCTCCGGCCGATACAGTTAAAACGATCGATACTCGCGGGCTGCACTCGTATACTCGCTTATTACTTTCATTAATAAAAACGACACATTATTATTTTCAAAACAAAACGTCTTGGTTTTCGAGCTAATATTTATACCGTGTAGTACTTCGTCTGTGTTTTCACTTCGACATCCCAATACGTGTGAACATTTTTTTTCGGTGACCTAATTATACTTAATCACTGCACTTGCGATACCGACCAATAAACCGAGAAACATTACGCGATTTTTAACGAATACTATAATAAATTCATTAAAAATATTAATCTTTTATACGTTTACATTGTATGTTATGTAAAAAGGAAAGCCTATGGGGGGAGATCCGTCCTCCATATGCTCCTCCCCTCGTAATTGCGCCCCCGTCACCGCATCCGCAGTGTGGTAAAAAAAAAAAAAGTTATAAAATATTTTTCTATACGGCTTATTTTTTTGATATTATTGAAAAATAAGTAAAAAAAAAATCTTTTTAACAAAAAGGTCTTTTAAACCTCTGTTAACACGTATCACAATTGAAATACCTATACGTTACGTTACGGACTTTTAAAATATTTTTAAGATGATTTTTAATGACCGATTAACTCGAAACCCATCATACGAATTATAATCACGAGTCTTTACATACGTTTTAGGGAGGGGAGGGAAGAATTTTTGGGGTGGGCCCATTATCTGTGTCCCGACGACGATAAGAGTCCACCTTTATTGTTCGTTACGCGACGTTGAAAAACGTCGCCTCCAAAGAGGTTTTGTATTTTTTTTTGTATTTTTTTTCGACGACGGAATTATATATTTTTTCGCGAATATCAAACCGCGCGTCCGTCGACTGCAGCACACGGTTTGTTTTTTCGTTTCGAAAGAAAAAAATAAATAATCGTTTACCGCGTGCAGCAGATACCTGACGAGTATCAACCTCTATATTTATACCGCCTACGTAGGTACGTACCCACTGTACTCGTACATATTACATATATATATTATGCGGGACGAAAAAAAAACAAAAACGGCAAATATATACATATATAATAATAATTCGTATGATGTTTTTTTTTTTTTTTTTGAAACGGATGACCCTAAGAGAAGGTCGTAGCCTTCGGTCGGATCACTTTCACGTCGGCAAGGCCGTTCGGCGTGTCGACTCCCGGCGCCGCCGCTGTTGTTGTCGCTGCGCGGTGGCTGTTGCTATAACATTATTATATAGAGGTACACGCTGCACACGTACGCGGAGTGAGAGGACGCCCGTACAAGTCATTATTGTTGTTGTGATGACGGGCGCGTGCCGTGTGGGCGACGACGGTCGTGAATACGTACATTCCGCTCGCGCGAATATCGTGAAATCACACACGGCGCGCCCTACTTTTACCCCCCAAAATTGTGATCATCCTCACTACGATCGGTCCTCCTCCCCCGACCGCCGGCCGTAACGGTGTCTCGTTCGAATTCGAATCGCGCGAAAAGTCAACGCCGCCGACGAAGGCTGTATAACGATTGCCGGCTGCTGCTGCTGTGCGCGCGGGTCGGAGGACACTGCAGAGCGCCGTGTCCTTGTGCCGTTCAATGTCTATGCCGATACACGACGTCGCGCTTATATCCATATAATATAAAGTATATTATTGCCAAGTACGTTGAGAGCGTATAACGAATTTTTATGTTATATTTTGTTTTTTCGCTTCTGTATCGTCGTGCGTGTATTTCGAAAGAAACCGCGTTTTTTTCCTCTTCTGTTCTTATTTTTACACGCGCTCCATTATCGCAATTATTACCACTATATACGTATTATATGGCCGCAGCACAAACGGCGATATAAATGTGGCGTTCTAGAGTTCTAAAGTTGGCGGATATCTGGGGGGGGGGAGCGATAGGTGAACCTCCCCTTGGAGTTTTCGTCACTTTATATCCGTTTTTATTGCACTTACTACGCCTACGTATTATACAATAATAGGTACATATTATATTCATATTAATTTGTGTAAAATAATTTTTTATTTTTTCCTAATCTAAAGCGGTGTTGGGGGCGTAATTTGAATACTGCTCAAAACACATTAACGGAAGAGGAATTTTTTTCCAAATAAAATATATCCGTATTGTCCGTAATCGATTGGAGTCGTATAAACTTTTAATACCGGCAATGAAGAAGTCGCGGAGGTTGAACTCTATGATCGGATGAGGGGGCAAGTCCGTTGAGTTTGAGTTCGCCCCCTCCCCTCAATACTTTGATATAACCGCCACTGTTTCCCGACGAACATTATTACCTATATAATTCTCGGGGGGATATTATCGAAATTCAACGCGTAGTCGTCAATAATATTGCTTTACTCGAATTTCGCATGATACGATTGTAAAGAAGAAAAAAAAAGAAAAACTGTTATCCGGCTCTGTTAAACTTTGTTAACATTTTATTTTTAGGGCAGTCTGTAAAAAAAAAAAGAATTTTTCCGTCCGAATTTTATACGGCAATGTTATAATACGAGTATATGCGCTATGTATTGTAAAATATTATTTACAATTTTCGTTATTGTCGACGCATTTTTTTCTTTAAAAAAATTTAAAAAGTATTGAAAAAATCGAAACAGGACCCGTTTAAAGTAGTTGCCGACTAGATGCAATTTACTACCGGAAAATAGTGCTACTACACGTAAAGATCGGTGCACTCCTTCTGGTAGAATTTTTGGGTACAGACATAAAAAAAACACGTCATTGTCACAACTATATAATTTTAGATTCTGAGCGGAGCGAGGGATCCAGTGGTTATACAATGATGTTTGTTTATTTTTTTCTATCCTGTGTACGGATTTTCGACCAGAAGGAGTGCTCCGATCACTTCGGTCACAGTTTGTTTCCGGCAGCAATTCGCATCTAGTTGGTATTTTAAGAGAGATCATTTTTCGATTTTCTCAATAGTTTCTTAACGAGACGCGATAAGTTACGAAAAACCGCTAAAAATGGGATTTCGTCAATATCACGTATAGTTTTTTCGCTATAATTTCGAAAATAATCATTCTAAATGTCTTGAAATTCTCAGCAAAATTGTATCTTTATACTGTACAACTTCAAAAACAAAAAAAAATTTCAAAAAGTTTCATTCAATTTTAGGCTATTTATAGCAATTTTTAGATTTTGAGGTTTTTCATTCGTAATTTTGAGTTTTTTGACTTGAAATTTGAACACAACTTCAGACATATATTACTTTAATTTTGTACAAAAAAAAAATAGACAAAGTGTATTACACCGGAGCTCCGCTCAGAATCGTTTTATCGAATGCAATCATTTATCACTGCTTTCAAATTTATAATAAAAACAAAACCCTAAAGTCTTTATCCAAGTAATTCACTTAAGCGATATGCACGACACCCCGCGGCTCACTATTTAACTTTTTTTCTTTGCTCCAGGGAGGGGGGTGTTTAACCCGTTACCCCACTCGTAAATACGTCGCTGATAATAATCATTATAATTATAATAATAATAATAATAAATAACGAACGGAAAGCCGCGCTTGTAAACGAGAACGAGGCCTTCATCGATCACCCGAACACCGTTATTTATCGATTTTTTCCGTATAAAAAATAATTAAAAAAAAAAAAAAACGATGCGAAACGCGCGTCCTCGTCGCGTCGAAGACGCGTCTCCGTAGCTGCGGGGAAAGATCGGAGCGCCGCAACACGCCGCGGTCTTCTGCAGCAGTCCGCCGCGGTTCACCCCGATTGAACGTCTCGTCCCAGACCCACATTTCCCAAACCGTTCACGGACTACCCGATCGACCGTGCGACTGCGGGTGTACTGTATCGGTCGTGCGGTGTCGCATGTCGTTATCGGCGCGGCACAGAGGTCGCGCGAGAAAAAACGACCGACAGATAAAATATAACCGACTGACGAGTCCCAATACTTGAATGAGAAAAAAAAATTAGTATACCAATCCGAGTCCTCCCGGTATTAGAATATACCAGTATCGAACGTGCGCTCCAATAAACCCGTACGAAATAAAAAATTTATTTACGATTTTACGTTTAAAATTCATTTTTACGTGATTTATGAAATATTTTCGAAAGAACGACGTTAAAAAATAAAACAAATTCAATAACCATTACCGTAGAATTTTTTCCCTACAAACAGTGCTCAGGACTGTTAAGAGGACGTTACACGGGCGTTTGTTGTCTCTCGGTCTGCCCTTACGGGCAACTATATAGTGAAACGGTATTTTCGTAATTCGAACGCTACGGAGTCAGAAATAAATTATATACCATACAAAAAACGAGAACTTTTCCGATGATTTGTTTGGAATCAGATTTCGCGATATAACGTTTTATTTTGTGCAATCAATTATTTCGCCAAATACACTCTGCGCCGTATTATTAATTCGTCAATATGATTTTCAAAAATCAGTTTCCGTATAGCACGACTTCTCATTTTTCAAACGGCCGTGGTACAATTTTGTTCTCGCGTTCTTTTGGAATCACGTCACAGCATTCGAATTGCGAAACGACACTTTGCTACACTGCCCGCATACACGACCGGACGGAGAAAACAAATACGGATGTAGCGTGTCCTTTTCATTATTTTTTTTTTTTACGTAGCTATGTAAAACCGGACTCAATCAGTGTTACGACGTAAATTTCGCGGTACTCGATTCGTGTTTTTAGGTATATTTGTAGCCTGTAGGACTCGATTCGTACGCAGCCTGTGTAGAACAGGCGAGAAAAGTGGAAAAAATATTGTGTAAAAACAAGTGAATTTTCCCGCGGTTTATATAGGATATATAGGTATATAGGTACTCCGGTGTATAAAATGATTGGAAAGGTACGCGCGCGCAGAGCGGTGCTGCAGTGGCGTCGCGGGCTGAAAACAAAAATCGCGTTGAAGGTGAAAGTACGCTATCCGGACGACTATACTACTGTTTTTCGATTAAATTTTCGCGTTTCTCTTTTTTTTCCCCTTACACTTTTTTTTTTATACTCGTACATTACCACTGTCCCGTTATTTATCATTTATTTATATCGATATAAACGTAAATAGGAGGCACGGACCGTAATCGTAAAAAAAAAAAACGTTAGAATATTTTAACTCGAAGTCATACTATACGCGCTTTTAAACAATATCGCGATAACAAGTATTTCGGCGGATAAATACTACGTTTTTGAATACGTCTTAAACGTTTTAATCTTACGAGAAAATCCGTGGATTTGTCCTCTCTCGCCCGGCCAAGTATAAACACTTATAATATACTGCACGCAGGCGCGTAGCCAGGATTTTATTTTGGGATGGGTCTAAAATATAGGAAAAAAATTCAGTATATATTAATATTAATAATATCAATATAACAACGAAAAATTTCGGGGGGGGGGCAGGAACCCATGGACATCTCCCTGGATACGTCACCATATATACACGTATGTAGATACCGGATTTATTTATAAACGCGTAAATATTCTTTTTCGAAAATATATGATGTTTTATAAAAAAAAAATGTATTAAATACTCTATATAAAAATTATAAGATTATTAAAAATTAATCTTAATTTTTAAGGAAATTACTTAAACGGTCATACTTCTAATCTATATATATATATATATATATGTATATATATTGTTTAGGTACACTTTATTATAAGTGTATATACTCAAAAAAAAATATACGAGTGTATATCACGCGATAAAAAAGTATTATGAGCTGAAAATTATAATAAAATGTTAAAAAATAAATTTACAATAGGCTTACGGAATGTTAAAAACTTCGTGGAAAGCGTTGGGCGGCTGCCCCTTTTTTCTCCGCTATCGAGTGTACCGAAAAGCACAAGACGTAATGATTATATCTAACGAAATGTGTTTCACTGCAAAGGTCCCCGGGACCACCACACGCGATATCGTTTTTTTTCTTCTTATATAGGTCACCTAATTCGTAGTTGTACAGTGCAAGTATAATATTTTTTTTATTGTAGCTCGTGAAAAAACTCGGTCATCAGGTCGATATTATAGGTACCTACTTGCAGCGGGGCGCGCGCGCACACACTCGGTAAATAATGCTGGAGACCGAGAGACTTGCTCGGTTTATGCTCTTACGTCGTCAAAAATAACGCTATAAAACGCGAAAGAAATTTGATTATTTTTTTTTTTTGTTCTCGAAAATTTACTGCGGGAAATTTCACGAACAGCCGCGGATGTGTAATGAAATTTTTACAAACGGTTTACTTTACGCGTATGTAAACGACAAGTTTATTATTATTTTTTTTTTTACAACTTTTCAAGAAGGATCTGGCAGGCCCGGATCGAGGAAATTTTAATAGAGGGTACTCATAAAATAAGAATAACTGGTTATACCTTGCATTAAATTTATTAGAGCTAACTTTTTTTTTCAAACATTAGTATTTATTATGTACATTGACTTAAAAACAACATTAATTTCTTACATATAATTATTTTTATCTGAACGCTATTCGTTATATTATTATTTTCAGATTCTGAATATTTAAATTATACGTTTCTAAAAAAAAAAAACCGCCAGTAATACACAGCACACACTGCGTCACTGTTTATTACTGTAAACTTTTTTTTTTTTATATCAAATAATTTTGAAATATAACATAAACGGATAAACGATAATAATTTATTTTATCGGTGGCTTAGACGACCGCTGCAAAGGGTGCCATAGCACATAGCCCCCCTCCCTCCGGAATCCGCGCCTGGAATCGGGGACAAATTTTATCGATTCCCTCCCCCAATATAATATAGTATTTTCATTCGTCAAATTAACAGCATCATCCGTAGTTTTTATTCTCTTAGCAAATTTATCGTATACCTCCTATAATAATATATAATAGAAATTCGTATAGAAATCTCCGGAACCGTGCACGACCCGTCGCCGATCTCGACGCGTTAATAGGAACGCGTTTTCTCGCGTCTCCTCGAAGAAGTATTCTCAAAAATAAAATTATTTTTTTTTTTTTGGAAACGCGTAACACTCGGTACACGAGCGCTCGCGGTCTATAACCTCGCATTTGCTTATTTTACACCGGTCCCGGCCGGGTTTGCTAGCGAAACGTTAATACTATCATTATTATCATGGTACAAGCCGCGAATAAATGCGAATGCGTGTCCTGTGTATATTGGTCGGTATATTATATACGTTTATAATAATATGTATGAAATACGCGTCCGAAAGACATAACGTGCTCGTATATATTATTATTATTATGTCGTGTGTAGCCTTAAAATTCAAGGTGTATGTGAAGGTGACGTGTGTAAACAGACGCCGTGGCAGCCGTCATGAACGCGCCGAAGGTTGTCGTCGTAGTCGGCTCGAACAATGTCATTAGCATTTAGATGGTGGCGATTCGATTAGAGCTCCGGTTTGTGTTTTTTTTTTTTTGTTTTTTTATAATAAATGTCTTTTTTTCTCTGTCTTTATACCTATCTCCGGTTTCGGTGTGTGCAGCGAGTGCGGTATATAAACAAGTGCTTTTTTTTTTTAAAAAGAGCTATATTTTATATATAGGACTACGAGCGAACGGGGTTTTGTAAATGGACTTTCCAAAAAAAAATAAAATAATAATTCCGAAGTATTCGTTAGAAAAAAAATATTGTTCCTTTTCGGGGTAAACAATATTATATAATATTGTAATTATGATAAAATCGTATACAAATTTTCCCGATTGCTCACTGTATTAAATGTCGCCGCCACCGCTACTGCGGATATTATAATGAAATACTATTGGAAAATAAGTACGTTTTACGTCGAAATTTTGCTTTTATATGTCGATCAGCACACGGCGACGAAAATACGTCATAATAAAGCGGTATTAGAGCGAGATCGACACTTTTTTTCTCACGGCAGAATTTCGAATTTTTTTTTCGGCGGGAAAGCCTGCACCCCGGGGTCCGAGTTTCGCCATTGCTCTAAACGACGATGATTGAGATTAAAAATATCGTGAGCCGCGCGCGTATTTAAGTCCTTAAAAAAATATATGTCTATTGATAAATAATGTAAAATAAAATAAAATAGAAAAATGTTTGGTTATTCATTAGAAAAAAAAAAAAATTAATAAATAATGTAAAATAAAATAAAATAGAAAATTTTTTGGTAATTTAGTAAAAAAAAAAAAATGAACGCCAAAATTTTATATTTATAAATGCTGAGCGAATATTTTTTTCCCTCTTCGCGCATATTCCTATATGAAATCCCCCCCCAAAAAAAAACAAAAATATATTTTCTTATCGTTTATATATATATAAAATTTAAACGAACGATATTCTAAACGAAAACCCCGCGAGCGTACCTACAACACATATCGTACGGGTTATGGCAATATTTTTTTATTTTTTGTTGTCGTCCGACGCTCGCGCTATTCCGAAAGTCGTTAACCCGAGCCGAATAGCAGTCGTACTGGCTTCAGGCAGCGTATAATAAAATAATACGTAATACGCGCGTATTTAAAATTAAAAATAATTATTATTTTCCGGGACGCGCCGTACAAAAAAAAAAAAAACAAAACCCGTCGAATAATTTCGTATATTATACGTATATACTCGTATTATTAAATGTTGCGGCGGCGCGGAAGAAAGTTTTTCGCTCGGATAAATCTGTAATACTATAATATATATATAGAGAGAGGACTTGTCGTCCTCCTCTCAGAGAAGTCAACATCCCGCGATCGGGTTACTCGAATATCGTTGTTTTTTATTATTTTTTACTCGGTCCGTGGACCACCGTTATACCAGCAGTGCGTATAATATCAGCTACAGAAACCGCGATTATTATCGTTTAAACGCGTTTTTTTTTCTCTATTCTGCTCGCCAGTCGAATTCGAGGAGGGATGGAACACCACTCGAATCGGATTCGTCGTTCAAGGTGAAAGCGCGCCGAGTCTGAATCGGCCGCCGCCGCGTTATAATTTTGTGCCCGGTTACGGTCGAATTTTTAATTGCGTTTCTTATACACTTTCGTTTTCACTCCGTAGGCCGTGTGCGTATATTTTCTTCTTCTTCTTCACGCGCCATCATCTCTCGGCCGTAGTGTAGGTATACGAGCAGTTAGTATAACGGTGTTTCGCTTAATTGTCGAGAAAAAAATATACTTTCGTAACCCGTTTTTGATACATATATCATCGTTATTATTATTTCGATTATATTAACGACGGGCCTGTGTATTACGACGAAGAAAAACCGCGTGCAGACTCACACGTATGTGTACACGCGTAAAAACGCTGTATATAATAAACAAATAAAAGAACCGTTGGACCGTGTCGTGGATGTCGCTTATGAGTGAATATAATATTATATAGTACTCGGAGATAAATAGATTTTTTTAGAGTTTTGTTATTCGCGAAGCGTTTCGATAAATCCGCTGCACGTTCGCGATAAAACGAGATTCCGAGCGTATATTATTTATAATACATAATATAGTGTGTACATAATTGTTACGATTAACCTTACATGATTTCTTACGTTAAACGTATATTACGGTAGTTAAAAGATTTTCAAAAATTTGTAGTACAGCGTGTTATGTGATTCGGTAAAAATGTCAAGACTCTATAGGACCGTTATTGGTTTCGAACAAACGTATAATTTGTCGAAAAATTCGAAATTACGACGAAACGATTTTCAAGGATTTTTTTCCAGTACCCCATAGTTGAATAGTAACTCACGCGTCTGACATTGTATTAAAATTTTTAAAACCGAAAATTTTACCTCTTTTTTTTCCGAATTAAATGTCTCAAAATCTGTATAATTGATTGTATGATTGACGTCCAGGTTTGTTTTCAGCGCAACATAGCAACGAATTTTAATATTTTTTTTTTGTTGTTTTTTTTTTACTGTTACGGCGTCCTAGCCTTATATATTTACTATATTATACCGCGCGATTTGAAATCCGACGAAACGTATGCAATTTTTTTTTTGCCGTTCTTTTTCCCTCTATCGCGAAATTCTACCGAACGAGAACGATTGATTTCTTTCTTCTTTTTTCGCTGCAGCGAAAGCGTTTTCGAATTTTTTCGTGCTCAAAAAAAAAAGATATACTGCGATTGACTATCTTATAAAAAAATGCTTTTTTTTTTTTATACACTGCAGCGTGACATTGACTCACGTCCATATATTATATCGCCGTATTCGACAATATATTATATACCGCGATTCGTCGTATGTATACCTACACACGCGCTTAATATTATTATTTGTATCACAATGGACGGCCGTCAAAAACGCGCGTGTAATAATAGTATAACAACAATTACTAATTGTCTTGTGTAGATATACACTCTTTTAAATATATGTGCACCGACATACAAGTCCGCGGATATGTGTCTGTTGTATAATAATGTTATTTATTTAGTGGGCTGAAGTGCGCGCGATACTGCTGCAGTATCGAAACGAAGAAATTGTAAAAAAAAAATGAAAAAATTGGTAGCGAGCCACGGCGGACGTTGTGCACGTCGTTTAAGCGAATTATACTTGAATAGTTTTCTGTTATTAACTGTACAAATTCGAAAGCGATAATAAATTTTAAAAAAGCGATTCTGAGCGGAGCTTCGTTATACGTTTTGTCGGGAAATTTTTAAAGTGATAACAAAAAAAAAAAGAATTTTCGAATATAGTTTATAGTAGAGTAACACTCTTATGTCGTAAATAATTTTCAGCTTTTAAAACCACAAATTACCCACGTTTTATCACTCTGCAAAAACGTCTAATAAAATCGCTATACGAGTAGCCCGAAAATCGGAAGAAATTCTCTTTTTTCTTTTATTTTTGATATAATATTCGGTGTAAATTCCCGAAACCGTTATTTTGATATATATATATATATATATTTTTTTTTTTTTGTGTTGTCGCGTTCAAATTGTTTTATTTTCTTCTGATTTTCGAGTTGTTTCGGATTAGAGAAACTATACCGAGAAGAATCGAAAAAACGTTTCGTATAAAGTAAGTACCGACTATACAGATACGATTCGCTATATCGCGGAATGACGCGTAACGCAAGAACAGCCGTGATCGTTCGAAAATTTGTTCTAGTCAAAAAGTTTGTACAAAAAAAAAAAAAAAAAAAAAAATCATTGTAAAATACGCTCAGAATCTAAAATTTACCATATATTTCGGCGCGTTGTCTTTTATGTTTTTTTTTTTGTGGTAGAATTATTTAAAAAATTTAATCGTTGCGGTTTCGTTAATTGTATAACCGCGGTTTTTAAACGTTGTTTAAACGACGACGCGTCGCATCTACCGAAAGTTTTCGGATGCTCTGCGTCAGTGGCGTAGCGAGGATTTTTATTTGGGAGAGGGGGTGCTGAGGCTGATAATTAATTAATTAATATGTTAATAATTAATATGTATAGACGCAATACCCACTAAAAAACCGATTATTTATTCATTTCGTGGGTGGGGGGGGGCTCCCCACACTTTTGTAATTATTTTACACTTATAGATAATAAAAAAAAAAAAATGGAAATTTATTTTTCTGTTTTAAAAATTAAATTTTCATCAAACAAACACTGTGTACAATGTAAGCGAATACTTTGTAAAAAACAAAATCGAAAAATAGTTACGGGGCGTTTAATTTTAATTATTACTCGTATACGTATTATTGTTTTTATGTTTAAGTCACTCGCACTGATTTTTTACCAATTTGTATTTTTTATAACGCGATCCCATAATATAACACCAGTGTAACTTACCTGTTTCTATCGTTTTTATTCAAGTAAATTAAATAAGTAAATATATAGACAATATTAAATGTAATTTAATAAGCAAAACATTGTATTGTCGTGTTTATTTGTTTGGGGCTCCCGCACATTATGTTCCGCCCATATAGGCCTCACCACCACATACCTATAAATCCGGCCCTGCGCAATGCCTATATACGCGTAAAACACGACTGCGATTCGTTCGGAAAAAACCGCAGGAAATCCTACGCGTATTTTTTGTTTTTTTCTTTCTTTTTTTTACGCGTACGACCGGTCAAAAACCTTGTATTCAGTCTTGTAAAAAATACTTTTAAAAAAGTACTTTAAATACTAGTATTCGTGTGTATTTCTTATGCGAATACTTTTTTTTAAAAGTATTTAAATACAGTATTTTTTACAAGACTGCTTATATTACGTATATTACGGTGTAGAGAAAAAGAAACCGTCTTTCGTTTTCAGCTTATATTTTCGAACGTAAACGGCGGAATTCCGGCGACGCGCGCGCACTCGTCGAAAATCGAAACGCGCGTTCCGTTCTTTTTTCTTTTCTTCTTCCCCGATACGAATATCTTGAACGCGCGTTTTCCCGCCCGCGGTAAAATAAAAATTAACGACCTGAAAAATTAAAAAAAACCCGAAAAAAATAAAATCCATCGCGCGATGAACGGACGAAAAATACGGCAATGACGACGGCGCCCGTGTAACAAACAATACGCGGTTCCCGACCGGCCGCCGCCGCCTCCGTTCTGCGCGCGTGTACATATATATATATCGAGACCGCCGCCGAGCCAACTTTCACTCCGTTGCCATCTCGTTAGATCGGCGGCATTTTTTTTTTTTTTAACGGTGTTATTAGCGTTTTCACTTTCACGTGTGTTTCGCGAGAGAATTAAATAATAAACACGACGCGCGCTCGGCGCCCCGCGACCGTTCCGTCGCGGCGTCGGTTAACCGCCTCTTTCACCTCGCCGCCGCCGCCGCCGCCGCCGTCGAGTTTACCGTTACGACCGTCGGATTTTATATATTTTTATATAAATAAACGCGATCTTATATATTTATATACATATATATATATGCAAAGGATAAAGAAACGGACGAAAAGACGATATTTCGAGATGGAACGATTGAAAAACGGTATTCGTTAATAAATTATTATATGTTCCTCATCCCCAGTGCCGTCTTAAGACACGGGCCCCCAAATTCTAAGGGCCCCAAATTTATATTTACAAAATACCATATATTAATTTTTTTTTACGTAGATATTTAAAAAAATTAATAAATCTCGAATGATAAAAAAAAAAAATATTTAAATTTTAAAATATCAATACATTTTCAAATACTATCATAATAAACAATTAAGTAACAGAGATTCTAATAAAAATTGGCATTTTAGTTTTTATTAACAAAGTATAATTTCTAATAGCTAATATAATGTATTGTGTTTAAAAAAAAAAATGTATATATTATCATAATTTTAAGTTTTTAAAGGCCTCCAAATATTTTAGGCCCTTGGGCCTCACATAACATTAAGACGGCTCTGATCCTCCCGTCCGCGCTTTCGGAATAATATATTATTGTCTGCGAGACGTACGTTCACAAAGTATTCTATTTTTTTCCAAAGACAATTGATAAACGTTATATATATATATATATATATGTTCTTTGTATTATACGTGTGATAAACCGACTGTAATATTATGATTGTTATCCACGTCGTTATAGGCTATTCTTAAATGTGTAAAATGCCGCAAACGTGTGAAAAACATATACCCAGCCCTTATTCTAATGACGGGCTGTAGGGCCCTGTAAATTGGGTATAGTAGGAAATGTTAAAAACGGGCAGTTATTGGCTCCCTATAACAGTACGCGCGTATATAACGCGTTTAATAATTTTTTAAAAAATTTATAATAAACATAAAATTAATAAGATTTCTCGTGTCATTTTGTCAATATATTTTGATTGTACTACTATATACTAATTTTGTTTTTAGAAGGAGTGAAATTCAAAACGATTAAAAGAAAAAAACGTGCGGTTTTTATACATTTTTTTTTAGGGTAGGGCGGATCGATTCGAATAAATTTCAACAAAATTAATTTAGCTTTTGGGCGCTAGAAAAAAATCCTTAGAATAAGCCCTGCGTGTATGTCCACGTTTAAAATGTTTCTTTACGCGTGCAGCGGACAAAACGCGTTGTTTACATATGTACATAAATATAATAAATTTCATCAACGCTTGACGTATTTACAGTGATAAATTCGCAGTATTATACAAAAAGAATGTGTATAGCTCGAAAGAAAAAGAATTTTTAACGTTCGATTAGGGCTGAAAATATAACGTTTTAAAAATTATCCGATATAATCGTCAGTTTTTTTTGTATTTATAATTTTATTTGAATTCAAAGAATTAAAACCCGAACCTAATCAATATATATACGCGTATTATTCGAAGTTTTCGAAAATGTACGAAATAGACGTTTCAAATAGGCGTGGTGTGCAGCACGTTAATCATATAAAACGCCTGTAAATATTTTCAATAACGCGTGTTACGCATTTGCGCGTATAAATCCATTTGGCACTTGGCTATAGATGATAATTGATATGTTATTAAAACGTTCGCGCGCATAAATCAATATACGATAGATGTTCTTCTCGGTTGATTATAAAAAAAGACGAGAGAACGTTCGTAAAGTGCCGCGGCAAGAGACCGGCGAAAGTCAAATGCTAATGTCAGATTATTAAAATAAATAAACGTTTATTACGTATAGCGCACGGATATATAATAATTATTTACGAATTATGTGCAAAATAAGTGAGTACTTACTTATAGTAAATGAAAAAAAAATCGATAGTTTCTTTTTCCCTCCCAATATCGCTTCAACCGCACGTTTTACTATGTCCCCATGCTAAAACGGTACAAATCAATTTAGTTGACGTATATTTCTATAAAAAAAGAAATAGAATTTTAAAATCTTTTATATCAAATATCTTTGACGAGTACTCGGTACGTCTAAAATTATTGTATCAATTTGTATTATGCGATTCGGTAATACTGGGAAAGAACACATATCATATAATAATATCGTATATTTTTTCCAATATTAATGTGTCACAAATCGCTGTATGGAAATATTAAAAAAAAAGTATATATCGCGATTTTTTGATAAAAATCGTGATAAGTTTGAATTCCTGGTTTCGATGAAAATTTCCTCCCCATCCCCCAATTAAAACGCGTAAATAATATATTTAATTTACTTATATATATATTTAGGACCTAAGGCAAACTATATAATACGCGTTATTCTGTATATTATATACTCGAAAGTGGCGAAAAAAAAAATTTCCTAAACACAGTCAATATTTAGAAAGTATTCGCGTGTCGTAGTGACGATAGTATTTCGGTCACAGCGTATTGAGTTTTGGCGTAATTTCTTGTACAAACAGTTTATCAAACACCTGCTGCGACGTCTATGTGTACATACATGTATACGTAATATATCGAGGTAATATTCTAAAACTGTGTAGGTACGCGATTGAATTCTTTTTTCAGTCAAAATATTAGTAACATTTCTTCGGGTATACATTCGGCGTAAAACCGAGATCGATGAGCCACAGCTGCAGGTCATATAGAAATCTCTCGAAAATCTCTCCCGTTCAAGTATCGTTTTTATCTCGTTTTCTTCGGCTTTTTTCCCGTTTTTTTTTTTAATTTACCCACGTCACACAATACACGCAATATATTACACGTAATCAACGGACTACGTTAAAATATAAAACGAATTTTATTCGTCGTGACGGCCGTTTTCACAACGAAACGAATTAATATTTGAATAATAACGTGTGTGTGTGCAGGTCTCGTTTTTTTTTCTCACCAGAAATTGCGTCGTTTTAAGCAAATATTACACATAGGTATTCATATCGATAATCTTATATTTATCTCGGGCGCTTGGAGGACGTTTTGTTTTTTTGCGCATATTATGCGCGCACGATATGACCGTGTCATCGATTATACGCGAGCACGTCTGTAACGCCAAGAATACATATATGTTACACATAAGTATTTTTTTCTTTTTATTCGTCATTAATTAAACGGCTTAAATCTACT
This sequence comes from Slavum lentiscoides, assembly GCA_032441835.1. NCBI lineage: Eukaryota > Metazoa > Arthropoda > Insecta > Hemiptera > Aphididae > Slavum > Slavum lentiscoides. The sequence goes on from CM063708.1 coordinate 15,697,978, forward strand.
GTTTTTTTTAAAGATATTATCGTTTTTTTTTTCATATTTTTTACCGTATAAAAATAACGAAATATCGGATAACGAACGTTTTATTATGTATATGGAGCACTCGTATACACTGGAATTTTACAATATATTATATGTAATAAGCAGTGGTTGAAATGGGGGGATGTCATCCCACCACTTCTTTTGGTTAGCATATTCCATCCTCCCACTTCTTTTGTTTAAAATTATTCATTTCTCTTGGATTTTTAAAAATAATTTGTAGTTGTTATGTCGCTTAATTTTTTTTTAGAAAAAATAACTGAATTTTTTTTTTTTGTAAAAACTATTTCGTTTTCTAATATGTTAACATTCTATGGTATAAACGTTACTTCGTCATAATCATAAAAAATATAGTTCGCCATCAAGGTTTATAGAGCTTTTTTTATTAAAAAATGACTTTCTTTTGCTTATTTTTCAACAATATATTCACAACTTTGCCCCTCTTCAAAACTTGAAATGGCGGCGATGTTTCCATTCCCCACATTATTTTGATTCACTTCGACCGCTGGTAATAAGCGAGTATAACTTCGTACATAATATGAGCGAATACATGTCGTATTTGTAATATTCAAAAGCGTTCAGAGATCGTGAGACTGACGACGGTGAGAAGGTTATTCGATATGTGCAGTATATCAACAAGATAACGAAATTAGTAGTTATATTACGATATACATACGTCTCGATTGTCGAATTCGTTTCGTTGTTTATCGACGGTTCGGTTATAAACTGTGTGTAGGTATATTGGAATATTTCGACGATTCGGATGATGTTTACACAGTAAATTTGCTGTACAATTTGAATATATGTTTTGAGTTATTAGAGTCAACAAAGGGTATATAGACGAGGTACGCGCACGCCGTTAAAACCTGTATAGTAATAATTTTGTTATTGTCGATATTATATAAATGTACGCGGTTCAATACTATATTATTGACGAGAACGACGAGCAAAATACTTTATTTCGGAATCGTTTACTGATACACGCCTATAGACGATTGCTGTGTACAAAACGGACGGGATAGAATCTTTCGTACTTTCACAGTTCGACGACAAGGCACAGTAAGCACAACAACGTTGTTATTATTATTATTATTGTAAAATATTATATTCATTGGAGAAGCGACGAATTTGATTCTGTGAATTGAATTTGAACCGTTTGAATCTCAATATTTCTCGTGAAACGTGACGAATGCGTTGTTTTTTATGACAAATATTTTTTTCGAAAAATATTTTTAAAAAATCGTAGGGAAAAATTTGTGGAGAAAATTATCGTTTTCTACGAAAACCGATAGACAAATTCGTTTCAGCATTATTATCACTTGGTTTTTTTTTTTTTTTTTTGTAAAAATTAGTATCGTTTTAAGAATAAGACTATACGTATTGTAAAAAGTAGGAAATTTTGCGGATTCGTTTTGTTTCGCGGTTAAAAACGTTCCGATATTATATTGTATATTACAGTTGTTCACTGCGTTCGGAAAACTTTCCTCCGAATCAAAACACGTTATATACGAGTATATATAACATCATCTCCGTTTGTTATTAACGTGGAATACAATATAGCTTTGTATGCGATTCTATGAAAACTGTCACACGACGTGTTTTGTAATATCGTCGGTGGTTTTCGTCGAAATCCCGCACAGAAACAATACGAGAATAGAATACTGTGTAGACAAGAGAATTAAAACGAAACGGATTAATTAAAAAAAAAAAAAATTATTATTTTACCCGAGGAGATATCATAATATATACTCGTACATATCGCCTTGCCTTGCCCCGCTGCCAGTCACGTCGAATGCGAAAACGGGATTATATACGCCGTTTTCGATCGACTCATTTTTTCGCGGTACACCTGCAAGGTTGACCGAACATGCAAATCACAATCTCTATATAATATAACGCGCGTGGCGTTTTCATCGCGCCTTGTCTCTTTTCGCTCTCGTCGTTTCCCGACGTGACGCGAACACACGCCGCCGTTATACTCGAAATATTCTACAATAATACGTAGAAAAAAAACGACGTTTTCAACGAGAAAATATCTGTATAAACGTGTATTCAGTCGATTTTTATATACGCTCGGCTTAAACCTTGACAGACGGACCTCGGGTCTTGCAGTACGCGCGCGGTCTGCAACAGTTTCTTGGTCAACGAGTGCGCGCTGCTATATTGTACACGCAAACGGTTCCGCGTTCTCATTAAATATCACAGTAAACACACACTGTTATCGAACATTTTTCCACTTGATATTCCCGAAAAAAAATTATTTCCGTTACGTACGAATACGTATACCAATACGTATATAACGAAAATTTTCGTCGATAAATCGTCGCCGCGTCGGGACGATTTCGTTTTTGAAAAAAAAAAATACTTTTCACATATCGCGAACACATTGATCCGTGCGTTATAGCAGGCGATGAAAAACTTATATAAATTATACTCTGTGAAAATCGATCGACCGGCTGCTATTTAGTTAGAAAATATAATGACGAGCCCAACGGTGACTATGAGAAACCGCGAGGCGAATAAACGAGATTTCTCGCACTCGGAAGACGACCGACCGACCCCGACAAGGACCGCGAGACGGAATTCCGATCAAAAGCCGGACGGAACGTTTTCGTTTCCGATAGGGTAGTGTGCGCGATAGAGAAGAAAGAGGTATCTCGGTAGTACGAATTTGCATAATATATTATTATACACCATACGTTTAGCCGGTGTACGCTTGAATGAAATCGTTTTTCCCGCGCGATTTACACCGCGCAATACTATGCGTGTCGTCGAACGGGCGCTGTTTAAGAAAAAAAATTACGTTTCCAGCAGCGGTTAGGTGCGGTCAAGACCGCGCGGAATCGGCGGCTTTTTTTTCAAAACGTATTTGCTCGAGAATTTTCGTGCTTGTAATATAAATATTAATACGAATATAAAATACAAATTTTAGGTGCATTTAATACTACAATTTTTCGCATTTTTTTTTATTGCATTTGTTGACGTTTTAAGCGCGTTTTATTGCATTTTTTGACATTTTAAATTCATTTATTAAGGTTTTTTTTACTGCATTAAATTCACAGCCCTAATAATAATACTAGCCGAATTACCCGCGGCTCCGCCCGTGCGCAGTTTTGAACGAAAACTATGGTATACATAGATACATGTTATATACACATATATTGTAGTGTCCTTGATTTTTCTGCCACAAAAGTTTTCTGAAATTTATCATTAATAATTTAATTTTTCGTTCCGCAAGAACCTTCTACGAAATATTAGAAAACTTAAAAAAAAAAAAAAGACGAACGAAATCGGTAAAGGCGTTCTCGAGTATTATGGCGTGACCAAAGGAAACAGGGATTCATTTTTATATATTTATAGATTTATATAATATATAAATATTTTTTATATATATAGAAATAAATAGGAATTCGAATGGACATTTTTTTTTTCGTATTTTGTGAGAATACGAATTCATTATCGATAATAATTATTCGCTATGTTGATATTATAATAAACTCTTCGTTATCGCCTTTAATGCGTTTATCGGCTACTCTCGCCCGGGCTCACAAATTTCGGTAAAAAAAAAAAAAATTCGAAGAAAGGTAGTTGTTTTTTTTTTTTTAAACTCCAACGGTTACTTTAGAAAAATAACCGATTCACAGTTCTCCCGGACAGGATCGACGTAAGAGAAACTTTTTATTTTTGGCTATCGCGCGTCCGATCAGTATAGTGCACTGTACCAGATGGCGTTTATTCGTGAGATCAAACGAGTCGCAATATTTAAAAAACGGATCGGGGCGGCCGCCGACAATGTTTTGCCTCGCGCGAGTAGGTCGACCGATCCAAAAGCAAAAGCGTCCAGGCGATATTTTCGAATTCGGACGCCGTTTTCCACGTTCGTGTCAGTCGCGTTTAATCAGTTAATCGGCAAAAAAAAAAATAAATAATAAAAGAAAAAAAACGACTCGCTCGGCACACGCATTTATAATATACTCAGCAGCAGCAATAATAATAATAATAATAATAATAATAATAATTCGATACAGTGCAAGGTCACACGACGTAGCAGCGGCGTTATAATTCGCCAAGGTCGACCGAAAATCATTCCTACACACACACACACACATAACGGACCGTCGTCCGTCGGTCGGTCGGTCGGTCGCGCGATCGTTTTCTTCTGTACTCACGCGATTTTTTTTCAGCCCCAAAAACATATAAAAAAAAAAGGAAATTTTTTGTAAAAAAAAATCGTCTGCTTTAAGATACACGTTTCGAATCGTCGTCGTCGTCACGTTTTTTTTTGTAGGAAAAACGATAAATAAACGAGATAGTTTTTCGCGGCGTTTCGCATTTACGCCGCGGTAATAATAATACATATTATTACGCGAAAACGTTAAAACGACGATAAAAATGCATTTATATAAGCCGCGGCGACCTTGACACTAAAAAAAAAAAAAACAAAATCCGATACTACAACGACGTTACTGCCGGTGTATATTCTGTATAGTTTTTTTAATCCCCCCCGGACGCGTCGAAGAATCAAAGGTGTACCGCCGTCGCCCCGCGTCCGTTAAACAGTCTATTCGAACGATATCTGCACCGTATTGTTTGTTATTTTTTTTTTCTTCTTTTTATTTCTCCGTCGCGGCATTCTCCGCGAATGCAATGTTCGTATTATAAAACCGAGCTGATAGAGGCTATCTCGTTCGTTCGGTGTGTATATGATAAAAACTGTGTGTGTGTGTGTGTGTGTACGGCAATCAAGGTAATGTTCAAGGTAGTAGTAGTAGTGCTCGCGAGTTATCGCCGACGCCGCCGCCGCGTATCAAGGCGACCATTCCTCCTTCCGCGTTTGTTAAAAACCTTGTGAAACTCGCTTTGGAAGTGGAACGGCCGCGCGCGACACACACACACACGCACGGAGTGCGAGAGGCGTTTTATTTTCAAAAAAAAAAAATGTCTTTTCCAATTTAATACGCAACGGTGTGGTGTATGCAGTCCACGTGCGTGACTCAAAAATATTATACACACACACACACACACAGAGAACGCATATCGATCGGTCGGAGATCGGATATTCAAACGCGAACCGCTGCGATAATCGTTGTTTACATCGGTGACGTCGTTCTTTTTTCCTATATTATCGACGTCGCCGGGAACTCGACAACGAAACGCTCGCGTGTATATATATACATCCTCCTCGAGGATCCCGTTGATGTTTCCAAAGACCCACCGCCTCGGAGGGCTCGTGCACGCGTAACGATGAGTGTTACACACACACACAGTTTCTCTCTCTCTCTCTCTCTCTTTGCGTTATAACCTCTCAGTGTAACGCGCGTCGTCATCTCTGCAGTGGTTCTCTCACTCACGCACGCACACGCGTCTTAAGGTCTCGGCCGGCCGAGAAGTTCAAGGCGCGTTAACCCGCGAGCGGTTCGGTACGCGCGCGGCCGCGAACGTAATTTTTTTATTTTCGAAGGGGGCTAAACACGCGTTCGAGGACACGCGGCCGCCGCCGGGACTTTTTTCGGTTGTTTTTTTTTTTACGGTCGAAATACCGAACTACGCGTTTGGAAATCGAAAAAAAAAAAAACGGAATACGCACAGGTTCTTATACGCCACCTGTTGTTAACGCGTGGCCGGTAGGCGAGTACAGTGTTATCGAACGCCGCCGCGTTATCAAACAAAATGTTTACCAGCTATAACGCGAGACCGTGAAATTCGATTAATTACGCGTTTTTTCAAAGGTCACCGAACCCCGGGGGTGTTTACTTCTTGCGCGAACGGTTTATTAAGCCATAGTGACACGGCGAGCGTGTACACGTCCCCGGGAGGGGTTTTTTTTTCCGTCCCCCGAGATTTCCGTCGGCCCAGTACGTGAGACGTGCAGGGAACGTTTTTCATCCGAACGGGGAGAGATTTCCGCCGTTATTGTAATGTCGGAAGTGGCGCGCGGACGACTTTGGAAAGTCTATTCGAGGGCGTAGAATATTGGTTGTAGACGGGTCTTTGAAAACTTACTGGAATGACGACGACGGTCATATTGACGAGAGAAATTCGACGACGACCGCGGTTTTCGGTCGCTGCAGCTCCGACGACGTTTTGCGATGGTATCCGAACGGGCGGGCGGCACTTTGAATTTAATACGACGACGGCACGGGGCGAGATTATTAAAAAAAATATTTTTTTTTTCTAGAAAAGAGAGAAACGCACGTGCTTAAAAACTAAAATAATTATTGTAACGCGGATGGCGTGTGAGAAGAACCAATTAACAACAAGCCGGATTTATTCGAAACTGTTATTATTTGTGTACGGAAAACGATATTATTTATTTATTTGTCGTCGACGTTTACGCGCGGTATTTATTTTATTATCCGTTCGTAAACGAGCGGCGAGCGGTGTTAGTCGGGCGTTGGAAGCGGCGCGCACACGGAACGTTCACTGGCGAATACGAAAACAACGCGGTCGCCGCGGCACGGTGTGTGTCCGCGTCGGTTCGCCCGCCGGGTGGGAGGAGATCGAGTGGGGCCGACGAAGGCCGGTGGCGAACGACGACCGGCGGCACCTATTACAATAATATATATGGATTTGATTTTTTTTTTTATTTACTTCTCACACAATTATCGCGCGTACAAAAAAAAATTTCCAAATAATTTATAATAATAATAAATTAATTAATTAATCAATAATAAATAAATAATAAATAATAATAATAATAATAATTTTTCTCTCCGCACGCGTATTTTCATTTTGGTCCTGCGACGGTTAAGTCGTGATACTCGAAAAAGAATTTAAAATTTGATTTTCGTACATATCAATACGTTTTCCGTATGTTTTATAGAAATTATTGACATTCGAACGTTTAGTAATAGGACCGGAGGCCTACACGTGTGTATTAAAACATTTTTTTTAAAAGTCGTTCGTCGTAATTTCTTCTTTTTTTTTTTTAAAGCGTTTAAATTTTGTTTGAAATGGCCCAACGCATTGTTTAGTCGTAGTTATTTATAGTAGTTAGTGTAATTTAAAGTCAGTTACAAGTTTGACTATTACGCGCGTTACCCGTAATTCTATGTTGTGTCGTAGTGTAACAACACTCGGTGATATACTATTAAGTATTTTTACGATTATTTACCTTCGAATTACAATAAAATAAAACAACACTTATTTCATCGACAATTTATACGTGCAGCGGAATAAAAAAATATTTTAAACAATTATCGGTAAAAACTATTTTTAAAAAATTTTAAATTTTTAAAAAAAATTTCGGCTGGAGGGGTTTTTGGCGTTTTAGGCCGACCCTGATAGTAATAATAATAATAATAATAATAATAATAATAAAGAAAAACCTTTAAAGAAACACTCGTAATTAATAAAAAAAAATTTATAAATACATATATACATAACATTAAATAATGCCAACGAGTATTACGGAATCTAAAAAATATAGCGAGTTTATGTGTGTGAAATGTGTTCGTTTACTACCGGTTTCGATTAAAAGTCATCGTCTTAATAAAGTGAAAAGTTGTTGTTGCGTTTTCTTTTTCACTTTTAATCCGACAATGACTTTTAGTCGAAACCGGTACCTACGAAAACACATATTTTATACAACGTCCCTACATTTCTTGATTTTGTAATACTCATATTTATAAAAATTTGTTACTTACCGTTATTCGCGATTCGCTTTTTTAAGACACGCGTAACGGCGCACGGAGTAAATTATAATAATTATAACGCACGGAGTAAATTATTTTTATTCTATTTTCGGTTGACGAGTCACTTTTTACTTCAACGTAACGTGAACTTGACGAGTTATTATTCAAAAATCATAAAATTACTTGGAAAAGTTTCGATTAATATTTCACGTGAAATATTAAACGTTTCGAACCGGTTTTTTTTATTATTAATTTGTAACTAAACGAAATCACGTTTTTTTTTTCGATTTTTAAAATTTACTTTCCAGTTTTTTATTCTAGTTTAAAATAAAAAATAATTTTCCCAACCTTCTTATGTATACGGTCTAGGCTCGTGAAAAATTTAATTAAAAATTTCGCATTTTTTTCGACTATATTTTAGACTAGTAAGAAACGAGGAATCGTTTAACATAACGCGTGGTTCTTATACGCCACCTGTTGTTAGCGCGCGCCGTGGCAGGTAGAACGCGATGCAAAATTTATCAGATACCGCCGCGTTATCGCAAACTCGTTAATGCTGTTCTCCGTCCCCGAAAATTTACTTGCGCGAACGGTTTATTAAGCCATAGTGACACGGCGAGCGTACGTCCCCAGGAGAGTTTTTTTATCTCCGAAGTTTCCGTCGGCTGACGTGAGACATGCAGAGAACGTTTTCATCCGAACGGGGAGAGATTTCCGCCGTTATTGTAATGTCGGAAGTGGCGCGCGGACGACTTTGGAAAGTCTATTCGAGGGCGTAGAATATTGGTTGTAGACGGGTCTTTGAAAACTTACTGGAATGACGACGACGGTCATATTGACGAGAGAGATTCGACGACGACCGCGGTTTTTCGGTCGCTGCAGCTCCGACGACGTTTTGCGATGGTATCCGAACGGGCAGGCGGCGCTTTGAATTTAATACGACGACGGCACGGGGCGAGATTATTGAAAAAAAAATTATTTTTTTCTTTTAGAAAGAAGAAACGCACGTGCGTAAAACTAAAATAATTATTGTAACGCGGATGGCGTGAGGAAAGAACCAATTAACAACAAGCCGGATTTATTCGAAACTGTTATTATTTGTGTACAGAAAACGATATTATTTATTTATTTGTCGTCGACGTTTACGCGCGGTATTTATTTTATTATCCGTTCGTAAACGAGCAGCGAGGCGAGTGTTAGTCAGGCGTTGGAAGCGGCGCGCACGGAACGTTCACTGGCGAATACGAAAACAACGCGGTCGCCGCGGCACGGTGTGTATCCGCGTCGGTTCGCCCGCCAGGTGGGAGGAGATCGATACTGGGGCCGACGAAGGCCGGTGGCGAACGACGACCGGCGGCACCTATTACAATAATATATATGGATTTGATTTTTTTTTTTTATTTACTTCTCACACAATTATCGCGCGTACAAAAAAAAATTTCCAAATAATTTATAATAATAATAAATTAATTAATTAATCAATAATAAATAAATAATAATAATAATTTTTTCTCTCCGCACGCGTATTTTCATTTTGGTCCTGCGACGGTTAAGTCGTGATACTCGAAAAAATTTAAAATTTGATTTTCATACATATCAATACGTTTTCCGTATGTTTAATAGAAATTATTGACATTCGAACGTTTAGTAATGGGACCAGAGACCTACGTGTGTATTAAAACATTTTTTTTAAAGTCGTTCGTCGTAATTTCTTCTTTTTTTTTTAAAGCGTTTAAATTTTGTTTGAAATGGCCCAACGCATTGTTTAGTCGTAGTTATTTATAGTAGTTAGTGTAATTTAAAGTCAGTTACAAGTTTGACTATTACGCGCGTTACCCGTAATTCTATGTTTGTGTCGTAGTGTAACAACACTCGGTGATATACTATTAAGTATTTTACGATTATTTACCTTCAATTACAATAAAATAAAACAACACTTATTTCATCGACAATTTGTACGTGCAGCGGAATAAAAAAATATTTTAAACAATTATCGGTAAAAATTATTTTTTTTAAAAAATTTTAAATTTTAAAAAAATTTCGGCTGGAGAGGGTTTTTGGCGTTTTTAGGCCGACCTAATAATAATAATAATAATAATAATAATAATAATAATAATAAGAGAAAAACCTTAAAAGAAACACTCGTAATTAATAAAAAAATTTATAAATACATATATACATAACATTAAATAATGCCAACAAGTATTACGGAATCTAAAAAATATAGCGAGTTTATGTGTGTGAAATGTGTTCGTTTACTACCGGTTTCGATTAAAAGTCATCGTCTTAATAAAGTGAAAAGTTGTTGTTGCGTTTTCTTTTCACTTTTAATCCGACAATGACTTTTAGTCGAAACTCGATACCTAATCACATATTTTATACAACGTCCCTACATTTCTTGATTTTGTAATACTCATATTTATAAAAATTTGTTACTTACCGTTATTCGCGATTCGCTTTTTTAAGACACGCGTAACGGCGCACGGAGTAAATTATAATAATTATAACGCACGGAGTAAATTATTTTTATTCTATTTTCGGTTGACGAGTCACTTTTTACTTCAACGTAACGTGAACTTGACGAGTTATTATTCAAAAATCATAAAATTACTTGGAAAAGTTTCGATTAATATTTCACGTGAAATATTAAACGTTTCGAACCGGTTTTTTTTATTATTAATTTGTAATTAAACGAAATCACGTTATTTTTCGATTTTTAAAATTTACTTTCCAGTTTTTTATTCTAGTTTAAAATAAAAAATAATTTTCCCAACCTTCTTATGTATACGGTATAGGCTCGTGAAAAATTTAATTAAAAATTTCGCATTTTTTTCGACTATAGGTTAGACTAGAAAGAAACGAGGAATCGTTTAACATAACGCGGCTAATGTTTGTTTTATATTTGACCATCAGCTATTTGTTGAACGATTTTCGGCGCAGCTGAATCTCACAACATTTTGTTTGTCAATATTACAAATCGATAATTGAATCGTTTTTTTTTATTTCCAGCGGTCGTTTAAAAGTCATTGCAGTTTCGTGTGTATTATTATAAATATTATAGTATTACTGTTAATAATCATAATAATAATTTACGTATATTTATTGTAATAAATACGTGATTAATTTTTTTTTTCTTTTAGCCTACAGACAGTAGTTTGTCGTGAAGCGTGGAATTTTTTTTTATATCAGGACGAAGTGGTTGGACGTTAGCCACGAATGGTCGATTTGAACACCTTTCGCACTAGTTTATCCTAATTCGAATTATATAGTTTATCCTGAAATTTTGTACCGATTTGGTAATCGAATATCGTAACGGGGGTACGGTAGAGATTACACCGCCGCCGCTGCCGCTGGTAATAAAAACGCCCGAAGCCCTTGACATTGTCGTGTCTGAATTGCCTAATCGGAACGCCGGCCAAAGAATCGGTTTTTGGAACGCGCGCGCCCGGCCCGTCACAACGGCCGTGTATATTGTCGATACTTTTTTTTTTCTTCTAATTTTCATGAGACAATAATTCAATCACCAATCATTTTGGGCGGTTTTTTTTTTTTATTTAATTGCTTTTGTACAAAGCATTACAGCAAGACAGTTGTTAAACGTTTGAAAAAAAAAATTAATTACATATAACATGGACGATAACTTGAATTAGGAAGCCAGATTTATGGATGAAATTAATAATAGATAGTGAATAATAACAATAGGAGGGCGAGAGTTAAGAATGAGGAGATACGGATCTGGAGAAGGGTAACCCTACGGTAGGATAAAGGAGAAAAATTGCGATATCAGAGAGTAGGGCCAAGGAAGGATGAATTCGATAGAATGCGATTCAAGCTCATAGGATGCCTCTTTTTGGTGTAGGAGACCACAGAGAGATGATGTTTAAAGAAAGACGGAGAAATAATGGGGAAGCAGCAGCTGGTTTTGTCCGATACGAAGGCGAAAAAAAGAATCGATAAGCCGTTTGGAAATGTGAAGACCTATAGGGACCATGGATGTGGCGGAACCGAAGGACGAATTGTTCTGCAGTGCCAAGAGGCATAATTATAGGATGGTTCGGGCGGTTATTATTACAATAATTGATATTCATTTTTATGTATAATTGGGTTCGTGTGAATTTCACTCTCTTACAAAACCGCATTTCAACGAAACTCGTTACGGGAGTCGGGGAAAAAAATAGTGCACAATATTATTTACAACAAGAAATACGTTTACGTTTCTTATTAAATACAATTTTTTATAATAATTCATAGGTTTTTATATTCCTTATTAAAGGGAAAGAATTCGTTTACCAGTAGTAGAATATAATTATGAATTTTATACAAAAGCGTTGATGTGTTTTTATACGTTATATATATAGGTGTAGATGCAAACTCTATTTGAATACATATTACTCGTATGTTACTCGAAACTATAGTAATTTTTATTTTTACCTATTAAACGTTTTTTTTTTAGAGTGCGCGTGTATTTTTTACGTGTATGAAATTTAAAAAATAAAAATACATTTAAACGAAACGTTTCCTAAGTAATAATAATAATAATAGATTTCACAAAGTTAAATTAAGCGCGTGTAATCGTCGCGAACATGAGTTTTTAATTGCTACACGACTCCACCGGCGATCCATTTAATTTCCCAGCTGTTATATTATAATGTGTATCGCGTCTCGATGCACTTTTCGTTTACGGTTTCAATTAAAAATAAATCGTTTTAGCAACATTCTGCGGTATAAAGGACCGAGCGTTCGCAATAAATACAATTGACGTAATAGTGTTATGTTGTGCTGAAGATTTTATCCGCGATTAAGCGTGTAATACTCGAGACGCGTACTTATATCATCATGAAAATACTCGACTACGCGTATAATATTATCCGTTTATCGACGAACAGAAGGCAATTCGTTGAGAGTGACGCTTTTCCAAAATTACGTCTTTTATCGTTTATACGATGTAAACGACATAGGATTTTTGGCGTTTTCATTGTTAGGGGTACGGTAGAGATTACACCGCCGCCGCCGCCGCTGGTAATAAAAACGCCCGAAGCCCTTGACATTGTCGTGTCTGAATTGCCTAATCGGAACGCCGGCCAAAGAATCGGTTTTTGGAACGCGCGCGCCCGGCCCGTCACAACGGCCGTGTATATTGTCGATACTTTTTTTTTCTTCTAATTTTCATCAGACAATAATTCAATCGCAATCGTTTTGGGCGGTTTTTTATTTTTATTTAATTGCTTTTGTACAAAAACATTACAGCAAGACAGTTGTTAAACGTTTGAAAAAAAAAATTAATTACATATAACATGGACAATAACTTGAATTAGGAAGCCAGATTTATGGATGAAATTAATAATAATTAGGTGAATAACAACAATAGGAGGGCGAGAGTTAAGAATAGGAGATACGGATCTGGAGAAGGGTAATCTAGAGAGGATAAACGAGAAAAAATTCTGTCAGAGAGTAGGAGCGAGAAGGACAATTAAATAGAATGCGATTGAAGTCACGGAATGCCTCTTCCTGGTGTAGGAGACACAGAGGGGATGAGTTTAAAGAAAGACGGGAGAAATAATGGGGAAGCAGCAGCTGGTTTTGTCCGATACGAAGGCGAAAAAAAGAATCGATAAGCCGTTTGGAAATGTGAAGACCTATAGGGACCATGGATGTGGCGGAACCGAAGGACGAATTGTTCTGCAGTGCCAAGAGGCATAATTATAGGATGGTTCGGGCGGTTATTATTACAATAATTGATATTCATTTTTATGTATAATTGGGTTCGTGTGAATTTCACTCTCTTACAAAACCGCATTTCAACGAAACTCGTTACGGGAGTCGGGGAAAAAATAGTGCACAATATTATTTACAACAAGAAATACGTTTACGTTTCTTATTAAATACAATTTTTTATAATAATTCATAGGTTTTTATATTCCTTATTAAAGGGAAAGAATTCGTTTACCAGTAGTAGAATATAATTATGAATTTTATACAAAAGCGTTGATGTGTTTTTATACGTTATATATATGTGTAGATGCAAACTCTATTTGAATACATATTACTCGTATGTTACTCGAAACTATAGTAATTTTTATTTTTACCTATTAAACGTTTTTTTTTTAGAGTGCGCGTGTATTTTTTACGTGTATGAAATTTAAAAAATAAAAATACATTTAAACGAAACGTTTCCTAAGTAATAATAATAATAATAATAATAATACTGGATTTCACAAAGTTAAATTAAGCGCGTGTAATCGTCGCGAACATGAGTTTTTAATTGCTACACGACTCCACCGGCGATCCATTTAATTTCCCAGCTGTTATATTATAATGTGTATCGCGTCTCGATGCACTTTTCGTTTACGGTTTCAATTAAAAATAAATCGTTTTAGCAACATTCTGCGGTATAAAGGACCGAGCGTTCGCAATAAATACAATTGACGTAATAGTGTTATGTTGTGCTGAAGATTTTTATCCGCGATTAAGCGTGTAATACTCGAGCACGCGTACTTATATCATCATGAAAATACTCGACTACGCGTATAATATTATCCGTTTATCGACGAACAGAAGGCAATTCGTTGAGAGTGACGCTTTTTCCAAAATTACGTCTTTTTATCGTTTATACGATGTAAACGACATAGGATTTTTTGGCGTTTTCATTGTTATCATAATTATATTTTAGAAAATCAATTCGGATTAATTAGATTTATACTGATATTTTTTTGTTTGTTTTGTACGCCATATAATAACTATAAGAACAGGATTATTCATTTATTTTACATCCGACAATTAATCATTTAATCGCTTAAAACTGTCGTGAAATTGATTTCGAAAAACGTAATTAACATAAGCAAGGTAAAGAGTTTTTTTTGACGTTCCCGAAAAATGTGGAAATTTCAAATAAATTCTCCTTTTAACCATCGGTAACATACAATAAGTATTTTATTACCAATGGCACATTTGCATTTCTTAAAATGGAGCTCCCCCGGACGATGTACTTCTTCATTTTTAGAGTCCCTCTTCTGATTTTTCTAAATGAAGCTTTGAGGACAAGGTCTTGTTTTTTTTTTTTTTAAATCGTTTCACGTCGGAAAGAAAACGATATTGAATTGACGTTTTGTAATAGGTTTATCACCCGCGAACAAATCAAAACGGAATGCTTTAGTTTCTGAACATTTATTTTATATTTGCGTTGAACATTTTTCGTTCGATTATTATTTATTTATGCTTATATAATGTCGGATACTGGGGTACAAATGGATAAAGGAAACGGGGACGAAGTGACTAAAACGAGCTCAGAAACACTGTGATCGCATTCGTGCAATTCATCATATATATTTTTTTCTACAGTCCATTTAGGACTTTAGTCGCCTCTGTCACCATTCTCCATCTATCTCTGCCTTCATTCTGTCTACCCATCTCTGTCTGGGCCGGCCTCTTGGCCTTTTTCCCCATTAGTCTTCCAGTGAAAATATTGTTTGCTCTAGACCATTAGATCTCCATATAAATGTCCCACTCATTCTAATCTTTTACTTTTCACTAATAGGTGGTTTTTTTTAATAGTTGATAAATTCCTTAGTTTGTTCGTTTCCTTTATTCTCCATTTTCAATTATATAGGGCCATATTATATTCTACGCAATACTCTCCTTTTAAAAACGTTAATTTTTTTTTTTCGTTTCCTTTAGTTACTGACCAGGTTTCACATCACATCCATAGGATGACCTATCAACGGACGTATGTAACTGGTATATAGGTGTTTTTTAGATTTTCAATTCATTATATAGACACGTTTGAATGCATTATTTGCCGGTTGTATTGTGAAATACGATTTATATGAATATGACGGTGGTACATATGGTGTATGAGAGCCACTCGCTTTACGATGAGTTTATTGAGTATTATTTTAGTCTTTCGAACGCACATTTTCCAACACGCTTTTGCGTCCCTCCATTACGTTTTTCCCGATTCAATCACCGGCTACGTATATTATTATGATATAACACGTATGTTTGGAATGTATTATGTCGTTATCAAAGCTATATAGACTAATATTATTATCGACTGTTTAATTTCAAATGATTTTTTTTTTCATTTATCATTTATATTAAGTGCTTATTAGTTATTATATATTCACTGCAAACCGAGAAAACGTATACTCCGCTCGTGTATAATAATATGCCGGTTACTTTATAATAATTATTTCTTCGATATTTATCGCAAATTATTTATACGTTATGTACTTGGCTAGAATCAAGTGCGTATTTACATATTGCATATTATAGAGGTGTCTGCGGATAAGGAAAAAAACAGTTTGAACCGCGAGGGGTTATTTGAAGTAAATTTTCGCCCTTCTTCAACGAAGTCAATTATGCCCACTGTTTATATATTTATATTTAGCGTGTCGTGCATTCATTATATTTTGTGATGTGACATTGCGTTTATATCATAATACCTATATACATACATATATGTACTTTACGCGTAACATTGAAGCGTGAAAAGGCGTTATAATCATACCGCATTCAATATAGTTTTGATGGATCATTTATCAGTTTTTATAATTATATACGTTTAGTTTTTGAAAAGCATGTACGAATATATTTTTATAATAAAATGTGCTGTCGAGTTTCTTTTTGTTTCACGAAATTGCGGGTGATTAGTACGATTTTTGAAAACAATTTTTTACTGCGGTATATCATCATACGCGTAACATAATAATTATAATAATAATAATCGTGTAATATTAACGTTTTAAATTGCTATTAAAACACCGTATCTATACCGGGAAGAAGTTTAAATTGGATAATTATAATAACGTGTACATAAAGTTTTTCTACACATACATAATATACAGCTGGTATATACGTATAATATACAGTTTTTACGTAAGGTGTATATAAACAGACATAAAAAGTAAATAAGTAAAAATAAATGTTTTCGTATTGCCAATAAAAAGGTAAGTTTTATACATTCTTTTTTTTTTATAACTCGGAGAGGTTTCAACGTAATAAAAATATTTAAAATTATATAGTATTGTGTATATACCGTCCATTTTGAGTTTTATATATACGTATATATTTGAGTAAAATAAAATTATTTTTAGTAATATTTCAATAACAAATTGTAATTGTTTTGACGAGTAAAGAAAAAATTCGTTTATATATAACTACTGTTTTGCCGCGCGTATAAAACGATTGTTAAAAAACATTGTCGTACCTACAGTTGTTCGGCTCTAATTTTTATTATATTAAAATTATTTTACGAGAGATAGCGGAATAATTCTGTTTTGTTTTATTATTTTATATATATATATATATAAATATAAATTTAGTAAAACGTAATCCAACGACGATTAAAATTAAAAACAATTTCATGTATTTTTAGAATAAAAAAAGAAAATATATTTACTGCAAATTAATAACGGCTTTTTGTAAATTATTAAAGACGAGATTGTGTATTATATTTTCTTTTTCACATAGAAAAGTTGCGTTGTTATAAAAACAGTTAAAAATATTTAGATAACTGTTGTTATTATTATTTTTTTTTGTAGTTTTTCGAATAAATATTTAATGATATACGTGTTTTACGCGTGATAATTGTTATTTTTTTCCGATCGTTAAAAAAAAACTGAGTCCAATTCGAAATAAAATTAATAATGGCCAAGTTAAAGTGTGGAATGCCGTGTCCAAAATAAATCTAAGACGAGATTGTGTATTACATATATATATATTTTTTTTTTTGAGAAAAACTGCGGTATTATGAAAAAAAGTTAAAACGTTAAAAATATAGGTCCCTAACTGTTGTGTGTTTTTTTTTGTAGTTTTTCGAATAAATATTTAACAATATGACGTGTGTTTTAAGCGCAAAAATTGTTATTATTATTTTTCGATCGTTTAAAAAACAGAGACGAATTCGAAGATAAAATTAATAATGGCCAAATTAAAGTGTGGAATGTTGTGTCGAAAATAATTGAAGCAAAATCTAAGTATAAAGCCCGGTCATGTATCGTAATCATCGATTATATATAATACGTGCGCAGAACCCCTTTGAAATTGAACCGATGCGATCTGACCGGCAGCTGCTACGCGTGTATAGTGCGACTTAAAGGACGCACCGTCTAGACGACGGCGAGCGCTATTGTATTTGTAAAGGAAACCGCGTCTAGACGATGATGAAATTTATACGTTCAAAGGAAATATTGTAGAAATTTTTGGAAGACTATCGGCGAAGGACTTGTCGAAGAACATATCCTTAACGATACGACGAGACGCTGCTGAACCGACTTGCCGTTCGCAACGAGAGACTACATATCGAAATCATGGCAAACGCCGGATCGTTAAAAAAAAAAAATCGAAAAAACTTATAACGCGTTTCAACGGGTTCGAATTATTTTTGCAAACTGTACTCTAATAAAAAAAAAAAAACATATTTCGTGGGAATTTATTATTTCGCAGTTTTCGTAGTTTTCGAAGTGTTAGACTTTTTTTTTTTTTACTTAGTAATTTATGAATTATATTTGTGGGAGTACGAAAAACAATTCGCCTTTGATTCAAACGTTTTAAAGTATTTTTTTCTATTTATTTTTTTTTAATTTTTAGTTTATACAAATAATGCTGTTTGAGATTTTTTAAATTATTATATAATTGATGGAATATAAAATCGTATTAAGTAACATTTTTCATAATTACATGATATTTTATACAGTACGTTTTATACAATTATTACACGTATCGGTGCATAGGTTTTCACGAAGTATCTCCAAAAACATTGTTTAGAGGGTTGTGAGCTACCCGGTCATCAAATGTCTATATTTAGAAACGAAATCGAATCGCAAGAAGTGTATCATTCGCGTGTTTCCGTCACTGTTGTTATAATACGTATTACATTATTTATATCTAAAATGCCATCGCGTATACGCGACGTTCGTTTATTTACCTAGTATTTATGGT
Source organism: Slavum lentiscoides (assembly GCA_032441835.1). Classification (NCBI taxonomy): domain Eukaryota; kingdom Metazoa; phylum Arthropoda; class Insecta; order Hemiptera; family Aphididae; genus Slavum; species Slavum lentiscoides. The sequence continues at coordinate 15,716,586 of CM063708.1, forward strand.
AATAATTATAATTATTATAGTTATTCTAATTTGTACAAAATAATCAATTAATAATAAGCAAAATAAGTGTAAATTCTTAATCGTGGCGTAAAATCGTGCGCGCCAGTTAAAAGTGTAGTACACGAAATTGGGATAACGTGTTGTATAAAATGTGTAATGTATTATACGAAGGTCTTAATAGTTTAATTAATCGAATTTTCATTTTTAAATTGATCCAAAACGGTATATTGGATAAGAAAAATGATTTTTTGTGCATTCTAGTATGCTCAACGTTTATTATACCGTTGATTTCTATAATTTTACTTGTGTATACTTAAATAAATAAATTTATAAGTGTCATTTTTATCAAATTTAATCTCAATACGTGGTTAATCTAATTTGAAGTAAGTTGTGCGTGCGGAAAAAAAAACTAGAGTAAAGATAATATTTTTATTATACCTATAAGAAATAGAAAAAACGTCTTCTTCTTCTTCTTCCTCGCTTCTATCCCAGCTATTTGCGGGACGACCATCTTTGTCTTAAAAGAAGTAAAAAAACCATAACGCTGAAATATAAAGACATGTATGGAAGACCAAACGTCTTGTCATGCAGATTACTAATAGAATAAATCTAGATATAAGAAAGAAATGATTAAAGATCGGTGTAGGAAATGTATTGCATCCTTGAAATGTTCAAGATCTCATGTACCGAAAGAGTTGCAAACGAAGAGGTATTGGACGGGATAAAGAAGGAACCACATTATTATGGTAAAGTATTCAAGCCAGAATAAATAAGATAATAGTGCATTTATGTTTTAATTAATGGTTATTATATAAACGATAGTTGAAGGACAATGATTTTTATAAACATTAATTTATAAAAATTATAAAAACGAACCAATAAAATATTATATTAATATACATACATACATAATAGATATAGTGTTCTATCTATATTTTTTTTGAACAAAATATTTTTTTCTACAATTTACTACATAAAAACATGTTTTTGACAATCTTTATTTAAAAAAAAAATTCAACTAATTACACGCTGTAAGATGTTTACTGCGCATTTAAGGTAGATTAGGTTGGAAGATATGAAAATATTTTTTAATAAAAAAAATTAATTATCAATTAATATATTTAAAAACATATTATTTCTATTTTAAGGATAATATTTTAAGTAATATATGTAATTGATATTTATGTTTATTGTATATTTTCTACTAAATATTCGATGAATGATTACATGTCTAAATTGTTCTATTATAAATTATAATAATATAAATAAATCGATAAATAGACTTACGTTTTGTTTACCTATACCAGAACAATTTCTTTACGTATACATAAAAAAGAGATTTTTTTTTTAATTTTCGAGTATTTTTACAATTTTTGAGCAATAAATCGCCAATTGTCCAAAGTGGTATATTTACACATTTATATATGATTGAAAATTGAGAAAGCTATAAATTAGACTGCAGTATATATATAAAATTCAATTCCAAAAATATTTAAAAAATAATATACTACTTACAAAATATGATATAAAAAAACAATGCTAATAAAATAGTTTTTGATTTTTATGAAAACATTGTGTATAGGTCAAACGAATTCATCACAATGTATTGGAAAAACATTTTTTTCTTTAAAAATTTTTAATTTACAAGGATAAAATTAAGAAAACAATACCTAAAATTTCCTATTTAAACAGTTTTTTGAACGCGTTCTGGGCCATGATAAACGCTGTCGTTTACATCATAATATATTATATTATACTATTTATAACTAATAAATAAAAATAAAAGTATCGTTTAAACGGCATAAAAATGATATTGTAATAAACTGGCATTACACACACACACACACAATGTCACGTATATATTTAACGTGTCGCTATTACGCAAAAAAAAAAAAACTTTTTTGTATTTTAAATGTGAGTATGTAGTATATATATAAATATATTCGATCAGATACGTTTTTCAATACTAATTATAAAGTTTTTTTGAATAAAAATATGCGTATCTATGTATACGCATGTGCGAAATTCACAGCCCTTGGGATATTCGTATGACATTATACGATTCAAATTTTAAAATATTCTTAATATAGACAATTCGCCTTACAAGGAATATTTTATTGTATGTATATGTATGCGACAACAGTGAATATAAAATCATTGATATTAAATTGACATTATTATAGTATTATTATGTTTGCAACCTTCGAATTTTTATGATTATATACTGTTCAGATGAATATATTATACGCTTTATATACCTATATTTTATATATGTATACACACACATGGCGAAAACCGATATCGGTTTGTTTGTGTAATTTTCGTGTCTATTATATTATATTGTCTTCGATAAAGTTTCGGATAAGAAACGTCTGAAAACGTTTTGTGATAGTGAAAATACTCGAGTCCGACGAATCAAACGTATTAATGAGTGTATTTAATCTCGTAACACTCTACGAGTACGCGTACCAAAACAAACGTTTTCGAATTATGTTTTTTAACGTATAAAAAAATTCGAATTTGGCGTTGTAATTAAAAAAAAAAGATATATTAATATGAAATTAAATGTTTGTATAATAGCCGTTTTACTGGCCTGGTATTCTACTCGTTTTAAAACGAAATGAAATTCGAATTGAACGGAAATTTTCCGAGTTAGACAGCGAGCCGGTTAAGTTATTTTCACGTCAGCACAAAAGAAAAACACAGCCATATCGCACTTGCAATTGTTCATAGCATTTTATCAAAACGTCAAGTTTTTATTAATTTTAAACGGTACTCGAATCTACAATTTATTGCTCTATACCCGCCGCATTTAACAATTCTAAGGCGAAATAATATTTTAAATACGTAGAGTTTTTTTTTGAAATTTTAAAAAGGTGCGCAAAGCGGTACATATCGTAACGTGTAATATTATAATAATCGTTTGTTAAATTCATTTAAGGCAGTAAATCATAAATATATATTATAATATTAGTTTTCAATCAAGAGCAACGTTAAAATCATTGTATCGTTACGGCGAAAGACGATTTTGGACGGCAAGCTATTTATATATACGATATATAATACGTGTATATCTATATGCGTATATATTACGTAGTGTTTGTTTAGGATGTTTCTAATTGGAGTTGTAAAAAATATATATACATATATATATAAATATTTACGTAATACAACTCAAATACATATATATTTTGTTAACACGAAAATAAGTAGATATTAACACAGGATGTGACCCAGTTCTTCGACAATATAATATACAAATTAATATAATATTTTATACACCCTACGTATATATTTTAGTGTATATATTTGTTCATATAAAACATATCGGTCTGACATTATTTAAATATAACGTGTGTATATAAAATAAGGTGATATATAGTATATGTATGGAAATGTATATTAATTTATTAATAACACTGTAGCAGCAATACCACGAAGATATTATTATGTCCCTCGTAAAACGTATTTATTTGCTTATAGTAATATTTATTATGCACGCGATCATTCGTTATTTGGTCCTGATCTCGAAGTGATCTCTGAATTGAAGAGGGAGGGGGCTCCGTGCAACGATTTCCGCGGACAAGTCCGTTTTTTTTTTGGAATTATTCGAGAGACAAATTAAAAACGTAAATTCGTATTTTCGGATACAAAAAAAAAGTGTCTTTGAATACGTGCAAATCGTTTAGTTTATTTGAATTTTAATTAAATCTTTCGGCTCTAAAGGTTGAATCGAAGTTTGAAACGTGTATGGACTCGACTGGTTTTTCGCTTATAAGTCGTATTAAAATGTCTTTAAGTCTTTTTTCATATTATTTTCATTATTATAATCACAACAATATTTTAGTTTTAAATTCTCTCGTTTAAAAACAATAAAAACGTTAAACTAAAAAAAAAAAATGTATGACCAAAAATTCAGCGCGAAATCCAAAACAAGTCCGTTATCTATTATCGCTCGTAGTATTTTAGATCAGACAAGTCCATTTATAACTCGCAATTACTCCGTAAACAATAATCGGACTCGTCTCGTTCTTGAGCAATAAAAAAAAAAACTCCACTTAGAAACTGTCAAAGTGCGATTCTATGCGAAAAGTGGACTTGTCTGTTACACAGAGCCCATTCAACTGTTCGTCACAGCTGACCGATGTATTACGATTTTTGTTTTCTTTCCACAAATGACGTTTTGAATATCTGAAAAAATATACGCCGTATTATAATATTTATTTTACGTATATGTGCGAGCTCGCACTTCACAAGGTTATTACACATATACAGTGTTGTCGTTAATATTAATGCATTTCCATGTCCATATTCTACACGCAACTCCCTTGTACATTACTAGATAATATTATGTAGATTTCAAATTGAGTATAAAAATCCGTTTCAAGTCTCGTATACGTATTTTTATAAGTTCCAGTATACGCTGAGGTCGCGTATTCGACGGAGTTGTTGATATTAAAAAAAAATTATTGTATATCGTGATCTTATTTTATTTTTTTTGATATTTTTTTTTACAAAAATAAGTTCTTAAATATTACTACTACTGCAGTAATATTGCGGCGAGAAATATTCGAAATAGGAAATAAAAAAAAATTTCCGTAGTTAAGTGGATTTCGACGAGACATATATTCGTCCGTTTCAAATTCGCAACTTTTTTTTCGAAATTTCGTTTAAAAAATTTAATCAATACGCCTCAACAGTAAAAAAAAAAAAACAATAGAATATTCTTACCTCCGTTTTAAAACATAAAACTACGGGTTTTTTCAGTACGAATATCGATTAATAAAAAATGATTCTATTAAATCGCGCGCGTACGTTGTCGTCGCGATACACAAAAAAAAAAAATAACTTGCAATTGTTTATGTTCGTAGACCAGTATATTATTGTTACGGCGAATAAAGTTCTACACGCGCCGTATTGAATTTCGAGTAAAACCCGTTCGAATTTGCAGAATTAATTAAAACATAATGTATATATATATAATGAGAAATCTATACAAATTATTGTACATTTATATATATATATACCGAGATTATAAATATTGTGATGTAGCGTAATATCGCGATGTAAACATAACGAATATATATATATATATATATTTTTTACGTTTATTGCGCAGGCGAGAAAATAATAAATATATTATCTGTCTTTAAAATTCCTGCAAATTCCTAAAAACGCAGATACTTTGGTGAAAAAAATTCGATATTACAATTATTCCGTATATTATTTAATATAACAATACGTATAACGAACGTTATTTTTATATATTTCGAAATGCGTCTCAAGTTTCAGACGTGTTTATTTTATTTGTATTTTTTCGTATACTTTACATATACACGTACTTTCTTATTAATTGTATTATTTATCTTTCTTTTTATCCCGCAAACCGCTGCAATATTCAGATAAATATGACTGATTTATTATTATTCCGACACGCCCGATCTCAGCGTATTGAAATATATATATAGATACACCGCGCATAATTTCCACTCTGAGGAGTCTCTTCATATTCTGCAATGGCGTGGAATTTTGTAATAAATTATTCCTAGTGAAAATAGTTTCGTATCCGAAAACGTTTGTGAATTCGCGAAATCGGAGACACAGTATTTTATGCATTAATACACGCATTATGTTTTTAAGTACAATATACGCGGAATTGAACGGCGACGAAGCGGATTTTAAACCGCGGTAAAAGAATATGGCGAAGACTTTCAATATAATACAATCACAACGAACCCAGGAACTTTTTTATTTGGGCTAGGATTTGTGTGTAACAAAACAAATCGTGAAATGTGCATTTTATTGGGGAAAATATGCAGAAAAAAAAATTTTTTTTTTTTACGTCGATATCTGCAAAAACTAATTGAAAAAACGGTAATTACCTAACAGTTATTTTTTTATTTAAAATTATAAGATATTAATTTATTATTACGTTAAATATTAAACGCCATTCGCGTTGCTTTAAATTTCCAAACACGAACGAACGGCGATTGGAACGAAGAATATGGATTTGTATTGATTTCAGTTCACGTCGCACGAAGTTACTGGAGCGTATATTTAAACGACGCGGTTTGGTAATTTTTTCGGCATTAATATATTTTCGACGAATGGAGATATAATAAAAACATTTATCGAATAAATACCGTTTGAAATTCGTTAGATTTTCAAAAACTCTAAATACGCAATTATATGGATTATGTTCAAAATAAGCAAGAAAAAACAAAATTGTTCTATTTAATCGAGAATAAGCCGAATCGCGGACATACTTGACAGACAGTCTATTCGGACAAAAGGAAAAAACACGTAAATGCATATAAATCCTGGTCTAATTATTATTGTCAATGAAATCGATTGTTTTTGACTAGCCACGGCAATACAAATGTGGCGCAATTTATATTAATTATACATTTTTTTTTTTTTGCGTGGTCTTTTCATATTATTTTGATGGAAAATAATAATAATATAATTTCGATTTGACGCGAGTCTTTCGATTGTTTCGTTTGGAGTTTGACATGTGAAATGTTGTTTTCGCATTCTTCGAAGAATCGTATCGGTTTTACAAATGATTTGTAATGGTTTTCTTATGCACCTATTAAGCGTGTGAACTATTTTTCGTATGACTTTTACATTACCTTCTCCTGTACTTTTCGATACTTTTATTTGAAAAGGTTTTCCATTTTCACAATGTGTTTCTTTTTTGAGCGCGCGAGGAAAAAGTACAGGAAAACGGGGAGAAAAAACTAGTAAAATTATTTGCCGACACGTCCGTTTCGGACATTTTTATTATTAGAGCTCGATACAAAGACGTATGATAGTTAAACAATTTTTAAAAAAAAATCGTTTGTCGTAAATTTTTTTTTTTAGTGTTCGAAATTTGTTTTTTGATAAACTACAAAAAAAAAAAAAATTAGGTTAGTAATGTATCGCACGATGCTGCTCTCATTGCAGCTGTCGGTTAAAATGTATGTTTTTGATAATGTGTAGGACAACTAGTTGATTTTAACCGACTATAGAATTTTATATATGTATATACATATATTTCGTTTCAAACACAATAATAGTTATTTTATTATTGTTATTATTTCAATCGTTAAACATATCACATGCGATTGAACTGACAAGACGAATTTCTTCGAATGAACGCGGCGCGCGTGCAGTGTGTTTAAAATTAAATTTTCTATCGTAATCAACTGAAATAGTTATATTATATTAAATAAAAAAAAAAAAACCGATAACGATTATCGCGTTAATCGCGAATAGAAAGTCAATCGTGAACTATCCATCATTATCTGCTGTCGCGCAGACTGACTATACAACACGCGCGCAAGACTACCGAAATTTTTTATAATATATATTTTTTTTTTCCACATAGATTTCGTAATATATTTATGTATACCTCGGCTATACCGCGTACTTATATTCGCGAGAAAATAAAGAACAAACAATTCTCGTTATCAAAACTATATGGTATTGTATATCATAATACGTATACACGCGCGTCAACACGTATAATAATCTTATTAGACTTAATAGTATCAGTGTCGCGTGCGAAAAAAAAAATTTTATTTGATCGGCGTGTATTCGTATATACGGATTTTTTAACATCGTTTTTTTTCTTCTGTAAATCAAAATTTTTTTGTAGAACGAAAAAAAAAGAGACTGAAAACGCATAATCCCTCCGCCCGCCCCCACGGTATTTTCTGCGTTATCGATTATCGAGAGCGATGAAAATCATTTCTATAAAAGATTTTTTTGACATTTATTTATTAAAACCCGTTGTGCACGCGACGCGCGCATATGAACTTCAAACGTTTTGCCGACTAAGAACAAATATCGAAACGAGCGGTAAAAAAAAAAAAATTAATTTTAATACTTCTATATAATATTGTATATTTTTTTTATTTTTCATAAATACTCTTTGGCTCGCGGTTGTGTATATTCGCATTTGCGTGTAAATTTCGATATTTGCGAGTGTCGGTTTGCAGTTTTTATTTATTTCGCGTACCATCTAGTTGTTTTAATTATTTAATTTTTTTTTTTTTATACTTACTATTTTATTACAAACAAATGCGCCGATATTTTCATTTACATTTTTTATGAAACGAACGCCTCGAACGTATACTGTCGTAATAATCATACGCGTATACCTTATTGAAAACGGTTTAGCTGATACAGCTGTTGGTTGCGGTTCGATATGCGTATAAATACGTTTTTTTTATTATTATTATGGATTGAATTTCGAATCGATTTTTCGCACACTAGGTCAGTCGGGTCATCTTTTGTGTTACGTAATATGTGTAAATTATGTGCTATATTATTACCTATATATAAGTATCAAAAAATAAATAAATCCGTTAAAGTATGTAAAATAATGGACAAATGCAGTTTTTTTTTCTAATCGAATATCAAAAACATTAGTATAAAAAAAAAAAAAAAGAAAAAATTATAAAACAATATTGATAATAATAAAAACCAAACCGGTCAAAAATAAAGAGAAAAACGTGTTTTTTTCCCCGTTTTGTTGGAATTTCATTTCGCATAATCGTTAAAAAAAAAACTCCGAGTACAGTATGTCATCTTATATAATAGATACATTTTGTATACGTATAAATATTGCGCACAAAACGGGTTGGAATTTCACTTTAAAATCATAAATACGTAATTTTTATGCGCGTTTGTGTCTTCGATCTCGCGTACAGTGTTCTTCAATACCCGTCTCAGAACTGTTTACAACAATTATTATCGTACGTAACGAGTTCGAAGGCTTATGTCCACGCGCCCGACAAACGGATAAATGTCGTACAAGAATAATATATTAAATAAATTACCTTTTCTAAAACGACTGTATTAAGACGACTGTATACTTAAGTATGATAAGATGACTGGCGATTGGTGGTGCGTTTTTATACGTTGTAGAATGTCCAAGGAATTTAAATCCTACTGGATACTTAAATAGTATCGTGTACTGTTCTAACATGACGTGGATTCTAAGCTTATACTCGGAGAGTAGTGGTGTGCAACCGACCACATACAGGTTACATATAACCTAAACGCTGTTACGTGGAAATAAATCTGAAACCTTTGTGTAATTTAGACCACAGCGGACTTTAATGGACTTGTGAACTCCGGGTTTGTCGTTATCGACTTACTCGCTCGAATCCCTTTAATTTTTTCCTTAACATTGCGAATTTGCGAACGGTATGAGAAAACGGGCAATAATACGGAAACAAACGTATATTTAATATAAAATTTACGATATTTATTTGATTTTTTTAAATACTATATTGTACGTCATTCAACTGTTGTGTTGATCGAGGCTTGTTTGACGTGTTAATGAGATTAATTTTATGTATAATATTGCATTTGATCTGATAATTTCACTATTTTCGGGATGTACGACGAGAAAAGTAGTCAACTCATTAGTTATCTTCGGTATGCACGTCAGTCAAACGTTATCGGTATTTACTCTTTGGTTTGGAGTGAACAATGATGGTTATACATGATGTTCAAGGGGGTGGGGGCGATAATGGAGCCAAGCCCTCTGCCAACGAAATGTCCACATCGACGAGTAATAACCAAGAAGAAAGATTTATTAATACACCGAGACGAAATGCAGATGTAGAAAAAAGAAGAACAACGTGCATGGAACGTAAGTGAAATAACAATAAAACGAGAAAAGAAAGAAGTCGCCAGATAGCACTACGACACAACATAGAGGGTGTGGCAGAATTGCGCATATAAATAGCGGTCAGTCTCGAACACACACACCGAAGTCAGACGCGAACGACGCTGTTCACATCTGACCGCCGTGTCTACACTGAGCGATCCGATGGTTTCGGACCGCTATTTATATGCGCCTTTCTGCCACGCCCTCTATGTTGTGTCGTAGCGCTATCTGGTGACTACTTTCTCTTCCCGTTTTATTACGGTCGGCTGACTCACTATGTAGGTATTTGCGGGTGTTTAGTTCGACGCTGACCGAGCGACCAATCGTACGCGCATATGTAATCTGTATTATTTATTATTATTATTATTAATATAATATTATTTCGCGTATTTTAATGAAATGAAATGAACATAAGGATTCATCTTTCCTCGTTGTACACTCGTTTACAAGTTTACTCGTTTACTCACATTTACACGTTTACTCGTTTACACTGTACACGACCGACCGAATTTGTCATCAGTAGTCATTTGTCGCGATATTTTAATGAGACGAAAAAAATTAAAAAATCGTAGAATTCCATTCGCGCGTATAATAAGTAATAACGTATAGGAATATACAAAAAAAAAAAGTGTCATTTAACCCGTGAAATACTTTATAAATCGTTCAAACCGCCGAGTACGATATAACTTATAGGTAATATACATCGTGCAGCGTATATACCTATAATGCATATATGGGAAATTGTTGATCGATTACAAATCGAATAAAATATAGTTATTTATCCGGTAAACACGGCGTGCATTTTTTCGTGCACGCGGTCTACGCGCGACGCGAGATAAAGCAATAAAAAGGATCGGGTTTTTTTTTTTAAGAAAAATATATATATATAAAAAAAATGTTTATCCGTCGAAATTTTTTTTTATCACACACACACATGTACGACGGTGTGCATTTTAATGTTGTCTAGAATTTTAATTTGCACTTTTACGTGCACACCACCGTAAATTATTATCGCTCGTCGCCATACGTGTATTATAAATAATATCTCGGTAAAAGTTGCGCGGCGCGGTCGATCAACCGAGTATATTGCAGGCAAATATATATATATATATATATATTATAATTATTATATAAATTTAAACGATTATTATAAAAAAGTACGAATAATATTTCATATATTAATATTAATATACGAATTATATTATGTGTGTACGCGAGTCGCTAACTATAGAGAGTAGAGACACGTAATCGTTTTGAAACCGTGCAGTCACAGGAAAAATAAAGTACTCTTTAGACGGTGATTTTTTTTTTAATGATAAAACACCGGCTGTTCAGGATCTCTGGACTGCAATGTTTCAACGGGAACTTCGTGTCGACGCAGTTTTCGAAATATCATTCAGAAAAAAATATTTGAAGAGATTTACTTCGCTTATACAGTCGAACAATCCAATGATTGCAGGTTTGCTGCATTTTCTTGCATGTTTCTCTGCCACTGGCCTTCATCTTCAATTCTTGATTCGTTCCCGAGGAAAATTCTACAAAATAAAAAATCTTATACTTTAATCTACACACGGCCAAGTCTTTAAAAATTACATTTAAAAAAAAAAAAAAACTTTATTCATACTTAGATTTGATAAGAAATAGAATGGTTTTTATCCTCGGTTTCTTTATGTGTAAGAACTCGAAAGAATTAAATATATATATATATATAGACTAATTTAACTATATATAATTCGTTGTATAATCTACAGTAAAAAATAGTATCAACGAAAAAAAAACCATCAAATTTATTTTTGAACTATTACTCTGTGTTTTTAAAAAATGTTTCGAATGTTTCGAGGAAAAAAACAAGGAAATTTCTTAAACGAAAGGGAAAAATTGTGTATAGTCATTACGCGTATAGTTATTATATGCTATGGAAGTAAATATTATATACAAATATTTAACTATTAATATACGACCTAGCCACGTGATCAAACATGACGTATCGTATAATTTTTATCTTATTAAAAATTTTAAAATACAATTCATGTATACAGTTTCTTGTGTATTTTGAATTTTGGAAATTTTCTTTATATCAGTGTTCATATGTGGTGCACGCTCGTCATCGTCCGTTCGAATAAATTAACATTTATGCGTAAAAAAAAAATCTTTTTTTTTCTTCGTTTTAAACTTTTCTTATTAAATATTTGTTTATTGAATTGTATTGTCGTATAGAAAGAAAAAAAACGAAATAAACGCGGAAAAAATGTTTGCGTATTTGAAATATATATTAAATATTACATATTGCAGTGTATACACACACGAAGGAATTAAGTTTTTTAGCTATACAATAACAGCACAATAGTAATTTATTTATAAACATTTTCGAATACACTATTTCTTCGCGTGTGTTTATATAATATTGTTTATTCTTAATTTTTTTTTTTTGCGAGGTAAGAGAGGATTAACACAATTTATTGTACACGTACAATAAGTTTTCAACACGTAATTAAAATCACTGTATTTTAAATTATCTATGAAAATGTTTAGGTCATTAAAGCATTTGTTTTTTTTTTTTTTGGTCATTTTTGTACTTTTTTTTTAGGTCATCGACGTTTTATCTATGATAGATTTCATATGAAAACGCGATGTAACAGGAGAACACCGTACGATCAAAAATGAAGCTTGAAACGGCAAAAAAAAACTGCAGTTTTAAATTTTTTTTTTTTATATATCACGAGAGGAGGTTTAAACTCGACCGATCGCCCATCTTCTCACGAAAACGCCACCGGTTTCTGCGTGGTGGTCCATTTTCATATTTACTGTTCACGAACAATATACCGTACGCGCTACAATATAAACGAATTGATTGATTGTAAAATTAGAAAAAAAAAAACAATAATTCGAACTGACGACGACGATGAACAACCGCGGCACAATAACTACAGTATTAATAAGCGAAATTATTGCGAAATACAACATCGTACCCGGTGAAATATGTGTCAAACGTCTTAAATATATATATATATATATAACGTCCGTTATATATTGGGAGTTTGAGTCGGGTGCCCTAAAAATGTACATGTATATGTGGACCATCGGTAAATCGGTGGCATACATAAAATATATTATCGGCACCTATATTTACCCTTGTGGCTTGTGATTCGCAGCGATACTGTACCAGAGATATCTGACAGACGACGTGCCAAAAACCGCGAGTATTATTAGCATCATATCACAATATATAATGTACCACAACACTGGCTGATCCTCTCTGCCCCGGTCACTGCGCGCGCGTTTAGTCGAACGTTTCAAGTTCAAAGAGTTTTTTTTTTTTTTACTACAGACGCGAAATCCGAATATCAGCATCCCCGAGATTCACGAATGTCATCGACGATAATTAATCGGTATATTTTGAGTTTCGATTTTATTAGACTCTTTTTTTTTTTTTTAATGAAACAGAAAAGGATCCTCTCACGCGTGTACGAATACGAGATATAATTGAAACGTAATTTTTATTTTTAATAATTAAATAAAAACGAAAAAAAATTAATGATAAATAAAAGGACGCGCGAAAGAAATAGAGAAAAAAAATTTATTAAATTAATACTCGTAAATAATAAATTCTGTTTTACGATACAGCTCTGTGGGGCTCGATTGTATTTATTCAAGTAAATATTAATTTTTTCTCGTTTTCCTGATAATACATGACGTGTATGTGTAAAATGTTTTTTTAAAAATATACCAATAGCGACCCCCCCCCCTTCCGTACGCTGTGCAGGATGTCGGTTCGAGTAAAGTTAATAATACTTAGATATATTGTTTTTAGTTATATGAAATCGTTAGAAAAAAAAAATCTACCGATATTTTTTTGTAAATTCAAACTTAAATAATAAATTACGATTAGGACGCGGATTTTATAGCGATAAAAAAAAAATGCTCCGAAAATAAAATCTGCGCTAGAGGTGTTATTGTTTTTTTATTATCGTCAAAGAAAAGAGGGTAAATTTTGTGTTAAATTGGGATGAGCATATTCTTGAAGTTAAATTTTGCAGGTTTGCTTTTTGTAGTATTGATTTTCTTGAGACGAGGGGACAAACACAATATCACTAGATATTTGTTTGCGTATAATTAAGTTTTCAACGTTATATACCTTTGAAAATTGCGTTGTATGCGATTAAAACGCTTGGCGAGGATGTCGAATTAAACTTTTGCGATTATCTGCCAATAATGTTTTTAAAACTAGCGTTCGACAGACGTATTAGAAAACAGCGCGTACACGCTTATGACGAACGATTTTTTTTATAAATGGTACTGTTGAAATATTATACGTCCATATTATTAATCAGTTTTCACCGCCATAGACGTACAACAACGAAAACGCGTATATCATGTTAAATTTTACAGCAGTTCGTTTTGCGATCTGTTTATCTGTTTTTTCGTAACGAGAAATAATAAGTAGAAATATTAGAAGAAAAAAAAACAATAGGTAGATACCGACTACGAGGATGCGATTTTCTACTGGAAAACGACGGCATCATTCTTTCGGAATCAAAAGTGTCCTAGCGGCGCGTATCTGTTCGTGCTACAAAAACCCGAAATCAATTCATTATTTTACAACATTTGAGTTCTGTTATACGTTCACAAATCATATTTATAATAAATAAGTAGTATTTTATTATTATTTTTTAGATTTTGAGCGGACCGAGGAATCAATTGGTTTTAAAAAGCTGTGTTTTTTTTTATGTCTGTACCCGAAAATTCTACCAGAAGGAGTGCTCCGATCTTTACAGTCACAGTTTGTTCCCGACAGCAAATCGCATCTTGTTGGTACTCTTTATAGAGAGGTCATTTTTCGATTTTTTCAAAATCCGTAGGAATATAACTAAAAAATTACATAAAAACGGTAAAAACGAGTTTTCGTCAAAATCGATTATTATCGTTGTTTCTTCGTAATTTTGAAACTAATGGGTATAAATATCCATTTAATATGGAACTGTTTATTATATTAAGGGGAAAAAAAATAGTCAAAAACTTTTTTTAAATTTTGGACTGTTTATAGCAATTATAGGTTTTGAGGTATTTAATTAAAAAAAAAAAAAGAGATAGTTTTTGTTATATATCTGAAATATTACACCGAAGCTCCGCTCAGTATCGTTTTATCGAATGCAACGATTTATCGCACTGCTTTCAAATTTCTATATAGTGATAACAATACACTCTTAAAACCTTTATCCGAGTTATTCACTTAAGCGACATTCACAAACACCCCACGGCTCGTGACCTTTTTAAACTTTAGTCTCTACATAATACGTAGTATGACGTGAATTTCAAAACAAAATTTCGAAAATTTTTTTTTATACACAAATCGTATTCTCCACGGTCATTTTTGAGGCTCTCCGTGTCCACGGCCTCGCCTTGCCACTAAGCTATACTGCCCAGAGAGAGAGAGAGTTATGATTTTTTTTTTTTTGTAAATAAAACAAATAGAAATTCTGGTAATGACGAAAAATATCGATTAAAAAAAAGCGAGCCGCGGGCGGCGGTGTCGCTATTAAGTGAATTTGATTTTGCCCGTTTTTTTTTTATTAAGATAATTTATCTGCGACGCGTTAAAATGTACTGTCCATTCGGGTATATAAAAAAATGAACTCACCGATATACTATACTGAAAATGTTCATTGCTCGGAGTACGTCTTTCAGTCGAGAAATTCGTGCAAAGAAACATCAGTCGTAAAACCTGCACTTTCTCACTATTCGCGTTTCGCTTAGAATCTAAAAAAAAAAAAAAAAACGGTGAACGAGGGATCTCACGAATAATCGACGGATTTTAGGGGGGTGGGAACGAATTTCTCTTCACGGCCTGCAGGGCACTTTTGACTTTTATAAAAAACAAAATATATATTTTTTTTACCGACGAAAACGTATTTTTCCCCCCTCTCTGGCGATCCGTATCGGACCCGATACAACGCGTTATTATGATAATTATATAATATTAAATACAATATCGCGAAGTCGTCGACTTTTCGTTGCGATATCACGTACTGCACATTATTAATAATAATATACGATTACTTAACGCGCAGACAGTAGACAAATAAACACGCGCGTGGCGCACAGATTATGGCGCTTAATCGGACACGTCGAGTACAATACATTATATTCGTGTCTCCGTCACCGATAGTGACGGTAACGAGCACGTATATATTATAGTGATATAACCGTAAGTCCTCACAACTTACTACACGAATCGTATAGCGACGAAATCATTTTATTTCATTTAGAAAATTAATTTATTATTATTTGATCCCGAGCGAATATAATTATTGGTTTTACAGCGATTTTCATTTTTTTTTTTATTATTTTCCGCGTACAAATTATCGCGTAGATCTCGTCTACACGTTGTTCGGCAGCAAATCCTATAGTCGGTTACTTAATTATTTTAGAAACGTTTTTCCATTTTCTCGGTACACAGTTTCCGTATGCAGTGTACATAGGCGCAAATATGAAATTTCAATGGAAAGGGGAGGCTACCGTTCTCTTTAATCAAAAATTACAAGTCGGGCCTTTGTCCGCAATACCTTTAAATCAGGCAACACGCGAAGCAATTCCTTATGGCCCCCGCACGAAGACGTTAAATTTGAAAAAAATTGTTTCATCAATATAAATGTACGATATTTATGAGATTTTTTTCTAAAATTTAATCTAACCTCCCACATTAGTCTACGTTTTTTTTTTTTTAATTACATTTTTTTCTAAAACCGAATTTTTAGAGTAGAAAACTACTCGGTAACTCGTGTTTTTTCACTCGTATATTATACATGGTAAATTAACACTGATGTGAACTCATATTATGAATTGAATAATAATAAAATTATTTGTATTATAACGCATATGTAAAATTTGTTTTTTTTTTTATTCTATTAACGTGGCTCTCGATGCGGATATATGAAAAAAATTATGGCCCACGCGGTTAAAAAGATTGCCGACCCCTGCGTTTTAAATGATACAATATAGTCTTTGTATTAATCACTGGGCTGTAATCTTGCAAGAAAAAAGCTTAATTAAATTAAATTATTTAAACAATTTTTTCTTTACAAAAATTATATTAACACGGCAATAAATCCGGCGGAGAGGGCTTAATTCTCATCGAGTGGGCTTAGCTGTCCTAATAAACTTCGCCTCTATTCGCGGCTATGACGGTTTAGCTCACACCGACTACGCTAATCGGAAGAAAAACTATTTTCTCGATAGTTTTTATTTTTTTTAAATTTTATGACTACTTATTATAAATTAGAAAAAAAAATTTGAAAAGAATCCTGGCCGATATTAATAGTAATAAAACGTAACGCGTAGTGTATGGTAAATCGTTAATTATATATTCACCTACAAACCGCAGTATGAACAACCGAATGGAAAAATATAATATTCCTCAACGTCCGACTTTCGGAAAATTAAAGAAAACTGTTCATTTCCATACGTTTTTTATTTGAATAAAAGACTTATCTGTACAATATATACAATAATACTTGACCTATAACCTCTTAAAATATGAGATTGTACAGTACTTTTTTGTGTGTACATAACATTTAATGAATTGGAATTTTTTTTCGTATTTTTGGAATATTATTAGCTTTTTTTTTTACTCAACCGTTCATATACTCGATAGGTACGATATTATTATTATTATTATTATTATTTGTCCGCTCAGAATCATTTCTTTCGAATTCATAGTAATAACAAAACTCTAAAACTTTATCTAACTAGTAATTCTCTCGAACGACATCCTGCGCCCGCGGCTGGCTAGTGTTTTTTTTTCTATACTGACCACCAAAACCTTTACGAATGATTAGACCAAATAATTTGGTAAATTAAAAAAAACAATATATTCCGAACAAAGCGGAATCAATATCGACGTGTTTTTTAAGACCAATATTATTATTGTATTCCTGTAGGTTTCACAGAATCCCGTTTTACCGTATCCCGCCGCTTCGCCGAAATCCCGCCGGTTTCGCCGAAACCCTTTATATATATATATATATATATATTTACACAAAGTTATATAAAGTTGTTGTAGTTTTTAATAACTGATAACGAATAATAATGATTTCTGTTCGCGAAATAAAAATATCTAAAATAACAACAATATTAAAAACGACCCGTTGTGTAATTGAAAAACTGATAAAATATAACTTTGACAATACAAGAGCGTTCCATAAAAAAAAAAGACGTATAAAATAACTAATTCTCGTATATTATTTAAAAAAAGTATATATAAAAAAAATTAATTATTATAATAGTTTAATAAAAGTAAATCAATAATATATATACAAAAAAAATTTAAATTATATTTAAAATAAATATATAAATAAATAAATAAATAATAAAAATATAAGTATATTTTTTATAGAAATTTTACTTGTTATTTTTAATATTTTTATTCGAGATGGAAGTGGTATTGCGTCCGGATACGACGTCATGATCGTGATTTGTCCGTTTCCAAGCCTAAATTTAAATCAGAAATTTTTACTTATTAATATATATATATATATATTAGATTACCAATAATTGGTATTTATCGAATCAATCAACTATAATATGGTTTACGTGGCGAAAAAAAAAGTCGATTTTCGGCGAAATTAGTTTTTTTCTTAAATCGCAGCGTCAAACCCGTTTTGTTTTTGAATGAAGCGGGCCTGAATCGTACAGATTCTATAAGTATTTGCGATGATAAATGAGTACGTTTTAAAAAAAAATCAGACAACGTTAAAATAATCCACGAGTATAGTCACATATAAACGGATAGGTCGTATAGATTGTGGACGGAACCGATGGGAGTGTTTTGAAAAAAATCAGTTGCCGAACGTACGAGTGTCTTGGAAAAAGAATTTTGAACGAATATTGCGCGACATCAAAAAACGATCGTATAAAACTTCTATACGTTTTTCAACTTAACGATTTCAAAAAGTTTATGTGCATTGTAAAAGTAAATTTAACCTATTTTTTTTTTGTCAATGGTTCGACAATGACCACGTCCCGTTGGCGCCGAACCCTATAATACACCCGTGTGAGGACAACTGCCCTTTCTCATCAAAAGCGTGGTGTATAGGTCACGAGTACGTAGATTCGGTAAGTCGTAAAGAGTATCATAAAGAAATAAATATAGAATATTGTAGTGTTAATAATAAAAATAATAAAAATCTAGATTAAATTTACGTCCCGGCTGGGCGAGTGGTCTCAAAACGAAATACGAGTTTGCCGTAACTTAAATTTAAGGTTTCGGTGCCACTGCAGAGACGTCCCTGCAATATAAATATATTCAGAAGGGTCGATCTTGCATGTGAGACGCTCGCGCAGACGCGTACATTGTTCCTCGAAGCTCAATAAATTCGCGACTAAATTTATAATATTTCGTATTATAATTTTTAGTAGAAAAATGTATATATCTATTTTTCGTTTATGTCTGAAAAAATTCGTAAATTGTTTCTAGTATCGAAAGTGTAATTTTTTTTTTTCCATCGGGTATTTGTCGATGGACGATCAAAGTTCCTCATACTTACACACAAATACTTACGCGAAAACAAATCGTTTTCAATCGATTAAAATTATTTTCTAAACGACTAATGAGTGGTAAAAAAAAAAAAAATTGAATTTTTCTGTTCTCTTTTATAACGTGTAACGCGCGCGATGACGGAAACTTTTATCCCCTCCGTCCCGTCACTATAGACTATAATATTATGCGCGTTTCTCATCTGAGCCTTTTTTTTCGTACACACATACACACGTATATTTACACAGAGATAACGTCAAAAGTTAATAACAAATATTATGACGTGGTAAGACGCAAGTACGTTATATACGTATACACAGCAGCAACTGGGTCAGTCGACCGACAACCAGTATGTATCATGTTATACAACGGAGCGAATAATTTTTATATGTTATTAGAAATATATATATATAGTCGCATGTTTCTATTGTATATTCTATCATGATGATGTATAATATATTCGTTAAATAATTTAAATTGTTATAAAAGAATACGGCGCAGACCTGCCACTGCACTGTTATATGTACGAAGAACCGAGTGCATTTTTTTTTTTTTTTTTTGTATATAAATTTCGTAATATGCAGAAAAATATTTATCTCCGTATAATTTCGTATAGTTCGCTATGGCTCCTTTACGTTATATATATATATATTATCCCGAAGAAAGAAATTATCGAGAAAAAAAAAATTATAGGTCAAACGGTATAATATATAATATACCACGCGATCTTTTTCCACACTGTCCTAGAAGACGAGTTACAAAAATAGGAGCAAAGGTGGTGGAATCAAATATGTTGGAGCTCCTAGGGCCGCGTCAAATTAAATTCCAAATAACGGTGTGTGCGAACAGAAGAGCGTATTAAAAACTCTTCTCGATACGCGTCTTTCAAATAATTTTTTGTGATTGTTTTCGTTAAATTTTTTACGACGTTTACGATCGATTTATGAGCGGATTGTGGAAAAGCGTTCGAATTCATCGCGAATTTGACTACGTATAGATCGGCTGCCTCGTTTTTTTAACATTTTTTTTTTCTAAGACCTTCAAGAATTATATATATATATATATATATATATATATATATGTCCCGATTATACGTATTATTTTCTGCACACCAAACACGGCGTTGTTGTCTAGTTTTCGTCAATGCAGGGTGCAAACGTATATATTATTATTGTACGAAACGGTATTATTATTCGAAACGTTTCGCGCGGGCGAATCAACAATAATTCATTAAAAGATTTATACATATATGTAATATATAAAAAAAAATATACGCATATGTATGTATATGCGAATATACAGTCAAGCCGAAGAATATTATGCAAAATAATACAACAGTTGTTGTATATTAAATACGTTTGTTTACTATCGGTTTCGAGAAAAAGTCATCATCAGGTAATAAAAAAAAAATTCAACTAAAAAAAATTAATTAATTAAATTAAAAATAATAAAATAGAACAAAAAAAAAATTCTTCGTATACACACGAGTCGGTTCGCCGCGAACAGAGTCGCTAAAAACGATTTATCCTCTGCAGACGAAGACGCTTGTTTAAAACACATTATAAATCATTTCTGAATCTATATTTTTTCATTTCTGTATTTCTGGGCGTTTACACGAACGTCGCGCAATACATACTGGTATATCTGTACAGCTATATTATATCATCGAAAACGTACTATAGAATTTTTATTATTTATAAGTATAATTATAAAAATTTTCCTACGGAAGTGTAAGTGTCGGTCCGTGTAAGGAGCCGAAAAAAAAAAATGTCACTTGTTCGTGTGCGCACGTAAAGATCGCGTATCACGCAAATGGCGAGGCAAACATATTATTCGACTTATCACTTTACTACTATTCTACAATATATTATAACGACACTGGCCGACATTATTGAAAAGGGTTATTTATTTATTTATGTACAATTCGTATTATAATAAATTACATATATATTATACGCGTATATTACGTAACGTGTAAAATTGTTTTAAAATGCACGTTATAACGTGTGTGAGCGCGCGCGCGTGTGCATTTCGAATGATTAATTTTCAAGGTGAGCAAAAAATCGATATTTATCATCGGCTAATAATCGATCGGTATCGTTTTGAACTTTTGTACCGGTATATTATTATAAACAATAACGTTAAAACGCGTTAATCTAAGTACACACACACACACACTTTATTCTAATACGAGTCGTTATTATACGCTCGCGTAATATTACTAACACATATTTTTTTTTTTATAATTTTTATTCTGTATACGGTAATAATGAAATGTATATCGCGCGATATATAATGTAAATAAATAAATATATTTCGTTATTATTGTAAATTTATCAAATATGTCTTTTTTTTTTTTTTATTGCGTGTTTATGTTTATTTAATAGAGTTAAGATCGGCGCAATCAAACGTCGCGCTTTAAACGCGTAAAAAATATATATATATATATATATATAATAATATGTATTTATATAAACGTTTTTGGAAAAAATAAAAATTACTGAACACGAGTGATATTGATTTCAATCATTTTCTGTATAGCATTATGTGTTTAATTCGTTTTTTTTATATATATATATGTCGCGCGTTGCTGCAGTGCGAACATGATTTTTTATTCGTTTAATCTCTTTCGTTTTCGACTCTTGCCACAAAAGACATATATATCAATATACGTATTATCACCGACGAAGATTACGAGGAATATTAAAAAAAACCACTGAAAACAACAAAATTCGGTAAACGATTTGAAATAGAGGAAAAAAACTATATTACTAAACTCGTGAGCTCTTGAAACTGCAAGTCTTGGTCGAAACGATTCAGAAATAAATCGGGAAAAAACCCGTTCGAATATCTCCATTCCTATAATACAGTGTTGTTTATAAATAATAATTACGCCGTTTTCTATATGGATAATTAAAAAACTTTGCTGTCGTTGCGCGTACCTACGGTATTTTGTTTTCTATTTTTTTTTTCAATCGTTGCGAAATAACGTTTCATAGAATATATTGACCGTAAATGTTTCACAGAAAAAAAAGCGTTCGAGGAGCGTTTCGACAATAATCATTATTAATAACTGAACGAATCGCGTTTATAATTTTATTGAATTACGCGTTGGTTATTTGCTCGCCGGGGTTTAAAACGCCCGAATGTCTAGTGAAATTACCAATACGAAACGCATCGTTTCGTCATTTATATCATCCGAAATCATTTAAAATATTTTTGCTTGTTTCTCAATAGTATAACGTGGCTATACGTGTGTACGCGATGTACACAATTATTATATTTCATAGTATACTAGTGGAAGTATAAAGTAAAAAAAAAACAAAAATTATGAATATATTACATTTTTTTTCAACAGTAAATGCATTTTTTTTTTTTTTGACACTTTAAATATATAATTCATTAGCCTATTGGCCTGCCGTTCCTTTAAACTACGTACAGGGTTGTATTATGTATAGAGGTAATACGTTTAATCGTACAATAGACAAACGATACAAATGAGAGAAGTAAAAACAAAAACTATATATTATGTATATAAATGATATGAGTTCTGCTTTTTTTTTGAAATTAAAATTAATATTATTTTATTTTTTACTCGGACCGAGGGCTTATCTTTTAGCGATGTTGTACGAGCGGAGTGGATTGCAGCGGTAGGTACATTCGAGGAATATTATGTGTTTGACCGACAGATTGCAGAGACATTTTTCGTATATGCGGTCCTTTACTTATTAAGTACGAATGATTTAGTCTTGTACGACCCGTACGTATTCTGGTGATCATAACGTGCTCGTGTCTATTGAGTTTCGTAGGTGGTTTTGGCCATTTTTTTTTTTTTTTTATGGAAGATTTTATTTCGATGAGTTTATTATTTTGTTTGTGTACATTTTGTTGAAATATATTTTACACTTTGAAATCGACCGGGTACCTACTTAATTTGTCTGTACAACAATATGTTGCGTTACGCGATTATTTGGGTTATATTGGCTGGCGCGACCGATAATTCGCTATACAGTATTTTAGATTACTATCTAATCTGTTCATATTAAACTAATATTTGAACTATTTGAAGAAAACGCGGGCTCGTGTTTGAAAATGTAGTACATGTCGAGTACCTTGAGGCTACTATCAAAAGAAACAATGGCTGTAGAAATAATGAACCGTGCGTACACAAAGCAGATAAGACCTACTTTGCGGTATTGGAGTAGGTGTTTCAAGACCAAGTCGTTGTAAATTACGACCGTGTACGGCAATAGTCGAAACGACGCTAACCTAACCGTACGGATGATGCGTGGCCAGAACGATGACCGTACAAATAGAGATTTTTGTCTTTTGGTCAAGTAAAACGTTGATAACGCGTGAAGCGACACGTTATAATGAATTGGCGTTGGAATTCGAGAAAACGTCAAAAATTCCGTAAGTAACCGATCACGATAAAATAGAAGACGAAGATCGTACATTGGTTTGGGCCGTCGTAAATAAAAGACCAAGAAAACGGTGGTTTAATGCCAGGGATTTATAGGAGGATGGGAACGGACCACTAGATGAAAGAAGTCCAGTCGTCCGGGACAGAGTAAGACGGAAGGCGGTGTCACTGACGGATAAAAATCTCTAGAGAGAAGAGAAATGTCGTTTTATATTATAACACGCACGTTTATAATTACGCTAAATATACATACTAGAAATTGATATTCGGGTCGGGTAACGTATCGCAGTCCGTTATTGAAATCGTCCGTTTCGTTGCAATTACGTCAAATTTTGTGCCGTACACGGGAAATCGTCCGACTGAAACTCGACTGAAATGGATTAAAACAGTATTTGAAGATGAAGATGTAATGGTACAAACGATGTTTAGAAGACGTATGATAAAACGCTGGCGATGGTTACCGGTCCAGTCGTCCCGTAACTTTTAGAAATGATGAAACGGTGTTCAAAGTCCGTGAAAAACTCCGTTCGAATAGACCAAAAAAACTTTCTGGAAAGTGTAACGTTTTATGTATTATATAGATTGTGTCAAACCATTTATACCTAAAGAATTAGGCGTGCGCAAATAGTTCTAAAATTAAACCGGTGATAGAAATTCCGTCTTATACGAGTATTCGATAAATACCAATCGTTTTTCACCATCGTTCTACGTAGTAATTTTTTTTTATTTTTTATTATTGTTTCCAAAAAACATAAACCTTTTTCAAAGGATAACTTTGAAATAATAAAAACCAAATATAAATCGACTCAAACGACTTGAACTCGAAGACTTCCGAATCATTGCTTAAAAAAAAAGTGGCAGGACGAGCGCATAATATTTCAACTACCTAGTGATTAAGAACTCTGAGGAAGACTAATATTTAAAAACGTATTTGATGTCTTTCAATCATTGACGATAGTATAAGTTCCGGTATTTTTCGATCACAAATTCGTGCATTCAAATAATTTAATTTTAAAGCATATTTTAACGCTTAGTTTCAGGACACGTTAAGGCATGCGAGTCTACTTAAAGATCTTGCGTGTGACGTGAAGTCCATAATCTAGATTCTAGAGTAATTAATACTAATAAAATCGATAATAATAAAATTAGCCCTCGAGTACGCGCACTTTGTTTAAACCGGAGAGTATATTAAAAGTTCGGTGTATACAAAAAAAAAGTCATCAAATTCCGGGTCCGATTATTCGAACATTACTTATAATTTTTACTCGAGTGTTATAAATAATTAATTATTGTTGTAATAATAATTCGATCGGTGTACGTACGACGACTCGATTTTAATCGTTCGAGTACACACCATATAGTTGTATATTTTTTCGTTTCCTTTTTTTTTTTTTTTTATATAATATTCTATAACAGTTTAATACTCAATACTCGTACATAAAACTACAATGTTTTAAACGAATAATCAATTTTTTTTTTTTTATTTCGTTGTGAAAAAAATTTGATCCAAACCTCTATTATAAAACGATTTAATTGCGATATATTAATGGTGTTCGGAACACAGCGTATAAAATCTAAACGACCGGTCAAATGTAAAACGATTATTTTTTTTTTTATCGCGCTATTCGAAATGTAAAATTCAAATACTTCGACATTGTTGAAATTTGTAAAAAAAAAAAAAATAGAACGATAAAATAATCGAATATCCGCGGAATAGAGTTATTGATTATTATAGTATATAGTTATACACGCATTGTATATTATACCGTATAAATTTATATATTATGTAAGCACACGGGCTATCGAAGAAAAAACAAATATTCCTGCAATCGTTTACCGCTCATAATACCTGTATAGTGTTTGCTTAGAACTGCACATATTAATTTCACGCGTTAAACGCGCGTTCAACTATACAAATCCGCAATATATTATTTGTATATAAAATATTACACATTAAACACGCTGTTTGTCGGACTGTTAAATACGAATATTGGGAAAACAGTTTGGTGTCGACTATTTGAAATAAAAACAATTTACGTCATATTTTTTTTTGACTATAATGTCAGAAATAACGTTAAATATAACGATATAATTTTTAAAAAAATTAAAAAAACGCCACTGTATAGTTTTTTATTTTTCATAGACGAGTTAATCTTTGTCGGTATATTATGCTTGGACGCAGAGGGTTTTATAGGGTCGTGTTTAAACATGTCGGAAAGCGTGTTTATAAATCGATGTGTTCGAAAAACGAATCAGAACGAAAAGCTGTTAATTTCAAATAAAATTAACGAGAAATACGATACGAATAACATTTCTGGGATTGTGGAACTTAATATTATAATATATATTATTTTCCAAGTCGACTGTTGTTATTAATGTTAATTTTACGTTATTGATTGTCGTAAATACCGAAATCCCTTATAAACTCAAAAACAGAAAAAAATAAAACAACACGATTTTTAAGGAAAAAGCGCAATGTCGCCAACTGCTGTTTTCGACCTATTCAAAATATTTTCAGAATATCATACGATATTTTGAAAAATCAGTCGTTACAGGTTAATCGGGCGTTTAATTTTGAAACGGTAAAAATATTTTTTTTTTTTTTGAAATTACTATAAAGACGGAATTTGATTTTGTTAAAAATTTGACGGTTTCACCTACGTACCTACTTTTTTTTTGCCGTTTTTCCTCGAGTATAAAAAAAAATCAACGGAAAAATCGAAATACGCGCGTATTGGTTATTAGAAGAAGAAAAAAAGTAAAAACTCTTAAATTTTTTTTTTTTTAAATCATTAAAAACCCGAAATACACAAAACAAGTTCAAGCGCCTATTTAACGCGCGGTGCATTGCAATAATATAAACTGTATTTAATAATTATACAATAATATATACCTATGCAATAATAATATATATAATTATTATTATAATAATTAAACTTTATTATACTTTTATACATAGGTACTTTTATTTAGTACATTTTGTTATTATTTCATTACTATTTGTATTGTATATAATGTATATGTATTATTTTTTTTCTCGTGTATTAATATGGTTCAGCCCGTGAATTATAAAAATAATACACTTTACGAACGGTTTTACTATCAATTTTATACCGTTTCGCAAAATTATCCGTTGGTAATAATAATATTATTACGTGCGTCTCCGTTACGTATACCGCGGTTATTGTTATACGAACTGCTAGTATACAAATACAAGTTCTTAACGCGCACAACAATCGCGTTATAACGCCGGTTAAAAAACTCGACGATGTTATATTAATTTAAGGACACACGGCGAACGATGGATATATTATGATAACAAAATATCGGTATTGTTATACAGAGATTTCCGTTGTCGCAACGACAATATTATTCTCGAAAGCCGTACATTTAATAATAAACGCGCGAATCGTCGACGGAGATTTCGACAAATAAAAAAGAATACCCTGGTTTTTTTTTTAGAAATTTTCTCGTGGCGTACGAGATTGAATTTTTTTTGCTTTTTCGCGCATATTTTGCGTTATATAAAAATTTTTATTATTTTTTTTTTTTTACTGAAAATCATTATTACAGCGCGGCAGGACGAGGAAAAATCCTCTCTCGTTTTAAACACCGATCGTACACGCGTTTCCTCGTCCACCGCCGCCATATATTACTACAAACGGTTAGTACTAATAATAATAATAATAATAATGAGCTTTTTATTTTCGATTTTCGATTCGTCGTGCTGCGTGCAGCGGAACGCGCAAGGTTATGTACAACACGCTCGCTTGTGTACGTGAAGTGTATTGAAAACTCGTTATCCTTTTTCCGTCGCCTTATTCAGATCCGTCGTTTTTACTATTTATACTGACAACAGCCGCGCATTACAGACACACCGTATTGGCACGAAGTTCTTACAGGAACACAACGGGTAATATTTATAATAATGTAACGACTACACACGCCTATGCCGCAGTGTTTCGCCGCAACGCGTATGAATAATAATAATTTATGATAAATTATTCCTATAAACGAATAATAATTCCGCGTTTATATTTAAAAAAAAAAAAATACATTCCACTCGCGTACCGTATATAATGTTTATAACGCGTTGAAAATGATATTATAGACCGTTTAGACTGTTGCAGCAGTTATACGAAAGTTTTTTCGATTCCGAGCGGAGTGTATAGTATCGGCTTTACGTCGTGCTTAATACAATAAAACACGTACGAATTTCAAGATTCTAAAACGATTATTTTAGTAGTTTTTTTATGGTACCGAGTTCAAATAAAAAATCTATCGAAAAAATCATCTTTTTTCTCCGATTTTCGGTTTTTTTTTTTTAATTACGCACAAGGAAAGTACTGACAAGATACAATTTGCTACCGGAACGTAACGAGATCATCCGAACGTCCTTTCTAGTCAAAAATTTCAGTACACTGAGTTCTTACGGACAACTTATTACCGAATCGCGATCAAAGACTTTAGACGAAATAAGTGCAGTTTGGTAAATTTCATATTAGCTTAACCACAGTGGATTTTGACGCAATTATGTTCGAACATTATATAGTCAAATATCCCGAAACGTCTTATTCATCGTGTCGAACGCAATTTCGTGATGACGTTTTCAACTTTGTAAAAATATATTTTGGCGAGTATTTGTATATAATTATAAGGGTGAAACGTCCTGTTAAAAAAATAATAATAATAAATTCGGTACATAACATGTTTTAAAACGATCCGGTTAGGTTAGGTCTCCGAACTCCGTCGTGTAGTTGCCGTCTCTTTAACGACCTCCTATATCCTTACTCCGTATAAACTGTTCGGTGATAAAATCGTTTTTCCTTCTGTCCTGCAACGTATTTATATCCGAGTTCCCGTACGTCAAGCTCTTTATTATTTCTCTTCATTTCCCACTTTTCCCTCTAACTACTTTGCTACAATGAGCCATTTCAATAACTTCTATTGTAAACGCACATTTTTTTTTTTTTTTGTAATCTGTTACTTGTATCTTAGTATCAAAAAGCCTGTTCACTATTATGTAAAATAAAAATAATTTATTATTGGTTTTCATTCCAGAAGAGAAAGAAAATCTCGTTCATCGGCGAAATGTCCACTTGTTTTATATTAATATATTTTTCATGACAATTTTATTTCCCGTATAATATTCATATTGATTGTTATAGTTCTCAACGTAAAAAATCGACAGATATTTATTTCGATAATAATTAACATACGAGTATACGGATTTATGCAATAGTTATTGTTAAATTATATATTTAATGAAATAATTTTTAAAGAGTTTTGAACTTTATATTTTTGTGTAGCACTCAAACAATTCGCACGCGAATAATTGACATCGTTAAAGAAGTCAATCTAAAACGACTCGATATAATATATAGTGAATTATAATTATTGTTCGAGTAAGTGCGAACATAATACGAGGTAGATACGATATGTTTTCGAGACGTTTTTTTTTATTTGTATTTATTATTAGCACCAGGTTTTATTTACAACGTTGTTATATAATGCGCGACAATTAAAAATTAAAATATGTAGTTTTTAATGGATTAAAAACGTATTAAAATACAGAATTTTCTGTAAACGATGCGTATATTGTTAACAATAGCAATTATTGTACAGATAACAGTAAATGCATATATATATATATTATATATTTTAACGTCAGGAATTTCTGAGGTATTTTTCCAAATTATTATTATTTGAACAAATAACTGTCAGTGTTGTATTTGCATCATGTGCGTATATCGTACATATGATAACGCAATATAAAGATGGGCTGAACCGTCTTATGCCATGCAGGGCCCTTTGACCGCAAATATTTTGGAACGAAAAGTTCGAAATGTACTTCTGTTAAATGATTCTATATTATATATTTAAACAAATATAAGTGCTGTCATTTACTGTTTTAAGGATTGGACTTGCACTGGACGTTACGAGAATGGTCTTCGGTTTTTTCATTTTTTTTTTTCCCCCAAGGCTTTTAGCCTCGTTCCTCGTTTATCCCGGTCGATCGGTGTTTCTGGCAGTGGCGTAGCCAGAGGGGGCTGACGGGGCTGCAGCTCCCACCCCCCGAAATGAATAAACAATCAGTCTTTTAGTAAGTAGCGTTTATACATATTAACATATAAATAAATAAATTATCAGCCTCAGCCCCCCTACGAATAAAAATCATGGCTACGCCACTGGTTTCTGGCAATATCGGTGTTAAAGCTTCAAAAGTGTGATTGCAACCGTTTGCAGAATCAGCGCGCGCAGATCGTTTGGTTCTATCAGAGTAAGAGAGTGAAAGACTTCAAAATTGTATTCGCACCTAAACATTCTGTAAATATTTTCTATCGATTATGTTCGAACCCGAGGAAAATATTTGAACAGTTTTTTCGGACGAACTGGAAGAACGGCGCTGCTTTTGAATTTAACTTTTTATATATATTACATTTTTTATTTTATTTAAGGCTAACAATCGAATACTGTTTAGTTGAGATAGGTCGCGTCAATAGTCAATACGTTACAACGTAACGATACGAATTATATCATTCGGAGACCCCGTGCAATCCCACGTGCTCTTAGGATAACGACGGAATCGCAGATGGGTTTAGCTATATAATTATATAGAATATAAAAAAAAACGAAAAATTCACGACGTGACACGCGTTACAAAATAAAGCAAATATTATGAATGTATTTCTACAATCTGTACGCGTATAATTACAATCGTATATCGAGTATATGAATACACGCATTGTCTTCAATAAATAGCGCATGTTTAATTTACTATACGCAAGATAATGCAATGTTATGTCTAATTTTTTTACGTTATATTACGTGTAATTTTAACTTAATCTATAATAACGATACACATATTTATATACTTTTTTTTTTACTATCTAATTGAATTATATTTAGCGCGTTTAAATATACAACTGCATGTCTACAATGCATATACGAGAATGCAATAATAATGAGAATATATAGAAAAAAAAAAAGTCACACGAAAATGTGTAATTTCTCAGTTCGCTAATTTTTCTAAAACACGCGTACAGTGTTATTGTTTACTTGAGTACATAATATGTTGTTGACGAAGACTAACCGAAAAAAAAAATGTATATACTCGAATAAAAAAACAAATATTTATTGTAGATTTGCTCTGCATGCATTTCCAGTGTTCATTGCGCGAATACCGATGGTCTGCAGAAAGCGTATAATACGTTATACGGCGTTTCCGAAAAATCCAAGAAAAATTTAAGTATTTTTTTGTGTTCAAAATCGACTTTAAGTTTGTTTTAAGCGGCGTGTTACGAGAAAATAAAAACGCTTTTTTACACAATGATCAGCAGTGCCAATAGCGCAAAAGACCCGATCATCCAGTCGGTTTTCTATTTTATAAGACGAATTTTTTTTTTTGTTATTTGTTCACGTAACGTATTTATAATGAGCACGTGCAATTTTAAACGCGTATTTCTATGTCGGTGCATGATTTCTATTCGTATTCGGCCTCAATTACTGTGTGCGGTACGATTTAAAATCGAACCGACTCTTAACTCGAATCACTTAAAATGTAGAAATCCTAAAACCAATGCCGTACGAGTTAAAAAGACGTTCGATTCGCGTGCAGATTAATGTGAACCGAAAAAAAACTGGTCCTTGGTATCGAAGGGATTGTTATTTGATGCGGTTTATTTCGGGCGGGCGGGGCAGTATAATAGTTGAAAAAAATAGTTCACAAGACCAATTCGAATTGACTTCGACAACGTCAGCGCTATAT
Source organism: Slavum lentiscoides (assembly GCA_032441835.1). Taxonomy (NCBI): domain Eukaryota; kingdom Metazoa; phylum Arthropoda; class Insecta; order Hemiptera; family Aphididae; genus Slavum; species Slavum lentiscoides. The sequence continues at coordinate 15,747,976 of CM063708.1, forward strand.
ACGTTTAATTACAATTATTAACGTTCAAAAATAAGACGATCCGTCGTATACTGCAAAATATATGCCAACAGTGAATTGAGGATCGATTAAACTGTATCGTTTATAACATACATAAACGTAAACGTGTTAAATCGGGACACTGCAAGTGGCAACTATTTTCGAATCGGTTTACGTTGTATTTTAATTTGTATTTATTAAAAACATTCGGCGTTGTAACAGTGTACGGGATATTATTATAATACGCGCGGGCAGCTGTCGTTACAACGAAAATTACAAACGTTTTTTTTTTTTTTATTAACGATTCCTCGGAGAAATGTGCTCGGACATTTTATTATGTGTGCACTCAACACAAATTGCAGAGTAACACGATAAAGTGTAAACACATAAAAAATGCTTTTATTATTATTTATTTATTTTTGTACAAATGCGTGTAATTTATTATACGATTGTGTGTGTATTTTTATTCATAAAATGACAATACATATATTATATAACTACATGCTATTATTTAACTTAATATTTTCAACGACCCAATTCACAAAATAATATTTAAAACAAAATTTATTTGACATTATACATATATATGATTTTCTGTATTATATATAGGCCGTTAAAAAAATTTCTAAAAAATTCTTTTTAAAAAAAATAAAACTTTAATCGAAGCTTTCGTTTTTATATTATTTTTGCGTATATAGGCGGTTAAAAACGGTGAGAAAAAAATGTTCATTTCATATTTAGCGTTTAAAGAGTAAAAAAAAAATTGTTGTCTATTACTATATATTATTAATAACTTTATAAGTTTTGCACTAAGTAAAAAACAACAAGCGAGCGGGACGAATACAAAAAAATACTTTTCCTACCAATTCATATTCTTACAGCTCGTAAACGTCATAAAAAATTTGTTTACGTCATTGCGCAATATTTTTTTAATTCATAAGACTCTGTGTCAACTTCGTTATTATTATTTTTTTTCGCGTCCTCAAAATTAGTATTATTAATGTTTTAGACATTCGAAAAGTATTTAGGTTTACGTATTATTTTTTTAAGGATTAAAAATGTTCAATATACACGTATGCATTATAACACTAATATAATATACATATATGAATATTATATGTATTTTAGTATATTTATCAATAAGAGATAGCGTTCTAATACATTTTTCAGATAGGTCACATTCCGGATCAAAAAAAAAAAAATTTGATGATATCTGTTTAATAAATAAAATTAATTATATATATATATATGTATAAAATATGTATAAATTTTATATTAGGTACACGTTCGATAAATTATAATATAATTATAACGCGGTGCGTAATATTTTAAAAGTTAATAAAAATTCGAATTGATTATAATACAGAATATGATTATCACGAAATGTTAACAACTTAATTTTAAATACTATTGCACATATAACCCTCACAATATATATATACATATTATCGGTTTTTAACCGTTTTAGGCCCGAAGAAATAAAGTCTATATTTAAAATATTCTTGTTAATCGAGTTTACGTAATAATATAATATCAATTATTGTAAACGTTTATTATAAACGCGATTTCGAATATAGTTATATACATATATGTTGTGTTGATAATAATCACCTGCGCATATTATTAGTAAAAAAAAAAAATTTAATTTGTTATTAATTTTTTTTTTTTTTTTGTTAAAGCGAATAGCGAATAAACACGCTATATAATCGTTTATACGAAAAATTATTCGAATATATAGGGCGTTATATACGGTTATTATTTTTCGCCTTCGATGTGTTTTAAATGGTTAAATTGTTTTTTCTTTTATAATCGTGCGCCTATATATATATATATGTTTAATTGAACAACGACACAATATCGGTTTATAATTTCGTGTGCGCATAATTTAAAAAGAAATTTCTATTGTCGGTAAATATATATATATATATATATTTTTCGCGGCCAACAGTAATAGTTCATTAACATTTTAAAAGAAATTAACATATAATACATATATATGTTTTTGAAATCTACTCTCGCGCAGTATACGCGATTACGTGTTATTTGAAGACGAAATCCTTTACAACACGGCGTGTGTGTGTGTGTGTGTGTATAAAAACAAGTATTATTCGGAATATAATCTTTCATTTTTTTATTTTTTTTTTTTTGTATTAAAACGATAGATTACTTTTTCTTATGTACGTGTGTAAAATCACATTAATTAAACACGAGATAATACGAAAATTAGATTAGTTTAATAGAAAGCCGCGAGTGTTCATTGATCGGTCAAAAGCGTTAAAAAAAAAAACGAAATCCGATAGGAAAATCGACGAGAAAACAACGGCAAAACCGTAGTTTGAGAATAACTATATTTTTCACTGTTTATTATATTTAAAGTATTATATTGTAGCCCGCGGACGGGAATCTTATTTTATTTTTTCGCTTCGAATTCGGTTAAAAAAACAATAATATTCTATTTTGTTCGCAATATGACATTATAGTTCGCAGAAACGTATTAAGGGGGGGGGCGCTAGAGAAAGCAATCGTCCCGGGCTGCATTTTTTTTAGGAGCGACATTATTATTTTCAGTGGCACCGAACTACTTTTAAGTATTGTGGTGCAAACACAAATTTTTATCACCACCTACCAGCCAAAATCCAAATAAGCAAAAAAAAAAAGGTTGTAAAAAAAAATGTGAAAACGAAAAGAGTGAAAAATTTTCGGGGGGCGGCGAAAAAACATTAGCACCCGGGCGCCAAATTCCCAAATACCGCTCTGATAGTTTGTGTAAATTTTTCAACGTATTTATGTCCCGTTGAAGTCGCGTACACCGAGTATATATTATAGGAGTGGAACAGTACTAGAAACACGAAAAATCGATTATATTACAGGCGTAAGAAAAAAAACGGATATTATTTTGGTGGACAAATGGATCGTGTATATTCGATTATAATATATACATATATTGCGACAACGCGCGATATCTTGCAGGCGGAATATATAATATAATCAAATAATATAATCAATATTGTACGATTAGTAAATTTGTGTGTGCGTATACGGTGTGATTATAAGAACAAAATAAAAAATATATATATAAGTTATTCGACACAGTGGCGGATACAAGGGGGGCTAAAGGGGCTGAAGCCCCCTTAAGAACTTAAATTTTTTTTTTTTATCTTTTACGTTTATTAATTAAACTATGATTACAATCTATAGGCACGAGGTATCAGGAAAACATTATTATGTCATTGACGACACATCAGCTGGTGTATCAAAATTAATATTGAAATATGATTTTCAAAACAGTAGTGACTAAAGCATGTTCCATGTTCTTTAGTTTTATATAAATATATTACAACTTTTATTAGATTTTTTTTTAATTATCTTTTACGTTTATTAATTAAATTATGATTACAATCTATAGGCACGAGGTATCAGGAAAACATTATTATGTCATTGACAGCCAGTGACGTCATTTTGGTGGAGGCAGGGTGGGCATTTGCCCCCTCCCTTGTTAACAGTGGGCCGGCATGATTCATGCCGATACCTATGATGTAAATATAAATAATTCTAACCAAATCTATAGTAACGCGTAATAAAAAATCGCGTGGCAAACAGTGGATTAGAATTAAATTAATAATAAAAATAAAAAAGTATGCAGGTTATAACCGCGTTTAAAGGTGATTAATTCGCGGTTGCAACTTACCGCGGTTCTGGGGTTTTTTCGATAAACATGGTTATTGTTAAAGGCAGTGCGTAAATTATTGACGTTACCCCTGATTCGAAGAATATGATGTACGTTTGACGGGTTGTCAGTTGACGAACCTGTATCGCGTACAGCACAAACGAATTTGTTTAGCCGTTGTTTAACGCTTCAAACGTATGTTTTGTGAATATATGTATATATGTATAAATTTGTGATTGGCAAGTGTAAAAAATAAAAATGAAAAAAGCTAAAGATGGTGTGGCCAAGACGGCGGGAGAGATTGAAAAAATATTGAACAAGCTGCTCAGAGCTGATCACAAAACGTCATTTTTATAACGCGTTTAATATTATGACAAGAGAAATTTCAAAACTTCAATCACAGGTAATATATACGTACTATATAGTTATTTACGATGCATTTCTTATAGCCGACAAAGTAATGAATTTCCTCCCACAGAAAAAAAAAAAATATATATATATCGGGCGATTCGTGACTATGATAACGAAAATATCGAAATTATGTAAAATAGAAATTGTATTGAGCTAAATGTAAATATGGGAAACAGTTAGACGGGATCGATTAAATGTTTTGCCTCGCCCATTCGAAAACTGAAATGACGCCACTGTTGACAGCACGTCAGCTGGTGTATCAAAAATTAATATTAAATTATAATATGATTTTTCAAAACAGTAGTGGCTAAAGCATGTTCCATGTTCTTTAGTTTTTATATATATATATATATATATATTAAAACTTTTATGTTAATTTCTTTCCTTCTGTGTATTTGAATTTCGAAAAATTGTCTATCCCCCCTTTCTTCACTCCTAGATCCGCCCCTGATTCGACATATTATCGAGGTTCTCTAAACTTTCATCGGTTTCATCGCATTCGACTGTGCGGTCAATTCGAGTCGAAAATTCGTAGTTTTGAGCCCGCGCAATAATAATATTTAAAAAAAAAAAACGTTTCCGTATACGATTATGTGATAATACGAAAAAAGTCATTCAAATCGCTCGTTTAAAAGTACATTATCATCGTACGTAGAACGATGACGCTGTATTCGGGGAGAGACGGATTATAAGCCTAGAATTTCGTATAAATCGCGATTTAAATAATATAATACAATAATAAGGACATTAGTCCGTGTACGTTTGTAAATAAATCAATCAATAATATAATAAAATTTCGCGTTGTATGTTTAAAAACATTTTTTTTTTCTTTAAACTTTACGTCGTTTTAATATTGCTTCGTAGTTTAGTCTTTCTCTTTAGTCTCGCCACTGCAGTGTTTTATGATAGGAGATCCGTCTCCGCGTTATAAAAATTATGACGCGTAATTTTTTTTTTTTTTTTTACTCGAGGACGAAATTTCGTTTTTTAAATAACACAAAATTTCGATAGAAATTCGAAACGGCGAATCCGATTAAATATTCGTGTGTATATTTATGAATATATTAGCTTATAGCGTGTAAAAAATTAGTTCATCAATCTGTTACGTAACATTACGTTGCAGTACGTGTAATGCGGTTTGTTCGGAGTGTAATATATACAGAAAAAAAAACACAAACAAAATATTTTTTTTTTCACACAACATAACGCGTGTTGTTTATGAATTGAAATGTCATCTAAAAAAATTTTTGTTTTTTTTTTAACTTTCCTACTAAATTTAAAATAAACGAAAAGTCTTTGAATACATATAATGTGTTCCTACAGATAACCGTTACTGTACACTTTAAAATGCCAAATATATTTTCGTTTACACCGAAATCATAAAAAAAAAAAATAGCGTCCGTCTGTACTCTTGAAATACAGTGTTCGTTCGTCTATATAATAAAATACGAATTCAATCCGTTCGATTATAAAAAAATAAATACGTATTGTTATAATTGTATTTTAACGTACACGCCAACTATATACGCGTCTGTATTCGGAAGTGATTCAAAATAAATGGCGGGAATTAATCGCTAATATGTGTTATAATATATTCTCCTCCTCCTCCTCCTGCTCAGAAACTCGTATATGAATCATATCGAGTTTTTAGTGCACAGTGATAACGACCGTTCTCTGAAGTAACGTGTATACATAAAGAAGTATATAAGAAAGAAATGTTTAAAAATAATAATAACAATAATAGTCGCTGATAACTATGCGAGGAAAGCTGATGTATTACCGTTCATACATCCGAACGGTAATTTCGTTTTTAAAACTTTTGATTGGCGCATCACCTCCGTATGTGGTGCATTCGCATACAAGTCGTATTGGTAAAAAGTCTCACCGTAAAAATACGCGTCGAAAATTCGTACAGAACAGTGTAAAAACGATTGAATTGCTCTGTATAACACAAAATACATAGTATCCAACCCGTTAAGTAAAGTATGTAAACCTATAGGCCTACTCGCGCGTTATATTATTATATTAATCTAATCAGCTCTTGTCGTGTATTGACACAGAAGCCGCGGCGCGGCAAACGCGAGTTCCAAAGTCCGAACGAGTTTTTTTTTTCTCGTCGACTATGTAATAATAACAGAGAGCCACAAACGCGAAGATATGGGATCTCTATCTGTGTGTCTGACTGTCGATTTCAAATTAATTTTCGAAAAATTTTAAACGAATTCCAGGATATCGTTATTTTCTCTGCACTCGTCATCACACGCTGTCCCTAAATGTATATATATAAGTATACTATTTAGTATACGGGTAAATTGTTGAAATACTCACGACGTGGCGTACTTTCAATTTCTCTCTGGAGAGCGGAAAGAGTGAACAAATAGAAACATAAGACATTTCGTCCCCACTATAAACCATTTTATTTCGAATTACTTTGTTTTTTTTTTTTTTTAGTAATAAATTAAAACAGATTCTTATATACGTAAAATAGTAATAAAATACTTATCGAGTACAGTAAAACTTGATTATTTTTATACGTTTATTAGAATTTAGAAAATATGAGATCCGAACGTGTTATTTACACTGAAAAATTCAGTGAGTTGCGTTCGTTTCGCCAATCGCGAGCGTAGTTAAACCGTATTGAGTCTTCCCTGCAGTTCAGAATATTTGCCAAATAAACCTCTGGTGCAGAATTCGTCGAGCGTGCTTTCCGATCTCCCGCAGATCTTCACATTTTCTATTTGATGAGATTCATAAAATTTTCGTTATAACCGTTTTCTTTAAATAGAGGACATTAGAATAACGTGCTTGCTGTAGACGATAACGTAAAAAAGTGTTAACGTAAATCGACCGATATTGCGCAATAATGTTTTCAATCGATCATTCGGTTTGATTTGACTCCGACAGTGCTCAGGTCTGGACCATCCAAAATAAATTATTTATCGTCCTCTATTATAAAAGGATCCCCAAAAAGTCGGTGGAAATTGGGGCGTATTTTTTTTTTTTGAAAGAAAATTTGACCAAAACCCGAAATATAATTTGATTTTCGAGTAACGATATTATAATTAATTTTTGTACGTTGTCAACACGATCACGAATCTTCGGCGGCTTATATAACGAGTACCGTATTTTATATTATTATTATTATTAATAGAGAGTGAGCATGTGATCGACGGAAACCTGTTGTTGAAGTCAGAAGAAGAAGAAGAAGTAGAAGAAAATCCACTAATAATAAATCGGATAATTTCGTGTTAGTGTGCTCGTGCAGCCGCACAAGTATACAAAATACATATTATATTATTTTAAAAAAAAAAATCTAAAAAAAAAAACTGACGACGGTCCAATGTTGATTTTGATAAAAAGACCTTATAAAATGGCCCGCGGTGAAAATTCGTGTAAAAAAAAATAATAAAAACATAAAGAAACAATAAAACGCGCGTTTCTATATAACATTATAAGCCCCGCGATTGCAGAGACGGCGGTCGTCCGAAGCCCGCGGTTGTAGAACAAACCGAATGGCGCGGCGTTCAGAAACTATTGTCGGACGCGTATAGTGTACAAAAGCATTTGTAAATTTTACGTAATTACACATTATTATTATTGTTAAAAAGAAAAAAAGAGACGTGTAAATTATTTTATTCGTCGTCGGCGCAAGGCGAGATCGCAACGGGTCGCGGTAAAATCCGCTTCAAGGTCTGTCGCCGTTTGAAATTCTCGCGAATCACTCTGTAGGTATTTTAGATAACCGACTAAATTTCTCTCCATTATGACGCGTACATTTTGTACGTATTACACGCGAATATTGTGTAATTAGATTCGCAAATAAATCTTCAACGTATTTTGTGAAAATAATACGCGTCTCGAAGAGCAGGCACGGATTTAGGTTTTTGAGGGATGGGGAGTTTCAAAGATTTTTTTTAACGAGTGTATATAAATTGATCTGCACCAGATTTAACGAACTTTTTACGATTTCTTCTTCTTCGTAGTTCATGGGGGTTATATTTGAAAAAAAGCCTACGTCTCGTCGCTCTTATATTAACGTGTAAAAAAGATTCGCAACGCTTTTATTCCGAATGCGTTTTGCGATGTCACGCGTAGAGTCGCGTAAGCCTCGAGTGAATCGTCTATACATGACGGACAAACTTATTGTAGGCTTGGACTGCAGAACAGCTCGTTATTCTTCATGGCTCATAAGCTATAATAAAGCTAATAATAAAAAAGAATGCATTCTCCGTACACAGACAATAGCGCGTCGATAGCGTTGATTCAATTTGTTACTTCTAATATAAATGTGTAAATATATATAGTGACTATAGAGATTTGAAACGTAAAATTGTGCGCGGAATATTCGAAAAACTTAGTTGATCACAAACGGCATTTGCCATAATATACTCGTTCGCCATTGCTCCGCGAAAAAGCCAAACCATTCTCTGACCATCGCGTAGACCAGCGGCTCTCGACCGGCGGTACGCGAAGGTTCGATACGATTTCCATTGTATTATTCAATACATTCAATTCGTTGTCGCATTCGATATTATTTGGTTTATTTTTTTATTGGAAAATAATTACACAAGTAGGTTCGATGTGCAAAGTGATTCACGAACGAAAATAAGTTCCATTCGGCCCGATCGAGGTTCTTGTACAGAACAAACAACAAATTTCACAATAAATTTTTAAAAATTGCAATTTAAATATTTACCTAAAACTTAAGGTGTTTTTTTTTTTACTTTTATGTATATCGTACAATAAAAAAAAAATGTTAATAAATGAATTAATAATAAAAGACGTGTTAAAAATTTTTCGACTCTCCTAATTCAGTTTTAGAATTAATGTGATACGCGTATCGATTGTAATAAAAGTGCCTAATAGTAATCCGCGGTTATTAAAAAATGTCGGGGATTCCTGGTGTAGACGACTTCGGTTGCACGCCATGAGGTCTAATAACTTTTTTCCGAATACAGACGTCGTTACATTCTTGGCTACATTTTTTTTTACACGAAACGTTTTTGACGGGATCTCGATATTATTCTTTTCTTAGGTTTACTATACAATAATTTATTTGTTATCACTCTGTTTTAATTTTTTCTACATACGTCGACGGGACTGTCTATAGACACATCTTCTTCTTCTTCTTCTTAGGCAATCGGCCCCTAGGACCGTCCCGACACACAAACTCGCCTCTAGTTTTCCCTATCCAATACCTATATCCTCCAGTCTAAATCTCCTATTAGCGCTTCCACATACTTCCTTACTACGTCCTCCCATCTCAAACGTGGTCTTCCCAGCGGTCTTTTCCCAGTAGGATTTTACTTTTATTACTACTCGTATGATTGGATTTTGACTACGCCAAGCACAGGACATAATATCTATAGACACATCTAGAATCATTTGACCGATTCTCGCCTTTGCTGTGAAGAGTTGGACAAGGGAAAATCGCAATCTTTTTAAATTTTCTCATTCTTTTATGAAAAAAATTAAAATTCTTAACGTCGACCGGAGCAAGTAATAATAATTATAACGATACATTACGATTTTCACACTGCGATAGACGTCTGTATATGTTTATGTAGTACGTATAGGTATTTGTAAAATATACTAAACACTGAAACGGCGTGGCGTATGTCACCTATACATATATGTTTTCGTAACAATATATTTAATTTGTGTCTAAATTTAAAGAATGTCTGTAAAATCAAAACAAAAGTGTTGTTCGAAAACTATTTATAATTTATGAACTATGCGTTTGTGTATTCGTTATTAGATTCACCAGAGACATATTATATGGATATCAAGTTACTGCTGGCCGCGCAGGACGACCGACGAGGAGGGAAGTATTCATAATAATAATAAAAACGTTGTCGATTTATTATTATTATTAAATGTAAAAAAAAAATTCGACGTACACGACGCGTTTAAAAAAATAACGTTTTATACGAATAATTTTCTCTGTTTACAGCGCACAATTACTGTGCACGCAAGTACACACAATAAAATAACGCGTGTTTACTACATAATATTATAATGCAATACGCTGTTATTATTAATACATGGCGAGGCAGTGAAACGAGCGATTTAAAAATTTCTATAAAAAAAAAAATCAACAAACAAATTTCTTTATTACCCCGCCATAAAGTGTGTTAAAAGCAGTGTATAAAGCGAGTACTATTTTAAATTTAATTTTTATAAACGACATGCGCGATATGACGTACGTCTCGAAGCATTTAATCGAGGCGTCTCTGAAAACTGGACTTGACATTTTGCAGCATTTGCCCAGGTATTTTCTTCTTTGCGTTTGAAGTCGTCATGTGTTTGGTTTACAGTTTTCGGTATACTCTGATCTTAATAGATACCCTCGCAGAAAAAATGCATCCATAATAGGACCGTATATCTTTTTGAGAATGAACGCGGAGAGGCAGTCATCGTCGTATGAATTCAAAGCGGTATTCACAGATGTTGCATGATTTTTTTCATTCCACAACTCGTTCAGCGTATTGTGCAAATGGATTTTTTCCCGACAAGATTCGTGCACAAATATTCTAAAAGATTTGTTTCTGAAATAATTTCTCGAAATAAGGATATTATATTGGAGAGGGGGGGAGCTCGTTCGCCTGATTTAACAGCTTGTGATTTTTTTTTTTTTTGGTTGATGTCATCTTGCGGATATCATTTATAAAAAGTAAATTTAAAAAAAAAACACTTTTTATTAATGCTTTTTTGTTGGTACACTTCAAGGTGGTGTAAATAAATTTAGCGTTCTTACATCGTAATCATTGTATGCATCGCGATGTCAAAGGACATAATATACTGTTGACCGTAGTGAAATCAGTCGACTTTGGAGTATCTTCCCATTTAGGAGCTACAATGGGACGGCGCGATACATCGGTGGGAACACCTTATTGGATGGCACCAGAGCCTTGCCCAATTGATAATCCGTCGGTATTCTGTAATTCTGTAAAAATTACTCGTAGTTTTTTTTTTGTAGTTATTTGAAAATCGTCGGCTTTACTGCCTCACCGCACGTACTCACAGTTTACATCGTTTACGCGGAGTATACGCAAGTACTTAAACATTGCAATACAGCGTGTTAAAATATTAATATTACACTACACGTTTAACACCTTTTTGAAACACGACGAAAAATTTACATGGTGGTATTGACTAGCCATATAAAACGCAATGTCAATAAAATTCTAATATTTGCAGAAATTCTGAATTGCAATATTTACGCTACAAATATCCCAAACACTAAAGTGGTAATTTTTTTTTCTACTCGGTCCAATCGATTTTACACTACACGGTTGACATTATTGTACCGAATGCGGTTGACTTTTTACACGAAGTTTCGCCGTTTATTCACGCGAAAATCCGTAATCAAACGTATAAAATAGTTACAATAAACAAAAAATAATAATAATAATCAGTGGCCCTGTACCCCGTGCACGTGTATCACACGTGTGTATGGTGTCTGTACGATTCCTTTTTTATTTTTCGTATAAAACCATTTTATTCGAAGTATTACAAAGCAGACAACAAGTGTTTACGGACGTGATGGTTTTGTACGAGAGGAGCTTTAAAAGTCATTTGAACGGATTCCGATGACGCGCTGCAGTCAAAGGAATATTATAATAAACGACGTTATCATCGCTGCAATCAGCTACTAAAGTACACGAGTGTAGAAATACACGCCTCGAACTCGTGGCAAACGAACGAATAAGACTAATAATGTGAATGACAAAGAATACCGAACTGGTATTAAAATAAATATGCGCGCTTCAAAAAAAAACATTTCTCGATAATAACTAGTGTATGTATTAATATGTTGTAGGTTTCATAAAAATCTTTAAAAAGAAAAAAATGTACGCCACTCGAATGGTATTGCCTAATGCCCCCCATACACATAACGCGTTAAACAATATGGAGCATTTGTCGGATAATATAAAGATACTTACAAAATGATTTGCTATAACTTCTGTTACTTTCTGTCCTCAAACGGTTAAAAACCTATTCAAAAGCTACTATAATACGAGTATATGTGCGAGGGTTTGGTTAGGTTAGATTATAGCGTTTATAATTATTAAAGGATTCGACAATATATAGTAGAAGACGTTTTGACCGCACTTTTATTGAACAAAAAAAAAAAATCTCAAAGAAAAACGAAAGCTTTAGATTGTCGACATACACAGTGTAAATTATACAGAGATAAGATTATCGATCGATAATTGTCGATATTTTTTTTTCGAATAAAAAGTTTTATTTTTATTTCGAGAATAAAAGCGTATTATTTATACGTTGCGTTACCGCTGCGGTGCCGTCCATTCAGAAATTCTGGTTACGCCACCGATAATAACAATAATAGTCAATGACGTAGTCAGGAGTTTGTAATTCGAGAGAAATGTATTTAAAACTCTTAAAAAATCAAAAATAACCCATTATTATAATGTAACATAAAAACACGAAATAAACTCGATTAATTTGTAATTACGTTGCTGCAGTTTATAACAAGTAAGATTTAAAATTTAAATAGCAACTAATAGTAACATACACTTAGATCATTCGAGAATTCTAAGACGTTTTGTACTAATGACTCCGTGTCATATTATATAAATAAATGTTTAATATAAAATAAATGCGATTGCCGACGCGACTTGCGGGAGTAAAAATTCGATATTTTATTAAAACGATCGGAAGAAATCGATTAAAAATTATTTTGAAAAAAATACGGCTATATTCCTTGGTCATCCCTTCCTCGACTAATTTGATATAATTATAGGTACATTGTTATTATAATATTGTAACTGTTATTTGTCATTGCTAGAATTAACGCGTTATACATTCATTTAATCGTGTAGAAATTATGCAATATGCACGCACTAATTATAATATAATTTTAATCCATTTCCGACTAGTTTGTATTATAGACGTAATAAACCTATCTACGTATATATTATGTATATAAAGACTGCAGACTTTGCATGCTAATATAATAACGTGCTCTATTTGTTTGTAATCATTTTTTTTTTTTTAATCGTTCAAATATCTTGGCAACCGGTTCAATACGTATAATGATATATTAAAACGGACTGAATTATCTCTGTGTATAGTGTCAATATATACTGATAATATTGCTTACAATTGACCACCGCTTCGATCGAAACTTTGGTATTTGAATATCTGCCGGCACTCGCATAATAATTACTATATATAGTACCTATATACCGCGATTTACAATATAATAATATTGTAATATCTAGTACACATCGGATGCGCGTTCAGAGTATACTTTTATCAACGCTACGGTACTTATTATAATATACAACGCGGTGAAATTTACGTTTTTAATAGATAAATTAATATTAGTTTTCTGACTTTTAAGTGTATATATACCTACGTTTTTCATAAAAAATACTTTGTATCTAAATATTATAATATTAACTGATTATCAGCGGTTTTTTTTATAATATAAATGCATACGTGCAACAGTGCGATCGATATTATGTAAGCGAACGCGGAAAAAAAATGTTGAATATAAAAAATATTTTTGTACAGAACATATATATTATTTAGAGACTGTCAATTTGTACACGTTGTTGTTGTCCAATATGATCTCTTCGAATTGTATAACAATTTAAAGGCACGCCTAATAAAATAAAAAAACAATTTTTTTCCTAAACGATATTTTATTGTGATTATCATTTTAAAATTCTATACAGACATAATAATAATAATAATAATAATAATAATAATAATAATAATAATAATAATAATAATAATAATAATAATAATAATTAGTCACATCTGCGAAAATATTATATTCGTCTGAAGCGCTTAACGTTTCGCAAATAATAGTCATTTCGTTATGAATATTACTATAATAAGTGTACCCCGTACATTATATAATTGTACATATTTGTGCAATTATTGCGAATATTGATTTTAAAATATGCCTCAAGGTCCTTGAGATAATATCAGTAATTTTACTTAATTAACTTTTTTTTTTTCCAATAATTACTAGCATAATATGTTTCAATAATTGATTAAAAAAAAAAAAAACGAAACGCGTTTTATATTATTATTATTATTATTATATACGTGAAAAAAAATGTATTCGGAGAGTTATTCCCCACACCCTCCGTACGTATAAAACGTATTACGTGTTGTTATTTTTAATTAGCGATTTTCTTTTTTATATTCTAAATCGGTGTTTATGTAAAGAATTCGATTCGCAGCATACCTATACGATGAGTACCTAATAATTTGCGAAGATATTAATAATATTACACGGATCATTGTGACGGAGAAACTATCAAAATATTGACGTAATTGTAAAATAACGATTTGTAAGCCATTCCGCTGTCATTATATAGTTCAAAAATGATGTAATAAACAGTAATAAATATTGTTATATAGTTCACAGTGAAAAGAAATTCGTAAAATTTAAAAGTAATACTATCGAACGCTATAGTGTCCGAAGTGTACAAACCAAAAAGCTACACGACGGGCGTTGAAATTTCATTGTCGATGCTAAAACGAACGACTCGTGTGTATAAACGAAAGTTCGGTTTTTCGAATATTTAAAATTATGCGATGTAATGTCGTGTACGATATTACAATAGACATAGGAAATCCAGTATATTAGGTTTTTCGGAAAAATCTTTTTTTCCTTCGATCGACGCTACGGGATTTTTAATTTTTTTAATTTTTTTATTTTACTATTATAGTATATTTCTTCAGCATGGTTTGGTCCGACGATGTTTGAAATTCGAACGAAGGAGAATTTTTTACTTTATATATATATATATATATATATATTTACCGTTATATAATAATCAGGTGTAAAAATAAATTTATATATATATATATATATATAGATTCATAGAAAACCGTTTTTAACGAGTGGGATTTTGTGTATACTTATATAGAGAGTCGCACAAACTAGACAGTATTGACTGCACTACACCGATGCAACTGCCCACACTATATATATATATATATATATTCGTGTTTTCTAGATTATTATTATTATTATTATTATTATTATTATTATTATTATTATTATTATTATTATTATTATTATTATTATTATTATTATTATTATTATTATTATTATTACTTTGTGTTATTATAGTGTCGTAATAAAAACACATTGTGTTCCTATTATTGACATTTTGAAGATCGCACTATGTGCCGAACACAGTTTTTTATTCACTGAAAGTGGTGAAAAATTCGAGAAACGACAGCAAAAAACGTGAACGCTAAAAATATATTTAATATATGTAATTTTATTATTCTGCCTGTGGTTATATCGGTGCGCAGAGGTTTTCAAAAAATATTTCAGTTATCGAAATATCGAATAAACCGATTTTAATATAATTAATATTTTATGCAATGCCTTGGAGTTTTGTAGATTTAAATTTCAGCACACTTGGACTAAACTCCGATTGCGTTTTTTCATCACCTTTATGGCGTCGAAGGTCAAATTCTAAACGAATAACGGAAATTTCATCTGCAAAGTTACCGAATGTATATTGATTCAATACATTTGTACTAAAATAGGTTATTGAGGTCGTAAACCCGACGTTACGACGAAATAAATTGCATTGCGGAACGCCACTTTTATATTTTACATTTAACAGAATATTTTCGTTTCTATAATATTCCCACTCGCATACAGTATACAAACGGTTTAAGTACAAGGTAGGTAACACCTTTGGGAATAAATATGTTAATGCGTTCATTAGACGAACTGAAGACACGTATTTGAACAAATACCGAGACTCGTTTTTACTGTCAAGTTCGTTTTTTTTTTTTTTTTATAAGATTATTATTTTTATATCTTTCAAGATTAAAAAAAAAAAGTGTCGAGTCAAGTTAATTGACGTAAAAATAATTGTTGTACTCTGAACCATTTTTTTTTTTTTATACAATTTTCCTTCGTCAATATAATATTTTACGAACCACGTATTGTTGTGTATAAACGAGTTGATTTCGATAAAAATGTTAGCGTTTCTAAACGATTTGTCAGTAACGCTTACCTACTGTTAAGAATATTATTGTTAATTAAAATTAGTATACATCGAATCAATATATTATGTACCTAATAAAATACTAAAAAAAAAAAAAACGTTTTGCAATTTTGTGAGTATTGAATTTTTATTATTGCAAAAACAAAAAAAAAATACACGTTACATTTACTTTTCCGGATCAAACAGATTTGCCTATTTCAACGCCGAATAGACGTAAATTATTAATAGAAGACAATAATGTTGCCTATACGGAACACCTTAGAAAAATACACGGTTTGGTGTTTTTTCTCGCTATATTTTACTTTTTGAGTAGATTATCAAGCGAAATTTGTTTTATCGACAATAACACTACTACCCGTTTTGATTGAAAATGTTCAACACTAAGGTAAATTTGCGCGTTCATCGATATGGCCAACCGATTTGTGGAGCAATTAAAATACGCAAGGAGTTGACCGTTTTTAAGTCGTCTTTTTATATCGATTGACTGAGGAGAAGGAGGAGGTCGCGCGTAATGAATAAATTATATGCTGTGAAAACGTTTAAAATATTAATACGAATTACAATCATTATATCGATATAAATATGTCTTTAAATTTTTTCGTTTTTACAGACGTTTTTAACGATTCGTATATAGAAATGTTTTGAGTTACTGAAAAAAAAAAAAAATCTATATATAATTGCTGCAATTTATTTTTCCAGAGTAGACGATGATTCGATATGCGCGTTAACAGTATTCAGAAATTTAAAAAAAAAAAAAAATCGATTACATTTAAAAAAATCGTTGAGTATATTATATTATATCGCATATATATTATATATGTATTAGATTCACGGTATATTTGATAATAATAATTAACAGTGTTTTATTCATTCAATTCTAGTTAAAATAATAATTCAATTAAGGAGATTGAAAGCGGGTATTTTCTCTCTTTGTCTTACACACATGAAACATAGCAAAAATAGACGTTTCGTACTTCCGACGTACCGATCGATCTATTGGTGCGATGAGAGAAATTTGAATTCCTCGTGAATTTTACTACAAAACGACTTTCCCACTTTTTTCATTTTTTTTTTTTTCATAAACCCTTGAAAAAATTAACCGAACAAATTAAAAAAAATAAATAAATTGTTAATAATTCATTTTTGAAGGTCTTAAAAAAAAAAAGAAATAAAAAAAGTGGGAAAGTCGTTTTGTAGTAAAATTCACGAGGAATTCAAATCTGTTTTCAAATTTCTCTTATCGCACCAATAGATCGATCGGTACCGTTGGAAGTACGAAACGTCGTCTATTTCGCTATGTTTCGTGTGTGTAAGACAAAGAGAGAAAATACCCGCTTTCAATAAGTTAAAATTCGTATCAAAAAAAAAAAACGTACAACGGTAAATTTTATGTTGAAACATTATTATTGTATCGCACAATTATTGCGTATTTTAGAAATACACGAATTCATCACGGCGGCGATTGCAAACATTTATGGTCGAGCGAAAAAAACGTTCTTGAGAAATATAATATGTTTTCTGTCTGAAATATTAACAACATCCGCGGTGTTTTCGTCGTGCTCCGTAATTATTGCGTACAAACAAATCAAGTGTTGATAAATTTCGGGATCGGATGTTTTAGTATTTCGTACGTTAATGTTTGAAAACAAAATCTCTCGTAATAACATCGCTGCAATGTTTTCGCTCCTAACGCCTTTGGATCGCAACACGCGAAGAAAAAAAAAACGTATCGACCTGTATTCGTGTAGCTGAAATATTATATTTTTAAACACAACCGGTACACTATTAGAAATACGCATTCTTTTTTTTCTATTCTATAAAATATAATCGTTTGTTAAAAACGGATTTTTCATTCGCATCACACGATCACCGGTATAATTATTATACCTGCACAGGCCCGTACTGGCCTACCGGACGACCGGGCAGATGTACGATGCGCCCTTTAAAATTACGAGGCACAATGCGCCCATTAAATTTAAAGAAATTACGTCTATTAAATAGATTTTGGAGAAATATTGACTTCGATAATTTTCCAATTACAACTGGATGAAATTTAATAATTTAATATAATTAAAAATGGTTTTTTTTTTCATATGTATATAATAGGCACACCGTTTATAGTCGCGTAGACATTTTGGTATCGTCATTGCCATTTTGTTTTCATGCGGTTTGTTGGTGTTTCGTTTGTTTTACTAAACCAATTAAGATTCTTAATCGGTAATATTTAGACCTCTAAAATGAAAAAAAAAATTTTTAGGCGCCCTTATAGGATTCAGCAACCGCCCTATAAGAGCAGCCAGTACGGGCCTGTACCTGCATATATATATATACTGCAGATGACACCGATATCAAAAGGAGATTTTTTTTTTTTGTAACGAATCAATATTATCATTCTCGGTAAAAACGCTCGAAGTTATTAAATCCGAAATCGGTTCTGATGCGCTATAGAAGTCAGCAATACTAATGACTGCAGTATATAGATATACCCGATAAAATATAGTACTGTTAATTAAAATCAGTTGAAATTAAAAAAAAATATTAATTATTATTATTGGAAATCGCGAATGTCTTTGTAAAACAATTCGAAAAGTGTTTTCCAAAAGCGAATTGGCCAAACGAACCCGGAGAAAAGTAACGATTTCGACGGAAGAAAACGTAGACAATATTATCCGTCTGATGATGTAATATTATTTGTGAGGTTCGCGGGCGTATAATGTAGAATCAGGTGCGGATCCATTAGGAGAGGGGGCTAAAGGGCTTATAGTTATTTATATTAGAAACGATTAGAAATGAAAAAATTTTAAACCTATATTGATGTAAATGAAGTAATAAAATTTTCTAGACAAAAATCGAGAAGAACGCAGGTAGAAGATTGGTCAAAGTAATATAATTAGTATACTATATCTAATATAACGAGTAATAAGTAATGTCTTTATTATTATTGATATAAATATTTTTTTTTCCGTTTTTAAATGTATTGTCATTGCTTAAAAACTATAACTAATATGTATAACGCCTATAATATCTGTCAAGCATTTATTTCTCCTCCCAATTTATAATTTCTAGATCAGGTTCGTTAGGTACGCGTAACTACCTTAATATAGGCAGTGGCGTATTTACGGGGGGTCCAAGGGTACTGGACCCTCCCTCCAAAACCAAAAAAAAAAAATTACTAAAGAGTAAAGATACTGAAATATATGCCTATATATGCCTATTATATATATTAAATAAAATGTACTTATTTGTTAAAATTATCCAAAGGTATTTTTTATTAAATACCTTATATCAATATATCCTAATGGAATTTTCAAAAAAAATTTGGACCCCCCCCCCCCAGAAAAAAGTTGAAAATACGCCACTGTGAATAGGTATAATTTTAAGTATAGCTGATCAGCGTATAGCCTCCCCTCACCATTTTTGATTTCTGGATCCGCTTCTGTTCCTAATTGTCTTTGTTGTATATTGTCGCAATTGGATTTTTATACTTTTTTTTATTTACTCATTAATATTACCTATTAATTTTAATAAAACAATTATTATTTATACTACGTACTTATATCGATACGTCATAATGTTTTGAATCCGAACATTCGTTATAAACGAAAAATTTATTTTAGAAACGATATTGGGGAGGGGGGGGGAAGAAATAATTTCTGAATAATTTGTCTCGTAATGTATGTTTATCGAAATCTCATAATATATATTACTACAATAGTGAAAATAAATCAAAACGTTTTCTTTGTACGAGAGCGCTGTACGACGGTGTGTTTGGCGTTAAAGTAAAATTGCAATTGTACCGCCAGAGCGCGCTGTCCATAACCGTACGGAATAAAAATATAAAACCTATGCCGCTTTGGAGATTTCCCCCAAAACATAAGGGACTTTTATTTTAATGCAAATCCTTCCTAACTCCTTTTGCGTTTAGATCATCCTAAAAACTTAAGTATTGTACCATATCGATAGAATATTATATATTTTCTTTTTTTCTAAGACTCGGTTTTTCTATTTACAAAAAATGTATTATATTTTAATAATTTTCTTTTCCTTAATTATGTACAATAAAAACATATAATTATTTATAAAAATTTAAAACGTTAGGAAAACTTCCTGTATAGTATCTAATAAATTTAATTATAATTAATAATTATTAAAATTAATTTCAGAAATAATTTCTAACGGTTTCTACGAAAAAAAAATGTTTTCTTTTTTAAATACTATAAAAATATTGTTGCGTTTATTTCGTAATAGGCGTATGCAGCTCCTCAGTGTTCCTCGGGTACGCTGCTCCAGCAAAATAATTATTTTGAATTCTGATTGCAGTGACCTGTGCTGGAATTTGGATGATTTTTAAAGAGAAACTCTGTCAATTAAAAAAAAAAAAAAATAGAAGCGTTCTGTAAATAAATTAATTTCATCGTAAATATTATTTATTCCATTACATCGCGTTATGTATTTTTTTATTATTTTAACATCAATAATAACCGATTAAAAATTGTGTGTAACGGAATGCCACGAGCCCCGCACTTGGATCATAATTTCAGGCCCCGAGTTTTTAAAATTTTAAACTTTACCTTTAGGTTTTAATAAAGAAAGAAGTATTTTATTTATTTATTATCGCTATATTTTATTAGTTTACTATGTTCCCGCGCAAGGAGATTCATAAGTACACTTGGGTATCTCCTGATGGAAAATATAAGAATCAGATAGACCACGTTCTGATAAATGAGAGGTTTAAGAACGGAATTATTAATGTTCGAACATTACGTGGTGCAGACTCTGACTCTGATCATTTACTAGTGGGTTTTTGGTTACGAATAAAATTAAAAAGCATAATAAATATAGTGCTTCATCCATAAGTAGGTATGACGTGGAGAAGTTGGAAGACAAGGGAATTCTCAGAGATTATAACAGCACTACCAAGAAAATTTTTGAAGAGAAGCAGATAAAACTTACCAGTGATGTGAATGAAATATGGAATAAAGTCAAAGATACTATAGAAACAGCAGCGTCGGGAATAATAGGAACAAAAAGAAATGTATCAAAAGTTTGGTTCAATAGTATATGTGAGGAAGCGCTACAGAGAAGAAAAACTGCTCGTGAAGAATGGCTAAAGGATACGAACAATGAGACAAAGAGAGCAAGGTTTATCACACGACGAAAGGAAGCAAGTAACATTTTAAGATGTGAGAAAAGAAAATTTGTATGTAATTTGCTAGAAAAGACAGAACAAGACTTTAAAACAAATAAAACACGTGATATGTATAAGAATATTAAGAAATTAAATGGAGATTTCAAAAGAAACGAACGTTTTATTAGAGATAGTAATGGATCCTTGGTTACTACAGATGAAAATATAGCTAACGAATGGGAGAGATATTTTGAAGATCTACTGAACAGCGAAGAGCCAGACGAATTGTTCACGTTTGACCTAGGAAATATAAATGATCAAGAATGCCTAGAGCCAACTCTAGAAGAAATAGACTTACAAATAAAGAATCTGAAAACAATAAGTCTCCAGGCGAAGATGGTTTCAGGCTGAATTGCTTAAAAAGGAGGAGATGACGTGACGCAATGGATCTGGCAAGTGATAAAAAAAGTGTGGATTACGGAAGAATTCCCAGATGATTGGAAAACATCCCTAATCTGCCCAATACACAATCGATCCGTTTCGCTGACGACATTGCACTAATAGCGGAATCTGAAGGGGACTTGAACCTCATGCTACAATGCTTGGACGCAACACTAACAAAATTCAGTCTTAAAATCAACATAAAGAAAACAAAAGTGCTTGTAGTAGACAAATCCGACCAGCAAAATGCAGCGGACATCAAGATTAGGGATGAATCAGTTGAGCAAGTGAAGGAATTTTGCTATTTAGGAAGCCTAATTACAGAAGATAACAAATCAACAAGAGAAATTAAGAGAAGAATAGCTTTAGCAAAACAAGCATTTGAAAAGAAAAGATCCCTATTGATGAACATGAACTTGAGCATTCAAACTAGGAAGAGTTTCATTAAATCGTATATCTGGGAGTATTTTGTTATATGGCTGCAAAACGTGGACCATAAAGAAGTATGAAAAAGATAGGTTGGAAGCGATGGAGATGTGGATTTGGAGAACAAGCTGGACAGAGAGGAAAAGGAACGACACCATCTTACAAGAAATAGGTGAAGAAAGAAAAATCATTACAGCTCTGATGAAAAGGAAAGTGAAGCTCATCGGACATATGATAAGACATAACGATTTTGTCACGAACATCTTGGAGGGAAAGATTATGGGTAAACGACCAAGAGGAAGACCCAGACAATCATACTTCAATGACATCAATCAACGAATGGGTTTCACTTCATACCAACGCCTAAAGAATATGGCGCGTGATAGAGAAATTTGGTTACAACGACAAGGCCTTGCCTTTAGAATTTGATGATGACTTTAAAATACGCCAATTTATTTTTACACCATTGTTTTTAAAACGTTAATATACCTAAGGTACCGAAAAAAAAAAATCGTAAAAATCGAAGTGTCCCATAAACTATAGACTAACTATCAAAAAAAAAAAAATGACAACAATAGACATAATATTATGATATTATCTAGTTGGACGACGCTGAATTGGCCCGATAATTTTGATATCCCACTGGGTCGAATACCTTCCAGTCCGCCTCTGGACTTACCGTTATCATAGGACTACCCCAGACGTCTGACACACTATAGAAGTTTTATACCGTCCTCGTTGTCGTCACACTTCAATTATTGTATAATATTGTCATTTACGTACGAAATTGCAAATCTTATGAACACTAAGTGGCGGCGCTAGGGGTGTGCGAGCTGTGTGACACACACAGGTCCTCGTGCCTCCTGGGGCACCGAAGTTAGCAAAAAATCGAGTAAAAATCTTAAATCTAAAACTCTCGATTTATTTTGGAAAATCGGGGTCCCGGAATGAAATTTATAAGTACGACTTCGAACACCTTTTATTACTGTCAAAAATAAAGGAGGAAAATTCAGTAAGCTTTGATTTGGTATATTTTTAATGCAGGCGAATTTTCCGGAACATTGTCAAAAGTGAATTTTTCTAAAAACATTTTTCTAAAACAAAACACCCTTTAGATAAAACAACTGTGGTGCAATATAGGTCAAAGTAGTATATGCATACTATAGTCGTTAAAACAGTGGTAGTGACGAAAATTGCCCTATAAAGCATTAAAAATGCATCATTTTGCACCTAATTTTTAAAAAAAATGTATACCCCCAGATCCCCCGGTAGTAGGGGCCTCGCGGTGGCTAGCGCCACCACTGTGTACACTCATATTGTTTCCTTTTACTTAAATCGTCATTATTGTTAAATCGCGTATGTGTCGTATGTGTTGTCACTTATATGAGTTACGTTATATTGTCGTGTACGTATACGAACTTGCAAACCTTATATTATTATATTGTCCATTGCTCGTGTTGTTTTCTTAATCGTTGATATTGCGTCATCGAATATCGTCAATTCGCGCGTGCGTTAGCGTATATTAATTGTTTTATATAACTAAACATCAAATTAATTAAACATCAATTGTATTAAATGATGTCTTACACCATTAAAATTATTCCTGACTTATGTGGATCCGCACATCCACTGCGTATGAGCCCCTACAGTAATGGAAAGTATTTATAATACCAATATAAATGGGCGCGATACGATTGCGCGCGGCATAGCAGAATAACAAAGAACACGATTTGGACACATCCAAAGGCGCATACGACTGCGCGCGAAATTAGAAGCCACGTTGCCATTATAATAAATATTATAACAATGTTTTAGTTTTCGATTGGTATAGTATAAAATATTAGAAAAAAATCGTTATCATTTTTACAGCAACGCACGAATCTTTTCCTCTTTCTGAACTAATACGGCGCGAATTTCGTTTTCGAATTTATAAAATCAATTTTACAAATATTATTATCGGCAAAATTACGGACACTGTAATTTGACAACAAACACGACTGACGGAAGGTATATCGTATTATATACAACATACGCCGTGCACGATTATAAATATATTCGTAACTATATGGGAATTTAAAAAAAAAAAAAAGATAATTTTGATTCAATATAAGAGTTTGCTATCGGTAACAATGAGTTATGAATAAACATTACTCTAGTAGGTTATTTATTTACTTACGCGTTACCAAAAAAGCCGCGAGGATGGCAACGTTGCATAGAAATACGAATTATGAATCGCGCCCAATCGTACATCTAAAAAGGTACCACACCGATAAGGAGCGCCGCGCACAATCGTATTCCGCCGATATATACATATATAAAAGATTAAATCAATAATTTACAACTAAATATAGCTAAAAAAAAAAAATTAGATACATGATATCGAATTAATAAAATTGTTACGACAATACTAAGCAGAGCTACGATTGTTTTTAAGGGGATTGAAAACGGTGTATTATTTGTACCATTTCAGACCTAAAAGTTAGACAAAAGTTCAACTACTTGACGAAAACCAAAATTAATTCGGAAAAAAAGATTTGAAATTGTCGGCCTTTTTTCTAGGATATGTAGGCAGCAGGGCTCGCAAACGTTATAATAACGTTTTGATTATAACGTTATAATTGCAAAATATCAATTGAAACGAATATCAAAAAACGTAACGGGAAACAATAAACACTAATTTTAAACTATCACAAATTAAAATATATCATAAAACAAAATAAGGTATTAACATTATATATCAAAATATCGAAAACGAAAATAGAATTAACGTTATTTTAATATCTGTATCCAATTTACTAAGGAAAATATAAGCTTATGGTTTAGGTTTATTATAGTTCTATAATAAGGCTGGGTTCACACGGACGCGTAAAAATTATTCAAAGATACGTGTCTTAGAAGATGTCAGCTAGTCAGAAAAGTTTCTATTGGTAATATAATCAACATTTTAAGAAAAATATTCTGCACTGGAATATAATGTCAAAAATAAACCGAGGTTCTCACTGAAAAAATGTATAAAATCAAAAAATTAAGGATAAAAATTAGGACTTTTATAATCAATGAAGTTTAATGAAGTACATTACGCTTATGAGATTTGAAAACGTGCTATAGTCTATGGAATATAAATGGATTTATTTACTTGGAAAAAAAATCGATATTAAACCAAATAACGTTAAAGTACCGATAAACGTAAAACGTAAATATTATATAACGATAAAACTTCCTTTAACGTTAAACACAACTAATCCATAACGCTAAAATAAACCATAACGATAAACGCTAAAAGTAAATAACGATAAAAAACGTTAAAACGTTAAACATTACTTTTTTTCAAATGAGAGCCCTGGTAGGCAGTCGATTTTTCATTTCTTAAACGAAACTATATTTTAATTTGTTTTAAATTTCTAATTCTTTTTACGTTTGTCGTTAGTGAATTAAAAAAAAAATGAAACATTTAATCAAAAATCGACTTCTTACATAACCTAGACAAGAAGCTAACGATTTTAAGTCTTTTTTCAGAATTAAATTTGGTTTTTTCTAAGTAGCAGAATTATTTTTGTCTAGCTTTTAGGTCTAAATCATTCTGTTACAAGTATAAAATTATTTATCTCTTTCAAATATTGACATGTGTATGCGCGTGCGACCATCTTCTGATTCCCGGAACGCCCATATATCCCGGGGAGGATACCCGTTGTCCGACAAAATGGAAGGGAAATAGGATTTATCAGTCCGACTTATCATTGATACCAACACACATTTTATTTAAAATTATTAAAAAGAATTTTCGTATTCTATAATATTTGTCTCTGAATTTTGTTCGATGTAGTTAGAATTAGTTATACACTTCGTTAACGACTTAACGTTGTATTCATTTACTTTTTGTTCGTGCACGTGTTTAAATTGTAGCAGTAAATTGATAAGCAGTAGTTAAGTATTTAGTTATATTTTCGTCACATTCATTACTATATTTTTGGATTTTAAATTTCTATAGTTGGTAACAAAAATTTTCTTATCAATTTCTGCCCCCAACAATCTGTCGGACAACGGGTTTCCTGTGTATATCCCGTCCGTTTCATTGATACGAAACGGTAATACGTATTCCGAGAAGTCACACACACCAACAATTATTTATTATTCACACTGCACTCTCATAGTAAATATGATTGCGTATTTAAAATTGCCTATACAGAACTCCTTAGAATAGCTTCTGGCTAAGAACTCTTAATAAAAAAAAAAAAAAAAAAAAAGAACTCCTTAGAAACGGACCGTTTCCAATCCCCTTAAGACCCCGCGAAAAATGTTATGCCCCGGGCGCCGCAAACTGCAGGGACGGCTCTGAGTACTCGTGTCAATTTCTGCACCGCATGTCATCCGCCGTACCTTGTTTTCAAAAGCGGTAAGTCTTCGTTCTGTTACGCTCGTAGTCGTCCATGCATAGAACACATTACAGAATAATAATATTACGTCCTTACACGTATACATACTCACTCGACTTTTGAAAAACCTATTTTTCAAAAAAACCTCGCCGACGAATCCGTATCCCGCGAATCGGTAACAACGTCGTACCGCTGCCGCCACCACCAGCCGCCGGTTTATTCACGTATTACACGTAGGACGTATGATAC
Source organism: Slavum lentiscoides (assembly GCA_032441835.1). Lineage (NCBI taxonomy): Eukaryota > Metazoa > Arthropoda > Insecta > Hemiptera > Aphididae > Slavum > Slavum lentiscoides. Next base: position 15,774,688 of record CM063708.1, read on the forward strand.
GTGTAATAACCTCTGCAGTGTTTCATCCAGATGTAATAACTGAGTATTACATGCCACGAATACACGAACAACGCTGCGCGAAAATACAAACGAACAAGTATCGAATTATACGTCTAAAAATTGAAATTCTTCTTCTTCAAAACAAAAATTTATATTATAATTTCTCAACCGAAAATTCCGACTCACGTAAAAAGTTCAAGATCGCAAAGGCGTATCCGTAATAAAACGTCTTTTTCGACTTCGTATTAGAATCGCCGGTATTGCTCGGTTCCTCGCTAGTAACGTCATCGCTTTCGAAGTACTCGTCCTGGGCCGACGTCACTCTTTTCGTCGTCGTTCTTCGGCCGATTTTCCTGCTTTTCTTTGTCGGCTGCGTACTCCACGTCTTGGTTTCCATATTGACCGGTACCGGCTCGGGACTTGCCACATCGTCTGCAAAACATTGGTGTGTACCGCAAACACCCGGGGCAGGCAAATTCAGAAATGTCGTTATTTGTATACTGTTGGCCGTGCATTATACCGATTAATTCGTCTTCGTACACGTGGTCATCACCGTTTTGCTGTGGTTCCGCGGTAGTGGTTTTCGTAATCTTCAACGGTTTCGATTTTTGCGCGTTTCTTTTTGTCCTCGGCACACACTCCTAATATTTGTACAAAAAAAAAAAAAACTTTAATTATCGTTTAACATTTTTTTTTAAGCCATCGTAAATTATTGATAATTATCTCATTTAAAAACGATTGTACGACGCGCAAATATTAAACAGTGTCTGCGAATTTTTATTTTGAGTATTCGAAACATTACAATCAAAACACGATTTCGGACGAATTTGTCGATACTGCAATTTTTTTTTTACAATCGTGACGTGCCCCCGCCCTTATCTTTCAAAGTTCCGCTATACCGATTTGTATAGAAGTAATTTAGAAAATCCTGCGTGCACTGCTGTATCTCCCGTTAACAGGACTCGCATATTTATTGTAATACAGACCCTTCACACACACATAGATTTCCGTTTATAGCAGCACATTTAGCGAATAATATTTTTTGAAACAAAACCGTTTCATTAATATACATACACATATTATTGTATATATTATAAAGGAACTTTCGTCTACGAGTTTATAAATAAGATTAATAACTAATAACACTGTGTATAGCGCTTACCGTGGACTTCGTAGAGATGTCATCATATGTATCGGACGTGTCCAATTCATATCTGATGTCTTTATTGTCGGTCGTATTTGGCGTGCCAGTGGTGTACGTTTTCTCCAACGTGAAACGTGGCGATCCATTAAAATGCCTTCTGTCGTGTATCTTGTTCTCTGGCATTCTTCTTAAATTCTTAGTTTTTCTCTGAAAAGTCAAATACTGCGCAGTATAGTAATACATCTTTTTCTTTTTTTTAATAATTCGTTTTATAAAAATATAGAGGTGATTACATTTTCGTCGAGAAACAAATACATTATATTACAGATTATTATAATATAGGCGTTTAATTTTTCTCATTTCTATTCTTACAAAATGTTCGATTTTAAATAATTGTATTTAGATTATTATCACCTTTGTAGTATATCCTTCTCTTGTTTCTTCATCAATATCATTGTCTACATTTTTCTCTATTAGTTCTTCAAAACTAGTAGGCTGAGTGGAACTATCACCGTTTCCTGGGGAAGTACCTTCCGCTGGGTCGCTCCCGCTTTCACCATCCGGTAATTTAAAAAGCCACATCGATGCTAGACATCTTTCTGTCTTCGCAATGCAGAACGTTCTGTATTGTAAATAAATAACGTATATTGAATTACCTAATAAATATTTCTATTTTCTACTGCCTACATATATATATATATATATATATATAAACACTGCACGCGTAAATGTACTTCAGTAGTCAAACACTATATGTTATACTAATAATTACTTTTTTTCTGAGGCTAGGTCGTACACTGTGATCGATATCCATATTGAAACGAACACAGTCCATAACACAAACGTCCATTTCGTAATTGCCATCGACTCCTATAAAATAATTCATAATATTGTATACAGTAAAACGACAAGTTAAGAATCAATTGTCTTTTGGACTTTTTTGAATTTTAAAATTCAAAAAATACCTAAATGCTAAATTAATTTACAAACACACACACACATAACGTCATGTCGTGTTTACAACTGCCATATTGTTGTGTATTGGTATTATATAGACACAAAAATTAAAACTTACGCGATATCCACCACAAAATCCTGTAACCCATGTAACTAACATGAGTGTCGTCATCCCAAGTAACGCAAATTTGCTGCCTAAACAAGGTAAAAAATAGAATATATATATTTTAATATAATAATATACGCAGGCAATTATGTATTAAATTAAATTGTATTTATTATATAGGTACATACCATTGAGTGGTGGACTCAGAAGATCAAAGAAATTTCCTATCCATACAGCATAAGTGAACATCTAGAATAATTTATTTACCGATAAATACAGTTTTTTTTAAAAAAAATCGGAAAAACATCACGTCTACAGTACCTATATGCGTAAAAAAACGTTTAGGATAAGCGTTCGTATATAGTTATGTTACGTGTAAAATGAATAAACGACGTTTTGCACGAATGTAAAACAATGATTTTGTGAAAATTCGTGAAAATTAAAGTTATTTATTTTAGAATTTTCTTATTTTCTATAAGAAATGATGAAAAGTATAATAATTGCTGTACGTTAAAATGGATTATTGTGGAGAAATGAGAGTATATACGTATATATATATATATATATATAGTTACTACATATAGTTAATATATATATATTAAATCGGTATCTTATAAAATCATAGGCCAAAAAAATTAGCCCGTAGACAGGTACGCTGAGAATAATAAACTGTGATTGAACTTTTTTTTATCATTAAACTTCGAGAAAATGAAACGAACGCCGTTCATAATCATTTAAAAATTGCTCACCGTATATAGTGCTGTTAACATCGCTATTCCTATTTGTAACGTAACAAGTTCGAGGAAATACTTCAAAATCTGTTTAGCCATGTTTGGTTTATCTGTAGAAATTGGTTTATTTTCGTGATTCAAAAAAAAATTATTATTTGAACGATACGAATATGTTGATCGTATTAAGAGTATATGTATAATTTAATAATAAGGAATCACGAAATCGACAAAAGTTTGTTTTATTTTCGTCGGTATAGAAACGTATCCATTGACGACGATTTAAAAAAAAATAGAAATTTAAAAAAAATTGAATGGTATTGAAAATATTTTATTTTGCATAATTATCTACATTATCTTTATTATCCATTATAATTCAGAATGCTTATTATAACTATTATCATTATAGGATTTTCTAATCGTAGCCGCTAGCCTGCATTACTTTGTAGCCGCTGAAAAAAACTAAAATAACTTTGTAATTATAATTGTAATTTGAAAAAATATTTCTACGTATATAACTTAAATAATTTAAGCATTATTTAGAAATCATCGTATACTATGCACGATGCACCCCACTGACAAAATTCCTAATAAAAATCCTATACAAATATTGTTGCGTGTATTTCGTATTAGGCGTATGCAGCTCCTCAGTGTGCCTCGGGTACGCTGCTCCAGCAAAATAATGATTTTGAATTCAGATTGCAGTGACCTGTGCTGGAATTTGGATGATTTTTAAATAGAAACTCTATCAATTAAAAAAAAAAAAAAAAACGTTCTGTAAATAAATTAATTTCGTTGTAAATATTATTTATTCCATTATATCGCGTTATGTATTTTTTTTTTATTTTAACATCAATAATAATCGATTAAAAATTGTGTGTAACGGAACAAAACATTTATTATTCTTAATTCGTTAATATATTTATTTCCATAGTTTGTTATCTGCAATTATACGAGTCAGGGTTGGACTAGCTTTCTGTTGCGGCCCGGGGAAAAATATTTTTAGAGGCTTCTATAACACTAATATTAATCAATTATCAATATAACAAAAATATTTCCTTACAATTATTGTTATTATTATAAAATAATAGATTACTATGTAATAGTATTGAGTATGTACTATGTACTCTTAACCAATATTAGTCAATTTTATTTAATCATAATTCATAAAGCTTACCGTATAAGAAAATCCATGAAAATAATTCGAGTTCCGCAAGTAATACATAAAATATAAATCTCAAAATAGTAAGTACCACTTGCTATATAATAATTAATAATACATATATTGTATTATAAGCCCTCTTAGATGCCTCGTTAGAATGGGAGGCATTAATTTGTTCTCTTAAATAGTCTTTCTTGCAACGCTATCCGAAATCACATTTACCAATGGATCGTGATTTTATTCTTTAATTATTATCAATGGATACAACATATAAAATAATGATTAACATGTTATTCGCTACTAACACATTTGTGGTCATTTTTATGATAAATAAATGATTTAAATATGGTCACGTAGTCACAGTGCCACAAATTAGTTTTTATACAACTAAAAAAAACTGGATAATATAAGACTGGTTAGTTAGCAGTATATATCGAGGTGGCGGTGGTTACTGATTTAAGTACCTATATTAATTTTTTTTTAAATATAGTCGGCATTTTCTTAACAATCAGTCGGCAAATTATACGAGTACTAATAACACCCCTCCCCCCCCCCAAAAAAATGTATAGTGCCGACCCTGCTCGTTATCGTCATTTTAAATAAGATGCACTATGTAAACTTACAACTGAACCAAGGTGAATTGAACTGAACCACCTGAGGCCCGGTGCACACGTGCGGGTTTTAAACGCGCATCACTGCGGGGGGCCTGCGTTTGCGTTTTACGTTACTCACAATTAGATTGGATTTTGACATCGAACTCTTCATAGAAGAGATAAAAAAAACATCCAGAATTATGGAATCACACGAGGTACGCGAAAATGATTTCTTTTTCTTTTTTATACACAGGGTCGGATTGGCCCATCGGGATACCGGGAAACTTCCCGGTGGGCCGGTATCCTTGAGGGCTGCTATGGCCGCAAACAATTTTTAATTTTGCTATAAATTATCATGAATTTTTAAATTTTAAATTATATTGACACAGAAGGAATCATTGGTAAGTTAAAAAATACAAGTGCTTTACTCAATAAAGAACTCTCATATTAAATTGTTTTGCTATATTATTTATGTGCAAATTTTATTTTAACAAATATAAAAGTCAGTAAACAAAACTGTAATTTTTAAAATTGTATATGAGGGAAGGGGGGAGGTTGAACCGCAGATTGCCTTAATAAAACATGAGTAATATTTGTTTTTATGTTTAATATTAGATATTAAAATTTAGAGGGCTGGTCTAAATAATTTTCCCGGGCCGAAAAATTCTGCCGATCCGTCCCTGAATATGTATGAATCATACACGTCCATGATCCATGGTTAACCAAACGATTCAAACGCGTACTGATGAGTGACGGCGTGTAATATTGTACAGCTGTTGTACATCTACGGTGAAAAATGCGCAAGTGTTCATTGACTTCTGTGACGTCGCGGCTGTACTGCTGCGGTAAGTGGCGGATTGTGCCACCGGGAGGCCGGGAAGTTTCCCGGTGGGCCGGAGCCCGGTCATGTCTCTATGACCTGCCCTGTCATCATAAAACTAATTTTATAATTAAAATTATACTCTTTTATATATCGATAAAATATTATTTATTACGTGCATGCGTGATGCGTCTTTCATTCTTTGATAACGGGAAGACAAACACGATGTTAAATGTGTCGCGTCCTGAGATATTTGTAGTGTGCGTGGTCTACTCTTCAACCATATTCACGGAGCATAGGTTCTATGGTTTAATTGAATTCGAGTCAACTTTAGTCGATTTCATGGTACACCCGGTTTTATTTTGGTAACTGGGTGATAAATGATAATACCACCGGTCCATTGAAATTCCGATATCAAACTCACGACGCTGGTTAATGATATTCTATCTTCAACCGTGCGGCTGATAAACTTATTATACGGTATATTTAAGTTAATTATTTTGATTTACCAGGTAGCATGACGTGAAAGGTTATTTTCCAAGTTTAAAGATAATCAAAACACGACTTAGAAATTCATTGAGCGAAGAAAAGCTAGACGCATTTATGCTTACGAATGTGGAAAAAAGTATATTACATAGTATAGACTCGGAAGAAATGATTAATTAATTGTAATGTCTTATGATGAATAATATATCCTTTTTTTAAAAAAAAAAAAGCAAATATTTACAATCTATACTTGAATAATATAGTACAATAAGTAAATTTTTGTATAATTTAGTGGTATTTATTTCATGGATACGTGTCAGAGGAGACTACTCATTAGTAGTGCCCCTGACTTTGTTTATACGAGTATATATGATTATTTGTTACTATTTCGTTTTTTTATACGACCAAATGGGAGCTAGAATGATTTTATAGATAGGTAAGTAGGTATTTTCAGGGCCGTCCCGAAGATGAAAATGATGGGGGGGCGAAACATTTGAAAAATACCGACTATTACCTTTCTATTGAATGTCGCCTAAAATCGTGAAATCCTGAAATCGTGTTTTTACCAATTTTATGTAATTTTTCGGTAGTTTTTGAGTTATATTTTCAGGTGCTTTTGAGAAAATCGAAAAATGACCCCTCTAAAGTATCAACTAGACGCAATTTACTACCGAAAACAATCTCTGATTGTAAAAATTGAAACACTCTTTCTGGTACAATTTTTGAGTACTGACATAAAAAAAAACACAGCTTTGTAAAACCAATAGATTCCTCGCTCCGCTCAGAATCTAAAATACATTTTATACGCTTTATCTTCAGTCACAATTATTATTTTTAATAGTTTTAATTTCAGATTTTAATTTTTCTGCATAAATACAAGTAATAATGTGATAAAATGCTCTTAAAATATTCTGTGTATTAAAAGCTGAAAATATAATAAATACTTCACAATATAATAGTAGAAAAATATTTTTAAATTTTAAAATTACAATTCAACATAATAATTTATAATTAAAATTCCAAAAACCTACATTTACTTCCAACACTCGTGGCATATAACTTTTTAAAATTTAAAATTTCTTTGGTTCGTTAATATACCGTTTTATTTTATTTTATTATCGACGCGAATTTGATTAACCTTAACTGTAAAATACACAAGTATACGGGAATAAGAAAAATTAAACATTTCTAAAAATATGCATGAAGCGATTCACATGCGTTTGTAGTAAGCATAATACTATTATTAAACCTGTCATAGCTTTGGTTTATAAATACGTATATAGAAATAATTGATTTCATTAAATAATATCTCGCATAATTATTATTTATAAAGAGACGATTTTTATTATTCAGAGAATCCCAGACTAAAATAATAATTAATTATTCTTAAATTAAAAATTGAATAAAAACTTTGATTTTGTGTACTCTTTTAAAACATGGGATTTCAGTTGTGTATTGTACTTGAAGGTTATTTCCATGTGAATTAATATTCAGACACCGGGTTTTAACGAGCCAAATGAAACTTTTTTTAGAGCATACGCTATACATTGTAAAGTACACAGTGACTGAGATACTAAATTGTACTATTAACTGTATATTTGTGACTTTCCTTTGCATATAATGAATGTTCTTTACGTGTCGAAACTGAATAACACAAACTACAAATATCTTGGATTCTTCCGAATTCCAATTTATACCAAAACAGAGGGTTCATAAATGATAAATTATTGCATTCGGTAAAAACGGTTCTGAGCGATCTTTGGTGACTACCTATGTAATATTATTTAATATAAAAAATAAAAATAAAAGGTAACCATTGCAACCTTATTTATTTTCCTTTATATAAAATTCTAAAAACCAAGTTTTAAAAAAACTACTGTGAAAATCAAAATTTATATAAAACTAGCTGAATTATCCGGCTTCGCCCATGAACAGTTAAAATTGTATTGCTTCGCTTCCAACAGTAAATCGAATACCTATCAAGATAATTCATTATATATTGAATAAACTAACAGTGTACAGGCGGCTTTACCTTGTTTACGACCTTGAAATTTTTTTTACTGATGTATTCCATGTTAAGTATGTTGGCACTTCAGAATAAAGTTTACATTGAGTTTTGTACATGATGAATATTTAGGGAAATGTTTATTTTTTGAATGATCATATTGTGACCCAATAACACATGACTACACTGACTAGTGCTAACAGTCAGACATGTACTACGTTCTCTGAAAATAGAACCTATAATGGTTTTGAAACTTCAGAACAAAATTGGCAACATGAATATTTCCGACAAATACATCAATAATAATTATACACATATTGTTATTATTTATGAAAAAAGAACAATCATTTAAAAATATGTACGAAAAATTCAAAAAGCACACGAGTCAGTGCGTCCCTGTGTCAGTCATCAACCACACGATAAAATTCCGACTTTCAATAACAAATTCACAAAATAGAATAGAGGTAAACTGTTTATGATTGGAAAAACAAATAATAACTAATACCTACTACTTTTGTATATCCAACGGCTATTGCGGAATAAGAGGGTATTGCCAATTTCTAAAATCGATTTTATCGCATGGTAGTTATCAAATTATCGCATTTCACGGTTTTAGATCAAAATTATCGTATAAAAGCTTATTCGTCGCTGGCAAATAGGTTACTATTTACAGTATATATACAGCGCTCCTCAAATAAACGTGTTAAAAATGGTAGAACTTGGTGTATGACAATAGTCAATAAATATAAGAGCTCTGTATATCCAATATAAACGGTGTTCTATAGACGGTTAGGAGAGGGAACTATTTTTAGATAAAGTATTATGGAAAACCCATAACAGATAACACATACGAGTTTGAATGCCGACCACAAATTGAAAACAATAATAATAATTCTGTACGATGTATTATTTTTCATAAATACAATTTACTGTCTGCGAAGAGCCTAGAGACTAAAGATAATATAACGTATAAAATGAAATAAGCTTGACTGCCGACTGGTGTTTTCGTTGGGGTGGCGAGACGCCCCCCCAAGACCCCCTATTAGGACGGCCCTGGGTATTTTGTTTTTAAGAATGAGTTTGAATTGCGGAATCGGGCGGAGAAGGTAAAGGTGATAATAACATACCTAAAATTGAATATAACATAATTTATTGATATATATATATATATATATTCATAATATTTTATGCTTTATGTATGTATAAAATCAGGTACATTTAATTAAATATTAAAATCAAATAAAATTATTAATTTTTTTCTTATTTATGATTATTAATTTTTTTTTTTTTTATTACACTTCCACTAGATTTTTTTGCATTAATGGTGTTTTGGGCCGGTGAAATGAAATTCTCCTGGGCCAGTTAAAATTCAGAATCCGCCACTGGCTGCGATAACGCGCGTTTAAAAACCGCACGTGTGCACCGGGACTGAACTGAACAATCTATCTATCTATCTATCTATTATTTCTATTATCTATTATCTATCTATCTATTATCTATTATATATATATAAAGAGACAGCGTTTGTTTGTATGTTCGCAAAAATCTCAAAAACTACTGAACCGATTTTGAAAATTCCCTCACCAGTAGAAAGTTACATTATTCCCGAGTGTCATAGGCTACATTTTGTCGCGAAAAAAATGCTTAAAGTGATAGCCAATAAGGAAATTTTGGGATTCTAGGCATTAAGTAGTTACCACGGTGACAATTTAAATTGTTATTACAAAAATTTAAAATATTTAATTTATAATATTAAGTGTAGATAATATAATAGCATTGGGTTTCTAGGCGTTAAATAGTTACCACCATGACCGTTTAAATTGTTATTGAGTTACAAACATTTATAAATGCGAAAGTATCTCTGTATATTACACTTTCACGCTTAAATCACAAAATGACAAAATTGAGATTGTCTCGCAAAACAACTGCCGCAAGATCAGCGGCTTCTAGCCGACTCAATGAAAGTTTAGAAGATCGTGAATCTTGAAATTCTCAAATGAGAATAGCAGCTGCTAATAGACGTGCTAGAGAGGTTTCTCCTGTTCGAGAAATGCGTCTATTACAGCAACGAATCCGGTCCTCTTCTCAAAGACATCGTGAATCATCAGTTGATCATTCACGTCGACTTGATGATCAGCGTATCCGCACTATGAATTATAGACTGCATAATCCGATGTCTAAGGCTGCTTTTGAATATCAGCCGTATCAGGATTACATCAAATCTTTATGTGTCAAAATTGGTGCTATGGATATCGTTTGTGACTTTTGTCGGGCCAAAAAATGGAAAGATGAAGCTCCTGGAATGTGCTGTGCTGCAGGTAAGATTTCTCTGCCACATCTTGAAGAACCTTTAGAGCCTTTGAAAGAGTTGATTTTAGGGATTCATCCATTATCAAAACATTTTCTCGATAATGCGAGGAAATATAATACTCTTTTTCAAATGACTTCTTTCGGTGCTAAACAAATTACTGAAGGTAATTTTATGCCTACGTTCAAAATGTTGTGCAATCTATAAACATTTGGGATATACAGAAGTATTGTAGGATGATATATATTTCAATAAAATATTTCAAATATTTTATACAACGCGGACGAAGCCGCGCCGGGGGATGCTAGTAATAATATAAAGTAAAAGTTATAACTTATAAGTTTATTTTTTATCGCTAATTTGTGCATATTTATGGTTTTTAGAGCTATTTTGCCAATTTAGGATTATTATAAATAGATACGTGCTATTTTAGGCAAATTTTGATAATTTCCTGTATAAATGAAAATAATCATATTTCGTTGATTTAATTAAATAATATTTTATATTACAGTATAAAATTTAAAAAAAATTATTTTACAAATTGTTTTTCGTTTTATCTTCTTCGTCGTCACTCCAGTCACCGTCATCTGATAATACTGTCAGAATTATAGGCTCCATCAAGGTATCTCTCATAACTTCTTTTTTGTTATCCTCGTTCTGAATATCTTATTCTGCATGACGGACGCTTCATTATGTGATGGGCGTTCAATATCGACCATTTTAAATATGTGTTGTTATTTTTCGTCACTCTGCTCTTTACTTGAGCCCAAATTAGATCTATCGAATTGTATTTACAATAATAAGGTGGTAAACGGATTACTTAAATACCTTTTCCTAATGCGATTTCACCCAGTTCAAATTTTTTTCGCATGTAATTAAGTTTATACATAACTATTTTTGGCGAAGTTCCGGTAGTGTTTGCAATGGATGGAATTCCACGTTTTTTTCTCACATTAAAAAATGGAAAATATATAAAATTAATTTAAAACTCAAATAAAAATTTATTTAAAAAAAATAAACTAAAATTTAGAATGAATTTAAATGTTTTTTGACAATTTTATTTCGAATATTTTCAAATTTTTAGTGAATATTTTGGTGTTTTTAAGTGCATATTATAGCGCTAAAAATAAACTCTTTTAGTGCTATAACTTCCGAGCCCTGCTTATAACTAATAATCTCAAGTCAATATCTAAACAAGTATTATTATTATTTATTGGAAATGATTTCGAATTTCGGTATAAGCTAGATAAAATTGTGACTTGTGAGACTTGTATTTGGCTGATTTCAATTTTGAAAACAGATTTGAATTTTTAGTCATGTCTTCTAGGATTTAAAATAAATATCCTGGATTAAACTTTGAGGCCACCTGCAACTGTATTTATAGTGGCCACATTCAGGTATAATGTTCGCGGCCCACCGGGCCTTTCCCCGGTACCCTGGTGGCTTAGTCCAACCCAGAATTACGAGTAGATGTTCACAGACAATCAACGAATATTCAATAATAGCTGCGATGAGATAATTATTTATTAAAATGTACATTTCTCTAACGTTTTAATATCTCGATAAATATTCTTCGGCTTTAGAATTACTGTTTAGGCCTCGAGCAACAAAGGAGTGAAGGGCCCCTGGCCCCAAATTATTTTCCATATAAAATGGACAATTTTTTTCAGTCGAGTTTTCCAATAAATAATTTATTGTGAAACCAAGTATAGATTTTCTTTTATTATTTAACAAACATAAATTTAATCGGTAAAATTCCTAATAATTTATTATAAAAAAAATCGTTTTTCCGAACGCAACGATGGCAACGACGTAACAGTAATGACTCTAAAATATTAGTCTATAAACAATTCACTCGAGCGTCGTCCACAACGCGGATCGTTACCTCTTCTTTTTTTAAATTATTAAATTTTTTTTAAATTAAGGAACGGCTCTGAGTAATCGTGTCTATTTCGGGACTGCATGTCATCCGCCGTATCTTGTTTTCAAAAGCGGAAAGGCTTCGTTCTGTTACGCTCGCAGTCGTCCATGCATAGAACACATTGCAGAACAATATTACGTCCTTATACGTATATATACTCGCTTGACTTTTGAAAAACCTATTTTCAAAAAAAACCTCGCCGACGAATCCGTATCCGAATCAGTAATAACGTCGTGCCGCTGCCGCAACCACTAGCCGCCGGTTTATTCACGGTAAACGAAGCACGTATAACACGAGCAATAAACTCTGCAGTGTCTCAGCGAGATGTAATAACTGAGAATTACATACCACGAATACACGAACAACGCTACGGGAAAATACAAACGAACAAGTATCGAATTATACGTCTAAAAATTGAAATTCTTGTTCTTCAAAAAAAAAAAATTGTTTTTATAATTTCTCAACCGAAAATTCCGACTCACGTGAAAAGTTCAATATCGCAAAGGCGTATTCGTAATAAAACGTCTTTTTCGACTTCGTATTAGAATCGCCGGTATTGCTCGGTTCCTCGCTAGTAACGTCATCGCTTTCGAAGTACTCGTCCTGGGCCGTCGTCACCGACGTCACTCTATTCGTTGTCGTTCTTCGGCCGATTTTCCTGTTTTTCTTTGTCGGCTGCGTACTCCACGTCTTGGTTCCCATCTTGACCAGTACCGGCTCGGGATTCGCCACATCGTCTGCAAAACATTGGTGTGTACCGCGAACGCGCGGTGCAGGTAAATTCAGAAATGTCGTTATTTTTATACTGTTGGCCGTGCATTATGTTATATTATGTTACATCGTCTTTCGTACACGTGGTCATCACAGTTTTGCAGCGGTTACGCGGTAGTGGTTTCCGTAATCCTCAACGTTTTCGATTTTCGCGCGTATCTTTCTGTCCTCGGCCACACTCCTAATATTTGTAAAAAAAATTTAATTATCGTTTAACATTTTATTTTTTTTAAACACATAGTAAACAATTGATAATTATCTCATTTAAAAACGATTGTACGACGTGCAAATATAAACAGTGTCTGCGAATTTTTATTTTAAATATTCGAAACACTACAATCAAAACACGATTTCGGACGAATTTGTCGATACTGCAATTTTTTTTTTACAATCGTGACGTGCCCCCACCCGTATCGTTCAAAGTTCCGCTATACCGATTTGTATAGAAGTTATTTAGAAAATTCTGCGTGCACTGCTGTATCTCCCGTCGTTTCATTAGTATATATTATATATAATAAAGAAACTTTCTTCTACGTGTTTATAAAAGGAATAATAACTAATAATACTGTATAGATTACCGTGGATTTCGAGAGATGTCATCATATGTATCGGACGTGTCGAATTCATAGCTGATGTCTTCTGTCAGTCGTATATGGCGTGCCAGTGGTGTACGTTTTCTTCAACTTGAAATGTGGCAATCCATTAAAATGCCTTCTGTCGTGTATCTTGTTCTCTGGTATTCTTCTAGAATTTTAGTTTTTCTCTGAAAAGTCAAATACTGCGCAGTAGTAATACATCTTTTTCTTTTTTTTTAAATTCATTTTATAAAAATATAGAGGTGATTACATTTTCGTCGAGAAACAGATACATTATACGAGTATAACAGATTATTATAATATAGGCCTTTAATTTTTCTCATTTCTATTCGTACAAAATGTTCGATTTTAAATAATTGTATTTAAATTTATCTCCTTTGTTATATGTTCTTCTCTTGTTTCTTCATAAATATCATTGTCTACATTTTTCTTTATCAGTTCTTCAACACTAGTAGACTCAGCGAAACTATAACCGTTTCCTGAGGAAGTACCTTCCGTTGGGTCACTCCCGCTTCCATCATCCGGTAATTTAAAAAGCCACATCGATGCTAGACGTCTTTCTGTTTTCGCAATGTAGAACGTTCTGTATTGTAAATAAATAACGTATATTGAATTACCTAATAAATATTTCTAGTTTCTACTGCCTACATATATATATATACACTGCACGCGTAAATGTACTTCAGCACTCAAACACTATATGTTATACTAATAATTACTTTTTTTCTGAGGCTAGGACGTATACTGTGATCGATATCCATATTGAAACGAACACAGTCGAATATCTTTTCCACACGTACAGTGTTTTATGTGTTTTACGAGTATGTGTTGCGATATTATTTTTTCTGTTTTGGTAGTTGCGGTCTTCTTATTTGATGGTTTTTCCAAATATTTTTCATTACATGTACAATTTTCACCACAGTTTTCATGCATTTTCATACGCTGTCTTCTACACGAACATAAGGACGGACACCACGAGAGAACGTACCGTATTATGGGATAAAAGACGGAGTGTGTCTGATCATTTTTAGGTTTTTGACCCGTGGTATTCTTTTCACGGCACGGACATCTAGATTTTCCAGTAGACGGTCTAAGCTTTTTTGTACGGAAAGCTGTCTCCGATTTTTTAGAATTCTTTACACATTTGCACTAGTAAGATATAACATAAGTATTTTGTCAAATATATATCGATTAAAAGTAGTTTATTGTATACGAACAAATACCGTATTCTCACAACATTTCTGAACGAGTATAATCGTTGTATCCTTTTTTTTCGTACATGCATCACATATTTCTATTTTCGCATCCGAAGAGGATTTTATATTCTTCTTGAATACTATACCATAGATATTTTGAAGTAAATGCATTTTTCCGTATAATACTCGAATATATAGATTAAAATTGCTTTCGTAAATATTATTATAGAATATTTAATCTAAATTTACTTTCAAAACGGCAAATGTGGTCGTCATAGTATTTATATATATATATATTTGTAAATTTGTAAATCAAGGCCGGATTCGTATCCGGATACACGTGGTCATCACAGTTTTGCAGCGGTTACGCGGTAGTGGTTTCCGTAATCCTCAACGGTTTCGATTTTCGCGCGTATCTTTTTGTCCTCGACACACACTCCTAATATTTGTAAAAAAAAAAAACTTTAATTATCGTTTAACATTTTTTTTTTTTTAAACACATAGTAAACTATTAATAATTATCTCATTTAAAAACGATTGTATGACGTGCAAATATAAACAGTGTCTGCGAATTTTTATTTTAAATATTTGAAACATTACAATCAAAGTTATTTAGAAAATTCTGCGTGCACTGCTGTATCTCCCGTCGTTTCATTAGTATATATTATATATAATAAAGAAACTTTCTTCTACGTGTTTATAAAAAGGAATAATAACTAATAATACTGTATAGATTACCGTGGATTTCGGAGAGATGTCATCATATGTATCGGACGTGTCGAATTCATAGCTGATGTCTTCTGTCAGTCGTATATGGCGTGCCAGTGGTGTACGTTTTCTTCAACTTGAAATGTGGCAATCCATTAAAATGCCTTCTGTCGTGTATCTTATTCTCTGGTATTCTTCTAGAATTCTTAGTTTTTCTCTGAAAAGTCAAATACTGCGCAGTAGTAATACATCTTTTCTTTTTTTTAAATTCATTTTATAAAAATATAGAGGTGATTACATTTTCGTCGAGAAACAGATACATTATACGAGTATTACAGATTATTATAATATAGGCCTTTAATTTTTCTCATTTCTATTCGTACAAAATGTTCGATTTTAAATAATTGTATTTAAATTTATCTCCTTTGTAATATGTTCTTCTCTTGTTTCTTCATAAATATCATTGTCTACATGTAGACAGTATGTGTTGCGATATTATTTTTTCTGTTTTGGTAGTTGCGGTCTTCTTATTTGATGGTTTTTCCAAATATTTTTCTTTACATGTACAATTTGCACCACAGTTTTCATGCATTTTTATACGCTGTCTTCTACACGAAAATAAGCATTAACACACACACACACACACACACACACACACACACACACACACACAGACACATATAACGTCATGTTATATTTACAGCTGCCATATTGTTGTATACTGATATTATATAGACACAAAAATTAAAACTTACATGATATCCACCACAAAATCCTGTAACCCACGTAATTAACATGAGTGCTATCATCTCAAATAACGCAAATTTGCTGCCTAAACAAGGTAAAAAATAGAATATATATATTTTAATATAATAATACACGCAGTCAATTATGTACTAAATTAAATCGTATTTATTGAATAGGTACATACCATTGAGTGGTGGACTCAGAAGATCATAGAAATTTCCAGTCCATACAGCATAAGTGAACATCTAGAATAATTTATTAACCGATAAATACAGTTTTTTTTTAAAAAAAAATCAGAAAAACATCACGTCTACAGTACCTATATGCATAAAAAACGTTTAGGAAAAGCGTTCGTGTATATAGTTATGTTACGTGTGAAATGAATAAACGACGTTTTGCACGAATGTAAAACAATGATTTTGTGAAAATTTGTGAAAATTAAAGTTATTTATTTTAGAATTTTCGTATTTTCTATAAGAAATAATGAAAACATAATAAAATATAAATGCTGTACGTTAAAATGGATTATTGTCGAGAAATGAGAGCATATATATGTATATATATATATATATATATCTATATTGTTGTAATATGCATATTTTTTATTATCATAACATAACACTAGAAAATAGGAAGAAAAAATAGATTTAGAAAACAATGTAATATTTTAAAATAATAAAATTATTGTAATCATTAGTAAGTAAGCAAATAATAACAATTGTATGTTATAAAAAGGCAAAGACAACCCGGAAAGAGGAGTTCTTGAGTGATGCGCGTATAACGCGGTCACGGTAAGACATCGTTTCAATAAAGGTTTAAATTAACTATACTGCGTATTTTATTGTGTGTGTGTGTGTGTGTGTGTGTGTGTGTGTGTGTGTGTGTGTGTGTGTGTGTGTGTGTGTGTGTGTGTGTATTTTGTGTGCGTGTACTTCGAAAGTGAATCGACGTTCACCACAATATAAATATTAAATAGGTATCTTACAAAATCGTAGGCCAAAAAAAAAAAGTAGCCCATAGACAGGTACGCTGAGAATAATAAATCGTGATTGAAATTTTTTTTATCATTAAACTTCGAGAAAATGAAACGAACGCCGTTCATAATAATTTAAAAATTGCTCACCGTATATAGTGCTGTTAACATCGCTATTCCGGTTTGCAACGAAAGAATTCCGATGAAAGACTTTTAAAGCAGTTTAGCCATATTTGGTTTATCTGTAGAAATTGATTTATTTTCGTAATTGATAAAAAATTATTATTTGAACGATACAAGTATGTTGATCGTATTAAGCGTACGTATAATTTAATAATAACGAATCACGAAATCAACAAAAGTTTGTTACGTTTTCGTCGGTACAGAAACATATCCATTGACGACGATTTCGAAAAAAACAAAAATGTTTAAATATCGTAAAGTTAGTTTAAAAATTACGTATACTGATAAACATAGATCATAAATTATTATTTTTATTATTAAAATATTGAACACAATAGATTTTAGCTAGTGCCTAAAATTATTATTAATATAATTATTATTTAATAACTGAACAAAGTGACGGACATAAACGTTTCGTGTACCTACTCCGGTATTATATATTTTCAATAATAATTTTTAATTTTTTTATTATTCGATCAGTAAATCGTTAATGAAATACTTAATTTAAAACTGAGACCAGAGACCTTTGCAGGAGAGTAATACATATTTCGTAAATAAAATTTAAAAATTAAAGAACAAAAATAAATAAAAATAAAAACAAATAAATTAAATAAAATGTAATACTCTTATGAAAATAACATACATTTGGCATTTTTTCTTTATGTATATATATATTATTTTTTATAATATATATATTAATTTTATTTATATACATATTGTTTTTTTATTATATATATTTACACATTTCGTACGAGACACACACTTTCCATTTTCGTACTGGAACATTTAACTTTTCACATTCGACAAAAAATGTGCTGTTAGTGCAGTTGGTGCGCATGTTTTTGGCCTCTGAATTAGGTAAATAAAATAATTCATATGCGCGGAATTGAAACGTCCAGCCGTCGAGGTAAAAGGCTAACAGAGAGGAGATGTCTTAAGTGGATTCTGTTTTTTTTATTTTTTATGATATTTGTACGATACGTGTGCAGTAACGACCAGAATAATAAAATCATAGAATTTTTTTTTATAGTTTATCAGACACACATGAATATATACATTTGCAGGATAAACCACGGCCCGTCTTGAACGTTAAACTCTATATTATGTAATTATTACCTATCACTACAGTACAATTAAAGATCTATGAATGTATTTAAATATTTGTAGATATATAATTGACTACACAGGAATTTTGTATGCCTTGGGGGGTTCATAGTCGTAATAAGGTAATACAGTTCTCCCTCGTTAACTCGCGGAATTATTGGATAACGCGAACTGGTTTTTCGGTCCCGAGAAAGGTCTTATACTTTAAGGTAGGTTTTTTTTTCATTTCCTCGTTTTACACGAATTTTTCGGTTAACACGAAACTCGAACAAATTTGAACGTTAATTGAAATAACCTGCTTTGATAACGCGAATTCTTTCGTATACATAATTATTCGTTTAACGCAATCGAATTCGTGTTAAACGTATCGGTTTACAAGGTGGCGGCTCGTGGGCTTTGATAGTGGTGGCGGGGCGATTAAAAATTATTAATTTACATAATACATTGTATATATATATATATATATATATATTATACTAGTTGTTTGTTATATTTTGCACATTTCTTCTCACACTTATCGCGTTTAACTTACATTGAAGTTTTTTTTCAATTATTTTATAAAATGCCTACAGTGGCGGTGCCAAGGGCGGACACGGGCGGGCCATTGCCCTCCCTGAAAAGTCTCTGTCCCTTCCACTGGCCCACCCTGAAATTGTATAAAAATTTTAAATATTAAGCCAAATATTTTTCATTGTCTTTTATTAGTATGTGTACGAGGAGAAAATGTAAATGCATAATATGGAAACACGGTAATATCTTCAATGATCTTTGTAGTATGTGATTGTTTGAATATACAGTACTGGACAAAATAAAGTACGCACTTGGAATATTTTCACATTTATGTAAATAACTCACTAATCCTATAAGATAGAATATAATAAATTCTAACAAAAAAGATGTTTCTGTACTTACTTTTAAATTTAAATTTTGACTGAAAAAATTTAAAAAATATTCAAAGTTCTTAGATAATTTAAATATTTTCATAAAATGTCACATTTGCCTTGGACAAAATAAAGTACGCAGGTGATTAAACAAATATATTGTTATTAATTTATTATTTTAAATTTAAATGAGTTTTAATTATTATTAATTTACATATTAATACTTTGTATGGCCACCTTTTGCTCGTATGACCGCTTGCAAACGTCGGGGCATACTTTCAACGAGGTTCCAAATGTGCTGCTGGTCGATATTTTTCCATGCTTCGTCTAAGGTTTCAAATAACTTGATTTTGTTCGTTACATCACCCTTGTCAACTTTCTGGTCCAGAATGGACCACAGGTTTTTAATCGGATTGAGATCTGGCGATTGCGCTGGCCAATCCAAAAGTTTGATCCGCGAAGTACGGAAAAAGGCAGTAGTTTTACGAGCAGTATGCTTTGGGTCATTGTCTTGTTGAAAGATGAAGTCATCCTCTAAACCAACTTTTAGCAAAGACTCCTCTAAATTTTCTTGGAGGATGTCAATGTACGTATCTGCTGTCATAATACCGTCAATCTTGACCAGATTTCCCAAACCTGACCATGCGAAACAGCCCCATACAATAATACTGCCTCCTCCTTGTTTGACTGTCTTTTGGACATTTTTATCTAAAAGCTTTTCACCAGGCTTTTGTCGTGAACCTTGTTCATGTGACACACCAGAATTAATTATTTATTATCATACTTAATACTAATTTTATTTTAGATATAATATAATATTTATCTTAAATCATTAATATAATCTTGTTATGAATCATATATCCATTAAGAATAATATTATTGTAATAATACATACCTATATATATATATATCCAATATGTATAATAAAAAGACAGTTGAGATTTGGTGCTGGACGTGTTCACTCAGTGTCTGTAGCCCAAACTTCAAAATATATACGATATTGTTTTAAAATACAAATTATATTATTGTTTTTATTCTTTAATCGTGTTTTGAACTCAACTCACCACTCACAAATAATTTGTAACCGGACTTAGAAAACCCGGCTTACAACAGTGTCGACTAGCAATTCGTGAATGTTTTTAGTGTTCAAAAGCATTTTCGTATAAATTTGTATCTTTTTCGGTAATTTGGGGAATTAATTCGCTTATCCGTAATTGCCATATCTTCCAAATCGATAAATAATCAAAAGCTGTATTATTATTTGTTATAATCCTCTATTATTTCCAAACGTGCAGTGCGTAGTTTACCATAACTGGTACCTAGTCTACTATATGAGTATAAATATGTATACGGGTATGTTTTCATTACTGAAGATAAATAAACACTCACGTGCGTACTTTATTTTGTCCATGACATATGAAAATAAATGGAAATAAATTAATTATCTAAGAATTTTGAATATTTTTTAAAGTTTTTCAGTCAAAATTAAAAGTAAGTATAGAAACATCTTTTCTGTTAGAATTTATTATATTCTATCTTATAGGATTAGTGAGTTATTTACATAAATCTATTATATAATAGAATAGTGGGTCCAGAGTCCGTCGACCGAAATTAATGTGGCAGAAAAAATCGCGAGTATTATTTCTTCCAAGACGTTTTATCGTCTAAATACCCTGTTACGGATTGTGGTTTTCCACTCGGTACCGTTAGCTCGGTAGGTAGGTGATAGGCAGGTCTCCGGTTCGATTCCCGCCCGTCGGCGGCGAATTCGTGGTAGATCGATCTCCGTCGGTCCGTTTTTTTTTCATTTTTCCGTCGCCTATATTCGTCGGCGCGTTATCCAATTGTATTACTTTATTAATTAAATTAGAAAAAGAAAATGTAAAATATTATTGTACATCAATTGGAATTGTTAAAAGAGTAAATAGATTTTTGTATTATAATCGCAAACTTCTTTTAGTAATTGATATACTAATAAATTAAATGTATGAACCTTTGTGCACTTAATGATTTGGGTTTGTAAATCTAAGTAAAGTACTAATAAACATTATTCCAACAGTTGTCGGTATCTTCATGGTTTATTTGAATACCTTCTTCCAAACCACACAACACAAGTTACAAATTATTAGACATTCAAAAATTTGAAATACACTGATAATATTAACAGTTTGTCTTATCACTGTATATTCTACAATCATAATCAAGACTATCTAAGACCGAGACCACGGTAATGTTTTATTATCTAAATATCATAACTATATATGCCTATTTCAATGTTTTATCACAGAATAAAGTTTTATGCTCAATTTAATGGTTTTGTATTAACGCAGCTTACAAAAAACATGGTATGATGCCTAGCCTGCGAACGCCATATTTGCCGTAGGCAACCGCGGAGGGGGAGGATCAATTCATATACTACTTTAATTCGGGCCAATAATCGCTACCAAAAACGATATTCACAGCAGAGCGAGGCACGCCTAGTGTGAAAATATTCGAAGTGCGTACTTTATTTTGTCCAGCACTGTACAATAGAGTATAACATTATCTCTATCATCATATATTTATGTAATAAACGATTACGATAAAATATAGTACATACGAAATCAATGATTATGATTGTTATGATAACACTGTTGTTGTGTCATCACATCACAACAACGTCCGTTGGGAATATTACTGGTATCATTGACATATAATTTATAGACTGCGAAGGGCCAGTGTATCACATGTACAGTGCTGCAAAAACCGGGTGTGTTGCGTGTGTCAAACACACGGGCCCAGCCTAGCTGTAGTGGGGCCCAATGACAAAAATTGAAAAATATGTAGAAAAAAATAAAATAAAACCATTTTGTTACAATAATTATTAATGAAGATTGAACAATATTGGTCGATTTTGTTTTGTACAACGATGGCAACAACGTAACAGTAATGACTCTAAAATCTTAGTCTATAAACAATTCACTCGAGCGTCGTCCACAACGCGGATCGTTACCTCTTTTTTATTTTTTAATTATAAATTCTAATTCGTTATAATCGTGCGTATCACACGTAGAACATTCTTCTCTTCTTCTTCTTCTTTTGGCTTTTCATCTACTCTACAAGAATCTCACGGAATTTCTCCCGATCATGAATTAAATTTCTCCAGTCATTCACTCCTATCCTTTTTAAATCTTCCTCTATCATGTCCATCCACCTTTTCGTTGGCCGTCCTCTTGGTCTTTTCCCTGTCGGTTTCCAGGACACGACTGTTTTGATTATGTTGTTGTATTATTTTCTGTGGTATTATTATTTTAATGTGGTTTCACTGTTATCGAGAAAATGTGTACTTTGTACCGTCGCGTTCTCGCGAAGTTTCGATAATATTCTCGAAACCGTTTGTTGTTATAAAATGCGGCCGCCGACGCGCGGAAATTGTCACTCCGTCGTTCGGTCGAGTTTGTGTAATGTGTGTGTCGTCGAATGTTTTTTTTTTTGAAAAGTAAAGTTTTTCCTCGTAAAAGTAAAACGTTTAGCGTTTTTTTTTTAAGGCCTATTACCCCTCCAACAGTTCAGGTGTGGGGTTGCTGGGATAATGTATCTTAAACGAATGTACGAAAGTGAGAGCAGTTTTTTTTCGTTTCGCGTAAAGTTTTTTTTTTGTCGAAATGTTGACGCGATCAAAAACGGACGTCGTCAGTCAAGTTCAAATGGATAATGTCAGAACAACCGGCACGAGTTTGACGGGTACAGGTGAGTCGTTGACGAATGGTCAATCAACGACAGACAACACGGTTTTAAGTACGAATGTGACGAATAATTCGCCTACGTCTAATCTGATGGAATCGTCGTCTACGAATGTTGGATCTACGTCCGAAACTAAACAGATGCTGGAGACGTTAAGAGTTCAAAACAGAATGTTGATGGAATTATTGAAAATACAACAATCGAAACCGATGAACGAGATTACATTTGCACCGGATTTTCAAAAATCAATTCCGAAATTTAATGGGTTGAATAGTAGATGTCAAGCATTAGACTGGTTGAAGACCGTCAACAGTGTAGCTGATCTGAACAGATGGCCAGATAATTTTAAACTAGTCTGTACGTACCAATTTAAAAGTATCCGCTGAACATTGGTTTTTGTCACGTAGCATTGCGAGCTGGACGGATTTTGAGAGGCAATTCAAAACGACATTTGTTGGTGAACTTTCAGTTGGGAACAGGTGGAAAGAAATGGTAAGCCGTGTTCAACGTAAAGGTGAGAAAAAACTTGAATATTTTCATGAAAAAATACATTTGTGTTCTTTACTCGAGTTGAGTTTCTACGAAGTGAAAACGCAAGTACTGGAAGGACTGTATTCAAAGGAGCTAAGTGTTTATTTATTGAGTCGTGATCATGTCGATGCCGATGAAATACTGAACGATATTGTTAATTTTGAACGTTTGGACGTTTCACGTGCAACTCGAATACGCCAGATCATTCCGAAAGAGTCACCTGTAAATAAAATTTCATCGTCACACCGCCCAAGTCGCCAGACCACCACTTCAAATGTGACTACAACAAGTGGACCGACCAAAATTTGTTTTAACTGTAAATCAAAATTACATATTGCGTCTTCATACCCGAAACCTCGAATTGAAAAGGGCGCATGTTACAATTATGGTTCCACTACACATCAACGTTCAAAGTGTCCTAATTTAGTAAGTGAGTCGGTGAAGAAATCGGAGGATATGCCAAGGAACAACGTGGGAGTCAAAAGTGAATCAAGAGTGATGAATGTAATGTCCGGACAACCAAATTCTTCCCAGAGTCATCCAGGACCATATGCAGTGACGTGTGCGTGCAATATTCCAGTCGACGTGAATGTATGGTGTGGAATTACATTCGAAGCGATCATTGACACTGGCAGTCCGATTAGTTTATTAAAACGTGAGTTAATACCAAATAATTTTAATATTGTAAAACCATTGAACGATAATTGTTGTTTTTCGGGTATTAATGGTACTAAATTAGAGTTGTTAGGAATTTTTGAATCTGACATTTCTGTTAACGGCAATACATTTTTAATACGTTTTTATATTGTACCGGAAAATACTATGAATATGAGTGCAATTTTGGGTAGGGATTTTGTTCAAAAACAGGGGGTTAATTTGTGTTTCCGTGACGGAACTGTACAACTTGATTTTACTAAGGAAGGGGACAGATCGAGTAATAGTTGGGAGTTAAATGAGATCTTGAGTGTGGATTATGAACATGAGAGTGAGGAAGAGAAAAGTGTATTGAATATTGACCCTAATTTGGAATTGGTATGTAAGAATGAATTGTTACAGTTATATAATGACGAATATGTTATGAAAGTTGGACGTACGAGAGTCGATAACGATCCAAATTTGGAAATGAAAATAATACTGAAACAAGACCAACCGATTTCTTACAGGGCTCGACGTATATCATATAGTGATAGGGAAAAATTACAAACTATTTTGGATAATTTATTAAAAGAAGGGGTGATTAGGCCAAGGCGAAGTCCGTACAGTAGTCCGATTGTTCTCGTTCGAAAGAAAACTGGTGATATTAGACTATGTGTAGACTATCGAGAGATAAATAAAATTACAGTAAAAGATAATTTTCCAGCCCCACTTATTGATGATCAGATTGATAGACTGAAAAGTAAAGAGTATTTCTCTTTGTTAGATTTGAAAAACGGATTTCATCACATTCGAATGAACGAATTGTCAATTCCATATACTTCTTTTGTAACACCACTAGGTCAGTCTGAATATTTGAGAATGCCGTTTGGATTAACGAATGCCCCTAAAGTTTTTGCGAGATTTATGCAATATATATTCAATGATTTAATTAGAGAGGGAGAAATAACACTTTATTTGGACGATATATTAATTGCGACAAAATCTATTGATGAACATTTAGATATTTTGAAAAAAGTTTTTAGTTTGGCGGCAAAATTTAATTTAAAATTTCGTTTGGATAAATGTTCATTTTTGTATAAAAGTGTTGAGTATCTTGGGTATATTGTTGATAAAACTGGTGTGCGTCCAAGTCCTAAAAATGTTGAATCCGTAAAAAATTATCCGATACCGAAAAATCAAAAACAAATCCGACAATTTATCGGATTGGCGAGCTACTTCCGACGGTTCATACCGAATTTCTCGTTGATAGCCAAACCTTTGCATAATTTAATGAAAAAGACAGTTGATTTTACATTCGGCGAAGAAGAACAAAATTCATTTAATACGTTAAAAGGAAAACTTTTGGAAGCCCCTGTACTCGGAATTTATTTTTCTTCTGCAGGAACAGAATTACATTGCGACGCTAGTTCTCACGGATTTGGTTCAGTATTATTGCAAAAACATGCCTCAGGGAAGTTTCACCCGATATTTTTCTTTAGC
Source organism: Slavum lentiscoides (assembly GCA_032441835.1). Taxonomy (NCBI): domain Eukaryota; kingdom Metazoa; phylum Arthropoda; class Insecta; order Hemiptera; family Aphididae; genus Slavum; species Slavum lentiscoides. Next base: position 15,800,467 of record CM063708.1, read on the forward strand.
CAGCGAACTACACCGACCGAATCGCGGTATCATAGTTTCGAATTGGAATGTTTGGCTGTAGTTTATTCTATAAAACGTTTCCATGTATATTTGGCTGGTATACATTTCAAATTAATAACCGATTGTAACAGTTTCCGTTTAACGTTGAACAAACAAGTCATTAATCCTAGAATTTCTCGATGGGCTCTTTTCCTACAAAATTATAATTTTGAAATTATTCATCGTCCAGGAACTAGAATGGGACACGTAGACGCATTAAGTAGGTGTCATGGAATTTTGGTGTTAGAAGCTAATACTTTCGAACAGTTATTAGCCATTAAAAAAAGTTTAGATGAAAATATTGTAAAAATTAGGAATGATTTGCAAGTGAGAGATGATAAATGTTTCGAGTTACGAGAAGGATTGGTTTATCGTAAAGATAAGGGAAAATTATTATTTTATGTTCCGCAGTCAATGGAAAGTAATGTCATACGGAATTGTCATGATGACATGGCTCACGTAGGAGTTGACAAGGTGCTTGAAAACGTTAGACGAATTTATTGGTTTCCTAACATGACGACTAAAGTGCGTAATTATATATTAAATTGTCTTAAATGTATTGAATACTCCCCCAAAACTGGTAAACGAGAGGGTTATTTATATAGTATTCCAAAAGGCGAACGACCGTTCCAAACATTACACGTAGATCATTTGGGACCATTGGAGAAAACGAAAAGGAATTATAAATTTATTTTAGTTGTAATCGACGGTTTTACGAAATTTGTACGATGTTTTCCGTGTAAAACAACGAAGACAGAAGAAGTAATAAAACATTTAACTACCCATTTTCGTACTTATTCAAAACCAATGCGTCTAATCTCTGATCGAGGTACTGCCTTTACTTCGAATGATATTAAAACGTTTTTAGTGTCTGAATCTATCGAACAAGTGGCAGTTGCGACAGGTACACCGAGAGCAAATGGTCAGGTAGAAGTCGTCAATCGTTCAATAACACCAATGTTGGCAAAATTAACCGAGGCTCCAAACAAATGGAATGAGATCTTGTATAAAGTAGAGTTTGCTATTAATAATACTTTACACAAATCAACTGGACAAACTCCTAGTAGGTTACTATACGGTATTAATCAGGTAGGTGGTGTTAGTGATGAGATACGACATGTTTTGGAAGAGTTAGACGTGAAAGTGTTATATTTGACCAAGACACGAGAGAAGGCATCAGAACAAATTATTAAAAATCAAAGAAAAAGTGAATCGCAGTATGATAGTAATCGGAAGGAATCTATAAAGTATGAAGAAGTTGGTGATTACGTTATGATAAAAAATGTTGATGTAACTACTGGTGTAAACAAAAAATTGATACCCAAGTTTAAAGGCCCCTATGTGGTACGAAAAGTGTTAGGTAACGATCGATATGTTGTTTGCGACATCGAGGGTAATCAAATTACACAGCGACCATTTGAAGGTATAATCGGTCCTGATCAAATGAAAAAATGGGTTAAGATATAATCTATACTTAAGTAATTATAAATGTTATAATTAACAGAAGTCGTCAGAAATAATCGAAATTGTAATTTTTTTTAAAAAAAAAAAATATTTTCATTTGTATTGTATGTACTTATTATTTTTTGGTTTTGTCATCATTTTTATTGTACTGTATGATCTAGAATTTAGATGTAAAAAAAAAAAAAATTTTTGTAAAAGAAATTCTAATTGTCTAATTGTGCTGTTCGAGTCAGGTAGGCCGAGCTGTTGTATTATTTTCTGTGGTATTATTATTTTTAATGTGGTTACACTGTTATCGAGAAAATGTGTACTATGTACCGTCGCGTTCTCGCGAAGTTTCGATAATATTCTCGAAACCGTTTGTTGTAATAAAATGCGGCCGCCGACGCGCGGAAATTGTCACTCCGTCGTTCGGTCGAGTTTGTGTAATGTGTGTGTCGTCGAATGTTTTTTTTTTTGAAAAGTAAAGTTTTTCCTCGTAAAAGTAAAACGTTTAGCGTTTTTTTTTTAAGGCCTATTATTCCTCCAACAATGTCATCATCATTTCTACGCATAATGTGCACAAACCACTGGATTCTTTGACCTCTTATGTAGTATTTAATTGGAAATCATTCTGTTACAAGTGTAAAAGTATTTAACTATTTCAAATATTGACATGTGTATGCGCGTGCGACCATCTTCTGGTTCCTGGAACGCCCATGTCCCGTCCGCTCATTGATAAGTAACAATAATAAGTATTCCGAGAAGACACACTCATCACTAATTATTTATTATTCACACACTCTCATAGTAAATATGATTGCGTAAATAAAATTGCCTATACTGCAAAACTCCATAGAAACCGACCGTTTCCAGTCCCCGCGAAAAATGTTATGCCCCGGGCCCCGCAAACTGCAGGGACGGCTCTGAGTAATCGTGTCTATTTCAGGTCTGCATGTCATCCGCCGTATCTTGTTTTCAAAAGCGGTAAGACTTCGTTCTGTTACGCTCGCAGTCGTCCATGCATAGAACACATTGCAGAACAATATTACGTCCTTATACGTATATATACTCGCTTGACTTTTGAAAAACCTATTTTCAAAAAAAACCTCGCCGACGAATCCGTATCCGAATCAGTAATAACGTCGTGCCGCTGCCGCAACCACTAGCCGCCGGTTTATTCACGGTAAACGAAGCACGTATAACACGAGCAATAAACTCTGCAGTGTCTCAGCGAGATGTAATAACTGAGAATTACATACCACGAATACACGAACAACGCTACGGGAAAATACAAACGAACAAGTATCGAATTATACGTCTAAAAATTGAAATTCTTGTTCTTCAAAAAAAAAAAATTGTTTTTATAATTTCTCAACCGAAAATTCCGACTCACGTGAAAAGTTCAATATCGCAAAGGCGTATTCGTAATAAAACGTCTTTTCGACTTCGTATTAGAATCGCCGGTATTGCTCGGTTCCTCGCTAGTAACGTCATCGCTTTCGAAGTACTCGTCCTGGGCCGTCGTCACCGACGTCACTCTATTCGTTGTCGTTCTTCGGCCGATTTTCCTGTTTTTCTTTGTCGGCTGCGTACTCCACGTCTTGGTTCCCATCTTGACCAGTACCGGCTCGGGATTCGCCACATCGTCTGCAAAACATTGGTGTGTACCGCGAACGCGCGGTGCAGGTAAATTCAGAAATGTCGTTATTTTTATACTGTTGGCCGTGCATTATGTTATATTATGTTACATCGTCTTTCGTACACGTGGTCATCACAGTTTTGCAGCGGTTACGCGGTAGTGGTTTCCGTAATCCTCAACGTTTTCGATTTTCGCGCGTATCTTTCTGTCCTCGGCCACACTCCTAATATTTGTAAAAAAAAAAATTTAATTATCGTTTAACATTTTTATTTTTTTTTTTAAACACATAGTAAACAATTGATAATTATCTCATTTAAAAACGATTGTACGACGTGCAAATATAAACAGTGTCTGCGAATTTTTATTTTAAATATTCGAAACACTACAATCAAAACACGATTTCGGACGAATTTGTCGATACTGCAATTTTTTTTTTACAATCGTGACGTGCCCCCACCCGTATCGTTCAAAGTTCCGCTATACCGATTTGTATAGAAGTTATTTAGAAAATTCTGCGTGCACTGCTGTATCTCCCGTCGTTTCATTAGTATATATTATATATAATAAAGAAACTTTCTTCTACGTGTTTATAAAAAGGAATAATAACTAATAATACTGTATAGATTACCGTGGATTTCGGAGAGATGTCATCATATGTATCGGACGTGTCGAATTCATAGCTGATGTCTTCTGTCAGTCGTATATGGCGTGCCAGTGGTGTACGTTTTCTTCAACTTGAAATGTGGCAATCCATTAAAATGCCTTCTGTCGTGTATCTTGTTCTCTGGTATTCTTCTAGAATTCTTAGTTTTTCTCTGAAAAGTCAAATACTGCGCAGTAGTAATACATCTTTTTCTTTTTTTTTAAATTCATTTTATAAAAATATAGAGGTGATTACATTTTCGTCGAGAAACAGATACATTATACGAGTATAACAGATTATTATAATATAGGCCTTTAATTTTTCTCATTTCTATTCGTACAAAATGTTCGATTTTAAATAATTGTATTTAAATTTATCTCCTTTGTTATATGTTCTTCTCTTGTTTCTTCATAAATATCATTGTCTACATTTTTCTTTATCAGTTCTTCAACACTAGTAGACTCAGCGAAACTATAACCGTTTCCTGAGGAAGTACCTTCCGTTGGGTCACTCCCGCTTCCATCATCCGGTAATTTAAAAGCCACATCGATGCTAGACGTCTTTCTGTTTTCGCAATGTAGAACGTTCTGTATTGTAAATAAATAACGTATATTGAATTACCTAATAAATATTTCTAGTTTCTACTGCCTACATATATATATATACACTGCACGCGTAAATGTACTTCAGCACTCAAACACTATATGTTATACTAATAATTACTTTTTTTCTGAGGCTAGGACGTATACTGTGATCGATATCCATATTGAAACGAACACAGTCACTAACACCAACGTCCATTTTATAACTTCCCTCGACTCCTATAAAATAATTCATAATATTGTACACAGCAAAACGACAAGTTAAGCATCAAATTGTCTTTTAGACTATTATATCGGAATAGAAATTTTATTTTTCTTATTTTAAAATTTAAAAAATACCTAAATGCTAAATTAATTTACACACACACACAGACACATATAACGTCATGTTATGTTTACAGCTGCCATATTGTTGTATACTGATATTATATAGACACAAAAATTAAAACTTACATGATATCCACCACAAAATCCTGTAACCCACGTAATTAACATGAGTGCTATCATCTCAAATAACGCAAATTTGCTGCCTAAACAAGGTAAAAAATAGAATATATATATTTTAATATAATAATACACGCAGTCAATTATGTACTAAATTAAATCGTATTTATTGTATAGGTACATACCATTGAGTGGTGGACTCAGAAGATCAAAGAAATTTCCTGTCCATACAGCATAAGTGAACATCTAGAATAATTTATTTACCGATAAATACAGTTTTTTTAAACAAAAATCAGAAAAACATCACGTCTACAGTACCTATATGCATAGAAATCGTTTAGGATAAGCGTTCGTATATAGTTATGTTACGTGTGAAATGAATAAACGACGTTTTGCACGAATGTAAAACAATGATTTTGTGAAAATTTGTGAAAATTAAAGTTATTTATTTTAGAATTTTCGTATTTTCTATAAGAAATAATGAAAAACATAATAAAATATAAATGCTGTACGTTAAAATGGATTATTGTCGAGAAATGAGAGCATATATATATATATTGTTGTAATATGCATATTCTTTTATTATCATAACATAACACTAGAAAATAGGAAGAAAAAGTAGATTAAGAAAACAATGTAACATTTTAAAATAATAAAATTATTGTAATCATTAGTAAGTAAGCAAATAATAACAATTGTATGATATAAAAAGGCAAAGACAACCCGGAAAGAGGAGTTCTTGGGTGATGCGCGTATAACGCGGTCACGGTAATACATCGTTTCAATAAAGGTTTAAATTAACTATACTGCGCAGCGCCGTCTTAAGGCATGAGCTTGGAGGGCCCCTTGGAGGGCCACCAAATTCTAAGGGCCCCCGATTTATTTACAAAATACCGTATATTAATTTTTTTTTTGTTTTTACTTAGATATTTAAATAAATAAATAAGTGTCGAATGATAAGAAATGATTTAAATTTTAAAATATTAACATCTCGAAATTATCACAATGAAAAATAGAGTAATAGAGATTCTAATAAAAATTGGCGATTTTAATTTTTATTGATAAAAAGTATAAATTTCTAATAGCTAATATAATAATGTGTTAAAACTGGAAAACTGGAGGAACAACATCGACTAAAGAAAGAAGAGAACAACACAGAGAAAGGATAAAAACTTATTGGTTCAATAGGAAACAAAGAGATGGAAATAGAAGATAAACTACTGTGTATTTATTAATTCCCGAGGTCCTTAGTTGGCCAAATTCGAAAAAAAAAAAATGTGTTAAAATATCATCGTAATTTAAGTATTTAAAGGCCCCCCCAACCATTTTGGGCCCTTGGGCCTCGCATAACTTTAAGACGGCTCTGATACTGCGTATTTTATTGTGTGTGTGTGTGTGTGTGTGTATTTTGTGTGCGTGTACTTCGAAAGTGAATCGACGTTCACCACAATATAAATATTAAATAGGTATCTTACAAAATCGTAGGCCAAAAAAAAAAAAGTAGCCCATAGACATGTACGCTGACAATAATAAATCGTGATTGAAATTTTTTTTATCATTAAACTTCGAGAAAATGAAACGAACGCCGTTCATAATAATTTAAAAATTGCTCACCGTATATAGTGCTGTTAACATCGCTATTCCGGTTTGCAACGAAATAATTCCGATGAAAGACTTTTAAAGCAGTTTAGCCATATTTGGTTTATCTGTAGAAATTGGTTTATTTTCGTAATTGATAAAAAATTATTATTTGAACGATACAAGTATGTTGATCGTATTAAGCGTACGTATAATTTAATAATGACGAATCACGAAATCAACAAAAGTTTGTTACGTTTTCGTCGGTACAGAAACGTATCCATTGACGACGATTTCGAAAAAAACAAAAATGTTTAAATATCGTAAAATTAGTTTAAAAATTACGTATATCTCCTGTTCGAGAAATGCGTCTATTACAGCAACGAATCCGGTCCTCTTCTCAAAGACATCGTGAATCATCAGTTGATCATTCACGTCGACTTGATGATCAGCGTATCCGCACTATGAATTATAGACTGCATAATCCGATGTCTAAGGCTGCTTTTGAATATCAGCCGTATCAGGATTACATCAAATCTTTATGTGTCAAAATTGGTGCTATGGATATCGTTTGTGACTTTTGTCGGGCCAAAAAATGGAAAGATGAAGCTCCTGGAATGTGCTGTGCTGCAGGTAAGATTTCTCTGCCACATCTTGAAGAACCTTTAGAGCCTTTGAAAGAGTTGATTTTAGGATTCATCCATTATCAAAACATTTTCTCGATAATGCGAGGAAATATAATAATAAATTGTGCCATTTTGTGGATTCACAGAAACAACTGTTGACTGTTGATCAAAAAATAGTTTCAAAAAAAGTTATGCAATACGCAACAAACGAAAGTGGTGGAATTATTTTCGTTGGCGCACCTGGAGGCACTGGAAAAACATTCTTGCTCAATTTGATACTCGCTGAAATTCGTTCAAAAAATGAAATTGCACTGGCTGTAGCATCGTCTGGAATCGCATCAACGTTACTCGATGGTGGGCGTACAGCGCATTCAGCTCTGAAGCTTCCATTAAATGTAAACCATAAAGAAACATCAACATTAAGATAAAAAAGTTAGTAACAAGCTGAACTGGTCCAGTTTCCTTTTTTCCAACAAATAAACAAAATGTACTTTTTTTTTAGCGTATAGTAGAACACGCCGGGTATCCGCTATGTTTTATATTTGATCAAAACAATCCAAATAACTGAATTAAAAATATAAGTAGGTTAGTGCTGATTTTTAATGGAGTTTCAAAGAGGGTAAATCCATGGTCATTGAATTTGTCACGGGCAACGCCGTGTAAGATCAGCTAGTAATATTATATTTTACACATTTCGTCACACTTATCGCGTTTAACTTATATTACAGTTTTTATTCAATTACTTCATAAAGTGCCTACAGTGGCGGCGCCAAGGGCAGGCACGGGCGGACCATTGCCCTCCCTGAAACGTCCCTGGCCCACCCTGAAATTTTAAATATTAAAATCTACATCAAGACCTAGTTATAATCAAATATTTTTCATTGTCTTTTATTTTGTAACCTCACCGTTTTTGAGTTACGCACATTCTAAAATGAGGGGCCAGCCCCCTTAAATTGAAAAAATCATTCGAAACAATTTGTAACTTATCATAATATATTTGTAACAATTTGTGACAACATTTTGAAATGTAACTTCGTCGTTTTTAAGATATTACCATTTATATTACAATTATTGTACTATAGTGTGATATTACCTACGTCTGTGTCATGTGCAGTATTACACAATTTACTATTTTTTTTTTTTCGTGATAAATCAACGACACCAGGGGAACTGCGTGAGCATTACTTCCCTGATGCCGCTATCGTTTATTGTAGAAACAAAAACAAACATTAATATACAATAGTTGGCCGATCGGCCTAATGCGGCCTTCGGCCCACAACTTGCTTATATAGCGTTTGATCGTTCAGAGGAGACTCGTCTTCCCGGCCCGGTTTCCTGGACCAGTCGGCCTGGAATCTCGTTCTGAACGACTCTTCTTGGACCGGACCTCGGTCCCGCCGTCCTGGACTTCGCGTACTCTGTCTCCTCTTCGCGGCCCGGTGTCCTGGGCCAGCCAGCCTGGTGTCTCGTTCATGGGTACTTCGTCGGCCGGGCGTTCAATTCCCTGGGAATGCGCCCCGACGAACCGCTCGTCCCTCTGCTTCGCGTTCACGCTCGTCGCATTCCTTCCGACTTAGGATGTCCTTCACCATTTGGTCAAAGACGTGACCTGCGCAGGCCGCAACGTTGGCCATAACGCGGGGTGGTGCGCCGGGTCCTCTTCGCGGTCGGGTAAGTCCTGGAGACCACACAACAGGTCCTCGACGTCCGAGGGACGTACGCCTCTGCCTCCCACTAGCAGGTTGACGCTCTGCCTATGTGTTTCCCAATGCGGGCAGTGGAATAGCGTGTGTTCTACCGTGTTCTGTGGATTGTTGGCAGTACAAACAAAATAACAAAGATAATGCCGAAAACAGCCATGCTACGTGAGTGCCTGGGTCAGGTGAAATGACAATTTACTATTTAGTATTTACTTAGATGAAAAACACTAAAAACAAAAATATATTTAAAAAAATGTAATACATTAAAATATATATATATATAAATATATGCCATTGACCATATACCATATTCTTATGTCTTATCATTTCTAATATCAAAACATCACTAAATAAATCGATAAATAAGTCGATATTACGTATTATCGATATTTTACTATCGTTTGAGCCCAACCTGTAAATCAGTGGCGCCGATCTTTTTTTGAACCCCTGGGGTAAAACATTTTTATAGGTACCCACCTACCCCACAGGGGGCCATGCCCCGTCACCAAAATTTCTAGGCATGGTAGTTTGACCATAATTATTAGTAAATAAGCGAAAAAAAGAACAAAAAAAGATCATCAACCCAATTTTTATTTTGTTTTTTGGCTCTTTCCTAACTTAGAAATCATTATTTTTTATTTTTTTGCTTGAGTTATAAGAAAATTTTTTACGTGTTATTATAACATAAAAGGATAGATCAGAATTACATTACCCAAACCAATACATATGAGTTAAAAAATATATATTCTTCCGATAAATTAAACGTCAAATTATCATACAAAAGTAGTCGCGCACGGTCTTTATGACACACAACGATAGAAAATAACTTCTCAGTAATAAATTATTAAATATTTATACCAGATATTTATAAATCAAAATTGCCTGTATACGTAAAAAAGGTACTATGAATTACAAAACTAAAATTTAAATAATTTAAAAATCGAAATTACAGAGCTATCGGTCTTTTAGACAGCTATGCGACTAACGGAGGGTTAAAAATATATTATTAACTTGTCAAAACAAAACTAGAATACAATACAATAACAAAAATACAATAATTCACGTAGGTACCTAGTAATTATTATAGTTAAAAAATGTTTAGAAAAATATTTAGTTCAATAGTTTTTTGGTAGGTACTTACTTTGTAATATACAAATTAATAGAAATATTATATTTATTTTTATTTTACTTACCACTGTTAATTTTTCTTGATTGATTAATCAACATTGACTTGATGTTGGCATTTTTCTTTGAGCCCTTTCTTATCTTACATGCTGCAATATGACGTTCCCAGTTTACTACGTTCAAACTTTGTTATTTTTTACCACAAGCGCATATATTACACGACTTGATCAATGGTAGCCGGTGCCCGGTAGGTAATAAAAATGTAATTATATAATTGGAACGAATTTCCAATGGCTCGCGAGCGAATTGGTAGAATTTACGTAATTTACATGAAATAAAAGTTCAAATCTCGCAGTTTACGAAATGAAAGCGTTAACAATTAACATCCGACAAATTCAGCGACAAACGCACGTTCGACTTGAAGCGAAAATGTATTTTACACAGCGGAGATGGTATTGTTACGTTTTAAGACAATCGACATGGGAAATACGTGTTTATTTACAACTATTATAAGCCATATTTTATGATATTTTGCAATGCCGGGTCTACACAGATAAGACTTTTGGTTTTGTTTTTGTTTTTATATGACGTAGTACCATTGATTATAGAATATAAATGTTTATTTTTCAAAATACAATTTGAAAGAATACACTGTGATCACTAATCAATAATCGTAAACCTGAAATCTGAACGGTACAGAAAAATTGAAATAAATCTATAAATAATTTTGCGATAACCATGCAACAGTAACATGATCGAGCGGGAGGTGGCGGTACGCAGTTCGACTGTACCGCGCCTCGCACTAATAATTATTATTTACGACTACGATTTCGGGCGATGACAAATTGTCTACATTTTGCCCCGTATTAAAAAATAGACACGAAAAATTAAATTAAATTACAACAGCGACATCTATCAAGCAACCGTATAAATAAAATTTTAGTTGCCAAATATCCCTGTACCACAGATTAGATGAATACAGATGGATCACTCGCGATGTAAACAAAAAAAATTACGTCATTCGAATCCCCCATATCAGTGTTACCGCATGGTAGCACAATATATTTACCTAAAATTTAAACATTACTCCCGTAAGGTAATCTATTTGTGTTGTTTACATAGTGATTCTGGTTTAGCGATCGTGTCATATAATGTCTCATGTTAAATATACTCGTTTCACACACACAGTTGAAAAAAAATCGGTGCTTAATCTGCGTTAAATTTTTACCGGCACGTGATAACCATTATTATGATAACATTATTTGAGATAATAAAGAAGTTGTACTATAATATTGTAAAATACCAACACAATAATTTATATCGTCGTGTGTGCCTACATTGATATGCGGGGGACCAATCAGAAGAGCGTATTTGCAATTCTTTTGTTCTCGGGCCGAGTGATCCATCTGTATTCATCTAATCTGTGCCTGTACCATGGGCTATCCGCATAGGCGTGCGCAGGAATTTTGTATGGGGTGTGCCATGAAGAAAATTGGGCCGCTTTCCCTTATATGAGCCTAAGCAAATCTCAACCTAACTCTCAACCTAAAAAAAGGGTAAATTTAATGCAAAACATCAATTCATAAAAACTTATTGATTAAATGTTGTGACCTCCGTTTTCTTCCCATCCGATCGGCTTTTCGCACGTACACGCGCTGGTCACGTCATCGTCACATTCATCTCCATTCGACCGCACCCGTTTTTCGCTACGCTTTAAGCCTGGTCCACACGGTGAGAGTAAAACGTGATAGTTGCTATCGCGAGAGTTCCTATCATGAGAGTATCATCGTGTGAACAGGGCGATAGTGACTACCGCACTCTCACGAGAGCGACTCTCGCACTATCATGCATGCATGCATGATAGTTGAGAGTAGCTCTCGTGACAGTGGTAGCAACTATCACCGTGGAAACATGTACTATCGCGCTTTTTTCACTATCATGAGAGTATAAATATATTATCAATTGTTTAACTTTATCAATTTACCGACACATATTCAAACTATTAAAAATATTTCAAAGTGACTCAAAAATTTAAATTCCTTTCCTTTAAATTTCAAAATTCCTTCTCAATAACCATTTCTTAACCCAAATCCTTTTTTATTTGATGAAATTCTTTTTGAGTTTTATTATTTTTTCAATAACATCAATTATACCATAATTAATTTCCGAAATTTTCAGACTTGTTTAGAGTGGAAAGCTTGTGACAAGGTCACAGACCTTTACTATTATACTCAACTATCAACGTGTGGACACAGTCTCTAGTGATAGTAAACTCTCACACACTCTCGCGACAGTAACTATCACGTTTTACTCTCACCGTGTGGACCAGGCTTTACCGACTCGCCCGATACGCAACTCGCCCGCCGTCACGCCAAATCTAGTGCGATTTCGACCAAAAACCCCGCCACGACCACGAGGTCCACATCATCCGTTCCACCGGCGGCTGTGTTCGCAACAACGACGATTTCGTCAACGCCGACAAGCGGCGTCAAGCCTGCCGCCATACCCCCGTCACCGCAGCCATCTCGCCGCCCGTCGAAGTTTCCGCCATCGCGCACGTTCGCCTGCCCGGATTCTGGCGCCATTCGCCCCGGCGCAGTGGTTCACTCACGCCGACGCCGTTTTCACCGACAATCGCGTACGCTCGGATTTGTCGCGGGTCAACCGCGTACTTGTAGCACTCGACAAAGACGGCGCTCACGCGGTTTCCGACCTTCTCAGGAAGCGGACAACTCGTACACAGCACCGTCCGAAACCGTCTCGTCACCTCGTTCCACGTGCCGTCCCCGTCCGCCACACGTTTCCGCGACGTCGTCCATCCCCCGGCGGCATGGGCGATCGCACACCGTCTCGCCTCCTGCGTGATTTGCGCGAGGTCTACCCGGACAACGTGGTGGTCGCCGCGCTAGAACAATTCCGGTTCGCCAAATTGACACCGGCAGTCAGAACCGTAATCGCCGGTCCTCACTCGACGTGCTCGCCGAACGCGTCGGCCGCGTTTGGGAAGCTATTACGCCGGCCCCGAAGCCGCGTCGATCGCCGCGACACGCCCGTCCGCCGAATCCGCCTCCTCTACTTCACGCGAAGTAGCCTCCGCCACGACCGGCAACGAAGCAACCTGAAATAAATCAACGTTTTAAAAACGATGGAGCAAAAATAAACGGAGACTTACAGATGAAAATGAACGCGAACCGCCCAATCGTTTACAGACACACCATTTTACACATAAAATCGCCAGTTTTTATTTGCTATAGTTCATCGTCTGCAAAAACAGTTGGCTTCATCTGCCTTACATTTAAGTTTTAAGTCGCGTTTTCGGAGAAACCGATAACCAGGTTGTTTGTACGAATTCGGAGGACGTTGGAATTGAACGTTTGACGATCGCCTAAAACAGTGATATCGTGATCTTTTACTGAAAGTCTTAAATATAAAATATTTTTATACGGCCTGGTGAAATTTCAAAATGGCCTGTTTGAAACTTCGCAAATCCGAAAAAAACTGAAATGACGCCCTCTATATATATATACCAATATAATAAATTGGTCACCGTTTTGTGTAATATTATAATAATGTATAACGTTATACAACATGAGAACTCGGTTTAACATTATTATTATATGTATAATTATACTTACGTGTATGACTTAAATGTTTGACAATAACCCGTAGATGGTGAATTTGCAGGTCGAATATCTTTTCCACACTTACAGTGTTTTACGTGTATGTGTTTCGATATTATTTTTTCTGTTTTGGAAGCTGTGGTCTTTTTATTTAATGGTTTTTCCAAATATTTTTCATTGCATGTACAATTTGGAAACATGTACTATCGCGCTTTTTTCACTATCATGAGAGTATAAATATATTATCAATTGTTTAACTTTATCAATTTACCGACACATATTCAAACTATTAAAAATATTTCAAAGTGACTCAAAAATTTAAATTCCTTTCCCTTTAAATTTCAAAAATTCCTTCTCAATAACCATTTCTTAACCCAAATCCTTTTTTTATTTGATGAAATTCTTTTTGAGTTTTATTATTTTTTCAATAACATCAATTATACCATAATTAATTTCCGAAATTTTCAGACTTGTTTAGAGTGGAAAGCTTGTGACAAGGTCACAGACCTTTACTATTATACTCAACTATCAACGTGTGGACACAGTCTCTAGTGATAGTAAACTCTCACACACTCTCGCGACAGTAACTATCACGTTTTACTCTCACCGTGTGGACCAGGCTTTACCGACTCGCCCGATACGCAACTCGCCCGCCGTCACGCCAAATCTAGTGCGATTTCGACCAAAAACCCCGCCACGACCACGAGGTCCACATCATCCGTTCCACCGGCGGCTGTGTTCGCAACAACGACGATTTCGTCAACGCCGACAAGCGGCGTCAAGCCTGCCGCCATACCCCCGTCACCGCAGCCATCTCGCCGCCCGTCGAAGTTTCCGCCATCGCGCACGTTCGCCTGCCCGGATTCTGGCGCCATTCGCCCCGGCGCAGTGGTTCACTCACGCCGACGCCGTTTTCACCGACAATCGCGTACGCTCGGATTTGTCGCGGGTCAACCGCGTACTTGTAGCACTCGACAAAGACGGCGCTCACGCGGTTTCCGACCTTCTCAGGAAGCGGACAACTCGTACACAGCACCGTCCGAAACCGTCTCGTCACCTCGTTCCACGTGCCGTCCCCGTCCGCCACACGTTTCCGCGACGTCGTCCATCCCCCGGCGGCATGGGCGATCGCACACCGTCTCGCCTCCTGCGTGATTTGCGCGAGGTCTACCGGACAACGTGGTGGTCGCCGCGCTAGAACAATTCCGGTTCGCCAAATTGACACCGGCAGTCAGAACCGTAATCGCCGGTCCTCACTCGACGTGCTCGCCGAACGCGTCGGCCGCGTTTGGGAAGCTATTACGCCGGCCCCGAAGCCGCGTCGATCGCCGCGACACGCCCGTCCGCCGAATCCGCCTCCTCTACTTCACGCGAAGTAGCCTCCGCCACGACCGGCAACGAAGCAACCTGAAATAAATCAACGTTTTAAAAACGATGGAGCAAAAATAAACGGAGACTTACAGATGAAAATGAACGCGAACCGCCCAATCGTTTACAGACACACCATTTTACATAAAATCGCCAGTTTTATTTGCTATAGTTCATCGTCTGCAAAAACAGTTGGCTTCATCTGCCTTACATTTAAGTTTTAAGTCGCGTTTTCGGAGAAACCGATAACCAGGTTGTTTGTACGAATTCGGAGGACGTTGGAATTGAACGTTTGACGATCGCCTAAAACAGTGATATCGTGATCTTTTACTGAAAGTCTTAAATATAAAATATTTTTATACGGCCTGGTGAAATTTCAAAATGGCCTGTTTGAAACTTCGCAAATCCGAAAAAAAAAACTGAAATGACGCCCCTCTATATATATATACCAATATAATAAATTGGTCACCGTTTTTGTGTAATATTATAATAATGTATAACGTTATACAACATGAGAACTCGGTTTAACATTATTATTATATGTATAATTATACTTACGTGTATGATTTAAATGTTTGACAATAACCCGTAGATGGTGAATTTGCAGGTCGAATATCTTTTCCACACGTACAGTGATTTACGTATATGTGTTCCGATATTTTTTTTTCTGTTCTGGAAGTTGCGGTCTTCTTATTTGATTGTTTTTCCAAATATTTTTCTTCACATATACAATTTGTACCACAGTTTTCATGCATTTTTATATGCTGTCTTCTACACGAACATAAGCACGGACACCACGAGAGAACGTACCGTATTATGGGATATAATATATATGGGATATAATAATCCACGTAAATATAATTATAATTATACTTACGTGTATGACTTAAATGTTTGACAATGACCAGTAGATGATGAATCTGCAGGTCGAATATCTTTTCCACACGTACAGTGTTTTACGTGTATATGTTCCGATATTTTTTTTTCTGTTCTGGAAGTTGCGGTCTTCTTATTTGATTGTTTTTCCAAATATTTTTCTTCACATATACAATTTTCACCACAGTTTTCATGCATTTTCATACGCTGTCTTCTACACGAACATAAGGACGGACACCACGAGAGAACGTACCGTATTATGGGATAAAAGACGGAGTGTGTCTGATCATTTTTAGGTTTTTGACCCGTGGTATTCTTTTCACGGCACGGACATCTAGATTTTCCAGTAGCCGGTGTAAGCTTTTTTGTACGGAAAGCTGTCTCCGATTTTTGAGAATTCTTTACACATTTGCACTAGTAAGATATAACATAAGTATTTTGTCAAATATATATCGATTAAAAGTAGTTTATTGTATTGTGCAACGACATTAACAACGCTTCCTGGAGATGGTTATTTTGAAATCTTAAATTTAACCTCTCGTACAAATATCTGTTTTATGATGTGTATACATTTTTAAAAACAATATCCGATTTATTACTTCTGTTTGATGTATTATATTATATGTTCATAAATAATAAGGAAATGATGGGATATTACCTAGAATATTACTATTCGTGAGATTTGTGATGTTAAGCTCTGTGATATCTTATAAAAATATAACAGTGTTATAACTATGCGATGTTGCAATAAAAGGTAAAATGAAAAATGTGACCAAACATAGCTGTTGCATAGATATTAAAATGCATTTAATCATTTATTGATAATAATAAATGTACACAATAGCAATAGTTTAGGAGGTCATGTTTCTTTCTGTGCTTAATTATTTTATGGAAATACTAGTGTAAAAGTTTATTTTTATACTGCTTATATAAAATAATACTACGAGTCTATGACTGTCTATTATTCTTCGTACCTACTCCGTATTATTACGTATAATTACTTCGTATAATTTTTTATAAGTTTTAAATCGTTGTAAAAACTTATTACCTTCACTATAGGCACTAAAATAATATATTATTTTAACGTAAACACATTTTGCTACGGAACACAATATTATGGATACATCTGCAGGATCATCAAAACAGGTAACTAAACTAGAATTCTATTAGTTTAAAATTATATAATAATATTTTAATTATACCTTTTTTGAGTAGGTATCAAACGAGAAAAATAAAAATAATTTCAAAATCCTAATGTTTATGTGGAAACTTAAATTACCGATTTTACACATAATAATTTGACATAAATGTAAAACAAAACAATAATCCATATGTACTATGTAGCCAGTGGCGCAACCAGTGGGGTGGAGGATTGAGGGTTACAACACCCCCCCTCCGAAATCTTTTTTTTTCATCACATGTAAAATGTAGAAATAATGGATTTAAATAATAAAATAGTTTATTGCATGTGTGTGATAATTATGTATAAATTATAACTCCCTCTCCCCGAAAATATTTCCTGATTGGGCCACTGTACTAAATTACATAATGTACCTACCTACTACCTATTTTTGTCTATCAGCAAGTATATAATTAACAGTTAAATTATAATAATTCATGTATATACTTGTACATAGTTCAGAGCAATTAGGTGCATTCAATATATCTATATAAATGTATAGGTAGGTATTAGATGTAGGTACGTATAATATAGTATTACTATTTAGTTGGAAAATAATTATGTTATTGTAATTTATAAAAATATTGTAAATTTAAATAAATACACATATATTTATATTTATTTATATATAGGTAAACATTATATTATTAATTAAGAGTATTAATTTATAATTTTTCTTTTTCTTTTATTTCTTTTTGTTTGTAATATTTTATTATTGTAATATGTACCCATATTAAAATGTCATTCGATTTCTTAGTGGGTAGTAGGCTATTTCGAACATGAAAACAAATATTCGGCGATTCCTATGAATTGGATTAGTAAATCCAATACTGATGAAATTTACTACTGTAAATGGCCAAATAGTGGCAAGGTTACTTCAACCACGATATTAAAAAGTATTAAACTTGGTCGTACATGGTCTGTACATCCTGTCAAAGTTTTGGAATGCCATAGTGAGATATTTAAAGAAGTTTAGATTTGTTTTCATTAATTAAAATTATTGATTGGTTTAATGTTAGATACATACCAAAAAGCTGCAACTAGAGAAGTTCAAATATTTTTAACAAATTCTGCAAACGAATCGGATACATCAGTTCATGATGATGATAGTAGTAAGTGTACCTATATTTAGCACATTTGGAATTTTTTAAAGAATCTCTATAGGTATCTACATTGATTATAAATATTGTAATAAATATAATAGTATTTATAATAAATATTATCTATATAGATAAATTTTCTTCTTATTTTACCATATGTTGCTAATTTAAAAATTAACTTTCATATTTTTATTGAAGTATGTTAGGTACCTATGTTATGAGTATCTAATGACAATTTGATACCTAAACAAAAATACGAATTTATTTATATATGTATTTCTTATTCTATACTTCTATACATAGGTACTAGCAGTGAAGAAGTATCCTTGCAGGTTTTGAAAAAAACAAAATTAGATTATACATACATCTTCAGAAAATATATAATTATTTAACTCGTATCGACAAGAAATTGGATTTAGTTATTGGTAATCTTAAAAACAAAGTACAAGTTCTTATGTATCATTAGAAATGGATACATCATTTTGAGTTATTTGCCACATGAAAGATATATCAATCATTAGAAAAAGAAACATTTTAAAAGATGAAGACAATATAAAAAATTGGTAAAAAAAAATTACATTTATTATAAAGTTTATATTTATTATTGTGTTTATGAATAACCATACTCATTAACATTAATTAAGCTTTTTAACTCAAAGTTTGATTTTATATGATAATGTAAAACTTTGTTCAATAGTATTATCAAAATTATTATTGATAAAGATTGTTCTTTACAATGTGACGAATAAAAAACTATTTTTTTTTATCTCATACAAATAACGACAACAGAAAAAAAATTACCAATTTTTAAAAACGATTCATTACACAATTGTTGTTATCAAATCATAAATGTTTAGTGATATTCTGACAATATAATGTATTTACAACGTAGTAGGCATTTAGGCATTATTAAATATACTATATTATTAAACCAATTAAATAGTTATGAACACCTTCCTAGTATATTATGCGAAATTTATAGGATCTAAAATTCTAAAAACACTGTTACCTGTAAGCTACGTCATGTATTGTAATACATTTGTATGACTGTATACAATTATTGTTTATTTTATACTTATTAGTTATTACCTATATATAGGTATGGTATGACCAAACGTAATTATTTTTATAAGACATAACTTGTTTTTTGATCTATGTGCTGTTATTCTAAATTATTATTGTGCTAGTACATCTAAATGTACTTATTTTATCATCCTTGAATTTTAATCAATGTTGTTGATTTTTTTACTAAAAACACTAAGTTATAATAATTAATAACAAATATTTTTATAGACTCGTTTTAATAGGTAGAATTGATTATCGTATACACACATGATCATGGGAAATTTTTTAAAATTATTTAAATTTTTTATTTTATAAATTTTAAAATATAATATTTATGGTCATCGTACCTATTATAGGTAATAAACAGAAATAATAGAGTAAACTAATGAAAAAAAATCATAGAGTAAAAGCAAATTTATTATTAATTGTACTTACTTAAAGGTAAACCCGGGAAAAAAATTGTAGTGTTTTAACCACCGCAACACGCGACGACGATCAATTGCCAAATGAATTGACAAACATAAAACATAATATACGATAACGGCAATAATATTATAGAAGTACAATAAATTAATATCAAACATACAACGTCCCGGGTAACTGCTTGCGGATGCTATTTTATCGTATAACTACGATATAAAAATAATTTCTGGAATTATTTAATGCCCGTTACCGACACCGCGATTTTGTACGAATTTGAAAATACAAACACGTGAATACTTCAGGGGGAGACATTAAATTAGGAATAATTATAAAAAAAATTTTATATTTATAATAGAATAGAAATTTGAAAACAGATTTGAATTCCTCGTGAATTTTACTACAAAACGACTTTCCTACTTTTTTCATTTTTTTTCATAAACCCTTAAAAAAATTAACCGAACAAATTTAAAAAAAAAATTGTTAATAATTCATTTTTGATGGTCTTTAAAAAAAGAAATAAAAAAAGTGGGAAAATCGTTTTGTAGTAAAATTCACGAGGAATTCAAATCTGTTTTCAAATTTCTTATCGCACCAATAGATCGATCGGTACGTTGGAAGTATACGAAACGTCTATATTTTGCTGTTTCATGTGTGTAAGACAAAGAGAGAAAATACCCGCTTTCAATCCCCTTAAACTTCCAAATCTTCTTCAGGACCCTTACGTATAATTATCGAACGACCCCTAAATTACGTACGTCACGCCAGCCCCCATGTTGGAAATTTACAATTTTTTTGCACAGATATTTAGTATGGAATTTGTATGACCATTTTCACCATCATCCCGCAATCACTGTTTCCGGAATAATTAAAAAAAACACTGAGGGGGCTGGCGTGACGTCACACCAGCCCCCCACTTTTGAATTTCGGTAATTTTTTTGCACGTCCCTAAATTTCATTCGAACGATTCGCTAAGAACGACATTCACGACTGCGGCTGGCTCTCTCTTACGATTTTTTTTCTACACATACAGACGATTAAATGGAGAATAAAGTTTTAAAAAAAAAATGCCTATATAATGACTTTTGACCGAGTTTAAACAAAGAAAAAAAATTTACTAGATTTACAAAAAAAAGAAAAATTTTAAGAAGTTTTTTTCACGGATTTCGGACACACACACACACACACACACCGAGCAACGTGGTCGTTATCAAATCGCACCCGTCTCCCGGGTGCCGGCCCATATGTGCGAACGGCGTGTGTGACGTGCGCGTTTGCTATCTCCGCGCGGGCACAAGTGTTATTGGCGGCACACCCTTCCGGCGGCGGCGTGTCGGACCTGTTTTTCGGTGCGTCGTCCTATCGCGTCGTCGTTTTATGTGTGTTGTAATACTTGTTGTGTTTTGTGTATAAATATAGAGAGACTGCAGTCGGCCGGCCGGCACCGCATATGGGCCTATAACCCGAACACGTGGAAACGATTTTTCAAGAGTTTCCGATCTGTTATTTATATATATATATATACAGTGGCGTACATACGGGGGTTTCGGGTTCAAACCCCCCCCCCAGGACCAAAAAAAATATTTTTTATTTTATTAATAAATGATATTATTATAAGGCCTGTTGCGCGTTATAACATGTTTTAATTTTTACACTGTACAACGGTGCACAGGTATTGTGTGCACTATCGGCTCCTACTCATAAATTCCTTCATGCGCCGTTTAAAGGGATAGTTTTAGTGTTGGTTATTTTTTAAACCCCCCCCCAGAGCAAATTTGAATGTACGCCACTGTATATATATATATTATTATGGTTACTCGTATTTTCTCCGTTTTCCTCGTAACATATTATGCGTGTAACGCGCTGCAGTCCACCGACTACAGTCCTGTGCACGGTCTCACGCGCAGCAGACAGACTACGCTGTGCCGTGAACGTTATTAGGATATTAGGATCCAGAGAATTTAATAAGATAAAAAAAATCAATAGAAGGTTTCTTATTTTTTTTTTATTTTTATTTATGTATAAAAAGATTTTCAATATTAACATTTAAAAAATTATTAAAAAATATTACTTGGGATTATTACGCTATAAATTTAAATTAAATATACGAGTGCACAGAAAATAAAATAAACCGAATATTATTATAAATCAATGCAGAATTGACATATAAATTTAATAGTTTGTAGGAACTTATATAATAGCTTTTTTTATTTTCTTACATATAATTGCAATTGTAACTTTCTAGCGTGTTTTTTTTTTTTTACTAAATTCTTCAATAACTTCCTCTGGAGAAATATTAATATTTCTATGAATATTTAAAAACATAAGTAATATGAACGATATAGTAATAATCATTATTGCGATACGAACTACAAACCGCGGTTGGTGATAACTGATAATGAAGAGACCGCGTCATGTTACAAAAATAAGTGCACCTACGGCCGAAAATCGTACAGATTATAAGGAAATTTCCATTCGTCCAATTATTATAGTGATCTAATGAAAAAATTAGTTTTATATTAATCAAAATAATTAACATTATGATAAATTATAAAATTATTTTAATAAATAAATAAGTAATTTATTTATTATACAATTTTATTGACGGGTTAGACGACAGGGGTGCTCGAGCACCCATAGCCCCCGAATCCGCGCCTGCGTGAACAGCACCAACGCTGCAAAAGACGTCGTGCGGGTCGTCGTCAAAGTCTGCGTTTCGTTTTCTTACAACATCCGTGCCCAGGCCCGGATTAACATTATCGTATGCACAGACATAGACGTGCGCAGGAATTTTGTATGGGGTGTGCCATGAAGAAAATTGGGCCGCTTTCCCTTATATGAGCCTAAGCAAATCTAACCTAACTCTCAACCTAAAAAAAAGGATAAATTTAATGCAAAATATCAATTCATAAAAACTTATTGATTAAATGTTGTGCTTCACAACATTTAGATATATTTTTACAATATAGTATATACCTATATACCTAGTGGTTAGTAACCTACATTAGAATATTAAAAAAATTTTGCAGGAGCGCCTAATTTATTTTCTCTAATTTTTATTATTTATAGCTTAAAATTCAAACAAAGTGTCCGAATGAATGAAAGTTGTACAAAAAGCCACGGGGTGTGCCACGACACACCCGGCACACCCTGTGCGCACGCCTATGTGCACAGATGATTAAGAAACCGAACATTGAGTGTAAACATATTATACGAGTAATATTATTATTTTTGCCTGTAAATTCATATGTAAGTACGTAATATTTTACTCGTTGTGCTAACTTCTACAGATTGTACGATAATATAATATAATATATAATATATTATATTATAATATATTGACTCGTATAATATATTGACTTATAATAAATATAAAAAAAAAACATAAAATACGAGTATTACAAAAAAAAAAAATCGCGGCCACACATTTTCGTAGGTCCTAGGCACAGTTCCTATAGTGTCTATGCGCTAATACTGCCCTGTCCTTCCCTCCTTCCCCCCTCACCGCCAACGGCCGAACTAGCGATCCGTATACCGTATATTATTACGACAATACTCTGTATATATAGTCGATCGCTTATTATTGTTATTATATATATATTACTAATAATATTTTTATTATATATTTTGTGTTTTTTTTTTTCCCGGGTAAAATGGACCGCGCGCGGTGTATAAAAAGCACAACCGTAAAAAAAAAACACAATATATAGGTGTCGTCAGAAACTCGGTACATAAAAAAAGGCCCGTTTTTTATGTATAGGTATGTATATATAAGGATCCCACTGTGCAAGGAACCGTTACAAACATTCCAGTAACGTGTCTTTTCATTACTGCAGTGGTAAATATAATAATGTAACGTTCCCCGATTGTTTCATATTAATGTTCATACGTAAATATTATAAGCAATATATGGTATTTTGCGTTCCAGTGTGAACCATTGAATGAAACGCGTTCCCTTAACTATAATAGGATTAACGGTTTTTTTTTTTAACACACGCTTTAAGCGTTTCACGTGTGTAACACAAGAATCAAGAATGTTTCGTTTCTATAAAAATGTACGTCGACCTGGTATTACCAGATAATCAAAAGATAATACCTACTGCGCGAATTCGTATAACTAGCGGCGGCCAGGATTATTATTATTCGATATTCAGTTCGTGGTTTTATAATAATATTTTAATACGAATCGGTTATAAGCGTCACTTGACGCTTTGTCGTAGTGTTTTTGGAATCGTTCCGAGGAGGGCCGTATTTTGCGAACCAAAGAATTTAGATTTTTTTTTTTTCGTTTTTTACAAAAAAAAAGTCGAGAAAAAAAAATGTCGGTTTTAATTTCCAACGCGTCGACGATAATTTTGTAACAATCAGGGGCGCAATTTCACTGAAAAAACTGGGGGCGCTGAAACCCCTCGATTTTTCATGTTATTTTATAGAGTTCTCGATATCTGCAACCCTTCAATGACCATTAAACAGTTACATACTTAAGTAATGGCTGTGATGCTTTGTAAAGTATATTATTGTTTAATTACACGTTCATTGATAAACGTAACATATGAATGTTATTAAACCGTAATCGACTTTAATTTAAATTTGCGTTTACACTTTATTACTTATTATAATAATAACAACATCCTCCTTTCACTTTGAGCAAAAATATCAATTATTTCGTTTATCTCAATTCGATTGGGAAACGTCTTTTTCAATAACCATGATAATCTGTGATAAAACTAAAATAGTACTTTGAATGTTGTCACACTGCGATGTTTTCGCCGAACGTCGAACAGCCGGAACGATTTTATCGCCAGTCGCTACACTAATCGAATCGATATATTTTATCAATAGCATATTATTATAATATTGTACACGCATAAAATCGTCTGAATTTAAATTGTTTTCTTTGATTTTTTCGACCAGTCTGTGAGACAACATATTTTCAGTCATCACACGATTATTCATTTAGATAATATCATAGAACAAAACTGTTGTCATGTATGTATTGTGTACATAATAACTACTGAAACTTAAATAAATTGAGGGTGCTGATTTCAAGACTGGGGGTGCTAAGCACACCCAAGCCCCCCCCCCCAAATTGCGCCTATGGTAACAATACAGAATTTACCCGCGGGACAGCGGCCCGCCCGCCGGCGTGCAGTTCTGTCAAACCGCACGTATCATATAATATACAAAACGTGCAGCGTTTTTTTTTTTTTGCTACAATATTTTCAAAAAAGGCGTCGCGTCCGGCGGCGACGAAGCACTGGGGCGCGGCGAATGCCCGTAAGCATTCTCCGCGCACGGCGAACGCGAAGCGAAACGGGTTTCGGTATTTATATTATACGCGACTTGTACAGTCGCGGCGGCGGCCAGCTGTGTATACGGAGCCGATGGTGGTCGGATTTCCATTATAGGTTACACCCGGACGGGTACGAGGAAGAAAAGAAAAAAAAAAGAAGTATAGTTTTGTAGAAGAAGATGGAAGAAGAGAAAAAAAATGTTAATAATAAATTGTAGTTTTACAAACAAGGAAACGTTCGCCGCCGCTTATGGAGAGTGCGTAGCGGCGGCGGCGGCGGCGGCGGCGAACACATGGCGAGCCGTATCGGGGCGCGAAGGTGCCAAGGCGACGGACGGACGGCCGGACACCGGGGCCCGGAGGTACGCGAAAACCGGCGAATTTCACCGGCCAAAATCCCGCGTCGATATCGCGAGAATCGTCGCGGAAAACGACGTTTTCGCCGAGCAGTTGTTCCGCGCGCGCGCCGTCGTCGTCGTCGATAATAGCGCGCGTGTGTGTGTATTCCGACCACATGGACGCGCGCGTCTCATAAGGATAACCATCTGTTCGTGTCGTTTTCCTATATAGACACACGCGCGCATATAAACGCGTTATTTATATAATATGTGTGTAGTGTAAGACGGGGTGGGGGGGGAGTGGAGGAATAAATAAAAATAAAAACCGATTATCATTGAGAGACAAATTTAGAGTAGGACGTGTGGTGGTTAGGCGAGATGACGGACGGACGGACGGACGGCTTCGGGCGGCGCGTGTTCGCAATCGAAAATCCTACGCGACAAATCCGTCGTCGGACGCGTAATTACGCGCGTAGGTACGAAAGCGAGGAGCACGAGACGAGATCTTTTTTTTTGTCGTTTTCATGATAAGAGGCGCAGTAGAGTTTAATGTATTCAAATAGTTTTTTTTTTAAAACTATATCGACAAATTTCCTTAACGTTTTATTATTGGTAAAGGTAGCGAGCCCGCGGGGTGTTGCAGTGGATTATAGCTCGAGCGAATTGCTCGGATAATGGATTTTACAGTTTTGTTTTTATTATCAATTCGATAAAACGATTCGGAGCGGAGCTTCGATGTGAATACACTTTGTGTCTATTTTTCGTATAAAATTTAAGTAACATATATATATATATATATACCTGACGTCGTGTCCAAAGTGAAAAAACTCAAAATTAACTGCTTTATGAATGGAAAACCGCAAAAATCTAAAAATAACTATAAATAGCGTAAAATTGAACGAAACTTTTTGGAGTTGTATAGTACAAAAATACAATTTTATTGACAATTTCAAGACAATGCGTAGAATGAATATTTTCAAAGCCAAAAAAACTGTACGTGATATTGATAAAATCCCGAAATCCCAGTCGCGTTAACAAAAACTATTGAGAAAATCGGAAAACGACCTGTCTAAAGACATTGTGATATTGTGATGTGATTGGCTTTCAGAAAATGTGCTACACGAAAAGACCGGAGCACTCCTTCTGGTCGGAAATCTGTACGCAGGACAGAAGAAAAAATAAACAAACGTCATATTGTACGTAAAACTACTAGATCCCTCGCTCCGCTCAGAGTCTAAAAATCATCTTTCCAGCTATCGTTTTTACGTAGTACCCGCCCCAAATATAAGACCTGCATCTGCGGTGGTATACCGCGAATTATTATACGAATGTAAGGTTTTTTCTTTTTCGTATGAAATCATGACCTCCTCTTCCTCCCGTCACCACCGTAGCCACGCAGCAGCAAGCGCGGTAAAGCATGATTTTCGAATATTTCCAAACGCAGCTTTGAACGATTCTCGTGTCCGCCTGAATAGATCCACCTGAAATAGATCTCAACGAACGATGAGACACCTGCGCCGGTGGTGTGTATAATAATACGTACGTCGGAACAATAATTATCTCGCAGGTATACGCTGCAGTAGCAGCAGCCGATCGTTATCGGTAACCTACCACCGTAAATATCGATCATCCGTGTATTACTATTATTTATACAATATAAATAATACAGGCTCTCGTTTTGTCGTGCGCGATCCACGAGCCGGAGCAAAGTAATTATTTATTGATTTCCCGTCGCGCGCGTACAGCCCAGTACACTCGTGTACAGGAGACACGGTTTTGCGGTACGCGACCTATGGTAGCGTTATTAGTGTTTTCGACGTAATGAGCAGTATTTATTTTTACAACGAAACGACACCGTGTTTAACAAACCGCGTTTAAGGGTTAGGGTCGTAAAATGCTTTGTCGCCGCTGCATATATCATAAGCGACGTTTGGAAATCCAAGACGATTCTTCCAAAAAAAAAAAATCCAGATGGTTTTGCCGGGTGGAGGAGGAAGAAATACTAAATGTGTTGTGCAAGTGTACCGGACTCCTCGAAAAGCATATGTAGACGCGTTACGTGTTTTATGTAAAAATGATCGTTGAAAAAAAAAAAATGTAGAAAAACTAAATTCCGCACGTTTTCAAAACACAACTAATATAGAAAGCGTTCTGGTCGTTTTTTTTCCGGCCATTTAACGATCCCGGGGTTTGCGCCCGACACGGTCTCACCACGGTTTAAAACTAAAAAAAAATTACAAATACGAATTAACCGCGTTCGAGTGTGTGTATAATATATATTTATTTGAAAAAAAGTAAAACAAATTTCAGTTCGAGAACGAAATAATTCTTATAATATTCGTGTAAAGAAACGTTTTTTTTTAAATTATTAAATAAATCGACAAAAACATTTGTATAATAATATTACACGCAACGTTTGCGAATCTTTTCGGTTAATCTGTATAGTGTTATTCAGATATGAAATTTCGCTGCGCTTCATTTAATTCCAATTTATATCGTATATAGTGTGTATCAAAAAAGTCGGTTTCAACTAAGAATATTTTTTTTCGGATCGTTTATACTTTGATTGATTTGGAAACCGCGATTTAAGTCTTTATAACGTAATAATCGGTTTTAGACAAATCGAAAACTTTTTTAAAACAAACATGGTTATATTAAAAATAGAACGTTTATAGGTTTTAAATCAATACTACTAGCGGTCGTATTTCGTACTGATTTTTCTCGAAACGACTTAATCGACTTATTATACGGTAAAATCCAGTGGCGGAAATAGATTCCTGGAGGCCAGGTGTAAAAAAGTTTTCGTGAAGGCCCTATTGCTAGGACAGAATTTCAAAAAAAAAAACTCAGAATTTTGTCTTTCTCATATTACGTTACATCTTTATTTTTAACAACATATATAATATAGGTACTTTGTTATATGTGTTTAGAAATATAGTTTATTTACATAAAATTAAGTTGTGAATTTTTTTTTTCGGCTTTGGTTTTGTGCAAAAGTATTGATCGATACCGACATATTCAATTTTTTCGCGCGTTCTTTTTCATGGCCGAAACACATGTAGACGTGTTTCGGACATAATATAGTGTTTCTGAGGTAGCTTTTTATTATTGACTTCAGCTTTGAAAACGATCTCTCAGCACCGGCCACAGCTATGTTGGTAAAGTGAGAAATAAATAAAATGCCTTTAGTGATCCCGAGAAGCTTGTAATTATTTTCAGCGACTAACAATTCAGTGATCGTTATCAAAAACACTGGAAAATGATTCGAGCTCAAAAGTGCGTGCGGAAAGCTAAAAACTAAGGTTTTTTTAGTTTAATTTTCTTAAATATTGTAACATCCGTCGTTTTCTAAGTTAAATCGTCGGAGACCCCTTATGAGTCCCGTGTGAAATCACACCTTTATCTACATATTATGTAGTTCCGCCACCGGTAAAATCGAATATTGCGCAATATAAAACGGAAATGTTAACGATTTTCACGCGTATTATTCGTGTTCGTGGCCGCTATATATCGGCCCAGGGGCGTGTTTAGACATTTTTTTTGGGCTGAGGCATTGAATAAATATCATTGTTGAATTATTTCGAAATTCTAATCCAAGACTAAATCTTAAAAACAGGACAAATTACCGAATTCTCAACATTTCAAAAACAATTACATATTAGGAATTTATTAAAAATATTACGTCCTATAGCCATATGGCATAGGAATTAGTAAAGAAAGTTCCTGAAATTTCGGCGGGAGGTAAGGGCTGGAGCCCCATCAGCCCCCCGATAAATACGCCACTGTATCGGTCGTTGTGCAGTGTTTATCATCGCGTACACTTCTTTAGACAGCAATATGGTCATTGGTCGTGTTTTTCGTTTCCCACGTGTTTCCGAGGCGCCTACCACGCGTCCGTACATGTGCGCGAGAAGTACATCTCACTTCCTACCAAGAGCCAATATTTATATAACAATATTATGTATTTATAGTGTTCAGTATATTCGATGGTTCGACGAGCTAAATATATAATACGACGTTTTTTTTTATTATTATTATTATTTTTTACCAACGGAAAAACAACCGAGACGGGTACAGAGAGTCCCGGCCCAGTGGTTTTTCGGTCGACGACAATATAATATACAGATGTTGTTAACTGCAGTCACACACCTGTCCAATATGCGCGGGTATATAAGCCAGCCGTCGTCGTTGTACTATATACGCCATACGCCTTTGAACGACTGTTATATATATATATATATATATATCGATTAACTATATATTATATGTATTTGCTCGTATAAAAATTTTGAAAAAAAAAAAAATACAAACGAATTATTATATACGTATAAAGTGGCGAGTAATTTTCGTTGTTATTATAATAATATTAATATCGCGCGAGGACGGCCTTTTTTTTTTTTTATTCAAGTTTATTACTTTTGGAAAGAGTGAGAGAAAAAAATGCGGTAAAAATATTTCCCGGAAATCAAAGTGAAACGAATAGAAGTGTAAACGATACGTTAATATTTTAATATCGACAGATAATAATATTAACACTGTAGTAATTTTTTTTTTTTTTTTTTTAAAGAACACACTATAATATAGTATAATAGTGGATACGATTACGAGGAGAAATTCCGCTGTCGTTCGGCGGCGGCAATGGAGAATTTCCTGTTTTTGTTTCTATAACGATTTTCCGAAAGACGACCCACCGACAGAATAGAGAAGCCACAACTAAAGTGTAAGAGGTATTAATCATTTTTTTACTAAGTACGGATGAGATAACTCGAGTTAGAAGTGCAATTAGCGGATTGATAAGTGACTTGAAGTCATCAATGGAGGATGTTAGGACTCTGGTTAGGTTCATAGAAGGTGATGATTGAAATGGCTGGCTAGAAGTGGCCTGTGCATATGTTTTAGAGGAGTCAGAATCGATTTTTTCGGACATGGTTGGCAATGGGTGGCTTACTTTTACGTTTAAGTTATTTATGTTAGACTTTGACTTAAAGGTATCACGTAAAAAGTTACACTTTGTGTTGGATGTTTTTCTACGCTGTAATTCTCTGTAAACATTGCAGCATCTGTAGTTGGCTGGATGGTCTCCTGAACACAGCGCACATTTGGCAGGCGAGTCTCGTGATTTGGTACATTCGGTGGATGGGTGGAAAGCACTGCAACGTATACAGCGGGCTGGTTATCCACAGTAGGCTCTAGTGTGGCCATAATCTTGGCAATTAAGGCATTGGCTAATTGCTTTCGGTTTGAATGGTTCTTCTACTTTGATTTTAGTGTGAAGGAATGGAGAGAGTTTGTAAATTTTATACGAAAATTCAGAGGGCTCAAGATCGACAAAGAAGAGTGGAAGTGAGAATTTATTGACTTTGTGCAAAACATTCGTGACTTGCCTGACTTCGAGAAGTCGCATCTCAAGTTCAGATTTTATTAATTCAGTAGGCGTAGTTGGATGCAGATTACGGATGACGACTCGCGTAGGTCTGTTCTCTTTTAACTGATATGTATGGTATTCTGCGTTTTGGTTTTTTAAGAAATGTACCAGAGATCCATACGATTCTGGATTTGCTGTCTGTATTTTTAGGCTTATTTATTTTATATATTTTATGTCTATTTTTTTACTTATAGCTGAGCACGTGTCAGAACAGTCAATATCACCTTTTAAACAAATTTGTGGATGTGGTTTGACTTGGTCAGTGATGCTGGGTACTTCAGGAATAGTATTCTTAGAAGGTGTGTCGATATGTTCGTATCTATATGTATATAATACATATTATAATATTTATATCGTATATAAAGTAATAACTGAACAAAGTGACGGACATAAACGTTTCGTGTACTCCGGTATTATATATTTTTCAATAATAATTTTTAAATTTTTTTACTATTCAACCAGTAAATCGTTAATGAAATACTTAATTAAAAACTGAGACCCGAGACCTTTGCAGGAGAGTAATACACGTTTTGTAAATAAAATTTAAAAATTAAAAAACAAAAATAAATAAAAATAAAAATAAATAAATAAAATAATTTTAAATTAAAAAATATAATACTCCTATAAAAAATAACATACATTTGGCATTTTTTCTTTATGTATAAATATTATTTTTTTATAATATATTAATTTTGTTTTATAAATATATTGTTTTTTTAATATATATATTTTACACATTTCGTACGAGACACACACTTTCCATTTTCGTACTTGAAAATTTAACTTTTCGTTTTCGACACAAAATGTGTCGTTAGTGCAGTTGGTGCACATGTTTTTGGTCTCTTAATTAGATAAATAAAATAAGTCATATGCGCAGGATTGAAACGTCCAGTCGTCGAGGTAAAAGGCTAATAGCGGGGAGATATCTTAAGTGGATTCTGTTTTTTTTTTTTTATGACATTTGTACGGTACGTGTGCAGTAAAGACCAGAACAATAAAATCATAGAATTTTTTTTTATAAATTATCAGACACATGAATATATACATTTTCAGGATAAACCACGGCCCGTCTTGAACGTTGAACTCTATATTATGTAAATATTACCTATCGCTACAGTACAATTAAAGATCTATGAATGTATTCAAATATTTGTAGATATTATTGACTACACAGGAATTTTGTACGGCTTGGGGGTTTATAGTTGTAATAAGGTAATACAGTACTCCCTCGTTAACTCGCTGAATTATTGGATAACGCGAACCGGTTTTTCGGTCCCGAGAAAGGTCCTATACTTTAAGGTAGGTTTTTTTTTTCATTTCCTCGTTTTACACGAATTTTTCGGTTAACACGAAACTCGAACAAATTTGAACGTTTATTAAAATGACCTGCTCTGATAACGCGAATTCCTTCGTATACATAATTATTCGTTTAACGCAAACGAATTCGTGTTAAACGTATCTGTTTACAAGGTGGCGGCTCGTGGGCTTTGAAAGTGGGGTCGGGGGCGATTAAAAATTATTAATTTACATAATACATTATATATATATATATACATATACAGACAGATAGCTTCTTATTCGTAGGTATATACCGATAAATAGACACATCGATATATTTATACTAGCTGTTCCCGTGCACTTCGTTGCCCGTAAAAAATGCCACCTCTTATGTGTTTACCAAATGTTGTTCAATTCGTTATTCAATACTCGGTGTAAGAATGTTCAGAACTTCAAAAAAAAAAAACGAGAAAAGATTTAAGTTTGATTTCGATTTTTATTTTATTCACAACACGATAATATTATATTTTGCACATTTCGTCACACCTATCGCGTTTAACTTACATCAAAATTTTTATTCAAATATTTCATAAAATGCATATGAAAAAAATATAATAACTCGGCTAATATTAAATATATCGTATTTTATTATGGCTATTACAAATTTACAAATATATATATATATAAATACTATGACGACCACATTTGCCGTTTTGAAAGTAAATTTAGATTAAATATTCTATAATAATATTTACGAAAGCAATTTTAATCTATATATTCGAGTATTATACGGAAAAATGAATTTACTTCAAAATATCTACGGTATAGTATTCAAGAAGAATATAAAATCCTCTTCGGATGCGAAAATAAAAATATGTGATGCATGTGCGAAAAAAAAGGATACAACGATTATACGCGTTCAGAAATGTTGTGAGAATACGGTATTTGTTCGTATACAATAAACTACTTTTAATCGATATATATTTGACAAAATACTTATGTTATATCTTACTAGTGCAAATGTGTAAAGAATTCTAAAAAATCGGAGACAGCTTTCCGTACAAAAAAGCTTACACCGACTACTGGAAAATCTAGATGTCCGTGCCGTGAAAAGAATACCACGGGTCAAAAACCTAAAAATGATCAGACACACTCCGTCTTTTATCCCATAATACGGTACGTTCTCTCGTGGTGTCCGTCCTTATGTTCGTGTAGAAGACAGCGTACGAAAATGCATGAAAACTGTGGCGAAAATTGTACATGTAATGAAAAATATTTGGAAAAACCATTAAATAAAAAGACCACAATTTCCAAAACAGAAAAAAAAATATCGGAACACATATACGTAAATCACTGTACGTGTGGAAAAGATATTCGACCTGCAAATTCACCATCTACGGGTTATTGTCAAACATTTAAGTCATACACGTAAGTATAATTATAATTATATTTACGTGGATTATTATATCCCATATATATTATATCCCATAATACGGTACGTTCTCTCGTGGTGTCCGTGCTTATGTTCGTGTAGAAGACAGCGTATGAAAATGCATGAAAACTGTGGTACAAATTGTATATGTGAAGAAAAATATTTGGAAAAACAATCAAATAAGAAGACCGCAACTTCCAGAACAGAAAAAAAAATATCGGAACACATATACGTAAAACACTGTACGTGTGGAAAAGATATTCGACCT
The DNA here is from genome assembly GCA_032441835.1 of Slavum lentiscoides. NCBI lineage: Eukaryota > Metazoa > Arthropoda > Insecta > Hemiptera > Aphididae > Slavum > Slavum lentiscoides. The sequence continues at coordinate 15,833,972 of CM063708.1, forward strand.
GCAAATTCACCATCTACGGGTTATTGTCAAACATTTAAGTCATACACGTAAGTATAATTATACATATAATAATAATGTTAAACCGAGTTCTCATGTTGTATAACGTTATACATTATTATAATATTACACAAAAACGGTGACCAATTTATTATATTGGTATATATATATAGGGGCGTCATTTCAGTTTTTTTTTTCGGATTTGCGAAGTTTCAAACAGGCCATTTTGAAATTTCACCAGGCCGTATAAAAATATTTTATATTTAAGACTTTCAGTAAAAGATCACGATATCACTGTTTTAGGCGATCGTCAAACGTTCAATTCCAACGTCCTCCGAATTCGTACAAACCACCTGGTTATCGGTTTCTCCGAAAACGCGACTTAAAACTTAAATGTAAGGCAGATGAAGCCAACTGTTTTTGCAGACGATGAACTATAGCAAATAAAAACTGGCGATTTTATGTGTAAAATGGTGTGTCTGTAAACGATTGGGCGGTTCGCGTTCATTTCCATCTGTAAGTCTCCGTTTATTTTTGCTCCATCGTTTTTAAAACGTTGATTTATTTCAGGTACGCAAAAAAAAAAAAAATCGTAAAAATCGAGGTGTCCCATAAACTAGAATATTGTTCGCAATTGTTGTGTACCGTCAATTGAAATTACTCTCAAATACCCTCGGGGTAGTCACGCAAAATTTACGTCCATTTCGACGGATGTGCGACGGCGAAAACTCCGGCGAAGCGCGTGTCAACGGCGGGCGTTGTTGCCTTTACGAAATTTTTATCGGCGCGGTCGACGATGCGGTTGTGACGTAGGTACATCGATGAGCAAACCGTAGTAGTGTAGGAAGTCGGCACCTGCGTTTGAGTCCCAAGTCGAGATGAAGTTGTTTGGGCCCGTAAGTCTTGATCGGCGTGCCGTTGGCGGCTGTGTGTTTGTTGTCAAAACGTGTGGCGAAAATTTTGCTGACATGAACGCCGTAGCGGGTGTGATAATAGCACCACCCAGATCGCTCGTGTTTGCCGTCGGAGAGCGATTATTTAGTATAATATAATAATAATTTAACTCGACGAACAACAACGTTTTGGGGGCAGGGCATTATTATGACAATAATCGTGACGAGACGGGACGAGAAACAGGTGCAAAAAAATAATAATTACCGCGGCGTTTTAAATTAAAAACATTACAATATTTGAACCTGACTGTATACCACCTAACCCGTACGACGGCTATATAATATATTTATATTATAGGGAACCGCTATATAACCGGAGGAGCGGATGAGAGAGAGAGAGAGAGAGAGAGAGAAAAGTTTTCACGGTCCGCGTGCGCGCTCGGGTGGGCGTGAGAGGATGAAACAGGAATCACGGCCGTCACACGCGCGTATTACGTCGTCCAGAAATCCTGCGGGGTGCGCGATAACCGCACCGATGGGCACTTCGAATGACCGTGCGATAATGACGCGTATTCGGGAAGAGAAAAATGTGTAATGGCTATGATATTATTATTATTAATAAAAAAACTTATACCGGTATTATTATTATTTTGTTATTATTTTTTTAATATCTCACACGGATAGTTTTTCAGTTTGTACGCCGCACCGTTGTTTTATATATATATATATATATATATATATATATATATATATATATATATATAATATTAATATATATGCAGTGCCTGAAACCATCTGCAGCAGCACGTCAATCCTTCACGACGTTATTATATTGACCGCTGTCAAGATATACATCCGTGCGCGAAATACGATAATAACGAATTTTTTTCAATTTTTGACATCAAATGCTCTCAATTTACTATTCATAAAAATACGTGTACAAATCTCTTTCGAGGCCAATTTTCAGAGCACGAGCAATTCAAATTTGGTGCTAGTGTTCTATACGCACGCGTGTTTAAAACTTCCTACAGATTTCGAAATCGAAACGAACGAAACGTTTTACTCGAAATCTCGTTATAATATCGAAATTTTGATCGTCCTACTCGTCGACCAAAAAGAACCTACCTATTACGAGATATTATTCTATAGAATCGTTAATAAAAAAAATAATAATAATAATAATAATCACGTTTCTGCGGGTTCTATCATTGCAGGACGCGCCGTCGCTCTTTCCTCGTTGTTCCTATTAATATTGAATATATCGCAATATGTAGAAGAAAAAAACGTATCTTATTTATTCTTACTGTGGTTAGAGAACAGATAATAAAATGTTATTAAATAAAACAAATTGTTTTTTTTTTTTGCTCTCGTCAAGGTAACGGGGAATCAGTCGTCAAAACGTTAAACTCGATTCGAAAAACATAAATTATATATATATATATAAAACAGTAATAATTCTTTTCTATATAGCATGGCATCGTTTTATGACATGCAATTGCCCGTACACAATAATCGATATGCGCAAAACAAAACGTGTTCCTTAACAGAAATGACTCGTAAATACACCGAAATTCGGCCTAGTCCATCTTGCAAATATACGCGTTTATAAATAAATAAAAAAAAATATGTAATTGCGCCGTGCCTATAAAATGTATTGTAACGAAGCGTCGTAAATAATTGATTATAGTTATAGATTAACCTCATCGTATTTATTTATTTATCAACATCCTATAATAATTCGTTAAACTCATTGGGACGAGGTTATCCGATAGGTGATTATAGTAGGATTTCCGAATGTTTACAATACTTTTAAACGACAGTCAGTACTGTTCGACAGTCGTACACGGAGACAAACGCCGAACTAAAAAAAAAAAGAAAAAATGAATCACTTAAAAAATTATATACGAAATAAACGCGAACAAAAACGAATGCGCGTTGAATAATATAAACCGAACGAGAATTCAAAACCCAGTAGCGTTTATAGGTTTTAAAATTGCTGAAATTACACGAGTATTACAACGAGAAATTGAAGAGTGTTACGCGAATCTATTGCAGGAGATTGTTAAACGGATAAAAATTGGAATAGTTTATACGACGAGTAGAAGCGGACGGTACGCCTTTGATTTTGAAATCGCTCTCCTTTTCACGCACGCCGTAATGACGGTGATTAGACGCGATTTTTTTTTTTTATGACTTACTGTTTTTGTGTGAATTTCTACGTTTTTTTATGTGAAAAAACCGTTTTTTTTATGAATTTTTACAATGTACAATTAATTTTTAGTCGTAATCGAAGAATTTCGAGTTTTGCCTTCCACTCCTCTGATTTTTTTTTTTTTATCTTTGTGCGCCCATGATACGTAAACGTTATGCAGTTTTGTATTGCGTCCACCGCATTGATTTTCGGCCGAATGATTAATGGATCGTGTGCGTGTATCGTGATGTTGTTTTTTTTTTATCGCAGTTTACAAGTAAAAATTAATCAATAATTTCTTCGATCGACACCGAACGAACGGCGTATATAATATAACGAGCCAAGCGATCGAAGTGCACGAAGGCACTCCACTCCTTTTTTTCCCTCCTCCTCTTCTTCCCCGCCCTCCCCCAAAAAAAACGACTTTAAATTGGCGGACAACGCGTTAAACACAAAAGGTTAATCCTAAACACACGGATTGACCGCTGCTAAATAATAATTTAATGTTTTGAATACGAACGGATTTCAGTATCAGTATACGTTATTTATACGGTATAACGACTTTTTTTTTTTTTATATAATATTTGTTTAACCCGAAACTTTTGATTGATTAATAGATCGTCGATCTTACAAGTATGTACCGGAATCGTATTAAAATCCCGTCCGTTGCCTAACGAACATCACGCGTACATCGAAGTCATTGCAGGTCGTTGCTGCTGCTGCTGCTGCTGCTGCTGCTCGCTACGAAACAATCGGTTCTTTTTTGTTTTCTGTTTTACTTTTCGACACGATTTCTCTGTATAACACCGCAGAGATGATGAGCAACGACGATAAACTCTGCGCAGGTGCGTGCAGTTATTCGCTATGATACGCCAAGGCGAATAAAAATAATACCGTATACATACGAGGCGAGACGTCTAGAAATAACGTTTTAATAATATGTATATTATGTGTACTAATAATATAAATACGGTCTCATTGTTATAACAATGCACAAACGTAACGTTATATTATAGTAATAGACTATTGTGCGCCGCTTATTGTACCGCCGAGTCACCGTCTTCAGTATCGCGTATACAGAAAAAAAATTTATACGACCTGGAACGTTCGGGGTGTTTATTTTTAATATCATCACAAGGATAAACGTTGTTCCGTTCGGTGTGCCACGTTTTAGACGTTGGTATAATTATTATTTTTACCGCCGAGACAGCTTTCGTTTTCTACATTATACCACGGTCGTTCAATAATTTTATAGAGACGAATCGGTGTTGGAGAAAAACCGCTTGACGTATTAACCACCGAAGTCGACGCACTTTCCCCGACGTTTAATACCCGCTGCGCATACGTACGTCTTTGTATATTTTGTTGTTCGAGGCATTTTTGAGCCGTAAATTTTTCGACGTCCTCGTCGTACCGGCATTTCTTCCTAAGCGATTTTCTTCCTTTCAATGGACCCAAATTGCTATGTTTTCCGAACAACGAGGATGTCAAAAAAATTGTGGAGAAACGGCTCGAACGACAAGAAAAAGACTATTATCTGTAACTGATGTAAAAAACCGTCGGAAAAATGCATCGATGTTGGTGCGGATTATGACGAAAAGTATGAAAAGCTTCATTTCGCGGAGTACTACCAAAATGTAAAGGTTCCGAGATTATTCCACTAGGCCACATTATAGAATTGACCGTGAGACATTAGGTTGATGGTGGTTGAGAATGCCAAACGTAAGGGCGATTGTGAGCGTTTGAAATTGAAAACAAGATCTGTTGGAATTAACTGTATACGATGAACAACCACAAAGGATCCCCGTTAGGCCAAAATATTCCCTCTTAAATCCGTCGGTATCGCATCCAGTGCATCGAGAGCTTTGTTGTGAGCCGATTTCCATTCATCCCATATTATTAATTTGCATGTTTTCAGCACATGAGCCTGCCCAATACTTTCGCTAATGTTACAAATAGCAGTCTGCTGTCTGACAATTTCAAGTGGTGCAGAATGGGCCGTTTCACACGCGTCTCCTTTAGTGTTGATGCAATGCCAGAAGAAGCGGTGGGCAGCCGGGATATTCCTCTTTACATTCGAACTTTAGCCAAGATCAATTTTTTTTTTGGCCTGTCTGTTCCACCAAGTGGCTGGAGAAAAATTATCCATCTTGTTAATTTCTGATATAATTCAAAAATCAAGAACGGTGACTAAGGAAACCAATATATGCGAGTATATTGTCCCTGCAGGTAACCCACGAAATGAGTTAAATTCGGTCTTTTATTGATTGGTGCCTTTCGGAAAACCGTTATACTCCTCGGGCCTTGACGAACATATCAGTGTGACTTTTATTAAGTTTAGTGCAGCCGTTTGGTCGCCAATAAGAAACAAACATACACACACTCATTTTAATGCATTAAACTATCACAGTAATGATAGTATTGCGCGTAAATTCAAAGTTATTTTGAAAACTGTATACCGTTTAAGAATTTGCAAAAATTTGTTTTAAATTGTTGAACAACACGAATTTATTTGCTCTTATTATATAAAGTTAAATCGTTCATGTGGACGATCGACAATCGTCTATACCGATTAAAATAGAGTAAAAAAAAATAATAATAATAAAAACACGGTACAGTTTTAAATACAACGCGTTTATGTCATGACCGAATCGTGCCTAAGTCTAACGATTCCGTTCAAGTCCATACGTCCCACAGGGTAATAAAAAATTTAACAATAATTAAAGGTTGGTATAAAAACAACATATGGTCAATAACATTTGTTCAAGTGGAATATATTATATTACATAGTTTGACAACAATACACTTAATTCAGACACTTTATATAATATTCATTGTAGTAATAAAGTCTAGTTCATCGCCTGGATTATTTATCATTTTTAATTTGAAAAATATATGCACTTATTACTCGCTTAATATTGAATGACTAAGCCTTCGAATCTAACGGGGTTTCGATATTTCCAATTAAAACCAGTACGTATTGTTTGACGCAATTATAAAATTTAAAATAATTTTTTTTTTAAAACGAGTAAAAGTATGAGAAGTATTGTATATAGCTTATATTATTCTATTAGATATTATATTCGTAATATGTTTAAAACGATTTTAATTAAAACCTATAACTTTTCAAACTCGTATACATAGGTAAACTCATATGATTCTTAATATCAAAACACATATTGTTGTTGTACTCACATTATATCTGCTGTTCAAAATGATCTGTTAAAATATTTGTTTATTTTACTAATATATAATCGAAACGTATTTTTTAAGAATTAACGCTTTATGATGTGTTTAAAATTAAAATTTTCTTTTTTTTTTTTGTACATAACAATGCTATAGTAGCGCAACATTAAGTGTTGCTCGTTAAAAAAAGTCGTAATAATCCCTTATTTCTATTTTTTTTTTTTTACGGTTTCTCTTCGTGATATGTAATTTTTGTAATCATCCGAGTGATTAAACGCATTGCTTTTTTAAAATGTTTAGTATTTTCTAGTGTGTTTTATAAACGTCTCTTATCGCATTATTATATTATGTATTATATAGGAATGTGGTGAACTGCATGTTGTCGGAAAAAAAGTCGACCTTGGGAAAGTATTCTCTCTCATTCAGTTTGACCACACAGAGTTTTTTTTTTTTTTGTCTGCCCTCGAAACGAGTTGAAAATAATGGTCAAAAACAATTGTTTAATGCGTTCCAGCCGCCGCCGAGTCCAGATTTAAAATAACACGTGCGCTTATTCGTGTAGAAAAAAAATAATAAAAAATAGCACCGCACACACACACACACATATAATATTTATATATTCGAATAAGAATAGCCACCACCGGGTCCAGTAATATTTTACTTTGAAATCGGATAACCCGCTTAACTCGTTTTTAAAAGATTTTTTTTTTTGTTTTTTGACATCGGCCGCCGGTATAACGTATAAAATTCGGTTAACGAGACCACGCGACACACGAAATTCTGTTTCAATAATGTTTTTTGAACGTTTTCCTTTCGACTCGATCTTGGACGCAGTTGTCGTTTCCGCACTGTATTAATATTCAGTGACGTACTTTCAATTTCTCTCTGAGAGTCTCGAGTGTTTAAAATAAAACGTAGACGTACAGTCGTCACTGTAAACGATTTTATATAATATTTCCAGTTAATTTTTAATAATAATAAATTAAATAAAACAAATACAAATTTGCTTATTTAGTGTATATAATATGATAAATCAAATAATAATAAACCACTCGTCGAGTAACAGAATAATTTGGTTATTTCGTTTAATATAGAATTTAGAAAAAATAAAATAAAAATTCCATACGACAATATTTCTATCGGAGAGTTCATTGAGGATTTCTTAAGGTTTTATCGCGTTCTTGCAGCCATGCCGTATTAAGTCTTCCGTGCTGAAAATGACCAAAAATATCAACTACCCCGGACGTGTAGAATTCCTCGAGCGAGTCTTCCTGATTTCCCATAGGTCATCATCACTCATCACTATACTCTGTTTTGTGAGATCCGTATAAAATCTCCATCACAACCGTTCTATTTAAATAGAGAATATTGGAGTAACGAGTCTTAATATAAATTGATTAACAATAATTTTTAATACGCCACTGATGTTATGTAATATATGCACACTTAATCGTTCCACACATAACCGTCAGCAGATGAGATTTCCATCAATCCTAAATTCCTAACATACGCACACACACACACACACACACCATATAATAATATAAAAGAATTATTATTAATCTATATTTGAAAATTCGAAGACCAATTCAATAAAAGGTAGCCACCGGTGGGGTGTTATATTACATATTTATAAAATTTATATTACTTATTGTTATAAGTGAATAATATTACAGATTACTTGAATAAAGATTTAAGAATTTCGTTATTACTATAAATTTGAAAACAATGCGATAAATCATATATTTCATTCGCTGTGAAATTATTAATAAACGAAATAAGATGCACTTTGTCTACGAAAAACTTGAAACGTTTATAAAAGAAAATTGTGACTAACGGTTTTCAAGTTTCTTTTTTAACATATAGTTGAAATAATAACGCGTACGTCTGTCATCATCAGGGTTGGGATTTTATAGCACTTAAAATTACATAAACATGCGCTATAATATGATCTTAAATATGAGCTAAAAATATGCAATAAAAATAACAAAATATGCAAAAAAAAAAAATAAAAATACGACATAACACACGAGTACGGGTGTTTAATACGAGACGACTGTATAAAATGAATTTAGTATACAATGCTTTCAACACTCGTTCGATGATAATCGCGGCGTTGCTCGCGTCGCACCAGTGCATCAGCGTAATCGGTCTGTATAACTACTTGATCTATATTCTATATATTTACTTTGACAATTTGATTGGCAATAATCTACAGGCACGTTTACTGAAATACAATTTAATAAAATATGACTAATTTTGATTCAAAAACAGATAAAAATGCAAAAAGCCAAAAAATAGCATTAATATCTAAAAAAAATCGCAAAATATGCAAAATAAAATTTTTAATTTGAATTCTCCGTATCACGAAACACATTTTTAGCTTACTCTGCTATTTCTTAAGCATCTCATAAGAAATATGCAAATGCTATAAAACTCCAAACCCTGGTCATCATATTGAATTGGTGAGCCTTGAAAATACCGCCAATAATCGCCATCTAAATAGCTCGAAATTGAAATACGTTTTTAAAAATATACGATCATTGGTTTCAAAATATTACGGTATGACTAAATCGCGTTTTTCTGTCGTTTTTCAGTGGTCTTTTCTGACGCTTTGAAAAAAGTACGTTGAGAAACTCGAAAAACGACACCAGTCTAACGTTACAGTCTATAAACGCACGTTTTGTTACCGGTAACCGTGTACGAACGTTAAGATCGAAACACTCTTTCTGGTAGAATTTTTGTGTACAGACGTGCAAAAAAAAAAAAAAAAAGAACACATCATCGCGCGTAAAGCCAATGCATTCCTCGCCTCGCACAGAATCTAATTCGCGTGCGGTTATGAAACCGCGACGCAGACGAAATGATAAATGAGACGCGGGGTTGTTGTTTTGGTCGTGAGACGGAACGAAAACCGTTTTATTTTTCTCTTTTTTCGTAATATGTTTTTTATTCGGTCGCGGTTGTCGACTTACATCGAACGGCGCGACACGGACGGATCCTGTACACGTATAAAAAAAAAAAAAAAAACCTCGCAAACCGATAATAATATATCGTAAATCACGAGCAGGATCCTCACAATTACACGAGCCGAAATCTCTGTGTGCTCGTCTCTCTTATGATCTTAGGCCGCACGTCGGATAGATCGAAATTCATTTCCGCCGCGATTCCACAATAATCACACAATAATAGTGAAGAAAATAACAAAACAATCGCCGCCGCGCGTATATCGTATATACCGCACAGTCATCATGGCACATTATCTCCTGCGTTATGTGTGGTACGTATAGAGCCGCCTCCTGTCTCGGAATTGGAAAACTTTGTGCGCACATAAATAATAGTATTGTACGTATACTGTATGATTCACGTGCAGGTGTTTTTATTATCGGGGGCAAGTTACGAGAGACAAAATAATAATACAGTAATCCCTCGTTACCGGCGCGCGGTTTCGATTACCCGCGGTTGAGTCGGCGACAAAATCGTATTAATGCGATAACATTTTTTTTCGTTATTATACGAACGCTGTAGACAATTTATTTTATAAAATTGTAAACAATCGTTGTTATATCGTTAGGTACAGTGGCGTCATTTGGTGGGGGGCAGGGTGGGCATTTGCCCCCCCCCCTTGTTAACAGTGGGCCGACATGATTTGTGCCGAGATGATGTTAAATAATAGTTATTCTAACCAAATCTGTAGCTAAAGGTTGTATGACCAAGGCGGCGAGAAAGATAGGAAGAAACTAAACAAGACGCTCAGAACTGGTCACAAAACGTCATTTCTAACATGGTTAATGTCACGACAAGGAAAGTTCAAAACTTGAATCTCATATGTAGTATATATAGTTTTTTATGATACGTTTAATATAGCCGACAAAGTATAATGAATTTCCTCCCCCCCCCCACCCCAAATAAATATTAAAAAATATCGGGTGATTCGTGCCCATGATAACGAAAATATCAAAATTATGTAAAACAGAAATCGTATTGAGCTAAATGTAAGTGGAAAATAGTTAAATGGGCCGGTTAAACCTTTTGCCTCCCCCTTTCGAAAACTGAAATGACGCCACTGGTTAGGTATATACAATATACACTATATATTAGTATATACACAACTATGTTTATACTGTATGCACGGATAAGCGTTACATTATGACATTTTATTTTCTTATTTAAAAAAATTGTAATTATTGTAAAAAATATTGACATTATTGTGATTTTTAAAATAATGCAAATAAAACCTAACCGCCCTTTTTGCATTGCTTTATGGTCTCGTTATCCCCGCAACTTTGCTGGAACGTAACCTCCGCGGACAACGAGGGATTACTGTAATAATAAAAAATTTAGCACCTTTCCGGTTATGTGTTATGTGAATTAAAAGTATCATTTCGAGAAATCTATTGCGAACCCGTAAACAGTCCGATCGACGCGCGACGTTATGACGCGCAAACGTCTGATCAATCAGGACACGCAAACAGATTCTAATTGGATATCGCGACAGTAAAAGAGTTCAAATCGTTATTGCGGTATACACGCAACAAAAGCTTTTGATTTCCGTTGGAACAATGACCATAGCCGTCCACAAACATGGACAAATGGGGGACAAATGGGGCAAGTGCCCTAGGGCGTCCAAAGTATTATGAATGCATGGGGCGTCAAAAATATGAATGACAAAAAGAAAAAACGTGTTGTTTTATTTTAGATATTAATTTCCCTTGTATCTATATGATGATTTAGAGGATGAGTGTATTTACTATTAAAATATATAAAATTATGTAATTAGATATTACGTTAGTTGTAAATTTTTTTTTTGGGGGCGTCAAATATTATTGCCCTAGGGCATAATTGGTGGTTAGGACGGCACTGACAATGACCGTTGCTCTCATTCGTTAGTCCTAAAATCGAAGTCACGAAATATCCTGGATTCGAGTAGATCGGTTTGGAAATGTATGTGCGCGAGTATATTGTCTGTCCGTTTAGAAGTCGAGCAAAAGAAGCTGCAAAACATCTGAGTATCTGAGCTCCATGCCCAGTATCCGATTCGTTCGCTTGGCAGTAATTTACATAACGTTCACATGCATTCTCTTGCAGTGGCGTTTTCAGGAATTTTCAAAGGGGAGGGGGTTGGATAATTTCTAGAAAAATATGTGGGTGGCTCTGGGCCCACACTCTCCTGATTATGACATTTAATATTATTTTTAATAATTTCAATAAAAAAAAATAATAATAATAATACAATTTTTATTTTTTATAATACAAAATCTAATTTTCTTGGCTTTTTTTTTCAGATCATCTACCACTTCCTCAGCATTTAGTAGTATACGAACGCATTGCCAAGTCTGTTAGTTCACATAGGACGAAGCTCATACGTATTACTCGTATATTTTTTGCGTTTTATCGAAAAAGCATAATGCGCGGTTTATTACGGTGCTGGCGTCGAAATTGTTATGACGGATTATTATTATTCGGCGCGGTATTGCGAATATTAAGGACTTTAAGGGGAAAAAACGTGTCGCCGTTATTTTACGGGAAATTCTTAAGAAAATTTTAAAAAAAAATCTAACGTTTTAATTTCTGAGCGGAGCGAGGTATCTAGTGATTTTACAAATGTTGTTTATTTTATTTTTTTCTATCCTGCAGCGTACAGATTTTTGACCAGAAGGAGTGCTCCGGTCACAGTTGGTTTCCGGGCAGCAATTCGCATCTAGTCGGTACTTTAGAGAAATCATTTTCTCGAATAGTTTTTTTTAACGCGACGCGATAAATTACCGAAAACCGCCAAAAAAATGGGATTTCGTCAACATCACGTACACGGTTTTTTCGCTATAATTTCGAAAATAACCCATTCTATTGTCTCGAAACTTTCAAAAAAAAAAAAACGTTGAAATATACCCATACGTATATACTTCAACTGTATTGAAAGAAAGTCTTGCAAATCGTCTGTCACAATATCTTTTTATAACACTCTACCAGATTTTTCGACAAAGTGCGTATAATTATACGCCGAAGCTCCGCTCAGAATCGCGTTTAATCGAATGCAACGATTCATCATTGCTTTCAACTTTACAATAAAAACAAAACTTTAAAATCTTTATCCGAGTAATTCGCTCGAGCGATATCCACAACATCCCGCGGCTCGCTACATTTTTTTTTTTTTTGAAATGGTCGCGAGAAAAAAATATCTTTACGTACAACATAGCCGGTCAATAAATTATGTTTTCCAAAACGTCCTCGACTATTACTTTTTTTTATCTCGCTCCGAAGAGTGCCTACTGTTTTTTTTTTTTTTAATGTTTTCACCGCTGAAAAATCGTCCTGCAGTATTGATGAGACTCGGCGTATATGCGCGCGTCCGAGGAATTCGGTCGGACCGATATAAAGTCTCGGGTGCACTATATTGCAGCGCACCACCAACGCGCCCGCCTCGTGTGGGGCCGCCGAACTAATATAGTGTAACGCTTTCTTTTTATTATTCTGTTATACGCGTAGCGGCGTATGTAGCAGGAGAGTTAAAGAAAAAAAAAAAAGAAATATTTAATATATATAATTTTTTTTTCTTTTCTCTACCGAACCCTCTCCGAACGGTTTTTTTTCCTCCACCTTTTATACACACACACACACGCGCGCGCCTATACAATACCGTTTTGTCAAGTCTCACGTCGACTAGCGTGCAGCGTGCACAGTGTGTGTGTGTATCGTTTTACTTAAGGCGGCGGCTACGTTACACACACACACACACACACACACACACACTACTAATAGCTGCGTTAAAAAATAAAAATCAAATCAAAGGAATAGCGTATGAGTATGAGCGGCGGTATGAGTCACGGACATACCATAAAAAAAAAAAACGATTCGGATAGGAAGGATAAGGAAAAAAAAGAGAAAAAAAAATCGTGTTCGACTCGATGCACCTGCTTCGTCGATGCTGCTGTTTTGCCGCCAGTGGGTACGCACACACACACACACACAGTACGTACAAATGCGACTGCGGCGGCCGAGACGTTTGGTGGAATCCGACCAGTCGATTACACACACACACACACACACACTACGACTGTCTACTATATATAATACTCGCGTTTAGTGGCGTTCTCTCACGGGCGCACAGGTGCGCTATATATATATATATATATATATGTGTTTTTTAATATTTAACGTGTGTGTTTGTAATTTTTAAGGTATTCGTCGGTAATCGATTGCAAAGGGTTGCCCGGAGATATGACGTCTCAGCCGCGTGTTTCGACTGCAAAGAGATAAAAAAAAAAAAAAAACGGACGATACCGCGCTCGTATATTATATTATATTACCTGCAGGATAACGTAGAGGTAGTTAGTAGGCAGGTAGTTAATTAAAAAAGAAGAAGTTATATTATTGTACGCGTGTGCTCACGCGATATTGTCGGTCGGGCTCGAAGGACCTGTCAATCGGTTTTATAATATATATATATATAAAAAATTAATATTTACCCGCGAAATAATTGTAAATTCGCCGATCGAACGACGCTCGAGTATATAGGAACGATTTTTTTTTTATTCTCGTGTTCTATATATTATACTCGAACCAACGCATTATTATCGGCCAAATCGAATATCTTTTCTTCTTTTTTTTTTTTTTTTTTTTTTTGTAACGTTAATTTATACGAAAAAACAAAAAAACATATTCCCGTTTTAATAATCGCGCGATTTCGTATAAATCGTAGTTTAAATATTAACCTAGTCTCTCTCTACCCTATCTCGCATAGGCTTTGTGATCCGTATATATGCGTTACGAAACGACGATTTTAATTCTAGTTAAATTTTGTTTCGGTTTAAAAGTAAATACTGTATAATATTTTTACGTTTCTTGTTGACTTGAAAAGTTCAATTTAAAAAAAAAAAAAAAAAAATTGCGGATATTTTTCAAACTATGCAGCCTAAATGCGGTCTGCAAAACCACGTGTTTTGATGTTTTCGGTAGTTTTCGCACAGACACGAAGCGAGTTACGGTTTTTAATCATACAACTACAATTTAACATTATACAATCGAATCATATTGTATTTATAACAGTCGTTTTTTTTTTTTTTTAATTTTTCTCTTATAATGTTATGTAATGCCAAATATATCGTATACGGCGCGCACGATAATATATAATATTATATTGTTTAATTCGCTTTGAAATACTGTAAGTGCGCGCCAAAATGTCGACGTAGTTCGTGAACAATGCCGCGATTGTGATCCACTTAACGCGTGTATAATAAATAGGTGTACAACAATGAAACCTCGTACGTTTTACGCCTTACGGTCACAGCGAAACCGCATAAATCTTTCTGCGCGGCGAACGCGCCATTTGTTTCGTACATAAATTTGCCATTTGAGCGCGTGTATTTTTCCAGCACGCCCGTTCAATTTCTAACGAACGCGCGAATAAATTAGGCTAATAGCGAATAATAATTGTTCGGTAACGATCAGTGTGTCTGGGATCGGACGACCAAATCCAGACGTAACCGAGCTGAATGAATATCGAACACTGCAATTTCGAAACAAAAAAAATCCAATGAAACGTGTGATTTTTGACTTTGCAAGTAAATCACGATTCGAACGATGCCGTTCGAAATTTTGGATAATTTTAGAGAAGCAAGGAGTTTGACAATGGGAGGTCGTTCGAAAATCTAGTTTTTGTATTACGACCGTGACCGAAAATCCGAATTCGTTCAAATATTATTTGGAAAATTGAGCGGATGAGCAAGGTCCGTGTATTGTGGCTTTAGCAGAAAGCACGTTTGTTGAGCATTTATTCAACGGACGACCTGCAGTTAAATATTTACGGTTGAAACCCATTTTTAATGAAACTCTTAGACGGTTAACGACTCTTTTTCACCTCGAATTCGTCAAGCGGACATTTTTCGCCGTCAATCAAAAACGTTGTAGCGACCCACGGTTTGAGAATCTCTGTCCCAGACGATTGTGTGTATTTGAATATTATTCGTATTCGTTTTTAACGCGATGTCCGTATACGTGAGGAATGGCGTATGAAAATATTCTAATTTTTATTAATCGTCCAGATGATTAAAAAAAAAAAGTATATATCACGCGCGAATAAATATTGAAATTTGCTCGTATTTTTACGCGGCGTACACGATGTTATTAAAAAACGGGTTTGCCGCGTGTGCTTATTAAAAAAAAAAAAACAAGACGTCGGTAAATAGTAATAATAATAATAATAACAACAAAAAAAAAATATTGTGTTCTGTGTATATTTATCGATGTTGTCGGATACAACACTGTCAATAATATATTTATTATATATAATCGCGGCGAAAGAAATAATTTCGAAAATAATAATATAAACGATTATCGTACACGTACGCTTGCGAGTAACAATTATTATTATTTTCCTCCTTATATAATATATTATAATATGTATTTATACTCGTTACTACCGTTGAACCCGTTCTTACATAGGTATATTTATAATACCTGCAGCTCGTTCGACATAAATATTATTATCTTGTATATGTAAAAAAAATTTACTTGTGCGCCAATTACACCAGTACAACGTAATAAATTCCGATCTGGAAAAAAAAAATACAGATTATAAAAAATTACGTTATTATTTTTTTGATTTTTACACTAACCTATAGTGATTTTTTTTTTTTATTCGCGTAGTAATGCCCCGTGGGCACCGCGCGGTGCACAGTTTGGAAACCGCTAGTGTAATATATACTATATTAACACGTTTATTTGCGAAAATTATATTATTTAGAAATAATGAGAGTAATAGCAAACGTGTATAAGAAACAAAAATGATTTACCTACAATATACAGTTTTAAATTCGTTTATTTAATCGACCTAATGGAGAAGTATATTATTTCATGAAATGGATGTCCGCGCGTATTATACACGAATTTTATACATTTCTGTGCGATTTTATATATTATATTATAATAAACAATTTTCGGTGAAATTTTTAATAGTAATCGACTGCAGCTGATCAAACACATCAGTTTTTCGTTTTTCTCATCACAACGACAATTATCGACACTCTATTACAGCGTGTAATTGTACTTTTTTCTTCATCTTTTCCAGTGTACACGCGTAAATATTCAACTAATATTAATTGCGTACGAGGAAAACGTATCGTACAAAACCGAAGTTTAAAATGTTCGTTTTTCGTGCAAAATGCGGCCGAACGGCGATCCAAAAAAGGATTACAATGCCGTAACTATGAGAAGAAAAAAAACCACCGCAAATAAGACTTGTAATAACGCGCGTTCCAACCCGTTATCCTATATTACTATATTATTACAATAATATTATTTTAAAGACTTTGTAATGAAATAATAATGAAGTAATAATATTACACGTTACAATTGTAGTATTATAATAATGTTATTTTGCTGTCTGGGCTATTACCGTTGTTCTTTTAAAATATTTATTCCATTATATACGTAGATACGCTTGGTACGCGCACAATTTTATCGTTGTTGTTGTTGCAATTTCTCGTGTACATAAAAGTACAAATTATAGAGATAACCATCTTTACGCGTTCACTTGCACCGCCAATTCCACCGGTAGACGTATGATATTATATTATAATAATTTACTTGGTATAATAAATATTATAAATTGTTGAAAAAAAAAAAAAAATTGCACAAAACACACGACCGATTCGTGACGCATTTCGTTTAATTCGTCATATTTCTCTGTGCATATCGGACCGATCAAAAGTGTCTCAAAATAAATTGCGTGTAGGTACGTGTGAGAGAGGAAGAAAGGATGTTAAAAATAATTTTTTTATGTTTCTTTAAAAAACAATGTTATATAATATAGTACAGCTGGTTAAAATCACGCACGAAACACGCGTATTTAGTTTTAGCTTCTTTTCACTATAACCGCGGTTAAAAATATTATAGCCCTAAATAAAAGTACGTAACGTATTTTTTTTTTTTTTGTAAAGCAAACAGTCGGGCTATAAAAAAATATTTCGTAAACTATTGCGTGTATCCGAATTCCCCTGCAGCTGGAAAATTCTTACCGCGTCTACGAATCATGACTCAATTATGTATACGTATTATTATACTGAATATTATTATACGGATACAAATACATACCTATAATGTGTAGAGCCTTAAATACGCCACTGCTCGAACCTGTTTAATCAATATTCCGATGTATCGAAATGACCTCCGCTGGATTAATAATTAGGACACTACACCCGAATAATATATAGTAGCGCGTATACTGTCGGATTCCGTGATTAAGAAAATTACATCCATATGGGACGTTCACTAAGATTCAGAGATAACAGCCAATTAAATCACACCGTTCGTTAAATTTAATTAAATCGTCTTGTAATGTTACGCAATATTATCTTTAAAAGAGATCTTTGAAAACGACTTGACATCGTATCGACGAACACGAAAACTCTGTATTTTAAAAAAAAGTCTTATTGTAAAATGTTTTTAAAAATGTCTCTTCCTCGAGGAATAATATCATTTATAAATGGAAAAAATGTTCAAGGCGACGGATGTGTTATTTCGTAAAAAAAAATGTATTTATTTTTTAAAGTGAACATTTTGAATCCCTTCTGCCCCCGCCCAATTTTAAACAGATTTTTCTTAACACGCGCGTCTATATACTGCAGTGATTTTTAATATTTAATACGTGTACTTTTTCAATGGTCGCTTAATAATAAACGTGTACTCATGTAGGTAATATTAATAATAATAATAATAAAAAAAAACCGTTAGAGTTTCTACAGACAATTTCTTCTGGCTATTATGTATATTAATAATTATTGTCTTATGTAAATTTGAACCTCTATATTATAGACATGTAATATACAAGAATATTTATATATATATTAAAGTGTTAACTGTTAAATAGGTGTAATATATATATACGTATAGCATGTTTAATAAGGGTAAAATATGTTGTCAACTATATTATATTTAAATTTATTCCGGTTAACACGTTTTTGTGGGCACGAAAATGTGGACGATTAATAAAATATACCGTACGTATACATTATATGCATAATAATATATTGGTCATATAGAATTTTATGTACATTCGACGGATCTTTATTTTAATATAATACCGAGCTTAACGTGTTTTATTATTATTTAAACGATAATCGTTTATAATACGGTTTTTACTATCCAATTTAAACGAATCGAAAAATAAATAGGTACCTACCTACCACCAATAGCGTTTTTTTCGTTTACGATCGATTAGAAAATACATTTCAATGATCAACGTTTACTTACGAAATATATTTCCACGCGAGCAGTTTACTCGTAGACGTCATAAGGTGAACAAAACTTTTCGAATTTGAACAAATACCCGCTATACTTTATCAGAAAATACGTCTGTTCTTCTTCTTCTTCGTCTTATACTTCCGACTACATAAGGTCGGCCACCCTGGTGTCGCTACACAATTCTCCATCTCTTATACGCACTCACATCGGCTTCATATCACTCTCAATTCCGTCTGTCCACTTCTTCTTCGGTTTTCCTCTTCCTCTTTTCGCTTTTACACTCGTTCAGCATAACACCTTTCACAGCATCTCTGCACCATCTCTTCGCATAACACGCCCGAGTTTTCCTCCACAATAAATGCCACTCCTACTCTACGTATACGCCGTTCTATATTTCTATACTTCCCATATCATAACATCATCCTCATCTACGCTACACTCATCCTCAATTCCGTTTTCCTGCTCGCGGACATTCCGAACCACACAAGATTGCTGAACGGCCGCACTACTGTTTTTTAAAAAATCTACTTTTCAACCTTATCGGCATGCTATGTCTACACAAAGCACCTGACGCTTCTCTACTGCAGATTATCCTATTTTTCATGCCTTCATCAGAACCACGCCATTCTTTTGTACTACCCATCCTTGGTACTTGAATCTATATCAACGTCACACGCTGTATCCTTTCTTATACAATACACGCTTTGCTCCACAGATTCCCTCCGAAATCGTCGCGGTTTTACTCCTATTATACCAATCCTTAGTCCTTCTCCGCCGAGCGCTAATCGCCATTGTTCGAGCCTCTTATTCATTTCTTCTGGGCTTTCTCGCACTAACACTACGCATCCATACACCCCACGTCACCTCACCTTGTTTTATACCATTTCGTAACCAGCTCGTTCGTTGTTTTCCGCGCCCCTTCAAAAACATATCGTCGTCTATTTCAACACGCACTTGATTTTTATTTAACCTCCACCTCCTAAAAGCCTCTATATTCTATCGCATACGCCTTTTTTGAAATCTACACACACTTTTCTTTTCTGTTCTGACCGCACGCGTCTCCGCAGCAATACACGCGGCCTCGTAGAAAACTCATTTATTTTTACGTAACATTTTCCCGTACCCATACACGGTCAGTAAAAAAACGGTCGAACCGATGCCGGGAACTAATACGAGTAGGTACACTGCACGTGTTAAAAACGTCACCTTCCTGCAGCAATCATAAGAATTGTCATTCCGACCCTTTTGTCGACAGTCGTTTTTTATCCTTTTTTTTTCCTCTCGATTTGTGTTCAACACACACATGACATCATAATATACCGAGACGATTTAATGTACGATCGTTATAATATTTATCGTGTAATTACGGTTACGTTCGTACGCAGGCGCGGGTCCAGAAATCACAAATTGGGGCTTTACGATTTTTTTTTCGTACCCTAAGTAAATCAACGTTCTAAAAACTATAGTGCAGAAATAAATATTGAAAAATAGGAATATGTTCCGTAATGTAAAACTAATATGGCTAATTATTATATTATCTACACTACTGGCGTTGAGTTCTGAGATTATTAAAGTTGTCATAATGTGATACACGATTATCAATTTTTAAAAAAGAATTGCAAAAAAAAACGTATAATGTCGAAGTCGATCTCGATTTTAACTCGAAATCACTACCTATGTTCTTACTCTGTACTTATACATTTCTAATAATAATAATAATAATAATAACTACAGCCCGAGGGCAGTGGCGTCGAACGCCTAATTTATCTATGACACATGTCATATAGTAGATTTTGTAGCTGGGGACCCACAAAATCTAATCTTAAGTATAGGATTTAAATATTTGTTCAGCCAATTAATAAAAAATAAATGGCTTATGCATTGCATTATGTGGGTGCTTTCATTCGCATCTAGTTGTTAAATGGAAAAATAAATTGGGAGTGGGGGCTCTTGATGTATGATGTCATAGTATTTTTTAAACACATCGGCACCACTGCCCAAGGGGGGAGGCAGTGGCGTGCACAGCTTTTTCTAATAGGGGGGAGGGGATATTTTCCAAAAAATTTGAAAAATTGTTATCGTTAAAACAAAGGCCGTATAGTTTCTATAACTTTTCTTTAATATTATCTATAATAAATAATAATTATTATTTACAATGCAAAATCAATTTTTCTTGGCTTTCTAGCCATTTCATCTACAAATTCTTCTGGAGTGAGAGGTATACGTATATCCCTATGCAAGTCAAATAATGTTAAACCGTTTAAACGTTCCTATATAAAAATGGCTATAAATGTATCATTGCAGACTCACGTGCAATGCGACGGTGGCCTAATCACAGGTTGATAATCATGTTATCACTTATCACGATTATCTATAAATGTGGTAACAATATAGAGGTTATTTCGTATCGTGTTTATATTATCGCAGAATGGTTAATGATTTTTATTTTAATCCATGGATCCATGGGAGGATATGACACCATCATGCCCCCGTGAGCACGCCCGGGGGGCTAAAGCCCCTTAGCCCCCCTTCCCCCTTGGATCCGCGCTTGGTCCTACGTTGTTCTCGTCGTACTGCACAAGCGGCGGAATACACCATCACCGGGTTAACACTTATAAAAGAGCTGCGCGCGTGTTATTACGCTCGTCGGTAGGTATACACATTATATTATAATGTACCACGTAAACACCGCGATAGGCGTAAATGGCGAAAAACAAACATAATGATATTATGTACACACGCTAGTGCGAGTATACTACTACAGTTTTTTTTTTTTATCTTTCTTTCTATTTCGTTGTTTTATACGATTTATTATTATTATTATTATTATTATTATTATTATTATTATTATTATTATTATTATTATTATTATTAGTATTATTATTTTAAACCGGGCGCCCACGCCGGCCAATAACGCGCTAGCTGGCAGGTGCACGACGAATGATAAAATAATAACATCACACAAGACGTTCCCACGGATCCCGAATCACCTGCCGATTTCGCGCCCGTTTATATTACACACACACACACACGACCGCGAAACTGAGTATATTATATATATGTGTGTGTGTGTTTTTTTTTACCCGTTTCGTTTACTATTATATGTGTAAGCGCGCGCGTTACGTGATTGCCGGTTAAATATAATATATACACGCGCGGGACACGGTTTTTTTTTAGAAAACTATACGAAAATTCCTAAATCTTATTCGAAAAAGAAGGAGGAAGAAAAAAAAAAAAAAAAACGTGGGGGAAGCGGTTTCTGTCGCTGCGCATATAATATTTTGACGGATAGTTCGGTGGCTGTGGCCGTGCGGCCACGTTTATATTGTGGAGACGCGTTTTTCAGCAAATAAACGTTCGAAGTCTCGCCGATGATTTCCCCGGGTGGAGGGTTGTGAACCAGCGATTTTTAATAATATTCGAATTTTAAACAGTCCTATAACTGCAGGATAAATATGTTTCGTATAGGTGGCCAGCACGTGACAATCAAACGGTTTAAACCATAGACATATTAACTAAGGTGATATATGTCTATATGGTTTAATAAAAGGACAAAAAAAAACACGTGTCCCCGCTAAACAGAAAAAAAGTAACACTCAAAGTGATTGAACTATACGATAAACACGTTTTTAATTTTTTTTTTAAATCTCCGCTCGATATTTTGAAGAAGAAAAAAAAACGCGTATTGTCCTCTATCGCGCGCGTTTTATCGAAATCTGAAGAGTAATTTTTTCCCCGGTTTTGAGCGAACAAGTTTTTTACCGTTGAAAATCTTCGGCCTACACTCGTCTCTGTTTAGTTTCTTATTATTTTTCTTCTTTTTTTTTTTACTCGACGCATCGATTAAATATACGTAATTTATAAGTATACTTAATCAACGCTTAACGTGTTATTCGTAACGATTTTCACTTAATTTCTCTCGCTGACACGACCGTTGGGCGAGTGGCGTCCTCGCTGATATTTCTCGGAGGTATTATCATTTTACTGAAAATACAAAAACTGAAAAAAAAAAAAAAAAAATTCCCTTGCCCCGACGTATACGGTGCGTGACGACTAACGCGTAGCTTTTTTTTTTTTTGGCGTTTTTCTATACACCTGCACGTGTAAAACGTAGAGCTGGTAGGAACGAATAGGTATATATTAAAATAATACTCTACCACTCGATCGGTTTTTAGAGTCACGAAGTACTCACTTAAATATTATTATATTCTTAAAAGAATAAAAAAGGATTTTTTTTTTTTAAACCGTATTTCGTTATTATTTGCTGGAATTCGTTTTTTTTCTACGTGCGATAATAACGAAAACAATGTCATCGATATATAGTTTATAGTATATTCGATGGCGAGACGTGTCAGTGTGTCGCGTGTTCGTATAACTGAAGCTCTGCAATCAACGAGCCGATTAGAGAAATATTTGCAATGTTCCTCAAACTATAACGACGGGGCTCAGTCCACCTCTCCCACGCAAAAAGAAAGTCGACTTTCGTAGCATTTTTTAAAAATTGTATTAAATATTTTATTACTTATATAAATTGTCTTTTAATACACAATTTTATCTATTAACATTAAAAAAAAAAAAATTAAAATAAGTAGGAGGTTTTCGTATTTTTTTTTTATTTGCGAATCGGTCTATGATTGTTTGGACTTCCACATCGATGCGTACTCTATAAAGCCAAACCGGTCAACCTAAAGGTTCGTCCACCTTTGATCTCAACCGAGTTATTAATCTAAAAGCAACGTGCAGTGAAGTGAAAGCGAAATTAATAATTTAAAATAATTATATTATGTACACAAAATTATAAGTAATAAGTGTTTTGTTCGTATAATAACTGAATATATTCAGAATTCGTAGTACCTATTAGCTGAAGCGTATAGTAAAAGGAAAAAAAACAGTTTTATTATACTTGTCTACTGGAATAAAACAATTGAGATACGTAACATAAATATACAGGTATTTTTGGTCGCTCCGATTTACAATGCGCAAACGATAATAATTATTATGGTCGATAAGCTCTGAGAAATAAGTAATTTTCTACGAAAAATATATAGAAAATATCACCGATAAAATTCAAAGGGGCGATTCTTGTGTTTCTGACGTAAAACGCGTTATATAAAATATTTTTGATATCTATAAATGAACGTGAACAATTTTTTAAAGCGCTCGATTCTTTAGGATTATACTGATAAAAAAAAAATAAATATAATAGTGTAATCGATATATATAATATATATACAAGTATAAACTGTAATTTAAAACGAGATAATTTTATAGATATCGGTATAATCGACATTTCATATAGTCTTGTAACGATTGCATTATGCATATTTGACATCGTACAAGCGCGGCTTGCGAAACGCTGACTAAGGGTTTTCGTTATGTGCTGACGTGCTGTTATCGTTGTATCGTTTGGTGCTGTAGCGGTAACAGAGGAGTCACGGTACTGTAGCAGTAGCAGAGACAGAGCGAGTCCATCAACACCACAGGAGTTTCACAGGTGTATTCACTTACCGCCTCTCGTGAAGACCTTGCTCAAATATACTACTTTAGTAAGAATAAATGATATTTATTTATTAATACTTGTTTCGTTTCATTTAAGATAACCTTGTCTATGATAATAATAAGTATATGACACGCACCGAGGTCGAGTCCCCGAGACCTCGGTAAAATAAACAAAACTCCCTCAACAGGGACCGAGAGAGAGAGTAGGAAGTTACAGTCTGTAGAAAAATAGCCAAATTTAATGAATAAAAATTATATAGGTACAAGCGGAAGAAAATTCGGAGTTTTTTTTTTTAGATAAACAACCGCGGTAATTTTTTTACATTCTGAGCAGAGCGATGAATCTATTGTTTTTACAATGATTTTTATTTTTTTATTTTTTTCTATCCTGTGTACGGATTTTTGATCAGAAGGAGTAGTGCTCCGATCTCTTCAGTTACAGTTCGTTTCCGGCAGCAATTCGCATCTAGTTGGTACTTTAGAGAGGTAATTTTTCGATTTTCTCAAAAGCACCTAAATATATAAATGAAAAACGCTAAAAATGCAATTTCGTCTTAATCGATTGTTGTTTATTACTTCGTAATTTCGAAACTAATGGTCATAGAAACCTGAAATTTTCACCAAATATGTAACTTCAGACTATATTTACGAGAAAAGTAAGCTCCGCTCAGAATCGTTTTATCGAATACAATGACTTATCATTGCTTTCAAATTTAAAATAAAAACAAAACTCTAAAATCTTTATCCGAGCAATTCACTTAAGCGATATACACAACAACCCGCGGCTCGTTACCTTTTTTTATAATATATTTATATATATACAGGTATTATATAACATTATACTATTATAGTGTTTGTATTAACGCTGTTTTATCGATAAATTATTACGCAGCAAAGAATCTCAACAACCCGAGGATAGTAGCGATCGTTTCGTAAAAACAAATATGTTATTTATATATTTTTTTCAATCTTTAATAGGACATTGTTCTAATAACGGTTAATAATAAGTTATTTCGTATAAAAAATATTTTCTTTTATAAAAAAAAAAAAAAAAATAGTTGTGGTAATTAATGGAAACCGGTAAAATATAATATTTATATATATATACGAGTATATCGAGTTTCGATTCGTATCGATTTTCCAACATTTTTAATTGGATAAATATATATATTTTTTTTTTAGAACGCAGACGAGAGATCTACTTTTTATTATACATTTACAATGATTGTATATTTAACGTTCTTTCCGTCTTGAAAAATTGAATTATCGTTGAATCACGTTATGACGTGCACTGTAATGATATGCACTCATATCATTAATTTAAATAATTATTTAATTACGTTTCACATAATTTGTACACTGTATTTTATATATTTTCACGAAATAAATTATTGAAGTGCTCGTGCGTGCCACAATACCTGCAATACACTATACACATATAGACCATAAAAAATTTGTTTATTTATTTTTTATTTTTCTTTATTATTTATTTATTTATTTTTTTAAATTTCAAATTCTAGTTTTCCTTAAACATTTGTACCGTAAACTGTATCGCTTGGCTTGTTCTATAAAAGAAAAATTATGCCAAGAATTGTTGTTCTAATGGCTGGTGTGGTGTTTTCGTAAATGATGTATGCGTTGTCCTGTTCGTTTCCTATAATCCCATGGTGTAATTTTTGTTGTTCGTTAAGTTTCATAGTTAAACAAGTAAAGTCTCTAGTGGTTAGTCTATTTATAATTGTGGCCCCCTCCAGTTCTGTCTGCGATAAAACCCTTCGGCTCTTTAAAGTTGATAAATAATCTCGACTGCCATCCACGCGATGAATACAATTGTCATTATGTAAAGTACAGAGATATTGCAACATTTTTGGAGAATAGTCCGGTAATTGAAAGTTAGTTTTTAAATCCTGTAATTCGTCGGCATTTTTTGTGAACAGTTCAAAGTAAAAGTGTTTGTTTGCTGTAGTATTTTCAAAAGTTTCTGGGGGTAATGTCTCTAGTTCGTTCTTCAAGGAGGCGTCGGGTATTCCTAGACTGGTTCTGAATATGTTATCGTTTAGGAAATCTCCTTGGTTTATGAAAGTCATGGTGAAGGCGAAAATTTCTAATAGCTTAAAAATCTTTCTTTCCCCCTCCAATTCTAGTTCCCATAGTTTGTTGGAGAAATACATAAAAAATTCGGATCCACACACCGCCTGTAGTAATTCAGTTTTGTTGTGATTTTTTTGTTTGTTTTCGTTAAAGTTCCATTTTAGTTTATTGTTTAGTTCGTCTGTGGTAAGAGTGTAAGGGTTTAGGGCCATGATCCATTGGTTATTTTTTTCATCATTGAAAATTTCTGCTACCACATCAAATACATCTATCTGTATTTGCTGTGCCAGAGTATGTTCAAAGTGTTGTTTATTGAGGACCGACCTGTATACTTCAGATCTAGCCTCCATAAAAACGTTGGGCTTCTTTTTCTTTTTTTCGACTATTTCCGTGTTTCTCGCGACCTCCTCAAATGGAGTCGCATTTATTTATTTCTCGCGTCTCAAAATGTGTATCTTTCATCATCAGCTGGCAACTACGTTTCTGCAGTGCACCTACATTGTGCACACAATTAATAATAATAATAATAATAATAATAATAACGATAATCGTTTCGAAACACTCGTTCAAAAGAAAATCCGCGTGTTTATTTACACGCGTTATAGTAATTTTTTTTCACCCCGAAATTATTGGTTACGACTGAAAGAAAGCAAAAAAAAAACAATAACCTTTCTCTGCGCCCAGCAGTCCTCCTCCCATCAGCTCTAATCGACCATCTTTAACCCTCTAATCGTCGTATTTACAGTGCCGAATAGCGTTCGAAACGCGAAAAATTACGACCGATTAATTATATATACTCCGACGAGCACCCTTAATGCGTCTTACAGCGTTTTTTGCACCTTTTAAAACGCTTCGGCGTTACGTAAAAATATAAACATACCTGTCGTACAAACAATATAACCCGACCTATAAATATTAATGTAATTAATACGAGGGCGTATTCATAAATGTGTAATGGAATGACACGAAGAAAATTTCAAATGGATATAGATGTTCGTAATCACATTTCTATGAAAAATCACGAAGTCGACGATAAAATAAAGGCGTTTCAAGTAATCGAAATTTAGTTCAATAATATTATTTAACTTTCAAATTTATTTATACGTTGTTTATATAGTTATTGTAATCGCGGTATTGAATTAATAAACATTGATATCACACTCTTAAAATATATTAAAATGTAAATTATTATTTAATGCTATTTGGATAGTCGAATTGTAAATGAAGTGTGAAGGCGTGAACAGCACTCGAAAAACAAGCCTTTCAGAGGAAACGCAATCTACCTAGTAAATAAAAACCTGTCGATAACCACGAGGAAATAGTTCTTAAAGACGTTCGTACGGAGCGTCTCGACTTACGTGTGCGAAGCGTGGACCTTAGATAAACAGGAGTGTAACAGACTCGCTTGCTGCAGAAACGTGGTTCTGGAGAAGAATCACGAAAACAAGTTGGACAGCGAGAAAGGCAAATGATCAGGTACTAGCGTAAAAGAAATCATACAAACAAATAAAATTATTTGGACACCTGAATTCGACACGACGAATTTTTAAAGACGGTAAGAAAAGATTTTAGGCAAAAGAACCAGAGGAAGACCTAGAACATTCTATTCTCAAGAGTATATTGTGTTGTTACACACTATAGTTGTACGAATTACATTAAAAGAAACCGCTCGAAGTCGCTACATTTGGCTTCGACGACAATGAGTCAAGGCATAGCCATTAGAGAAAAGAAGATTATTTAATACGTATAAATACAGGAAATAAGAGGTGCGCCCCCTTAAGTACGCCACCGTTTTAATACGTACAGAGTATAATTAATGAAAATAATCGATAAAAAACAACAAAACTATCAATACGAGTCTGTTTAGTCGATTTGTCAGTTTGACACGGTTGTGACGATGACTCCTCCTGTGCCGCTTTCAGGTCAGGTGCAATCAATACAAAATTAGAGTCTTCCAATTTCGGCTGGCCGCTGCAATTCCGCTCATTCCGCGCATTATTTTCCCCGTCGATATTATTCGGGATTCTTCTACCACTTATCGTTTCAAACGAGTAGGTATCCTGCGCATTTACCGTACTCCGCAGTCTCGACATACACCATTTTCTTACGGATTCAAAAATATATATTATATAAAAAAAACACACACACACACACACGCCTCGTTCACGCCCGCCGTTAACCCTCTTATCCGTCTCGCTGCGTGTATCGTATATTATTTATTTATATATTATATATAATACGAATAACGTGTACGCGGGTAATAATTATAATCGTTCAAGGGTGTGTACCGCGAGCGCGTTCTGGGGTTTGCGGGATTTGTGTTTTTGTTGTTGTTGGTCTCGCGCCGTCGCCGTCTCCTCCTCCGTCGGCACAGAGCGAGACGAGTGGCGGCGGCGGCGGCGGCGGCGGCGGCGGACAAAGTGCCCCGGTGTTTTTACACGTATTTTCATTATTTTCGCTATAATATAAAGAAAACGAAAAAAAAAAAAAAGTAGTAATAATAAAGCGGTCCACGAGGAGGGAGAGGAAGGAGTGAGAGAGAAAAAAGAATTAAGAAAATAATACAATATAATGAAAATATTTGCACCTGTACCTTTATATATATTATATACCTATACGCGTATCAAGACCCGAAAAACCAGCCGACCCTGCACGCCACCGACGACGGACGCGGTATACCGCGACGACCATTATTATTATTATTATATATTATTATATATTATTATTATTATTATTATTATTATTATTATTATTATTATTATTATTATTATTATTATTATTATTGTTATTATCGTTATTAATATACGCGACGATCGCGGTACGTGAAAAATCTATTAAATCTCACGTACAGGTGTCTCAAAAGAATTTTATATTTTGACGTATCAATATGAATGAAAGGTTGACGTCTGTCAATAAAATCTTTATTAATTATTGAAATACACACTTTAGGAATTTATTTCTTAAAAATAGCGTCATCCAAATTTGAACCATTATTACGGTCACGGCACTCTTTATTTAAACGAACAGCAAAATTTCTCATTAAAGCTCGTCATGTAGACACCACGGTGGCTGACGTTTCGTTACGGATATTCTCTCTTAATTGCGCCAGAGAAGTCGAATTATTGACGTACGCTTTAGGTTTGAGATATCCGTATAAGAAACTTTTCTGACACGTTTGATGTCACTTGACAAGAAAGACTTCAATGATATATTATTATAGCCGACAGAATAACGAATTTCCTAACTCGAGAAAAAAGTATCCGATTCGTGCCGACGATAACAAAAACATCAAAACCGTGTAAAACAGAAATTGTATCCCGTTAAATACGTAAACGAGAAGTAGTTAAATCTTTTGCCTGCCCCTTTCGACAACTGAAACGACGCCACTGCTGCGCAGTCATCGATAATAATCTTACGGAGGACTTAAAAAAAAAAAACACGCGTTTTGATCGATGGGTGAAAAAACTACACTCGATGAGCCCGACACAGCAATTATTTATTCAGAAATTTTCAGACATATCCACGTCTTCAGTTCTTGGCTGACGTTTCGGACTTATTGCAGAGTCCGTCTTTAGAGCGATAGGTCCGAGTACAGTTACGACCTCGGATCAGTAACTTTCGCTCTGAAGATGGACTCCGCAATAAGTCCGAAACGTCAGCCAAAAACTGAAGACATGGTTATGTCTGAAAACATTCTGAATAAATCAACAATCCGTGAAAGTTTTAACGCGTTTATATCGATTATTATTATCGTCGTAATAATCGAAAACAAACATTTCTCTCGTTTTGATCTCAAAAGATTTGGTTTCGAACGGAATTTGTGCTCGTCTCCTATGTCATTAGCATCGCTACGACGATCCGTGTATCTCTGTCAAGTGTAAGTGTATTTTACTATATCATCACTATATCATTACTATATCTGATATATATATATATATATATCAGTTAGTAATAACGTTAAAGTATATTCTGCCAACCAAGCCAACTCTTCTCCGCCCGCCGCACGACCCTCGGCCAAGGTTATAATTTCCACGGTGTATGCTATACACTATACAGAATAGAATCACTGCGCGTTTGCACCTGTCCGCGCCGCGCATTTGCATAATATATATCGTCGGATCGCTACCGCCGCCACCGCCGCCGTGGAATTATAATAATGTGTATTGTACACATAAATTTTTTTCCTCCGTCTACTAATATTTATCGTGTAAATGTGTTAATATACCGTATATAAGGATACTGTCAGTCGTAAACTGGTATTTATATATTGTAAATACACGAGAAATCGTCTGCAGCATCAGTAGTAAATATCCCTTCGTCAAGGCCGCTTCTACTACTTTCGTATAAAATACAGCGCGTAATACACACACCACTTATATATTAACACACTAATAGACAAAAATAATATATTTTATAGGAAGGGCGCGAGTATAGGTGTAATTTCGAGATTTACATATTATTCTAATATACACACAAATATATAGGTATGTAGACTATACGCAGATTAATTTGAATTTATATCGTTTCGAACGGCTTTTTGGTACAAAAAAAAAAAAAAAAAGTGAAATCGACCCGACTACATAAATATTTTGTAATATACCGAGCTGAAATTTATTCACTAGCGTTGTAGTTTTGTATATACATTTAAAATATCCGATACACAAAATGCGCATAAATTAAATTTTATTGTATCCGTAATTTTTTTTTTCATTTTTTTTTTTTTTTACTGAACACTGACCATATTAGTCTGTGAATACACGCGCGCAGGAATTTTTACGATGAAAATGTTGAAACGAATAACGTGTTTAGATTTAGACATTTTTACGTCGAACAAGTCACTAATCAAAGCCTGACCAACCAAATATGGAGAAAATTAAAATCGATTCGGAGAATAAAATATTTAAAAAATAATCGGATAGTGCGATACCTACGTTTACGAAAACCATTTTTAACCGATTCGAGTTCTTGAACAACGTCAATCGACGG
This sequence comes from Slavum lentiscoides, assembly GCA_032441835.1. Classification (NCBI taxonomy): domain Eukaryota; kingdom Metazoa; phylum Arthropoda; class Insecta; order Hemiptera; family Aphididae; genus Slavum; species Slavum lentiscoides. Next base: position 15,865,055 of record CM063708.1, read on the forward strand.
ACGCTTGTCTTTCGTTCTTTATACCCGCTCGACCGTCTTTTAACATAGAAATTCCCGTTGGAAAACAACTGGTGGTTTCGTTGACTACAGGGAATTAAAAAATATATATTTTAAAATTGATAGTGAGCCGCGGGTGTTGTATACGTCGCTTGGGCGAATTACACGGATAAAATTTTAGAATTCTGATATTATTATAAATTTGAGAACGATAATTAATCATTGCATTGGATAAAACGATTCTCAGGCTGATCTTCGACACGTATAATACACATTTATTCGGAAAATTTTAAACGGTAATAAAAAGAAAATTGTCACTTACGACTGATTTTTTTCAATCGTAGTTAAATTGACGTAGGACATGGTGTAAAACGTCCAGCTTTTAACAACAAAAATCACTCCATTTACGATTCCAGTAGCTCGACACCTAATAATCGCTAATAATGATCAGGCCAAAACCGGAATAAATTATTTGAAAATATTTTTTCACCAATATATAGAGTGCAAAGATACGTATATTCTCTGGAAATCTCAAGGCTCCAGGGCCAATATTTTAGTAGTTTTTTTGTGGTTCAAAAATATAGTTTTTCTTTCAAATTTCGTGTCGTTTCGGATTGCGCACGTAAGAAAAGTATACCGTGTAAAAAAAAAAAAAAATGAAAAACGTTTCGTATAAATTAGCCCAACTATATATATATACGATTTTTTTGCTATACCGGAACGCATGACCGGAGATCATCCGGTAGCATCATCATTTCTAGTCGAAAATTTGTACACAGAACACGAATAAACTCCGTTGTAAAACCAATAATTCGCTCGACAGAATCGAAAAATGTTTTTGTTCTTAATATATTTCATACGTAGTATTGCGCGTTGCGGAAAAACTAAAAAAAAAAGTCCGGGGGAAGCGGTGCTTGTTTTAGAGTTCAAGTCTTCCCTCTTAACTTCTCCCCTTTATCCCTTCACCACTGTCCTTTATCTTCTTATCATACTCCTCCCCTTCATCCCCACTCCACCATACTTTATCTTCTCATCATGTTCTTCCCGTCGCCAAACAGAGGGATAGTAGTAGTAGTAGTAGTAATTTATATTAAAATATGGATGATTTGTTATCGAACTGAAAAGAAACCAAACGCGAATTTTAACATTATATTGTATGCTCGATCGAAATAATTAATAAATGTCACAATAATTATTATAGATTATGAGTAGGGCTAGGATTTTTATGCATTGGCATATTTTTTTTTTTTGCAACTTCTGATTACTGCTTTTCTGTTTGAAACGTCATGATGAAACAAATGGTGGTCATTTTATTTAGCATATTATTGCATATTATTTCAACAATAAATACCTAAAATGCATGTTTTATGGTGTATTTTTAACGCGGTGATTGATAAAAGAAGAAAATAGAATATTATCAAAAAAAAAAAAATACTCAAGTATTACTTATATATTAGCTACGTATGTATAATTATTTCATTTATATCTTATCTCAATCGTCATAGACTAGTGAATAACTGCGACAGATTATTCTACAATTACAGCATTTGAGTCGTCGCAGTCGTTGTTTTAGAATTTAAAAAAATTTCGTTTTCGTATTTTGTGCCATATTTTTTCTGTTGCATATTTTCAACAAATCGAATGCGTATTTTACCATTTTTTTTTATTGCATTATATATTATATCCTAGCCCTAATTACGAGTCACGTCCCGAGACCCGGTTCAAATGTACAACTACGCATTTCTTAAATTAGTGCTGCGCATAGGCGCAACTAGCACTAAATTTTAGGGGGGGGGAGCTAAAAATTAATAAGCAAAAAAAAATATACACTTTCAGAAATTTTGCTGATTGATGCCACAAAATTACCCAAATAAGCAAAAAAAAAAAAGGTCATCAACTTTCAATTACCCAATAACTAAGAATATTAGAAAAATATATGTAGAAAATACTGTACATTTTTAATGTAGTTTAATTTATTAAATTGTATCGTAATGTCGTAATCATCATTACTGCTCTGAATTTTTGATGAAATAAAATATTTGCATACCATAATGTAGTGCATATATGTCATTAGTTTTTTTTGGGGGCTATACAACATTTAGGGGCGGCTTAGCCCCCCCAGCCCCTCCTCCTCCCTATTTGCGTTTATGAGTGTTGCGCGTTTTCTAAACGCACGTTAAAACGAGCGCTGTAAGAACAGCAGCTGAGGCGGGTGTCCGTTAGATTTCGTCAGCCGTTAAGTCTTCACGCAGGCGAGTAAAACGGACGGACAAACACCCCCTTGGGGGGCAGAAAAAATTAAATAAATAAATATACAAAAATAAATACGAATTTTCCACCCCACCGGTGGCGTCCGAAAAAAAGTTCCTGGCCGTTATGTGGTCTGTCGTTTTAAAAAAAAAAAAACTAAAACAGATGTTTTATCGCGCGCGCGCGGCGGCGGCCGACAGCTGACTGCGCGCGTCGTCGGCCCGTGATGGCGTACGGACAACGACGGCGACGCGAATAATAATCACACATAACGCGCGCAGTGCAGCTTGCGCGCGCCGCCGCCGCCGCCGCCGTCCGGCCTGCGCGCGACAGTTGTTTTCCCACACGGCCGGGCCCCGGCCGGGTATCGCGCGCGGTGCGTGCACCGGGCCCCGGCCGTATGCCGCGCGAAGCGCACACGCCGCTGCTACCCGCTTTTTGCCAGCTGCCTCGGACCAGCGCGCGCTGTTTCTAGTATTGTCGCGCGTACATTACACGCGACACGCGCTACCTTTTTATAATAACTCTAGCCACCCCTCTCCGCAACGGCTGGCGAAAGGAGGGAGAGGTCTATTAATATCACACACCACCGCCACCCGGCCGCTTTACTGGTGTATAATAATATCAATTATTCATATGGACACAAGTCTCCCCCGGCGCGTAATATATTTTACGTTAAACGAATTAATACACACGCGCACGAAGCCACTAGTCTCTACGAGAACGGAAAGGAGCAATAAAAAAAAAAAAAAATTCCGCTTTCGTACGATTTCAGTTTCGGTTATTATAGGTACCTGCCCCGATCGGTGAAAAGCTCGGCGGGGCACGAAGTCCGGCAAGGCCTAATCTCGACTGATGCTGTACGGCGGCGTTATAGTCAGTACGTACAATCGCCCGGTGCTGAAGAGAAGGTGCGTTGCCATTAAAACGCAGTATACTCTCGCGGCGAAATCCGAAAGAGAACGTTGTCGGGCGTACCGAGCGGGTCATTGTCGTTTTACAACGGATCGCTTCGGTGGCGGCGTGTCTCTCGTATTAAACGCCGGTTTTTAAAACGGTCGTCTCTCGTCCGAACGACCGAAAACGGTAACTTGGATATTGTGAAATCAGTCAAAGTAAAACGTTTCAAACGAACAACCAGTGCCGGCGTTTAGAGGGTGACCATAGGGGCCATGTTTCCCTCCCTAGACTTTTTGAACCGTACGCGTAAATACTTTTTTTTCCAAATTTTTTCTAAAAGTATATTATAACGGGACACGATATGACGCGGTAAATACACCTTTACAAAATATCGGTTGACTGCACATGGATGTCTGATAACACGACGACGTTAAATGTGGCTGTTTCTACTGTATGTGTTTTAAAATATTGGCAAAGAACTAAATCCGCCACCGCGAACAACGGTCCTAACCTAATGGTAATACGAACTCGACAGCGGCCGGACTCTTTAAATTTTTACACAGGAATTAGTATAGCGCAACGAAAATCACGTAACAACACCGTCTCTGAACTCGCCGCGATTTTGTAATACGTACAAACCATAGGCGTGTCTACGGGGGCGGCAGGGTGGGCACCGGCCTCCCCAGTGACTTAATTCTTGGCCTCTTGGCTTATAATCTACCGTGGTTGAAACTATAAATATTAAATATTTATAAAAAATAACTAAGTAGCACATTAGTTGATTGGCCTTATTTATTAGTTGTAATAGCGTAGGAAACCAATTTTAAGATCAAAACACTCTTTAATTTTGCGGGGTGAAAAAATTCCAGGTGCTATATAATTGCCATTCAACAAAAAAAAAAAAAAAGTCACAAATATAGGTATGGAATATAGATCGCTGTAGTAAGTAAAAAATTTAAATTTTATAACTGGCCTCCCCAGCCACGGAGGTCTGGACACGCCTATGGTAAAACACACTGAGAAATTCGGTATTTTATCAGTGAATGTGTCTTCTTACCCTTCTATTCCTTCTTCGCTTTACGCTTTCGATTACACGGGGTCACAAACACTCTTCCTCGCGTTCCTTTCGTATTCATTTCCATAACACCTCTCACAGCAACTGCTCTGAATCATCTCTTCGCACCAACGCGTCCGAACGCGTTCTCAACATAATATCTTCCCTTATTTTCTCCACAACAGATTATTATCGATAGTAATTCAAAGCACGCGCACGCTTTGTCATCGTCAACGGTATGATTAATTTGATCGTACAGACTTTGACGTACATTTTATCCCACGTCTTCCGCTATCAAATTTTCTCCGTAGGTTCATTTTCAATTAACTATTTCTTAAGGAATTACAAAAATATATTTCTATTTGATATTTTGCAAAACGACGAGTACGCGTTCCCGATAAAATTAATCAGTAGGCGTGCACTCGAAATAAAAAAAAAAAGTTGTAGCGGAGCACCGTGCCTCCGCGCCATCCGATTCGAGTGCGCACATCCGTACACTCCATCAAAACCCACGCCACGCCACTGGTGCGGGCCCAGCGGACGTGTGAATCGATGTAACCGGACTTTTCACAAAGCCAAAAATCCGAACACACACGACGTTCGACGTTTATCTGCGGACTATAGAGATAAACGTATTGGGGTGTCCAAATAAGTCATTCAAATCGGTACGCGCTCCCACTAAAAGCGGACTCTTAAAAAAAAAAAAAAAATGACCGCTAAACTTAAATCCCCTCTTGGCCTCTTCAGACGCATAGTTACACGAGTCGTCTCTTGTATATTAAATGAGAGAATACATACAATATTTATCTAATAATATGACGTTTTTTTACGTCGTAAGTAATTATAAATTAAAAGCGATCGTTTTTTTTTTCAGCACTCGCACATTGTTCGCCTTCAAACGTACCCAGTGTCGGTCTGACGCATCCGACTACCCGGCATTTACCCGGGGCTACAATGATCCGGGTGTCAGAAAGAACATTGAGCGAAAGCGAATCGAGAGCCCGCGAATGAGTCGGAGGCCGACAACGTCCACAATGTCAGTTAACGACGAAGTAAGTTTTAAAAGTTTTATTCGTCAGTACCATAGATCGACGTGTTACCTTAGCCGAGCTAAAAAGGACATTGTTATTGTTATTTTTATCATGGGCATTTTATAAAATAAGCGAATAAAAACTTTAATGCAATAGTTAAACGCGATAAGTGCGATGAAATGTGCAAAATATAATAATAACTGTTGCGTTGAAAATAAAATAAAAACCAAAGTTCAACATAAATCTTTTCTAAAGTTTTAAACACCCTAAACACCGAGTGTTGAATAACGAATTGAACGAAATCTGAAACATAATATAATAAAAGGCGGCAATTTTTTACGAGCAACAAAGTGCACGGGGATAGCTAGTTTATTATAATATGAAATCGCACAAAATAGTACTTGGTTAAACACATAAGTATTATGGATACTTCTTAACCTATAATCGCGTGATTTCGCTTTTTTCGTCCCTATGTTCACGCCTCCGAAGAGTGTATACATACAGTACGAATAACGCATCACAATATTTACATAGTGCGTGTTGTCAATACGCGTTACACTTTTATCTTTTGGTTACATTTCGCTGGGAAAAATGCAATACACGCCCCCTTAATATACAATGTACCGTTCGCAAATGACAAACGTATTTTTCCCCTTTCTTATATTACACTCACAATGACTTCGCATTAACTGCTTATAATGTTTTTCACTCCGACGTTACGACACGTGAAATTCTCACACGGTAATTTATTTGAAAAAAAAAAAAAGAGAAATCAAAGTGCGGGTAAAAATTTCGGAAAATAACACTAATAACGACCGTCGTTTTGCAGTGGGGTAGCCAGAAATTATTCAACGGGGAGGAGGAGGCGGCGGTTATTAAATAAAATGTAATATAATTTACTACAATATCAAACTAAGGCAACACTTTACTCTGACAAGACGAAAAATAATGAATACGCTCTGGATTTATAGCAGACCAAATTTGAAATATAATGGCGAGTTCAAAAAACGAAAATTTAAAACGCATGTTTTGCCTATTTTCGAAAACATTTTGCGAATTTCTTAATTTGTATGCGTATTTAATATATTTTTTTTCTTTATTACTATTATTATTATTATTATTATTATTATTATTATTATTATACAGAAAAGTCAAAGGGGGGTTTAAACGCTTAAACCCCCCTCTATCTACGCTACTGGTCGTTTGTGTCCAATTAAAACCAATAATATCGTTAAATTAAAAAAAATATAACGAAATATTTTATGTACATTTTTTTTTTTTATCAAACGGGGAGTAGGTAGTACTAGCTGGTCGACGAGGGCTATTCAGATTAGTAATAAGGGTGCCCGCATTGACCGCGTTCTCTATATTATATTATTATTCATTCATAAAAATCCCGTTTCCCTCTGGTAATTATTACACTCTAATATATACTCGTAAATACACGCGTGTAACGTTCAACACACCATACCCGTTTGCCACCGCCTTCGGCAAAACACACACCGAATTTATCATCTGTCATCGCGCGCGGTTTTTTTTTTTGTACGAACGCTCGTGTTAGAACAATGAAAACGGCGTGTTTGCTCGTGTTCGAGAGGGCTTGAAAGAGTTGTGCCGTATCAGCAGCATCACGTTTATCGCGGTCGTTGTAACGTGTGTGTGTGTGTGTGTGGTTGTTAGTCAGCTGAGAACTCGCGCAAAGTTTCGTCAGCGCGTTACGCGTGTATTTTCGCACAGAATAAAAAAAGGAAATATCCGTAGAAAATTTATTACAATGAAAATGCTTTCACCTTTGCGCGGTAATCGAAAAACAATCGTGAAATCATTGTAATTGTCGAGCGCCACTTAAATCGTTAGTGTCTTATGAAAAAGACATAGCGAAGTATATTGCGTATGCTCTCGTCGGAATCGTTAGAATCGCGTACGTCACCCCAGCCGCGCTCAAACGGTTTTTTTCAAATTTTTTTTTTTTTACATACTATTCAGTACGCGATTAGTATGAATTTGTACGGAAAAAATTCGAAATTTGTATACGCCCCACCCGCTCGGCCGGAAAATTACTTGGATAACGGTTTTAGAGTGTATACTGTTATTTACTGGGACTAGAGACTTCTAGGAGTTTGCGTGTTTTCAATAGGTAACCATTCAAAACGTATAGCTAAGTAATTCGTAGAAATTCGTTTCATGGCAATACGAGTTTATATTTAAAATTTATAGTTGCTTATTTTGCATATTTGACCGTTTTCGATGTAAAAGTATAAGTTTTATAAATATTTAATAGAAAAAAAATTTTGAACAGATATTTTCTCGGACCGGAGATATTATAGTTTGTTGATTTTATTTTAAAATAAATATATAAAATATATTCAATATAATATTTGTTATTTAAAAAAATATATATATTTTTTTCTTTGTTTTAGACTAAGTAAGAAGAAAAAAAATTTGAGAGGAAAATTATTTTGTGACTTCAAGTCTTTTTTATTATAAATTACAATTTATAATTTTGTAAATATTATTTAGATATTAAAACAAAAGGTTTTGTTGAATACTATAATTTTTTTTTTTTTGAATGCATATTTTAATAGCATATTTAGTGACTGTTAAGGGCATAAATACACGCATATTTTAAGGTTTTTTAGGGCATGAAGTCCCTAGCCCTAGTTATCGCTATAATAAATTCGATCAACGCGTTAGATAAAACGTTTCTGATATCTAATATTTTGGGTATATAACTAATCGTTGTTCGGCATTAAATATCTGAAAACTCAAGTTTTTAAAAAATTTTTTTTGCAATGTAAAGTTACGTATATTCGATGAATATTTCATGTTTCTGCAGGGGCGTCATTTCAGCTTTCGGTAAGGTGGGGCAAATGGCCATTTCGCCGACTTGGCCGACTACCTGCATTTTAGTTTCCCGATTGACGGTTGCCGAGCGCGTATCAAGAGTCGCCGACGTACCCGTATAATATTTTGTCATGGCAATGGGCTATCAAGCCAGTGTCACTTAATTTTGAAATTTAATTAAACATCGTTTTAAAACCGTTCAAATAACTAGGTAACATATTATACTGCAGGGTCATATGTACAATTTTTTTCTCGTCATATTTTGTAAATTATATTGTATAGACTGTAGTCGGCAAATTCTTCTTTAATGACCATTACTTCAAAAAACTTTTAATTTTTTTTTTTTAATTTGATAATTTTACCACTATTATCGAATACAGATTTGTCAAATTGCCGATTTTCAGTAAATTTTTTAGAGCATGTGCCCTGTGTTGCCCCTTTCCCCAAAGGGACTTTCTCCACTCGGTTAATTTCGAAATCGCCGGGAAGCAACGACAATCGATTTCGACGAAATCGCGTTTTTATCCCGTTTTTTTTTTATGTAATTTTTCGGTAGTTTTTTAGTTTAATTTTTAGGCGCTTTTGAGAAAACGACACCGCTTTATTATAGTACCAACAAAACGCACGATTTGCTACTAAAATGTGTCTGTAAAGACTCGTTGTGGTAGAATTTTTTGAGTACAGATATAAAAACACACACACGATTTTAAATCATTCCCATCGCTGCGGTCAGAATCTTGAATATACGCTAAATCGTTACGGAACGACTCGGGAAAATGCGTTTTTTTTTTTTTACTGTGAATTTTAATAAAACACGCGATAATAATAATTATTATTATCATCGCGTATTTTAATAATAATAATAATAATAATAATTAAATGATTATCAGTGCACGTGTTTCAAGATATTCCGACGGCGGCGCACTGCGTTAGTTCATTGACTGCGCGCGGCGGAACGCGCATATATAGGTACGCGGCGATATTTCTCATTGAGCTGGTAAGAACACGGCACACCGGGCCGGTGCCCATTCACGACGGCGGTGACCGCGACGCGGGTATACCGTACTACAGAACTTCTTTGACCGTGTTTCCTGTCCAAAATCGTGTCGTGCCATTACGCGCGCGCGCGCTGCTCTCTCGTCCGTCACGGAACGAATACGATGCGCCGCAGCGCCTCCTCCTGGCACGTCTTCGGCCCGTGTGTAATTGTTACATGAATTTCGGTAAAAAATAAGTAAATGGACTGTATAAAAAACTGAATGGGGAAAAATTGAAAAGCAGAAAATAAAAACCAAATAATACTATTTCAGTATGAACGGATTACTATTAAAAATAAAAAAAAAAAAAAACAAATAACATGGACTACAATTTAAGTACTGGCCAGCATAGGGATACGAGAAACAGTTATAACATAATATTAATTAAAAAATGATAAACAATATATATATATATATATAAAAACTTGGTGCCGATGACTTGAATTCGACGACGACGGTACTGAACAAAAACGGTAACGACGGTGACAATAACGACGACAATAGCGGTGGTGAAACGGTAGTACACAAGATGGTGATCGACGGTGGTGACAACAAGTAACAAGTAACGGTAACGGTAACGGTGCGGTAACACAACAACAACAAAAAAAAAAACAATGCGAGTACGGTGCGCACACGAAGACGATCGCCGACGAACCGAGACGAAGAACGCCGGTTAATTAATAAGAGGCGATTAAAATATTATCAGGTGCTTGCTTGTATGGCTGCAATACACCCAAACAGTAATTGTATTTTATCGCGTCGTCGACGACTCTTATTCTCGACGGTACCATCGAAACACAGAGTACATTTTCATCCGTTTCACGACGTTTTCGACGTCGCGGCGCACACTAATCCCAACGTTTAGCACACTTGACACCGACTAATAATATTTTTATTTAATCTTCTTCCTTAGTTTCGGCCTTTAAGACGCCATACTGATAACGCTAAACTATGCCACCTACCTATCCCTGTCCTCAGCTGCTTCTCTCCATTTGGTACCGGGCTCCATCCTTTCAACTTCACTTTTCACACCATCTTCCCATCTCAGCTTAGGTCTACCTAGCGGTCTCTTTCCTATACGGTCTTCTTCGATCACTTGTCTGACTAGAGTACCCTGTTTGCGCCACGCATGGCCTGCCCAACTCAATTTTCGTTTGGCAATCTCTCTAACTATACTCGGCCTCTGAAAAAGTTTTTGGAGTTCCTCATTATGAAATGTTCTCCGTTCGTTAGTTTGGCTATCGAGGACCGGGCCGAAAATTGTCCGTAGAACTTTTCTTTCGATTATCATTAGTCTCGATCCTTCTGTCTTTCTCAAAGCCCACGTTTCCGAGCCGTATAGCACAATTGGTCTTAGTAGTGTCATGCACATTTTTATTTTTAGGTTTTTGGATAGGGCCTTCGATTTCAGGACTTTTTCTAGACCATAATATCCTCTATTGGCTTGTTGAATCCTTGATGAAACCTCTGTCTTGATATCGTTATCCTTCATTATAATCGACCCTAGATACTTAAATTGAGTCACTCTTTTGAACTTGTGTTCTTCAATTTTGATATATTGTTCTTGTCCGCCATTTCTATTTCTTCGGCTAGCCACTATAGGTACTCTGTTTTATCCTCATTAACGGTTAGGCCCTCTTTTTTTTGCCGTATTTATTAGTTTATTTCCTAAACGTTTTATCGTATCTAAATCTTCTCCAAGGAGAGCGATATCATCCGCATATGCTAACAATTATTATAATTTTTTAATTAATATTGGACTTTTATCGTATTAAATAACAAAGTAATCGTACGTCTGCGAATTGTATTACTAGTAATTTCTAGAAGACTTTGTGCCCTAAAAAACCCTTAAAATATGCGTGCATTTATGCCCTAAAAAAACGTCACTAAATATGCCTTTAAAATATGTACATTCGCTAAAATACGCTAACAGAATATGTATCAAAAACCAAAACGTTTAAATGACAGAATATCTATATTATATTTATAGAAAATATTAATAATGAAAAAATTGTTAATTTATATTGTTAATTAATGGTATTTAAAAAAAAATAATGTCTCAAGATATACTTACACAGTCTAATCAAAATAGCCCAGTTCATGTGATCCGCGTGAAGCTAAAATAATACCTCGGCGTTTTATGATTTCAAATAGAAATTATCGACCAGAAGGGGAAAATACACGGCGCATTGACGACCATTCATTTCATCGAAATGTCGAACGCTCTTTCAGATATAAATATATGTACCTAAATATATTTTTTTTATCAGTTTTTAAGATAAATTAAAAACTAATTTTTTTTTTATAACTATTAAATTGAACGAAATACGCTCCTAAAATTAAAATGCAACAAAATATGCCCTAACGCGTGAAAAATAGTAAAATATGCAAAAAAAAATTTTCCATTATCTCCTAGTACTGTGAAACGGATTGCTACATAACTAAGCTATGTTTCGAATAATTATTAAAAAAACGTGCAAACTCCTATGAGTCCATAGCCCTATGATGATGATGATGATGATAATAATAATAATAATTAGGTACGTGCCTTCCTGCACGAGTCAAAAATATGTCGCGATTATCAATTTAAATTGTTTTACGCGTTAAAAAAATTAATAAATAAGACGATACGTTTTAAACATTAAAAAAAAAAAACGCGGTTTAGGGGCGCGGCAAATAAATCCGCCACTGTTTAGGTATATAATAACTGGTATGTCTTGAATACGTATATACCTGCAGCTCTCCGACAGTGGCGCTGCCCGAACGGATACGTTTATGTTTTCGGGCGTGTAGCTCATCAACGTCACACACGCACACATAATGGCGTTGTAAACCATTGTAATCGCGAGTTTTTTTTTTGGTACAGCAATAACGACAACAACCGTATACGAGTTAATAACAACGTAAAATCTTTTTTTTTTTTTATTATTATTACGTCCCATTATATTCCTCCTGTATTCACTGCTAACATAACCTATACCGATACGCGAGTGCTTAAGTATGTGCTATCGCCTGCCGAGCAGCATTATTATTATGTCGGTGTACCATACAATACTGGCCATGAACCAGGGGCGTCATTTCAGTTTTTTTTTTCGGGCGTGCAAAGTTTCAAGCAGGCCATTTTGAAATTTCATCAGGCCATATAAAAATATTTTATATTTAAAACGTGTACAAGCACAAAGCTCGAAAAAAAAATTATATTTTAAATAAGCGGATACCGGCAATTTTTAAGTAAAACAAATACATTTACATATTTTTCTAGACTGATATTGTTAACTACTTCTTTTTCAACATCAAGTACCATAGCAAAGCAGGCCAATTGGGATTATATTTAAAAGTAAGTGGTGCAACCGCACATCCTGCTATCCCCCAAATGACGCCTCTGCCATGAACGTGTGCAGAGTGGCGATTCGTTTAGCGCCCGAACCGTTGACCGTCACACGCATTTATACGGATTTCAAAGGCCGTTTCCAACGTGTGCGAAGTACCACGTTTTATTATTTCGATCCGTTTCGGTCCGAATACAGCCCCCGGGGCCTATCCTTAGACCGTTTCGATTTTTCAAAAAGCGTTGAATGTGCGCGGTAGTACTCGGCTACCGTATCTTTGTCCCGAAAAAAATTTCGTCAAAATCAGTTCAGTTTTAGAGGTTGCGCAAACGCCTCAAAGTTTTGTACTTCTGATTTCACTCTTTTTTTTTTTACATAAAACCGCCAAAATAACGACAATTTAGCGGAAGTAGAGGGTATTTTATCAGACGTTTTCTGATCAAGACACCTTCAACACTCTAAAGAACAAACAAAATGTATAAAAAAATACGGTGCGTTGCCTACGTAACAGAGGGTTTCACAAAATTCGTGCCTCTGTGTTTATTTTCTGAGATCGGTGGTCTACTGAATGCTTGTGAACGTCAATTTGTTGTCAGCGTCTTGTTGCTTCGGTCAGACAAGTTTGAACGTGACGGAACGACAGCTACTACGCTGCCGTCGGTAGGCCCTATCCTGTTCGTATTCGGACTCCAGTGACAATCAACGTTTTTTTTTTTTTGGTATTGCAGTAAAAAAAAAAAAAGTGTTTTTACAAAGCGATCGATTCGTTTTGTCGCAATATGCATAAAAATCATATATATTTATCACGCCTAATATATGAGTTAAATATTATGAAAACTAATAAGATATTATATCGTATAAATGCCAACACAATATGAATGCGTGTTAAAGCTTTCGTGGATTGTTAATTTATTCGGAATATTTGCAGATATATCCATGTCTTCCGAAACGTCAGCAAAAAATTGAAGACATGGATATATCTGAAAACATTCTAAATAAATGCTAACACTATATCTCGTCACATGGGGGGAGGGGATTTCGACCCAGAAATATAGGAGCCCGGTGAATTTATTTATTTTTCAAAAATAATACTTTGATATTTTGGTATACTTTTTTGAATTTATAATTTTGTACTATTAATTTGTACCTATTAAATTATTATTGATATTTAATAATAATAAACTTATTTTTGTGAATACGATTTTTTTTTTTTTTTGCAAAGACTAGTATGTTTTTTTTACTCGATTAAATAAATCAAACGTTATACTAATATTATGTAAAAAAAAGAAATATACTTACTAATTATTTAATAAATATCGTTTTAATTCGCAGGAGAATATCTGAATTTAGTGAGTGTGTTTCCGACACCTCACTTGATAATCATTTTGAATCTAAATACTTTTTCTATATGTGTCTTCGCAATATATCTGTTGAATATAAATACAGATTTTTTTTTTTTAATTTGTGTATTTTACGTTTAATACTCGTGATGTGCATTATTTCTAGTAAATTATTGTTTTTTTTTTATAAACTCCACCACCTAATAATATACAAAATCCGCATTCTCCTTTTACGGTCATAGGTATCATTTTACAGTTCGGAATAATCGCTTTTTCGCACACATATCCGAAACAAAAAAAACGACATTCGTTCTGTTCGCACTACAAACAGTCGGCTTTTCTTCTCGGCCCTTTCCGGAATTATCAGTATGCAACGTACAGAATTATAGTTTACCTTTCTATATTATCATATCGAATTTCAGACCTCACGCGTCGAAATCCTTCGTGCGATCCTGTGTCAGTGTAGCGCGCACCAATAATAACAGTTAACCGCATGTCGTCTATATTCGAAATCCAATGAAAGAAAAAAAAATACCGTTTTTGTGACTTGTTACGAACACTGTTGTGGACGATACCATTGTAAACGTTCAATACCGGTGCGATAAATCTAAAACACAAAACGTGGACCGTACAAATGGCAAATTCTATACGACAAGCGTATACTATATACCGTATATAACCGTTTATACCGTATACAAGAGAGGAATATTTTCATGTATGTCTTTAAAAACGGCGCGATAAATGGATTTTCGCGAAATCTAACGAATAAATTGTTTTTAACGAGAAAAATCGATCCGGTCAGGTGTCGATTACCACGGGAACGTTCGCATATAAAAGCGGGTATTAAATAGTATTTGGGAATCGCTAGGATTAATCTTAGAAGAGATGGTTGATGGAGAAAAGCACAGAGGAAGACCACGATTATAATGCATTAACCAGATTATAGAAATATAGATGACCAATTAATGCGTCGTTCGTATCGAGAAACGAAGAGGAAGGCCAGTGACAGAAAAGCGTGGAAATTGCTGCAGACCAATCGTCAGATTGAAAACTATAGAAGGAGAAGATGGAAAACACGTGTAAAATGTTTCGTTTTGGCAAAGAAAAAAAATATTATTTTTAATATTTCGAAGTGGAGTTTTCGGAGAGGAGAAAGAGCGATTTTGTCTCGAAATTGAACGAAATAATTTTGAAAAATCAAAAAATGTAGTTATTGTGTAGGAAACTTTTATACGTCCACAAGTTACGACGCAAGATAATTTTCATTACAATAATCAGGCTTACGATTAAAGATTTGGAGAAACAATTTTTCCGGAACGGCGAACCGCGTGATTAGGAATTGAAAGCATTTGAGAAACTCGAATCCGGTAGTTTTAATTTGTATCGAAACTATAAAATCGTGTACATCATACATCAGCTTTAAATTTTTTGATTTTTCAACAAGAATTTATTGTTTTTAAATAATTATATTAATATAATATAATATCGATATTTATTATAATATTGCGCGGAAAATTTCGCCCGTTGCCTGTCGGTTTGTTACTGAAGAAATACAGGTTTCATTCGTGACATGTAATTTATGACGTTCTCCGATTCAATTTTCATTCGTCTTTTAGTATACATGTATAAATAATCTGTTATTTTAGATGTAAAATAATAATTTTTCAACTGCGATGTTCGATCTGTTTTTTGTACGTGTTTTTTTAATAATATTCGTGTCACTTAACTACTCATACAGTCGGATTCGATTATTTGTGCTAAGATCTCTATAATTGATTTGCGCAATATAAATTATATATACGTATATGTATATATAAAAAACTCGTTTGTCATTTATTTCCTTTGAAAGATTAGGGTTAGTTTATATATATATATATTTTTTTTTTTTTTGGACTATACGACGGCAAGCGAAGAACTGGTTTAATTATCAGTTTTCTACTGCGCGTTTTGTATATATATACTAGCATATATAGATAAAAATATATGAAAACGCGTTACTAAGTATACGTATATGGACGTTAAAAACAACGTTTTCTGCTATTTTACCGTTTTCTTAAAAAAAAAAAATCCCCATATATAAACGATATTATTACATATTCTATATATACACACGTCTATACAAATCGAAAATCCAAATAATAAGGTACGTTTACGGTATGACGTTTTTGGACATCAATGAAATTAAGAAACCTAGTGGAAAAAATGGCGATTTTCACGGTAAATACCTTGAAATTTTCCGTAATTGTACGTAAGAAATCTTCGTCTCCCTCAATGTATTATTTTCTTCTCAGTTCGTAGACGTATTCGTTTTCCGTGTCAACAATTCGAATAAAACATATTAAATATAATACACAAACGATCAGCGAGGCGCACCTTTTCCCTCTGTAGGAGGACGGTTAAAAAAAAACACAGAAACTCCGTCCACGCTACAAAAGATATTCGTGTGTATTTCGAATTTTTTTCAATAATAAACGGATACGTATAAATCGAATAGTAATGAAATACTCGTCGTGTAATAATAGCACGCCGTTATTTCGATACAAATTTACTAGAATCTAGAAAACAGAAAATTATCGTCTATTTTTATCGGAGAGTTCAGTGAGAATACTTCTTCGGGGTCTCTTTCTACCGTTCTCGTGAGCGTATACAGCTAAACCGTTAAGTCTTCCCTGTTAAAAATATCAACCAATTTTAAATCGATGTTTAAAAAAGAAAACGATTAAATATCAACTGTATATACCTGTGATGTACAATTCTACGCGTAAACCTTTTCAATTTGCTGCAGTTCTTCACTATACTCGTTTGTGAGATCGATAGAGAGTCTCCACAATAACCGTTTTCTTTGGAGTAACGTGCTTATATTATCGACTGAAGTATCGTTGAACGCGTTAAATTCAATTGATTAACGCACGATAATATATTTAATTCGTATTTTGGTCATCACCCCGTCGTCCGTAATTATTAAATACATCACTGCAAATGTCAAGTTGAAACGTCGGAATTCAACTCTCAACTCAACTCTGAATGGGAGGGGAAAAAAATGTTTTTTTTTTAAAAAATTAAAAGAACAAAAAAAAACCCCGTTTCGTTTTACACGAAAACTAAAAACAACTCTGCGGCAGTAATATTGCTTTTGAAAAAGAGCACAATAAAAATTCGACGAACCGAAATGATGCGCTTTGCCTACGCAGTTCCGTCAGTACACTACACGAGCACAATACACACATAAATATTGTATTATACACAAGTATAAAATCACATCGAGTCATAACATCAATAAAAAAAAAAATGTGTTTTTCTTCGACGTAATCTTCGACGGCTTTGCGCGCGACGGATAAACATAATAATTAGTCGGTTCGCGCTAACAGATGTCCACATAAAGGGGGTGGACCACATACGTATACTGCGTATAATATGTGTAATACGTGGAACGGGTACGTCGGTAAACAGGATTTACGAGGTGCTTGCAATAAGATTAAAAAATAAAAATAAATAAATAACGCCGACCGATTTATAAAATAATGATGATATCTCGTCGTCGATCCCGTGTCAGCCGAAAAATCACTGTATATATATATATACATTATTATGTGCAACGTAATCGTCGGGTTGTCTGTCCGCCGTCTCGCGTGTGTATATTATAACCAAAACGGCTTATTAGTAATTTGTTTCTTTTAATTTTTTTTCTTTCTTCTCTCTATCGACGTTTTTCGACGCGCATACGAACGTAATATTTCATTTTTTATTTCACATCTCGATTTTTTCCCATACGATATATTATACACCGCTAATCGATTGACTGACGGCTAAAAAAAAAAAAAAAAAAGGGGAAACGATTTCCATCGCTAGTCATCACTAAATAATTATACCTCGAGTGGACGCAGGTAGAGACGGACACGAAATTAACCGAAAAATTAGACGCGATAATATTTTACACGTACACGCAACATATAGTAGTGGTTTCCCTACAAGCAGAACGCGAGCGGGGTGACAGGTTAAGGAGCGACAAAATTTTTTGAGAGCGTCAAATCTCGAAAAATGTTGACGCTCGTGAAAAAAAGAAACAAAATTATTGATTTAATATATTATAAGGGGTTTTAATTATCGCTTTTAAGAAGTGGTCGACGAGTGTAGAAATGTCTTCAACGCAAACGTTATGGGCATTTTTTTTTTTTGTATAATGATCAAATAAACGAAGCTAGAACGAGTTTTGGCCGGTAAGAAAAAAAATGTTTGAAAACCAACGATTACTGAGCAGGAACTGGACATTTTGGATAAGCGTACATTTAAGAAAATTCTATTAAGAATAGCGATGATATTGTTCGAGAGGCCGAGAAACTTTTTTTGGAAATGGAAACAAAAAAACGTTTTCACGAGAATTCGCGTACGTTTCGAATCTTATATAAGTAGAAAAAAAAACAACTTGATCGAAATTCGTTTACTTACGTTTTTATTTTTGGAAACGAGAATTAAGGAAAACTGCTTTGAAACGCGAACATTGCTTTAAGCATACGTTCCTGTATGGAAGTACGTAATTATACCGAGTGTTCGACGGGGAGAGATCGTTTTCGAGTCCTAAAAGGATCGATACGAGTTCGAAATCTACTTTTGGCGTGAATCGGTTGAATTCTCCGCGGCCCTCTTCCAATTGGAATTTATTACACAGTCGACTTTCGACTTTCAAGACGTGATCAATGAATAATTGCAAACCTTAAAAGTCGAAAGAAACGTTTTAATCTCCTGTTTAATACGCGTGTTTTGACATTTATTGCCGAGCCACGTTTTATGAATTTTCGATATTCGGTCATTACGTTTATAAATTATAGGCGCATTAGGCCTATATAGGTAGACATACATATTTACTACGTTGAATGGGTGGTATATTTGCCATATTTCCACTGACCACGCATCACTGACCATCGTTTTGAAATGAGTAAAAAGTAGATGTTTTAGTAGTCAGTACGCGCGGTTAGGTACAGAAGGCGATAAATTATTTTGTTGGTTTTAAAAGAATACTTAAGAAAATAAAGGGTCGGCAAATTGCTTAGTCCGCAAGTATGAAAAGTACCATTATGGTCCTTAAAAATGTTCGAATGCGCACGTACCTGTCAACAGAGTCGTAACTGGGGTGAGGCGAGCGAGGCGCTGACCTTGGACGCCTGATGCTGGGGGGCGCAAACATATTAAAGGATTAACTTAAGAAAAACTATTATTGACACAATACAATATTTAACCATAGACATAATAGAATGGACTGAACTTAGAAAGAGAAACGTGATGTCAAGATAGAAGTGAGGTGGCGATACACTTGTGGGCTATCATTAACCGGTTCGCCGAATCGGTTAGTCTGGCCCCGATAACGACATCATTTTATGAAACTGAAAGTGAACAAATTTTGTGTACTGCATAATGCATGTTACTATTTTAATAAATTCACTCAGTATTTGCTGGTCAAATTACACACTTATATTGAGAATTATATACTTGTGGGCTGTGGCTAAAAATGTTATTTCTTGTTTTGCTCGAAACCTAATTACAAATTTTCAGATTTTTCCGAATTTTATTAAAAAATATTAAAAGTTGCGAGTGTCAAATCCCTCTCCCCCCATCCAAGGGGCGCATTGCTAGAGTTCTGCCTTAGGATAAAAAATGGCTCGGTACGGCTCTGCTGTCCACACATCATGTAATGACGATGGACACATAGTGAAATCACTATAAATTTCCAATATTATTTTACATATTTAATTTGCCTCGAATAATATATTATTAACGATAAAACAAAATTTATATATTACTCGCGATTCCGTTCATGACAAGGAAATGATCACTTAGAGAGGAAAAACTTTAGAAAAAAAAACAATATGTGATCCTCGACGGCCGGACACAATATTATATGCGTTTACCTTTCCTATATATATATATATATATATATATATATATACACACACACAGCCGTTTTAGGCCTTACAAAAGCCCTTGGGCACACAGAGTTTAGGGACCCTTTTGGAAAATCAAAAAAAATAAAAAATTGAGAATGCGAATGAAAACGTCAAAATGTAAGTACATTAAAACAGTATGTATATTTAAACAAATATAAGTGGATGGGATTACTGTATCGAGAATTGGACTTGCATCGATCTTAGAATAAAAAATTAGGCTCCAGTTTTTCCATTATTTTTTTTTTTTTTTGACAAGCCTGATCCTCGTTTCTTGTTCCTCCTGGTTGATCGGGGTATTTATGCAAGCGATTGATGTTAAAGCTTCAAAAATATGATTCGTACCATTTAAGCAAAGCGTTAACAGACCCAAACTATCTGGTTTCAGAGAGGGACATCAGAAAATTACTTGAAACTAAACGTTTTGTCAATATTTTTCATCGGTTGTTCGAGTCAGAGAAAAAAAAATTGAAAGATATTGTGGACGAACCACAAAATTATACGTTACTGCTTCTGAAACATTAGTGTCCAACCGGCGACCTTCCGAATAGCTTAATACCAAATTCGATAAATGTGCGGCATACGGGACGATAAAAAAAAAACGGAATTTGAGTGTTTTAAACGTTGTTTTAATCAAATTTATCGCTAAAGAAGTAATAATCGTTAAGACTTGAATGATATTATTCGGAGCGCCCATTGGGCCGGAGGCCCTGGGCTCGTGCCCCTCGTGCCCTTAGAGTAAAAACGAAACTGTATAAATTAATTATAATATATTACAGTCGTGTGAACAAATAACATTTTTTACAATATTTTTAACAAAAGTTTCTATTTCAAAAGAAATTTGAGTAAACGATAGAAGATATGTATAGACAGTGGCGTACATACGGGGGGGGGTTTTCGGGTTCAAACCCCCCAGGACCAAAAAAAAAAATTGTGATATTATTATAAGGCCCGTTGCGCGTTATAACATGTTTTAATTTTTACACTCTACAACGGTGCACAGGTATTGTGTGCACTATCGGCTCCTACTCATAAATTCCTTCATGCGCCGTTTAAAGGGATGGTTTTAGTGTTGGTTATTTTTTAAACCCCCCGGAACAAATTTGAATGTACGCCACTGTGTATAGATTAAATAAAAGCGGCGTCTATGTAATTAGCTATCGTAATTAAATAAAGTATACTGTACGTCTGTGCACGTAGTTTGTTCAATATAGACGCAAGTCTTTTAATTTGTTACCCATATTTATAGTAACACGATATAATACATAATAACGAAATTATTTTCTAATATCAATAGCTAAAACGTTAAGTAAGTTTAAGTTTTTCTCGTCTTAGAATTTAAAATATACCGTTTTCGAGTTTTTGACGTGAACAAATTACCGTATACGTATATACACGAATAAAGGTGTATAACATTATAATATTTAATGATTTACTACTAGACAGGACGATGAAAAATGATTCAAAATCATCGTCGGCAAGTAGGTACTAAATAGGTGTACGCGACTGTACACACCGTTTAATCATTTGTATTAAATTTGGGTAGTTTATTTTTGAAATTCATGCGCACCTATACTATTTTACATTATATTATTATTACTACTATTAACTTAATAACCGTGTAAATGCGTAATCGATCGGTACTATATATTTATATATGTGTGTGTGTGTATATAATATATTATATTATTTAACAATGTAAATATATTCTTCGCATTCTGACATTAAGTTTTACAATAATATGTAAAATACACTCTTGAAGAATGTTTGTCCGTCATCGCACCTCCGTCCCCGTCGTTTCTATCCTAATTTGCTTCAACTTCATATATATATATTATATAAATGTGTGTACTGTGTATATATATAAATATATGTATAATTTATATGTGAATACATAATCAAATATATAAAGACTACAAAGAAATATATGGGATTTGTTGTTTTGAATTTGTTTATTATTATTACCGATCACGAAAAAGTCTTTATCAGACGCAAAAACTAAGTAAACAACAACGGAATAAAAGACAAAGAACGAATAAATCGCACAGAAGAAATTATAAATATTACAAAAAAAAAAAAACTTCGGGTCGGTTCGAAAATCGAACAGTTCCTAACATCAGGGACGACGGCGTATTTAGAAATGTGTGATGGGAGTAGGGGCACCAACAAAATACAAATGGTACAGATGTTCATAAACACATTTCTATAAAAAAAATTAAGTACAGAGTTAACGAACGAAGACGTTTCAAACGATCGGAATGAAAATTTAATAATATTATTTAACATTCAAAATTATTGTACGTATTGTATTAATTTTTAATAATTACAAGTCGTAATCGGTATAAAATTAATAAACATTGATTTTATATTTATAAAATGTATTAAAATGTAAATTATTAATTAGTATATAAACACAGCAAACAGGAGGAGCACGAGCTCCCTGCAGTTCTCCCACTTTAAATACACCACCGCGTAACATCATTGTAAATTATACTGTACATCACGTGACGATTAATTTTCAATAAACAAATAAAATTCTATTATTATTATTATTATTATTATTATTATTATTATTATTATTATTATTATTATTATTATTATTATTATTATTATTATTATTATTATTATTATTATTATTATTATTATTATTATTATTATTATTATTATTATTATTATTATTATTATTATTATTATTATTATTATTATTATTATTATTATTATTATTATTATTATTATTATTATTATTATTATTATTATTATTATTATTATTATTATTATTATTATTATTATTATTATTATTATTATTATTATTATTATTATTATTATTGCTTATTATTATTATCATCATCTCGTACCTAAACGCTGTCGCCACCGCCGTCGGTATTTAACCGCGAGCGCGGTAAACGTTTCACGCATAATATAATAATATTATTACGATAATATTATATTTATCGCTGCGAGTAGGCGTCCTATATAATATAATATAATATAATATTACGTGTTATGTATAGTTTGAGTGTATAGGTACCCATACACAACGGCGACAATACATTATTATTATTATTATTATTTGGGCGATATAATAACGTCCCGAGGCCACGGTGCCGATCAACAGGTAGGAGCCCGATACACGGACGCGCTCTTTCCCCTGCAGTGTGTTTACACGCGATGACGCGCGAGCTCGTATTATTATTATTATTATTATTGTATACCGTTTTATTGGACGCCGCGACGGACGGCTCGTTACCGCGATGAAAGTATAATATTTATACGGCCGACGAAGATTTGCAAAATCAAAAATACAATAAAAAAAAAAGAAGAAAATAAGATTTCTAATGGATTCTTCGAGGACGGGGTGTTCTTTTTTTTCGGTCCCGAAATTCGCATTCGGCCGGGAGAATTCCAGCCATTGTGCGTCCGCGTATTCGAGTGTTCCGCCGATTATTACGGCTGCTCCACGTTACGGTTATTGTTGCCGGTATCTTCTCGACCGTATAAACGACCGTATAATACGATATATACCGATAAATGCTGGAGAAAATAAGAATAAAATGTATTCGGTGAAAGAAGAGGAGCAGGTGTGTGCTTCGCGTGTTGTATTACAACGTAACGCGCGTCAAGTACGACGAGGGCCGTTTTGCCGAGTGTTGACGCCACCGCCGACAATCCGTGGGGGAAGAGATAGGTACTTTAGCACTCCCCGCACCGAAATAAGTACCAAATCCACACCCTAAAAAAAAAAAAAAAAATTTTTAATTTGCTACGAAAATTTCGAATATCTATTTTACATAGGTCAAATCACAATAATTCTCAGTCAGTTCCAAAGTCAGTTATTTTTGTTATTCTTTTCTGGACATCGACGGCAATCGTATATTCGTAAAAACGAATTTTTTTTTTCTATTCGAAGTACGCAATTGATATTAGTTTATAATTTTAAGTTTTAAATTTAATCCTAGTTTTAAAATTGATATGGACAAATAAACGTTGTGTTGAGGCGTCGTAGATTCCCGCCAGTCGACAGTGTGCAAAAAAAACTTGCAGCTCACTACACTCTCGATCATCCTCATCGTCTGGTCTCGTTTATAAACGAGAAAAGATACTGTCGATTGTTTTTAAATCGAATTTTTTTTTTTTATTCTGCCGCGATTCCTTTTTATATGAAAATGATACCTTCATTAAAAACTTCTAAAAAATTAGTAATCATATAATACCAATATAACCGTTAAACACGTTTGGATTTTTTTTCGCACAAAAACGTGGCTAAATAATTTTGGACATTTTTCTCCGGCTGCTGTATGTGCGAACCTTTTCTATTCCCACACTGAAAATTGTCACATAAATTACTTCAATACGTATTAAAAAAAAATCATACGATTTATACTGTTTATTATTAACCGTTTATTTAAAGACTCGTTGATGTGTACGGCCAAACGGTGTGTTTCAAGACATCCTGCGAATCTTAAAAAAAAAAAATACAATTTTTTTTCTCATATAAGTATTTGTATAGGCCACTGATGGTTTCCAAATGGTGGTCCGTGCAAGACTCATTTCGCGTGATCCGAGTAGTTCTTTTTAAATTTACATCGATTTTTTTTTAATTTGAAAAAAAAGATTTTAATTAAAAATTAAAAATTAACAATATCGGGTCGTGCCTAACAAATGTAATGAATGAAATTTATATAATACGGTTTGATTTAAGCAACAGCATCGTTCCGAGGATGCCACTGCTGGTAGAACGAGGAGCAACTCGCGATGATCGAGGAGTACCGATTTTCCGCTAAGTCGGTTTGGTGTCGATAAATTATAATAAACACTTTGCCTCGGAATTTTTACCGCGTCGCTTGTTTCATTCCTATGTAATTATTATAATCGATATATCGGAAGACAAAAATATTTTAATTTTTATGTTAAAAATTACAATATTGTGTGTAGGTATTTCGCAGTCGGCATCGCCGCGCGACGTTGAAAAAAGTGGTCCGCGGCACGACGAGTTTTATGTTATTATTTATTATATTTATACTATAGGTATAAGTAGCTGGGAAGTCTGAGACTCGTCGAGAGCGTAGCCGCAAAATAAATATTTAAAATACGTTCCTACGACGAATTATAACTGCGTATATAACGTGTGGATAACGCGAAATACTGGACAGATGGACCGTTTATCACGCGGTGGCTCGGATGCCGAGCGTTTCCCACGATCGTCGCAGCAATATATATACTGTATATTAAATAATATGTATTTTATATAGCCGCGATTCTTCTTTACTGAATCCGTATAACGATCTGCAATGAAATGAAAAAAATTCGATTATATTCCGCGTCAACAGTAAATTTAGTTTATTATTATACGCGGCCATCGCAGCATCGCGCTACGGCATTCGCGGATGCAGTTAATCGAGTTCGAAAGCTGTTACGCGTATATGTAAATTTTATACGAGCGGTTATATTATAGGACCCGAGACGCGTTGCAATATCGTATATTATCGCGGGAGAATCGTTTTATATTAATTATTATTTATGCACTACATATACACGCGAATAGTGTACGATTCCAGCATAATAATAATCGACACAATAAATAATAATAATAATAATCACGGCTAAGAAACCTTCAAAGGATAAAAAATACCAAAAAAATATATAATCCGATGTATACGACGTTTGCACGAAAAATACCGTAAATAACATATGTATATATGGTTATTCCTGTATTGAAAGTTCATGGGATAGCGGTCCATTTTAAAGAAGAGAGAAGTCACTATTAGAATGGTTCTCATTTTCGCATGGGGTATGTTTTAAGGTTATGAAATTATTGTATTTATTATCTACGGAATAACAGTGATAACAGTCATTTTCAAATTTTGATATTATATAAAAATATTCATATGTATATAACATTGCTGAAATTTTTCTACACGCGTGTACATGGTATAAATCGTATATTATATTTAGTACTACAAAATTAAACGTCATGACCATATGATGGGATGTAAATCAAATCGCCCTCTTTTTCAAATTCGCCCCGGATTTTCCTTGAATAACGATGATATCTGCATTTTCTTATTGTAATCCCACAATAATTTATACTTTTGTCATCGCGATGTACGACTTGTGAATTTGCGTACACATTTCTAGAAAATATTCGATCGTAAGTACGAGTATATATATTTAAACGAAATGTTTTTGAGTATACGCGAAAGAAAAAAAAAAATCGTTTACAGCTCAGACTAACACTATAATTTGATTTTCACACACTAAACGAGCAAATCGTTAACGCGCAGTGCGCGGATATAAATTATTATTGATAATAATCAGGCGATAATGCTCAAGATAAATCGTTTTTGCTGCGTTTGAAACGCGTGTAAATCACAACTATTCAAGGCGTCGCTTACACAACACACGTACTATTATTTTATCAATTTCATATTATGTACTACATAGTTCGGCGGTCGAATACTCTTCGAAAATAAAATGTACTATTTTATATCGAGTGGCGTTTACGAAAATTTCTCCGCAAAAAAAATTAATATTTCCGTAAATACGTTGTAAAAAAAAAAAAATTGTAATATAAATTTGTGTATTACTGTAATTACAGTGTTTTTTTTTTTTTGTACTCAGAATCCGATACATTCGTCAAAGGACTTATTACGCGTACAATTATGTCTTTACGTTAATTTTTTTTTAAAATTTATTTATTTGTCGCGATAAACTATTTAATTTCGCGTTTTCGTCGCGAACAAATTATTTATACCGCATATAAGCCCAAGAATTCGTTTAAATTTCATCACCGAATTATTAGTCCTGAACAAACAACACACAATACGCTCGTATAATATGTACTCGTCCACGAAATGTTGTCGGATTTTTTTTTCTTTTCGTTGTGTCAAATACGTTTTTTTAAAAACGTTTTACGTACACGCATGCTCGCGTACAGTACATTGTACACTTTCGTGTGACGTTTTCAAAATTCGAATGCTTTTTGTCGGTCTGCCGGTTGTTCAAACGTCGAAACAGCTGCAGGTCAGACTACCACATATATTACCGTATACGTCATCATAATGTCCTCGCGTGATAATATACAGCAGTGTGTGTGTGTGTGTGTACAACGTGTAGGTTTTCATCGCTTTTAACTTGTAAATTTCCGTGTAATTCCGGATCAGTGACGGGCGTAATTGAGAAAAAAAAATACTGCGTGGAGATGGTAAAAATGTCGTACGTTCCCATTTCTACATCATATAATGCGTCCTATATAATAACGTGTAACCGTTGCTATTTTGACATTCCTACGTCGACAGTAAAATTCAATAGCCTGCACGAGACACGCATTCGCGTACCAAAGGATATATCCGCGACGGCTTGAAGGGTATTAGCACCGCCTTTTTTAAAAATTAGCATCCCTTAAATTTTCCGTGTTATCCGGAAAACCAGTATAATATATGGCTTGATCGCAATAACAGATAACAAAACTGATATAATAAATTCGTTGTACACTTAATAAAATTAAAATCGATGGTAATTATCACCAAAAGCGTATTTCAGACTGAAATTGGTAAACGGGTATATATCAATAAATGGATTATTAGCATGCACCACGTTATAAATTGTTATAACCCAACGACATAAATTCAAAATAAATCCTACTTAACAATAAAATTACATAATCCAATGGATCTTTTAACTAAGTAAATATAATATATTGATATTTATTAAATTAAGTTATTCATAGTTTATTGTAATACATATTATCTTATCTTTAACTGAATTACAAATATATTTAATTAACTGTAAAAAAAAAAAATATCACCGAATAAACAAAATATTTTGTACCGTGTTTTTTTTTTGGAAAATAATAGATTTACGTGAAATTGTATAAATAAGTTTTTTATAGAACATATTTGATTCTACAATTAAAGTTCTGTACATTTTTGTAATAAGTCTTATATTTTTCAAATAAAATTTTAAAAAAACCACAAAACTACCCATTTCAACCGATCTTCAACCCTGTTGTGGCACGGGAAGGGGGCGAGTCATCATGACCAAATTTAACATGATTTAATTTTTTTTGGTAATAAAAAAAATGCGAGGGTCCAGCATCATGAAAAATATGAATAATTTTTTTCCTATAAATAATAAGGACCACCCTACAGTATATACATAGTGTTAAATATATCCGTGAAACGGATTGTTCTCCCGTATTGCGCGTAACATATCTATTGAGCATCCAGTTTCTATATTTTCTTGAAAAGACCAAAATTGAGCACCCCCACTAAATAATTTCGATCGAAATCACGCCATTTCACGTAGTAGATTCTTTGAATTTTTTTTTTTGTGCAATTATCGTGATCTGTTCAACGGTAAAAAGTCAACGTCGTACGAAAATAACGTCGGTAATAATTTTAAAAATTTCTAATCGAACGACGACGATATATTATAAGGGATGTGCTCGCGCGCGGGCACATGCCTGACATAATATAACTTATAAGGAACCGGCGAAACTGCCGGACGACTAGCGGCAGACACGGCCGGCGCGCACGTTATACAGTCACCGCGAGTGTCGGCGTATTATATCGCTTGTCGGGGCGGTGTGCGTACTACAAAAGAAAAATCTACGCCGCCGCAGAGCAATTATATCGCGGTAGGTATGTATATGTGTACACGCACGAGCTATAGCGTCGTTTTTCGAGGAGAAAGAAAAAAATAGTAATAATAATAATCACGTATTCGGAACGTCGGTATGCTTTATAGAGATAGACGAGACGATAACGATTATATTTATAAGAATAATAATATTGTGGCAGTGCCGCCGGACGTGCGGTGTGAGTGCGGCGACCGGCCGTGATGAAAAATTCTACGAGATCCATACGAATCCCGGAGTCCTGTTAAGGAAAGAAAGGCCGAGCCTTTGAACGATAATAAGTCTAGGGCTCGGATTTCAACGCGTTTGCGTATTTTTTTTTTGGGACATCTTACGCGACGTTTTCCAAGCTACGAATAATATGTTTCAAGTACTTCGCGATCTAACCACAATAATTTTTTGGGGCATTTTTTTTTGCTTTTTTTTTTTGCATTTTTAGCCGATTTTATAATTTTTAGGGCATTTTTTTGACGGTTCTAATGCATTTTTTAATTTTTTAGGACATTTTTGACCTGTTTGTCGTATTACGACTTAAAAAATTGACTCTCATTGAAATATAAGTACTACGTAATATAGAAATTCTTATTGTACAATGCAATGCAAACGTAATTTAATTTTTAATTTTAATTTTTTTTTTTTGAACATTGTAATGCAAACGTAATTTTATTTGTTCCTCTTTTTTTAATAATAATTTAATTTGAATTTATTTAATAAATAATGCATTTTTTGAAAGGGAATTTTTCGATATTTTTAGGGCATTTAAATCCGAGCCCTAATAATAACGAATTGCGGAGCGGTGGTCGAAGTCAGTAAATGGCCGCAGTCGATTGCCTTCGCCGATTCACAGATTTTTGGGGCTTTGATCTTCGAGAGGCCGCCATTGCCAGTTTTAACTAGCGAAAATTTTTTTTCCGAAATTTCCTATTCTACCGCTTCTCGAGTATATCGATTCGTTGTTTGTACCGTAAATCCGTGACAATTTTTCAGAATTACTCATCGAATATTCGTTACAATACCGTTACTAGAATATTGTCAATAGCTATATTGGCTTATCGCTCGTCATTTGTTAAATGAATTTTCTTTACTGATCGTATATAAATATCACAAATACACGATTTTCTAATATCAAACTGAACAGCAAACTTGCGGTACACGACTTAAATAATAATATACAGTTTTTATTTACGTAGAAAAAAAAGATCGGTCCGCGCGGATATGGAAACATCCGTAGATATTTATTATAACAGTAAAACCGCGTACGGTGTCGTTATAAAATGTTGGCTCGTAACGGTCTCGACGTAAAAAAAAAAAAACCAAGAAACTAACAAGTATAATACAGTGTATTGCCTATTTTAATGTAAAATATATTTGCGAGATAAATGTTATTTAGAGGAAAATGGTCCAGCCCGTTTCACGGTAAATAATCCCCGTGTATATTATTATTATCGAAGAGAAAACGCGCCGACAAAGCGACGGCGACGGTATTATATAAATTAAATGGCGTAACGTATAATTTTTTTTAATTTTTAAAAAAAAACTGTTCTTATACGACCGTAACGCGGTATAATCACAGATTTTATTCGTCTAATCTGTGGTCTAATAAAAATTTCAGGAACGTCAACAAACCACCGCGCTTACGTTTTAAGTATATTATATACGATGCCATTAAAACGCGATTGCCCGTGTTACACGTATGCCCACTACAATATATACGGCGTTTTCCAACGTTCTTTCTCTCTGTAATACATATAATTATATATACGGTAAGAGTGGCGAAATATTCGAATGTTGCGGTATTCTAATGATATTTAATGTACAGGACATTTTTATTCAAATATTTTCATTTTATTTCTCGTATATTGAACACATATAGTAGTAGCGGTGTTAATGGTATTTGTTTATCGCGAATAATTTTCGCACGGATTAAAAACGATAGCCGTGAATTCATTTAGAACGTTTATAGAATATTATTATAATACCTGAAACATACCGTACGTCCGCGTAATACTGAAACAGAAGTTAAATCGAAGAAAACAATGAACAATACACCTTCGTTGGACTTCTTCACGCGGTCTTCTTCTTCTTCAAAATGACGCATGAACAGTACAAAACCGATATTAGATATTGATTTTAAGGACTCGGCTGCCATAAAAAAAAAAAAATACTCAGACTGTTCGCGTTAATTTTTTTTTTTTTTTGTAATATTTCGATTATTTTATTTATTACAATACGAAAATTTTTGATATTTTTCGTTTCTGTTGACTGGTAAGTAGTGTTTTTATCGAATGCATTGCCTCAGTTGAGCGGATATCAATAGCATATCAATTACCAAAAGAGAAGAACGGCATATCCGGCCTAGCCCACAAGACACGATCTCCTGTCTTTCGTTTACTCACACCAGCTATATTCGTATACACATCAACTCTTTATATAATATTACGCGTGCGATTTCAATTTGTACAATAATATTCAATATTGTTCTATTGTACGAAAAAAAAGTATAATAAAAAAAATTTTAAACGGTTTTTTTCCCATCTGATTTGAACGTAACCAGCTAGTCGTGTATAATAATATAATGTTAAGAGGAGTGAGCAAGGTCACCGAACGACACGTACGATTTGAACGGAATTCGTTTTATTCGAAAATCAATGATAATCTACGACGGCTTATGATAAACGATGGTATTGATGAGGTGTGTAGAAGTATAACGCGTCCGTCCATCGGCCACCTGGGGTAATATCTTTTAAACAACCCTAAATTTCAAGCCGGACGAATGATTATTACACCGAATAAGTTTTTTTTTTTTTTTTAACATTTTTTTTTTCCTACGTTTTACTCGTTGCTGCTTCTTAAAGTGTTCTTTACAGCTCTGTTGCAGGTATGACATCGTCCTGCATTTACGTCCGGGTGTGTGTGGCGAGTGGCGACCCTGAAATCGGAGTGGCTTTTACGAATATATAATGTGTGCGCGTCGAGTCTATTGTTGTGACGACCCGAGGAATACATACACACACACACACACACACGAGGAATTCAATGGACGCACGGCGCGTTATATATGACAATTTGTTATGGCCTGCAGGTTTAACGAGCGACCACGGAGCGGAGGCTGCGCGCACACACACACACACACACGCACACAAACGCTGAAACACATACGCTCATATATACGTGTGTGTGTGTGTGTGTGTGTGTGTACACATACCGACGCAGAAGACCGACCGACGGTCAGACGCACCACACAATAGCGGCGGTGGTGAGCACGTCTTATTATATTGAACTCTCTCGTGGTGTCAGCCGACGCGGTCGTCCGTGTGCTCGTGTCCAATGTGTGTATATATACACCGTAACCGTGCGGTGTATACACCGTGTTTGGTTCGTCGAAAGTTTTTACCCCGTACATACATATAGGTAACTGCTTCGTCAATATATATTTTTCATGTCTTTGTTGGTTTTTTTTTACAAATATTATTAATTTTTTTCTTCTCTTAACTGGAACGCCCTGTGGCAGGAGCGTATTTATAGGGGGGCTGATGGGGCTCCAGCCCCCCGAAATTTCATTTGCATTAGAAAGTCTTGCATTAGAATTTAAAACAAATTCAACAATGATATTTACTCAACGCCTCAGCCCCCCAAAAAAAAATTTCTAAATACGCTCCTGCCCTGTGGCGTAATTTAGTGGGTACGCCGTGGTCCCTCCGGTTGTGCAATATGAGATCGAATCAAATTTATATTTGAAAAAAAAAAAAGTATTTAACTTTTTACCACTTTGAACTAGAAGGTTTGGGTTTGGACTCGTACGATTTTAGCGCCTTATCAGTACGAAAACTGCGTTACTGCGACAGTTTCCAAATTCGTATACCTATATATAATATGGGAGGATGTTATCTGGCGAAATCAATTGGAAACATTTACTTCTACTTCCTCCGGCGTGACTATTTTCTAAAAGAGTTTTGATCTTGTACCGGACGTTCATTACACCCAGCGCTCTCGGATCTTCTTCCGCTCCATCCAGCCATGGGCCTGCCGCGTGGAATTTTCCCTCGCCGTAGCCATTCATACGCTGTTCTTGATGAATCGTTTTCTTTTCGACGCATAACACGACCCCCTGGCATTTGATCAAATATCGAAAAATGGATGGACATTTTTTTTTTTTAAAATATAGTGGCCCTTATTCGAGGGAGTCTACTAGCGGGAGTGGGGAAAACTCCCGTTTTCAAATTAATTCGCCCCGAAAATTCTCGACCGCCCGTATGGTTTGAAACCTTATTGAACGTCAGATTATTTTCTTGTACACCGGCAGACTACGTATGGATCGTCATTTATTATATAATAATAATAATAATAATATTACTATCCAATTACGCGTATGAAGTCCGGGATTCGATAACAGTCCGCCGTGGTGTATCCAAAGGCGGTGACGAATACTGCGATTTCCGTCGCCTGTTAATTGTTACAACACGCCCAGAAACTTATTAAAAGCAAAAAATAAAATAAATAAATAAAATGATTTTTTTTTTTGAAACGCGCGTGCGCGGCAGTTCTTTCTCCGTTTTCCTCGACTACGAAAATGATTATTTTGTATACGGTCGACAATATAATAATATAACCGACCGCGACGACGAGACGGTTTATCGCCGCGACCGTATTTTATTGTAATAATATCATGTAGGTATTATATATATGGTATATATGGTATATAATACGGTATGTTGTACGTGTAAACGGATTGCTCTCCGAGACGGGAACAAGTGGCGTATGTGTGTGTGTGTGTGTGTGTGTGTGTGTGTCAGTGTGTGCGTGGCGACAGTGTGGCGGCCGTGCACCTGCACACTCTGCCACCTATAGTGGAATGCGTTCTCACAACAATCCGATACACTGGCCTGCACGGGATCTCTCCTTCCCTCCCCTCCCACCGACCACACACACACACACACACGCACAAGTCCGTGTTGCCGACCACTGCGATACCGCCGTCCGTCCGTCCGACCGTGTGTGTGTGTGTGTGTGACGCGTTCCATCTCCGTCTCGTCGGTTTCCCCCTCTTGCACCCGGTACTTCGCTCTTTCTCACTCACTCGCGGCCGCTTGCAGTTTGCAACGTTTACGCCGTGCGCATCAAATCTCCTTATTTATTCGCCGTGTATACACACACACACACACACATATATATATATACCGATTTTGCAGTATTCCTTCGAGCACAGGTACTTTCCTCGGTATACACACACACACACACACAACAATAATAATAATAATAAGATACCGTGCCGCAATATAATATACCGTCGTCGCGTCGCCGCCGCCACGGCCGCTGTTGGCGCCTTCTTTAAACAACAACAACAATCGCGTATTGTGTGCGCGGTATGTGCACTCGGCCGCCGCCGCCGCCGCCGCGGTTCGCCGTGTGAACACTATACACGCCGCGTAGTACAATAATAAATATTGTAATATTATTATTCCCATAATTTTCGTCCCCTTTTTGTCGTCCCCGTTTTGTGTACGTGTGGTTTGTTTTCGATTATTATTATTATTATCGGTATGAACGAGACGCGGTATAAACGGTATGTACAGCGGGTCGTATTAACCGAACGCGGTACGGAGTGCGGACCGAAGGAGTGGTCGAAATGCCGCGCGCGATTTGACGGGGAGAAAAATGAGATTTTAAACGTTATTTTCAACGAGAATCGCGCCGGCGCGTTTACATATATTGTGTATACATATATTTGTTGTACCGGGGCTTATTTTTTTTTTTTTTTGTCCTACTGCTTCTAGAGCTAAATAAATTTTGTTGAGATTTATTCGGATCATTATTGATAATATTGTCCGTCCCCTCTGACCTAAAAAAAAAAAAATGTTGTATAAAAACCGCACAATATGTTTTTTAACCTTTTAACTTTACTCCTTATTATGTTCTCCATACTTATTCATATATCTAAAAACAAAGTCATATTATAATTCGAATAACGCGCAATACGATAAATCCTATTAATTTCAATTCAATACATTTAATCACATTGTAACATTTAAAAATTCGCCGTATTTTCGAATATCTTCGATCTTCTTCCAGAGAACGTCTCTTTCCGTGAACACATTATACGCATATAATATTATATAAACACATTACTCCGTTGCACGGTACCCGAATTCGTGCAGTGCCCACCGCCCGTTCGGCATTTCCTATTCAAAATCGTTTTCGAATATTTCTACGAAAATTTACAAGTGATAAATTCGATGATTTGATGTAACGTACATTATTTTTTTAAGTTTAGTTTTACTTTGGTTTGGTATATAGTTCGTATAATAGAATACAAGATTTATTTTTGAAAAAAAATGTCGCGTTAAAAAAAAAAATTAGAGGCCGTCCTAGCCTATATATACACATTTTTTTTTTATACCACTAGTTAAAAGGATATTCTGATGTTTCTTTTTTTCTTTCAAACGTAAAAACGTTTTTTTTTTTTTTTTTTACGAATATATATTTTATAGACCGCAAGAATTTTTCGGCTTTATATTTAAGCAATACGCTTTACCGAAATCAACGATTATTTTACGATAACGGTTTAAAATATAATTTTTTTCCCCGCCCCATTCGATTTGGAGAATTTCAACGACACTACAGTATTTTACAGTAATAATAACCGCTTCGAATACACGGCATAACGACACCGCGGCTTGTGGCCCGAGTATTTATCGTCGTCCGTCTTACCGTAGTAAACGTGATAAAATAAAACTAACAAAAAAAAAAAAATGAATAAATACACCACGTCGTTTACACACGCACAAAAAAGAGTAAATCTCATTAAAACAAAAAAATTATTTTTAACTTTTTCGAATACTTAAATAAACGTTTTTTTTTTTTTTTTTAAAGAAATGTGATCTTTTTTCGTTATGTATCCCAACGAGGAAATTTCTGTTAACAAAAGTAACGCAATATTAATAATATATAGTTTATCGCGGTTAAAATCGTTAAAAAAAAAATCCCTTTAAAACACAAGGTACGCATATTTCAATATCAGTTATTTACATAATAAAATTAAAAAATTCAAACACATATAATATTAAAAATTATTTTACTATCCATTAAACAAAAAAAAAAGATTTTTACGTTTAATAATAATATTTTTCAAAAAAAAAACAACATAGGGATTTACTGTAAACCGTCGCTATATATATTGGATTTATTTATTGCCAAGTAATTTATTCATTAAAATTGCTTAAACTTTTCTCAAATCGATTTTACCGATAAACGATATATATGTACCTAGTTGTAGGCGAGAGATACGCGTTATACGTCATATTTTATAAGAAACAGTGTAAGATTTACCAAGGCTCGGAGATTCTATAGCTTTCGCTGATAATTATTGATTAGATGAAAAATAACAGAATAAGTTATAAATTCCGGGTATAAAATTTTATATTTTAAGCGTTTTAGATTTCTAAATTAAACGCTATTTTCTCAGTTTGGTGCTTTTTTTTTACTGTTTTTTTTAATTTTATTTATTTTGTGTTTTTCCTAAACTGTTCGTAACATAAAAAGGTATAAAAAAAATATATTTTGTTTGATTTTAATCTATTTTTAGGTATTAAATTATCACAGGCGGTGTGCAGCGCGGATCATATATAAAAGCAAATTTTTTTTTTTCCCCGGGCATATTTTAAGATTTTTCGATAATATTATTATATAGCGCATATTTCAGTACTTTTTTAGCGCTATCAATTATCCTCGACCCGCTAATTATCCACAAATATAATACAGTTGAATACATTACTGCGACCGGATTTATAGTCGCGTTTATATACGTAACGTACGTATATACACTCACGTAATAATAATAATAATAATAATATATTCTCTTTGACTACAGCACGATTATAATGATATTGTTATAAATCAAAAGCCGTTTGAGTATTGCAAACTGCAATATGAAGCTGTGTATAATATTATATATGTACCTACGTGTACAGACGAAGCCTTGACTTATCCCGAACGTATAACAGTGAAAAAAAAAAATGTAAAAAAAAAATTGTAGGCGAGGTCGTAAATCATGCGACGGCCGCGGTTGTATCTACTGCACAACTATATAAAATACAATATTTAAAAGAATAAAAATACCATCACGACGCTTTTCAGCGTTATTTAATAATATATGAATTATAATTATTTAATAATATATAAATTCACCACAGAGCGATTTAAACGATTTTTATTATAATATACCGCACAAATAAATTATATACCAGCTTTATATAGAGTTTATCGTCCGCGACCGATGCGGTTTTCGGCGCGCGCAAATCGTCTGTGTCGAATCGTCGATCTCCGTGTAAAATATATAATAATTTGCAAATTACCTACGCGTTTAGCCCACGAAGAGGCTTTTCCACGACCAATTCGATTTCGTTAATATTTCCGTAATACACATATACTCTTTCGTAGTATAATATCAGAACCCATAATAGGCAATAGCGCATAAGAAATGTCGAGGTGTTTTAAAGTAATAAAAGAGGTAATTTTCAGTTTTAAGGGCTAAAAATTGAATATACGACATAGGTCCTACGTTACACTTTAACTTATTTTTATTCAAAAGACGTTGAAAATCTCGAGTCACGATTTTTTTTTTTTTTTTTTGTTTAACCGCTTTTAAATTTCCCGACAAAGCGTATTGCACACCGAGGCTCGAAATCGTTTTATTTAATGCGCGACGATTTACGAATTTAACGATTAATAACGAAACTCTAACTGTTATAAATGAATCTAACCGTTCGGTATCGTAAAAAGAGGAGACTTGCGCCTACATCTTACAAATATCGAAACTGACATAAAAAAAAAAAAAATGGCTTCGCAACACCAAGCACAACCATCTCACTGACCAGTGTCCGCTTTTTACTACTTTTTCATTTTTAATATTGCATTGTTTTTGATCTTATTTCCCCATAACCATAATTACTGATTTTTCATTTGGAGGTAGGGTGGCGTCGAAAAGTCCTTTGCTTTTAAAGGAAGGGGCGGCTGTTTTTAAAAGGTCGAGAACCACTGCTCTAACACAACACCCGCGCGGTTCGCTACACGCTTTTCTTTTAATCTTTAAAATTTCAATTTAATATTCAATAATATTATCGGATCCTTAGAGAATTTCAATTCAGTCTTTCGACTTTTATCAGTACCGTTTTCGAGTTTTCATCGTTTTACAAAGATTTCCTATTGTTAATATACTTTGAGGATCGCAAAAAAAAATTCACCTCCAACAAGGTCCGCCGCGCACGTCCAGCTGTCGCCGTCGAAATCTTTTTTGTCGTCACCATATTATTATAGTCGTCGGCCAAGTCACACACAAAACCATTAATAACAATAACATATTATTATAATGTTCGTATAAAATATTATATATTATGCCGGATATTCGACGCCGCAGTCCGATTCCCGGCTATTTTCTTTGTGATCGTCTGCTGTTGGCGCTGTCACCGCAGCAGCCGCGTACGAGAACGGCCGTTCGGAATTCTTTCGTCGTCGCGCAGAAACACGACCGTGCACAACACGACGCGCGTTTATCTCTGAATAGCGGCGAAACGTCCGCTGTCGAGAGGTAGACATCCGCTGTCTGGGCAGAAAAAAAAAGAAACGAGTAAAAACGTTTTTGTATAAGACGCGTAACTGGAAAAATTAAGCTTTACCAACTCGTCGAACGAAATTAATAGATTTTTTTTTTCATCCGAATTTTCGACTTCTACAACTTTTTTTCTGTATACGAAATGAAGGTGGAGAATTTTTACACAAACGATCGGTTTCCAAGCCGGCAAGCCCTTACCTTAGCCCTATTACCGTTTACGAAGTCCTTCTTTCTTTTTTCCGTGTTTGTGCAGTGTGTATTCACGTTTTCACCATTCCACTACCGCGATAGATTGACGCGTGACCGATTTGAAATTTTCCTACTTCAAATAGAGCGGTCAAATCACGCTTTCTGTTTATCGATATCATTACACTCTATCACGTCGGTGTTTGTTTTTCATGACTATAATATGAGACGATGAATATTACAGTGACTGCGAGCGTTCATTAATAATTCATCGAGACATAAAGATAAATCTGTTTCCTTCGTCCAGGTATACGACTCTATCTGACTCTAAAAAAAAAAAACCTGTCCGCGTCTTTTATACACAGGTTCAATGCTAATTACGATAAACGCTTCGTTTTCAATAGGTTTTTTGCCACGAATTAGGGATTTGTCTGTTGTTTAGGAGTGTCCGCTATTCAGACGTGTCCGTTAACAGAGGTTTTATCGTACGCGGATCATTGTCGAACGAAAATCTCTTTTTTCATTATTATTATTTTCAGTAAAGAATATTTTCCAAAGAAATATAACGTATTTAAAACGAATGTACGTAGGACGATTGCTGACAGTCGGATTTTTTTTTTATATAAAAAATCCGTATACACCCAATTTTTTTTATATTTTCATACTATATTATGTTTTATAAATAAATGAGAAACCGCATCCGAATTTATTCTCTATTTATATTATAACACACATACCTAATCTTTATTCTACAAGGTCATCGTTGGTACACATATGTATGCGATAATACATGTATAATAATATATAAATAAGTATACACCTAATCTCGAGACGATGAGAACAGAAACCATCACCTTTTCGTAATCGCCATGTGTCTGCTGCACATGGCTACACACCCGTGGTAAATATGTTTTCTCAAAATATCATATATTTATATTTATTATAAATAACTAACAGACATATTGTTAATAACGTATATAATATACGTATATTCCGGAACAAGTGGATATTTTTTCCCGCGCTATACACACAAAACGATCGGAGCAATTACAATATAATAATATATTGATAATTATGATATTCGTAAATAATATTGTAAATTGAATACTCTACGAGAACTAACCAACAAATACGTGGTATCTAAACGCATCAAAAGTGAGAAGAGAAAATAATATAGTCAAAAGAGAACAACATACAAGATATGAGATATCTACAGCCGCGTTATTCGATCTCGATGTAATGTTTTATAGGATGCTTAAAAAAAAAAAAATTAGCTTTTTTTCGACGTTTTCGGACATTCGATTAATGTTGATTACAACCACAAATTATTAACAGTCTTTTTTTATTTTACATAAAACCAACAAGGTTTCCCCGTCTTTTGCTATTTCGGTTTTTTGGTAATTCAGTTATTTCTAGTGTACATATATTAAGATCGAATTCCGAAATTAATATTAATTGTTTCCACTGAATTATTGAATAATTAAAAAGAAAAAAAATGTAAGTAAAAAAATTTACAAAAAATCCGTTTGTCACACCGCCAGCCCCAATACAAGTTTATATGAATGTGCCCGGGAATTATATTATATTCTTACAGTCGATATAATATTATTGATTAGTTTGTTATTTTGATCGAGGCTGCGTATCGAATAATTTTTTTTTTTTTTGTGTACCATTATTATGTCGTAATTGATGATTGTATCCTATACAAAGCGAATTAAAATCGTTTCTCGCGTTTTAAAAATGTTTATCATTCGTATGAGAATATAGGTGTATGTGGAATATTTATCACATATTCGTATATAAATCCGATATGATAATTATTATTGTCAGGGGAAGTATTTGATTTGTACACGCCTGTAAATTGTGCGAAACGGAAATGTAATTTTAAAATCGTAAAAAAAAGAATAAAAAATTCGATTAAAATAGTAACCAGAATTTGCCGATTTGCCCCGGAATTTGGTGGTACTAGTGA
The DNA here is from genome assembly GCA_032441835.1 of Slavum lentiscoides. Classification (NCBI taxonomy): domain Eukaryota; kingdom Metazoa; phylum Arthropoda; class Insecta; order Hemiptera; family Aphididae; genus Slavum; species Slavum lentiscoides. The sequence continues at coordinate 15,905,173 of CM063708.1, forward strand.
ACAGTTTGAAATCACACGGCGTTTCCTACAGGTATATTTCAAAAGAATATAAAAATATATATATCGTTTTCTTTTACACATAGGTACTGTCGAATAACGTGCTGCTGCGGTCAATATCACACGGTGCACCGAACGTTTTTTTTCTTCTCTTTGACACCGTTGCGCAGTCATCGTGATAGACGATAATATTATGTACACGGAGTCGATTTACACGTACCGTATACACTAAGAATATTATAAAAAGATAAGAATTATTATAAAAAAAAACATGTGACGTGAAATATGACTTGTACATACGTATATTGTAATAAATCAACGTATAGCGTTTCATTTGATCGCTCGTTACCAGCCGCAATATAATATTCATAAAGTTGAAGAATCCAACAGCGTCGATCAACATCCAACGGTGGGGAAACGCTTTTTTTTATTCGTTACACTCTGAAAGTATTAAGTAGCAATAATAATAATTATTATTATACGCTCTTATCGCGAGTTTACCCGATAGAGGTGACCGATAATCGCGGAAAGCATAAAACACGAAACGAAAAAGAAATTTTACTCGGCTCTGTAACGCGCATATATTGTGCGTCACGATTTAAACGAACGTATAATACTAATAATAATTATACGGTACATTACGAAATACGGTACGTTAATTTCGCGTATAAATTGTTTATAAAACGGCGTACACCGATTTGATTAATTTCATACTCATACGCGACGTTTTATTACACGTGCCAAGCGGACAAGGATAATAACTACTATTTTAGTGGTATCCTTGAATTCGGGAAAAAAATAAGATTTATTTCGAAAAAAAAATACACCTGCTCGCTCGAATAAACGAAAAATAATATCTCGTACGTCCGAGCTATATTATATATAAAAAAAAAAAACGTTTGTTACAATAAAATTTTTCATAAAAAAAACAACTTGTTGGACATTTGTTGAGGGAAAAAGTATTACGAGATATTCAGCTTTAAAGTTTTGTAGTCCCAAGTACAAACCGAGCACAACGTACCCAAAAGAAAAACTCGCATAACTCGTCCAACAATATTCGTACGTCTTTGCTGGACGTTTGTTGGAATTTATTGGAATTCTAATTTTTTTTTAAAACAACTTGTTGGGGGAAAAAATATTACGAGATATTCAGCTTTAAAGTTTTGTAGTCCCAAGTACAAACCGAACACAACGTACCCAAAAGAAAAACTCGCGTAACTCGTCCAACAATATTCGTACGTCTTTGCTGGACGACTATTGGAATTTTTTCACGTAACTATTTCTTTCGGAGGAACACTTATACTCTTTCGGCACACACGCACATCGCTATTTATATAGGGCAGTGCTCGAATACTGACTACCCCGAATATTTTTTTTTTACCTGAACAAGCGCGGGACGATACGAGGACTTGAGAAAAGGGATTTTTACTGTGTAAAAACGGTGATCGGGGAGAGCGCGTAGTCCCCTGCACATTATATTGAAGCGAATTTCTTTGTAGAAAATAATTTGTATTATTATTAACAGAGTTCCTCTTTTTTTAATTTTCCCAATTCGGACACTGATATATAGGTAAATTTATTGTATTAAAACGGCGAATTCGCGGACACGTTTCGTTCTCCTGTGCTCGCGGTCAGTGATAAAATTAATTAAAACGGTACACGCGTCGCCGCGCCGTACGCGGATGAGACACGATCGTATACCAACACTACAAGAGTGTATGGAAAAAAAAAAAAAATAAAAAAAATAACCGGAGAAGACGTCCGACGGCGCGGAGACGAAAACGAATAATATTTTTTTACGTTATTATAATAATAAATATAATAATATATACACGGATCTCTTTCCGCGTAGTATTTTATATACGCCGCTGCAGACGCGGATGCTGCACGTGTACGACGGAATAATATATTTAATAGTACGACCCCGTTCGGTGTATAATATTATTATGTATTTATATTTACACGAATTTCGAACTCGAAAACACGGCGTGTTATGTGTATAGGTATAGGTATGTATAAGGTACGTCGGCGGCGGCGGCGGCGACGAAGGAGAGATAAGTCATCGCGACTTGGGCCGTATAATATTATTATAACGTGTACCTGTATAAGACGCGTGTACGCTCGTGAATATTTATGAGGCCATTAAAATTCGAGTCCGTGAGATCTGTGTACCGTATATTGTTTTACTCATTAACGGAGCCCGTAGAGATCGGCCGAGTGAAAATTTTATGAGCACACAGAGCGCGGCGAGTGGTTAGTAGTGGTTAATGGTGTTAGCGACAATATCATCGTGTGTGTGTGTGTGTGTGTGTACTGCGCAGGACGTGGAAACAATATACGAAAAAGAGTTAAATTTTCGATTGACGAGCCGGGGGGGGGAGCAAAATCGTTTTCTGAGGCAGGACGAGAATACATTTTGAACGAGAGTTTTTTTTTTTTTTGGAAATCGAAACGCGAAAAATCGCTTCGAAAAATATACGTAACTGATTTACGGGGCGGCCAACGATTTTAACGCATAACGTGGGTACAAAAATTATTCCCTAATTAAAAATTAGGGAGAAAATCGCTATCGCTCGGCGATATCTTGTTTAATTTTGTCTGCGAAATAGTCCAAAACGGCTGTCCGAAAGACGCCGATCGAGTAAAGAATAACACCAAACCGAAAAGATTTAAGATTCTTTTCCGACGGTTATCAATGCATCGATTTCCGTGGTCGCCAATTTTTTTTTTTTTCTGTAAAAAAAAATTGTTGTAGAATTTTTTCTCGACTACGATTCGGTCGCGTGAAAAAAACCGAGCGTCATATTATATTATAGAGGAATATTCTAAAACCGTTTTGAAAACACGAACAAAATAAATTATTCGAAAGTGGAACTATATAATTCCAGTACCCACTTATAGAATTTCATTCGTATCATATTGTATGCAACTTGATGCGGACTATATTAATAAAATATACGAATTATGTACCCATGATAATTTAATCACAAGTTTTATAAACGTTTAATTATTCTTAAACAAAGGGAAAAGATAAGTTTTTCTTTTTTATGTACGACTTCGACCCTGGAGTGATTTATGTTTATTTACTCGTGTCCACCGTTGTCTTCGGCAAATCAGTTCGGCGTATTTCTTGTAGCAGCTTTTCCTTGTGTTCGACAACTGCTGCGTTGAGAAACTGTGCCGAATGATCCGCCGTAACGTTAAGACGTTATACACTCTTCGAGATTTCATCGAAATAATTGCTCGAAACACAACTCCGAAAGCTAGTCGTACTTAAAACGCAACATTTTTAGGAAAAAAATAAATAAAGATTACAATATAACAATTTTTTCATTATTAAAAAGTTATAAAAATACATTTTTTTTAAAAATCTCTTAAGAATTAAAGACGTTTACAAAACTGACTCTTATTGCGTACATAGATATAATATTTTATTTTGTGTAAACGCATTTGGTGTCTTGAATACACAACTGTGTGGCCTTCAGCTGGTTCTTTCCCACGGGAAACGGTTACATCGTAAACATTTCAATTTTTCAACATTTTTTTTTTTTTTTATATTTTCGCGGTAACAAACTATTTTTCTGTAGTCATAGTCGCCGCCGAGTACATTTTACGTTACTCACTGCAGACACACCGACAGGAGCTGGCGAACAGACTTGTACCCAAACTTTATTTTTTATTTTTTACCTTTAGTTTTAACATTAAAAATTATATTTCGGTAATGAAACGCGTTTAAAAAAAAAAATGGCTTTTTAACGAGCAGGCTGGTTTTTTTCTCCAAATATGTGTAAACATTTAAATATGAGCTGAATGGAATTTTATGTAGAAAAAAAAAACGAATAAAATTTCGAGCAAAAACTCGTCTCGCACACGCGTTGACGTTGCTCTTTGGCTACTGAAAAATGACTTGTTGTCCGTTCGAATATTATGGCGCAGTAAATATTACCATTATTTCGACTTTCAGCTCCTTAAAAACATTTTTTTTTTCCAATTTTTCCAAAAAAAAAATCGAGTTATATATTGAATTTTAAATTGTCAATAGAATTCTGCATTTTAAAAAAAAGTGGCCTACTCCTGTTTCATCACGCGTTATACGCGTCTAAGGGAAAACAGGCGTTAAGTATTCTTAATATAATATTACTTGATGTATCGCGCCGAAGAAGACCTGCACTGCAGGTCGCACACGTGTTCAGAATAAATAATGTAATAAATTCATAATAATATGTACGTGTCGTCGCGCGTTTATATTGTTGAACGACATCAGAAAAGAGCCCCCCGTCGGGTGAGGTAATTTTCAATTTTCTTTCGAATTTGTGTATAGTTTTAAAAAGTAAAAAAAAAACTCCTCATAAACACACGTACAAGTCTCCGCCAAATGGTATTCGTCCACAAAACGCAATTCGAGCGTCGCCTAACCGCGACGGGACACGTTTTTTTTTTTTAACGCGCAACTTCTCTCGCTCACAATGGTATCTCTGCAGACTTTGGCCGATGATAAATCCATTAATTTCAACACGAGAAAAGCCTGCAGTTGTATTGTATCAAAAGCGATATCGTTATTATATTTTTTTTTTCATAAGCATTTTATAAAATTTGTAATAACCAAAAAAAAAAAAAAAAAACGAAGAAAACTAAAGTAAAATTAAATTAAATCAATTATAAAGTAAATATAAAATTTAACGGGTGGTATGAGTGAGATAAAAACTCTTGGTTTATTACCTTATTCCTTTCCTAATGAAAGTCCTCCGGGGTCGTAGGTTCGAGAACTGTTTGGAAATACCTATATAAAACAAAACGAGCACATGCAAAGATGTCACTCACCTCGCTATGTATCCGCTTGGTTCTACTATGATCTCAATGAGATGACTCGACGAAGAGAGAATACGACGATGGAAATAAAAGTAGAAGGTCGTGACTCTGCCTTCGGGCAAGCCGAAATCGGCGACAAAATGATTCGGCTCGAGATTAAATTCAGTGCTGGAAAAGACTAAAAAACCCGTACACCCGGAAAACCGATTTCACGAGCTGTGCAATCTACTTGGAGGAGTGTGGCGCACACACTGTTATTGCTGGGCGAATAAAAACTTTAATATTAAACGCGATAACAGTGTGACGATAAATGCGCGAAATACAAAATATTATCGTGTCGAAAATCAAACCGAAGTTAAATTTGAACCTTTTCTTTTTTGTTGAGTTTTGACCGAGTTCTTACAGGGAGTATTGAATAGAACGAATTGAACAAAATTTGACGTACGTCACTCTGGTCGCTTACCTAATAAACCGCCGCGGTGCTCACACGTGTTCAACGATCACGGCTTGTTAACAAAATATTATTATCCAGGCGATTCGTAGCCGGCTCGCACGCCCGCACCTATTAAACAAATATTATATTCCTCGCGCGAGAAGCGTATGTGTGTACGCATAACGTACACGTGTTTGGTGAAGAGACGTTATGGAAATGAAGTCGTTTTTTTTAGAAGAAGAAAAGAAATACCGTACCAGGACACGTATAACACGCGCGGGTACGCACCACCTGTGTGACCTCTTTAGGGAACATTATAATAAAGTGTGACGGAACGGCGGCGATTTTTGTCCAACCCGGACTTATCGTCTTCGATCACTGGTATTGATAAAGAGATAGTACGATTCAGAGTCGTACTTGAGCTGGTTATATCATCGGGGAAAAAAAAATTAACGGTAAAGGTATAAACGTTGTTACACGATTTAATGATACTGTATTGCTAACGTATTTACAAATGATGAATAATTGAAAATTCTAAAAATATCACGGTTTTGTTTGTAATACGGGGGATGCATTCGATAACTATATCATATTACATTTGAAACTGCTCAAACTGCTGCCAATATCGGCCTATTGTCAGAAGAAGCACAGGAAGCCAGGAACACGAGGATATAAAGAAGTTCAGAGAGAAAAATTACATTGGAACATTTACCTGGACGGGGCCACTGCTGTTTTTAGGATCATTTTTTTTTTTCAAGTCCCTATAATTATTGTAATAAAAATTTGTACACGTGAATGCGGACTATCGATTCGAAGAATATTTATGGAATACAAAAATTGTTTACTACCGGATTCGATAAAGACAATCATCGTCGGGGACGTATTGAGCGAATAAGAAGAATACGACAACGGATTAACGAATATACGAAACAGGAAAAACGTCGAAGAAATCGTGTATGTATAGTGAATTGAAAATTATGGCGTGCTATTATAATATAATATAAAATAATTAATTTTTTATTAAGTCTGTTTTTGTGTTTAAAAAATATTTGTAAATTTATTACGAACAATATTACATATATATATATATTATACAATGGAATTAAACGTAATACATTTTGAACGTACAGTTTTTTAATAATAATATTTTATATGAAACGTATTAAACGATATTAATAACACGCGGTTGTTTTTTCAACAATACGACACACTGCAATTATATTATACTGTGTACCTACGCGCAATTATTTTGCCGTTTTTATTGTAATATTCGTAATTCCGTTGGTTTTTTAAATAATTTTTATTCTGTTGTAATATTTTATTCTTTTTCGCTTGTAGTACCTGAATGTGTCGACCCAGTGGCGTGCAGACGCTGTTTAAGTGGGACCTGCGTCCCACTTTAAAATAAGGTGGGTATAGTAAACTTGGGTGGGCATTAGGGTACAAGGAGGTACGGCCAAAGAACAGTATTGGACTATATTGGTACGGCATAAAGTTCAATAATACCAATACAGTACCGTGGAAAATGGACTAGCAGTTGCCACTGTTATTATTAGTTATTACGTCTTATTACGCGTGTAACGTAGGGATACATCATGATGGTTGTGATATATAAAAATAATCCGTGTAAGGAGTATCTATATACCCGTGATACTTGTGAATCGTTATAACAAAAACCCACGCGATAAATAGGTATACTATATAGTAATCCACTAGGTATAGTAGGATAGAGTATAAGTACGGCCAAAGAACATTATTGGTACAGTGCATGTACGGTAAAAAAATAGGTTATTTCAAGGGAGTGCGGGGTAGGTGTGAAAATAGTTTTGCCCCACTTGGTAAGAGAGCTCTGCACGCCACTATTGTCGGAATAAAATGTATTATTACAACAATTCCTACGTCACGTTTCTCTATACTTATATTTGGAAATTTATTATTTACTAGTTTTTATTATTCAATTTTCCGTGAGTTATTATATCCTTTTTGTTTTTTCATTTTAACTATTTTAATAATACACATCGTAAAACGCCCCTCGAAACGGTTTTTGTGTTTTATCGGAACGCGGACGCGTATAGTGTCGTTTTACCGTGCGCAACCTAACACCGATAATAATAATATGTAATAAACAGTCCGAAATATTATTATTATTTTCGACAAACCCCCCAAGCGGGTCACGTTTTCGTTGTAAAAATATCGTTTAAAACATAAAAACTATATAGTGTATAATATTCGTATTAAATACATAATATAACGTGGACGTCTGTGTGTCGGCGCGGCTGCGACTGTATATATAAATTAAAATAACGGTCTCGCAGCAGACGCTCGTTGCAGTGTGATGCCTCGTATATATATATAAATACAGTTTTAAACGCGACAGTGGCGATTTTTCCTCGTTCACCGTGGTGTAATTACAAAAACAATATAATAATAATAATAATGTATATATAATATAAATGTATAATATTATTATAATGATATTTATTGCGACGCGCTGTGCGCCAGGAAAAAAAATATATAATAATTTTATTGCGCGACGCCGGGTGTCCTCCCGCGCGCGGTCGTCAATACGTATATCACTGCAATACGACCGTGCGTGTATATAATGTCAATAATAATTTATTTAATATAATATAATATTCTAAGCCTTATGTATATATATATATATATATACATAAAACCTATAATAATTAAAATTAATAACATAAAGCGTAAACAATGTGTAAAACTTAATATTATATTTTTCAATGTGTCTTTCCTTAATATACCTTAAAAATATACTATATATATAATTGAAAAATTAATAATTTAATATATTATTACATTCCTTGCCGACGAAAAATAATAACGAGATTTACATAATATGTCGTATAGAATGAATTTCTTTATATTTCTTCATTTTTCGTATAGAAATTTCTTTTTTTTTTAATAAATAATCATTTATTTTTGAGATTATTTTATGCCGTAAAATATATAGTATATTGTGTTTTAAAAAAAAAAAATGTTTTATTGATTATTGATCGAAAATTGAATAAAGCGAATGGTGGACTCGTAGCGAAGAATTACGGGAAAAAAAAACACTACGGCGAGGCTGGTATTTTAAAATACGGGACAAAAGTGACGTTTCCAATATCAAAATGACGCTTTGTTGAAATACGGGACAGTACGAGGACACGCGCACTCGGACAGTATTCCGAATGCGGTATTATAATAATCTACATTTTAAATACTTTTCTTTCGAAAGTATTCCGAATACTTTTTAAAGCTGAAACTCATTTTAGACAGTGTTTACGTAAAATAAATGACTTATCACTTGAACGCAAAATAAGTAATTGTTTGCCAGAAAAAAAGTACTGGTGACAACAACTAGCAGCAGCGTAATAGGTATTTAAAAACGACATAAATTATGATTTCAGCGATAATTGTTTGTTTGCTATATTTGTGTGTATTTTATAAACACAGAATTAAAAAATAATAATAATTATTAAACACCTCCACCATCGCCACCAAATACATATACTTATGACTACCACTGTAACATCAACGCGCAAGATTACATTATATTGTATTTCCGAGCCGCCACAATTTTTTTTTCAAGTTCGATACCGTACAAAATTCGTACGAACAGTGGAAAAATAGGTTTTTAAAGTTTCAAACAAAAATTAGTAATAATATTTGATCTACAACGGAAAAAGCCGTTTCGTCCGTCCGACACTTTGTGTTCGGTTTTTTTTCTATCCCACTCGAGATTTCAATACGCGAAATCTGAGCCCCGAGCGATATAGAGAGCCGAGTCCGCCAATGTGTATGAAAAACCGGTGAAATCATAAGAAAGTATAAAATATATTATGCGAAATAAAATTTTTTTTTTAAATGGTAAAAGATATTACGAATTTTTGGAGTTTTTTTTTTTTTGAAGTGCCGATTCGAATTTTTTTAAAAAAAAAAAATAAAAAATACGTTCCTCGCTTCCCGCGGCGAGTCGACCGCAACAGCACGGCCGCCGCCTGCACCACGTGCAGCGCGCGTGTACCTATATATGTATGTGTACCATTGCGACGGGCGAGACATTTTTTTTTTTTTTAACGGTCGCGCCAGGGCCTGGTGTTTTTGACACGTGAAACCGGCGGCGGCGGCGGCGGCGGCCCGTTTTTCCGGGGGCGCACACCGCACTGCACGACCGAAATCGGTGCAGCTGATGACCAGACTCGGGAACGGTGCTGCAGATGTACACACCGCGTGCAACTCACACGCGCATATAAAACATATAGGAGAGCGCACCGTGGTAGTGCACCAACGTTCGCACGGGGGCCGTGCTGCTGCTGCTGCTGCTGCCGGCCTGTCCGTATATACCTATATATGTATACTGCGATCAGCTGCAGCTCTATAGCGAGGCGCCCGCGCGCTAGTGGGTCGTCGCTCGCGTATAATACACCCGACGACAACAACAACAATAATATAAAGCGAAATATATCACTAGTAGTAGTAGTGGTGGTAGTAGTAGTAGTAGTAGTAGTAGTGGTAGTAATAGTAATGGGTATAGTAGTATTTTAATAGCGGCGTTCGACGGCGGCATCAATGGGGTTTTCGCGTTTTACTTTTTTGTCGCCGCCACCGTCGTTTTTGTTTTTTTTTCGCTTTCTGTCGCGGGGGGGTCGCCGCGCCCGGCGTTTCCCACGGAGGCAGCTGCGCCGGCGGAGGGGAGATTTCGTAGTACGGGTGACGGGCAGTGGGGAGGGAGTGGCAAGGTGCGCCGGCACTTCTGGTTTCGCAAGCTTTTCACGTGCAGCTCCTACTCTACTCTTGCGCTGTACCCTCCGCGGTGTATCCGTACGATGGCCCGTCCCCAGCCGTGTGCGGCGTCTGTCGCGCCGCTGCTGCGCGCAGGGGGGTACTGCGCGCGTTTATTTTCTGGTACGCCCAAGTGTTCCTGCGTACGCGTTTTAAACACATCGTATTGTGTCGTTCCGTTGAAACCGAAAGCGAAAAACGGCTAAAACGTATCGGGGGCAAAAAAAAACACACACACACACATCAGAAAACAGTACGAGAATTATACGAATATCCTCCGATATAAACGTATATAATAATCGATAATAATACCGCGAAACGACTGAAAATAAACCCCCCCTCGGGTACTTTCGTTGAGTGTTCGAATAAACACCTATTTTTTAAATTCCGTGGAATGTATTCGTTTTTACAACGATTTTTAGACTGCGAGCGGAGCGACGGATCTATAATATATGTGTATATAGTGGTTTTACAATGACGTTTATTTTTATTTTTTTTCTCTTCTATCCTGTGTACAGATTTCGGACCAGAATTATAATAAGGAGTATCCGATCCCTTCGGTCACAGTTCGTTTCCGGCAACGATTCGCATTTAGTCGGTACTTTAGAGAGATTTTCTCGATGCAGTTTTTTAACGCAACTAGCGAAAAATTACGAAAAACCGATAAAATGGGATTTCGTCGATATCACGCGTAGTTTTTTCGCTATAAATTCGAAAATAATCATTCTGTATTGCCTTGAAATTCTCAACGAAATTTTATCTTTGTACTATTATACAACTTTTAAAAAAATTTTCAAAATTTTCATTCAATTTTAGGTTATTATATAGCTATTTTTAGATTTTGAGGTTTTTCGTTCATAAAACAGTTATTTTTGAGTTTTTTGACTCGAAATTTGGACACAACGTCGGACATATATCAATTTGATTTTGTAACAAAAAAATAGGTACAAAGTGTATTACACCGAAGCTCCGCTCAGAATCGTTTTATCGAATGCAATGATTTATCATTGCTTTCGAATTTATAATAAAAACAAAACTCTAAAATCTTTATCCGAGTAAATTCACTTAAGCGATATCCACAACACCCCGCGGCTCGCTACTTTTTTTTAAAACTTTTATGTCTGTACACGAAAATTCTATCAGAAGGAGTGCTATACGATCTATACAGTCACAGTTATATTGTTTTCGGTAGAGCTGGTGCTTCTCGAACTTTTTTCTCACGGGACCCCCTAAATTTAATGTAAAACTGTCGAGGACCCATTAATCAAAATTTTTTCGTTCTATCAATTTTATCAATTTTATAAGGCCTAAAAAATATTTCACGCCCCCCCCCCAGTAATCAATAATTTTTAATATAAGCGATAGAAAAAATCGACTCGCGTTAACGTGATCCGATCGCGTAGCCGATCGGAGGACGGGTATGTCTGTATTTTTATATCTCAGTAATTATAAACAACTGATATTTCGATTGATTTATTCAATTCGATATGATTACACAAAAATCGTCGTGATATTTTTAATTTCCTCCGACGGGATGAAGTCCCGGAGAAACGTGCACAAGTAACACAATATTACGGTATCTTCGTATCACTGAAGTATAATATTTATTTTATAATAATATGTAACACGAGCCCACCTGACTCGTTTGCTTACGGCCCGCAATGCGTGCTCATAATCCGATCGCGTGGCCGTGCGCGAATCGGAATAATAATAATAATAATAATAATAATTGCTAGAAACTATATATATATAAATACACGCCACACTTCAATACGAATGATAGAGCCGAGACTATATTATTATATCGATTTTATCAGTACAGTTGCTACGTTTCTATTAAATTTTCATTTTATTGTACGAATAAATTTTTTTTCTTTATGTAAAACGACCGGGAATCGAATAAACGTCAGGGGTACTTCTCGTTTTTTGAAAAATCGTTATTTTCAAAACGATATAAGCGACGTGTACGTATGTAAATCGGAACGAACACTAATAATAATAGTAATAAATGTCGAAAAGAATGTTGAAATAAAAACACTTTGCCGTTTCCGATTTTCGTACAGTAAATTTGCAGGTGCGTCACTGGTCGTATATGGTACCGCACACACACACACAATTTTTTAGGCCCTTGTGCTACAGCATAAACGAGACAAAAATTACAACACTTAATAGAACGGCTTTTTTTTTGATTTTCGGCCGATTTCTAGCCGAAAATATCGAACGTTATTCGCGATTTCCGATTAAAATAATATACTCGTATTTGTATATTATAATACACGTTTTCGGGGCTGATGGACAGCTGATGAACGAACATTGTTCGTATATTGTACGAACGCAGCTGCAGCGAATGGATCCCGGCGGTCTATTCCACCCTGCAATCGACCACCTTTTAACATGTGACGTTATAATATTATTAGCATCCGAATCAACGGCCGTATACAGTAATATTTAATAAACGTATTATATTATAGTTATACTCGTTTGTTTATATAATACGCATTCTTCGAAAACGTAACGCGAGTACACAGAGAGAGGGTAGTATCGCGTGTATTGTGTAAAAAAAAAAAAATGAATTAAAAAAATATATAAAATATCATAAGAAATGGTTGTACGTATTAAACGTTCAACAAACGAACAAACGATTTCTCGGTTATATTATATTATAATATCGGTCGCTATTTTTCGCTTTTTAACATTTCGTACCAGACACGTTTATTAGAAGGAGCCTCAGACCGTGCAGCAGAGTATCGGGCATCCGCACAAATCCCCCATCGCGATTATCGATTTTAAATTACATAAAAACGTTTAATATTTCACAATATCCAACGCCCATTATTTTACTTGAAATTTCAAAAATTGATTTTTTTTTTTCTGTTTCTGTATCGTCAGTGTGGACAAATGTCTTTGGCTCCGTCGAGACCATTTCGCGTTTCGTTCGCGCTTACGCGCACGATTACAATAACGTCGGAGTTTTTATCGGATTCGTGTGGCCGGATGAGCCGGTCTCGTCGACTTCGTGTTGTAGCGGATTTCCAAAAAAAAAAATTATTTTTTTCATAATATCAGCTGGACATAAACAGGATCGCTATTAGATCGCTATTTCAAACATTTTGTCGTGTATACGAAATATTATAATAGACGCTCTGCATTGCGCGAGTATTCGTCGAAAGCTAAATGTGTTGTAGACATTTTTTTTTTTCGCACCGAACATATGTAGCTAGACTGTATTATAATGGACACCGAATAATATACGAGCGTGTTATATTCGAATCGAACTCATCTCGTTCTCGCCCTGTTCAAACCGCGGAATACAGCTGCATCAGTATTTCGAATGTCCATAAACGTCACGTGTTCCATTCGAATTAGGTAAAACTACGTGTACGATTACACACGTGCGGGGCAAAATTATAACGCCCGAATATAATACAATAATATACGCGTAATCCACTCCGGTTTTTGCTGTCAAAACTCGAATTTGTCTTTTTTTTTTTTCTTTTCTAAGTGTGTGTGTGTGTGTGTCCGACTACGATGCTCCCACGAAAGGAGCGAGACACCCGTTTTGGCCATACAAAGACGATTTCGTTACGGTCTTCGATAACTTCTGACCATCTGTTCTAGTCTTTCCGCTTCGTGTACATGTATACACAAGTACAAATATATACTGCTGCGCAGGCAAAACGACATATTATATCGATCGTGTACAACATAATAGCGCACCAAACACCGACTTATAAAGGCGTAAATATATTAATAATGAGTCGTGTTTGACGCGTTAAGAAACACGGTGACTGCAGCGTAATCAGTGTATCAAAACACATGGATTCGAAAAGAATATAGAAATTTATGTGGGAGTGCTTAGGGAGGTTTTTTTTTTTTTTTTGTTAAATTTGTCTTACAGATGTGTCGGAAGTGGCGTTTTATAAACATAACTGTGTTCTGTATAATATTTAAAATATAAACGTGTTTACAACCGATACAACGCGTATTATGTTATATAATAAACGCACTACATAACGTTCGTACGTGTAGAGTCGAAAAAAATTGTGTTATCGTACAAGCGTCATATGTGTGTTACTATGGTGTTGTCTGCGGGCACGTGGCAAGGATTTTATTTTGGAAGGAAGTAGGGTACAAAATAAAAAAGAAATATTTATTTCTTCTCACCCCTGAAATTAGAAACTTTTAAACAGTTATAAAAGAATTTTTAATACGATTTTCAAAGATATTTTTGAAAAAAAAAAACGTTTATTTTTAATTACTCGAATCTGACTTAAGTTTAATATAATTTTTCTGTTCGTTCTCGCCAATATATCTAACGCTTTGTACAGATAAATACTTTCCTAGTGAACTGACACAAGTCCGGTTAAAACGTTCATTTCCAGTTTTATTTCGGAACAATTATTATGTCTTTGCGTTCAACTTCAGTTGTTGTACGACCAACCGCGGTGTAGAGTTGACAAAATTTCCAGTAAAAAATTTTGAGAAATTTTTCTGCCCAAATATCCGTAATTTCCGTTTCTTTTCTATATTTACTCATTTTTCACACCGCAACAAATATTCGATCACAGCCACTTTTCCGGATACATGATCTACCGTAAAATAAACAAAACGTTTTCATCTTATAGAGCGAATAGGATTTCAATAGACGGATAAAACACTATTATAAACGGTTTACCAGATTTAAAATGAGATCATTAATTATCGTCGATGGTACACAGGTGCTCTATGGTGTTTTTCTGACGATGGATACAATCATAATTAGGGTCATTGAATGATGCGAGGACGTAAAATGTCTGAATCGAAATATAGGTTTTTTTTTCAAATTTACTATGGACACTTGAAAAACAGATGAAAACGATTCAATACAGTTGAATGTGACATTTTTTCGCCCGTTATCGAAATCAACAGTAATGTTAAAAATGTTGTGGATAGGATGTTCTGGAGGGGGAGCTTAAAAGAATTCTGGAAGGACTTCCGGTCCCCTCAATACCCGCGCCTATGACTATAGAGGATACTGAACGCGTTATTGTTTCTCGAAAATCTTGACGGTTTAAAAAGCTCAACGAAAACACGGCGCGTGTATTGTTGTTGAGCGTGAAATTGATCGAAATCGAAAGATTTTTAAGGACGTACACGCGTAGTAATGTACACTGATATACATGATTTTGACGGCATACAAATTCGGAAATAATCGGAGGAACGGACGTTATATATTATAATCGAGCAAAAAGTCCAGTGTTTTTTTGTTTCGTATATTTTCTGCTGCGACGACAGCTGTACTCGTTATTTTACTTTTTTTATTTATTTTGTTTTGCCGTTTGTCCTTTTATGGGATTTCGAAAACGTGTATACAGAAAATTTTGTCTATAAGTACCGCGGCGCTGAACGGCTGATGCTGCTACAGCCAGAGACCATATAGAGAGCGAGTTGCGTGTCACGTGCAATCCGTACATGTAATATATTTCTGTGGTCGTTGTCGAAATGTGTTTTTTTTCCTCCTCTTCTCGTGTGCCTGCAGTACACATATTATACGCTGTTACGGGTTAAAAATATGTAAATAGAAAAACACGTGTCTCCTCGTTATTTGGACTCGATGAATTTCTGTCGGTTCTGCGACGGGTACACGCTGACTGCAAGCAGACGCGCACTTAATACGCCGACTGTGCAGTATAAATATATCCGGAAGTCGGATTCCATCTGACGCTCAGACGGTTCGTGGCCGGAATTTTTAATTTTTTTTTTTTTATAATTTTAAATTCTCACCGAATCGATCTATGTTGACTTTTCAAAAACGTTATATTTTTCTGTGTACGCGCAACTATATACTTTTCGACTAGTATATTATATATAAAAAGAAAATGCTCCGATCATTACATATACAATTAATAAGTATAGCAAATTTTTTCTGTGGCGGTACATTATTATACATAAAGAGGTGGATGATTTTTCTCGATTTTCAAAAAAATTATTTTGAAACGGCAAAACGCGATTTTTATCGAAAACTCTTACCGAAATAACGTCTACCGATTTTGTGATATTCGTGGCAATTATTAGACGATTAAGTCATATAAATATGGGCTATTTCTTTGTGGATTTTTTAATAGCTGAAAATCGTAAAAAACTTAGGTCCTACTGTCTACTAAAAAAAAAAATTTGAAAAATTTTTAGCTACGATTTTTTTTTTATGTTTTTTAATACCTTTTAAAATTTTTCGACAGAGTAATTAATTCGATGGAAAATGACGATGAAAATGTTAACGCACACATTCGTTATTTTTCCGCAGTTTACAACTGTACCTTTCGACTATGTAGCAAAAGCGCTCCGATATACACCGTTTTCCCATGATGGTCTAATTTAAAGAGGTGGATTTTTTGATTTTCTCTAATAGTTTTTAAACGCGGTCAAAAAAAAAACCGCAATTTTGTCAAAATTCATATCATTGCATACATTGTAATCATACACCGCGAAGCTCAGCTCAGAATCATTTTAATCGAACGAATTATCGTCGCTTTGAAATGTATATAACAAAAGTCTATATAAAATCTCAAGCAACAACTCGTATACCTTATTTCGTTTTCTATTTTTCGTGTATATAGAAAAATCGTCTGTCTTCTGTTGAAAAAAAGAGAGAAGTTGTGGGGGGGGGGGAAGAAACGTTGGTAGGTATATCGCGACTTTTAATCGCGTTTTACAACAGTTCAACAAACTGCATCAGCAGCAACAGCGCGTATACGTAACCGATAATATTGTATCGTTATTTCTCCACCACCATACCGGCACCATAAAAAAAAAGCGCGTAGAACAATATATATACGTATTACACAGCTCGATTTTACTACACTTGAAGCGAGTGTTTTCTCGCTTTTTCTATGTCGTAATATACAGATTATCTAACAGCAAACAGAACTTAAAACCGTATAATATAATAGACGTGGAAAACGCGTTATATATATACGACGTTTAGTATAACACCACGTGCAACTCGACATTTAATCATTTGTGTATACGACCAAAAATTGTACAAATATATGACGACGTCGTACCGTTGCAGACTGCAGCGCGCGAGCCGAAATGCGAGCGATTAAAAAGGAATTTCGAATCTTATATATACAAATTATCGTTGTTGTGCGATTACGAATTGATTTTCTACAAATTCATTTTCACCCCTCGTGTATTTTAGCCGGTTTTTTTCTTCCTTTTTTTTTTAAACATAACGACCGCCGTCACAATCATTAGCAGCTGCGTCTTCTGGATGACCACAAATTGAAGGTTTCTCATGCGTATATATAGCTGCTGTGTTCAACGCTGTACCGCTCGTACGCAATGGATACGAATTTTACAAAAGCTCGGGAGGGGGGGGAATCGTTGAACGATAACGTTTTAAGACCTGTGTAATCTGTCTGAAGTTATTCGTAATACGAATGTAGGGAGGGCAGAGCATATTTTAACGTATAAAGTAGGTGGCATTAGTATAGTGGCACTAACCTATAGTGGTAACCTGCGCCACGCAGTAAAAATTCCTTAAAATACGCTCTGGGGAAGGAGGATATTTTCGAATGAAGTGTATACCGAAAAAAAGCGAGCGAGTAAAGATGTATATATATATAGGTACGTATAGTGATCAAGGACTAGTGCGGTCAGTTAATTCGCGCTATAAAAAAAAAAAAAAAACGAATGGATTTTCGTAAAAATTACGATAATAATCGTGATGGACGGTTAAAATTTTATACCGTTCGTGATTTTGACGTTCAAACTCGTTGAAGGTTTTGAAGGGCGAAATAATTATCAACTGCTACAACGTGTTAGACCTGTCGTTTTTTTTTTTTTGCCCATTTCTCTCGACAGACTGTAGTATACTACAGTATATAAAAATATAAGCTTCTCAAGACGATTTGGTCTTAGAAACCGCATAATATTATAATACGGTATTCTTAGACGCGTGCGAGTGAAAATATTAAAAATCTCCTGGACAAACTACGCATTACCGGGTTAAAAAATATTATTTTCCTAGTAGTAATCTGAAATGCGGAAAATTCTCCTTTTCTATAAAAAAAAAACAAAAATCTTTAGCGCCGGGAACGATTATAGTGTGTAACAATAATTAACACGAAACTCGTTTTACGGATCTATTTGGTGACGAAAAGACACGTTTCGTTTAATAACGCGCGGTATAATTAACCGAGCGTATCAATTTAACGTCGCGGCCATATATTTCACGTCGTTTTGTCATTATTCCAAGTAACATCGTTATAACGTATAATATATTGCATGCAAATAACAACTATACGTCCATTATACTATAGTAATATAATATAATATACGTTTATATATACACCTCGAGGAAAATACACTTGAGTGTGTAAATATAAATTACGTTGTACCGGTAATCTTGCGCAACGAATATGGTAATAAATACCGTATAGGCGGTGGTACACAAACGTAAAGTGTTTATTTCATACCGAGTAAAAAATATTATTTTCTCGCGACAATAAATGGAGAAAGCACGAGTGTGGTTGAAACGACAGAAAAAAAAACGTATTTAAACACTGCTCGGTTTTTAAAATATAATATTATATAAAACGAACTTTTCGAAACGGTATACCTACACAGAGAATTAATAAAATTGTAAAAACAAAACAATGTATAAAAAATTCTATTAGTTAATATATATATATAAAATTATAGATAGATAGGTATACAGATATAGTAACAGTATACGTCAGTGTATAACAAATAAGTATTACACGTAAGTCGTAAGAACTCGTACAAAAACGAAGTGTAAATGTTTACTCATTTAAATATTGGATATATAACGATAAAACATTGGAATTGGGCTTATTTCCATTGCGAGCATATATATAGAATAGATAGGCGTGTTATAGGTCTATCTTAACATTGTTTTTGTTTAACATACAAATATATATATATATATTATATTAGACGACACTACTATTTGTTATTATAGATTTTTTTTTTTTTTGTTTGAATAAAAAATTGTATTTTTTAAATTCTATTTAATGTCGTATACCTGTGCGTGAGTATATTCGATATTTCATACAAATTATACACGCATATAGACGCTTAGATCAATATTCGCATTTTATACGAATAACCGATTCATTCGTTGCACAACATAATATAAAAAATTTATGGAGAGAAAAAGGTACGATATAAATACAGTCGACGTAGTCGTTCATCAATATATTAAGCACCACGTATAATATATTAATAAGTATTATTTAAATTAATATATATGTATATATATATATATATGTATGTTTTTATTATTCTAAACAAACACAAATAAATAATTGTATTCTTTATAAACTTTATGTAAATATATATATATATATATTAAATTTACAATATTTTTACAAAATCGATAATTTATAAAATTTTATTATTTACTTTCAGAATAATATACATTTTTTTTTCAAAATGTTTAACGGTATTTATACGTGATGTGAAACCTGATATAGTATATATATAGGTATAATTGTGAGCATATTATATAGTATATATATATATATTCATGTATTGCAGCGATTTTATTCAGATATTTATAGCCACTCGAAAATTGCTGTGGCTTCAGGCCAGCGCTCTTTTAATTATTCAAAATTCAAATGTAATTTTTTTTTTTTTTTACACGAAATATGTGGTAAAAACGATGAATGATTAATGTTCCTGCTACTACATCATTATTCCTTATAAACCATACAAACGATATACTGTATTGCTAGACATTTTTTTTATATATTATCAACGAAAACATTAAATGTACGTATATTGCAATACACAAATGTATTAAAATCATATAGTATTTTATTATTATTATTATATATAATATATAGATTTCGATGATTTTTTTTTTTTGACAGATTTTATATATACACAAATAATTTTGTATGTATATTATTTAATGTATGTTTATAATATATACACACGAACCTACGAAATAATCGTTTTTTCGATTTAGTATATTATATTATAATATGTGTTATTATCGTAAAATCAGTGTTTGATTTGGAGAGAAAAAAAAAACTTTGAGTAATATATTTGAATGTCTTACAAACTCGTCGAGAGCTTCGCGACCAGCTCCGTCTCCAAAAGCACTACCACGATATTCATGTAAATAATATTTCATAACGCGCATACAATAACAGTTACAATACCATAAATAATATATATTTTTTTTATTATTATTCAGAACACTTCTATATGTCGACATGTCGTAGGCACCTATATATACGTTTATATAATATTATACGAACGATCGCGCGCAGTTTCTTTTTGTCGACGTTGTTTACGCACGCATTATTATCTTCGCGTTTCCTCTATGCAATATATTATTATCCTTTACATATCGTCCTGGCACGAAAATAAAACTCAAATATACATACTCAGGAGAAATATGCATAATTTTCGCAATAAAGCGTATACTAATATATAATATTAATTTAAAAATATCGTTTTTTTTTTTTATAATTTTCACACGTACCGCGGTTACAAAATCTCTATAAAATCAGTGGCGTGCACATTACAGTTTACAATCCCCTGCTCCTACAGAAATATTTCAAAAATACTGCACGAAACCGATAAGAATTTATATATATATATATATCAGTGGCATGGCCAGGAGGGGGGGGGCTGATGGGGCTGCAGCCCCCGAAATAAATAAATAATCAGGTTTTTAGTGGGTACCGTCTATACATATTAACAATTAACATATAAATAAATTAATTATCAGCCTCAGCCCCAAATAAAAATCCTGGCTACACCACTGATATATATATATATATATAATGGGCGGTGTAATATAGTCCGCTCGCAGATAAAGCGCCGCTGTACGAGGACCATATTTTCGGGTATAATAACCCGAAAATTCTGTGTCCGCCTGCACTGCACTGTGTGTATATTTTATACGGTTTTTTATTATTATTATTATATACCGCGGACGAAGGTCGAATTCGCGCGCATAACACCGACGGCGGCGGCGGCGGCAGTGGCAGTGGCTGTGGCGTACACTACAAGTATATACATATTATATATATACGCTGCAAGTAAAAGTGACTCGAGGGGCAACACACACACACACACACAACTATTAAATCGGATCATAATAATCTAATAAAAAAAATAAAAAAATACAAGAGAACCTCTCACACACACACACACACACACGGTATATTCGTGGTTCGGTAT
Organism: Slavum lentiscoides; assembly: GCA_032441835.1. Taxonomy (NCBI): domain Eukaryota; kingdom Metazoa; phylum Arthropoda; class Insecta; order Hemiptera; family Aphididae; genus Slavum; species Slavum lentiscoides. The sequence goes on from CM063708.1 coordinate 15,926,402, forward strand.
TATTATTATTATATACCAGTCGGTGTTCCCACGCCAACTAGCCCGTTCTCGGCGGGGTCCGGTCTCCGCTTTGAGAAGCGCGCGGGTCCGTATATATATATAAGGAGGAGGAGGAGGAGGAGGAGGAGGGGGTAATAGAAATCCTCTGTGGTATTTTTCGGTGGCCGCCGTCGAGGCAGGTGTCAGGTGTGCGCGTCCGCGTCGTCGTCGTCATCGTTGCCGCCGCCTTTTTTTTTTTTTCCACAGTCGTTGTGCGTGCGCGCGCGCCGCTCTTTGAAATCCATTCAATCTCGGCCGCCGCCGCCGCCGCCGCCGCTACAGCAGACGCCGCGCGACGGGCGTGGTTTCCTCCGACCGTATCCCCACCCGGGCGGAACGACGGCGGCGGCCGTCCTCTCTATAAATACCACCCGACCCGTAGCGGCCGACAACAGTAGTAGTACGTCCGTCGTTTCGTTTGGCTCGTACACCGTTGACGCAACGCATTTTTTTCGTTCTTTCCGTCGTTGTCGTCGCAGTCGTGACCCAGACAGTGCGCGCGCGCTCGCAGTCACTACTTAGAAGTAGTAGAAAAAAAACAAACTCTTATCGACGAATACGTTCCGGTTTTCACGCGTTCGTCGTCGGCTGTATTTTCGTTTTATTTCCGTTCGTAAATTTCTGTCCGCCGAGAAATCATGAAATCCGTACCGTTGTGTCGCAACAACAACAACAACGGCAGCGGTTCGACCGGCGGCGCCGCGGTGTCCGGCGGCCGTGTGCACCGCAAACGCGGCGACCTGGAAGACGAGAAAATCCAAAAGTATTTGTCCAAACTCAAGGACCTGGTGCCGCTTATACCCAAGGACAAGCGGATATCCCGGCTGGAGGTGATCCATCACGTGATCGATTACATATGCGACCTGGAGGACATGTTGGAAAACCACAGGTCCGTGAACGCGGACGCGGTACACTCGGCCGCCGCGGCCGTCATGCTGTCGTCCACGGTGCAGGCCGCGGTCCGGCAACCGCTCGGTGTGATATCGACGCCCAACGCGCTGGCCGCCGCCGCCGCGGCCGCGGTCGCCGTGCAAACGGTCCCGCAACAGTCCTCCGCAGCAGCAGCAGCACCCGTGGTGAGTTTCTTCGGTTTATTATATAATATTATTTGTAATTTTCCAACATATTTCCCCCCCCCCTCCGATACACTCGATTTCGGGCGATTATTATATTGTTAATGAGTTAACAAATATAATATTGTTAACAAATATAATAAATAATAAATCGGCCGCCCCCGCCCCGGCAGACTTTCTCTTGAAATTTCTCCGCAGCGAGTCCTGCGTTCGTTTTGCCCTTTCCGTTTCGGCTCGATTCGACCCGGTTTGGTGGAGACGCGTAACACACGCGAGCGCGCGATAAACGTTTTCATTCGGTCGGCCGGTGAACTACGCGCGTTTTATAATATGATTTACTGTTTATATAAAATTTTAATTTTTTTTTTTTTTTTTTGTTTTGGTTGTGTTTTCAGACAATTTCCCCTACTTCTCGTACATCGCAAGACAAGCTATCGAATTCGTCGGACACGAGAGCCGTTAGCTGTTAGAGAAAAAAAAAATACAAACACAAATTAACCGGGGGAAAAAAAATAAACGTCATCCGTCACGGGGTCCATCACACATTCCAATATCGGATTCGCGCGATTCTCGGATAGTCTTATTATGTATAAAACTCGCTTCATTTTTTTTTTTTTTTCTGAAAAAAAAATCATGTCTTAAACGTAAAAAGCGCGTTTTATTTTATACGTGTACTGTACAGTTTTGGGTTTAAGTCCTAATCGTTATTATATATATTTTTTTTTTTTTTTATGTTATGACTGTGATCCTATCAACGTAGCCCGTAGGTTTTAGTGTTTATATAACTCATAATAGTAGTTTAACTGTAGTTTAATGCGAGAAAAAAATAATAATCGTAAAAAGAAAAAAAAAATCTATGGACATGTGTTTTTTTTTTTTTTGTGCAAGCCAGAAATAAGCCGTAAGACATAATAATATTTTATCGACGTCCGTGTAATACGTATATTATATAATATATGGGAGAAACGTAGAAATATAATGTAGTGGACCGCCGCTTGTAATACAATATGTATTATTATTTATTATTATTATTATAAATATACGACTGTAAAAATAGTATATTTCATTATATATTTATTTATCATATTATTATTATGTATATTTTTTTTTTTTTTGTCATATCGAATACGTTTTATTTTTCTCTTTTTTTGTTTTCTTTTATTAAATGATTTATATTGTTTGGGTATATATATATATAATATATATTATAATATCACATGAGTTGTTTAGCTTTTCATTTCGTTCGTATTTATATATGTATATATATATTATAATAATATCCACTTCATCTATATATTTTATATATAGAAAAACGCAACAAGACTCGGATTTGTTTATTATAATATGTGTATATTATTTCTCTGTCGTTTTCACTCTCCTCTGCACGTATTTTCACCCGCGCACAAAAACGCGCTTAATAATATATTATATTATTGTACGTATGGCGAAGCATATGTGTATATGTTCAGGTGTGCAGTTTTTATATACGACGAGCCTATATAACAGACGAAACGTCGACCAAACAACACAGCAGCAGCAGCAACTGCTATATAACCGCCAACAACATATCGTTTAATGTGTTTGTGTGGTGCGCGCCATCGAAAATAACACTAATAATTATTATACCTACGTAAAATATGCTTTTCGAAAAACGATTCTAGCTGGCAAAGGTCCGTTACTGTATTTAAGTATATAGTATATGTATCTGTATGTTGCATAGCGTTAACATTATACGTTTTTCAAGGTATCCGATCAGTGGCGTACTTACGGTGGAGGGGGTTTCGGATTAAATCCCCCCCTCCCAGGACCAAAGGAAAAAGAAATCACGTGTTCTTTCCCTCCCCCAAAAAAATTCAATCGCAAAGAGTGTTCCGGCGTGCATTTTTCGATTCTCTTAATACATTTTTTTTTTTAAGAGTCAAGAAAAAAAAACCTACCGAAAAATGACGTAAAAACGCAATTTCGTCAAAATCGATTGTCGTTTTTTTCTTCGTATAATTTTAGAACTAATGGTCATCTGAAATTTTCACTAAATTCGTAACTGTGGACCGTATGAACGAGACAATTTTTTCAGAAATTTTAATTTTGCGCCTGTTATAAACGTTTCACCGTGTGCGACCGTCGTCGCCTTCCACCAGACAAGTTTTGTACGTCTTTTTATCGAGAGAACGACGACGAGGGCGAAACGAAACCGTGTGCGACTCGGAGAGAACACGAAAATTCAGCAGTTACAATGTTTAATATTCTTGAGAAGTCAGGAGATGGTACAAAAGAAAAGAAATTGTATTTTTAAAATGCTATTAACTCTTTAAAAATTAAAAGATATTAAAAGCAAAAAAAATAAAATGGCCGTGTTATCGAAGCAATTATTATTTCGATGAAAATTAATAGTTCGTCCACTCTTCGAAGGTACGTCGCATGCTGTCTACTCGTAAATATTCAAGTATTACTTAAATACTTAAAACGCAAATTGTACGACTCCGGAGTTTGTCGTGCAGTCTTCTAGGCGTCGAGACATGAGTTTCATTAATAATCGGCCGAAGAAGAAAAGATTTCTCTTTGCTGGATGCTGGATCGTATTAATTTGTACACCATCTCCAGCCGAGTGTTACAATGTGATGTCTTCCAGTAAGTTACTCATCGTGCGGAATAAGGTCATATGGAGTCCATTGAATTCCGCGCAACGTTTCTCTCTGCCACGTCCCTATTATTGCTGTAGGGGATAAGAAGTCGTACGAGGTAAAAGAATTGGCAAAATACGCACACACAAAAAAAAAAAAAAATCGAAAATATGCATAAAAAACACTAAATACAAAGAAAAAAACAATGGAATTTTATTTTTATTAATATTTTTTAAATAATTAGAAAAAATTACGTTTTGATATAGACTGATAGATAATTAATACATAAAAAAAAAAAACGTTTGATGACAAAAAATAATAGATCTGAAATACGAACTATAATTTTTTTTTTGTCTATCTATTAATTGTCTCGTTTAAATGAACACAAATTTACTTAAAAAAAAAAAAAAAATTGTAAATTTGTTTTTATTAAAAATTTTGATTCCCCCAATGACATTACCCTAATTACGCCGCCACTGTCCCCTTCGCCGAATTTCATCTCGAATGGTATATATAGTTTGTTCTCGAAAGAGGCGTAAGCGTACTTTGCAAGACACGTACAGTTATTGTCAGGGGTTCGTAAAGCTTTCTATAATAAAAAAATAAAGATTTGGTCGCAAATCATACCTCTCTAACGCTATATCGCGTGGTGTGTCTATATATATATATATATGTGTGTGTGTATCACTGTATCATATACGAGTTTATTATAATATGCTCGCGTGTGTTCGGCGGAAAGCCAATTCGTTTTATTTTTCTAAGTATATATTACACATGAATAACATCCGCGTACCAGCAAGCCGTTCGCGTATAAGCACGAGTATAATAATATTTATATTATCGTCGCGTGTGAATATAGCGGACTGGCGATGGGCTGAAAAGAGAGGATCGTTTCAACAAAAAAAAAAAATTTACATCCTAACCTTCACAGACTAGAACCGCACGGGAAATCGAACAATTCGTGTATTTGAATTCGGTAATATAATCGACTACTTTTTTTTTTTTTACAATTTTTCGATATAACGTATATAAATACTCTGGAAAATCGAAAGAACATAACAATAAACGCACCGTTCGTTTTTACCAGGAATGTGAATGAATTTTCGAATATTATTTTTTTTTGTCGAAAACTTTGTTGAAAACGTATTTATTGCCGCCTTATATTATACCAGTCGTCAGATTCTATACTTTCCAAAACGGATACGGATATAACGCGCGTGTGCATATCAAATAAAATACGACAGAAAGACAAAAAAAATTAAACGCCCTTGATGACCCGGAAATATTTCTTGATTTTTTTTATTGCTGCTAAAATTGCGTACGCGTATTTTGTAATTACTTGTACGAGTAAAATATAAAACATTTTTTGATGAAATTCACTTACAAATAATTGTATACAATTATTAAAAACATTATGTTGTATATTTAAAATTTCTCGGTCGTGATCTGTATTAAAAATAGTATTACGATAGATACACGTTTCGCGAAATTTTAGGATTAGGATTGAGTTTTTTACAATTTCATTTCGGATTCGCGCGTTCTTCTTTACGTTTCGTTTTAAAATTTCTATTCGTTTTACTAATACACAATTTACGTTTAAATTTTTTTTAATTACAGGACAATTTGTTAAAATCATTATTCGGAAATTATTTTACAATATTTATTTGTTTAATTAAATTATTAATAGCGATGAACGTGACTTTATAATATTGTTTACATTATTATTAAACATTTTTCTGATAACACAATTTGATATTTCATACCACGTACAATAATTAATTACATTATTTATTTGTTTAGGTTTTTTTATTTTTTTTACAAATATTTTAACTCATATATTTCTTTACTTTTCGTATTACTCATTTGGCTCGATTGTATAAATGTATAATACAATATGTACACATTTATTATATGCCCTATACCAGAATTTTTAACGAAGCGATTTTGCAGTTGAATTTTCTTCCGGTCGTAAAACCGTTGATTATTGTTCTTTTATCTTTACACGTGGAAGTGTAAATGATGTCCACAAACCTATTGGTGAAGACATTTACGAAAAGGAATATTATCGGTTTTTTTCACTGCACAGCTGTTAATGTAAATAATATGTCCTAAAATGTATTTCCGTGCAGACTCTGGTCATGACTTCCACGCAGGTTATATTGCGTAAACAACAATTATCAGTGTAGAGGTCAGTCGGTCTTATAATAGAGACAAACCGCATTTTCGGAAGGAGCTGCCGAAATTCGTCCTTAAAATCCGTATTAAACCGTACCAAATTCGGCTACGGTCGGTAGTATATGCGGCCGAGTACAAAAAACATTCCCAGTGTAAAACGGGACAAAACTCATGGATGACAAGTGACAACCTGCCTGGAATAGAAGCACGAGGTTGAAAAAGAAGAAACTCAATTTTAGCGGCGGCATATCTTTTATAATATATAGTCGGTGGAATTTCTCCCGTCTTGTTTGTCCTTCGTAAGCATTATTAACAAGTTATAACTGCATGTACACGTACCATGTATGGTGTAGGTACAGTGTATGAGCGCAGTAGTTTTGCAACTAAATTCGTACAAATTATCGCTGCAGTGTTTGCAGTTCACAACGCGTATAGAACGATTTAAAAAAAGAGAAAAAAACACTCGGTAAAAAAGAAAACTGAACATTGAAAAACTACTTTTTGTTTTTTACACCGAAATATTACGGGGAGGTCACCGAAAAATATCTCTAAATTATCAAACAAAGTTTTGTCAGTTAACCTGATAACATGTCCTATAGATAGGAACGGCTTAAAAATTTGCTTGCACCGCAGTGTTTCATACGTTAAAATCGACGAGTTATTATTGGATTGAACAAAAACGGACCACCGAGATTTTCGTTTATACACACTCATTTTAAACGATCTCCAAGACTTTTGAGTAATAAATCACGTATGTTAAAAACCGTACATGAGCTTGTTTACGGATCTGGCCAATGATCAGACCCGCGAAATCAGCTCCCTCTAATTTTATGGAAGTAAATAGTAAAAATAATTTTTTTTTTTATCATATATCGTATTGTTTTCTCGTATATTTCTTTGTCTGACGGTTTGTTGTACTCTGTATACAGGTTTTCGTCTACAACCGCAAGTGTTCGCTGCGTATTTACGTTTTAAATTTATGACTCGCGAGTTCAGTATAAGTAATAGTTATAAAATTAAAATATAATTTTCCACTTGTGATTTCGATAGAGTCCGCTTAAAATCAGCGTTCGTTTTTTTTTTTAGAACAATTAAATTTTCAGTTTTCTCCTGTATATCCGTATATAAACCGAAGAAAAAAAAACCGACATAAAAACATTGCACGAATATTTCACAAGAACAATAGGATAATGATAGCATATGGTAAATTAAACGGTTAAAATATCTAAAAAAACGCTGAAATATCTGGTTTTTTGCGGAAAATTCTACACCACTCCTAATATCATTCTGTAGTATATATATATATCGTTTCTGCAATAACAGAACGTTATCGTTTTCGTACCGTAGATATTTTTGAATTTTCTTAGATGGTTACGCAGGATTTTTTTTTTTTAGCCGTTGCACAAACTAAAAATCAGATTCGATCGGTTTCTGCCCCGAGCGCGGCGAAACGTTCGACACCACCACGATTATTGGTATAAAGATAGCGGGCAAATTATTATTAAATATTTTTTTTTTATATAATGACTACATATTTATTATACCAGCAGCTACACACATTATTATATTGTTTTTTTTTCGACAGCGGTCCGCGGCGGCGTTAGGTTCGCGCGTGAGAACGCGAAATCGTACAGGAAAGAAAAAAATAAAAAAACGGTAAGGGGGAAAAAAAAATCTCGTTGTAAAAAGCGTGTGGCGGTGCAAGTATTGTACACAACGAGCGCGTTTATCTCGCACGACTATCAGAGGCCGACGGTGTTTTTCTGTGTGAATCGGCCCGTCTCGGCGCGGAACCGGACACGGATCCAACGGGGTTTCGGTCTACTACGTAATATATTATTATAATAAAATAACATTATACCGAGCAGTTATGCCCGCGACTTTCTTTGAAAAGAGAAGAAAACAAAAGGAGTAAAATCTGTGCAGTTTTCACAAAATAGTCGTCCTCCGGTTTTTCTGAAATAAACAGGCGGCTATAAATGGCTTTTAATTCGGGCGAAATTTGTATGCGGACTGCGCGCTATTATTATTTTTAATCGTGTATCGAAATATATTATGTTGTAATGAAAACGTAAAGTTCAGAGTAAAACCATAATATTAATATTATTAAAAAAAAAAAACGGTTTCTTTCGCATTTTTAGAGACTTAGGACTCGCAGTTCGTTTTAACTCCGAACGATTAAAAACGTTTCACACAATTTATATATTATGTATAAGTGTTAATTTTTTCTATATAATCTATAACAGTGTATTTAGTGCGTGTATTTTAGTAGACGCTGTCGATTTTTTTCTGTAAAGACTGTATTTTTGTTTACTTTTTTTTTTTTTTTTGACATGGATATGTTTTACGGCTGGGCATCATTTCGGAAATTTGTCCGACACCGAAAATGTATTACTATGATGACGTCATAAACGACGACCGTTGCTGTTATTTTGATATTCTTGTGTCGACTAAATTCAGTAGCCACAAGACACATCATCCGTGTACCGATGTATATCTGCATGCAGTGTAGATCTTCTTCTTCTTCTTCTTCTTGGCATCACAGCTCTTCATGAGTTTTTGACGCCAACGACACCTCCTTATACACTCTTCTCGATTGTGCACTTTTTCTTCCCAATTTGTTATCTCTGATTTCTCCGAGTTTGATTTTTTTTTTTTATTCTAAAATTTATTCGTCAGTTTTTTTTATCGGTTAGGTATTTCACTGCCAATTTTTTCGCTAATATATTCGATTATTGTTAACTTTCCCGCGTGGATTTCGGTGGACACGTAATAAATTGATATTATATATACGGATTTACAACTGCTATATTTTTCTCTATAAGTGATTTACGCAAAACTCGGATACGTTTTCGGTCATTCGCCCAAATAAAACGCTGTCAATGTACATTAAATACATACGGGGTTCCGCTGGAAAAATAATTTTCTAAATAATTAGACTAAAAAGCCATTTTCGCGAAGTACATTGTATAAGCGCACTATTGCTTAAATTATTACAGTAAATACAAGTTAGTATTCGCCGTCGATTTCAACGGTTTTTCGATTCTCTTAACGTTAAAAAAATTCTCACAAAAGTGTTCTCTACACTCTCGTGGAAATCGCGGATTAAAGCCGTTTCGAAAATCAGCCACAGAACGCTTCAACATTTTTTTTTTGTTGTTGTATTTGATTCCTGCAAGACGATTATACTCCAAACAGCGGTGCAGCTCGAATCCGTGTCAAGTCGGCTTACACGACAAATTTGTGCGTACGAATTCGATGTAGTGGCCTGCAAAGCAGTTTATTCCCTCCACACGAATATAAAAAATAACGCGCGTTATATTACTATACACCGCGATCGCGGTGTTAACAATTTAATTTATTTTAAGTAGAATGTCCGTAGATTTACCGCAATTTTCGCGATAATTATGAGGTTTTACATATAGTGCACTGTATATGGACGGGCTGGAGACCTGTCCGGTCCGGTCCAGTCCTGCAGCGGTAATACACTTTTACTATTATACATTATAATATAATCGCGCGTAAGAATTATTATTATTTCGTATAATATATATACGTGAAAAATTATGATTTTTTTTTTTCCAAAAAAAAAAACCGATCAAAACAGACTAATTAACGTGTGCCCGTTAGCCGTTCCGAAGATTATATTATTGTTGTTGTTTACGAGACCTCCTGCACTGCGGCGTGTTTGGTATAATATGTAAAAATATAAAAAAATAATTTTTTTTTTTTCAAATACGGCCGTTTATATCATAAAACACGTAATTATAATATTATCTCGTAATAATAATAATATGAGCGCGGTAAACACGAACATATTATATTCCGATATCGTATATATAGAATACCGCGTGAACGGCAGTTTTCAAATTGTATCTTATTACACGGTTACGCGTATAATGTTTTGTATTATAATATATACGCTTGTGTACAGTGAATCTCGTGTGTTTATACGACGGTTACTTTTTTTTTTTTTTATAAACATTTTTCAGGACCATACCACTTGTAAAGAATACTCTTGTTTTGTATTCGGAGGAATATATATATACTTATATATCCGGAATGAATGATGTGTTAGAAAAGTGTTCGGAATGTTTAAGAAAGACGCTATATACCTATTCGGAATATTTATTCCAACGATTTGTATTTAAAAAGTATTTCCAATCGTTTTTAGCCTACCGACAGTTATACACTATTCGTTTTCTCAAGCGAGCCGTGTCTGTATATTTTGAATTTTACGTCGTTTATTTTGAAACACAATATACCTAGTATAAAAAAAAAAAGTCGATATACTTAATATGAATCGTGTAAGGCACGGCGAAATTATTGCGGTAAGAGAATATTATTCTCGGGTTAGATTTGAAACATATTTTACTGGATATTGTCAGCGACAATTAACAAAACATTACAAAAAAAAAAAAAAACGTAAAAATTCTTTCCAAAAAATCGATAATTGTGGTCGATGAAAAAAAGTTTTTTTTTGGCGAATACTACAAAATGCAAATACACCGGTAAAAGTATTCCAAATGAAAGTATTCGAATACAAAATAAGAAATTACATACATTTATTCGAATACTTTAAAAGTCTTTATCACGCCGGTTCCGATTGACGAGATGCATATAATATAATAATAATAATAATCGCGCAAATTCAAAATATTGTTGTGTAATTCTGGCGCAGTTGTGTATTCGGAAACGTAGTCAGGTCGCGGCGATATACGCATAGGTGGTGGTGTATACGCGCGCGCGTAACCAAATAACGTTTTCTCAAGGTGTATGTTTTTTTTTTTTTTGTTGTTGCAAAGCTACCTGTGTATTATAAGAAACGACGACGACGGTGACGAGGTGCGCGTATATTATCGCTGCATATTTTTCGGTGTCATTAGGAGGCCTCGTCGAGGTATAATGCGATTGTATAACGGGACAGAAATAAAAAATAAATATACTTTGGCGCGTTTTAAAAGCGACCCGCGGTATTAAAAGAATAAAAATAAATTAATTAAATATTCGTTAAACGGTAAAAACAAGGAATTAACAAAATATAAGAGACGATGAATAACAAAATCGAATAATAAAAATTAAAAAAAAAAAAAAATCTATTAATATTCGCGTAAATAATGAATTTGTATTACTGTATAATGATAGTATAACAACAGAATACGAATAAATTCATAGGAGTCGTTGGTGTCGAATTATTTGTTTATATTCATTAACCGCGGTTTCGAAAACATAAGTCATCGCGGTCAGGCGTATAAAGCGAAAAACACTACAGAATAAAAAATACAAATTAAACACGAAAAATATTATAAACGATCAAAAAAAACATATAGAATATTGAAAAATAGCGAAAAAATTGTGCATACATTGTGAATTAAATCGTTAAAAAAAAAAAAAACGGCTTCGGCGTTTAATTAATACGCGTATACATCGATGTAAAATATAAATTTTTTTTTTTTAAATCTGTGTTTGTATGTTTAAACTATTTTTAATTTTATTACGTTTAATTTCAGTACGAAATTTTTCCAAAACTGTATTTAATATTTTAATATAAAATATTGTACGTTTAAAATGTATAAAGTTATATTTAAAAGTAATAGCACATAATATGTGTAAAACACTGGAACATATTTTATCGCCCCTCCTCTCACCTACGGCTAAGTGCTTCATTTTTTTGTCTTTTTAAAATGGAATCCAAAATAATAGCAAAAAAAAAAACAAGCATCTACAAATTTCATCAAAACTACAGTTTTAAAAACTATACCTGTATGTATAATAATATATATATATTTTTAATTTTCTCGGAAAAAATAGTGTATAAGTTACCGTCGAATCAAATCGTTTTCCGTTTAATTTTAAACACTTTTTTCCGTACCAACCGTAAAACAATATTATAATTATCGAAAAAAAAAAAAAAACAGAAAAAGCTGCTGTAGATACGCTGACTACGGATTTGCTGCTGCACTCGACGTTCGGCATTTGTATAAAACTATACATAAATCACACGCGTGAAGTGTTGAAGTCGTACATAAAAAAAAAAAAATCATTTTAATAATTATATTAAAAATTATTATAAATAACGATTCATATATTATAATATTGACGAAGGAGAATAAAAAAAATTTTTTTCTGCATCAGTGTCCGCCAGACGCGAGCGTAACGAATTTATTTTAGTTTTGTCGGAGAAAACAATATAATTTTGAAAATATATAGCTACACTACCGTGCACGCATATGTATACAAAATAACAGGTCTTTTTTCACACACCGAATTTCTGACGACACTATATTTTCGCTGGGTCGTTCCGAATACTTCTCCGAGTGTCCCCACGTTTTTCATTTTTTTTTTTTTCTGAGGATTGTACTTGAAACGTTACGGTTTAAATACGCGCGAGTCCTGCAGTTAACGAGGAGATACGATATTTCTCTCTAAATTACTCCAACGACTCGGTAGTGGAACTTTTTAAACGATAAGGACGTCACAGTCGTAAGAGAAAATTTGCGGTATTATAATATTCGAGTTTTTCGAAACAAAAATTCGCATAGATACCGTTAATATTCGTGTCATTTTTATTATATGCGCACATATAGAATCGTTTTTGAATAATTTTTTTAGAAAAAAATATACGAATAATTACGTTTTCGTTGAAAATCGCGCGCGCGCGCGAATTCAGCTATAGTATAAACATTACATGCGGAAATCGGTGTTCGCAAGAAGAAAGAAAAAAAAAATTCCTTTTTCAGAATTCACAAAACTCTGAATCGATACGTTTCGATAATAATAATAATAATAATAATCGATCAGCGGTCATGACGAACGGACTCGTTGTCGATTTCACGAAATCCTCAAATCATATTGTCGTTCACCATAACGCGCGTGTATGCAGTATTATACACCAGGTGTCCGTCGTTCCGTATACATTCGCAGAAAAACTGGCGGTACGCTGCACAAGTGTATTATAACGTACTGCGTGTTAAACGCACCATCGTCGCCGTATACGTTTTACGGCGTATTGAATTCGCGGTGTGGAAATAACACCGAATTATATTATATGTTCGCGCCGCTTAGCTGAATTATTCGACGGCGCCAGCGCGGTTTCGAACGAATTATATAAACTTATTTGGGCAAAAAAAGAAAACGGTACCAATATTAATTGTCAATGCCTCGCCGAAAAACCGTATATCAAAACACATCCCGCCCACTCCTGAGACAAAAAATGAAAAAAAAAAAGAGTGGACGACGTACAAAGGACGACACTCGGTGAAGTATATTCGGAACACAACAAAAAAAAATGGTAAAATTATTGTAACGCCTCGCCGAAAAACCGCGTAACATTTAAATGAAATTGTCTTACTGTCCTCGGGCAAAAAAAAAAAAAAATATGAAAAAAACGGGCGACGTGAGGCGGACTCCGTGAAAAAAAAATCGTAAAAAATTTCCAATATATAGCGTCGTCAGAAACTTGGTACGTTAAAAAAAAAAAATTTTTATTCTCAGACCTTTAGAGTCATACAGCGAGGCTGTATTCTTTACGTAAGGATTAGACGCGTTAAAAAAAAATGTTTATCTGATACGAAACGATTGCGCACCAAAAAAAAACGATCGGATATTCGGTTATTAAAAACGTCGATCGTAAAAAAAATAAACTCCCTCAGCCCATTTATGACGCGTTTCTATATTATATAGAATTTGTTCGAAATATATAATATATATAGGTACGCGTCGTGTCTTTTGCAGCGTACAGGTATATAGACTGCAATTACGATAAATTTGTATTAATTAAAATATATTATTAAAACAAATAATGATTTATATCGCATAATTTTTAACGCGAGACAATTTTTTTATTCGAACGAATTATTACACTCGGTATTTTCAGAAATATATAATTATTGTTTATTTGCCTCGAGCATATAGAAGAAAAAAATTTCAAAAAAAAACATTTACTCGAAGTGTTGTGACCTAGGCAAAATGCGCGTTCCGTATACCGAAATATGACCTTATACGATAAATCGTATAAAAAAAAAATGTTCCCCTCTCCTCCGACATTAATTGAAAACGTCGTATAAACAAATTTTTTGCTAACCAGCTATAAAGCGACTACGATGAATCGCAAAAAAAAAAAAATGCAAATACTTACAAATCCGAACACAATAAATATTAATAATATAATACGTCGAATATATATTAACCTGTTCGCGCGAAGCGAATTTTTTTTTTTTTTTTTTCCTCGTGACCGCGTCGCGTGTATAATTTTTTTATTTTAGATTTTAAAAAAAAAACCTAGTCAGTCCCGAGCGTTGTACGACGACGCAGTTGTAAAATAAAACACATTATTACAACGAGTGTATTCGACCAAATTTCGCGGTAATATTATATTACGTGCGTATACAACGTTCTCGAATGACCCGAATAGAAGAAGGGGACAAAAAAAAAAATTAAACAAATAAATGTTGTTTTTAAAAATCAATACATATTTAAAATATACGTCGACTCCTCAGAAGTGTATTTATAAAAAAAACGCGCAAAAATGTAATAAAAAAAGAAAATGTTTTATATAATATAGTGACCGGTTTACTTCTTTCTTTTAACCCGACACGACCACGGCAGCGAGCGTCGTATATAATGTATTGTGACACACGCGCGTTACACGCACGAAAATCTAAAAAATTGTCCTGATCCTCGTCGATTGTACTGTATGCCACCTATACTGCAGAGGCGTAGTAGATTGTGAACGGGTCGATAGTGTTTCCAAAAGGATCCAATTGCTTATATTGCTGCAGCGGTAGAAAGTATACTGCAGTATAGTATGTCTTGGAATAAGAATTTAAAAAAAATGGGCATCACCGAAAAGCGCTGATTACGTAAGAGTTGTATTTTTTCAATCTCCTTCTTCGACTTTCTATATCCGTTTCGCGGTCAGGTTGGATATCGTAATATTAGCAATGTCGATCCTGTCGATTATGACGCCCGAAATAAATCATTCGATTATTATTATTTAACCAGTCGCTGAGATTCTTCAAACTAGTGTATATTCGTCTTGTCCCCACGTTTTTTCTTCGATCTTTCCTATTGCGTACAATATTAACCGTAGTGTTCTCTATCGTTCACTGTTCCTCGTGATACGTCCCGTGTTTTATATATCTTCCGAGCTTAACAAGTCTTCCCTGCATCTTTTCCAGTAGGTAACCCCTTTGATTGCAGGAAAATACGATCTGTCCGTGAAATTTTCAAAACAATAAAACAACATTTCTACAGCACCAATTTCCTTATACGTTGAATCCACTGTAAGTGTCCACGTTTCAACTTCGTATAGTTATACATATATCGCTTATGAGTCCTCGAAATTCTCATTTTCAAGAACAAAAAAAAAAGGTATCGAGCCGCGCGGATTTCGCTTGAATGAATTATACGTAGACAGAGATTTAAAATTCACAAAACTATTGTTGCCAGCGAACATAATTCTCTTACGTCTAATAATAATTGATTATTAGATTATTAATGACTGTAGATAAATTTATGAAAAGGTTTTTCGTTAATGTAGTAACACGATATTTATTGAAAATTTCAAAACTCAAGACAAAACATTGAAAATTGATTCTCCTTCTCTCTTGTATTTTGTATTTATTTATTTTTTTAAAACGCAATTCGAAATAATATAACAAAATTATGTTTTTTTTAAATTTTCTTAAAAATAAAAACAGGAAACGTCAGTTTAATTCGAAAAATATGTATAATACCGTACACAAAGCTATAGCTGGTTGTCGAAAAACAGGACAAATCTGCTACGAGAAACACTGTACAGATTTGCTGAAGACTCTTGACCGCGGTTTACCCGGCTGGTATAAATCGTGAACTATTGAAGTTATATTATATGCGTAGAAATATTTAAGCTTAATAATAATGAAAATAAATTTAAAATTAATAAATAATGATAGTAATATTAATTTAGAAAAGAAAAAATACTCCATTCGTTTCAGTGTCCGTGCACGTAAAATTGTTCTATTTCGGAAAACAATTTTGCCTGCCCCTGATTGGAAACGCGTATATTTACGCCCGCCCTAAGACTGTTTAAATTTTAAGTAAAGATTGACAATATAACCAGTTGCGCGAAACCGGCCGATTCGGACGTCTCGTTAACTTTTCGCCAATTAATTATCTTGTAAATATATTCAAGCCTACATATAAATTATACATATTATAATGTGTAATACGCGCATTACTCCTTGTAATTTGCCCGTTTCTTTATATGTGCGGTTGAATAAATAAATAAAATCGATTATACCGATTGAATTTTAATTTTCCGGTCGTTTCAAACAATCCTATACAAATATTATTGTGTGCGCGAACGACGGACATTTCTAAAATATATTTATATATACCCAATTAAATTTTTTTTTGATCTCGCCGGATAATATAGAATATTTATAATATATTCATATCGTTTCTTTTAATCGTCTTTTAAATCTATCGTTTACATAATATCTTAGAAAAAAAAATACGAACAACGCGCAGACGTGTTCCATACACACTATATACGACATCTTTATTTCTGTACTGTAGCCACCGCAATGCACGTGTGCGTGGTCCGTCCGCAGCATCATCATCATATATTATATTGTAACGAAATATATCGGAGGGAGGAGTGAGTGAAAGAAAATCGATATTGTGTGCATACAAAACGCGTGTATATTTTATATTTCACACACGTTTTATATGAGTATCAAAACATAAACATTTAGACGTTTTTTTTTTTTAACGGTCCATTGATTCTCCGGCGAGACGACGCCTCCATCACCCCAGCGTGCGGTGATGTTATAGCGTACGCGTACTACGCACATAATATAACGTATTAAACAAACATAAACGAGGTCGTTCGGGTCTGTGGCGCCGACCGAGGATTTATTCGTGTTTTCGGCGTTTCGGATTATTGCTGTCAATTTTTTTTTTCTGAGGGTATGTGATAACTTCAAAAATGTACTGATGAGTGACAGAGTCTATTTAGACTCATTTCGCACCTTAAGTTTTCTTAGTGATGTTATTGGGCGTGTGGTGTTGTTTTTGCATAATACAGAAAATACCGGTAGCCGTTATAATATATTATTAGTCATATTACAGTTAATTAATAATAATAATAATTTATTATTATTATTATTATTATTATTATTAGTTTAACAGCGAACCGTGCACAATTTATCAACTCGATAAGTATCGTTAAACTAGCAAAGTTAAAAAAAAAAAAGTCTATTCGAAATACTTTCTAAAACAACGGATGACGTTAAAAAAAGGGTGAAAAATGTTCAAATTTAAAATACTGCAGGCCACGCAGAATATTCTTTTACGGACTACGCGATGTGGTGTAAAGAAAAAAAACTGTAAATTTCCAAAAAAATTTTTTTTACTGGACCCAAAAAAACAAGAGTTCAACTCGATAACCTATAGATAAAATATTTTGAAAGTTTTTCTAGGAGTGAACGAAGTATAAGCTGATGATTTGTACCATTGATTTTACAATATTTAATAAAGTGTTTTTAAGTCTATAATAATTAATAATAATAAATTAAAATTAATTTTGTATAATTAATACGTAAATATATAGAAGTGTGTACCAAGTAATATTCAATAATTATACTAGTGTATAGGTGTATAAAAGGTTTAAATGGTAAAATAAGGAGCACGTTTTTAAGAAAATTGCGCTCCTCCCTTTAAAAAAAAAAAAAAAAATCACGTATAACGCCATTGCCAGAGACGTACCTAACCTAACCCCATGAGGTGTAAAATATATTTTTCGTATAATTTCAATACAAATAGAAAAACAATTTTACTTTTGGTGTAATAATCGGGTTAATGATTCGTTGCGCGCGCGACAGTATATAATAAAAAACGGGCGAATGAAAGTTCCCATATACGCACTCATCGTAGGCAGTAGCGGTAAGCTGCGTTGTAAGTAAGGCAGTTGTACGTATATGCGTAGGTTCCTGTACAGAATTTCAAAATTGAAATGCGTGTGTTTAAAATCGATGAATTAATTAATATCAAAATTATTATGCAATGTGCAGTGAATCATTTATAATGTGTGGTGGTTATTCGCATATACGCGAGACCTTATATGAGCGTGAAAGTATATCGACGATATGTGGTACGGCTGAACTGTTGTCGTCGCATAAATCGAAAATATCGGTTTTGATTTTCGTCGTCTCGTGCAGGAACGAATTTATTTAGAAAATTTCAATTGCGCTTCTATTTTCAAATTTACTCATTCAGCTATCGTGCAGTCAAAACGATTCCGACGTTCACGCGACGATAAAGTTTAAAGCAAACGTTGATGTGAGAAAATTTCGGTTTTTTTTTTGTAACATACGCCTTAAAGGCGATCATTTCAAATGAAAAATTTAAATCGTACTGCGTTCTGTGATTTAAAACAACCGAGTACTCGATAGATTTAAAATTAAATCGAATAAGTTAATTGTTAATTCGTAAATTAAATAAAATAATCATGTACGTTAGGCGCGTAGTCGTTCGTGTTATTATTATAATTGGGCGACTGTCAGAAAAAAAAAATTTAATTAATTTTTTAAATAATCCGAGTTTTTTTTATAAAATAGGTACTCTAATTTTTTGTTTTGTCAAATCCGGTTTGAATTTCGTTTTCCAAGATTCGAACCGACGAATCCCTTGACGTGGCCGCGGGCAGTGCGGTGTGGATAACGTCATAATGATAACAAATTCTAGTACACTTATATAGTGTAGTGCAGACGAGAAAAAAAAATAAATACAAGTCTTTTTTCTCGTTAATTAACGATTTTGTTGTAAATAATATTTATACGTAAGCAATACCAATTTTTTTTTTTACTGCGTATTAGCGCACAAGTACCGGTAACGGTAAAAAAAATAATGTACTGAAATATACGTAAACATTTATTTAGCCTGCGTGAGCAGACACGTCTGATGCATATGTTATTTTGACCCTGAACGAAGAAAGAACACCGAGTCTTATCCACTGTCGTCGATACACTGATCGTCGAATATCTTATATTATAATATGTATAGTATTTAGAAAATAGCTTTTTTTTTTTTGTCCAACGTTCGCGACGTAAACGTTTCAATACTCGCGTGTAATTATTACATCGGAAACGATTTGTTGAAAGCGAGTTAATCTCGAAACACAATCGAATTAAGGATAATAAAAAGTGTCGTCGCCGCCGCCGCGTGTAAGCCATTATGCGCCGTGTATATAGCAGAGTTTTATTAATATAACGTGTATTGGTGCAGCTGCGTGAGATCTATACGAGACTATATTATAAGATGGACTACAGCTTAGGACGTGATACGTATACGTTTGTCGGTTCACAAAATTATATTTCATTCGAGTGTATAATATACATTGGGTGAGGGGAGGGGGGCAACGAAAAAGGCCGGTTATAAAATAAAATGACGAATTAATTATTAATTTATTATGTAACGAAGTAGGTACTACTCTTTTCGGCTATTCGTTTGTTATCTAAGAAATTATTTCCTATATAGAGATTTCCCTTCTTGTAAACGCTCTTTTCCGAATTTCACTGCACGCGGTGTATCACTTTCCAAAGGCGGTTTTTTTCCCGAATTTTGTTTTTAGTATTTCAACATCTCGAGGCTTTTTCTGCGCGTATAGACTTTATTTTTTAAATACATCCCCTCAGAAAAATAAGCCGAGCGTTGACGAGCAGTCCGACCAATGCACATATATTATATTCACCCGCGTTTTCGGAAATAATGCGATTTTCAAAAATCATCTTTTGAACAGTCTAGTTCGTTGAGCCGCGCGTGAAATGTCGCACCATCAAAATCGAGGAAACTCTGCAGTTATATATAGTTCATTGACCGAAAAATTATTGATCATTTACGATACCTACATGACGATTTTAAATTTTTGGTCATCATAAAAGTACGGACCCGACATTATTCGATCGCTGCGTAAAGGTTGCTTTGATGAAGCCTGCGAGGATCTTCTTGTATAATATAAATCTCCGTGTAACTGCGTACGTGGCGAATCAGAAAAAAAAGGAAAGAAAATTATACGGACGTAATTTTAACTCGGACGCCGCGGAGTCTTCTCGAGTATAAATTATGGTATTAAGGGGATTAAAACGGGCGTTTCTCTCTTCGTCTTACGCACAAGAAACGTAGCAAAATAGACGTTTTCTACTTTCAACGTACCTACCTATCCGTCTAGTTGTGCGATAACGATTTTAAAAACAGATTTGTATTCGTCGTGAATTTTACTATGAACGATTTCCCCGCTTTTTTTCATTTTTTTTATCTTAAGACCTTCAATAATTGATTATTAGCAATTTTTTTTATTTTAAATTGGTTCAATTAATTTTTTAAGGATTTAAGAAAACAAAAAATTAGAGATGTGGGGAAATCGTTTTCGAGTAGACGTCACGACGAATTCAAAACTGTTTTCGAATTTCTTATCGCACCATTAGATCGATCGGTAGGTTGGAAGCAGGAACCGTCTATTTCGCTGTGTTTCGTGTGGGTAAGACAAAGAGAGAAAATGCCAGCTTTCAATCCCTTTAAATCAAATTCTGAAAATCACACACACACACACTGTACAAACAGCATATAATTTAAACCGATTTCGTTTACAAGAATGAGCTAAACGCGTCCTGTACCCCTGTAATCGCAAAAATCGATTTTTATCAAGTGTCATCTAATAATTTACATAATTTACATTTATAGACTAAAGGCTTATCGTACATAACTCGCCCACGAAAATGTTGCGTTTTCCACTCGAACCGTCTTTACCAGTGCCACAGACAACCTTTGCAGCAAAGCGAACTGCGGACCGTGTGTTTAAACGTCAAACACCCACCGATCGGCTAGCAAATAATAAACCTCTTGCAGTGCAGGTGCACGGAATCGCGGAATTTCTCGCCGGCGCGTACGATATACCGTAATACGATACAGAGTGTTTACAAAACGTTTTCCTGCAGATTCCGAGAAGCCGTATCTTTACGACCGGTGACTGAAAGTCAATTAACCGCTTACTGCTAATTAAAGGTGAGTGTCAAGTTCTGAACGGATAGAGGTCTCCCGGACGCTTCGAAGTGGAGATGTGAGCAATAAACCGGTTGAAATGCCGACCGGTCCGCAAAAGGCTTTTCGTATGCTACGCTTTTGACAACTGCCGATCGGTGATAACCGTACAGCGCCGTGAACATCAAATCGAGATGGCAAAGCGTACGTACCTGCCCTCCCCCGAGATGTCGAAGAATCAAAGACCGGGATCGCAACTGCCATTAGAGAAGTGAACACTATTGTGCTCAATCAGACATGGGAACAATTCGATTACCGCATTGACGTGTGCCGTGCTGCCGGTGGTGGTCACGTCGAACATCTTTTTCCTAAACTTTAAGCAGTTACTATACGGTTTTGTGTTTTATTTCATTCGGATATGTCAGTTTCTGCAGTAAACACACCACTTTGAAATCCGGGAAAGACTTTGTAAACGCCCTGTATAATTATAATATTCAACGAAACGAATGCGAGACGTTTAACAGTAAAAAAAAAAAAATCGCTTGTTTTTGATTTACTACAAAACGTCGACGAACTGATCGCCATAATTAATATAAATCGAAGAAAATATAATTGTTTCTTTTTAAAAACCAACGCGGTCTTACGAAATTCCCCTCGTAGGTATACGTATATAGTCATAGGCGGATATCGGTGGGGACTTGGGGGGCTTAAGCCCCCCCCCCCAGAACGCAATCAGACCACACCAGACGTCAAAATAAAAAATTGTGTGTTTCAATATTTGATATTTATAATTTTTATTTTATTTTGTTGGGATACGAGAATGGTCTGGAATATTCACGGCTTATCGTTGTCGGGAAAACCATATTTTGTAGGTATATTGATATAATCGCGAATATTCTAGAACTCGTTTGCGATACCTGTAAAGTTATAAATACGCATAAAAATTAGTAGCTATTCAATATTTTATTTTTTTATCTTCTTATTATACCTATATATACTTGGTACCTCAGCTAGAATAAAGTAAAAGTAGCCACTAGAGTTAGTAGGTGAAAGCGACTAAAAATGTCTGTTTCCACTAATGCAGTGCCGTAGATAGGATTTTTATATGGGGGGTTCAGTGCTATAGATAGAAATTTAATATGGCCTATGTGAGTGAGGTCATCATCATTAGTTATAATATTGAGGTAAACATCAAGAAAGTGTGAATGATTTATATTTTATTTTTATATACTATAATTAATTTATAACAATATATCAATTTTTCTCGGTTTCTTCGATAATTCATCCAGTATCCGATGTTCAAGGGGGGTTTGAACCCCCTAACCCCCCGTGTCTACGGCCCTGGGCTAATGGATAAGAAAAAATGTTAAGCCCCCCACGGATGTGACCAAATATCCGCCTATGCGTATAGTAAAATAACACAATAATGTGCGACGCACGTGCGTGGCGTCGTCGGCTAATTTTAAAACTTCGTATCAGGACCGCGCGCGCGCGTTTACTTGAACGAGGTACGGTCCCGAAGCGCGTTTACTTCGGGACGGACGGACGGAGAAAAAAAAAATCGTAACACAGTCGCGTGCAGCAGCAGCAGCAGCAGCAGCAGCGCGTACAGCTTAGGGGTAGACTATGTTTAGAGCTTGTGACCGTCAATCGTACGGGTTCTTTTTTTTTTTTTCCTCTTTATTTTTACGATAATACGGAGCACGTGGTGGTACGCGCGCAAGCTCTTCTCCGGGTCCAGGTGCGCCGCCGCTCGTATATATAATAATATGCGCTCGCTCGCGTGTGGTATTTGTGATTTTGGCAGACTTTCATCCTCCGGCGGGCGTTCACTTCTCTCCCGCTCGCTCGTCGCGTCGCACGCGCACTACGTATAATTGGTGTCGGTTTTTTTTTTTTTTTTTTTTTTTTTTTTTTGTAACGCGCGCACCGTGTTGTGTGTACACATGTCCTCTCCTCCGAGAGCTATTTTCATTTTCTCGAGTCCGACGCACCACGCGCAATATTAAAATCGTGTATATATATATATTTATTAAATTATATTAAAATATATATTATAAATATATTCCCCTAAAAATACTTTATTGCTCTCTAGTCCGTTCTAACTTAGAATACTGCCCTTTAGTCTGGTTAAATAATACACTAAAACAAAATAATATGTTATAGAATCAATTCAGAAAAACTTTTTACGATTTATTTCATTCAAATTTAATATCCATAGACCCCCCATAGTTCATACGATAACGTTTTAAACTTCCTCAGTCTTACTCCACTCAATGACCGTCGCTTACTTCTGTTCTCAAAATTTTTGCACAAATTACTATCTGGTACTACTGACTGTCCAGAAATGTTGTCCTTAATTCGTTTTAAAATAAATAACCGCGTAATACTCGATACCCCTTGCCATTTTATCCTATTTCCTCTAACAAAAATTATATTTTAAATTCCCCCGCTAATCTTTTAATGAATGCCGGTAACATTTACACTTTTGACTATATTTAATATTGTTTTACTATAACTTTATATTTAAGCATATGTTTAAGTTAATACTTTTGTTATATTTAAGTTAAAAACTTCAACAAAAAATTTTTTATATTATTGTAATCTATATATTTGTGTCACAACAATATATTATGTAATAGGACATTAGTCCGTTAATATTTGTAAATAAATAAATAAATAAATAAATATACGTACACTGCACGTACACGCGAGAAACCGTTGCGCTGCGGTGGAAAACACTCGTCGGTGCGGGCGCGCAGGACGTGAACGTGGACGTGGCATATGGCGGCCGACGGTATTTGGATTGGACCTCGGCGGCGGCGGCGGCGGCTGCGGTGTGTGCGGCGTATAAATATTTGTTCGTGAACCTCGCGCCGCGAGAACAGAGAAATATATTCTTACCACGTGCACCGTGCAGCGTGGCCTGTGGAAATTAAATTGTGGGATACAATAGCGGTTTAGTAAAAAAAAAAACCGCGAATTTCAATATTAATATTATTACGGCTAGGGACTGATGAGATTTTGTTGCGGTTCATTTGATCAGCGGTTCCCAAACCGTGCACCGCGGTGCCCTAGCGCGAGCACTTTCCGGGGGCACCGTGACTCATAAAAAATTAGTTATAATTTATCGTGATTTTTTTTTTTAATTTTAAATTGAATCTTACAAAAAAAAAAATTGTATTTCGTGTATTCCGTTTCGGACCCCATAATATAACCCACATAAATTCATTAAACATTACTATACTACCATCATAGACATATAAAACAACTAGATAGCCGACTCGACATTATCACAGAAGCACGGCCGCCATTTGTGACACTGGCAATGTTTACATTATACTGCTTATCACCGCGCCATATTCTTGTCTTAAGACCAATAATAATGGGAATTTCAATAAATTGTTTTGTCGTCCTCTTTCTTACGCAGACTTTTCATTACTGTTTATTATTATATTAAGTATTGTTGTACACCTAGTAGTAACGTAAAATAGAAATTTGTGTTTATTGTTTTTTATTAATTCATTTATGTTGTATTTTTAAGTTAGATTTTTAGTTATTTCATGTACTATAATATTAAGTTTCATTTAATAAATTGTACCAATATTTAAAATAATGTAAACAATTATATATACATATATATTGTAAAATGCAATATAAATTATAATATAATATTATGTAAATTTCTTTAATGATTTAATTTTAAATATATATATATAATAGTCCTCACATTTTGTTATTCATAGCGTCTACCTGGACTTTATCTGTCGTGCTACATGCATTGAATAAATATTATACATATTTTAAATTATATATTTATTTATTTGTATTCGCCATAATGGCATACGCTAAATACATTTTTAAATTACATGAAAATTAAAATATAGTTACGCTAAGATTAATAACAGAATAAAATAATTATTATCTTATTCTGTGGTTTTTATTATCAATATATGTTATCTTGATAATTTATGTAAACATTGCCAGCTTGACAAATGGCGACCGTGCATCAAACTCATGCACTACATGGTATAGGGAGTCCGCTATCTAGTTGTTTTATATGTCTATGATTACCATTTGCCACAGTCAGTCACAAGCGTCTCATCAATAACCGTTATTTCATTCACGTTTATAATAAATGTTCTCTTTTTTTAATGTTTTTCGTTTTTTTTTTTTTTTCAATCATAAAAATGTATTAATTTTAAGTCGGCTGTGCGTATGCTTAGAATACTCATATCGTATTATATTCAGTGAAATTATAAAAACTGATTATCAGTGAGAATTATTGTTGATTTTTTTTATGTATATTCCTCGTGGTATATAGCGCGGCTGAATTTAGTCCAAAAAAGGGCGTCGCCGCAAAAAAAAAAATTTGGGAACCGCTGCTCTCGATAATACGTGTATTATTCGTTTCGTGACACTCGTAGGGAATTTGTAGAAAAATTTTGTTCTCGCGTATATTTCGTAATTTATACGTTCAACTGCGTATTTTTTTATATTAAGAATCGTAACACGCAAAATTAAATACTAATTTAAAAAAAAAATTATTAATCGATTTATTTTTCAAATTGACCGGAGCAATGTGTTTATGAAAAAATAATCCGATGATGGAACGAGTTGGCCGTGCGTATTTTCCCCGTCTGTTCGACTATTGGAAATATTTAAAAATTATATGGACCGGCGAAAACATATAAATTTCTCTCTCTCTCTCTCTCTCTCCGTTCAGAATCTAAAACTTAAATAACGCAATTAATTATATTGTATACCGGTTAATAATTTAATCAAATACGAAAACAATATATAATTTTGATTTCAGCGAAATTTAATTATCCCTTTGGGATTATTATACAAAATTTTTATATACATATTATATGTCCAGAGTATTCGTAATGCGCGTTTATAAACGTGACAATTATTAGTTTCGCCCGTAACAGTCATATATCATCGGGTTAACACATACACACAATTACGGCCTTAACGTATAATCTGGTTGTAACCTGTTACATAACATTTAGCCGGGAAAGCCAAAACAGGAGCATTCGTAGTTTGTGGTGTTTAATGAGAGGAACGTTAAGAATATTGCACGGACAAATAAGGTAAAGAACGATGAGGTTTTTACAGGAATACGAACACCCAGAAATCGATGTGATGGAATTATACGCTGAAAATCAGAAGAAAAAAAGTGGATCGGACGTGTATATATACGTATACGTATAGGGAAGATCTATACTATATATAATAGCAATAGTGATTGAAGAAATCGGAATAAAATCGTACATATAGGAAGCTCAAAAGCGGCGACAGTGAAACGTCAATCATTTAACCGATTTTCGGATTGTAAAAAAAAAAATAATAATTTTTTTTATAATATATTAATTTATATATATATATAATATCTAATTTTAAACAAATTCTTTACGCTTTTAAGAACATTTTTTTTTCTATATTATTATTCATGCACAGGTATTACGGGATCTTATTCCCTCGTCCTCTCGCCTATACGAAATTCCTATCAAAACCAGTGCATATATAATATGTAATCGGCAACAGGTATTATTACGCGCGATGATATAATAAAATATCGTAAACGATCTATTTATTCGGTAGGTATTGAATTTCAATACAATACGTCTTTCCGTGCCTCTGCCCCCATTTAAACGCGTCGTGATAATGTGTGATATTAGCGCGATCCCTATAACACACACACACACACACACCGCACTCACTAACAAACACATATATATATATATGTACATAATCGACGTTGCTGCAGAAGGATAAGCCTCGTTTATGAACGAGAGGGGTTTTAGACCGAGCTGCGCGCATCGTTTGTGTGTATGTATATACACGAATCATATATTATGACTGTTTGCAGTGCGTGTGTGTGTGTGTATGGACCTAAACGGTAAAGTATTATTATACAGTACAGAAGAAGGAGCTGCAGCAACAGTTATTGCACCCGATTTCGAAATAACCGCGGAAAAAGCAGAGAGAGAGAGAAAACCTCGCGACGAACAACGACCGCCGCTACAGCGGCATACCTATGCTGCAGGTAAACGTACAATACACAAAACACATAGAGAGGATGTTCGGTAAGAGACGTGGTGGTGGTGGTGGTGGTGGTGGTATGCTGTAGGAATCGAGAGGGAACGCGTGCAGGGCAGGAACGGCCAGAAAGGTGAGAGAGAGAAAAAAAAGGACCCTTCTCGGATGAATAGGATATTATAAGGCGATATAATATTATATTTTACAGGTGTCTAAATATACTGCGTATTATATGTGTCCTATAAATACAATATGATATAAACGCGTTTCCTCTCCACTCACGAATTCCGTGTTCGTCTCCTCCTCGTCACGGTCGCCACCGCCCGTGAGCTGCTGTGCGTCAGTGTAAATATCGCGAGTCTTGCCGCGTGAAAGGCTTAAATATATATATATATATAAGGCGCGATATCGAAACGTATATGTGAAACCGACTGCTGCAGCTGCGCGGGCAATAAACGACGACACCAAGACGACCACCGCGACACCGTTTGGACTGCAGCGTGTATTTATATACGAACAACGTATCGAGTCGGAATAAAGAAGAAGAAGAAGAAGAAGAAAAAAAAGTGCGTCTTAGAAACTCCGGAAAGGATTACCGTGCACGATAACCGTTTGATTGTGTGCAAGCGATCATACGCGTGTCTGTGCGGCGCAATATACCGCTGGACCGTATATCTTGGTGTCGTCGTCCATATTATAATAAATATGTAATCCTCGTCAAAATTCCTTTTCATTCGGCGCGTTTGATATCAAATACACGCTGCAAAGACGCGAGCCACGAAAACGGATTAAGACATTTTAATGCTTTTTTTTTTCTACATCAATTTTAATACGCTATTTCTCTTTACCAAAGAAATAAGAAAAACTTTTCAAAAAATCGTTTTACAACAGAAATTCATAACGATTTTGCCCGAATTTTCAATGGTGGGGAGTTTAAGGGGGTTGGAAAGCGGGTATTTTCTCTCTTTGTCTTACACACATGAAACATAGCAAAATATAGACGTTTCGTACTTCCAACGTACCGATCGATCTATTGGTGCGATAAGAAATTTGAAAACAGATTTGAATTTTACTACAAAACGACTTTCCCACTTTTTTTTTTTTAAGACCTTCAAAAATGAATTATTAACAATTTTTTTTTTTTGAATTTGTTCGGTTAATTTTTTTAAGGGTTTATGAAAAAAAAAAATGGGAAAGTCGTTTTGTAGTAAAATTCACGAGGAATTCAAATCTGTTTTCAAATTTCTTATCGCACCAATAGATCGATCGGTACGTTGGAAGTATACGAAACGTCTATTTTGCTATGTTTCATGTGTGTTAACACAAAGAGAGAAAATACCCGCTTTCAATTTTAGCGCTTTATTAATTCAATTTCGTTAAAATGTTACATTAATAATATGTTGACAGTAGTGGAAGCGGCTCAAAACAAGTGCGTGTATGTTTTCTCTTTAAAATCGACAACACTGTTGTACACTTTATAACTACAAAAAATATTATTTAATGGTAGATTTAAAAAAAAAAAAAAGTAACGATAATACATATAATTATATATACGATTTATAAATTGTGTATATTTTTTTTATACGTTTCCCGGGGTAGGAGGCGAATGATTGTTGCGTTAGAAATAATTGTAACAAGACATGTAAATAAATATAAATAAATTTGACAAGGAATGACACGCCCCGTCGTCACTCCGAAAACACTGAATAACGTGCAGAGAGATCGTCGTGTTCCCATAGAAAAACGCGCGTTTTATTCGCGCACAATACAACACAATGCAGTGAAATAATATTATAATCGTTGTGGCGGCCGCCACCCTCGGCCGGGCCAACGCACTTAAACGGCTAAACCGTATAAATATAATATAAACGATGGGATTATTAGCCGCGCGGTACGAGTGCTGTAAGTATAATGTAATCATCGCAGCGCCGTTTGGGTTTTTGACTTTTTTTTTTTTGCTCGTCAAAACGCGATGCTCTCGGGATGCAATGCTGCGGATATATAACGACGTCGTGTATCAGCTATTATTACCACAGATAAGATAAAACCAAATGGTTCACTCTTTAAAATTTCCTATTCTGCCCGTGTAATTCTCAAAAATGTAAACAAACTAAAACCCTCCTGAGATCAGTGTCATCACTGAGAGGGGAAAAAATTTTTTTTATGACTTCCTTAAATGTACAGCACTGATTTTTACTGTTTACTATGCGTCCCGCTATTGTACCACATATAAGATAAAAGTTATTGGATACAATAATAATATTATTGTAGAAAAATATGTACAGTAATTTAATTTATCGTATGTGCACAAACTGATCTCAGGAGGGCCGAATTATCAGTAAATCAAAGAGTGAACTATTTGGTTTAATCTTATCTGTGTTATTACTGCGTATGATTTAGAAGGCAACAACGTAATATACAACGATGAAAAAAACGAAATCCTTTGTAAAATTCGTAATTTCAGTATTAAAAAAATTTGACCATATTTGTTTGCGACTGCACAATTACGTTGCAAAGGGCAGACAACATTTCTTGGTCGTTATTCATAATTTTCACAATTGAGGCCTTATCAGTGCAATAACGGAATTAAAAAAAAAAAAATTAAATAAATTGTAAAATATAAAAATATGATTATCCGTTATCAGTTTATCGCTTCATCAATACCATAATACTACTTACGGTCCTAGTAAACACTGTGTTTTGGCCATATAGCAACCAAGTGGCAATTCGAAAAAACAATTTTAGGAATCAGGTTGGTCAAAACGTATACGAGAAAATCACGTGACCGTTGGAGTGCGCATGCGCAGTATTCTCGTATTTTGTTTGTCGTTCTCGTATATGAGGTACAACGTGTGGTTCCCCCGCATACGAGAACGTTATTGGTATCTATATTTAGATTATTTTCGGGAAATTCCAAAAAATATTTTGTATCAAACAAAACCTGTTATTTTAGGTAACGTTCACACACCGAGTGCGCTGTCACGGGAGAGCGCGTTACATAATATGTCGATTTTTTGGTCTCGGTTTTTCTCAGTTCACTACCCACACAACGAGCGTATAAAAGCTTCAAAAAAAAAAAATGCCATCTCGGAGGAACGAAACGCAATACGCGTAACATTTATTAAATACAATAAAACAATTCTGATACGCTAATTTAATGAAATACTTCAGAATAAACAATGTATGAATTAACAAAACATTTTATGTCAAATATCACGGAAACGTTAATTAATAGTAATAGCAATCGACGAAAATATTATAACCGATAGGTACTCACAGGGTATTGGAGAGATCAAATTTTGATGCGAAATTTTTTCTCAAGTGTAGAAATTCGATTTTTTTTTTTTGGGGGAGAGGTTCTCTAAATTACAGAGCCCAGGAAAAGCCTGCGCCCATACCGCCCGGTAGTTCGTCCACTGCGTTTAAGGAATAAATATTGAATACGACTTGAACAAAACGAACGATTGAAATCTGTTTTTAAATCGTAGAATTCGCATAATGTCTATTTGAAAACGCAAAAAACATATAAATATTAGGTAAAACCGTTGTTCTTTTCTAAAAAAAAATACTGATATAATTTTATTTCATTACTAATTATTAAGATTCTACACGAGTATATAAACATTAAAAAAACTATAAAACTATAAATCTGGGAATGCGCGCGAATAACACGGATAGACAGACGTTATTGGTAGTTTTTTTTCTTCTCCCTTTATTCGTTTGCCCACTATTCCAAAATAATAGAGACATATTTTTCACTTATACGAATAATATTTCCGCATAAAATTATATAACTGGTTTTAGTGGAATTGTTTGTGATAAACGTATGAAAACCGCGATTGTCCGTTTGCCTGACCGGAAACTCGGTGTCAGTTCGTATATTATTATATTATAATATAGTATATTATTCGGAATGATTTTTTTTTTTCGAAATCCTGTAAAATCCGGAGAATTCGATTTCGACACGTTTACAATATTCTAATCTCGAACCGGACGGTGTGTACTACTGCAGTGTACACACAATATACGGCAGCAATCGAAACGGACAAGCGGAAACAAAAAGAGACCGTCCTACGGATATTTGGCGTTGCAATGTACGATATAAAAATAAAATGTCAACGACGGTTTTGACGGAATAACAAACGCCCGAGTATAGCTGGATACGTTATCGTAGAAAATAATACGTTTACATAGAAAAAAAAAAAACTCTAACCGTATTCGTGACGAATATAGAGCGATTAATAAACGGCGTATATATAATATAGTCGCCAGAGGTCACGTAGTTTTCGCTCAAAAATTCCTTCGGTTTGTTGCGCAACAGAATATTATTCGAATGACTGAATTTTCTCGCATTTCGGACTGTAATATAATAAATCTTCTTGCCCGGGATACCGTTTAACACATTGACGGACCCTGTAGTAAAATGATATTTTGATGTAAGGTGTATAACAGTGCTATAACGCAGTAATACGAAAAAGTCCTTATTATGGCATTACAGCTATATAGCAGTAATATATTCAGTAGTATCAAACGATAGAAGACATTCGACTGCCACATTGCATTGCTTTAGATATTAGGGCACCGACATATTTCATGGTGAAATATACCAATTAATATTACACGTCCTATTTTAGAACAAATGCTGTAGCAGTAATAGAAAAGTGCGTTCTTATAGGTGGTATTGGAAATTTAAAAAAATGATAAGTGTCCGTCAATGTGTTAATAATGCGTCCGTTGCAAAACGTTCGTTTTACGAATTTGATTTTGTTGAACTATATAATATATAATAGACAAGCGTTTTACATTACTATAGTGTTATACTTAATATAGAATATTATTAAAATAAAGCGTTAGGAAATTATTAAAAGAAAGTACCGGTAAAATCCTATCGATAGATATCGATTAAAAAAAAAATCTATAAAATTGTATTATTCGACGCGCTGTATTCGATTTATTTTATTAATTCAACACGATATTGTTTACTATTGATTTATTACAGTCGGTTAAAAAGTTTATTTTTTCATGTTTGTTCGCAATTTGCGGCTTTGCAAACAGAGAAATTAAAAAAAAACGTACATCGTATATACGTAAAAATACAATGTAAACGTTAAATAATTAAGAACGTGCGTTACAACTCAAAATCTCATTTCGACAAATTAAACGAATGGATTAAAAAATTACGAGATAATAATCCGATATGAGCCTGTCACGCGTTACAGTGAAAACGAATAAAAACACTAGAAAAAAACGGCTATTTAAAGAGTATAAAAAGCGTGAATACAAATTGTGTTTTTGTCCTATGTACATTGATTAAATATACATTTAATCAATGCTACGTAGGTATATAGTAAAGTAGAATATTTATGACTTCTATAGCTATTCGCGTTCGACCAATAGACAAATCCCGCTACTATACGTCCGTGCTCCAGATATTTTACACAAAATAATAGTAATAATAAAACAAGAATAAAATTTCTGGTAAGACGATTCATAAAAAAAGTACCGTTAAATTCGATAACACAAAATTAAAAAACACACGCACACACGATTCTATAGATCGCAGCCCATGGCGCGACGCGTACGATCGTAAATCATTTTTCGTTCGATTTAGAAACGACTCTCGTAGATCGCCGCGATCGATTTTCATAGATCTTTCACTAACAAAAAAAAAAAAAATTCAAGGATTCTTATATAATATATACCTTACATGTCACGTATACACACGTACACTATAATAATATATATAAATAAAAATTAACGAATATATGCATAATACGCCATCTGCCGAGGTGGCGGCTATATTATTATTTCATATATCGCGATATACTGCACGTGTTTTAGGACTTCAGGTGGACTGGGCGAGATAGAAAATGAGATATTGTTGCGATCGAGTCTAAAACACACACACACACACACACGATATTACACTGTATTATAACTCGAAACGAAATTTAGGACCGTCGGGAAAACTATAATATAATATACTCGTATATGTTGGTATTCTATAATAACGGCCGCCGGGTGTGCATAATATTAAAATATTATTATCATCATGATACGCGTATCCATCCAAATGGCGAGCAACAGAACAGTTCAAACGCGTAGACGCCGATAGCGCGTATATTTATTTTCACTATAAATCAGGTTTAAATATATTTTATATTATTTTACGATTTCCATAGGCGTTGTATTTTTTTCACTATTATCTCTCATCTTCAAACGTTGCGTATTGGGTGAGAACAGCGTACACTCGAAAGTCTGAATCTCGAAATCGTTTAAACGCGACGTGCCCACCACTCGTAATTCGTAAACAGGCCAATAAAGTCAAGACTGCCTAATTCGAATTATCCATATTTTGAATTTTTTTTTAAATTGATTTACAAGCATTTAACGCTTTCCTCTTCTCCGTATATCCCTGTCTACAGGGAAGCTTTCAGTCTTGTTGATTCATCGACCGCTTTAAGTCCGGCCCACTCTAGTCGTTTGCAGACATATATATAAGATACTTTTGACATTCGCGGTTTACTGTGTAGCCGTTACAGATCTGCATTATTTCTCCTGTCACATAGTAGTCGACTGTATTTGGACGTTCCGTATACGTCTTTGTTAATACTTTTTTTTTCGCAGATTAGAATAATTGTTGGCGAAAGAAAAAAATAATCGCGAATATTTCGGTTTTTGCTCGTCGAATTCAATTCCATTACTCGACGATGATTTAATACATGCGAAAACGAGTGAGCCATAAACGTAACGGATCTTCGGGCGAGCAATAATTGCACCTGCATGACATTGCGCGTACTCTTCGCGAGGTTATCTCGGCAGTAAAGCAGTTTCTGACCGATGGGGGGGAAGCGGACTTTATATTGCTCGATCATTCGCGATCCATCGCGTCCACCGGATTTGGCATCTCGTGATTTTTTATTTTTTTTTTTAATTTCCAAAAGAAAAAAATCGTCTGAACGAAACCCGCGCACTTTCAATAGTTTCGTTTTCCGCATATGCCTCGTGTATCGATGACGGACGAGTATAAAAATATACGCGGGGAAAGTAATTTCAAAATATCCATATACACGACGGCATAACATCTATCGTCATCACTATTAATTATTTTGGCCGTTTCCGTTTTTTATTCCCATCACGGTATAACTGTAATGTATTATTTCGGATGTTTCTTGACAATTTTCTTAATTTTCTATAATTTTATTATATATATATATATAATAATCAACGGTTATACGTATGATATTTTTTTGTCCGGTATTCGCATTATCGTTTAAAAATTTTCGCGCTGTTTGACACGTTATCCCGCACCGCTACGGTGATAAATCATTTCGTTTACGGTACTGTTAGTTTTTTATCGAATCGGAATTTAAAAAAAAATAAAAAATTTATAGTCATTTAAAAACGAATTAACGCGTACTGTATAATATAATTCACCGAGTGCAGGAATTAGTTTTTGGAGGAGATCCAAGAGACCGCAAAAATCGACTAAAAAAAAAAATAATAAAATAAATAAAACGCGTAATAAAACGAGTAATTTTTCATTCGTTATAATCGCAAACGATTATTGCAAAGAGCGAAGCGTAAAGTACCGTTTCAAAGTGATTCCACGCGGTAACGAACGGAGACGAATTCAAACGAATAATTATTAATTTCTATGTAAGAGGCTTAATAAAAAAAAAAACTTAAAAAAACGGCGTCTTCCGTCTTTCGACTATCCGATACATTGGATTTTTTTTTTTAATTTTATTTTAATAATATATGCGACTGCGAAACACTACACTAACGGTCGGACACGCGGATGTTCGTCAATAATAATAATAGTCGTTCGCGTACACCGCGTCAGCGGAATTATTCGGAAAGAGAAAAAAAAATTGCGTTGATATATTAAAAAAAAAAAAAAATTACTTACCCGTGTATTGTCATCACTAGGGCCGATATTTATATGCTTTTGCGTATTGTTATTGGTTGGTCAAAAAAAAATAGCTAGTTTAACCAAAATGTGTTTCATGACCTAACGATTATCTATAAACAAACTTTTATTTTGCATATTTTTCCATATTTTTCCATTTTTGAATTTTTAGGACATATTTTAGGATTTTGTACATTTTAAAGTCATTTTCAACTAAAAAAAAAAATCGATAATTATAAAATAATTGCTTAAAATTTATAATTTTATAATTATCAACAGGCGAATTGATAACTTTATTATACCAATGTTTTAGATAAAATATTATTAATTTGGTTTTATGGTTTTCAATTTATTAATAATACGAGATATGACAAATAATGTAATCTATACATTTTACAATTTATTTCATGGATCGTGAAACAATGCCATTCAATAAATCAAATTAAAATAAATATTTAAATTCAACATATTGAAAATTTTAAATAATATTATTATAAAAATGTAAAATATTTTTGTTGAGATTAACTGTAATAACTAAAAATAGTAATAAAATACAATTTTCGAATTTTATTAGATTTAAAAAAAAATTTTTTTTTTTAGAGCATATTTTAAGGGCATATTTTGGTAATTTTTAGCGCATAACTGCATACATATTTGATAGGTTTTTGAGGCATATAAATATCTGCCCTAGTCATCACTGTTTTACACTATCAACATATAAATATGTTCATAAAATATATCGAATAAAAAGAAAAAAAAACTTTTGTGTAGAAACGTCGTGCGGTCGAACTGAAAGAATTTTATTGTAATCGAACGATTTCTATAAATTGACGTACAATACAAATAGGTCGTCGATCGGTATTTAACGATCGAGATTTTGTCGTCACCCGACTCTTCTATACAATACACGTGTAATAATAATAATAATAAATATCAATAATATTAATATATTAAGAGGACGTTGACATCATTGACGCCGTCACGGACTGTATGTGAAGTATAATACAAATACGAAAAACCTCATTGTACGCAACGTATCTGTACGAATTTTCACAAAATCGTGTTCGTACACGCCGAGTTTATAGGTTTTTATTCGTTTATATAATATGTAGCCGAAATCAGACGAAAAATTCGTACATTTTTCTTTTTATAAATTCCTAATCATATTATATTTGTATCGTTATCATATCATAAATCCCCAATTTCCTGAAATTTAACCCGTTTGCTTCCGTTCATAAACGTACGTGGTGGTCTCAGCGTCTGTATCAAACACAAATCGGACGTTCCGTTCGGTCTTTAGATTTGAAAATTATTTATTTCCCGCCGTATTCGAGCTCGTGTCGT
The DNA here is from genome assembly GCA_032441835.1 of Slavum lentiscoides. Classification (NCBI taxonomy): domain Eukaryota; kingdom Metazoa; phylum Arthropoda; class Insecta; order Hemiptera; family Aphididae; genus Slavum; species Slavum lentiscoides. The sequence continues at coordinate 15,962,632 of CM063708.1, forward strand.
TCGAACTCGAACGAAAGATATCCCCCCCGCTGGAGATTTGAAAAATTACTCGAATAATTACTCAAGAGAATGTTACACATCTCAAATAAGAGACTAAAAACTGGTATTGTGCGAACATAAAACACAGGGGCTACAATCAAAATAAAACGATCAAATTTTGGTACCACACAGAAGAGGATCTATAATAATCTATGTCGTAGCGTTTTATTTTTTTTTTTTATAAAGTTATTTTAAATTAAGTAATTTACTGTTAAACCTTTATGATTTTTGTTTACACACGTAATACAAAATTTGAAACAAGTCATGAATAGGAAATCGTCATATAAATATTATTCGTAGAGACCTTGTGGTACGGTTTTTGGTACCTACAACATAATATGCTTCCCGCGATAATCCGTTACTGATAAAAACTTCTGAGCAAGACGATTCTTTCTTTCGCGTCTGCTGCGCGCATCAGGTATAATATTATCGCCGAGTATTCTTACCAGTGGCGCACCCAAGGGGGGGCTAACGGGCTTAAGCCCCCAAAATGATTGACCTCTTAATATTTTTCTAATTTTATTAGGTATCACTTTAAATTTTCACGTCAAAAAAATTATTTACTCTTGAATTTGTAGCATATTGTTATTATAAACAAGTGTACTTTCGGATTTCTGCATATATTAAATAAATCTTATTAATATCTAAAAATAATTTTATTTAGCCCCCCAAAAAAAAATCCTGGGTGCGCCCTTGATTCTTACTGTATACATTTTTCTTTCTTCCGCTGCTGGCATTCATTACTCTTTAAGAGTTCCGCGATCTTCCTCCACTCTTCCCCGCTACCGTCATCCACTCTCTCGTACTCCTATTTTCTTGAGGTCTTATTCTTGCACCGTATCCAACCATCTTTTTTAGGTCTCTTCCCCGTAGGTTTTTCCATTCCTGCGCAGTACCGCTCTAATCGTCTCCTCCTCATTTCTACGCGTCATAATATCGTCGCTTAAGAAGCAACAGTACCTATCTCAGTTTTATCAACTTTATAGGAGAGCAAAAATACTGGATTCTGTGCAGTCGGTATAGTAGTTTTTATGAGTTTTTTATCATTTTTACTTTAATGATGGAGGTCTTTTTTTTTATTATTTTAACTGAAAAACATAAAAAAATCAATAAATCGGCCAAAACGTTCGAGATAAGAAGTGTTGTCGTGTCAGTTTAGTTTAGATAGACGGTGTTACTTACGCACAGGCAACACGGGCTATTATCTTAACCGAACATATAAATAAGTGTAAAATAATATTATAATTGCAACATAAGTTATCTCGACCAAACATGAAAAACAACAGTTTCTATCTCAAATAACTATATGACACGTCACGGCCTATCTCAAACGTGACATTTAAAAACCTCAATAAACTCAATTGCACGTATCGTTTTTGATAAAATATGAAATAAATCCCAAACGAATTAAATAATTAATAGATAAAACTAAAACTATTACGATGAAAACGTGTTTTAATAAAAATGTACGCGATGACGTATTTCGGTCAGCCAACTTTGACGCGGTTCACACGGAGATAGGTGGTGTTGTCTTAGGCCCTGTTCTCACCAAAGCAACTTGCAACTGCAACTCGATTGCAACTCGATTGCAACGCAACTGCGCACATTAAAATTAATGAACATGTTCTCACTGTTGCAACGCGACCAAAAAGCGATGCAACTTGCATGAAACTCATTTGCAACCGATTGAAAGCAACTCGACATGCATGGTTTTTTTCTCTAGTTGCATCCCAATTTATTACCTCTATGTCACGCAAAAGTAATAATAGGGATTTTTCTATAATAAATTGTATAACTAAATTAAAATAAAATACATTTAAAAATTTAATTGAAACAATTACCTTAATGTAATAAGAAGTCTCTCTTCAACGCTTACTGCTTGACGAAAATTAGTATCTTTTTTCCTCACATGTGTTTTTACTAAATTTACAAGGATTTCAAATGTTTCGGAATTCATACGATAATAACCATGAAATTTTTCTGGATCTTGATACAATTCTCTTGCAACAATAAATGTACTGTAGCATATGTTTTTAATATAGTGTGGATGAACCCAAAATCGCTTCTTTTTTTCTTTTTTTTAAGTATAAATAAGCAACAACAACGTCATCCTCAGATGAAGACATATTACTAAATGTCTTTGAATGGAATGTCTTTAAATGTTTGAATGGAAAATTGGTTAAATTTGAATTTGAAAAAATACGTTTAAAGGTGATTAATTCCCGCAAAAATCGGTTATCAATTTTTCCTCTTATCAAAATGGGGAAAACAGTTGCAGTTAATAAACTTAATTTCTTCAATGAGAACACTAAACTGCAACGCAATTTAAACTCGATTGCAACCCAACGAGTTGCGCAGTCGATTTGCAGTTGCAAGTTGCTTTGGTGAGAACAGGGCCTTAAGGTTTCAGATAATATAATATGCTGCGTTACCATTTTATCGATTAGTAGTGCGTTATCGTTTGGTTTTTTATCGTACTAATGTGAAATCGCCAGTCAATTGGGCGCGGCGAATTTTTAAATAAAACAGTGTCGCTAACTCGATTTGACCAAAATCTGAGACGGGTGGTGTTGCTTCTTCAGCGACGATGCGTGACCAAGCCACTTATAAAATAGCCATCGACTGCGAGTGCCAAAATCCCGAAACTTCCTGTAAGTTCCCGACTGAATTATTAAATTATTATTTTCTTATTGTATGTATAAATATATTGTCGTAATATATCATCCAAGCAATATTATACGGATTCGGCTGCGCGCGCGCACACACACGAGTTTTTAACGCGGGGATAGTACGTAGTGTCGACATTATTCTGGGGCGCGCAGTGTTGTGAGATATTCCCGCCGTCCCTTCGAGCCCGTTCGGCGCGTTACCACACACGCACACGTGCGTGTACAATAGGACGTTTACAATAGGTGTGTGCGTGTGTGTGTTTTGAACTCGGTTCGTGAAAGACGATTTCCGAAATTCCATTCGAATTTCGTTCGTTTGTGTGTACCGGGCCGGGGAACGTTTTAGAGCGCGCGTTAATGTACTGTTGTCATTGAGACGTCTGCGTGTGCCCGAAAAACACATTTTTCGCTTTTGACACAGAGAGAGAAAAAAAATACAACAATCGCTGGAACTGTCTTTCGGCCGCTGCCCCCGTCGGTGTCGGCGTCTATAACGTCGCGTCCCTCCCCCACCGAGCACCAGATAATCGTCGCGTACAAACGAACGCGAGTATCGATGACGCGGTTTGGAACTGCGGCGCACAATTGGGGGGCCGAAATAAAAATTTCCATCGCAATTTACCGGATTACCGACCGTCGTCGCTGTGCCGCAGTTTTTACCGCCGCCGTCGCCGCGGCGAGCGTTTATTTCCATTTATTTATAGCCCCGTCGATTTCGACGAATCTTTTTATCGCGGCGTTCGTTCTTTAAGCGCGTTACGCGCCGCCGCCTTTTTATTTCCTTTCTGAAACGCGTACACACCCCCGCGTACTACACACACACACACAATAATATATTATTATAATGTTTTCTGTTTTCTTTCCCCCGACCGCCTATATGCGTGTGTAATAAATACAAATAATACACGGGGGCCAGTAATAACAGCGGCGGGCCACCGCGGTTGCGGCCGCGAAATGCCGCCGCCGCCGCCGTCCGGCACAGCTGCTGCTGCTGCTGCGCGTCACCGAGTCGGACGGACATTTTTCCACGCGTATTTTTTTTGTGCGGAATTTCTCGTCCACGTTTTTATATTTAAAGATTTTCTCGCGAACACGAGCACAGTGGCGTGTTTATTGGGATTCATAAGGATCGACCGGGTACAAAACCCTATAAATGACCTAAAAAGGGAAACGTTTTAAACGGTTTCGCTTGTAATAATAATATATTATAATGAAATAACAATAATAATAATTACGCGTGAAACGCCGTAACGTGTTTATCGCGAAATGATTTTTGCCCTTACTGTCTATTATTTGAATTCGTTCTCGTCGCTGGAATTTCGTTTATATTTGTTGTGGTATACACAGGTACCGTTGGTTTTCTTTCTGTACTCGACTCGCCGCGGCCTCGTTTTTTTTTTATTTCGTTTCGCGAAAATCTCCGCTGCTTTTTTTTCTTTTTGAGAATTAATCCATTTAGTTCTTAACAGTGAACCTTCCCAGATAGTACTACGTTCCACTTTGCGAGTGCGGTGTAATACAACAGACTAAAAGGCCGTATTGTCGAGGAATGCCACAGAACAAAATTTGAAGGTGGGGGTAGCAGTACTGCGTGATTGCGGACCGACGTCGGTGAAATGGCTGGAGGAACTTGATGTATACGATTCTTAACAGCTAAATATATATGAATTACATATTCTATCCTATTAATATTTGAGTCAATTTTGTTTCATTCCATATATCTACCCATTAATGTTGTTAAATTTGAATTTAAATATGTTATTACTAGATAATAAGTAGTACATATATAGTATATAGTAGTAATTTTCATGCCGAGTGCCATGTGCGTAAATAAATGAATAGTGCCGGCTACAGATATACAGACGTACCGGCCGAGTTGGGAGTATTTTTTTTTTTTTGTTTTGTACTGATTATTTCACTGTGCGCGGACTGTGGCCTGTGGGACCGGTCCAATTATAATATTTTATAATATTACGTTTGGTTGCATTAAATCTAAATATTTTTTCATACTGCCCGTCTTCATAAACACCCGCACCATTTAATTTCTCTGGGGTATTTACCTCACTTTTGACACTCGTGTTCGGCGTCACTGGACTTCTTAAAATAATTTAATATCGCCGTCTCGTTTTCGCTCTTCAACTAGCTTTTTTTTTTTTTTGAAACCCTACGCTTTTGGAAAATTAATTCTTTTAATTTCCAATAATTTTTTCTTTATCGTTTCGTCGCGCGCGAGAAGAAACGAATTTAAATTACATATTTTCCGTGCGGTTTGAACACGATTTCGAACGAAATTCAATTCAAAATCAACTCCAGGTTAACGAGAATAATAGTCACATCGCATATTTGTCTAAACAGTCGCGTGGGTAGAACCGCATACGTGACGAAACCATAGTTACCCGAGGTGTAGAAATTTTGTTTAATAATTCTTATTATAATACACGTATTATATTGTATTTAATTGTATTCATATATTGTTGGGTCGTGTGTGTGTGTGTGTGTTATAAGTGTACAAAATTGTAAGGGTTCCCGCGCGCTGCCGTTTTTCCCGTTTCGTTAATATTTATTCGAATATTTTATTGAATATTTTCCTATACGTGTACATATATTACACACGAGTATACGATTATATTACTCTTTTATATTTCAATTATTGTAATAATATTGTAATTACTCTGTACCGTTTTAATACAGTCCACTGATTTATTATTGGCGATTTCGGTTTATTAATTATTTACTCGTCCGTTTTTCATTTTATTGATTTATTTTTTTTATATGGTTTGTTCTTATTTGCAAATTACCGGTTAAAAAGATAGTCAAGTAAAAAATGATCGGCTCTTTTAGCCGCAACACGGTTTCTAAAATCATATCTGACGTTAAACCATACGGCGTGTCTATACGGTGGCAGTCCAGGGCGTGCCGATCAACCGAGTTTTAAGACAAATCACGACTTTTATTTTAACAAAAAAAAAAAAATGTCTTTGAAACATGTGCTATAAAATTGTATGCGTCGTTAATATTTTTACTATGATCAATCGTTTTATGTACTATTTTTAAAGAACTTTGTTATCGAATACACTTTCTTTTTTACGGGGGCGTATTAAGTATATAAAATAGAAGTTTTTAGAATTATTAAAAAAAAAAAAGAGTTTTTTTTTTCTTACGATAATGCCGTATAACGTATATTTAAATTGAGATTTTTATACGAATCGCTCAAAAGTCCGGTTCAAGGCGTGAAAAAGAAGAAGAAGAAGAAGAAGAAAAAAGAAATAAACAGAACCGTACGACATCTCATCGTATCGGATAAATGGACGCGCGTCGTACGAACTGCAGGGACGGACCGGATGGGCTCGATTTTTGTGTTTCGTCCTGCACAAAAGGACACACACGCACACACCTGTTGATTACCCATGTCAAATTTCGAACGTCCTTTTTTTTTTTTTTTTTACGACCAAAATGTGGTCCACACGTTGTTTTGTATGCCGGCTCTTTCCAACCACATGTCGCGTCATCGCCGATAAGTCTGTGTATAACCCATATACGAATACCAATATGGGCGTGTGTGTGTGTGTGTGAACGTCAATAGAGATCTCATCCAAACGCACGTTTTTCCTTTAAAAAATATTTTTTTACTCGTTATACACGATACAATAAATCTTTGTCGAACGCACGTGATTTTTTTTTTTTTTTTCTGGAACGTTTTTACAGAGACCACAGATGAAAATGTACTATTTATTATCATATATATATATATGTATAATATACAATGCGGTCCATAAGATTATTGATTATTATTTTTACATCTGACATTTCGGTGTGTACGTTGCACGTCTGTTTTTCGGTATTGTACTGCACGTAACAGGAATATATTTCGTCGTAACCGGAATTGTGTTAAAAAAAAAAATGTGCCTCCCCCCTCCTCGGAGATCCGATGAAATATATCAAAAACGTCCAACGCGACTTGTGTGTTTTTTTTATTCTCATTTAAGTCTCGTTGTTTCTTCCGACAGACTTTATATTTCACACTGACCGAGTCGAAAATGTTGAAAATTCCAACAACAACAAAAAAAAATTTTATTCTGGTTTTTCTAACGTTTCTCTTGTCACATACAAGCCCCGCGATTCGGTTGAATGTATCAATTTTTTATTTTTTTTTTGAAGGTATTAAATTTGAAAAGCGTTATATATATGTATAATTATACGACTGGAACGTTGCGCGCGTCTCTTTAAACGCACAAAAAAATTAATAAAAAAATAAAATTAGTGTGTTTTAAACAATTTATGTTTTAACACACACACACCGATATATTTTGTTTAAAAGATGACCGATATATAATGTATATTCATATGTTTTAACGAATTTATATAGTGTTTTTTTGTTTAAAAATATTTGTTTTTAGATTCTAAACGAAGCGAGGAAGTTATTGGTTTTACAATGACACTAAATTTTTTTTTTCTTTGTACGCATTTTTGGCCAGCAAAAACGCTCCGATCATTACTGCACTCGTAACCCGGTATTTTACGGTATCAAATTTTGCTGGATCGATACTGTAAGGATGTTATTTTTCGATTTTATTAATAGTTTCTAAAAAAAAGAAAAACAACCAAAAATTTTCGTCAAAATTCTTTATCGTATTATTCCGGTATTTTTTCCCTCTCCCGATTTATGGCAATTATTAGACACACTTGAGTTACTCGAGTCATAAAAGAGGTATTTTTTGATTTTATAATCGTATACACCATAAATGCTACTTGTTTCTATTGATTATGCGTAAAGACCGGATTTATATGCATTGTAAAATATGCGTGCAAACACGCACTGAAAAAAGTCAAAATATGCAAGAAAAAATCTTTTTGTTTTTGCTCAAAACGTTTTTGAATCGTGAGTTGTATCTTTTTTAAAATATGCTAAAACACGCAGTAAAAATTGTTGATATTTAATCAGTCAAGTAACGATTTACGGACACTCATTGGCTGCACGTATATATACGTTGTTGAAAATAGCGTTTTATGCGAAATCCGGTCTTTAGTCGCGTGTATATTTTATGTTTTAAACGCTGGAAAACAAAAAAATATTCCAGTCGTTTTTAATTCGTTCACGGTAGGTATACTATATTTATCCTTTTCTCAAATGCTTTTCTAGTTTTCCTAGTTCTGAATTTCACGTCGTTTATTTTGAAATAAAATCGCGTTTTATACCCGCACGGAGATTAAAGCGGTAAGAGAATTTCGGTAAATTTTCACGCGATTTTCCAAACGTATTTCGTTGAACACTGGCCCGCGACGATTCGCAAAAATATTGTAAAAACTTTAAAAAAACCGACGATTTTTATTCGTGGTCAAATTATTAATTTTTTGACGAATTTTATTTTTTAATTATTCAAAATATACTTTACTAGCCCGCACACGCGCAACACAAATATATTGTATATAAATAATAATAATACGTAATATAAAAGAGTCGCTCGCGCTGTTCCGTTCCTGCGCGGAGTTATGTTTTAAAAAAAAAAAAAAATCCAGCTGTCTTCTGACGCAGCTGTGGCCAGAAGACTGTTGCAAAAATACAGGAGCTTTGTTCTGTAAAGTCTCGCAAGACATTTGCCGGGCGCGAGCACCTTTTGCAGATGTTTTCGGTGTATGCGCGGCGCGGCGCGGCGCGGTGTGTGTGAGCTGCAACGCGCAGTAGGTACGACGAAGGAGAGAAACGTTTTTTTTTTTTTTGACAAAGGGTCCCTTGGTCCAGGTGCCTTCGCGCCGGTGACCATCTTTACCTTTTTTGTGTGAGCGCGCGTGTGTGTGTAATACGAGGGCACTATATTTGTATATATATATATGTAACGTTACAGCTGCCATTTTTTCTCAATCCCTTTTTGGAGAAACGGCGCGGCGTATTAGCATTCTTCGACGTTATTATTACACAACCAGTGAAATTCCTAACCCTTTATAAAAAAAAAAAACCGTGTCCCCCGGTGGCGCGCCGTTGCTCGCCACATGTCGACACACAAAACAGCAGCGCGCTTCTTATCCCGCCGTCCGTCCGTCCGTCCGTCCGTCCGTACGTCCGCCGAGCGTTGTGACGCGCTCGCGGGGTGTGGTGTTACAAAACACTGCGTCTTCCGCGCGGATATTATCAATTAGTCGGCGGCGGCCGTCCCACGCCGAGTGAGCGCGCACCGTCGGCGGTAATTTCCGCGAGGGAAACCAGTTGGCCGCGTAAAAGTATTTTAAGGAGAAAAAAAAAATAAAAAATTTAGGAAAAAAAAAAAACTTAACCCGGGAAGTGTGTTCGGTGCAGGTTCGAGAACGTGTACGCGCGCGTATTGTGTTGCACGTGCTGTACCCCGTGCACAACGGTCGGTAAGCAGCAGGACTGTCGCAGGTGTACTGTTGCGCAGCAGTTGTCGAATCGGATCGAAATAAGTCCTGCGGGCGTGGGCGGATGGAAGCAGTTTCGTCGTTTCGAAACGGGGTGCAAAGTCGTGTGAACTGTTTTTGAAAAATAAGCGGTGAAAAAAATTTTTTTTTTTCTCTCGTAACAAAAGGCGTTTGACGGCGAAATTTTTTTTTGTCCAGATCGAGTGACGTTTATAGACGTACCGAGAGTTGAAATTTTATTGAAAACAAAACGGGGTTTTTATAGAGAAAAAAATTACGCGACAACTACGGAATTGTAAAAAAAAAGTGAGTGTTTTTTTTTTTTTAAGAATCCAAGAACGACGAATAATTTTTCAATGAAAAACGAATGGGATACGGTAAGTTTGAAGAATGGAATTTCGACCGCTGCAGGAGAAGTCAATGACAAAAATATATTCCAGAGGTCGGGTCCGCCGCGGTATTCCGGGGAAGTAAATACTATAATATAGTATTACATTAAAAATAAATATACCGGCAGTTATATAGAGAGCAGGTCTTACAGCGACGTACAGCAACAACAACACATAACGGGTTTACGGGTGAGAAAACAAACACACGGATCGGATGAATCACACGCGAGTACGTATTGTGTGCACCGTGACCCGAAATCTACGCCCTGCTGGAACGAGTGAGAAAACCTACTTTAAACTCCAAACGCGTTCTACTGGAACGCCGGGGGAACCGCAGTTGTTGCACGCTGTGTGTACCTGCAGACCTGGTATGCAAGAAGGACGAACGGCAAAACCGCAGATAACCGCGCCCTGAGCAGGTGAGCTAGCGCGTACGCGACTTTCGGCTCCTCCTCGGCTGTGTATAGCGATTACCCCGAAAAGAGATTCGGAAAAGCGGCCGACGCCCGCGGCTAGGGTCACGATGGTCGTGGCGGGGACGGTACAGGAGGCTGGCCGCGGGAGCTGAACGGGTCGTCTCGTAGTCTTCATCATCTATATTAATATGTAAAACGCCCGTGTCGCGGACCGTGGGAACGACCGAGTACACGCCGAGTGTTTCAATAATAATTGCTTTTTGCCGCCGCCGCCGCCGCCGCCGTTCGGTGGTCAACGAGCCAACACCTGCAGCGCGCAACGTTAATAAATAATTCAATACACTCGCGTTTATATAAGTGATTTAAAAAAAAAAATTCAAAAAAAAATAAAACACGAAATGTTTTCAACGGTGCTGCAGGTTTTGGTCGATGGTGCTCGATCGGGACGGAGAAAAGAAAAGAAAAAAAAACCGACCTTAAAAAAATACTATAAAAAATATAATATTGATTTATATCGTATATTCTGCCGCGATTTTTCCACGGTCGCTGTGTGATTTTTTTTTTTTTTAGTATTATCGATTTATATCGACATAGTTATACGACGATAATGTATCGTATTAATCGAGCCGACTGCGGCGAGTGACTTCGGTACATTCCTGACCTCCCAAAATCGTCAAAAAATTTAATATTAAAATCGTTGACCACAACTGTATTTTTAACTGTATTAAATATTGGTGCTCGATAGACTCGAGTAGAAGTTAACAAAGTAGTGTAATAAAGTTATGTTCGAAAGAGACTATTCCTTTTCTCTTACGTGCGACACCGAAGGAAATTGAAGAAATAAGTATTCGATCTCAAATCGTTTAGTGGATTACTTTGGGTTAGTAAACATTTTTAAGTCCACTGATTATCGCCTCACCGGCCGATGCACGCGCACGCCTACGAGTTTTTATGCCTGACTTTGATTTCAACACTGATCGAAGCGTTTTGTTTAAAACAGAAAACAAGGAATGTCTTGGAAAATATTAATTTATTACCATAGTTTTAGACATTATTTTGACGAATAAAAAAAATTATATTTCGACGACAAAAATGTGAAAGATTGATATAAAAAAAAAACTACGTATTTAATGAGTTTTTAATGTCGTTTACGCGCGTATCTTGACGGAATACTTATTTTAATTGGTTTTAATCTTGTTTTTCTTCATGCCGCATTAAACCGCAGCCGTTATTAATTTCTGACGGAGTTTACGTGCGCAATCGCCCATATATTATCGTTTTATTAAATTTATTAAAGCGACTTACGAGTGGGCAGAGCGTAGACACGGAGACGTCAGCGCGATTTCGAAAATCCATACGGCGAAAGCACGTTTTCCGGTTGATCTCTGGCCGCGACCGTGCTCGCATAACGCAACTCTCTCACACCGACCCTTGACAATTTTAAAATTATTATTGCTTCGTGTTCGGTAATAGGTATAATAACCGTTTGATTTCAATAGATCGGTACAGCTCGTGAACGATTTATCGTATAGTCGTGACGGGTGTATCAGATCCCGGGAGGTCTGCCGATCGAATGGGTTCGGGAGGGAGCAGGCACACCTACTTGACTTCAGGTTTCCTTGGCGAATTGCGATCACATATTGTACGGGCGTAAGTAATACAAGTTCGAATTATAGAGATTCCGGTGGAGAAACTTTGAAACGCAGTAGAGTGCGTGTCACACTTGGATTTATCGAGGATACCGAAACACATTAGAGTTTCCTCCGAAATTTACACTTATAATGGTTTTCTGCGAGGATTCCAAGCGTTTAGTTCGATTTATGAGTTTTTCAAACTGTTATATATATATATATACAGTTTACTGCAGTACGTTGTACTAGATCGGTTGTACATATATTTAAAAAAAAAAATGCTTTTATAGCCCATATCGCTGCTTCCATTACTTTACGCAAACTTTCTCTATTTTCACGTCTTTGTCTAGAACGACCTCTGAGCCAGTCTCCTCTGATTTTACTAGTCATTATAATTGTTTTGCATTATCGTTCCGTGCACGACCTGCACATTCTACACTCTTACTCCTGATGAACGCTTTTATATTGGACTTTAGATATAACTGGCGAACTCTCTAGTTTGTCCTTTTTCGGTATTCTCCATATTCTACAATAAGGCCATACGCACACACATTCTTCTCATCCCCTTTTTTTACCGACCATTTTTCGCACACAAGAAGTAGCCGCGTATGTAGCTCGAGTACATAATTTCGTTTTAGAACAATATTTTCAGTTTAGACTTGAAAATGTTTTCTAGTACATGATACCGTCTTTATACTGAGATTCTTAATACTTTATTTCATATGTACTCGAAGTCAGTTACTGTTTGGAATATGTAATTTCGGGCTACAAGGACTATTTCCGGTTTCTGTCTGCTTACGACCTTATATTCTTGGTTATATCTCGGTGAAATTCAGCGTCCATTGGCTTGACTGCTTTGATCGTCTGTTTTTTTCAGCACATAGTTTTGCCGATCATCATGATATCCTCCGCACAAGCGAGTACAGTGTTATTTCCTAGGATCGCTTAGTTGGTGATAACGCACAATCACTTCGCTCTTCGAGTCCCATATTAATTTCAAACCTTTTCGGCAATCGTTTTCGGAATTTAACTCTATTGGTTCGGGGTAGTGCTGCAGGAGTCGCTTTCTTTCACTATATGTATTAGTCGGCGGCCGGTATCCTTCCATATAGTTTTTCTCGATAACGGTATTATCATACGCATAATATTATGTGCACCTCCTTTACAAATCCACAGGATTTCGCTGGTAATTACAGAGTTACCTAACCGCGTTCGTCAAATAACCACCCACGTCGCCGTCGTCGGAGATCATTTTTCGTGTATTGAATATATAGTAGTAGGTACTTATATATACCGATAGAGACGCATTGTCTCCGCGATAATTCTCCCGAATAAAAACCCAGCCGCGAGACCTAATCTAACCTAACCTGCTGCTGTACGCATTGGTTATAATCGGTTTCTCTCGTCATCGACACCCTATTATTTACATCAGTACGTGCGTCAATAATACGTCAGAGGGTAAAAGACGGAGAGAGAGAAAAAAATTTGTTATTTTATTAATATAATAATAACGTGTAACGGATTTAATATTCTTCGGATCGGCTATCGTGTGTGGCCTCGGTTATTATACACCGCCGTCGATATGACTCCTTCTCCCTCCCAGCCCCGTATCTGAGTCAATTAGAAGACGCGCGTCGTACACTGCAATGTAAAGCGATCGGAGAACAAGATACACCGGACCGAGTGTATCTAGTTCGCATGGTCGTAATCGGGTACCTATGGTGTTCGATATTCTTCGTCCTATATTATTATAATAGTAGTTACACGAGTATAGAAAATACGTGTATACGGCGTAATTTTACACATATTTTTCACCCCCTTCCCACCAATCGCGGTTCGAAAAAAAAGTAATTTTTTAATTATCCGTTATAGCAACAAATACGCGTTTCGTATGTATAACAAAACGGTAGGAGGCTGCAGTCCGGACCACCCACGACACGTTACGTTATTATAATATCGTACGCGTACACTCCACCGACGCCCACGCGGTAAGCACCACACCCGTTCTCAAAAAAAAAAAACCGTTTTTTTTTTTTTTTTACCGTATACCAGCTATAGTAGTGTAAAATAGGCCGGCGTTATTATATTGGTATGCCGTAGACCCGTCCAAGTGTCATAATCGCGAATGTTTAGTGAAATTCTCGTTTGAACGTTTGAGATGAGAACTCCTATGATTTTCATAAAAAAAATAATCGCTTCATGAATCCCGCGAAGGCTACACCGCAGTCACATTTATTGGACGCCAAATTAAAATAAATTACGTATGCGATAACATAGCAGTTTATTTTTTTTTTTATAAATATCTTTAATTCATAATAAAGTTCATAAGCGTTTTAAAAATTTACAATTTTTAAAATCTCGTGAATTAAAGGTATTATTGAAAAACAACTTCTTTATTCCGTAAATATTGTAATTTATTTCGAGTACGAATTTTGGTGTCTCGAGTACAAATAACGCCTTTCAGGGTTGTTTGTTTTTTATCGCGTATAAACATTTCGGTCTTTGAACATTTTCTGTATATTTTCGCGGTGCACACTTAACGTTCTCTCGGGCGGTTTCGTTTTCGTTCGTGTAGCGGTCGTTTTAAAGGAGGAAAAACGAATTTTGGTACACGCGCGGGTAATGCCTGCAGAAACGTAAAACCCGCCGAATTATAAAATACCGATTAATTCCCGGTAAGTGTAGCCTTCACGAGTGATTTTTTTTCTTCTTGTTTCTCCTGCAATGCTAATGGTACGGTACACGGAAGAAAACCTTTAATTCGATTATTCGGTAAATTCGTAGCGGACAAGAGGTACTGCAACAACGGCGGTCGTTGTTATCGCGCGGTCGGCTCTCTTGGAACGACAAATGAAAAAGTATTTTCACTTGTCGACATTTGCGTGTGTTGCCAAGCATATGAGCTTAAAAAAAATACAGCGAATCGCCTGAGGCGTAATGTGAAAATAACGCACGTGCGTAGGTATTCGAGGTGAGCCAAATCTAAATCTGCACTGTTAAATCCGTACAGCGCAAACAGTCAGACGACCAGGCATCTCTATCGTTCTTCCGCTTTCCTTTACGATTCGATCTGTGTATTCTGTGCGACCGCAGCTTGCAGCGGTGCTCGTTCCTCGTCCGTTTTCTCCCTTCTACGGACGGATCATTCTAATGTCCTCCCTAATATCGTATTACTTTTGAAAACTTCTCTTTCTTCTTCTCATCTATATGGAAAATTCTTTCGTTCGTCCGTCCGACGCGAATCCAAGTAGGTCTGTTTTCTTTCCCGATTTCCTACATTTCTCGAAGTCAGTCGATATTTCTTCTGTTCCGTCGTACATCCGCGAATACGCGAATTTAACCGCAGCGACCGAGCATTACTATAATAATAATAATAATATCGTCGTCTATTTGATTGTTATTACTTATTGTCGGACGACGGAACGCCGCGGACGTCCCCTTCGCCCGAAAAGCGCATATCGAAATCCGTTCGAGCGTGATAGGGCGCGAACAATGTACACGCGGCCGGGCATCATGGGAGTCAAAACACGTTCAATCCCGATTCGACGCGCCCGGGTTACACGATAAAAAAAAAAAAAATAGAAATAAAAAATTTACATATACACTCACCGCTCTACAACTACTATTATACATACGCGTATTGTAATAATGACGTTTAAAAAAAAAAAAAGGAGAGAACACGCACACGGCGAATCTGTGCTTCCGATACACCTGGCACACACACACACACACACTATAATACGTTATAAATAAAATGTTATTGCCGCACCGGGTTCGTGCGCAGTGTGTCGTCGAATGCTTATTATCGAACCGAAATCTCGTCTCGTCGGTTTCACACGAGGGTACTTCCTTCCTATATAAAGTCTATAGTGTCCCCCTGCTAGCTCGTGAGAGAATCGCAAACGCCAAAACGTCCCTGCAACTATATTAACGCGTACCGATTCGGTTTTTCGCAATATGCCCAAAATATTATTATACCGTGTTTTAATTTCCATCGGGGTTAACGAGTTTTTTTTTCCACTTTTAAAGGGTAGCCACTGCACACAAACACGCGCGCGCGCGTTTATAATAATAACAACAACGACAATAATACGGTACGAGGGGGGGAGGAGGGGGCAATTTCTTCACCGAGATCTCGGGTGCCGTAGCGCCCCGTTTATAAACGTCTATACACGCGAGCGTGTGTGTGTGTGAGCGCCGCTGGGCCAGCTGTACCGGAACATCTGTTTTTGCGTAACTTACCCCTTCGGAAAGAGAGGAAGAAAAAAAAAGTGTGTGTGTGTGTATAAAATATCAAAGAAAAGCTGCATCGACCACCACCACCGTCACCGTCGCCGTCGTCGTACTTACCCCAGGCGTCTGCAACGGTACCGGCTGCGGCGGTTTTCTATACACACACATAATATTCTTATTAAATAATAGACGGAGGTGAAACGATTGCGGAGAACGCTGGTGCACCTTGGACGGATTGCTGTTCAGAAATCATCTGCTCCTTCTTTTTCGGGAGACGTTCTTGTATTTTAACGCTACGCGCGAGGCCTTCTGGTCCGATGGCCGAGACACACAAGATGCCTCTTTCCCCACCGCGGTGAATATTATTATTATTATTATTATTACGTATTTTATTATAATACGCTCTGCAGCAGTCGGCCGTTCAATGTGTTCTCCTTCGGACACCTTGACTGTCCGCGTGTGTATCCCTTTGACTGCGTACGCCGGGTGCGCTGCAACGTTACCACCAGGAACCCGACGCGCACCGGGTTCAGGAGACCGGTGGTGTAGGTACTCTCGGAAAATCTATTTTTTTTTTATATATACGTTTTTACTACGAGAAACGAAAAAAAATTAATTCGGCAAAAAACCGGCACCGGGACCTGCAGCAGCTGTACGTTTCATCCCTTCTTGAACCCTTTGGCGAGTTCTTTTAATACTTTTAGACGCCGCGAAGCACCTTATTACGACTCGATATCCGATGACAGCTGTATTGGAATGCAAACGAAAACAACGGAGGAAAATGGATCACGCGTAATTGTAACGTGTAAAACAGTGTTTATCCGTAGAGTTTGCAAATAAAAGAGGAGAAAATGTTTACGTTCAGTTGTGCTACTGGATGGAGGAACTTTGTAGAAGACGTAGCAACGGTGACATTGGGTGTTGACTGGATAATGTGCAAAGGTGATTAATAAAAAAATATATGTCATTTTATAGAGTAAAACGTTTAAAACTGTAGTCGAGTCTGCGACGACGTATGGAACGGAGTGTCGGAATACGAGGGATGAAAAGAAAACGGAATTTGCAAGCTAAGAGAATGTTACGATGGACGAACGCGGTAAATCGGTTAAAGAGGTAATTTTGGGAATTACGCGTTTAGTAGGAAAAATGATTTTTGGGCACGTCGAGAAACCTTAATGCGAGACCGACTAGTTATTTAAGGAGATAGGTAAGTTAGTTGTAGAAGACGGTGGCGGTAGGTCAAAAAAAAGTGTTTATTAGAATGTTTTTGGGTGAGTAAAGAGATGGTCACGAGGGCAAAAATAAGAACAACTGATCTCGTACTAGTGTGGGATCTAAGAGAGCTAAGAACGTATTGTATAACGCGAGCCTTTTCCTGCAAGATCTGTAGCGTATACCTACTTATTTTAGGATTTCGAAAAAACACTCACGAGCCAGATTATGAGACGGACGGAGATAAATATTTGTGCGAGACGTGCCAGCCGGAATTGAAAGCAAATCGGGTACGTCACGCCAGCCCCTCAATATTGGAAATTTACATTTTTTTTTTTTTTTTACACAGATATTTAATACGGAATTTCTATGATCATTTACAGAATTCGTGTGCGATTATTTTAGCCAGAATAACTGAAAAAACACCATTCTTTTTTTTCGGGTAAAACGCGAAGCGGAAAAAGAATCAAATCGGTTGTCGACAACAATATATACGAATGACACGATGACTCGTTACAATTGGTACGGACAATACGAATTTATTGTTGTCGAGTTCATTCATAATAATACTCTGCAGTTTACGCCCGACGACGTTAACGAGACAGAATATTATTATACATACCGCACCCCGTAATTATTCATTCTCAAATTAAAAATATCAACGACAACGGTATATTTAAACACGCACACACGGTATATTTAGTAGTGATGCTGCTGCTACGCGGTACTGCACATATGAAAAAAAAACAACACGTGCGCTCAATGGACTCGCTGTACGCGACTCCTCGTGGAAACCGTGTATTCATTAATTTAATATTTTTATTTTATGTTTCCGTGCGCGTGTCATTGCCGTGTAAAAATTGTCTAATCTATACGACTATATAATATATGAGTTATATACGTGTGTGTTAAACGTTCACGTTTTTTTTTATCTCGTATAGGTCGCAACCTTATACACAAAATGTAACACATTTTTAAATAAATTTAAAATTTAAAAAATTGTAATACCCTTATAAAAAATTTAAGTATTGTATATTGTAAAAAAATAACATGGGTATAATTAAAATTAGTATATATTATAAAAAAATGCCTAGGGTATTTGATAATGTTTTAGAAATTAACAACTAGTTTCGACCGTAATAGTCATCAGCAGGTTACAATGATTAATAAAAAAAACAAAAATAGGTATACAAAATAAATATAAAACTAATGAACAAAATACATAAAACCTTATCAAATACTCTAGGCATTTTACTTTATATATATATATATATTTATATTGTTATTTTTTATAATATATATATATTTTTTAAATAAATTTTTGTCTTCAAATCGATGTATTTTTTAGATTCTGAGCGGAACGAGGGATCTAGTGGTTTTACCAATGATGTTAATTAATTTTTTTCTATCCTGTGTACAGATTTTCGACCAGAAGGAGTGCTCCGATCTCTTCGGTCACAGTTTGTTTCCGGCGGCAATTCGCATCTAGTTGGTACTTTAGAGAGATCATTTTACGATTTTCTCAATAGTTTTTTTTAACGCGACGCGATAAATTATCGAAAAATTACGAAAAACCGTTAAAAAAATAAGTATAACCGAAAAATGCAGGGTGTAGGTAATGATCTAAAATAGTGTTTTATATTTCGTTATTAATTCAGAAGTCTGAAATACAGGCGGCTATTATTTCGAACACTGACGTGGACGATTGTCGATTCCTGTGTTTTATGTTAGCACATAATTAGATGAATTTTTAATTTTAAATTTTTAATATATATATATATATATATATATATATATATTGCACCAGTTCCATGAATGCTAGCGGCAGCGCTGTATGTACGTATATTATTTTTTGTAAAAAAAAAATAAAAAAATACTGTCGAGGGGACATATCCTCCCAACTGAAAACGTGAGTCAAATCGATTGATAATACTTACTAACTATATTTTTGGTCGTGTTATTACGAAATGCGTTTGCAGGAAAAAGGGCGTTGTTTCCTTCGTCAGCCCTCGCGTTCATATCGGGTTACTGTATCGACGTTCGTGGTTTTCCACGTATGACTATATAGTACTTATACAGAGGTACTCTAACTAATTGAAATTCACCATCGATCGCGATTATAATCGATACCAGTTACACGGGAATATTTCATTAAAAAAACACAAAACTACAAAAACGAACGTGTCGTCGGCGGTTATTTTTTTTATATTATAATATCGTTTTTATGTATTATTATAGGGATGAGACGAACCATGATTTCGCTGCTGGTCCAATCAAACGTTTTCCACGGACTGACTTGGCGAGCTGCCGAGAAAATCACGACGGGCTCGTTAGTGTTATCTAACACTAAGGGTTTAGTGTTACGAATTCAGTATACGAGTTCATTTTAAGTAAATAGTTCTTTTTTTCTCAAATTTTCGCGTACAAGTATTCCATTTTCTGTGTACTAAATTAAAAAGAAAATGATTTTCTCTTCCTGAAATCTGGATTTCTCTCTTTTATATCGAACGATTTATTTATCGTTAAACAGCTTGTACTATATAGTTGCTACAAGATTTTTCGATCCTGAAAATTCCACACTTAGTAGCATTTTTTCGATAGATCACACGATTTTTCGATTTCCTGGCTTATGCGCTGCATACTACGGCCGTTCAAAAACGACAAATTCTCGGTTATTCGTTTTTATACAATCAGGCAATATGGTACAGACTCTAACCTTACGTTATTCATATCGTTGTAAATTTTTTAAAACAATTGATTCGCGTATGGACATCACATTGTGACATTCGTTTTTTTTTATATAAATTTACGAATAACTAAACATATACATTATTAGTTATGCATATTGCCACGTAGAAAAACAAATTGATCAAATGAATGCATACATAAGTCGCTATACCCGATTGGGCATAGTAAATCGATTTGAGTTCCACCAATTAAATGGGATGGATGTTGAAGGAATAATTTTGCAGAGTAACTATTCCTCTGCAGCCATCTAAGTAATAAAATAGATCCCTCGATCCGCTCAGAATAAAAAAACAGCAAGAACAATTAGATACGATATAAGTATACATCAATACGTATATTAGATGATATTAAATAATACTGTATTATTTGAAATTATTTTGATCGCATAATATTAAGGACTTAAAAAAAAAAAAATGTAATTTATTACTTCTTTCAAAGCGCAATCAATCTTCTAATGAACTATATGTTATACGCGGCGGATCGTCGATTAACAATGTCCCACAATGCACCGACCACCAGAAGACTATATGTTCTGTTATTATACAGCTGTATCAAACGTGTAGCCGGTATTTTTTCAACGTTCTTATACCGCATCTGCTTTCATTTTGATCGAAACTTCGTAACCAAGAGCGTAATTAGCGTTATTTGGAAAAACGAAAAATTCAGGCTCCGTACTCGAGGCTATATATATATAGCCGAGATTTCATATAAATGCACAACTCCAGTGGTTGCGGAATTAGTCCCGCGTGTCATTATAAACGGGAGAAGCGGAAAAGAAACGGCCATGAATTACGAGTGGGTTAATTATGAACCGAGCAGCTCGTATTGCTCTACGCGCGATATCAATGTCTCACGTGCGAAAGAAAGGGGTGATAATAATATAACGAACCGGATAAGGAACGTCGGCGAGCCATATGACTAGGTATATTGCAGTATACAGAGTGTCCCAAAACGATTTACTAATAATATTTGTTGACTTATTTCGAATTCGGAGACGGTAGTCAGTTTAAAGAGCGTTTTTTTTTATGATTAAATTCTAATGGCTCAAATTCGTCAATATTGGCGATTCTTATCGTTTTTTTTTTCGTTTATTAAAAAATTAATATTTATTATCGAATTTTCGTACATTTCTTTTGTTATTATTTAATTATTGCGTATTAGTTTTCTTTTTAGTTTTACTGTGTTTAAATATTGTTATCACTTGATGATGATGCTGATAAAATTCATTTCGAATGCCATGATGACACGTGCGAGCGATTACAAAAATGCGGCATTGATCATTGCTATTTATTCAGTAAACGAAAGAAGTTCTTATCAACGAAATTAAGAAATCGACGCGCAACAAAGTTCACAATCAGGGAACGCATTTGTATTTATTAAAATGGTCTATTTGAAACGTGATGTTCGCGATTAAAACTCTTCTTATATTAAAATATCATCGATTATTATTTACATATTTTGTACATTTAAAAAAAAATTCAATTTTTATTTTTTGAATTTTTTTACGCGTATTTGTAATTTTCTAATGGAAAATTTTTGTATTCATATATTTATATTTAATAAAAAATATTTTGAAATCACGAGTATAGGTAACAACAACTCCGTAGCGTATAAAGAAATACAGACGATAAATTTACGATTAAAAACTCTTTATTTTCACTTTTTTAAATGTCCGTTTATTTTTATTTTTTTTTATTTATATAGACTGAGAATGTGGATCGAAGAAACAATGAGCTAATTTAAATATTAAGGAAAATATATATAATTAACTAGTAAAAATGTTTTGATTATATTTTATATATTAAATTTTATGTGCACATTTTTTTTTTTTTTTTTTTTAGTATATTATAATAATTTCGAAAAAGGATTTTTGGCGCATATAAATTCATTTTCTACTTTTTAACATTAAACACTTTAAATTGGCTATTATAAAATTTAACTTATATTTATGGGTACGTTCATGGGCGTATTCGAGGTGTGACAAGGGTGGGCCACCGCTTCCTTGCTAAATGGGGGGTTTTTTTTTTTTACTTATTTATTTTTAAAACGCAATTGAATATAAACAGCGGTAAATAAAAAACAGGAGTACACAAATTTTTTTTTTTCAAAAACGCACAATTTTTTTTTTGAAATTTTCTCGAAAAATCGAAAAAATAAAAAACGGTTCGTCAAAAATGGTATACGATAACGTCAATATCTATTCAATCATATATTGGCAAAACGAGTGAAAAAAATCGCGTCTCGTTTTCCTTTTAATTTGAAAATTGTTTTGCGCTTACTATAATGATAATAGTTTTAAAAAGGAAAAGTCGCTACAAGAACAGATACGCTAAACATAAATTTTGCAGAAGATCCTGGACGGTTGGCATTGGTATGAGTAATAATAAATCTCCGAGTTTTTGCATAAAAATATATTGTTTATTATTTTTAAGCTAAATAATAATCATAAAAAGTAAGTAATAATTTTGGAAAAGGGAATAAACCGCAACGTTTTTCGGTGTCCACTCGTGTAAAACTTATTTTTGTCCCCGTCTTAGCAAAACAAGTTTGCCCACTTTCGATTGAAAATCGTAAAAAAAAAAAACAAATTTGTTTATTAAATAAAAATTATTATCATTATAATGATCATAACTAATAATTGTGAAGACACCGGATTATTATTAAAAAAAAAAACCGGTATTTTATTTATCGACGGATTACAATATTATATACAGTGATAATCGTTGCTCGGGGGGACTCGATGAATTTGCAATATTTTTATACAATGGACCAAAGATCTAAATGTTATAACAATGCAAAATATGCATATTTTTTAACGAAAACGAGCATTTTTCTGAGCAAAAGCGTTTTATACGATTATGTTTTATTCGTCGATATTCTTACGGGACATTGATTTTTTCCGTTACGGAATAACGTTAAAATCACATCGAATACGCCGTCAAAATTCCTATAAATAAATTACAAATTAAAATTCTGTTTTAAGCGATTTAACGTTCTTTTCACATTGAATTTCGTTTCGGCACCGCGGTGTAATAATGCCAATAAAAATATAAGTGACCGCGGTGTCAGGCCCGTAGCCGGGAATATTTTTCGAGGGCAGGTTAAAGGCTAAAAAGTGTACAGAGTCTCTTTACATATTTTTTGACTTTAAAACACTTTAAGGAGTTTAACTATTCGTTGCACGAAACATAATGGTCATAAATGATCGTTTATATCATTGGTTTTATAATATATTATAAAATCTACGATTAAATATATATATATATATATATCAAACAGAATACGATTCCGGATCCGAACGAATGTCCGAAATTCGAAGTATGAGAGAAAAACGAAAGTCATGTGTATAAATATAATATCAAGAATTGAAGAGGAAGGCAAATGATAGAGAAACACGGAAGTTGCTGCAAACCAATCATTAGATTGAATACTGCAGAGAGAGAGAGATTCCAAATTAGGGCTGTCTTTTCATAACATAACATTAGGCAGCGTTCCATCCCTCGTGATTTCTCGAGTGCCGATGATGATTTTGGTAAATAAGTATATTATATTATGTATCTAATTAAGGAGCGATAAGCTCGTTGACAATAAAAAATGCACGTTCCTTATAATAGAGTTTTATTTTTTTTAAATTTATAGAAAATCACTGTAACTCTGTTAGAATTCGTGAGATTTCGGGCTTCAGCCCTTCGAGCTCCCTTCCCCTGGCCACGTGCTCGATCGGTGTTGAAAAAAAACTACATTTCGGAATTCGCGCTTTTTTTTTCTTCTCTAATTTTATCGAAAATTTTTTTTTTTTTAAACATTGCATTCAGTCCTTTCTAACCATGTAATCGTCCTGTGGGAACGCTCTGTATACACACAAATGTATAATATCGGATTTGTGAACAGCCGGTGCGCGCGCGCGCCTCGCCAAACGCGGCCGGAAGCCGTTTCCGGTTTCCACGCGTTTTGAAATTCAAATCACGAAATTTTCCTTTCTTGTACGCGGCGTCCGGAAATGCACTCACACGCACCGCAACACAACGAACGACGTGTTGTGTTTACGGAGGAGTGCGTCCAGACGTCGGCGGCGATGGAGGTGCCGTGACACACACACACACGTGACCGGTGCTCGAGATACGCGTGGTCGTATAACCATTACAACTTGACCTGTAGGTACACGACGACCACGTACACGTGATTGTTGCTGTGACTTGAGTCCGGCCGGTTTCGTATCGGTCGAGAAAAACACTGCCGCGCGTACCAGCGCTCGTCGTGATTGCACTTCGGCAACGCATTCGGCCGACACAAAAAAAAAAACAGTTAAAAATCCGCTTAGAATGGACTTTTTGGATTCTGAGCGGAGCGAGCAACGTTTTTACAATGATAGACAAGAAAATTCTACCGGAAGTAACGATTTACCAGTCTCGTATACCTTGTTTCCGGCAGCAAATCGTGCATCTAATTGCGGTATACTTTACAGAGATTTTTCCATTTTCTCAATAGCGTTTGGAGAAAAAAAGATCTTCCTCGTTTCAAACGTCTCGTACACTGGACTTATCCATTCGGTACATATCACCATTAACCGTAACAGTTAAAATATATATATATATATTTTTTTTATTTAACAATTTATTTACTCTGAATTTAATCAATAAATCGATTTTTTCGTTTTTTATACTCGAAACGAATATGAAGTTTAATGTCGATAAATTATACAGTATACCTTGTCTACGAGAGTTCCACGAGCGTTTTATGATTTTAGCACCCCCCCAAAATTTGAAGTCTAGTTGCGCTTATGGTCATAATTCGAAGCCTTATAGACGGATATAATGTCCTTTTTGAGGTTTTTTTCGGAACGACATTCGGAAACGCGTACAGTTTTATTTTTAAAATAATTTTTCTACACTACTGCAAAATAGACGGCGAAACTTTCATCAAATGTAATAACAATACAATATAGCGTGTCGTCCGTCCATTAGTGAAATTGAAAATCGCGTTTGATTGACACAGCGCGCGCGCGTATATATATATTATTATTACCGCGCATAGTAAATAATGAATTCGAGTATTCGCATTGTGCACTATATAGATTTGTAATATGTCCCCGTATATACGATTATTATTATTATTATTATTGTCCAACGAAAATTAAAAACGGGAAAAATATAATATAATTTCAATGTATACGTTTTCAAATTAATATACAAATCGAATTTCGAACTGACCGTATAAGATATATTACATTTATAATGTTTGTTTATTAAATTTATACTCAGATATCGATTATTGTGATATATGAGCGCATTTTTTCACATTAAAATTAGCCTTTTAGTACTGTGAAATAGCCGGGTTTTTTCACGCGTAAAACAAAACTACTTTTATTAATACAATTTTTATAATAATAAATAGGAATAAAAATAATTCGTTTTAGCACATTTCTCCAGTGATCTACTGTTTTTTTTTTGTCTTTTAAATTGCAATAATATGTCTTGATCAACGCGCCTTTTTTTCTTCTAATGAACGAATATAGACAAAGTACAAACTGCTTTCTACGTGATTAATATTGAACGTTCGCGTGTCCGGTAAGACGTTGTGAAATATGTCTCAAATCGTGAAAACCATCGGTACGTAATGAGTGATCATCATCAGGATTAAATAATTTAGAAACGTACAAAGAATCAGAGAACCATTTCTTATCGCTCATTATATATATATATTTTTTTAAACTATTTTAATCGATACAAAAACTTTGTGTCCTTATACGACATTAGTCTGTAAATTATAATAAATGTAACGAATCGAAATGAGGCCACTAAAAAAAAAAAAACGGATGCCAGGTGACTATAATCATATATATATACTCACCGAAATCAGGCCTGTTTATAATAATTAAATCTCTAGTTAAATTTTTTTTTTAAATTTATATACAAGTTTTATAATCACTTTTTTAATATTTTTAAAATCCTTATTCCAATAACCACTCCTATTCATAATTCTCCTACACATATTAACGCTCTGTTACCGGACAATTTTTCTCTACACAAAGAACACAATATACGTAAAGCGAATCAGTGGCGTTCATATCAAAGCCTCGAGGGAGCTCAAATCCTCCGATCACGGAGTTCAACCTCCTCCACCTCGCCGTTATCGGTATTATATGTTTATGATTCAAATCAATTACGGACAATAGGGATATTTCAGATATTATTTTAATTGAAAAAAATTATCCACGTCCTCTTCCATTAACACTTTTTGAGCAAACCTGTACTTTGAAATCCTCCCCTTCTTCAAAAGTTTATGATAGGTATTTCACAATTTAAAATATATATTTAAGTATCAAAATATACTTCAAGGAGGGATCCACCTATCGCCCTCCCTACCCCCAGATATCAGCCACTGATGCGAATACAAGGATTTTCTTTTTTGTACACATTAATGTATATTTGTCATACATGCATACGGTCGAGTCGACGTTCGTGAAAAAGCGTTCACCTGCAGTACGCTTTTTATTGTGCGAGTTCATTTGTATATAAAAAAAAAACCGTACACGAGTGGAACGCGAAAGCGTTGCTAAGTCCGTTTCGATAAATAAAATATGTGTCCGTATGTTGAGAAATTATTATCGGTTCAATAACCGCGCGGATTTACGCGATTGAAATCGAACGATTTGTTTTTATTATTTTTATTCGTTCGGTAAATCGGTAGCACTTACACAATACGTGTATTAGTTGTGTATAGGTGGTACAGAGATGATGGTTATCTGTTAGTTACCGGATGTGGTAAGTCCGTTTTACGAACAATAGCTGGTATATATAACGGCGTGGCCAAGCAATTGTAGGAATTTTTTATTTGTATTTTTCTAGAAACTCTCGGCTATTATATTATAATAATAATAATAATAATAATTTTTTTTTAATATCTTACATTACCGCACTATTATAATATGCGCGCGGGACACGAGACAATGGGGCGGTTATTTTTTTTTAAGTTTTCCATATTATTTACGTACGCGTGTATACTACCTTGACGAACCACACTCACGAAAAATACACATTATTATTACGATATTATATTTGTATTGTCTGCAAGATTTTTTTTTGATTTTTTTTATATTTATTTTTTGTATTCAAATGCGTGTAGAAAACAATGAGCGCGTTCGGTTATATTCGCTTAAATCAATAATACGCAACGGCGGATTGACCGCTACAGAATTCACGAAACCGTTTGATTTATTATTATTATTATTTATTTATTTATTATAATTATACGCAAATTTTAAATACGCTTTTGCGCCTTTCTCTCTCTCTCTCCACTATATTTTCCCGATTCGATCACTGAAAAAATTTCAAATTTATTGGAAAAAAAAAAATACGCAAAAAATAAATGTTATTGTAACAGCGTTCATGCTCGTTGAGTGGCCAAAACACAAGGTATACTCACGTATATTTTATCCCTCACAAAATTGCAGGGTTATTAAAAAAATATCATTTTCCACTTTATAACCGTTACACTCATTTGTAGCGAAAAGTCCTTATTTTTTTGTATTGCGCGTGCATATAGAACACTAGGAACTTTTAAATAATTTGGAGGAGGTTTATAATCTCTTAACACCCCCCCCCCCGTGTTCGCGCCACTGTCTAGTGCGTTTAATAGCGACTTTTCGAATATTGAAGAGTTTTCAACAATTTTAATTGCAGTTTCATTGAATATCAGTGTTATATCAATTTAACGTTACATTTAAAATTATATGCTTTTGTGTTTCGTATTTATTTGTTATTGAAATTCGTAAGAATTATTTAAATACTAGATTTAACCCAAACACCAAATAAATATTTCAAAAAAATGAAAACCGAGTGTTGTTATACACTGCACATATTATATTTCATATCAAAATTTTATTGAAAATAATGTGATATTATATATTATACACACATAATATACGTTTTTACTGCAATTGTGTAATAAAAATTGCTACAGTTTATATAACGTATACGTTCATAATATGCACACAGTGTGTAATCCCTAATTGAAAACACTCCGTAATTCTGCGCAGGTTAATTATATTTGAATTCTATTTTTTTTTTCTTTAGCTGCCTAACAAACTTAATTATACAGTTATTAAAATAACTGTAGTCTATTATTTTATAGTCTTTTGTGTTATTTTTTTAATGAAACCTCACATTTTTTATTACGAAATGTTTTTATTCGTATTTTTTTCAATGAATTTTCGTATTGTAATCAACTTTTTAAATTAAAAATTTACCGAATTACAGTCGATTAATCAAAAAATGTTTAAAAACAACTCCGTTAATTTTGGGCTTAGAAAAATGATTCATAAGACAAAATAACCGAAAAAATATTTTCTATCTAAATCTGTTGCCAATAATTGACAGACGTTATAAGTTATAATTTAAAAAAAATATATATATATATACAATTGTACACGTTCAGATCCAACTACACATCTTGTCTTGGACAGAATTTATGTCCCATCAAAATGGGAGGTTGTCATTTAAAAAAAAAAACAGTTGTTATAATCGTGCATGGAATTAAATGACATAAAAATAGCGTATTAATTTTAATAAGTGTATAATCAAGTTTGTTAGGCAGAGAAGAAAACGGAATTCAAATACAATAAATCTGCGCAGAGTGTTTTCAATTAGCGATTACACACTGTGTATACTGTATATGGACTTAAGATTTATAACAAATTATATTCGTGTTCGTGTGTAACGTAACAATAACGCGCGCAGCAAATTTCCATTACTATTGTTTTGGCCCGAGGCTCGTTCAACTTTCGACTAATATTGTTATTATTATTATTATTATTATAACGTTATATATTATGTAGATACAAACAAACCGACTTTATCGTGTGCGTGCTGTAGTCGAAGAAAAATGCTAAATATAATATAATAGTATAATATGCAAAACACGATGCCGTGTTTCGTTTACATCGTGAAACAAATTTGTATCTGACTCGGCGCGCGCGTACATTATAATAATAATACAATCTTGACCACCCAGATGGAATGTTATGCAAGTACCTATATATATATATATATATATATATATAATATAGAGTCGTCGAGTCTGATATACGTTTATATATATATATATATATATATGTTTATATTTAAATTCATGAGAATCCGAAGAAAGCGTATTATAATATATACGGATAAATGTCCGAAGATACCATTGTCTCGGCGGATATTTATATATATATATATATATATATATATATATATATATACGAGTATAAAAATATCAACTTCGCGTTATTATTTACTATATAGTCGCATATGTACGCGCAGTATTTTTTTATTATTATTTAGGACTATGAATTTGGATTTGCATTTTTATGTGCGTGCCCCTTTTAAAAGCGTTCGTCTATTCGCCGTGCGTATATAAAATATTCGTTCTTTCGAGAATTCGAATTTGCAGAAGTTTTGTCTCGTTTTGTAGTATTTTTTTTTTTTTGGTAATAAATTTTTTTCCATGATGTTTGCAGACACAATGTT
The DNA here is from genome assembly GCA_032441835.1 of Slavum lentiscoides. Classification (NCBI taxonomy): domain Eukaryota; kingdom Metazoa; phylum Arthropoda; class Insecta; order Hemiptera; family Aphididae; genus Slavum; species Slavum lentiscoides. The sequence goes on from CM063708.1 coordinate 15,991,850, forward strand.
GTTTATACATATAATAATCAGCGCACGACTTCGTGTGTCTGAATAGAGAATACTGTGATCGGTGTATGATTTTTTTTTTTTTTTCGTCGGCAAATCGATGAATACAGCAATTGACTGGTCAATTAAAAATGGATTAAATTATTAGAATAGCCTATAGTAATATATATATATAACATGTTTTAATTTTACACTCTACAACGGTGCACAGGTATGTGTGCACTATCGGCTACTCATAAAATATATTATCGTCTACTGTAGGTATATAAGGAACGAAGCAATAACACTTATATTGCAGTAAATCCATTTTCAAATTACACCGTACAAACAGAGCACATTGGAATTACTTAAAAAACTCAAGATAATCAACACTTAGTATAGCCATGCGTCTAAGAATATAATTTCTGTAAACTTAAAAATATTTTTCCGAACGATATTGTTCGTAATATATATTTACCGTTATATCAGGCCCCGTTTTCCTATATGCGGCATTAGAGTTTTGGGTGGTCTTACTAAAAAAGGTAAATACCTCTACAACAGCAAAAAAATCAACGGGATTTTTTTTTTAATGAACATATTTCGGAAGGATCTACGCTTCGAAACTGTAAAGGGTTGCTCTAATAAAATCGGTTTATAAAAAAAATTTGTAATTATATGGACGATAAAGTACACGGAAAATTGGTGCAGGCGTGGATGACTGTGAAAAAATAAATATTAGTGCATATGATGCTAAAATTGAATTATACTCGTAAGAATACTTTTTTTGCTCAAATATTTGTAGATTATTTAGGTTACATTTTTATAATAATATAAATCTAGATTTTTAAAAAAATGTAGAGAATGATAATTCGAAAATCAAAAATATTGTAAAAAATTTGTCATTATTGAAAGTAGAAAAAAATGCATGTATTATACTTTGTACGTTTGTCGTCATTATTTAAGGACGTTATATTTAAATAATTTAGCAACTATCATAAGTTTTCTTTAATGTAAATTTTGTATTTCGACTAATTGTTACATGTCTATGCGTTTAAATGTTCCGTTTAGCAAACGGAATAAAAAAAAAATGTTGAATTTTATGTTAGAGAAATAAAAAATAAATAAATTATATTCATATTTTACTTTTTAATAAATGAAAATTATTCTTACGTTTGTTTTGAAATTCGTAATATTTTATTACACGTATATGAATTATTTCATTAAATCTCTATTATAAGTGTCATTATGATTATTATAGTTTAGTGTTTTGTAACACAAATCATATAATACCTAATAATTGCCTCTTGATGACAAAAAAAAAAAAAGAAGATCGATTTAAATCATTAAATTAACGAAATCGTTTATGGTTTTTTTTTTATCAAATAGCAATTAAAATACCGTAATAAAAAAAATGAATGTTTAAAATAGTATATAGGGTGTTTATCGCATAATGCACACATGAAACGTTACATAATATTTTGTGTTATTCAAAAAAAATAGTTAAAATTAGTAATTAAAAAAACGAAGTCGACTCGGACGAAAAGAGGACTATAACACAACAATAATAATAATAATAAATAATAAATTTTGTATAAAACATTATAACGACGTCAACACGACCACTAAAATATTAAAAAGTTAATATACAATTTATATTTTAATAATAAAAAAAAAACATTTTTTCAGCTATATAGATTGTAATAACTGAGTGATCTGCGTGTACGGCTTATAATTTTATAACGGTTGACGACACTCGAAACGAAAGTTTATATTTATTCTCTAAACGTCTAAACGTAATAATTATAGAGATGTTGTAAACGATAAAGTTGGTAAAAACGTTATTATTTAGCAATATCGTATTTATAAATAACATTTTTTTTCGGAAAGAGTTGTGATTATAACGAAATTATTTTATAAATCAACGCGAAATGCTTTGAAATAAGTTTTAATCTGTATTTGTATAATATAAAGTAACTGTCGTGGTTGTACATTTTATATAGAGTACACTATATTCTCGAAATTGTGTTTAAAAATAATGGGCAACAAATTTCTACGAATATTTCCTACTGTGACCAATACGTTTTATTATCATACGAACACAGTATAGAATAATCTATAGACGTTAGAAAACTTGTTTTTTAACTTGAGCACTTACTAACATAGAAAAGAATACCTTATTAAATGTATACCATTTTAAAATAGCCGAATACCGGCCTATAATATGTATTTCGTCAAAAAAATGTTCAAAATATTTTTATATAACTCTTACTCTCTGGTTTAGTAAAAAAAAAAAAAATGTAAACATTCGAAAAAAATACAAATAGGTTTTTTTTTTCATTTTTGCACAACCATTACTTGGTTAATTTTAATTTTTTTTACGTTTCTTAACTGCATCCTATCGAGAGAAAAAAAACGACGAGTAGATTTTTTTAGCCGTGAACTCATTAAACGATGATATTCCACGGTCGGAAACCTTTGAATATTGTACAGTTCAATAAAAAAATTACTATTAATACATTGATGACTACTATCCTAAACAGCTTTGTCGGCTGTTATCTGGGAAAAAAAAGCACGACCGATAACGTCGCGTGTGTGAACGAAGGCTATCATTTCAAAAGTCATGATTAGAACAATTTCAGAAACTTTAGGAACTTCGACAAAGTGCGTAGGACAGAAAAAAAGGAAAACCGACCGAATATAATCCGCAATTTTTACAATATACTATTATACTCGTATGCTCTTCGAACGCTGTATATTCAAGTACGTAATATATATTGTATAGCACCTGCAGCTGTCCTGCAATATATTAACGAAATATTATATTTGTTAAAACATAGTATAATCGTGCGTATTACAAATGTGTGCTTTACATAATCTGACAACGTCAACGATCGATTTTTTTTAAGATCCTTCTTGTGGTTTATACAAAAAAAAAAAATCTAATTTTTCAGCCGACACGATAATAATAATATATTCGTGTACGCAGGCAAACTTATATAAACGTATGTACTTATATATTTGTTGTATAATAATTCGGTTTGAAAAGGCGTTTTTTTTCTTTTCACTGGTCGTTTTTTTTTTGACAGATTTCTATCGAACGCGTAACCTAACCCTACACAGATGTATGTGTAATGTCGTTATTGTTATCTGGCGCGTCTGCGTGTTTGACACCATACAGTATAATATATATACGCGCATACTGACCCCGGTAACGCGTTTGTGGGGGGAAAAAATGCTTACACGGATTTATGAGCCGGATAAAATCGACTATAAGTCACCATCACCACTAAATTTATTCATTAGATGTAATAATATGTTGTACGATGTGCAAGAGATTTAAAATTTATTTCGATGAGACATTCGAAAAGTCCTTATATGCGTATATAATATGTAAAAAATACGACCTCGCGCGCGCAGAGGTTATGAACTGTCGCGTCGACCACAACAATGATATTCCTATATTGTATTGCAGTTGCGTTTGAAATATACGAGAAAAATGTTTTTTTTTTTGGAAAATATTTCTAACGCTTATATAATTATTTTCGTCGCGTTAAATATTTTAGATTCTGAGCGGAGCGAGGAGTGTATTGGTTTCACAATGACGTGTTTTTTTTTTTAATGTCTGTACCCAAAAATTCTACCAGAAGGAGTGCTCCTATCATTACAGTCACATTTCGTTTCCGGTAGCGAATCGCGTCTACTTGGGGTATTTTACAGAGGTGGTTATTTCGATTTTCTCAAAAACTATACCGAAAAATCACTTTAAAACGGGATTTCGTCGAAATCCGCTATTTATTTTATTTAAATATATTACTTTATATTATATCAAGGAAAAAAAAGATTCTAAAAATGTTTGGACTATTTATAGCAATTATAAGTTTTAAGGTATTTAATTCATAAAAATAAAAAAAGAATCATCAAAATCGGTTCACCCAGTCGAAAGTTCTGAGGTAACAAACATAAAAAAAAAAAAAAATACAGTCGAATTGAGAACCTCCTCCTTTTCTGAAGTCGGTTAAAAAGGTTCATTTTTTGTTATATGCATAAAATATTATACCGAAGCTACGCTCGTAATCGTCTCATCGATTGCAATCAATCATTGCTTTCAAATTTATATTGATAATAATAATAATAATAATAATAATATATAAAAAACTGTACGCGCAAGCATGACAACCGAGTCTTGTTTATTTTGCTCAGTCACGGAAAACTCCATATGATAATCACTCTTTAATCTCCTTGTCAATATTTTTATTTATTTATTATTATTATTTATAATAATTTACAAATTTTTATATTTTTTTATTTTTGGACATTTTAACCTCGGATTTTGGGTATTTTGACACCGAACACCGTGCAAAACACTGTGTCCGTCTCGTACATTAAACTACATGTGCATATATTGTAATATAAATATATATATATATATATATAACGTGTTTTTCAGTATTTTTGAAAATGATTTGAGTAAGTAAACTGAAATTTATTTTAAAACTTCAAGAAAAAATATGACTTATTTTATTTATCTAATTCAGAGCCCAAAAACATGCGCACCAACTGCGCTAACGACAAATTTTGCATCGAATACGAAAAGTTAAATGTTCCAGTACGAAAATGGAAAGTGTGTGTCTCGTACGAAATGTGTAAAATATATATAATAAAAAAACAATATATTTATAAAATAAAATTAATATATAGTATATATTATTAAAAAAATAATATATATACATAAAGAAAAAATGCCAAATGTATGTTATTTTTTTATAAGAGTATTACATTTTATTTATTTTTATTTATTTTCGTTTTTTAATTTTTTAATTTTGTTTACAAAATGTGTATTACTCTCCTGCAAAGGACTCGGGTCTCAGTTTTAAATTAAGTATTTCATTAACGATTTAATGGTCGAATAATAAAAAAAAAAAATTAAAAAATTATTATTGAAAAATATATAATACCGGAGTACACGAAACGTTTATGTCCGTCACTTTGTTCAGTTATTAAATAATAATAATATTAATAATAATTTTAGGCACTAGCCAAAATCTATTGTATTCAATATTTTAATAATAAAAATAATAATTCATAATATACGTACACACGTATACGTAATTTTTAAATTAATTTTACGATATTTTAGACATTTTTGTTTTTTTTCGAAATCGTCGTCAATGGATACGTTTCTGTACCGACGAAAACGTAACAAACTTTTGTTGATTTCGTGATTCGTTATTATTAAATTAAACATATACTCTTAATATGATCAACATATTCGTATCGTTCAAATAATAATTTTTTATCAATTACGAAAATAAACCAATTTCTACAAATAAACCAAACATGGCTAAGCTGCTTTTGAAGTTTTTCATCGGAATTCTTTCGTTGGAAAACGGAATATCGATTTTAGCAGGAGTATTTGCGGTGAGCAATTTTTAAATTATTACGAACGGCGTTCGTTTCATTTTCTCGAAGTTTAATGATAAAAAAAAGTTCAATCACGGTTTATTATTCTCAGCGTACCTGTCTACGGGCTACTTTTTTTTTTTGGCCTACGATTTTGTAAGATACCTATTTAATATATATATACTCTCATTTCTCGACAATAATCCATTTTAACGTACAGCAATTATTATGTTTTTCATAATTTCTTATAGAAAATACGAAAATTCTATAATAAATAACCTTAATTTCCACGAATTTTCGCAAAATCATTGTTTTACATTCGTGCAAAACGTCGTCTATTCATTTCACACGTAACATAACTATATACGAACGCTTATCCTAAACGTTTTTTATGCATATAGGTACTGTAGACGTGATGGTTTTCTGATTTTTTTTTTAAAAACTGTATTTATCGGTAAATAAATTATTCTAGATGTTCACTTTTGCTATGTGGACGGTGAATTTCAATGATCTTCTGAGTTCACCACTGAGTTGTACGTAACTATATATAATAAATACGATTTAATTTGATATATAATTGACTGCGTATATTATTATATTTAATCTATTAATTGTATATATATTCTATTTTGTACCTTGTTAAGTGAGCAACTTTGCGTTGCTTGGAATGATGGCACTCATGTTAATTACGTGGATTTTAGCATTTTGTGGAGCATATTACGTAAGTTTTAATTTTTGTGTCTATATAATACCAATATACAACAATATGGCAGTCGTAAACACGGCATGACGTTATTTTTGTGTGTGTGTGTGTAAATTAATTTAGCATTTAGGTATTTTTTAAATTTTAAAATAAGAAAAATAAAAATTCTATTCCGAAATAATAGTCTAAAAGACAATTTAATGATAAATAGGTCGTTTTACTGTGTACAATATTATGAATTATTTTATAGGAGTCGAGGGCAGTGATTTTCTGCACGTTAGTGTTATGGACTTTGTTCGTATCAATATGGATATCGATCACAGTACACGACCTAGCCTCAGGAAAAAAGTAATTATTAGTATAATATATAGTGTTTGACTACTGAAGTACATTTACGCGTGCAGTATATATATATATATATGTGTAGGCAGTAGAAACTAGAAATATTTATTAGGTAATTCAGTATACGTTATTTATTTACAATACAGAACGTGGTGCATCGCGAAAACAGGGAGATGTCTACCATCGATGTGGCTTTATCAATTACCGGGTGGTGGTAGTAGCGGGAATGAACCAACGGATGGTGATTCCTCAGAAGTTGATGATAGTTACGTTCAGTCTGCTAGTGATGAAGAACTTATAAAGGAAAATGCAGACAACGATGTATATGAAGAAACAAGAGAAGACCATACTATAAAGGTGATAATAATAATTTAAATGAGAAAAATCAAACGCCTATATTATAATAATAATGAACATAACGGCGCCGTCTGCTTTAAACATTTATTTATGTGTACACCTTTTTTGAACATATTACAATCGTTTATAAATTATATAATATTGTATTATTATAACGAAAAACTAAACGGTTTTTTTCTCGTTTGAACGAATAATTTTATGTTCTATACCCGTAATACAATATATTATTAGTTAATCGCGAACGTATATATATATATATATATATATATATATATAGTATTATTAAATATAAACCTACTATAAACAGTTAATACGATATTTATGTGTATAATATATTATTCGTCGAATATAATATATCTGTTTCTCGACGAAAACGTAACACGATTGAAAAACGACCTATATTTTTATAAAATGAATTATTAAAAAAAAAAAAAAAAGACGTATTACTACTGCGCAGTATTTGACTTTTCAGAGAAAAACAAAGCATTTTAGAAAAATACCAAAGAACAAGACCTACGACCAATGGTATATTAATGGACACACCACTGGCACGCCAGTTACGATCGACAGTGAAGACATCAGCTCCGAATTCGTTACGTCCGACACATATAATGACAACTTTACGGAGTCCACGGTAATTTATAGTGTTATTAGTTATTAATCCTATTTATAAACGCGTAGACGAAAGTTCCTTTATAGTATATACAATATATTATGTGTGTATACTAATGAAACTTTTTTTGTTTTAAAAAATATTATATTCGCTAAATGTGCTGCTAAACGGAAATCTATATGTGTGTCGTGTGTGCACCCGAATCGCCTTCATGATTCTGAGAAAGGGATGTATTACTATAAAACATACGAGTCCTATTAACGGGAGATACAGCAGGATAATTTTCTAAATTACTATTCTATATTATACGAATCGGTATAGCGAAACTTTAAACGATAAGGATTGGGGCACGTCGCGATTGTAAAAAAAAATTTGCAGTATACCGACAAATTCGTCCGAAATCGTGTTTCGATTGTAACGTTTCGAGTATTTAAAACGAAAATCCGTATAGACACTGTTAGTATTTGCGACGTACAATCATTTTTGATTAATATTTGGAAATATATAAATTATTACGAATCGAAAAATCGTTGAGTCACGGCTGTGTATATATATATATATATATATATATATATTTTAAACCAGTGTTTCTTAAACTGTTCTCCGCGGAACCCCAGGTTTCCGCGAAACTCAAGTGTTTTTTTTTTTTTGCAAAATATTCAAAAAAATTACTTTGAAAAATCTATTATTTATTTATAAAATATAAATATATTTTAATTTTACATAATAGTTAATTACAATATGAAATTTAGAGTAAATAACGTCACGTTGATAAACTTGAAAAACAATTTATCGCTAGATAAATTTTGGATAAAAGTTCACAATGAATACGAGGTGATAAGTGAAAAGGCGTTAAGAGTCATACACTTCCTTTTCCTTCGACGTAGTTATATGAAAGACGATTTTCAGCAGTCACTGCGACCAAGACTAAGTATCGAAATGTATCGAATTTGACGCCAACACTAAGATTTTCATTGACAAATCTCACTCTATACAGTGGTATGTGACTGCATATCATTCGACAGCAGACACAAGATTCGTGCACTAATTTTATTTTTTTTCATTATCACCTATTTTTCCTTGTAATAAAAGTCAGATGTATTACGTTACTTTTGAATGTCACGATACCTTCTATAAATAAATAATTTTATTACATTTTGCCGTATTTATAGTATATTAGGCGTATTTGTTGCCGTTTAGTGGTACCCTCTTTTTTTTTGAAGATAACTTTGATAGGGCCGGTTCCGCATAAAAAAAAAAATACGTTATTGTTCGGTGTTCCGCGATTTCAAAAAGTTTAAGGAACACCGTTTTTAAACGGTAATTAATTTTTTTTTTCCCCCCGACGAATCAAAAGAGTGTGCCGAAGAGGGGAAAAAGACGCGTCGAAAGTGCGAAACGGTCGAGGATTACGAAAACCACGACCGCGGAACCGCTGCAGGACGGTGGCGAGTACGCGTCCGGAGACGACGTGAACGGTATTAAATAATGCACAGTGTGAAAATAACGACATTTCCGAACTGGCGTGCGCCGGTGGTTTTTTTTTTTTTTTGCAGACAATGCGGCTAATCTCGAGACGGCGGCGTCGGCCAAGAGGACGGAAACGACGACGTGGAGTACGCGGCCGACGAAGAAAAACAGGAAAAACGGCCGGAGGACGACGGCGGCGACGAGAAGAGTGACGACGGCCCGGGACGAGTACGTCGAAAGCGATGACGTTAGCGAGGAACCGAGCGGTGCCGGCGATTCGAAGTCGAAAAAGACGTATTATATCAAATACGCCGTTACGGTGTTGAACTTTTTACGTGAGTGCCCCGGAATTTTCTGTCGAAAAATCTATATATATATAAATACGGAATGCGGTAGACCAAGAAGTTAGGACGAATTGGCAAATCATAGCCGCAAGATAGAGAGAGAAATGGGAGGAGATAGTTTTGGCGGTAAAGATCCTCAATATGGATCGTAAAGCCGGATAAAAAAAAAATGTGTTACGGGCAAAGTAGAAAGTCGGTCATTGTGCACAACGCCCGATTTTCAATGGCAAAGTCGGAATAAGTTAACATTGTCCGGGCTTTGTCTGTACAGTGCCCAATAAGATTCGGGCACGGTAGATTGAATATTATTATAAAAAAAATCAAATAAAACATCTTACAAAAAAATATCATTAACTACACTACTAATCATTAGAAAATATCGAATAGGAATTTAACGGATTCGATTATGAAATATTATCGACAATACTGTGTGATCATTTTATCGTTTAGATTACGGTTCGGTTCGTATTATCGCTGCAGCTGTCGCGTTGTCGCGTACGAATAAAAACTTCTAATTATAGTTTTGTAGTGATATTTTTATACGTATAAATGCGATTTGATATAAAAGCGTGCAGCGCACTGTATTTAATTCACTTTGCCCACTCGAATCTGGGCAGGGTACACTTTGCCCGGGCAATCTATGACAAATTTGAGTATTAAAATGATCGTTCTTACATTGGCCAAAATGTTCGGGCATTGTGCACAGTGCCCCCGGGCATTGTATAACAATGCCCGGATTTCCTACTTTGCCCGTAACATATATATATATAAATGGAGCCAAAAATGTATAACAATTCGTCAACTGAGAACGGCTGGGCCGATTTGGCTCAAATTTTTTTCAATTGTTCGTAATTGCCAGGAGAAGGTTTTTACGAAAAAAAATTTTACTCTTTTTTTTTTAAAAAAATTTTTTGATGATTGTTTTTTTTGGCAAAACAACGTTTGCCGGGTCAGCTAGTTTATTATAACAAAAAATTTCTTCTCTTTCTTTTGGAGAATTTCGATTTTTATAGACGCGTATTATTCGTTATATATAAATCGACGTGGCTATCGTTCGTTTTGTGTTTTCGCGCAGCGTTGTTCGCGTATTCGTGGTGCGTGATGCACAGTTATTACACCACGCTGAAACACTGCAGAACCCAGTGCACTTGTTGTTCGAGACGCGCATAAAAAACCGCCGGCGGTGGCTGGCGTTATTTACACTATACGCGGACGTTTCACGGATTCGTGGTCGGCAAGGTTTTTTTTTTTTTTATAGGCTTTTCAAATGTTAAGTACGTACTCGTATAATATGTTCACGTATAAAGGACGTGATATTCGACGCGCGACACGCCCGATTATAATACGAATTAGAATTTAAATTTTTTATAATTCTTAAACAAAATTAAGGTAACGAGCCGTTATCGTGGACGACGCACGAGTGAATTTTATAGATGTAGATTAAGATTTTAGAGCAGTAACTGTAAATCCGAAAGCGATAGGTACGTCGTTGCGTTCGAAAAAAAGATTTTTTTTTTTTTGTTAATATGTACATTACGTAGTATTTGATGAAAATTTTAGGTTTCCACGAGCACCGGTTTCGGAATGACGAAGAAATAACGCGATAATCGATTTTCGACGAAATCGCATTTTTTACCCCCGAGGTTTTTGTGTAATTTTTCGGTAGTTTTTTTTTTTTTTTTTATAAAGTATTGAGGCAATCTTTAAATGACCTGTTTAAAGTACGAACTGTATGCGATTTTTCACTCCTTCCGGTAGGATTTTCGGGTATAGAGAAAATCGCTCCGTTCAGAATCTAAAACAATAATTTGAGGTATTTGAGAATTTTTTTTTTGGCAAATCAAATATTTTAGTTTTTAGTATGTCAACCGCTATGTTTTTTCGAACGCGACGTAATTGTTTTTAAATAATTCAGAACAACACGTAAATAATTATTTTATATTGGTAGGTTATATAAGATTACACTAAAACGCACGTTTATATATTATATAATTAATATTTTGATTTTTTTTTTTTAATTCGCATATTTGCTTATATACTAATTAATTGCATAATTATAATATATTGTACAGATCGTTTTCTCTTCTTTTATTATTATTAACAATAATAATAAATTAAATGCGTATTATATAATATAGGTATACGGTTAATGTGCGGACACATAATTTATTTTTTCTATAAATCAATTCAATATAATCAAATTATTCAAATTAGGAACATATATCACGCGTATAAAATTACTAATTATAATTTTAGTGCTCATAATATACAAGATATGCCGTGCGTGTACCTTTTGAAAGTGCGTTTTAGGTGTGTGTAATAATTATTTTATATTTATTATAATCGAAGTTAAGGAGGGGGGGGCACACGAAATACATAGTAAAATCGAGTTTCGTATTTCCAACTGTGTGATTAGTAATTGGTTGATTTTTGGACACGATGACCTGTGATATATTTTTCTATTTTTATTAATTAATAAAAATCGAATAATTTATATCGTGTAGGAATATTATTTTTTCGATAAATTGTATTTTCAGTTTTTTACAAGTGTATAATTATTTATATTTTGATTAAAACCTAATTCATCGAAAAAGTAAATCCTTCATGTCATAGATTATGCTATTTTTATTCATTTATATCACAGGGGTCATCATGTCCGAAAAAATCAACCAATTGGAAATACGAAACTCGATTTTACTGTGTTGCGTGTGTATCAGACAAAGACTGAGACAAGTACTTCTTCTTCTTCCACTGGCACTCAGTACTCTCTAAGAGTTTTAGCCGCCATCACAATATCTCTCCACTTTTCACGGTCATGGACTACTTCCCTCCATTCCTGTACTCCCAATCTTTCAAGGTCTTCTTCCACCACATCCAGCCACCTTTTCCTGGGTCTCCTTCGAGGTCTCTTTTCCATTGGTTTCCAATTTAGTATTGTTCTACTTATATCATCCTCGCTTCTCCGCATCGCGTGTCCTAACCATTAAATCCTTTGCCCTCTTATAAAGCTGATAACTGATGCAATTCCCAATTCGTCTTGTAGTTCTTTATTATATTTTCTTCTCCAAGTTGTATTGATGCTATCATAAGTTGGTCCACATATTGTCCAAATTATGTTTTCAAAAGTCCTAAGCCTTCTTTCGGTTGTGCTGGTGGTAGTCCACAGCCATAGGTGAGCGTCGACCTTATTATTGCCGTGTATAGTCTAGTTTTAGTCTTCTTTGAAAGAACAAGTACTACGTCCCTTAATCGAAAATAATCGTTGCATACTCGTATTATAAAACGTTAAAAACGTTTCGTATTAAAAATTGAAACATTTGATTAACGCGAGGAATTTCAAAGTTTTAGCATTTATTTGAAATTACTATACAAATTTAAAAATTCAATAATTTGTGATAATCGAGCGTGTCGGCGATTTTAATTTTTTTATCAGTTTTTCCTAATACTTTTAAATGAGAAGAACCCAGAGAAAACTGTATGTACCGGGCAGCTACAGGTACGCCAACGTATAAACGTGTAATTTATACATTTTATAACGAATGCATTTTTTTTTTTTTTTTTTTTAGTGATATAGTTGTGACTCGTAAGTATGTTATTATAAAAATTAAAACTTGAGTAAATATAGTAAATTAACAAATAATCTAATTGTGTGCAGTAGCGTTAAGTCATTGTCGATCGACCCCCTATTCAATAGGGTGGGTGGGGTGATGCTGGTTTTATGGAGCTAAAAATTTAAATAATATATTTTTAATCATAATTAATACTATAGTGCATGCGAGGTTGTCATTGGGTGTCTACTGGTTGTCTATTGGGTGGTGGCAAGGTGTGCAAAATATTGTTAGACCCATCAATGTGCAGTTCAGTGTGCGCCACTGTGTGTGTGTGTGTGTAGTAAAATAACAGTCTAGTGAGGTCAGGACTCAGGACCAGAGCCGTCCCTGCAGTTTGCGGGGCCCGGGGAATAACATTTTTCACGGGGCCTCAAGGAGAATGGAAACGGTCCGTTTCTGAGGAGTTCTGTAAAGGCAATTTTAAATACGCAATCATATTTACAATGAGAGTGCAGTGTGAATAATAAATAATTGTTGGTGTGTGCGACTTCTCGAAACGCGTATTACCGTTTCTTATCAATGAAACGGACGGGACATATCATGGGCCTTACAGGAATCAGAAGATGGTCGCACGCGCATGCACACGTCAATATTTGAAAGAGATAAATAATTTTATACTTGTAACAGAACGATTTAGACCTAAAAGCTAGACGAAAATTCTACTACTTAGAAAAAACTAAATTTAATTGTGAAAAAAGATTTAAAATTGTCAGCTTCTTTTCTAGGTTATGTAGGAAGTCGATTTTTGATTAAACGTTTCATTATTTTTTAAATTCACTAATGACAAACGTAAAAAAAAAATTAGAAATTTAAAACAAATTAAAATATAGTTTCATTTAAAAAATGAAAAATCTACTGCCAACATAACCCAGAAAAAAAGGCCGACAATTTCAAATCTTTTTTCCGAATTAAATTTGGTTTTCTCCGAGTATTTGGAATTGTTGTCTAACTTTTAGGTCTAAAATGGTACAAATAATACACATTTTTCAATCCCTTTAAGAACAATCGTAGCTCTGCTTAGTATTGTCGTAACAATTCAATAATTCGATATCATGTACCTTTTTTTTTTTTTTTAGCTATATTTAGTTGTAAATTATTATTGATTTAATCTTTTATATATATTTATATAGGTATTGTATATTTTCATTATACTTTAATAGTTATTAACTATAATATATTGTATAAAATTAATAACCAAGTTATTATTATAATATGTAAAATAGAATATTACTTACTATCTGTGCCTGTGTATTTTTACAAACAAAAAAATAAATAATGTTTTACGTTTAATAAATAATATGTGTATTATTGTTTTTCGAATATATACATGTTCTTCAATTGTTTTTCGACATAACCAATTGCAGCTTGCAAATTCAATCTTTAGAGATATTATAGTCATTATCACATTGTTATGAACGTACACAATATATTCAAATCATGATCATATAATATGTATAATAAGCGGAACAGAAGTATTTTATGTACTTATACTTGGCTTTCTATCGGTAAAAAAATAAACTGTACATTCATTCATTCACAATTCGCAGCAGTGTGAAAATAAACATATCTCTGAAGACATCCGTACATCGATAAAAAAATTAAGACATGGCACATGGATAAATTTAAAATAATAAGAAATTTTTAACCTCGGAGTTTCCTCCAAAACAGACCAAAATAGATTATTTTCAGTAGAAGAATCGGCGATTATTTTGTGATTTTAAATTATATCTAAAACGGAATATTTGGACACTGGACAGTGAAATAATATTTTTGCCACATTCGAGTAGAAAAACAGTCGCTGTTGTACCAGCAATAGTCCCATTACAAATTCAAAACTAATAAAATATATTGCGATAATAAATAAATAAAATACTTTTTTTTTATTATTAAAACCTAAAGGTATATTTTGTACATATGTGCGATTTTTTCCCGGGGCGAAATTTACACAATATATAAGCATATACTTAGAATTTCACCCGTTAATTGCAGAGAAAATCGGAATAAAATGTATGTAGCGATAATAACAACAGACGTTTCTATTTCGCTTCTTAACGTTTTTACACACATTTGTAATATTATGACGATTCAGAGAAATCATTTGGACATTGTTGTAATAATATTGTTTTGTCTCTGAGTCCTTTACGCGTTTAAGTCAATATTATTTTAGGCGTTAAAAATAAAAATTTATCCGAAACCTTTTTTTTTTTTTTTATTATTATTAATCGATAGCACATTATATTTTCAACGCATAAATATTTTCGTCTCCTACATCGTCGATTCATCCAGAAACTATGAACGCTGGAACGGGATGACCCGCCTGACTCCCGTACGCCTCTGGACATAAAACGACATAAAAAAACATACTTTCACCGCCGTGGTTTCAATCGATTAAAATTAGTCGCGCTACTATATTTGAATACACCAGATTACCCACCGGCCACAACCCATTGAACATATTATTATTCCTTCAAAACGGGGCTAAATAACAGCTCATACTGTAGTACTCTACCCAACTGCAGTGACGCGCCATTTTGCGACTTTCAACAACTGTCCTTTCCAATCACGTCGTAGAACACTCATTCGAAATACCTTTTTTCCTCTCTTAATCTCTTAAACTCTTCTTCCACAAATGCTCTCTTGCTACTGACAACGTAACCCTAATTAAACACGCCCTCAATTTTACATTATACAAACAGGCCCCAAAAATTTAATAGTACATATGAGCAATATCCGTTTTCTTCTTGTCTTTTGTGTCAATATCAAAATTATTTTCGATTTTATATTGTAATTGTCGAGATATATAATATAATTTTATACTTATAGAATCTCAATAGAAAACAGTATTCAGGAAAAGCGCCCTTAGATTTAGGGCCCTGATGCACGTCAATTTACGCCACTATAAAGGAGAAAAAAAACCGCGTATAATTTATGCGCCAACGACGTTTTATAATACAGCACAGGAGAAATCGATTTTTCTCGTGAAAAAGCGCCCTAAACTCGAATGGGCGGGACCTCCCGTGGCCCGTGCGTCTATATCCGCACTGCGCGACGCTACTTCCGATATATATATATATGTGT
Organism: Slavum lentiscoides; assembly: GCA_032441835.1. Classification (NCBI taxonomy): domain Eukaryota; kingdom Metazoa; phylum Arthropoda; class Insecta; order Hemiptera; family Aphididae; genus Slavum; species Slavum lentiscoides. The sequence goes on from CM063708.1 coordinate 16,007,744, forward strand.
GTATGTGATATGCGATGTATATGTATAATGTGATATAATAAAAATACACGAACCGGCGGCGGCCGACCGGAATTATTGAAAATGCAATATTCATGCCGGCGTGTCCCCGGAACCGTATATACGTCCGGGACAATGCGCGCCTCGCATATTATATAGCGTACACACGCTGCACGCGTACGCAGCAGTGTACGGTCGAGCGCCCCGCCGCCTTCTCGGATTTCTTTTCGTCTCTTCCCGCACTGGCGTGACTACGCGCGGATCGCGTGATCGCCGGGACGTGACGCACGCGCGGGCCGGAAGAAAAGCGCACGCGGCCGGATCCAAGATGGTAGCGGGCGGCCGGCCGCCGCCGGACCCTTTTATTCCGCCTGCGCGCCGACTTCCTCCTGCAGCCAAAAAGGCGCGGCGCGCGTTTAGGGTGCGGTGTACGCGGTGCGCGACGGGAGCTTTCTTTCCCGCGTACACGACCGCGCGCACCGATCCTGCACGCCGAGCGCTTCGTTGCGCGCGCCGCAATGTCGTTTATTTCCCGTCTCACTCATCGTTTTTGCGAGCCTTATATGGTTTCGACAAAAAGTTCGAAATACATAAAACACGTATTCCATACACCGCCGTTCGCCACGACGATGACGTTCAAGCGATTTTTATATTATAATATGTAGGGTCTATAAACAATAGGGTTTATAAGTCTCTGTACCCGTTCACCACGATTCTGTAACTCGATGAGATCTGTTGTCGAAAACTTTGGGTAAAGCTATATAACGACCGTTATCGAATGATTATCGACACAACGATCCGCGACCGCGGCTGATATTCGTGTAACGAATAGTAGACACTGGTAATTTATCGAAATGCTATGGAAAATAATGTATCGGACCTTTGAAAACGTCCGTTATGTAAACGTTATCGAGCGTAAAATGTTTACTGAAAACAGGAACCAGGTCACAAAAATATTACGTTTTTATATGATTGGTAATAATAGTAATGAATTACAGAATTAATAATAACAAATAACCAAACAAATATTATTATATTGTATTAATAGCCCTCTTTTAAAATTAAAACAGTAAACTTTACGCAAACAATTAAAATAAAACGAAATCTGCAATAATGTACGATGGTCACTTCTTTTATACTCTAAAAATACAATAAAAAGAGTTTAATTTAACTCGGAAAAATAAGAAACAAGATAAGACTAAAAATTTTAAATGCTCTCGCATACACGCGCTGCCCGATTGGATAACATTACAGAAAATTTCGTATCGACACGATGGGACAGTAGACTTTGTGTGCGCAAGCTATCGGTATATAGAGTCATGAATAGGTAACAAAACATGATACATTTTAGACACTTCGATATAAGAAAGGACTTGACGAATTCACTCGGTAACACGCGGTATGTGGAGTTGCAGAATAGAGATTCCGAAAGAATACCTACGAACGCGATGGACTGCAGGACTTTACAGCCATTAGGCGAAGATGAGACCTACAGCGTTTTCAAGCTCGCCGTTAGGTTTACGTTTGCAAAAACGTTTTGAAATACGTTTGTAGCTCGTCGGTCAGTGGCGTCATTTCAGTTTTCGAAAGGGGGAGGCAAAAGATTTAACCGGCCCCATTTAACTATTTCCCTGCATATTTACATTTAGATCAATACAATTTCTATTTTACATAATTTTGATATTTTCTTTATCATATTCATGAATCGCCCGATGTACATATAACATATATATATATATTTTTTTTTGTGGGAGGAAATTCATTACTTTGTCGGCTATATAATAAATGTATCATAAATAACTATATAGTACGTAAATATTACCTGTGATTCAAGTTCTTGTCATAATATTAAACGCGTTATAAATGACGTTTTGTGATCAGCTCTAAGCGGCTTGTTCGATATTTTTTCTCCCTTTCTCGCCATCTTGGCCACACCACCTTTAGCTTTTTTCATTCTTATTTTTTACACTTACCACTCACAAATTTATATATATACATATATTTATAAAACATACGTTTGAAGCGTTGAACGACGGTTAAACAAATTCGTTTGTACCGCACGCGATATAGATTCGTCAACTGACAACTGTCAAACGTACATCATATTCTTCGAATTTAGGGGTAACGTCAATAACTTAAGCACTGCCTTCAACAATAACCATGTTTATCGAAAAAACCCCAGAACCGCGGTAAGTTGTAACCACTATTTAATCACTTTAATCGCGGTTATAACCGGCATACTTTTTTATTTTATTATTCATTTAATTGTAATCCACTGTTTGCACGCGATTTGTTATTACTCATTACTATAGATTTGGTTAGAATTATTTATATTTACATCGTAGGTATCGGCATGAATCATGCCGGCCCACTGTTAACAAGGGGGGGGGGGCAAATGCCCACCCTGTCCCCCACCAAATGACGCCACTGTCGTCGGTCTGCTATAAATCGGAAGAACACAGAAAAACTGCACAACAAATCCTACGAATTTCCAGTCCTACACTTATAACATAAACATTAGAATATATAACTCAAATTTCGATATTTAAAAATATTTATAAGGAATATTTTATACCTATGTATTATATAGGAACGTTTATTTGCCCACTTATACGGTTATGTCAATGTGACTTAAACCTGAACTCCGAAAGTATATGTGACTTCTATACACTGCGATTAAAATCTAATAATTAAAGAGAACTTTAAAGCATTTGAAATTATAAGCACATTATTACTGCATCTTTGTAAAATATGGAAAATTTTGGTAATTTTTTTTTTTTTTATACGTATGATGGGAAGGGAAAAGTCGCTCATATATGTTACAACGAATCTTTTTTTTTTATTTTAGCTGCAAAAACAATTTTATTCACGCTTATAATCATCGTTTAATTCGTATAATCACGCGTTCGCCGACCATATATGATAACATTTTAACGGTATAAAATCGATTTCGCACTTGCTAAGTACATATTATTAGAAGTTGCGCAACGCATTAATCATAACCTTATATTTCCGTTTACACGTAACATATGGCGTTGTATTTTAAACGTGTGGGAACAAAATTGTATCGCTTTCGACACGTTTATATTATGCGGCGTTGAGTAGGTATATGTACATAATAATGATATTATTATAAACCGCCATGTACATAAGCTGCTTCGATCGAAATGCCTTTAAAATAATACGTAGGTACTTATACTGGGCGCGCGCGAAGGTGCTTTCTTTTAACACATATTTTATTGTATTTTTTTTTACACGTTCATGTGCGACAATGACCTATACCTACCTATATTATAGGTGCGAAAAATTAACCACGTATATTTCTGCAGTAGGTGTACGACGATTGTTATATTGGCACGACGCGAAGTACAAATAAGGAATTTATTAATTTTTTAAAATATTTTTATGGCTTTACGGGTCCATCTAAACTGTCTCCTCCCATTTCACTCTGTCACACGCCGATCTTCTTGGTACACTGAATTTCATAACTCGTTAATATTATACTGTCTATATCCATCTTCTTCGTGGTACGGGTTTTTTTGACTGTGCATTCGTTCTTATAGTTCCCGTTGCTGCAGCGTTTCGGCGTTTAACACCGGGCCACGTATTTTTCTTCCAAAATTTTCCTAGTTTTTCTCCATCGCCTTTAGTCGTGGACCACGTGGCACGTACCGATCAGTACTGGTCCATAATAGAGCTCACATAATGTTTTTATTTGGTCTTTTTTGTAATTCAAGTGGTTTTCTATTGCGAAATAACATCGGTCTGCTGCCCTCAACCTCGCATTTCTTTCCTCGCGCATATTATTTTTGTTGTTCAGGATCATTGCGAGCGGTACTTGAATTCTTTTACTCGTTCGAATTCGTGATTTTCTACTTTAAGGCCGTGGACCTGTCCTCGAATCCTCTGGTTACTTAAAACATCCGTGTACTTTGTTTTCTCGATAAGGAATTTATAAAAAAAAATAAAAATATTTAATTTTTTTTAACGCTATACAGAACGAAATATTGTTGAAAACAAATTCACATCAAATTAAAAAAAAAAACATAACGAACTACGCTCACAACACCGCGATGTTATTTAAGAATATATATATATATATTTTTCTTTTTTACGCGATTTTGGTAAAAATAACCGAAAATATCAAATTACGCCGAGTATATGTATATAATGTAACGGAGGTGTCCGAACACATTATTTTTATTTCTAATGTAACGGACACACGAACGTGAAAAAATGACCGCGTCAAGTTGGCATAGAAATAGACGCGTTTTATTTTTAATAAAAACAACTTTTATTTTCAGATTTATTTTAAACGCGCGCGGTCTATTCGGTAAATTAAAAATATATAATACACAGTCGCGTATAACGCATTTCAATAATCGCTACCGTATTGTTTTTCGCGCGTATTAGTATAACGAAAAATATACAAATAATATATTATTTATATTTTGTAAACACTTTTTTTTGCGAATTTCGAATTCAATCGATTTTCTTTTACCATTTTTTTAAAGTCCTCGCAATCCACGCGTGCCGGTACTCGTCCGAGCAAACATTCGAAAGTCTGTTGTTATATCGTGGACAATATAATATTAATTTGTCTTTCCCTCGCAGTGCTTGAATCGGAAAAAAATTTCGGAAGGGGGACGCAAAAGTGTAAAAAGAAAAAAATGTGCGTCCCTAAAAATTGTAGTGTCTTGAAAATTCCTGGGGCTTCGATCCCTCCCGTCATCTCCTCGGCCATCGCTATATTTTTAATTAAATAAAATCCATTAAATTTGCAGTTTTATCCACATCAAATCTTTATTATCTTGGCGTCGATAACAGTAAAATTTAAAGACGTTTTTATTATTTTCATCAATTCGATAAAATCGTAAAAAGATAGTCTCGATCGTTTATAATTCAATTCTCAGCGTCCCATTATGAAAAATTAAAAAGGATCCGGTAAAATTTTTTTTAAATAAAGGGTACCCCGTGCCTCCTCGTTCCCCCAATTCCAACACTGCTTTCTCAATTTTTTTTTCGGCCTTCCTGATTAAACGATCTCTTGTGTCGGCCGTTTCCATTTTTTATTGCATACTTTTCTGTGTTGTCCGCGGTATATAACTGCAGTGCGTACGTTGTACGTCGTCCCGACCGGTGCGATATTCGTCCTTACAGACTCGTTTCGGATAAAATCTCCTGACAAATTTATGTTTTTTATATCCTTACGCAGATTATTGATTATCCTCGTTACGTACGTTCACCTAGTTTCGTCGTTTTTCTATTTTCTTAAAGATTCTCCTTGGGGACTTTTTTCTTCTCTACAACACAGCGTCTCTCATCAAATATTATATATTTTTTTTTTAAAAAAAACACATTAACCGAATTCCTCCCCCAATCGACTATATTTCTCTCCTGCAACGCGCTTTCGCGAACATTAGTAAAAAAAAAAATTAAAATAATAATAAAAACGTCTATTATCCGAGTCGTTTCCGCAGATATGTTGGAAGATTTGTATTTTTAACTATATTTAAGTTGAAACTGATGGTTCGTGACACGCGCGGAACAGTGTAGTGACTTGTATAATAACACGCGTTTTCGTATATAATAGACAAACCTAAACGAACGGTTTATAGCGGCGAAGATTGGACATTTTCGAAATGTCTAAAAATAACTTTTAGTTAAATTCGTTAAAACATCTGTCTCGTCTGTACGTACGTTTTCTTCGAGAATCCGTCCAAATATATTTTAGATCGTTCCCTAGATATTATTATAATATTATAAATATTCTAGCGGGTCGGTGCCCCGCGAGTTGACGTTTTTTTTGATTGCACGACGATAATAATATAATATATAAACGGTAACGCTTGTAACAATTAGCAATTCAGACAGTGTAATAATACGATCGTTGACGAGTTTTCGTATTACGTGGTTTATCGTCATATATTAATATTTATCGGTTAGCTCTTAATTGTTTGGAAAACGTTCGTTTGAATGATTACTTTTAAATGCGCACTGACCGTATTATTGTTTTCGTTGGTAGCTATATTACGCTATGTATATGATGTAGTCAGCTCGTGTGTAATGACTTTTCCTTAATATACCGAAATAATATACGTTAATAATTATTGTTATTATTCGTAATGGGTAAATAATTTAGATTTTATAGCGGTTGTATACGAAATCTATACTCTATGATGGTATATGGACTTGACAATAAATTAGTATTTATGAGTTGTTATTTGAATTATTCAAATTCGGTATTAAAAATATCATTTGTGTTTTCTACGAGAATGGAATACAGGCACACGTATGTAATGGCACAACGTCGTTGCCGCCCACGAAAACACTACCGGCGTGTGCTAAAATCTAATTTTTCGCGAATATCATTTTAAAAAGAAGAAAAAACAAATTTACATTTCGCAAAAATTGATGACCTCTTATTTTAGAAAAAATTAAAGGAAATAACCGCGTTGATTACGGTAATACCTTTACAATTTGTAAAAGGCTTAATTCTTTTTTTGTTGCCAAACTTCCATAGGAGATTTTTTTTTTTACATCGTTGATGTTTTTCAAATGATCCAACACCTATACCGATGAACCTCCGTACCTCAGATATTGTAATTTTCACCTATGTTTACCGGAAATATTTCACATGTATCTTATAAAATATATAGCTAACACGTAACAGTTATTTTTGATTATTTATTCTAAAACGAAGACAGAACTTATACAAGGAGATCTTATCGCGTCTTATTGCTTATTTATTAATTTTTTTCTGAAACCACTGATACCAAAATCTCTGAATCGTAAATTCGGTACGTCAGAGGTTTTTATATAGTGGCAACTACGATATAAGTTGCATTATAACATATCGATTGCAAGTTTTCTCATAAGATTTGACCGTAGACCTTTGTACGACTAGTGTACAGTACAGTACAATATGTTTCAAGATCCGCAATTTTTCAATTTTAATTTCAATATCTTAATTTCGTTTATATATATATATCGATTTCTTATAATAATTTCAAACTTTAACTTACACGGTGAAATATTTATTTCTCGTGATTTTCGATATAGGAGTGTTTTTCGGTATTTTGTATTATTCACCCAAATAAAAAAGGGGGCGAGAGAGAGTTTATAATTTATGTCGTTATCATAATTATTTTAAAATATTCTTTTTCGAGCGCTTAATCATTTTTTTTTTAAACTAAAATACTATAAAATGATAATATTATAAGTATAATAATAGCCAATTTTTTTCTTCTTAGACGCACCTAAAAGTAGAAAAGAATAATATAATACGTTTCGTGCGAATGATTGTTAGCTGTTTTTTTTTTTATTATAAGGCTGTTAATTAATTTATGTCTTAAGTAATACTATTAGGTATACCATACCCAAAAGGATTTTAAAAAAAAATTAATAAAAACTATTATAATTTAAAAATAATAAATATATATACATATGTTTAAAACTCGAAAAATAGAAAGTTTTAAAAAGCGTAACACAATCGGTTGAAGAAAAGAAAAAAAACACTCGAAAACGCCCAAATATTCTGATAAAAACTCATGCAAAACCGACTCGCCGTCGATCTCCGTATATCTTTTTTAAAGTGCTAAAAATAAAACACACGCGTATTATCGATTGAATGAATGAAATTATTTTTCGTGTTATGTAATAACGTTAACATCTTATTAAAATCTAATGAAAAATATCGCGAAAACCTATAAATTACAATAATTACGCGCGCGAAACGTTTGTTTGTAACAAAACGAGCTACATCAGCTGTATAAAATATTATGTACATTATATTATTATATTGTATTTATTATATTATATGTAAACGATTGCGTAGAAATTCTAAATAATAATAATATTATATAATATTGTCTGTGTCGGACCGATGAAGTTTTTGCGCGTTATAATATGACGTGTGAGGAGGGCAATATTATGTGTTTCGCGCGTGTTAGTCGCGCGACCGCGCGATGTACGGCACAACGCGCGGAGATCGACGCGATAGAGATCTATATGGATCGCATCATAATAATGTACCGCGCGCATTATCAGATGATTTTTTTTTTCCCGAACGCCCGTGCAGGGGACCAGACGATCTAACACGATTTCATTTCGGGAGAGGGAATAATGTTTATAGAGAATCAGATAGTATAAGCAGTCAGACGAATATGAAAAAAAAAAATTTTTTTTGTTTTTTAATTAACATTCTATAATAATAATTAACTTTGTTCCGACCGTTTACTACGCGTATTTCTCAAAACTTCAAAACAAATTTTTTAGACGGTTTATTAAGAGTTTATAAAACGTAAAATAATCATATCGAAAAAAATATTTTCTAGTTATTTATAGGCGCGCGCGTACAGTTATTATATTATTTCTTCGGTGTTTATTCGTAGGTGTAAAATATATTTCGATAGCCGCGTTTCGATCGCAGCACTATAGATTTCTCGTGTACATTCTATTTTAATTTTCTTATAATTTCGGGGAAAAAATCGTTCTGATACCCGCGCGATATCGTTAATTGTTGCTAATAATTATTTATTTTTTTTAAATTGTATTTTGGAATAAAAAAAACCCTCAATCAAGCGTATACGTATATAATTGACAGTTATACCTATACTTAACGTTACGCGTTACTTCTTTTATATTCCATCCTCCCACTTATTTCGTTTAAAATTGTTCGTCCCTCCTGGATTTAAAAATTTGTTTTATTTTTTTCATAATTATTGTAATTGTAATAATTGTAAATATCTTTTGAACCATTTCTTTTTTTTCATTCTTTTTCAAAACTATTTCGTTTTCTAAAATTTCAACATTCAGTAGATCTAAACGTTGACTCAATCACGATCATAAAAAAATAACCATCAAGATTAATAGGGCCGGTGTTGGAGCCTTTTGTCAAAAAAATACTTACTTATTTTTCAGCAATATGAGTCGTCAACAAATCTGCTCCTCCCCCAATTATTTTGATCCACTTTGATCACCGGTATAATAAGTGAGTTATAATGAGCTATTACATGGTACGTGTAAGAATACACGTCATTCGAAATGTGGTATTTTAAAAGTGTTCGGAGATCATATTGACGAGAAGGTATTATATTATTCGATACGCGTAAAAATGATATTAGTAAAAAAAAAAAAAGAAAAGTATTTGGAAGTACCTTTTCGTGAAGTACCTATTCAAAATACTATTATTGGGAATACGAAGTATTCGAATACATATTCTGAACAGGGCTCTCATTTGAAAAAAAAAAATGTTTAACGTTTTTTATCGTTATTTACCTTTAGCGTTTATCGTTATGGATTATTTGTGTTTAACGTTAAAGAAAGTTTTATCGTTATATAATATTTACGTTTTACGTTTTATCAGTATTTTAACGTTATTTGGTTTAATATCGATTTTTTTTTTCCAAATAAATAAATCCATTCATATTCCATAGGCTATAGCACGTTTTCAAATCTCATAAACGTAATGTACTTCATTAAACTTCATTGATCATAAAAGTCCTAATTTTTATCCTTAATTTTTTGATTTTATACATTTTTTCAGTGAGAACCTCGGTTTATTTTCGACATTATATTCCAGTGCAGAATATTTTTCTTAGAATGTTGATTATATTACCAATAGAAACTCTTCTGATTGGCTGACGTCTTCTCAGACACGTATCTTTGAATAATTTTTACGCGTCCGTGTGAACCCAACCTTATTATAGAACTATAACAAACCTACATCACAAGCTCATATTTTCCGCAGTAAATTGGATACAAATATTAAAATAACGTTAATTCTATTTTTCGTTTTTCGATATTTTGGATATATAACGTAGTTAATACCTTATTTCGTTTTATACGATATATTTTAATTCGTGATAGTTTAAAATTAGTGTTTATTGTTTTCCGTTACGTTTTTTGATAATCATCATTTCAATTGATATTTTGCAACGTTTGCGAGCCCTGATTCTGAATACTATTTTTTTCGAAGTATTCCGAATACTTTTAAAAAATGTTTTACCCCCGAGTCTGCCCTGCACTCTCTTCACACACACACACACACACACACACACACAATCGTCGTCGTACATGTATTTTATTATTATCGTCGCCTCTTTTAGGCGTCCTAATGAATATTATATTATTTTTTATCGAACCCGAGCGACACGCGTTTACAGAGAGGAGAATACGTATAAAAAAAAAAAAAAATTAAGACACGTTTTATACACTATGTATTATAAAACGGTATATTATTGCTAGTCGGAATATATATTTTGTGCGCGTATATAGGGTCGTCCACCGCCGTAATGAGAACGGTTTAGTTTTAATGGCGGCGGCCCGCTGGATCGAGATTATTGTTTTGCACGTGCGCGTACGACGACTACTGCACGTGCACGCCGCGCGGGGTGCCCCCCTACACTCACCCCCCCCGCCAACAACATTTATTACAATACACGCGTTTTATGCGACGGCGGCCTACAAACACGTGTACGACGGTCGGTCGCTCTCCTCGCTCGTCTCGTAATTAAGCGTCGCCGCCGCCGCCGCCGGGGTGTAAGCCGCTCGAGCGTTCCGGCCGTGCGTGCAGCGAGCGAACGGCGTTTTTTTTTTTTTTTTTTGCCGCGTACGGGGACGGAAAAAAGAAAAAAAAGCTTTCGAGCACAAAATACGAAATACAATACGCGCGTGTATCATTATTGGTACGGCTGCACCGCGAGTCCGTGGGCCGGTCGAAGTGTTTTGTCTCCTGCTCGTACGCGGCTGCTGCACGGTGTTTCGTTTTTCTGTTTCGTAGTCACTCGACCGGACTCGGCGGACGTTTCCGTTGTGTCGTTACGAAACCGAAGGAATTCGGGCTGCGAATCGATAACAATTACAACATAATATATTATAGCGTTAAAATCATTTCGCCACACGTCTTATCCACTCGGTGTCGGATTTCAACGGGGGGGTAACACTTGGGACGTGCTTTTCTCGTGTTCCCGCGTTTACGGAATTTCGACAGAAATACGGAAAAAATACGTAAACAACGCGTTTTGTTAGATATATAAAAACGACAATATCACAACGGACCGCAGCTGACGTACGTTAGGCGAATTCGTGCGAATCGCGTGCTAAATATTTGCAAAAAAAAAAATTTGAAAAATGTTAATATTTACCATGGGGGCTGGCGTGACGTCTTGCCAGCCCCCCCCCCTTGAAATTGAAATTGCGGACGAAGGAGTGGCATGCAAATTCTCAAATTAGTCTTGCAAATTCATGCGAATTCCTTGCTAAATATTTGCATAAATTTTTTTACAAATTTCAAATGGGGGCAGCCTAACGTACGTCCGCAGCTGACGTACGTTGCCCGTTCGTTCGACGACCGTTTTTACGTCCCGTTTGCCCGATTCCGACGGGCGAAAGCTCAAAAACAGGACCTTATTAAGCGTTACTGCGCGGGTTGGTGTCGGTCTTCGCTATGAGTTGCCACAGTCTTCGTAATTTTCTGTTCCAAATTCTTTTATTTTCTTATCGTCTTTACTCGCACCGAACCCATAGAGTGTTTATTACTCTATGACCGATAAACACGTCCACCTCACAAAAAAAAAATTGCCTAAAAACTTCACTTTAAAAAAATAAAAAAACGTCATTCGTATAAATTTCTTCAAAAATCTAGTTTTTTTTTCCAATCGCCCAAAGTTCCGTGCGGATGCTGTAGTCTTATTTCGCCATTCTATACTATATACAGTAGTCGATTCCCGTCGCTTCCGTTCTTCGCGTCACGCTATATTACAAAAACTTCTCGTTTTTGCTGCGACGACACGAAACTGAACTCTATTCGGTTTGAGATCATACCGGAACGCGCACGCCGGAGCGGTGCCAGACCCGTAGCACAATAATGGCTAGTAGCTGCTCTGTCATTGGCCGTTGTTGTCGACGGCAGTCGACGGTTTCCGACAATCGGCGTGCCGATGCGACACGAACCGATTTCCATCCCGGTATAATCTCAAACCGAACAGAGAACGTGCGCAAATATTCATTTTATTCCGACCGCGTATAGGTACCACTACTTATTAAGATCACACCGACAATCTGGTCTCCCGGGGCCGAGTCTCTTCCTCGACGTTCCCGACCGTTCTTTCGCTGCACTAAAACGTTGAGCCGCAATGCCGATTGGACAGAGCTCTTTTTTTTTCTCAATAAAAAAAAAACCTAATACTTCACACACGGATTGCATGACCCCGAATAATAATAATAATATGAGCGCCTTAATACGAGTGCAAGCACCGGGACCATCAAACAGGCGACGGCAGAAGACAATAATAACGTGCGCAGGACGTAGGTATATATATATACAAGGAGATCGCCGCAATAATATTGGATTCGTGACGCGCGTTATTTGTGCACAGTCCTGCGGCGAGTCGTAGAAAATCGTCAAAAGGAGGTTCAACAAAACCCGTTTATCGCGCGATAATTATAACGTTACAAACGACTGCCCGTACGCGCCGCGGCGGAGTCGTTGGCGCGCGCCGGTACGGCCAAATACGGCCGCGTTCGCCCCCGAGGCTCCCCCCAAATACGGCCGTGCCGAGGCGACAGCCGGCCGTCCGTTTTTTTTTTTTGGTTTGTTTTTTCTCTCTCTCTCTCTCGCTACACGAGACGGCGGCGTTGGCCATATACGTCGGCCCGGGACAAATATTACTCCTCCGCGTGCGCGCGCGCGCGTCAGACACACACGCGCGTCTGCAGCCTGCCTGCCACCGTTCCGCGAAGGAGTGCGCCAAGGCCGACGGTGTGTGTTCGCGCACGAGTGTTGGCGTTCGCGAAATTTCGCCGGACTTGCGAATAAGAGAACGCTTTTATTTTGCCGTTCTCGAATATTCGAATAATTAAAAGAAACGCTCTCCGGTCGTTTTTGTATACTAGCTTATCGACAGCCGTACCGCTCTAATCGTTTCTCAAAACGCATAACGTCTCTCTTTATCTGAATTGTTCTGCACTGTTTATATCGTTGCTGCAAGCGAATTATTATTACTCTGTGAAGTCCCACTTTATTCTTAAGGGCCGACCGGTATGGCTGTGTTTCAACTGAAATACACACACACGTCATACAGTGAAAAACTCGTACGTCTTGTAGATTGTGATCCGATTTCGGTATATATATATATATTTTTTTTTTTTGGAAAGAGAAAAATATTTTACAGAGCGCATTGGACTTTGATTCTCAAAATTTTATTTTGCACAACAGCGTCGACAGACAGAAAACGAAAAGCTCGATTTTAGATTACCTTAATAAAAAAAAATGTGTTAAAAATATTGTAAAGATTTTTTATATTCAAATTCTTATTATAGCTTTTAGAAATATAATGTTGAGGACCGAAATCCAACGGGCCCAGTAGGAAATCTTCCTTTTTTCCAACAACAACAAAATCAGCGACATCGGACGACTTCAGGAGGCGTGAGAATTTTTCCTGTAAAGCAGTGGTTCTCAACCGGGGTGACATGGATCCAATGTAAGGGTGACAAGAAAACCTTGGGGAAAATTTTAAAAATATAGAATTTTTTTACAATTTTGATGTTAGGGAGACGTAGTGTTGGGTTATCGTGGATGAGGGTGACACGAATCCAAAAAGGTTGAGAACCACTGCTGTAAAGCATATCATAATATCGAGCTTTTCGTTTTCCGTCTGTCGGTGCTGTTGACAAGTGTAAAATAAAATTTTGAGAATCCAAGTCCAAATTCGCCCTGCAAAACGTTTTTCTCTTTCCAACGAAAGAAAAAAAAATTTTTGGAAATCGGATCACAATCTACAGGGCGCGTGAGAGTTTTTTCAGTAACTTACGTATTTCAGCTAAAAATCCGTCATTTTTATCGGTGGACGACGAGGAAAAAGAAATTTATTTTTTTTTTTTTTGTACGAGTGACTGTCTTTCAGCTACTCTGCACAGATTACGACCGAAATATTTTCACGCGCATTTTTTTTTATTACTGTTTAAGTACCCGGACCTCGGCTTAATAGTCCTCGTCTTGTTATTTTATCACACTACCCACTCGCGCGTTAGAATCGCCGCGACTGTTACTGCGGCCGTATGTAATCGTAATATATTATTATTATTAATATTTTTATGTTTTTTATTTTTATTACGACGTGTCGTGCGAAATTGCGTTGAAAATTGCAAACTCTTTCCATAGTAAAAAAAAAATGAAAAAATGAAAAATACCAATAGAATACCATGCGATATGCGTATATACGCGGTACGTGTGATTGCAATAAGTACGCGTATACCACACCTACTATGAGTATACCCACTATATCGAGTATAACTGTATATTTAATATATACACCGTCCGGTTTTCTCATCGCAAAAACATAATATTTTCTATATGACACACGTTGTATTTTATTCGCGAAATTTGCAGATACCTACGATTTTTTTTTTTTTTTTACTAAGCCATAATTTATGTAGCGCGTATAATGTATATTTATATACATATATAATGTAACGTACAATGTATATAGTGGGTGGACCTCCGTGATTGAACCGACTCGTGTGTGCGATCGAGAGTTCATAAATATTCTTGTACATTTAAATGCCGATTTATTATTGTGGTTTGCCGATCCTATATTGCACGGACGCGCACGGATCGTAACACTCACCTGCAACAGTGCAGTTAGTGGAGTATGGACAGTGACAAGTGTCACCGCCGCTGAGAAAGCTGGAGACTATAAAACGATTTTTGAAAACGAAATATGGAGAAGGATATGTAGTGGCTCGCAGGGTCCGTTACTCGATTAGAGGCAGTAACGAAAAAAATAGTTCAACTGAGAATTACAGGAAACGATAGAATGTATAATGTGGCGTAGTTATACGGACTACGGAACATCTAAAAGAAGAGTGCGGAATCGGACGGACATGGCACAATAAACAAGAAGTCTGAGAGATGTGGAAGTGATGATGACTCTTGGAGAGTGCGGAGTAGACGCCAGAAGAAGAAGAAGAAGATAGAAACAAGAAATAAATCTGTTTATGATAAACGACTTGATTTCAACTGTTCATATGTGTTTAGAAACTGTAAATAATGATTTACAAATCGGAATAAAGTTTAAAAAATCAAATTCATCACCGCCACGATAAAGAATATTTCGTACTAGAAAAATTATTCAAATTTAAACTCTTATCGAAAAGGCAAAAAACTCGCCTAATAATTTGCACACGATAAATCCTGTCTTATAAAAGCGAAACACGGTCAGAAACAATGAGCCACACACGATTTAAATAACAATTTTTTACTTCTTTATTGCTCACGAATTTATTTAATTTACTGCGAAAATCCCCTATAAATTGAGAGCATATGACTTTAATTAAAAGCGTGTACGGATTCGTTGAAAACGTAAAATTCTAAATACGGTCGAGTCCACATTATTGACGTGAGCTTGGACACAGTTATGGATGTCGGTTTCAGTGTGCGACGCTTTGGCAGTGGTATTAAAATTGTATTATTATTGTCAATTTGAAAGCGATGATAAATCGTTGTATTAGAAAAACGATTCTGAGCGTCACTAGTTATTATAAATAACGAACAGAAAAAAAATTATTGTTAAAACGTCGTAACATAATATCTCGCTTTATATTTTTAGATTTTAAAATGTACAGGATTCGTCCAAAAGTATCAAAAATATTACCGATTTTTTTTCTACTCAATTTTCAGATTGATTTTAAAACTATACTCGGAAAACGGAAAACGTGTCGAATAAAGTACAAAACATAGACAGAAATTGCAGCTACCGGAACGTACCTTATGTCAAGATCATCTGAGTAAAACGAGTGTTCGCGTACAAAAAAAAAAAAGAAAATTTGTAAAACCAATACATTGTTCGCCTTTAAAAAAATATGTATATATTTTTTAATTACAAATTTGTCAATTTTTAGCGTACATTAGCGAATGCCCATTTAAGTATTTTTGATTATATAAACGTACCAAATAACTCTAAAACGCACTCACTACATGGTTTAGGATTTTCGTTATATTCATCGGTGCGTATTTATTGGAGTTGTTAAAATTTTCAATGTTCCCGATCACGTATAAAATCAAATTTTGAACACTCTGTACCGTAGAAACAATATTATCGTAAAACGGTATAACGATATGATTATAATATGGTTCACAGCGACGATAATATTACATATCTTATAGGAATATTATTTGATATATTTTTCTTTTTAACATATAAAATCAATATAATTTTAAAACCGAAAATTTATACTAAATAAATTCTAATTAATTTGCCGAACAATAAGTACCGTGTAATTTCATAGCGATTGCTGCACTCGTTAAAATCTTCGGACTATCTAATTAAAACGTCTATCGAGTAAGTATACACGGATAAATTATAAACCGATTATATGCCTTTTTTTTTATAATAGATTTTTCAAAAAAAAAAAAGATACATTTTTAACTAATCGTGAACAATTCTTTTTTCGTACGGTGCAATAATATGATTACGCTTTACGCGAATTAGTCTTAGTCACGTTTTCGTCGAGATACATATATTTTTATTAATCATTTTTTAATATAATTATGCCGACAGTGATGCCTGTTTATATACATGTAACATGTATAACAAACGGTCCAATTAATTTGTATATAGTAAAAGGGCGTTTTGGTTTAAACGCCCTTTTGACAAAGACCACCCCCTAGTGCGTGCACGGGGTATATCGCAGCAAAAGCTTTTATTGGTCTGAACAAAAGAAATGCGCTCGCAATTTATTTAATTGCGTATTCCATTACAAATTCCCGGGCGAAATAATTCTTTTTTTTTTTTTAATAAATTTGTATATAAAACATCTAAAATATGCGTTTGTGTGTACAGGAATATGGAATCAAGCCAAAGAGTATCATGAGAAATAAAGAAATATACAGGAGTCGTATTAAATTTGTTTGCTTTGTCAGGCGTACTAAGCGAAAAAGAAAAAAACACAACAACGGAATAAAAAATTGAAATGAACTAAATCACAGAGAGAAAATTACGAATATTGTAATAAAAGGCTATAGAGTTTAAAAAAAAACAGCAAAGGAATTGTGTATATATAGTTGATAAAATTGTTTAAAAAAAAAACAACTATCGCGTGTTATTAATATTATTTTATAAATATTATTTTTATATCTGTTTGTATATATTTTAAAATATTTATTTTGGATATTTTATCGAACGACATGTATATTATATTTATGAAAATAATACTCATAATATACTTACACGGACTCGTTAACTGTATATAATATATTATATCTAAAATAATGAATTGCTAGAAAAATATTACATGAATTTTTTTAAAATTAAAATTGTATAATATCATAAAAATCAAATCTTAAAATTGTATAATGTCATATAATATCATTTAAAAATGATATTATACAATTCGGTCCATTAACCGTATATAAGATTTTTTTTAAAAAGGAAATAGTCACTTATAATTGATTAACTGCAGTATTGAAATATATGTAACCGAATGTAACCAGTATAGGTAATGTTCAGTAGAGAAAAACATCGAGTGTTTAATATTTAATGGTTTATGTTTTTTTTTTTTACTGTACAACTTAATATATCTTCATTATTTAAATAAAAAGGATCGGATGGAATACATTAAAACGTAAATATAATTGCAATTCAATACGTCATGTATTGTTTGAATATCCGTTGTATATAATAAACAAATACTAAATTTCTCAAAAAGTGTACAGTTAAACGTTTTGAAAAACAAACGCATTATGTAATACACAGCTAAATAGTGAACATACGAATATTTATAGAGCACAAAAAAAAAAAAATGAAATTAATCTGCGAGTATAAATTACGTTAGTTTTTAGTTATTTTTTTTATCTCCATCGAAATCCGTTTAATTTATACGCATTTGATATATTTTAATGACCAAGCGTTTATCGATATTGTAATTATGTTTTTAATATCGCGAATATCGAGCGATTAAACGTAACATTTTTAACATTTTTTTTTTCTAGTCATACAGTGTTTCGTTTTGTACATCATATTATACACGACAAAATATATTTAGAGATTTAACATCTCAACTCGCGCGTTTTATTTATACCTCCGCGAGATGCACGTGTTGTTTCTATATCTTAAACAAATACTATTGAATTAAATTAAAAATAGCCCTTGGTGCGTGCAACATGTGTGATATAAATTATAATATATATATATATGTATATATTAATTACAGCAGGTGTTTGAAAATGCGTGTTACTCGGCAGAATTTATTTATATATAAAAATTAAGAGTGTTGACGATTTGCCAAGGAAATCCACTGTAGTATTTATAACAATTACTGCAGGTTTATAATAATATATACCTACGCGTTTCGCGTCGCGCGTGCGACGAAGACGACTGCAGTAAGATTGATTTTACAAATTAATTAAAAAAAATAAATATAAAAAAAAAAATATTCGCTGTTTAGTCCCGATACGAATATTTTGGGCAAAAACCAACGCGGAATAATATCGAAAATTTGAATAGCCAATATGAAAGTGGAAAATGTAAAGCGTGTTTACCGATTTTTACGCGTTATTCAATATTTCATTCTATTACTTTTGATCTATTTGAATATCTAAATCTACACTAAACTATACCCGTCGTCCACGATTGAAATAAAGAAAAGGTAGCGAGCCGCGGTGTGTTGTGGATATCGCTTAAGTGAATTACTATTGTATAAAGATTATAGAGTTTTGTTTTTATTATAAATTTGAAAGCAACGATAAATCATTACATTCGATAAAACGATTCTGAGCGGAGCTTCGGTGTAATAAATAAACGACAATCGATCAAGACGAAATTTAGCGTTTTTATGTCATTTTCGGTAGTTTTTCCTGACTTTTGAAAAAAATATTGGAAAAATCGAAAAATGACGTCTTTAAAGTACAAACTATATGCAATTTTCAATCAGAAAAGGTGCTACACGAAAAGATCGGAGCACTCCTTCTGGTAGAATTTTGGGTACAGGCATTAAAAAAAACACATCATTGTAAAGCTTCGCTTCGCTCAGAATCTAAAAACGTGTGGTAGTGCGAAAAATCTAAATTTCTAATCTAAATTTTCGTAAGACCGTGTTGATTTTTCACCGCTAATACAAAACGTATTTCGTTTTTGAGCGAAAGTCATCACATTTTTCCACGTTTAGCGTAAGAGTGCTCAATACGAAATATATATATATTTTTTTACGATTTTCCCAATGATTAAGCGCGATTTAATTTAATTCAAATACAATTTTAATTTTCACACAATATTATGTTCGTGTGTTCGTTATATACCTACGAAATGAAAGAAATATTAATTCAGATTTTCAAAGGGTATCGCGTTAATATAATTACATAATATACGATGTGATTTTATTTTTAACCAGCTCGCAGTTTAATTAAAAAAAAAAAAACAACTAAAAAATAAATTAAACGCAATACAAAACGGTGAAAACGAGCGGTTTTTTCCTCAATGATTTATTCGAAATGAAAACACAAACGAGATCGTAGAAGAAGGAGAAAAACATAACTTATAAATTCATTGTGTTTTTTTTAAACACTGCGGCTATAGTCGGATCGGCGTGTATTAAGAAGAACGCCGCAAAAGCGGACGTTACAGATTTTAGATTCTGAGCTGAGCGAGGGATCTAGCGATTTTACAATGATGTTTATTTTTATTTTTTCGACCAGAAAGAGTGCTCCGATTTTTTTCGTGTAGCACCTTTTCTGAAAACAAATCACATCATCAAGATGGTACTTTAAAGAGGTCGTTTTTCGATTTTCTCAATAGTCTTTTAACGCGACGCGATAGACTACCGACAAATTACGAAAAACCGCTAACAATGCGATTTCGTCGATATCACGTATAGTTTTTTCGCTATAATTTCGAAAACAAATCATTCTGTTGTCTTGAAATTTTCAACAAAATTGTATTTTTGTACTGTACAACTTTAGAAAAAATTTTCAAAAAGTTTCATTCAATTTTAGGCTATTTATAGCTATTTTTTAGATTTTTAGGTTTTTAGTTCATAAACAGGTTAATTTTGAGTATTTTGACCGAAAATTCGGATACAACGTCAGACATTTACTACTTCAATTCCGTACGAAAAACAAAGTGTGTTACACCGAAGCTCCGCTCAGAATCATCGTTTTATCGAATACAATGCTTTTATCGTTGCTTTCGAATTTATAACAAAAACAAAATTCTAAAATCTTTATCCGAGTAAATTCACTTAAGCGATACCCACCACAACACCCCGCGGCTCGCTACCTTTTCCCCCATTTATTTTATTTTTTCTGGAGGAAATTTTCGAAGAACAAAGTCATAATATTATAGCGTCACGCTCGGGGAATCGTTACTCGTCTCGGGTCCGGCCCTGCCTGTATGTATATATATACATACATATAATGTATGTATATTCTACACAGCACAATAATAATATACAGGGCGAGTGAACGCATTATCGTCCGTCGGTGGCGGTATATGGCGGACGGCGGCGCGGTGCACCGA
This sequence comes from Slavum lentiscoides, assembly GCA_032441835.1. Lineage (NCBI taxonomy): Eukaryota > Metazoa > Arthropoda > Insecta > Hemiptera > Aphididae > Slavum > Slavum lentiscoides. Next base: position 16,028,254 of record CM063708.1, read on the forward strand.
GGGACGGCGCAGAACGCGGAGAGAGGAACTGCAGGAGAGCGAAGTCCCTCGGCCGAAATCCCATAAGTCAAAGCCCTGTGCCGAGGGTAAAGTCACGCGGCCGGCCGGGGTGTACACACACGCACGTATACATATATTCGATATTATATGTACGTATACCGCGGGCGTCGCGCCGCACATATTGATCCGGGTGGAGCTTGCCGGAAAAGGTTTCCGCTAATGAAACGGCGGCGGCGCTTGTGGGGTTGCCGCACACATGCGCAGGTAGACCCTGCGAGTGCTCAAAGTTGGGGTCGTGAAAGCGTCGCCGTCGTCGCGCGGTTCGCGTGCGCCGGCGCCGAAAACGCGTCCCTGGACCCTACAAAAATCGAATATAATATATTATAATAAAATGCTCAAAACTCCCGAGGAATTAATCCGCCAAAGACCTAACGGATTTTCGTAAATTTTTCAATTGAAATTCCAAGGGGGTAAATCACTAATAAAAATTGTGTACACTAGATTCCAGAATACCATGATTTCCATGATTTCCTAATGATTTCCATGATTACCACAAGATTTCCTTGAAATTCCTTTACCGCGTCGCGTGTCGACGAACATTATGCGCGCGTATACACCGCAGGCGTAATTTCGGTATATTTTTTTTCTCGGGCGCTCAAAGTTTCAAAAGCGGGCCATTTTGAAATTTCACCGGGCCATATACAAAATAAACGTACAAGATACTCGCCGTGTTTCCCGTAGATCACGAATCGCGATCAGAATAAATGGTAATATAATAGCGATTTAAAAACTAAAAAAGGTAACGAGCCGCGGGGTGTTGTGGATATCGCTTAAGTGAATTACTACTTGGATAAAGATTTTAGAGTTTTGTTTTTATTTTACATTTGAAAGCAATGATAAGTCATTGCGTTCGATAAAACGACTCTGACCGGAGCTTACTTTTCTCGTAAATATAGTCTAAAGTCACATATTTGGTGAAAATTTCAGGTTTCTATGACAATTAGTTTCAAAATTACGAAGAAATGAACAACAGTCGATTAAGACGAAATTGCATTTTTAGCGTTTTTCAGTTATGTTTTTAGGTGCTTTTGAGAAAATCGAAAAATTACCCGTCTAAAGTACCAACTAGATGCGAATTGCTGCCGGAAACAAACTGTGACCGAAGAGATCGGAGTGCTCCTTCTGGTCACAGGATAGAAAAAAAAATAAAAATAAATATCGTTGTAAAAAAATCGCTCCGCTCAGAATCTAAAAAAATAGTAAATAATAACTGATAACTTTATCCACTGGAAAACCAGTCTAAGTAATGCATAAAAAGTATCGACAAATGCAGCAGCAGCAAAAAAAAAAAAGCGCATTATATTTACAATTGTATTTTATATTTAAAACTTTTGTAAAAGCGTAAAGCTCTAAAAAAAAAAATTAATTTTATTTTAAATAATCGAATTCCGGACATTTTCAAGTTTAGCAAATACACCTACAGCTTTTTCCAAAAAGCTTTTTTAGACCAATTGTGACTACATTAAAATTAAGGAGTGCCACCGCACATTCTTATCCCCCCGAATCACGCCACTGGCTTACATTTCCGTTTTGTTTTGAAAACTATATTATGCACGCTTTGCCGCAAGGCCATACCTAGATTTTTTTTTTCGGGGGCCCATAATATATTTTTAGAACTTTTCAGTCTTTATTATACTGAATTCGTATTTTAATATTTGTTTATATTAAATAATAGCGTACAAAATCGCCTATATTTAATATTATTCATTTACAATCGCATAAATCAAAAAAAAAAATGTATGTATAACGAGCATACATTTTAAACAAAGAGGAACATTTCTTTTCATTTTTTTTTTAATGGCATACTGTTTTAAAACTGCTTTTGGCTCAATATTACTTCTTTTACGGACGCTTAATAGAGTCGGGCCAGTTATAATCTACAACTTGCCCTATAAAATTGCGTAAAAATGTCTCGACGCGTTTTAATGTCGAAAATGTACGTTCGGGAGTTGCTGTATTGAAACTGGTATAGTGTTACTTTTAATAAAAAATAAATATTTGAAATATATAACGTATGTACGGATTTCGACGATGATGCGGATCCGTTCCTGAATACGTCTGATGGTTTTTTTTTTCATTTGACGAAATATATATAATACGAGCATATGCGTTTACAATATTTGCAACTGTTAAATATTTTTATATTTTAAATGCTGTGGTTCATAAAATATATTAGTATTAATACGCCAAACGTAATGGATTATTTTCTATATGAAAAAAAATCTCCTAAAATTTTAAACAAATCTCGGAGGAAGGATCCGGACCCAATGGGACCCCCTCCCGGAAATGCGGCCATGACTTTGGGTGTTTGACTGTATGTCCACGTTTTCTGTTCGCGAATTTGTCGAAAACGACATTTTATTAATTTTATTCTAGAAAATTTACACCGAATATCCGCTCGCAGAATCGTTTTTTCATTGAATATAACGATTTATCGTTGATTTTAAGATCTATAGTGATAACAAAAACTCTAAAACTCTAGTAAATCCATTTTTCGTTCACGTTGAACGCGTTAATATTTCTTTACAAATACCTAACCAATACGTTTTTAAAGACGACGCTTTTTGACGCTCTGATGTAGTTTTACGAATCCGTGATTTCTCGCGGCATAATATTTAATATAAAAATCCGCAGCTGTCCTAGCAAACACACGTCTATAACGCACTATACAGCTGACGAGAATAAATATGGCGATTTTTATCGTTTACCGACCGTCTCCACGCCGCCTACATAAATAAATTTATATATATATATCTAATTTTATTATAATATATCGTTAAATAATAATATAACGTATTTTAATTAAATAACGTGCGGAGTTTTATACGTATATTCGGTATATTTATTATATTTTAACGTTTAAATGCGGCTCGCGCGCAATAAACCGTATCGGATGTGAATCGTGATACGCGCAGCACTTATCGACTGGAAATAATGTAATAACGCGCTTTTTATTATATTATATTATATAGATGGCTTTTCGTATTAATTACGGGCTATAAATCCGAATAGATGTTTTTTTTTTATATAAATTCCACCGTGTATGCTCGTATTTTATACGTGTATGTAAGGTACATGTCGCGGTGGAACCTAAATGCAGTGTTTTTTTAGACAACAGTTTAATGGATATCTTTATTCGAAACAATTTTTTTTTTAAATTCTTTTCGGAAAACTCATCATAAGAACGATTTTCTTTTAGACATTTTTTTCATATTTTTTGTGTGTGTATGTTTATAAACCACCGCGAAGAGAATACGACATTATGCTGTAATCGTTGGGACTTTCAAAATCCCGCTAAACGTCCCGTAAAAATTAATTTCGTTATGCGATACAACTGCAATAATTCCCCAGTTATATTTTTTACGAATGTCAAAATTGAAACGGAGTGTTATTTGCGTATCAAAATAAATCTCCTATATTCGTAAATTAATCATTAATTCTCTTCGACTTTACGGTCAACAATACTCATTTTTGTCATCCACAATACCCCATCGATAACCAATCAAACATCCATATCCTCTTTAAGGATGATCTCTAACCATTTCGTTTGCCTAACTTCGCCTCGATTTTCTCCTACACATGAATATTACGTACTTCATTTTCCAATATTAAAATTGTTATTCCTAAACTTCACGTTCTGCCACTTCTACTTTCATCTCTTCGTCCCTTTCATTCAATTCCTAATCGCATTCGCGCAAGTCTCTAACTACAGTTTTACACAATATTTTCCGTATTTACACTTAACGCGGCACAATAAACTCGTCCATTTTAGTCTTATTATTCTCATGCGTAACTAAACATTTAAACTTTTCAACCCGATTTATTAGTTCACGCTGAAAAATATTCTGTTCTCGATCCGTTTTTCTCCAATATTTCTCTCCACTAGCTTACGTTCCAACACCCACATCAGTACTCTAATCGTCTACACCGTCAAGACCATATTGTATCTCATCTGCGACCAAGATACTTCGCCCTGTACTCCTTTTGTAAGCCCTTCTATTATTATAGTGTGAAAACAATAAATACTCACGAGGAGAAAAATATACCAAAAATAAAGTTGTGTCTCTTTTCGAATTTAAACGTACGTATTTCATGTCTACGCGCGTATAAACTACAAAACGAGTGTACATACGCGGCATATACATAATATATTCTAAAAAAAAAAAAAAACGCATTCTAAAAAAAACAAACAGATGTCCCTTTTCGGCACTTTTGTCTGTATAATATATTATTATTATTGTTATTATTATTATACGATTATATTGACGACCACGATGACTATGACGCGGGATTGTTGCCGAAATGGACATCTGTTTGGTACTTTTTCTCTCTCTCTCTCTCTCTCTCTCTCTCTCTCTCTCTCTCTCTCTCTCTTCTTTTTTAACGCGTTTCGTGGGCTCTTAATGATTCATTCTTGTTGCATTTTATATACGCATTTTGGCGACTAAATACTGTATTATACGGTGTATGATTTATTTTTATTTTTTTAATCTATAAATCTACAATCGCTATGCTACAATACAAAGTCGTCGCGCGTACCTAACAACCAAAATATAATTATATAATAATCCACTTTATATACGCATTTTGACGACTAAATATTATATTATACGGTGTATGATTTATTTTTATTTTTTTAATCTATAAATCTAAGCGCTGTATCACAACACAAAGTCGTCGCGCGTACCTATAAGACAAAATCTAAAAAAAATAAAATCACTAAACTTTCCGGCCAAAACGCGATCGCCCCGACTGCCATATACGCGATGACAACGACCGGTGTCCGTGTAATAATAATAATAATAATAATAATAATAATAATAATAATAATAATAATAATAATAATAATAATAATAATAATAATAATAATAATAATAATAATAATAATAATAATAATAATAATAATAATAATAATAATAATAATAATAATAATAATAATAATAATAATAATAGTAAATTATAATATATTTTACGCGATGATATTCAAGTTTTGGAAATATGTATATATATAGTGCTCGAGTAAATCGTTTTGCGACCAAAAACCGTAAAGACGATGAGGAAAACGTTACAAGAATACATAAAAAAAAAATAATAATAATAATAATAAAAAAATATATATATATACACATAATATGTAAAACGTTTAAAATCGTATATATATACGAAATAGCGTGGGCCGAATGATAAACAGTCGCCGCTCATAGCCGTTTTCGGAACTTTTATCGAATAGGTTTTTTTTTTTAGGAAAGAAAATAAAAAAAAACATTATATAGCGTTTACACGCACACACACACATTATAGGTACTTTAAATAAATATCGAAACGACGGATGGAAAAAACTAATAATCCGACGATTCGATAAATATATACACACACAAGATTATGATGGCGTTGTACACACACACACACACCTGTGCATAGTAATCGATTGATTTTTTTATTATTCGTCCGTAAAGATCGTCTATAAAACACACGAACTGTTTTATAGAATATAACGACGTACTTAAAACAATTTCTTTTATTAATACCGTTTCGAGTTTTATAACGTGAAAAAAGTAGTAATCGATTAATAATAATAATAATAATAATAATAATAATAATAATAATAATAATAATAATAATAATAATAATAATAATAATAATAATAATAATAATAATAATAATAATAATAATAATAATAATAATAATAATAATAATAATAATAATAATAATAATAATAATAATAATAATAATAATAATAATAATAATAATAATAATAATAATAATAATAATAATAATAATAATAATAATAATAATAATAATAATAATAATAATAATAATAATAATAATAATAATAATACACTCTAAATAATACGCGGCGATAACGATATTTAAGATACCACATTGCAGTGTATATGTAAAATAAATCGTTTAATCGTGTTCACGTATATTTTATATCGAACAAACGGCGTTATTTTATTTGTAAGATATATATATTTTTTTTTTTAAATTCGACGTAATTTTGAACAATAAAAAAGAAAAAATAACTAACGTGTAACATTATATTATTCACCGACGCGAAGTTTTTTTTTTTATTATTATTATTATTATTATTATTATATTTTGATTTCGAACGCTGATATACATATATAACGTATATATTACTACCGAGACAGAAAAAAAAAACACGTTTGATTTAAAAGTACGCGTACGATATTACACATAGGTTTGTCGATAAAAAAAAATTCTTTATATACAATCACCTCTGCAGTCGGTGAGGTCTATTCTTCATCCTTCGCTTAACGATTATAACTATCGAGTCCAACGAACACAGCTTTATTATAATATATACTTGTATCAGAACGATCGCGTGAACGGTCATATAAATGTGCATAAATTTTTATTCGGGGAACAACGACGAAACGTTGTCGATAAAATAGCGTGAAAAACACAACAAAATTACATTAATAAAAAGGTGGTGTGCGAAAGAAATACAAATTTAAAATCACTATAAATTAATAAATTCGTATAAATATGTGAATATAAAATCGAGCCGAAGAGCTTTGTGAAAAATAAAAAAACGTATATGAGAGTTGTTGTAATAAATTTGTAGATTTAGCACCGACAAAAAAGTCATCGTCTGCTGGCGTATTAAGAAAAAAAGAAAAATACAGAACGGTTTTGGAAGAATTACGTGGAAAATAATCTATATATATTAAAATATATATTATTGCAGCAGGCCCGCAAAATGTCGAGAATATAGCGACGAAAACAATATAGCGATTATCGTTGTTAAATATACAACGATTCGGATTTAAACGCCCTAAAAATATCAAAAAATACATTTATGACCTAAAATCACAAAAAAAAAAAAAAAAATGTTCTAAAAAATAAAAATTCGCTTTAAATAATTACGTTTTTTTTTTTTTTTTATTTAGACAATTGGCGTGGCCACGCGCGACACCACCTGCACGGAAACAACGTGTTATCGTTTGACAACGAATTGATCACAGTATATTGTATGATTTAAAAAAAAAAAAAGATTACCTGATATTATATTATAGTACAATAAATTATATATTTAGATTTCGAGTGAATATTTATTTTTATGCCGTATAATATTACTAGAAAAAAAGTTAAGCACGACGACGTAAAAAAAAAAACGTCAAAAACCTCGAAAAATTCGAAAATTGTCCCAAAAATAAATATTTCGTTGTTAGAGCGACGCGTATACTTAAGAACACATTCGTATCTCGTAAAGCATTTCGGGGGAAGAAAAAAAAAATCCGAGACTTATAATTATATATATAAACACCGTTAACAGGTCAAATCCAGTCGCGGTACTGTCAAACCCAGTGCCGTCCTAACCACCAATAATGTCCTAAGGCAATAATATTTGACGCCCCCAAAAAAAATTTTTATAACTAACGTAATATCTAATTTTATATATTTTAACAGTAAATATACTCATCCTCGAAATCATCATATAGATACAAGGGAAATCAATATCTAAAATAAAACAACAAATTTTTTCTTTTTGTCATTCATTTTTTTGACGCCCCATGCATTCATAATACTTTGGACGCTCTAAGGCACTTGCCCCCCCCTTGGGACGGCTATGGTCAAACCTATATAAATATAGTGTACAATATTCCTGACGTCGGTATAAATCATATTATAATATGATGTAATTTCCATTCGAGTTGCATATTTTTACGTCATTTATCTTTTTTTTTTTTTTATTCCTGATCAAATGCCAATAAAGAGTCTCCGCGCGAGTTCTGACTACGTACACACACAATAAATTATAATATAATAATAATAATATGCAGATAATCCAATACACGTAGTGCTATTTATAGTATTTGAAAAGAAATCCGAAAAAAATATTGCGTGTAACCCCGTTTTGGTATATGATATTGGTGTATATATTTTATGCTCGACGATGTTTTCTTCTGCGACGCGAACGCTCTGCAATAGTGCGTAATAATATATTATGTACGCTATATAAAATAATACCGTTAGAATAATAATATTGTATTGCGCGATATTCTCGTCGAGTATAATATGATATAGACCAGTTATATTTCTACTATGTAATAAACCGTACTCCACTATCGGTAACTGTATATTTTATATTATATAAAAAAATGCACACACGTGACGCGACGCTGTGTCGCGCTGAGTATAACAGCTATATTCATTTACAGTATATATACATACATGTATCCGTGTATTTCTCTACTTGGTTTTGCAGTTTATAAAGAGTACGGTGTGCGATAATTATTATTATAATACGGGACGTGTACGCTTATAACAAGTACATAAATACGAGTAGTAATAAAGATTCGGTCGTGCGAACGTGTAAAAAAAAAACACGTTTTCGTCGTTAAAATAATAATATATATATTATAAAAATTAACATTTATATAACAAAAATTAGTATGTATTATAAAAAATAATATATATATAAAGAAAAAACGCTTAGAGTATTTGAAAAAGTGAAAAGAAAAAAGATAAATCCACGACGATTTTAGATACGAAAATATGCCCTAAAACTGTTGTAAAACTAGAAATTCGTTAAAGTTTATTTTAAACAGCATTCGAACACACTCATTATTTTAATATAACACTATATTGATCTCTCGCGGTCTCACACTCTTCCCGTGATTTCAATATTCTCGTTTCCCTTTCTCATACCCCTATAATATTATATCACTTCTTTTCTTCGTGAATAGGATTGATTTCAAGTACGGTTTCCGTTGTACGAGTGTATATCGTTATAAGACTTTCCTTTCTAAACCATTTTCAATTAGAAATCAAAGTATAAAAATTAATTTCGAAATTTTAAATTAGGTACAACAAAAAAAAAACAAACTTTTGACGTTAAATATAAATCGCTTTAATTCTAAAACGAAAACACGTCACCTGCAGTGCAGCTCCAAAATTTCCTACACGATGAAAACGAAAAAACACAACAACGATGACAAAAAAGTAAAATGAAATACAATAGCAGATCGAAGGACGCCGGCATAACACAATTTGTATATAATATATATACGTATATACAATACGTGTATTGTCAAATTCGGCCTCAAAAGACTAAAACCTTCAATACATACGCTGTACGTTATGTATGTTATTCCAATGTCACAGAATGTCAAAGAGAAAAAAAAACATTTTAATATCATAAACGTGAGTTTCTAAAATAAAGATTCACAAATAAAATACATAATATTCTAGAACTCGTATATCATACGTTTTTACCTTACGGTTTTGAACAGAAAACCCTGGGAATGCTGGAACCGAAACCATAACCGTGACCCTAATTTTGTTTTGCTCAAATTGAAACCGAAAACTTAACCGATATTTGGAAGTAGATATACTGCAGATTTTACCGATACTTTTCGGTTTTTTCGTTTCCATTGAATCCAGTTTTTTCTTTAATATATTTTGATGTGTCTGTTATTGCGAAGAAATATTAATTTCGAGCTTAAAATTATTACTATAGAATAAAAAAAAAATACAATATGTATGAATTACAATTTTCACGTTTAAGAATAGTAACGACTTAACAATAATAATAATAATAACTATTAGAGCGTAGCTCGATCAGACTCGTTATGACGAGCATGGGCGCCCGCAGGAAATTTACCAGAGAGGGGCGTGATAAAATTTCTACATTCGAAGGTCTACGTTAGTGCATAAAATATGTTGTTATTTTTTCCACGTCAATATTAAATGTATAACTAGTTGAAATATCAACGACAAATGTTTATTTAAAAAAAAAAATAATAAAATTAAATACTTTCAAAATTATATTTGAAATGTTGAAGTCACTTGCCCCGTGTTGCCCCTACGGGCGCGCCAACGATGATGAGTACAATAATAATAATCGACTGATAACAACACACTGACATCAAGAATTTCATGGAACGTAATATAATTCCGGGCGGTAAATTTTTAACAGACCAGTCACGGAACAGCAGTCGCGTAGCGATATGTACAAAACGTTAATTATGGCGGCATGATCATAGACGCGTATAATATGATGTAGACCGCGATTAGAGAAAGAAGTACGGAGCAAAGATATGTGCGAGAGAGAAAGAGCCATTTGAGGTTTTTTCGTGGATGAATAAATAATCGCGTATCACCATTAGCCGCGGATCCGGCCGATATCTTGCTGCCGAAATTTTGCATTTTTATCATCCATCGTGAAAAAACCTCTTCTAAGTCTGTCTCTTTCATAGACCTATTATATAACTATAGTTAACAGGTCTATATGGTCTCTCTCGTACATGTCTTGGTTCTAGTGCATTACACGTGATACACTGGTCGTTCGCGGCAGTGGCGTCATTTGGTGGGGGGGGGCAGGGTGGGCATTTGCCGCCCCCCCTCTTGTTAACAGTGGGCGGACATGATTCGTGATGATATGACGTAAATATAAATTATTCTGACCAAATCTATAGTAATGAGTAATAACAAATCGCGTAGCAAACAGTGGATTAAAATCAAATTAATAATAATAGTAAAAAAAGTATGCAGGTTATAACCACGTTTAAACCATGATTAATTCGTGGTTACAACTTACCGCGGTACTGGGTTTTTTTCGATAAACATGGTTATCGTTAAAGGCGTTGCGTAAATTATTGACGTTACCTAATTCGAAGAATTTGATGCAACTACTTTTGACGGTTGACGAATCTATATCGCGTACGGCATAAACGAATTTGTTTAGCCGTTGTTTAACGTTTCAAACGTATATTTTACGTATTCATATATAATTTGCGAGTGACGAGTGTAAAGAATAAAAATTAAAATAGCTAAAAGTGTTGTGGCGAACACGGCGAGAAAAAGAGGAAAAAAATTTGAACAAGCCGCTCAGAGCTGGTCACAAAACGTTATTTATACAAACGTTTTATGACAAGAGAAACTTCAAAACTTGAATCGCAGGCAATATTTGTGTACTATACCAGTCATTTGTGATACATTTATTATAGCTGACAGAGTAATGAATTTCCTCCAACAAAAGAAAAACATATATATCGGTCGATTCGTGCCTATATGATCACGAAAATATCAAAATTATGTAAAATAGAAATTGTATTGAACTATAAAATGTAAGTGGGAAATTGTCAAGTTAAATCTTTTGCCTCTCCCTTTCGAAAACTGAAATGACGCCACTGGTTCGCGGTCTATATTATATCATACGTCTATAATATGGTACTGGCGCGTCGTCGTCGTCGTCGTCAAGAGTCCTGCGTTCGCTATTTTCCCGGGCGTTTTTTGCGAATCCTCTCTCGCAAACGTCCTTGTACTGTAGAACACCCGTTCGTCCATCGGTACAAATTCCGTATCCGCTATGCGCACACGTCGTATAAATAATAAACGAACGCGGCCGGCTGCCGCGGGATATTTTCTATAATAATTTTCGTTCGTATAATAAAAACGCCTCTCTTCCTACACACACACACACACGCACACACACACACACACACACACACACACACAGCATTTAAGTCGTATAGGGCTGCCGTTCCGCGGGGACACTATCATCTGCCGCTCCGTCGCGCGTGCGCGCGCGCACATGCACATCAATGCGTTTCGGACAAAACGAACGTGGTCCGCTTACATAACGCGCACATCGCATAAACACGTATCGCGGGCATAACCCCGTGGCACACGAGCGAGCACGCTCGTGCCGGGGAATTCGATTTGCGAAATCTTATTAGCAGTCGGCCGCCACATGTCATAGCCGCCGTCCTGGCACCTCGCTGCGCGTCAATTTGTTTCGCGAAATGTGTACGCGCGCAGTGCGGCGCTAAATAAATTGTCGTTTGTGTCGTGCGCGCCAAGGGTCGACGCGTATGGCGCGCGCGCGCGCGTAACGCAATTACTGGGCGTCGTACACGAAATGTTTGTTGTTCCGCGGTATTCTGCGCACCGCGCGTCCTTCGTAAAATAACGACGCGTATCCGCGGTAAACGCGGGAGGCTTAATTATGCCGCCGCCGCCGCCGCCGCTTTTTTTTATACCGCTCGTGGAATAAGACATTTTTTCGGACGACTACTGCAGCAGACCCCCCGGGATTTATTCGATAACAAAATAGTATGACAAAAAAAAAAAGATGTGTTAAAGAAACAAACCAGGGGCGTATTCAAGAAGGGACGTATCCCCCTCCCCCCATAGACCTACTTCATCCCCTTCCCACGCAATCGACTATTTCTCTATTTGTAATGCTGTAATAACGCGAGGAAATAAGACTATAAGGACAAAAGCGGGAAACAGATGGTATTTTGCGCTACAGAAAACCTTCAGGTCCGAGGTATTATCAAAAAAAAATGCGATTATACAAGGTTTTAGTAAGACCGGTAATTGTATGCGAAACGTGGCCAACGTCAAAAGAGGACGAATGAAAGCTGGGCAGTTCTTGAAAGAAAATTCCTCCGGCCCGTTTTCGGGCCTAAGAAAACGATCAGACAGGCGAATACGAAATGAGATCGAATAATGAAATTAAAGGACTTCTGGCAGAAGAGGACATCTTACGAACGCTTAAAGCAAGAAAAACGAGCTGGCTGGGACACGTGTGGAGATCGAGTGGCATGATTATGGATGCACTGAACTCTGGAAACCAGAAGGTAAGAGACCGTCACTGGGCAGGCCGAAGAAAAGGTGTGGACAGACGAACCCAACCAGAATTTCCGGATACTTGGGGTTGATAACCCGGAGGAATTGGCATAGGATAGAGAAAAACGGAGGAGGCTCATACGTATACATTTATACATAAAATGTATTATGTTTGTATTAAATTTTTGTATTTTATCGTATTATGGTATGAAATATTTCTCGGGGATTTAGGTTTTGGGCCCCCTTACATTACTCCTTTAAATACGCCCCAGAAACAAACTATAAATTAAAAAATTTATACATAAAAAATATATATGTATGTATAGGCGAATATACAATCAAGCCAAAGAGTATAAATGAAAAAATATAATACTTGTTGTATTAAACATACTATAAAATAGGTAACTATATTTTTTCCGTTTTTGGTTGGGCACACCCGGTATAAATATTGTCGCGATTTTAATTGGAAAACTCTGAGGCGCACTGCGCATGTTCTCGAGTATACTACCGCGGTGTCGTTTTTCATAACATTATAATATGGATCTACCTATCTGTATATAGTTTCGGAGTTACGACGCGTAGTCGTCCTGCTGCTGCTGCTGCTGCAGCGCGGATCTTTTCCGGAAGAATAATCGATTATTATATGATTATGTCGCGAAAAATCAGTGTATCGCGTGGGTATACAGCGGAGTCGGTAGCTGTGGGGAAGAGCGGGCGAACGGCGTGCAGATGGGGTGGCACTGCTGACGGAAGTCCGTATATCGTACTGCAGGTCATTAAATTCAGCTCGTGTCTTTCGGAGCTTAAAAGGACCGACGATGGGGTGGAAAAATAAAAATGATATCGCCGGAGGTCTCTCATTCTCTCTTTATATATACACACTGCGCGTGTATTATTATTATTATTATATTGTATATGATGTGTACGACGACGACGACGACAACGAGAGACACCGTGACGAGTTTATAAACCCTATAGTGGTGGTGACGTCATTTGGTACGCTGATCGACCAGTAGCGCGGACGTTGGCGTACACAAAAACGCTAATCCTGGCGCGTACAATCTCTTGAGGGTTGTTCCGCTACCACCGCCACTATTACATATATGTAATAATATATGCTATACGCACATATATACTCACCCTTCCACTCGATTTTTCCGCCATATATACACATATAATGGCTTTACCGTGTACTTTTTGTACGACGTGCGCAAGTACGACGGCGGGACGAAACAACATTATCGCAACGACTCCGGCAGCATCACGCCCTCTCTCATCTGCCCGCTGGCTGCATCGCGTGTTTAAATCGAAAAACTGCGACTTGTCGTCAGCGATTTACGCGCGCGAAAGGTAGAGTCAATTTTTTTACACCCCTTTTCTTCCCCCCACCATCAATTTTTGGTTCGTTTTTCTACACTGTCGCGGGGGGCGTAAATATCTAGTGACGTCCGAAATTTCTCCTCTCGTTATATCGGTAAAATAAAAAATAAACATTTGACACGTTAGTGCGCGATACGGCTGTCGATGGATTTTCGAATTTCCTTAATGAGACCGAGAGAGAGATTCGTCACGCGAGTCCCGAGTACGGAAAAATAAAATCGTAAACGATCCGGATGAGTTTCAAACATACGGACAGTAAAAGCGTATATATAGACCAACGGACAACAGTATTATCGTGTAGAATTTAGGCGACTTATTGGTATTATCTTGTAGTCACTACGTGTCCTAACGAGTTCAGTTGTAAAGAGCCGTTCGAGATGTAAACAAAAGCCGAAAATCCGGCTCGAAGGACCAAAATTTAGGTATCGTGTCGAACGGAATTTAAACGATATATTATTCTTGTAATAATCGTGTTTTTTTTATTTTTTATTATTGTTTCGCAAAACAATATATATTTTTACATTACGATTTACGATTGAACACTGTAATTAACAAGTAAGATGAACCAAGAAAATAAAAGCTTTTTTTTTCTTAGGAAAATTACACCGCGTAAGTCATGTATTTGCGACGGTCGTTACTCGTTGACGACGGACACGGGATTGCAGCACAAGAAAATTCACGATATTATTCTTGTTATCATTCCAACAATTGTCCAACAAGCCCGAGTGTATGATTCGTTGAAAAGGTTTTAGAAAGGAAACGTTGTAGCGCCAGTTTCGCGTGTTTTCGCGTCGGCAACGTAAATTCTTTAGACATCAAGTGAAATCGTATGTTTTCCATTCGACACAGCATCTACGACTATATTATAAATTTTAAATGTATTTTATCAATTTTTATCGACTCGCCCTTCTGTAACGTGTATGTACGACGTATAGAAGCGAGTACGTGCTGTGTGAAGTGTACGCGTGGCAAAAACTTTTAAGGCGTGCGTCGTCGCGATTCTCTATATTATATATACATGTATTGTACACAAATATAAAAATATACAAACCGCGGCCGACGCACGTTCGGATAAACGCGCATATAAATATTATATAGAAAACGTGTACAGGGCGTATATGGTTTTGTTTTATTCTATAATCTTTTCGATAAACAATAAACGACCACCGCATAATAATCGCCTTTTTCCACCCCTGCACGAGACCACTTTTGCACGCACTTAATCCGTCGACTCCGATATATATGCGCGCTCGCTATTATATGTTAGTAATAAAAAATATATTACAGTCGACTTACTCGCGGAAATACACTTGTACGCACGCACACGACAATGTCGTATGGTTTTCGCAGCAAACTTGCACGCAAATTCCATTATTATTATCATCATTATTATACTCGTATATTTAGTGGGCCGTGGAAAAAACATGTCTATGTCTATGTACTAGCTCAGGCTTATATGTTTAGGCAATAAGCTTTTACTAGTTTTTACTAGTAAAGTAGTAGTAGTTAGTTTAAATTTATTTCTTGAGTTTGTCCCTGTATTGTTCACATTAGAGAAAATACGCGTGATATACTGCAGCAGTTGTATTTGAACCAGGCAAAACAAAACTGAATTCGACCACTTTCAATAGCGTAGAAATTGCATTTTTGTCGTCTGCGCAGGTTTTGAAAAAATATATATACGTAACAATTTATATTTTACTGCTGGACGACATGCCGTTCGTCGTTTTGGCGATGAAAAATTTGTTCGAAAATTTTATTTGGAAAAAATAATGTCTTCTTCAAATGTAACATTTAAACATTACGTTATAAATAAATATTGATTTATTTTTCTATTATTTTACTAAACATATTAATGATGATAATTTTTTTACCGAGTTCAAAATTAGTATTTTATCGAGTGAAATTTAAAAATCGGGACGTTCACTGTCCCGCGAGACGTTTCCACGGGACGCTTAGTCGAAAGTCGGTAGTGTCCCGGCGAATCCGGGACGTACAGCAACCATACGGCCTAAACCCAACATATAATAGGCCCTGCAAATCGCGTATACCTATACAGCGTTTGGAAAGAACGACGTTCACGTTCATATTTTGCGAACGACACGTGAACGTCACTCGTTTTTTTTTTCAAACAGAACGTGAACGTGAACGACGTTAATAGTTTCAATGAACTTACAACGATTTTCAGGCCGTTCAAATTTATTTAAGTATACGTATTTAATAAATATATTATACATATTAATTATTATATAATAACGTTTTCTAAAATTATTCTATTTATTTGATTATACATTAATACATTAAACATTATACATTAATTATTTGATTATATAATATATATAATGAATTATAAAATATAATACGTTGGTTTCAATGAACCCGTCTAGAAATGACTAATTATGCGTTTTATACATTTATATGTACCTATTAATGGATTAATTTATAATTTATAAATGTTATAAACAGGGACGGATTGGAAGAATTTTTCGGCCGGGAAAATTATTTAGACCAGCCTCTATATTATAATATCTAATATTATACATAAAACAAATATTACTCGTGTTTTTTAAGGCAATCTGCGGTTCACCCCCCGATTCACATTTTTAAAAATTACAATTTTGTTTACTGACTTTTATATTTATTAAAATAAAATTTGCACATAAATAATGTAGCAAAACAATTTAATATAAGAGTTCTTTATTGGGTAAAGCACTTTTATTTTTAAACATATCAATGATTCCTTCTTTGTCAATATAATTTAAAATTTAAAATTCATGATAATTTATAGGAAAACTATATAATTTATAGCAGCCTCAAGGATACCGGCCCACCGGAAGTTTCCGGTATCCCGATGGGTCAATCCGGCCTCGCAGGTTATAAATGATTAATTTTATAAGCGATTCATAAAAGTACGTATAATAATATATACGTGTATAAATGGACGGTCGTTACTCGTTGACGACGGACACGGGATTGCAGCACAAGAAAATTCACGATATTATTCTTGTTATCATTCCAACAATCGTCCAACAAGCCCGAGTGTATGATTCGTTGAAAAGGTTTTAGAAAGGAAACGTTGTAGCGCCAGTTTCGCGTGTTTTCGCGTCGGCAACGTAAATTCTTTAGACATCAAGTGAAATCGTATGTTTTCCATTCGACACAGCATCTACGACTATATTATAAATTTTAAATGTATTTTATCAATTTTTATCGACTCGCCCTTCTGTAACGTGTATATACGACGTATAGAAGCGAGTACGTGCTGTGTGAAGTGTACGCGTGGCAAAAACTTTTAAGGCGTGCGTCGTCGCGATTCTCTATATTATATATACATGTATTGTACACAAATATAAAAATATACAAACCGCGGCCGACGCACGTTCGGATAAACGCGCATATAAATATTATATAGAAAACGTGTACAGGGCGTATATGGTTTTTGTTTTTATTCTATAATCTTTTCGATAAACAATAAACGACCACCGCATAATAATCGCCTTTTCCACCCCTGCACGAGACCACTTTTGCACGCACTTAATCCGTCGACTCCGATATATATGCGCGCTCGCTATTATATGTTAGTAATAAAAAATATATTACAGTCGACTTACTCGCGGAAATACACTTGTACGCACGCACACGACAATGTCGTATGGTTTTCGCAGCAAACTTGCACGCAAATTCCATTATTATTATCATCATTATTATACTCGTATATTTAGTGGGCCGTGGAAAAAAATGTCTATGTCTATGTACTAGCTCAGGCTTATATGTTTAGGCAATAAGCTTTTACTAGTTTTTACTAGTAAAGTAGTAGTAGTTAGTTTAAATTTATTTCTTGAGTTTGTCCCTGTATTGTTCACATTAGAGAAAATACGCGTGATATACTGCAGCAGTTGTATTTGAACCAGGCAAAACAAAACTGAATTCGACCACTTTCAATAGCGTAGAATTGCATTTTGTCGTCTGCGCAGGTTTTGAAAAATATATATACGTAACAATTTATATTTTACTGCTGGACGACATGCCGTTCGTCGTTTTGGCGATGAAAATTTGTTCGAAAATTTTATTTGGAAAAATAATGTCTTCTTCAAATGTAACATTTAAACATTACGTTATAAATAAATATTGATTTATTTTTCTATTATTTTACTAAACATATTAATGATGATAATTTTTTTACCGAGTTCAAAATTAGTATTTTATCGAGTGAAATTTAAAAATCGGGACGTTCACTGTCCCGCGAGACGTTTCCACGGGACGCTTAGTCGAAAGTCGGTAGTGTCCCGGCGAATCCGGGACGTACAGCAACCATACGGCCTAAACCCAACATATAATAGGCCCTGCAAATCGCGTATACCTATACAGCGTTTGGAAAGAACGACGTTCACGTTCATATTTTGCGAACGACACGTGAACGTCACTCGTTTTTTTTTTCAAACAGAACGTGAACGTGAACGACGTTAATAGTTTCAATGAACTTACAACGATTTTCAGGCCGTTCAAATTTATTTAAGTATACGTATTTAATAAATATATTATACATATTAATTATTATATAATAACGTTTTCTAAAATTATTCTATTTATTTGATTATACATTAATACATTAAACATTATACATTAATTATTTGATTATATATATATATATAATGAATTATAAAAATATAATACGTTGGTTTCCAATGAACCCGTCTAGAAATGACTAATTATGCGTTTTATACATTTATATGTACCTATTAATGGATTAATTTATAATTTATAAATGTTATAAACAGGGACGGATTGGAAGAATTTTTCGGCCCGGGAAAATTATTTAGACCAGCCCTCTATATTATAATATCTAATATTATACATAAAAACAAATATTACTCGTGTTTTTTTAAGGCAATCTGCGGTTCACCCCCCCCCCCCCCCGATTCACATTTTTAAAAATTACAATTTTGTTTACTGACTTTTATATTTATTAAAATAAAATTTGCACATAAATAATGTAGCAAAACAATTTAATATAAGAGTTCTTTATTGGGTAAAGCACTTTTATTTTTAAACATATCAATGATTCCTTCTTTGTCAATATAATTTAAAATTTAAAAATTCATGATAATTTATAGGAAAACTATATAATTTATAGCAGCCCTCAAGGATACCGGCCCACCGGGAAGTTTCCCGGTATCCCGATGGGTCAATCCGGCCTCGCAGGTTATAAATGATTAATTTTATAAGCGATTCATAAAAGTACGTATAATAATATATACGTGTATAAATGAACGCATTTTTTTTTTTCTAAAGAAAGCGAAAGTGAAAGTGTTTTAAAAAAAACATGAACGTGAACGAATTCAATTTTTAAGTGAATACGTATCGAACACTGCGTACATTTATATGGCGTAGTAGTTGCTGCTGCGCGCGCGCGCGTATCGCCGCGCGGTAAATCACAACAGGTGCTGCTGCTGCTGCTGCTGCAGGGACTGCGCACTGCAGCAGTGACGTCAATTATTCGGATATAATTTTTTTTTTTCATTATTCATCAACGTACATTTATTTTATTTTCTATACGCGTAATTCGTCGTCAGCCATCTGCGCGTTATTCGCGGGCCGTACATAATAATAATACGCCTATGTGTGTGTGTGTGTGTGTGTATATTACAATACACACCGAACGCTGGACATATTGGACGAAAACGGCGAGTTGCATTTCAATATCGGTAATGATCGCGCCACCGTCCGCCCGTCCGTTCCATTTGCCGATATTAAAAAGCCGCCGGAAACAATGGCGCTACGCGGCCCTCTCACACCGCCGCCGCCGCCGCCGACGACGACGGATAACCGGTACGCCGGCGCTGTACGCGCGACATGTGCGACGCGCATATATAATAATAAAAATAATACGAAGGCGCGCGGTACTGCGCACTCGTTGCCGAGTACGTTTTAAACGTGCTCGCGTGTATTCGCTGTGTTTTCGAGAGGGTGGAACGGATTCGGGAAGGGCACGAAAAAAAAAGAAAAAAAAAAAAATTCAACGTTAATAATAAAAGAATATCGACGACGATAGTTTTCTACGGTATAAGCGGCGAATTTGCCGCTAATCTGCAGCACTGACGCGGTAATATTTAAATTATACCGCGTTGATCCGCGTTCGCTATATAGCTAGGGCTGGACCCATAGGCGCGAATAGCGGGGGGAGGGGGGCTAGGGGGCTAAGCCTCCCAAAATTTTTTCGAGAATTTTGAATCGATATAAAAATCTACAAAGAGTGTTTGGGATGGATTTAGACTTCAGCCCCGCCCCCCAAACTTCAAACACTATTTGCGCCTATGACTGGACCGGAGTAGAATTGCGTCCCGTAAGCAATATCACTAATGCGACTCCTACGGTCGAGTTCAGGCGCGGTTATTTGGGCTGTAGACAATGCTTAAAAATCATACATATAACTAACTAAATAGGTATAATTTTAGGTAGCTGATCATCCCCCCCCCTTTTGTGAATTCTGGATCCGCGCCTGGTCGAGTTGCGTCCCGCGGGTCATTAAAATGCGGATGGACGAATCGCGTCCCAGTAATTAATTACTCGACGTAATACCAAACTGTTGGAGAACATTGGTGTCGATAGTACTAAGTGCATATTACGAGGACGTTACAACACGCCTATGATTTAAAAAATACAATTTAAAAATTGTATTTTTTAAATGATTATAACGATTTAAGAATTAAAGATATTTTTAAGAAAAACTCTGATATTGCATAGATAATATTGTAATTTATATTGTGTATAAATATCGTTATACCGCCGCAGTCCAAGATCAATACAGATTCGAAGAACTTATAATATAGAGTCACACATCAGAAATCCCCTTTTAACGTTTAATGAAAAATGTTACAGTTCTATTCAAAAAGTTACACTCTTTTCGACATCAAACGACGACCCTATCATCTGTAGAAACAAAAAAAAAAAAAAGTATTTGCGAAAAAAAATGCAGCAGTCCCCTTTTAACATTAGCACGATTCGTGGACAAATTATAATGGTATTTTATTAATCATAAACAATATTTTTCTAAACGTTATACCTAGTGAAAAAAATGTCTTTACTCTTTTTTACGAGCTATATATATAAAAAAAAAATGTCGACGTGCCCCCGATTAAGCATTCGTCCCGTTTTGAAGAAAACGTATATTATTTTTTATTTATTGACATTATAAATTATATACGATTAACGCTCGGCCGGACCGTTATTTAATTCGTCAAATTTCGTCAACATTTTAATTCATTTTTTGGTACGTTTTTTTTTATTTTCTATAACGCTCGAGTCATGCAATTATTATTAAATATTTGTACGTGATCCGTACGCGAGCGCGTTCTCGCGGATGAAAAACGTCGAGGGCGCGCGTATCAAAAGTCGATATTAAAGTTTTTAGTAATTAAACGCTCTCTCTCCTCGTACATATTTGTATACGCGCACGGTGCATTTCCCCGTGAGTCAGACGGCAAATATTTGGTGTATGCGCGCTCGGCTCTCTGCAGTGGAGGGTGGAATGATGGGCATATTGGCTTACGCCAGACATTTATTGGGTGGAACGTATTAAGGCCTGGTGCGCGCGTTGGGGTCGGTCACCCTTTTATTGCGCGAATTCTTAACCCCGGCAAATGAAAAAGCCGCACGGTACAGCCGCGTATATATACACACGCGACGAAATGTCACGTGGGAATAAAGTCGAAAAAATCCGCGCGTTACGCGCGGTGCACGAGAAAACGCGATTTATCTTTCTTCTCAGATAGCAAAAATGAAAAAAATGAAAAAGCTCCGTCCGATTATTGTACGTCGAGGCAGATCATGCAGATCTCGAAGCCGGAGACTTTGATCGTCAAGAGACCGCCATTACCGTTTTGAATCGCGAATTTTTTTTTTAGATTCTGAGCGGAGCGATGAATCTATAGGTTTTAAAAATAATCTGTGTTTTTTTTGTTTACCCAAAAATTCTACCAGAAAGAGTGTTCCCGATTTGTATTTGAAATAGTAGAAGAAACAAAGAAATAAGGGAAATCACCAAAGTAAATTTCATAACAAGTTACGTGAAGAGCCAACGAATTCGATGATTTGGACACACAATGAGACGAGAGGAAACGAGTGAAGTTAGAGCTGCAATTGTGTACAAACCAACAGGTAGAACACCCAGAGGCAGACCCAAGAAACGATGGAAAGACGGAGTGCTACAAGATCTAGAAGTAACTGATTGGGAGGAAAGGATACAGGATCGCGATTATTGGAGATCAGTGACGGTGGCAGCCAAAACTCTTGCACAGTTGTGAAGGCACATAAGAAGAAGAAGAATAGTAATTATTAGTACCTACTATATACATTACATTATGTATTATACACGACAGAATATTATATCATTCCTCGTTGATTTATATATTATACGTTACAATTTACGACTAATTATTATACCACTGGGTATTAAAAAAAAAAAATTAACAAAACGACAAAACAAACTATTTTTGGTTCCTTTAATGTTACGAATACGGAATAATAAATACATATTTACAGTCAGACTAATCGATAATATACGCACTTAATTTTTGTACACTCTTTTTTTACTATGGAATGGGAGAAAAATCACTTTCTGTCCGAAATAAATAGAACAAATTCGAAATTTTTACTTATTATATTTTATACCTTAATTTAATTTTTTTCGGCAGTTGAAATTCAGTGTGAATTTCGTTTTCTATGGTTCGATATTCGAACCGAATTTTTTGTTTGTATTTAGATTCGAAATCGAACAGTTCTAAACATCCCACTAGTAAAATTATTATTTTATTGACACTATTATAATAACAATAACAACAATAATAATAATAATAATAATAATAATAAACAATAAACAGTACCTATAATAATGTTATAAGCGCGGAACGACCTTGCGTACACCTGCACGACATATAACACAATAATATAATGATTTTCTCCCGGGGCGCGGACCACCTAGTCAGCATCTCGCACGCACTATATAATATAGTGTATAATAGGCGCTATTATATAGATTTTTGTATCATAATATACACCCGACGAACATGCGCCGTAGGTATATAAAATATGTATTAGATGTATTAGATATACGTATTAAATATATTAATATTTTAATAGTCAGGTGGCGGCTAGTGTATAGTGGTTTGGCACAGGATTTCGATGAAAAAATGTACCGGAGTGTCTATACCATTCAAAAAAAATGTGTAAATGATATAATCCATTTATTAAAATAAGAAAAATACATTGAACTATATAAAAAATATACATATATATATAATATTTGAAGTAATTATTATAACAGCATAAAATAAGTAATTATAAAGAATTATTATAACAGCAGCAGGCACGTAAAGTGTTCGAATAAAAGTATTCAAAAAGCATTTTTAATATTTTGGTTTGAGAGATCCATATTATGCATCATGATTCATGATAATATTAGTAGGTATAGACGATTCTACTGGTGAACTACAAAAACCAGAAATTATGACTTTATGTAATGCGAGAGGCGGCCAAAGGATGAGTAGATTTAGTTCAATTAATGTCTGGGACTTTTAATGTTTGGAAGAACCATCAAATAGATGGCCTTTAGCTCTTTTTTTCAATATGTTGAATATTGCTGGTGTAAAAAGTTATAATTCTAATAAAGTCGTTACGAAACGACGAATATTTTTATTAACGACCGAGTTAAAAAAAAAAAAGATCTAGAAACGCAGTGGATATATTTGATTAACACCTAGGTTTTGATGTAAATTTTAATATTTAAAATTTTTATAAAATTTCAGGGCGGTCGAGTGGACGGGCCAGGGACTTTTCACGGAGAGCAATGGCCCGCCCGTGCCCGCCCTTGGCGCCGCCACTGAACGCAGGGCTAAAAGTATTTGGAATACTCTTTATGGAGTTATCGAAATGCTCAGGGAATACCGCATATATTGTCCCGAAGCATTCGAATACATATTCCGAATACTATTTTCTTCTCGAAGTATTCGGAATACGTATTCCGAATATACTTTAGAAAAAGTATTTTACCCGAGTCTGCATATTATATATTATTATTATTATTATGATAATATATAGCGATAATAACGCTGCGGACTCTGTGCAATTTTTCGATCGTCACGCGTGCGATCGTATCGCGGACGGACGTGGCGCGCGCTTACCAGCAAATGAGTTTTCGGGAAAATTAAATTGGAAACGTTCCCTCGGGGGAACGGCGCGCGTACACCAGCCGGCCGCGCAAAACAAACAACTGTCGACGACGAGTGCGCGCGCGTCGCCTTCGTCGTCGGCCATCTGTCAAGGCGATCGCGAGCCGACGGACTTGGCGTAGGGGGGTGGTATACCACCGCGCTTGCGCGCGCGCGTCACGGCAAAAGTCCACGGAAAACCGGCTTATCGACCCGCGGCCGGCGGCACTGTTAGATTGTCGTTGAAAATGTTGTGTGTTGCGCTATATTGTAAAAAAAAGCACGAGCGAAACTTGACGATTTTATTACTGCCGCAGGACAGGCAGCGAACGATAAAATATACGAAAAATTCGAATTACAACTCTATATACACGGCCGCGGTAGATTACTTTTCTTTTTCCATTGTGATTAATGCGAATTTTTTTAAAAGGGTATTTTTCAATATTAAATAAAAATATATATATATAAATAAGAATAAGTGAGTCTATATACAATAATAGGCGACGGTATTTAACGCAAGACCGTATTAGTCAGCAGCTAAAATTTTTATTTTTTTTTGGAGGGGGAAGAGGGTTGAGAGTATAAATACGAAAGAAAATAAAAATATAATAATAACTAATAATATAGAATATAAATTATTAAATTTTATTTTAAGAAAAAATTCCGGGGGTGGGGGGGTGTCTGAACCCTAAAGCCCTTTTTCACTCTCTACGGCCTTTATTAAATGGTACCAATTTTAACAGTACGTGTGGTATTAAGTACATATATATATATTTATCTAAACAGAAAACATTGTATTCTATAGGCATTTTAGATAGGGAAATCGAATTTTTAATTTTCAGTTCTATAAAGTCGATACTATATATAATGTTGTCCAGTCAGTATATTGAGTGGGGCCATATACGGGTTTCGCCTGTGAATAAAAAGTATATAAATAACGCTTTATATTAACAAATCATAAAATTATTTGGAAGTCATAAACGCGTATTAAAAAAAAAAAATGTGTTGTGCGTGTAAAAATTTCATTTTCGTTCTGTCTATTAGAAAACCGCAATTTTTCCCCCCCCAATTGAAAATTTAACTAAATCCTGAAACGTTCAGGATTTTATCCGGCTTGGGTATAGTGTTCCGAATACTGTATCCGGAATACTTTTTAAAGCTCAATCATACGTATATTAAATGTAGTAAGTACGTACGAATAATGACTTATTATCACTTGAATGTAAAAAGTAATTTATTCAGAAAAAAAAATATGTGTAGCGACTTGCGGCAGCGTATGATATGGGCGTTTTAAAATACATCAATTATTTTATCAATATTATCTATAATTGTTTGGCGTTTGAACTCAGCCTTATTCGAAAAATCGAGTAGTGTATTATATTTCATAACTAATTAGTAATTTTATTTGCATATAAGCTATACTGGCGTTGATTTATAAACGCGAGATTTAAAAAAAAATTATTAAACCACCCGAAATACGCATTGATGACTGCGGTTTATAACCGATTAAATATAATACAATCACAATAAATTGATATTCGTATTACAGAAAACTATAGGAGAAAAAGAGTATTCTAAAAGTATTTGGAATACTTTTTGTGAAATGTTCAGAAAATACTTAGGGAATATTATATTATATTTTCACGCGAAGTATTCGAATACGAGTATTCTAAATATATTATGTATTTCGAATATTTTTAAAAAGTGTTCTATCCGAGTCTGGATTTTGCGAATACGTTATAAAACGTGTAAAGCGCGTACTTATATACATATGTGCAGTATAATCGTCTTCGACCGCACTTATATATATATATAGAGGGAATTCGTGTGGGGTTCTTAAGGATATAATTGCGCAGCGTATACGCGGAAAACAAAAGGGATGCGTGGAAAAACGCGTGGGAGTAAAGGAATAGTACGTTTCCCCAAAACAGGCCCGAGATCCCTGGGGGGAAGCAAATCCCAAGTACATCGGTATATTATTATATACGACGGTATATTATATTATGTGTGTATATACATACACTGCAGAGACCAACCGCGGTCTTTAAACCCGATCGATAGGGTCCCACGGAGTGAGCACGGAACTGGAACCGATAAATGTTTGTGTGTATAATCTCACGTACATAAGTATCGGTCTTGGGTAAACAGTGTCTGGATAATAATTATCCGCTTCCACTCGTCCGTAACGCCTTGTGTATTATAATAACCTCATCGTTGACTTCTCGCTTTTTACATATTTTATACCAGTATACGAGTGTTGAAAATATGAATTACCAGGTAGGTAGGTACTACTATTACACTGCAGTCCGTACGTATACGGCGATAACTACATATAAATATTGTATTTTATTATTAATTAACGAAATAACGCGTTCAAGACGCGTAGAGATATTTTTTTTTGCACGTTTTCGGGGAAAACAATCGAATGTAAAATCGTTTAAATACGTCACGTTTATGTTTATACCGTGGAAACAGTGTGCGTCTATAATAATTCAGTAGGTTTCAATGATGCGACCGAGCTGAGACCAGTGCAGCGTTAAGCTATGTTGCCGCCCCGGGGCAAATTAAGAAAATTACACATTACATTCACGAATAAACATACGCATGATTTTCATTTTTCTTTTATAATATTCGAATTTTGAAGATTCATTTGAATCCAGAATTGTATTTTTTGGCTTATATATTATATATATTTATGCATTGATTTTTCTAATATATTTTAAAACCAACGATATAAACGACCTGTTTACGACACCATTTTTTTTATCATCATTATTTTTCACGCAATAAATGTAATAATTATTAAACTGCTTAAAGTTTGTGAGAGATTTTATTATTTACTTTTTGACTTTTTAAGCTCCCCCCCACCAGGAAAAAATCCTGGCTACGGGCCTGTTTGTGACATATGATTTTTTGAATATAGTTTAAATAACGCACGTTTGACATAAAATTATCCGTTAAACGCGGCTCTGGCTGAGACAACAAAAAGGAAAAAAAATCAAAGTCCCTACACTGGACGCAGACACGTCGGTACGTGGATATGTCTTGTGCGGCTACTGAATTCATTCGACATAGGAATGTGCGAATAGCAACGTTTACGTTCATGACGTCATCATAACTAATACGTTCTCGGTGTATATAAGTAAAACGCATCCGTATGTCAAATACTCTATTATTATTTATGAGTCAATGAAGCTATAATAATAAGCTGAGGCAACAAAATAATTATGTAAAAACAATGTAAACGCCTGCAAAGATAGGACCGAAGCGCGGTGTGCGACTGCAGTTGTATGACACGCACGCAGCTTGTTTTACGCGTATTTTAATAAAATTCGAATTACTGGATGATTTGTGATTATTTCATTGTGTGTGTGTGTCTGTTTTTGGTTTCTATATACCTATAAATGAGGTATACGACAACTTATGGGTATCGGACACTATATTATGCATTCAGACAAAACATTGTACTACACACGTACGCTATACCCTATTTCACGAGAGAATATGTATACGCATCTACATTTGGAAATAATAATGACAAAAAAAAAACCGTATATTATATGATGAGTTTACGCGATGAATGGCTGAGTACGTCCTACTGGATATTTCAAACACACTTTGTTGTTGTAAATAGAAATGTTTTTTTTTTTTAAAAATAACATTGTAACGATTTGCAAACCGACAAACGTAAATTACACAATAATTTCACCGCGTGTATATCAAATATTTTGAATTCATTCAGGTATAATAATGTATTGCGGGTATATAATTTTAAACTATACACATACCGCGCGAGTATTTTATATTATTATTAATTATTATATGCGATGCAAACAAACACGCGAAATGAGTGTATTGATGTTTTCCTAAGCCAATATAATTTAACACAATCGTAAGATAAACAAAAATATTATATTATATACTGATACGGAAAAAAAAACACATTTATTTTGTAACTATTCTATTTTATAATATCATAAGAATAATACGCGCGTGTTATAACACTGTTGTGTTGAACAACAACATAAGGTAGTGTGTGTGTGTGTGTGTGATTTAATTCAATACTACGCGCACATATGGTGTTTTGATAATTTTTTTTTCATTTTACATTGTTATCGATTATTATTATTGCTCAGCGTTGTGTTTTCATCGTGTTTATAGCTCGCGAAAAACTATATAAGTACTCATCATGCATGATTTTGTCCGAAATCAACTATCATCCTTACATATACGCGTGTACATTTGGTTTTTTGCACGAATGGAGGGGGAAGATTTACTTTGAAAAGTTCAAGCGCGGCGTAAGATGGAAATAGTGAACGCAGATACCATAAGGGTAAAGATATCGATTTAGTAGATAGAAACTATGTAACATCACTGCATCAGTGCTCGAATTGGAAAAAAATTAAAGAAAGGGGACTCCGAGACTTTAACAAAATTAGCGTCCTTTACAATGATCTGATCCAATCACCATTCATTTTCATCAAATTATTAAAATATAATAATGTATACCGACAATTATTGTAAAGAATATTTTTTTTAAAACTTATAGTTATTATTAACATAAAAACGTACTCAAACCGATTCGGTACTTAATTGTTTTTAAATAATTTTCCACAACTCTTGGCTATACGTTTCACGTCTCACTCGCTGCAAATACTTTATCGTACGCCGATCATAAATTATCTATATTATTATAAATATTATAATAACGATAAATATAGATAAGACTTTTGTTCGTGTTACGAATTATCAAAAAATAATCTTTTTAATAGTTTTTTGTCATGTTATTCGATGCAATTTTACAAAATGAAAATTTCAAACAAAATAACACATTCTCCCCCCTCCTCCCCGTCCTAATGAAAATAATTTGAAGGGGTGCACTCAAAATATGAAAAATTTGAAGAGGATCTCCGTCCCCTGCGCACCCCTCCCCACGCCACAATTCGAGCGCTGTATAACATTTAACTGAAAGCAATTAATACATATGAATACAACGAATATTATTCCAGTGTCTGCAATTCAACGCACCCGTTACGTACCACGAAATAAAATTAAAAATTCCACAATTATTATCGCGCGTAACGATGCTCGGGTATAGGGAAGACTTTCTTTTTTCTCGTCGTACGATGACGCTGAAAACGTTTGTGCGACGCGCTTATTTCTAATTTTTCGCATAAAAACCACTCGACCTCGCGCGTCTAGACGACGACGTCCGTGGGTTTTCGTAGGCTACGCTGCTGCTTATATATACGGACATAATAATATATAAGACGCGTATTTGTATTTCATTTAATGCGCGTATAGTAATAATAATCGTTGTCGACGTTTATATTATATAAAGCAAATAGTCAATGTACATCGCGCAAAAAATATGTTATACCGTCGACGTAATATTATATTTTTATTGTCGTTTACTGTTGTTTAATAAGGTCAGACGAGAGAACGCGAAACCCGCGCAAATGTCAACGACCAACGGCGCGCGCGAAAACTTTATAATATTATCACAGTATTTGTAAACTGCGCAGTGCGCACAAACGTCACGCCGCAGTACGCACATATAATATATATTATAAGTACGCGATATTGTAATCGGTCGATAATAATAATGAAAATAATAATAATAATAATCTCTTCTTCTCTTCTTTTTCGTTGTTCGATTTCGAACGTCGTGACTTTCATGCAATTATGTTGTTTCTATTGGATACACTTCTCCAGAACTCTCTGTTCCCTGTATTCCGGATGCTTTCTGACACTGACATTTGTGTAATGGTTTTAATTTGGTCTATATAGCGGATGGGGGGCCTGCCTCTGCTTCTCTTTCCTTCGACTTTTCCTTGAATAATGTCCTTTTCAATACCATCTCTTCTTATTACGTGACCAAAGAATTTGAGTATTTGGCTCTGAATTGTGATCAAGAGGCGGTCTTGGGCTTGTATTTTAAGTTCCTGTATTATAGATATATTCGTTCTATGGTCGGTCCATGGAATTCGTAACTTTCTTCTATATGCAAACATTTCAAATGCTTCTATTCTTCTTTGACACGATGAATTTAGGGTCTATGATTCGGAGCCATATGTCATTATGGGGAATATCATTGTTTTCATAAGATATAATTTCGTTCCTTTCCTGATATCATGATCCTTCCATATTTTGACAAGTTTGGCAATCGCAGTTTTAGCCATACCTACTCTTCGTTTAATTTCCTCTTCCGAACCACCTTTGTTTGATAAAAGTACACCTAGATATATTACACTGTCTTTACGATTTATATCGGGTATGAGGTTAAACGTGGGGGTTAGTGTTTTTGTCCTATCAATAGCGATTATTGAGCATTTCGATCTATTAAGTTTTTGGCCTGCCTCATTGCTAAATTTTTCTACTAGTTCTAGAAGGTTGGCCATTTCCATTTCTGTTTTTGCTAAAAGCACCGTATCATCAGCATAATAATAATAATAATAATAATAATAATAATAATAATAATAATAATAATAATAATAATAATAATAATAATAATAATAATAATAATAATAATAAATTCGAAAGCGTAGAAGTATTTTTTTACATTTTTTTTTCTTCTTATATAATAATATTATAATATTGAGCAGTGGCGTGTTGAACTTATTTCTGGTGAGGAGCAAAGATTAATAAATGGTACCACCCACCTCTTCGGGTATCACTCACCACCTGCAGTTGCGTCGTTTCAGATTTTTAGGGGTGGGGGGATTGACCTACCTCATTCCAATTATGACCTTCAAAAAATAATACAATATCAACACGCTTTTCACAAAATTGGTGATACAAAAATTTTTTGCCAAAACCGTGTAACTCGACCGCGGTGACCATAAGAATAACACGTAAGCGAGAGAGAAAACGCCGAAATCGCTGTACAGTAATCTCGCATATCTCTAGCGAGATCCTTCGATCACATTCTCAATTCTGACATCTAGCGTCTAATGATGTAGTAACCATGATTAAATAAAGTTTAATAACTACAAACTATGAACTAGTGTATTATGATTGTCTGACACCTGAGTGGCAGAGTGTATATAGTATTACGATATTACAGCACCTACTAAATCCATTACCCGGCACCTAATAACTAGACAACTAGTACCAACCCACCTCCAATTTTGAAGGAGCAATTGCTCCTAAATTACCCCTTCAACACGCCACTGTTATTGAGTATATGTATTATTGCAATAATGAGCGGTTGTAACCGCGGCATTCTATACAATAATATACCAGCTATAGAGAAAATATTGTCGCCGCATCGTTTATGATACTCGTAATATCACGCGTGTGCATGCGAAAAGAAAATTTGTAGGATTTCGATCGCGTATTTATTACAAGAAGAAAGAGAGAGAGAGATCCAATCAGGCGCGTACTCAGAAGTTTTTTTTTTTTTTAGACAGTGGCTAACTTACAAATTTTCCTACTTTCCCTTGCACACAAGTAAATAGCGACCAGACATTTTTAACAATATAAAATCATAATAATCAATTCGAATGAAAAAAAAATCAAAAAAAATATTAGGGGGGCTGTCGCCCCGAAACTACACACCCCGGACGCGCCACTGGATCCAATACCAATGTCTTCCTCAATATTTTGATTGAAATATATATTATTTCAGCAAAGCTAGTTATTTATATTTACATTTTGAGAATAACGTGAAAAACCAATTATAGATATTTATGCCGATATTGAAATCCCGACCGAAATGTGTAAGGTTAGGTTAAGTTAGTCTGGGGTATAGTTTGTAATAAACTATAATAGGAAAAAACAACGAGTAACAAACGACAAATATTTTTATTATAATTAAAGACATACAACGATCTCTACCGTTAAATATACAAACGTAATATATTATATTATTTTTAACTTTATTTAAGACATTGAGTTTTTAATTTTAGAAAAATTATTAATTTAATAATACCGTTTAAGAAAAAAAAAAAAAAAAAACAGTAAAAAATATTATGGTGACACTATATATTATAATGTACATTGATTATTATTTATCATTATCGGGATTATAATGATCAATGTTATAAAGAAAACTATAATCAGGTTCAGAAGTAACTGAAGGTGGTAGGAAGGACATATTGTCAGTCAATGAAAGATCCCCAAGATCTTGTATAGCTGAAAAAAAAAATTAATCTTGCATTTTCATAGATCTAATGGAAAGAGAATAGCGATTACATTTTATAGTTCATAATATATAAAGTTATATATATAAGAGCATTAAATAGTATATATAGATTTTTAAATTATTATCGTAATAAAAAAAAATGTTTTACTCAATTTTAACATTATAATAACAAATACAAACATATTTACATAAAACAATGTTGCATGATTAATTGTTCCGTTTTGCACACGAGAAATAGCGAATATAAAATAATATACAATAATATTTCTACGTAGATTCAATTCGACCTATATACTTTTATTTGAAATTCTTTAATGTTAAATACTGTTCGAATACCTATATTCTTGTTTAAGGAAGATTTTTGAATTATTTTGAATTTAAAGTTTACATATTGGTCGATTGGAAATAATTTAAAACTTTTTTTCCACCTGACGTTAGTGGTATTGTTAATTTGTGGCTTATGAATCAACAGTAGTATAAATAAATAGAAAGCACTCTCTCCCATTGGAAACGTTAAAAAATTGTATCAGACAGTTGACGAATTTTCGTTATCGTACTTCTGAAAATACAGTATTTATTGTCTTATTTATCATTACCTGGTTGGTTAGAGTCAAACTGATCTACGGTGGCAGGATTAAACTGATCTGTAAGATAAGTAGATTCCAATTCCGCGTTCTGATAATATTCTGGACTTGGTTCAACGAAGTAATCTGAAAAAAAAATAGTAATAATAATAAAATTACGGCTATAGTTAAGATGTGCTGGTCTGAAGTGACGCAATTAATTTGACCTGTAAAATAGGTAGATTCCCAAATTGAGTTTCCAAGATCATCCGGAATTTGTGCATCGGAACAACCTAAAATCAATTTTTTAAAAATTATATCTATAATTAAAGCATTATTGGTCTATGATGACGGGATTGATTTGACCAATAGAAAAGTGCAGATTCCAATGTTCTGTTCTAAAAATGTTCAACGGAATAATGTAAAAAAAAAAAATTGAAATACAAATTATGATGAATTGAATTCTTTGCCACAGCCAATTTCCTATAAATGGAAATTAAGCGAGATAATACTTATCTAAACATAGTAAATTAAAGGATAATAGTCAAAATTGTATAGTGTTCTTATACTATTTTTGTAAATACATAGTTAAAACAACTTTTTTTATGGAAATAAATATTTTCAATAAAATCACAATTGTCCATAAATGATATTGCAAATGTGACGTAGTAAATATAAAATTATTAAAACATATTATTCCGGTATTAGTGAATAATGTTTTAAATTAGAAATGTAACGAACTGTGCGATTTTCGAACCCAATCGAACCGAATCCGGGATGCTCGGTTCGGTTCAAAAATTGAACTCGTAATTGCAGGAAATGTTTGAATCGAAATAAATACAAAATAGTTCGGTTTTAATATTGAAAAATTTAAAACGAAATTCAAACTAAATTTGTTGAAAAAAAAAATGATAACAGTTTAAATTTATTTTAGGGTTTGTTCTATTTTTATGATGGAAAATAATTTTTCCCAAATTCGCAGTAACACGATTTTACAAAGAGTTAATTTATTATCCATTAGCTCTTTTCGGTCTCAGAAGTAGGCTTCACGGAAAATTCAAAACATACATTATTCGTAGCATTAGGACCCGAAAATAGATTGTTTTGTCATTTTGTCATTCTTTTGATATCCAGTGGTAAAATAAGTAGCAAAAATTTTAACGTATAATAATATATTATATAATAGGCCGGTTTCACCAACATTTGTTAACGATTTAAAGTTTTGTTAATTGTACATAAAAATTAGTGAAAATTAGGTTTCACCAAGATTTGTTAACCTTAACACATTGTTAAGTACATCACTCGAAATCAGCTTGTTAAAATTTAATCGGCATTTTAAAATGCTATAGATCCACTATAGTACATTAGATTACAATCGCCTATTTTTAATATTATATCATCACTTATCAGTTATCACATTTCGTGATAACCAATGAGAATGTTAGTATCAAGGTAACTGTTTTGGTAACTCAACTAACATTTCGTTAACAAATAGAATTTAACAATAATAATATAATGGTAAAACTTATATAATTTAACATTTTAACCAGATGTTAAATTTATACCAATTGTTAACTAACAGGGTGTTAGAGTATATTTAACAATAGTTGGTGAAACCGGCCCAATATGTATTATATACATATCATATAAATTAATAAGCTATATAAGATTATACACTGTTGTATATATAATGTAATATATTAGTTAATACAATTACCTAGTACATAATTGTTATAGTTAAATACCTATATTATTATTTTTTTAATGAATGAAAAATTAGTTATTAACTTATTAATTCTAATGAGTGTATAATTGTTTTAAATATTTTAAAAATTAAATCCTTTAAATTTCGGTTTGAATTTCATATTTAAATAAAATAGTTCGGTTCGGTTCAGATTCAAATGAAAAAAATCATATTCCGGTTCGGGTTCGTTATAATTTCAATAAGTCCGATTCAATAGTCTGGGTACGTAAAGCCATTATTATAATATATTAATTTTTAGTTACACATGTGAATTATTTTTCGAATACAGTTGTTATAGTATGATTTTTTATTAATTGTTAATTTTATGTTTACATTTTATCTGATTATCTTCTCTATATAATGATTTATCCTTCCTTCATAAAATGCTCAATATAAAATCAACTCCACTTTTCTTTTCTTCTCTCACTAGTTTGCTTATTATTAAAATAGAATAAAATTAATTATTACGTGGATGGTGTAGTTTAGTGGATAAATGACTGGAACTGGCATTATCAAATTGACCTTTGTAAAACATATTTGGCATTGGTAAATTTTCAGTATTATTATTCGATCCATTTCCAGCTTTACTACGATTAACTAAAAAAAAAAATTTAATAAAATGCTCATTGATTGCTTAAAATCAGTACAATTTATTATTGACATATTAAAAAGAATTAATCAGTATATTTTTATCATTACCTGATTGGTCTTTTTCGGTGTAGGGGACGGTGTTGCTTCGACTTGCGCCAAATGTATTTGGAAATGGTAAATTCAAATTATTACGAGTATAACTAAAATTACTGTAATTTTCATCCGGACCTTGTGCAGGGAACTCAGCTAAAATAAATAATAAAAATTTGCCAATTAGTATAAGCTCATCATGTCGTTTAAGTCTCTTTATTGTGCATTAGTTCAATCAGTAGCCTGGAATCCGTATACAACTGGTGCATGCCAACAACTCAGGCGGGCCCAGCGTAAGTTCTTCTTAGCTATCAAGTCAGGCATACCGCATCCCCTTATGATTAAGAGTTAGAACCCGGTATTTACTTCGTGCTTCAACCTCCAAACTCTAATCTGATCATCGTTTTCTCAATCATCTCTTCTTCCTCCGTAAACTTCTCAATGTAAAATCAACTCCACTTTTCTTTTGCAAAACATTAATATCCAAATCCCCACACTCGTAGTAAAGTTCCTTTATTAGTTCCTCCTTGCACCGCTAATTATCTTGCTAATGTGTTATAATTAGCCAAGCGTATGAGTCTGCTCAATAAGGACCCCTGTGTCAATTTCATAAACTTATCTATAATCTTTTAATCGCGTCTTTGTATTTTAAAATTGGTTTATTGTACTTTTCCATTTGTATCTTTGCACTGTAACTGCACTTTTGTAATTTTGGAGGTAAGTCGGTTTATTATTAAAATAAAATAAAATAAATCATTACGTGGTTGATGTAGTTCAGTGGATAGCTGACTGGAACTGACATTATCAAATTGACCTTTGTAAAACATATTTGTCATTGGTAAATTTTCAGTATTATTATTCGAACCTTCTCCTGCTTCACTACGATTAACTAAAAAAAAATTCTAATAATAATGAATAATTACACATTATGGAAGTTATATATCTTTGTATGAATGTTAGAAAAGTGGTGTTTGACTGTACGTAAAAAATATTTAGTCATTAGTATATTAAAAATAATAGAATTATACTAAACCACTTTAGTCTAGTTAAGTTTGCAGATGTGATGCAGGGAATATAAATAAATATTTTTAAACAAACTATAACTATATTGATATCAAGGGCGTTGGTAAGGAGTGGGGTTCTAAACCAACCTCATTGGAACTAAATTAAAACTAGATAAAATTAAACATAAAGTATAAAATACGTTTTAATTAAAATACGTTTACTTTGAATACCTCCCATAGAAAATCAGGACCTACGCCATTGATTAATATCATATATTATTATTTTTATGTACATTGAATATTTAATTTTTATTCGTTATTGTAAATTACTATTGGGAAATATTCGTACAAAAAATTTTTTCTGGTTATATTGATTTATAATATAATTTTTTAATTTTTGGTCGACTTAAAATTAATTTTTTTAAAGTATAAAATATAAAGGATATCTATGTTCCTGGAAACTATGAGAGAATTATGTTCCATTTCTTTAAAACAGTGCAATTATTTATTGATATCCTGAAAAAAATTTTACAACGTATTTTTCATCATTACCTGGTTGGTTTTCTTCACCTGGTTTGTATAGAAATTGTAAATTTTGATGATGATGATAATAACAATAATTGTAATAATAATATGCGGCATCAAAATCTCTACAATATTCTTCCGGACCTTGTGCAGGGGACTTGTCTAAATAATAATAATAATAATAATAATTTACTGCCCATTAATGTATATTTTATGTTGTAGTAAATATAGAGTATGTGAAGAGCGTTAAAATTGAATTAAAATTATTTTCTTTATGAATTAAAAATATTTTTCGTAACATTCCCTTGCTTTGAAATAATAATAACGTATTTATTTTGTATATAATATAGTTGCATGATTAGATTTGAAAATATTTGAAAAAAATTCTGTGGTTTTTAAACTATATCTATGATATACACTAAAAATAGTTATCTTATAATATATGATACAAGATGTATTTGGAGTTGTTGTTTTCATTGCATTAGTGTTACTAATTATGCTTAAATATTCATATTTTTTATATCTGTAATGTTCCTGTCAAATTATGTAACCTACCTATGTGCGGTAAAAATGTTTCAATCATGTAGTTATAGTATCCTTTTGCTACTCCTATAAATTGAAGCGTGTATTAATGTTTTTATTGCTTTTACCATTGCAAACAATATACTTATATATTGTATAATCTCCTCTTTAATACCACCTACTAAAAATGAATCGTACGAACACTTTTATAAAATAATAATGATACAATATCTTGTAATTAGCTGTTGATGAAATTCAAATATTCTATAATATATTGAATTGAACCAAAATCGTACAGTCGTAACTGATATATCATCTAGGTTATGCTTTTAGATTAGGTCAGGTTAGATATTTCTTATAATAGCCATTGATGAATCGACAAATTTCCAAATCGAATCGAAATGAACTGACCTTATTGATATATGATCTATTTATTTACGTAATTATTTAATTACAATAGATATAAAAATTTAAATTACGTCATGAAAAACGTTATTTATGTAATTTCCGTGTAAGAATAAAGGCATGCCATATTTGGTTAAATGCAACGAATAGAAAACTATGCGCACTTCTCGAAAATCTTATCGGTCACTTAATTTTCTTACGTTCCTGGTGGCCGCGGGCTGCAAAAAAAAAGAGCCGAAGACAGCATGCCGCCCGCGGACCACATATTTCACATGACTGGTGTACCACAATCAGAACCAGAAATCATTTTTTAAAGTAGAATTTAAAAAAAAAAAGCATTTTCACATACTATTTGTATTTCCCGGAAGAACTTTTTCATTTTTATGATGAAAAAATAATGAATAAAATATAATTAATAAAGTGTATATAGTTTATATAGTAAAAACAATAGAAAAAAAAATTAAATAAATAAAAGAATAAAAATTGTATTTGGAAAGAATAGAAGAAAAATAAAAACTATAAATTAATGCCCGTAAATAATAATTAGAGTGTGTGTGTGTGTGTGTGTGTGTGTGTGTGTGTGTGTGTGTGTGTGTGTGTGTGTGTGTGTGTGTGTGTGTTGTGTACATTTAAGCTAAAGAGTATTATGTAAAATAGAAAACTATAAGAAAAATATGAGTTGTATTAAATTTTTTTTATTTACAAAACTTAATTATTTTTAGAGTGTTTACATTTGTTATAATGTCAATGAAATGTGTGATATTAATTTTTACATTGATTTTAACCAGTAGTGGCGATAGTAATGAGTAGAGGAAAATTAAGATTAATTTCAATTAATTAGAAGTAATTTCGTCTATAGAATTAGGTTTTTCGATTTTACTTATAATTCAATACATTTTCACTTCACAGGAATTTACTTACCATTTTGCTGAAATAAATTGTACTATAATACACTTATAACTTATTTCTTAATTACTGTGAAATTATAACTCAGAATTTTTGGTAATTTTTGTTATGCTATTCGATAACAACAACTTGTATTATTCACATACTTAATACATTGGGAGATAATCAAAGTCATTTTCTTACTTATATGGTAATAAGCATATTTCAAAGCTTTTTCGGCATTGTCTATATTACCTAAAAAAAAAAAAAAATTAAATTATAAATTCGTTTCATTCAAGCTGGACGTGATATATTTTACGAAAAATATCGCATAAGGCAGCGGTTCCCAACTTCTTCTATCCTACGCCTCCTTTGTAGATTTTCAAAAATCTCGTGCCCCCTATAAATTGAAAAAAATGATCACCTAATTTTTCATTTATTTCCTACATTGTAAGATTAAAATAATTTAATAAATAAAATTTTACTTCGTAATGACTGCTTGCGCGCCTCCCCAGCAATGTTTACACGCCCCCAGGTTGGGAAATACTGGCATAAGGGAAAAGTTCACGAAGGAAAATAATACAATTTAAAGTCACAGGAAGGAAGGCGATAAAGAAATGCGTAAATAATTATTACAATAATCGGTTTTTTACACCGATTTCCTATCGAAACAGAAGCACAGAAATGCCCTAGGGCCTTCATATAATTGTTATTTTATAATTATTGAAATTTCAATCAAAATTTATTTGTGTCAAAGGAAATTAGATTACTCACTGTTTTTAAATAGTGGCTCCAATTTAACTAAAAAAATTTACTAAATACAGTTGTGGTCCTTTTAAAATTGTGCATTTGTTAAATATATGATATTGTAATATCCATTTACTTACATTTACATTGTGCTTCTTCTTTGTAAAATATTTCGAATTCTGTATAATTTGAGATCATACATTTTTGTTATGTACGTAATATTATGTGCGTACTTCAATAATAACCAATAGCTAATAAATAAGAGTTAAGAAATTTTATCTCCAATTCATTATATATTTTACAGTGAATTATATTTGTTTATAAAATTTATCGTTATGCAGCATTTCTTTTAAATTATATATTTGAAAAATAAGTAATCGAGAAACACGATTATTTATATTTCGTTAAACAAATGTTATTTATCTGCTATTTAAATACATGAAAGGTGATACTGTATTAGTGTTTTTAAACCATAAATTTATCGATTACATTTTTCTTATGCCCTTAACTTTAAGTTATAGATCGTGTCATTATAAAATAAAAATACACTTTAAATTTGCCAAGTCTAAAGCAACGTAATATATAAATCGAAAATTAACGCGAACCTTCACGTTTGCTCAAACACCAATCAACTGGATCCATAAGTATGTCATCCTTGTAAACTAAAAATAATTGAACGATATTATTTAAAGGTCATGTTGGTTTCGCAAAGGTCTATTCACACACTCCGTTCCGTGTCCGTTCAGTGTCCGTGCTTTCCAGTTCCGTACTTTTAAATTAATTGTCGGAGACAATGTTTTTAAAATTTCACCGATACGGGCACGGTTTTCACGGAACAGTGTAAACGGTCGTCAGTGACAACTGACAACGTATGCAATATTCATCTACTCGTGAGATGCGAATTTAAAAGTCATAAAATTTAGGAAGTTGTTTTTCCAAAAACTTAACTAATAATAATGGGTATACCAAAATCTGAAATCATGTGTACCATTACCGACGAAAAAATTATAGAAATTGTTCGTTCTCATATTATAGAACTATACGGCTTTTCACATCCGAAATATATAGCAAGTACTGCTAGATTTTCTAGCGATTCGTTTACACTTTTAATTACATTATAATTTTGGTCAAACACACAAAAAAGTGGTCAAACACGGTGAAAAACACGCTTGTACTAAGTGGGTTAACTACCGGCACTGAACGGACACGGACAACGGATACGGAACAGTGTAAATCAGGGGTGTCAAAGATACGGCCCGCGGGCCATGACCGGCCCCCAAGACACATGGATTCGGCCCATGCGGCAGTCGAGTCTTCATCAACCAACTTCATTAAAAAAAAATAATAATAATCGATTTTGGTACTGACATTGATAATATGTGATAATACACGGAAAACGTCAAAATCACAGATATATACTAATATAGTAATATATATCTGTGGTCAAAATATGGTCTTAAATCGCTATATATATTCCGAAAGTATGAAAGTCAAGGAAGATACAATGAAATTTATATTTCTCCATGATATTTATTTTTCTTCGTATCCTCCATGACTTTCAAATTTTTGGTTGTTTTGTCCTTCAATAAATTTGTCTGTATTATTATAAATTTAGTTTTTTTTTTAATTGGCCCGCCAAGCGTGCTTCGAAAAAAAAGTGGCACTCAAGCAAATTGAGTTTAACACCCCTGGTGTAAATTCAAAGCACTGAAATTGAACGGACGACACTGACACTGAACGAACACGGAACGGACGTGTGTGAATAGACCTTAACTCGTTGACTCAAAAATATATTATCAAATATTTAATTTAATGCTACGTACCCGACATAGCTGCTTTAAAGAGATTGTCGATATAATCAGTGAAAATACCTAAAATGTTTTATTTTTAATTTCATAAGGACGGTTTTTTTGTACCTTCTTTGTTACATACAAATTATTTGAACATACATTTTTAATGTTAGTAAAATATGCGGATAATTTTTGAATAAAAAAACAAAAATTACCTTCGACTTTGGCCTTTGATATATATAACGACTTCACTAAAAAAAATTTAACGTATAATGAATCATTGGATCACGGTAGAGGGGTGGATGGCAGTTTACCGAAAAATGATAAGATTTCGAAGAGTGATAAAGATTTTAATTTTAAGAAGTGCTGCCAACCATTGCCAACAAAAATCTTACTAGATATAGTACAAATTACCAAGTACAATGTACAACGTACTTTTTTCTAATGGCGTTTATAGGGAGTGTTTGCACCTTATAGACCCACCTTGGTCGAACCTATTCCATAATATGATTTATGTTGGTTAGTGCCACAGACAAGAACATAGTATTTGTCTACACGTTCATCGTTCAAATTTCAAATATTATATACAGTGTAACCTATAAAACAAATATAAATTATTTTCATATAATTTTTCGATAATTCTAAGTTGGCAACAGATTCGGCGAGCCACTTTTACGGCCGATGCTCTTATCATTTTTCGGTAAACTGCCCCCAACCCACGGTAGAGCTCTGCACGGTCCGTAATTTTACGGACCGTACCGGACCACTAAAATTGAACCAAGATGAGGACCGAACCGGACCGATAAAATTATCAATGACCGGATTGGACCGGACCGGACCGAACCGGCTTTTTTTCAATCGACTAAAAAAGACCGAGACCGGACCGAATTTAAATATATAAACCTAAGACCGGACCGGACCGGACCGTTTTTTCTTTCAATCCACTAAAAAAGACCGAGACCGGACTAAATATGCACAACACACGTGGACAACGAAAAATGTGCAAATTAATGCGTTTTCCTGCGTTTAAACCGCTTGTAGTGTGACGCTAGCTTACCGCGCGGTATATTCAACGCGGTAGCTACCGCGCGGTGCAACCGCTGTAGTGTGGCGCGGGCCTTAAAGCTGTAAACATCTATTAATACGGGCGCTGTATACAATTCGATTCATGCATTGACAATAAAATTATAAATAAATGCTATCAAATTTAATATAATATGTTGTTCTAAGACATATCCGGTCGAAAATAATTTCTGTTTATGGCAATTATTTATAGATATTATTAATGTACAAATCAACAAACCTATCTATACAAAACCTGCAGGTTGCGACATAAACGGTATAAAATAAACAGTAATATGTATATACGTCAAATAAATAATAAGACAATCATAGAATGTCACAAACTTGGATAACGAAACTGTATATATATATATATATATATAATTAAATTACTAAATTCGCGTTTCAAATTTAAATCATACTTACGATTTTGTAACTCGGATCAATATTAGATCGA
Source organism: Slavum lentiscoides (assembly GCA_032441835.1). Taxonomy (NCBI): domain Eukaryota; kingdom Metazoa; phylum Arthropoda; class Insecta; order Hemiptera; family Aphididae; genus Slavum; species Slavum lentiscoides. The sequence goes on from CM063708.1 coordinate 16,071,036, forward strand.
CTCTTATATTATGGACGGACCGGACCGGACCGGACATATAACCTTTAGTAATCGGACCGGACCGTTATGAATTAAAGTATAAGAAAACCGAAAAGATCGGACCGTGCAGAGCTCTAGATCACGGTCTTTCACGTACTTTTTCTGAAATAAACTAATTATGATAATGGAAATAAGTTCGTGATAAATACTAAGGATTTTTAACAATCCAATAGAATTCAGGTGCTCACTGCAATCCTTTTCTAATCTCCTACGTGATATTCATTATTACTAATTATCTTACTTATGATGATAATTAAAAATAAAAATAAAAAACATTTAGTTAGGTATCAAAATAATTTCCACTGTTTACCGTGAATGTTTTAAATCCCTTGAATGTATGATTTTATTTGTTTGTAAATAATATTTAATGTTGAATAGCATTTTATGTCGCAAAAATTTCTGAGAATAATCGTGTGTAATTATAAGAATTTGAACTTTTTTATATATTGCGAAAGTCTAGTCTTACATTGTCGCAAGTTTACATTAAATAGTTACAACAGTTAAATCTTACATCGCAACCAGTTTACGTTAAACAGTTGAAAATGTACAGAATTACTCACTGGATCGATATATGTATTCAAATGCTTCTGCTCCGGTGAAATCTTCTACACGGAGAAAATAATACAAATCTTTAAAATACATACCTATTATTATATGTTGTAAAATATTTTAAATAACTATATAACCAAATAACCAATATTTATAAGTAAATGTACAATAAAAGAATGCAGTATGTTTGACATTATCGTATATGATAATTTCAATTAAAATTATATTACAAAATATAAACAAATGATTGTACGATATTAGTATAACAATATAATTACTAGGTATTCGTCCAACTTTCGTGATTTGTTCTAGATGATTATTTTCACATACACATACACAGTCATATATTTTAATATAAACATTATTACATTCATAGAACAGACATATGAATAGAACTGGATGAGTACATTTTATATATTATATCTGTTTAGTGTACGTGCTTTGATTAATGTTATCGAAAACATATAGTGATTTTAAATAATTTTTTTAATTTATGTAACAAAAATTTAATACACATTTGAAGTGAGTACAAGTAATACGCAAATGTGTATTTCAATGATTATTATATTGTATATTTTACGTTTTATTCACGAGATTATAATTTATGATGATTAGAAATAATCCGTGATACACTTATGAACATATATTCAAACTTTATTATTTTTACATTCGATAAATTAAAGAATTTGTTCATTTCCCAATCTGTCCATAACTGTAATAGAAGGACGTAATTTAACGTAGGAGAAAATTGGGTGATATAAAGAAGGCTAGAGGTATTATTAGAGAAATATGTGATAGCAACTAATGTGAGTAAAATTAATATGGGGAATAATAAGTGAGGTCGGCTAATGAACTGATCATAAATATTTCATTCACAACCGAAACGTATTTTTTCTGATAACATTTTTGCAACGTACATTTTTAATCTTATGGTATAAAATATAATTACAATAATAATTGTATTAGTCACCACACATAAGTTTGCTTTTCGTGTTTTATTTGGATCAGAATAATTAATTAAATATGTATGTTTATTAACAGTATTTTTGAAAATAGGAATTCAATTATCTTACTTAAACATTCTAAAATTTAATGGAAATAATATATTATTAATAATTCTATACACTATCGTGTTATTTGATGTTCAAATGTTTGTTTTATAAATACGCGTTACAAGTTGCAATATAAAACTATACGCAGGGGAAATGATTAACGTCTAATTATAATATAATTAGACGTTAATCATAATATATACTATATATTATGGAGACATAGAATTTATACATAAAACGTTACAAAAACTATTAAATTTTATACAAAACTTCTAAAATTGAATATGTTTTATCTCGTATTAAATCATACTAACCGCTGGCGTTAGAGTTTTCAACAATAATATTTGTAACAATTATTATCGAAATAGTTAAAACGTTAATGCTTTTAGTGGAAACCATGTTCGTCGTTTTTTCGTTAAAATTACAGTGACAATTTATCTCAAATGTACAACAGCAATACTGTAGGCTGTGGAAATTGTAGTGCTGAGTAAACAGTGTTCAAATTACTGTTTATTCAAAAAAATTAATTCAAATCGTTAATTATTATTTAGGTTTGAAGTACTGTCCCAGAAATTGACTTAAAACACACGAATTATTTGTAAATATGAACCCCCCACGTACCGAATAACAGTATTGTTGGTGAATTATAAAACAATAATATACTCTTGTAAAATAACACGAAATATAAATGATTATTATTCGACATGACGTATTACTCGTACATTTGAAATATTTTCTAGAACGGAAAACGTTTATAATAATATAATTTAGTATTATCGGAATGGAATGAGATGTGATACCTTATTAAGTACTACACGATCGCGGTCAGTCATGTCTATATATACACTTCAACGCTTAAAAATATTGATTGACTTTAAATGATTGTCTTAAGTTATAAGCGCATGCGTCCGCCCACTTCCTATCAGAAGGCTTTACCGCTGGGTATTGGATTCGTGGGGGGTTGATGATGGTCAAACATCATATTCTAATGGTAACCGAATCGCGACTTGTTGTCAGTTCGCGTGCAGGCTGAGCAATTGTTCGTCACTGGCCGTTTTTCTGCTGCTCCTGAAAAAAGACTTGGAGTAAATCCCCGTAGACTGGCGTTGCCATACCGGCGTGGTTCAAATCAGTGGCGCCGTACCCCATATTCAAGTATGACAAGAGTTGTAATGAATAAAGGGGTGGTCGCGTGGGTTGTCACGATAAACTTATTTTACTTTATTCTTATAAATCGTTCACGGATCCAGCGCTGGACAATACAATTAAGATAGGCCCGGAGCCGACTACTTATCAAGGAAAATATTGTCAAAAAATAAGGCAATATAAATTTCGTGTTGAACCCGGTCAAAAGGATCTCACGCTGTCTTTGTTTGTATATTGAAATACAGTGTACACTGGTATTCTGGAATTATGATTTCGATTTCAGTTTTGAATATCGATTTTTATTTTATGATTATGGTGTGAAATATTTTTTAAATTTATTTTTTAAATATCGAATACCGTTTTCAACTATTTTCTCTGTTTTATAGTTATCATTTCCATCGCTATACACTACTGAGATCACTGTATCGTCAGTAACGGTAATTAGAGTTAATTTTTAGTGCTATACTGCAGGTTGACAGAATCCTATAAGTTGTATTGTATACAAATAATATATTATACGTACATAAATATATTTCTGAAAAATGTTTGAAAATTGATTGTCAGAATATGTTTTAAATTTTCGGTTTTAATTTCTTTTTTCAATCCAAAAGGGTTTAATTTTAAATCCGAATACGTCCACGGTCTGTAATGTAATCTTATATAAAGAAAATCATGAGAATCGTAAATCACAATTTTTAATTCTACGCGTTAAAAGTTCAAATTGTGTAGAATTTAGATAATTTTTGCGTAAAACATGAAAAAAAAAATCAAAATCTGGTCGATTTTTATCCTGGGAACAGTACAATTACAATACCCTCATTTGTGTTTTCGTTTATCTAACAGACAAAAACGTATAGCCGAATCACGAAAAGAATTTCTTAAATTGTGATCATTGAAATTGAAATTAACTGAATTTAAACACAGTTAGTAACAAATTTAAAGAAAATAATATTTTCTATGGCATTGCAAAGCAGTCTAGTATAATATTTTACAAGCAGTAAAAAATTATGTCATTAAAAAATCTGTTCGATATAATGTGGAATTCGGGTTGTAACACCGATATCGAGAATATGCGTTCACTTGAATATAAAATGATCATATACGATTATTTGATCAGATGAAAAATTATAGTCAACACCGTGATTACGAAAATCGAAAAAAAAAACACGAATTCTTTTGAAATTCGATAAACAATACGTAAGCAAAGTTGCCCTCCCCCCCTCACCAATTTTTCCTGTCGAATCGGGACAAATCGTATTTAATATTATACGAACAATATTGATAATCCTACTGTACTTATATTATGGAATATTCGGAAAATACAAAAAAAAAAGTCGAAAATAGAGGTAATAATGTTGTTCGCGTTGTCTCCGAATTCGTCTCATCCACTTGGACAAGTTTTACGAAATCGTGAAAAACTATATATAGACGCATTGCAGGAAATGCAATGAAAAATTTCTATAAAGAATCTTAATAGGGACCAAGAGATTTCTTTCGTTACAACGAGTATTCGCTGCGTGTAGAGAGTCTTAACAAAAAAGAATAAAATTTTTAGATAAGTACACGAATTACATATTTTATTATTTACGATTTACATTACATTTTTTTTTTTTTTAATAGTCCGTCGCGTCTTCGTTTCAACTCGTTTGCTCTGCCAACACTTTTTTTCTCGCGTCCTGGTGGCATAAGGATTAGGATCATCGCTTATACAAAGAACGCGTAGCCTTCATTGGAAATTTCGCGGCATTTCTATCGATTATTATATTTTATATAATATACCGTTATTGAGAGTGATTATTATAATTCGGTATACTGAGAATGGCATAGGGTTATAAAGCAAACCTACTGTTATTATTAATAGTAATAACGTTTACGTTATATTACAGAGTTTTCATTGTATACAATTTTGCAGATTACGGTATATTATATTATATTTAATTTTCTTTATACGTAAATAATATTATAATATAACATGGGTGGCCGTACAACGAGGCTCGCGAGCCGTATGCGACTCTTAAATCAATTCCGTGCGGCTCTTGAAACCAATAAAATAAATGTTCCTTCATTTGATATAAAATGAAAAACGTGTCATAATTTTATAACACATCTCTTAACCACGTGGCTCGCTTTGAATTAGCTTTATACATTTTATTTTATGTCAATGAGTGTACTTGACTATATATTATATGTAAAACGGATTTTGCGATCTATCCGTTCTCGCGGATAACGACGCGAAGAAATGCGTCTGCTGCACTGCAGCTGGTATACGATATAAAGCGGTTTTTTTCAAGAAATCATATCAAAAATATAATAATAACAACGCGTTGCGGCGGGTTTATTTTCCAATTATTTTGCAGTCGTTGTTCGGTTCGGTACATAATATTAAGTACAAGTACGACGGAGAGAGAGAGAGAGAGAGAAAAAAAAATGTACAAAATAATAAATATAATATCGTGTTTCGTGTATACCTAAACGGGAGGAAATCACGACATGGGTCCGTGAGCGGACGACTGCTGTTGCAGAAATAAAAATCTCGTCGCCGCGTCGTCGCGCTCGGTCGGCCGAGTGTGACTTTTTCCCTCGGTTTTTTTTCCTTTCTATTTTTCTCCTCCTTCGAACCGGACTGTATATCGTATAACGACTGTTTTATAGAAGACCGATATATATTACACTTCTTAATCTGCGCTCAGGTTGTTTACAAAAATTTCGGAGGCGCTCGGCCGGGAAGTTGGCATCGAATTTTGGACGCTCCGCCTTGAAGTTAGCGACGTTTGTCTCGGTATGAAACGATAATGTTCTACGAATCATAAGAACGTTTTCGTTTCATATCAGTGGCGGCGCCAGAACTTTTGCAGGAGGTGGGCCAGGCTGTGGCCGACCGATTTTTGAGGAGGGGGGGGGCCAATATTTTTACTCACAACCAAATTATGCGAGCTACCTATGCCCCACACCCCAAAAATTAGAACTATTATCATAAACACTCCTTGACATTTTTGTATATTGTATTACATATAACTATACTTGAATACTTTTCGATACGTTTAAACCTCTGTTAACATATATTATTACAAATGAAAATACCTATACCTACATTATGTTACAACTTTTTAATATTTTTAAAATAATTTTTTATGACCGATTAAGATTAACTAAAAAACCGAACAAATTATAGTTATGAGTCTTTACATAATTTACATAAATTTTAGGGTGGGCCATAGGGGGGGGGGCAAGAATTTTTGGGGTGGGCCCGGGCCCACCCCTGGCGCCGCCACTGGCTATGATAAATCACTCGCTATTACGTCATGTATTATAATAACACAGAATACATGGCATCTATGCTATGAAAGGACCAAATGTCGCAGGAAATTGTATCTGTTGTTAAAAAATTATCAACAGCAGACAGCCGTTATTTTCAACAGTAAAGGTCACCCTTTTTCAGTGTACAGGAACATGGGGAGTGTCGTGGGCCTGATATGACATATTAAAATACTATAGGTATGGGTGCAACTTAAATCGGTGAATTTTGCGCATTCATGGAAAATAAAATCGTTTTTCCATGAAATTATGACGTCACCGTGTGTCAAATATATTACTCTGTGGTGCCAAAATCAGTAGTACAAAAATATTTTTCTCGCTCATTTAGTTCAATTGCGCCATAGAGTATATTACATAGATACATTTTTACCCGAGTGACAATCCAGTGGCACATACTACATGATCAAAATCGAAAATCAGTACAGATACGTTCTGGCGTAACGCGATAACGTTAGACGTCGTCGGGCGGAAACAAATATTATATTTATCAAAATACATTTGCACATTATTCAAGATTTATCATGAAAAATTCAATTATTCGATAACCAGTGGCGTAAGTGCGCGACCATGGTAGGTTTGTCTAATGAGTTCAAACATAAAACAATATTTAATAGCACACATAATTAAGTAGGAAATTTTAAATTAAATAATTTTATGACGCGACATTCAAACCCAGAACTCACAGAAAAAACATTTAATGATTTCAAAATAAAAAATATAATGGTCCAGAGGGAAGGGGGTATTGCCCACTTACAATGACATTGATTTATTCAACAACGAAACGAAACTTGCATTGGTTAGGACTTTGACAAAATTTCACGGACCAAAAGCTAACTACTATAGCCATTCTAATCTCCCCTACCCCCCCCCCCCCCTCGGAGTTTAGTAATTAATTAATTCATATTTAACGAATCATTAAAAAAATATACGTAATAAAAAGTCAAAAACGTAAGAGATAAGGAAATATTTGATAGCACTGTTATCAGAACCGGTCGAAACCTTATCAACGTCTACATCACAGGAACGTCGTATCACGCCGTATCCATGGGGATTCATTCGAAAACAAAACGTACCGGATATTTTTTTTAGCCAGTTTCATTTCCCCGCCCTTCTGAGGCCAAAGTAAATTCATTACGTTTTCGATTCGTCCACATAAGTACCTATTGACGTCGGATAAATCGTTTTTTTGATTTTATTTCGACATAATGGACGATAACGATTTGGAAGTACTCGATTGTGACGAGACTGCCGGGCCGTCGGCCGAACAAACGTCAAACACAGCTGTAGACTTGGTACGGTAATAATAAAGACGGTCAGCGAGTTTACTATATTGTGTGTGTGTGTTTTTATTCTGTCAGGCTATGAGTCCGGCAAGCGTGTTGGGCAGTCGTAGACCGTCTATAGACGGTATGTCCAGCACTTGTACATCGCAGTCGGAAGTACGCTCGTTTAAAGACCGCCTTCGAGAACATGTCAATCAAGTAAAAGTAAATTGAACAATTACGTCTGAAAAACGATTACCGACGATTATCGGTTCTTTTTTTTCCTCCTAGGAACGAGCCTCGAACACTGTGGTAGTCGAACAAACAAAAACTAAGATTCAACCGAATGTCAAACAGCCTGCCGAACGTCTGGCTCAACTGGTATAACTTTATTTGGAAATTTGTTTTCGTTTTCTAATTTGTACAATTACGTATTTCGTACTCGTACGCTATTCGTCCGTCTTACGAATATTAAAAACAGGCCAAACCGAACTAAACCATACGCTGGGCTTTGGCAGTGGAAAAAGTATTGTTTGGTTCCAAAATCCAGTGTTCGATTCGTGTTTAATAAAAATATTAAATCGTATCTTTCGTTACTGTCGGTTTATTCGATTGTTTGCAAATACTCGATATTTTCATTTATTTTGTAAACATTATACAGTCGTTACTTCTTCGTGTCGTATACTGTTGCATATTACAAAGTAATATTCACAATAGCAGTACTTTCATTCGTATGTTTATAAATAATTACATTTATTATTTTTCGTAATATCATTTAAATTAAATTATTCTACGTTATTATTTACATTATATTGTTATTAAATATATTATTATGCTGAATAAAATAATTGAATCAAATCCGTACGGGTAAAAACTGTAATTTTTATATTTATTTTAAAAACGAATATTTTAATTTATTGTTTAATCGATAATCATTACTGTTGTAAAATGTTTATTAATTTAATATAATGGAAAACCCTGTTGCATTTTTTATTTTTATTACAGTTTTTTTTTTTTTTTTTATGGTTTGTATTAACAGTTTTTAATTTTATTTTCAGATGAGTTCAGAAAATTTGGCTGTTGAAGCTGCTTTAGAGAAACATGAAAGGGATAAACAAAGTAAAAATTTGGTCATAAGTGATATAAATGAGGTATAGTAATGAGTATTTATAGTTTTATTTGGTTTACACTACAATGTACTGTAGTTTAATTAATTATCTACACATTTTTAGTGTGTGTACACGGGTGACTTCAACACTTGCACTGATTTTGTTTGTATATCGGATAGTCAATAATAAGTAAAAAAAGTAAATGAACAATTGAGAAATTTCAATGTACTAGAAATCATTAACTGATTTTTAGGCAGGTAAAAATATAATGAATTTTTTTTTTCTGTTTCTTGATTATAATTTCCCTTTAATTATTGTATTTAAATTCTATTGTTAGTTTTACCATCAAGTTGAGTTTCTTTCACGGGCCGTTTCATCCTTATTTATCAACCATAGTTCCTGCAACACAGCACCTGCATTTCCTCACCTGTCTTAGACAGGTGTACTTTACGAAGCATGGACTTAACTGCATTATACCACGAACGTATGTATTCTCGCATTAAGCTTTTTGCATCTGCTTTATTTCTCTTACATTTTATTAACCGAAATCTTAAACACCATAATTATAATTAAGGTATAAATATTTAGCTTGTACATATATTTATATTATGTGAACAGATTTCATGCCATAAACTGTATCATTGGCGGATCTAGGATTTTTTCATTGTGGGGGGGATAAAAATATGTATGTATTTGAGTGTTGCTCTGAAGTCTGTGCCTTATGGCAAAAACCTTTTTTTTTGCTCACGGGGAGGGGGAGATATGACCCCCATATCCCCCCCCCCCTGTAGATCCGCCACTGGACTGTATTGCAGTTATATACTAGTTATATTGTACTTTTTACTTGATTTCATATAAAGGTTGACCATGAAATCGAAAGTTACAATTTTTTCACCAAGATTTGGGATCCTCCTTCAAGAACACAAGAAGTTCAAGAACAAATACTAGAATCTAGCGGTATATTCAACAGATATTATTGTTTTATTAATTTATTAAGATTTTGTCGAGTAAAATAATTAATTTCTCTTTTAATTACAATTTGTGTAGATGCAGAAATCGATGTTCCTAATGAGGAAAATAAAAAATTAATCACAGAAGATTATTTGGGACTAATAGATGGAGAAGATGTTGATGTTTTAGATTATTCTGTAGTACCGTCTTTGGATACATCTATAAAAATAAAAGAAGCCGCTGAAAAGATCTATTTTGTTCCAGAAAGATCTCCAGGCATGTGCAATGTGCATGTTATATACAGAATATGAGTGTAATGTTTAATGTTTATTTATTTTATGTTTAATTGTTTTTAATAATAATTTAGTTGATCTTGCCATACGATTGAATTCGAGAGAACCACGGTATCCAGAAAAAGAAGGACTGTACGTCGGTACATATCCTCCAGTATACGAAAAATGTCTGAATAAGCTTCAACATAGACTTATTAAAGCCAATGAATTGTAAGTAAATTTATGAATTTGAATCTTTTTGAAAAAAAATATTTTATTTCTTATTGGTAGGAATAATTAATATTTATTAATATAAATAAATATTAATTTAACAGTTATTGTATATAAATTATACTATATATATTTTTCTTTTTTATATTAATTTTATACAATATAATATTAGTAATATTAAAATATTAATAGTTAATAAGTAAGGTTAACTTAATTAATTTTTTTTTTTTTAAATTTTAAAATCTTTGAATACAATAAATTCATAATATTATTTCTAGTTAAAACTATATAGTAATATGCGAGTTTATTATTAGCTAGTAATTACTAATTATTTTTTTATTTTATTTTTAGTCATTGGTTTGGTGAAGATGGTGAACCAATTAGATTACCTGATCCTTTGACTAGTCTATCGTGTCGTAAATTATTAAATAGTTATGAAAACAATGGGTTTTTGGACATTAAGTACACAAGTGTAAGTGTAATATTAATAAAATTGACATTTGTCTTGTTATTTTAGTGTTTTGTTTTGTAATTTATTGTGTGTTAAGGCCATTCCATTTAAGAGTCCTTACAGTTTCAATAGTTTATCACAGGATTCAAAAGAAATAAAATTTCTATTGGAATTAGAAGTATCAAAAATCCAGTTTAGCCACCATGCTTTATTCAGTCGACAACATGTTTTGGACAAACAACTATTACAACTGTATCATAAATATAAGTGTCGTCAAGATATTGCAAGAACAAAAATGTTGGCTGGTAGGTTGGAGGCTTTAAGAAATGCCAAGGACACTTTAGTTCGGGTGATGGCAGATGAAGACGATAAAGATTTACTTGAAAACCATAAAAATCGTTTGAAGAGGTAAGTATTTTTGGAAAAATTAATTTTAAATTAATACTTGATTTTTAAACAATTTTTTTTCTTCTATTCAGGTATAAGACAGAAATAAAAGAAACTCGAACTCAGAGATTACTTGAAGGTAAAGCGGATCGTTCTTTGATATCCAATATTTTGTCTACCTGGAGAGATCTGAAGAAATTAAGAGAAAGGCAAGAGTATATAGTTACTAGTACCAAGTTAGAAATAATTGTTGATGACAACGATAATACTAAGGAATGGGAAACAGAGTTCAATACGTATGTACAATCGATATAATGACAATATTTGATTGATTATGAGATAATTATTTAGGTTAATAGAAGAGACCCTTGAAGACATGTCCGAGAAAAATATTGAAATTGATATTCCTAAAGTCAGGGATGAAGTGTTTAGTGTTCTGTCGGAGTCGTTGAGATCACCAGGAGAACCAATTATTACATTTGTTATGTCTGAAATCGAACCCACCATTGAAGATCGTATAACTGCAAAAGAGTAATTTAAAATCATGTATATTGTCTCCTTTATATGTACCATTAATATAACATAATTTTTCTTTTGTAGCGAACTGCAACGTAGATTGGCATTGTCAAAATATTCCGTGTGGTTTGACGTGATGTTCAACGGTCATATAGTATGCGAATCTACTTCTTTACCAATAGATGACAGTTTCTCAGTCGATGTGAATCAAAAATTTGTCGTTGAAATCCATCAGTGGCCTGATACGTTGTCATTGAATATACACTGTGAAAACTTGAGTTCAAAAAATATGTTTACAAAAAATCCCATTGCAGAGCTTTATATACCATTTCCTATGAGGTATTTGCTTTACTGCTATCGGGCTATAATTTTAATTACATTTTCTTATAATTTCAGTAATACTACGTTGGACATTGTTGACATGGATTATTTAGAGTTCAGTTGTTTTGGCAATCAAAGTATTCAAAATGCTGGTGTCGGTAGTGGTGTCAACTTCAAGATATTTCCTGAGGATACAGAATCACAGTGCTTGTACACGTCCGGTGAAGTATTATGTAAAACCGGTTGGGGTACATTTGGTGATAAAATTTTATGTCCGCCTGAAGATTATTTCAACAAACTCTATTCACAAAAGTATGTGTTACGTATTTACTTATAAAAATAAAATTTGTAATAATATTGTTTTTTTTTTTTTTTTTTATAGTGTTAATCATACATTGTCAGTTAAAACAGATAAGTTTTTACACTGGATGAACGATTTACATCCTGATCCAAACGATCCGAATAATGTGTCATTTTTTGAAGCTTTAAAAGTATCCAAATTAAATTAATTTTTGCTATTTGGTTACAAGGGATTTAAAAAACATATTAATTTGTATTTATAGAGTGTCGATGAAGAAATGGTTTGTAATATGAAGGCAAAATTTAGTGTTAATATTTATAAAAAAATGTTGGAATTTTGTACCGAAGAAGAACTAGACTCTAATCCTAGATTGAAATTATTGAAATTACGTGACCGTGGAGAAATTGAATTTAGAATGGCCAAAGCTGTACCATTAAAAGAATGGCTTATACCAAAAGATATTTTTAATGTAAGTATACTGATAAAAAAAATCATTTGTACTTACATATAAAATAATAATAATAATTTTAATTTTTTTTTTATTAGTAATTTATTTAAATGATATTGTGGTGAATAAATTGTGTGTAACCAATATTAGGTAAATTTATTTTAAGGAATTTGAAAATCGTTTGTCAACTTCTGAGCTTGCATTGGAAGTTGCTGGTCTTGGGCCTTTAGAAACAAGCAGAATTTGGGGACGTTATTCAGTCATCAGACTCTACGACAAGATACTGAAACAGTGCAAGCTAGGCAACAGGAATAAAATAACAAGAGACATCATTGTTGAAGAAGCAGTTCCAGACATCGGGTATGTGAATTTTGGAATTATTTGAAATTAATTGAAAAAGTATTCATTCAATAAGCTCAAAAATTGAATATTGTGCTATTCATTGTTTGCAGGACATTGGGTTTGACGTTTATGAAAATGTTTCAACCGAAACGTCCATTACGTCCTAGAAGAAAAGAAAGAAAGAAAATCTTAGCCAAAAGCCTATCAGGACAAGAAATCAAAGTAAATTATTATTATTATTAATTATATATATATTTTTAATGAATTAATTTTTTATTTAAGATTGTTGTAAATGTAATGAGAGCTTTTGAAGTACCCGTGAGAAAAAATTCTGATATGATGATGGGGGATATAGCAATGGTTCCAGTTCAACCATTTATTGAAGTGTCTTTCAATAATCACACAAGTAGGACGACCACAGCTGAGGGTTCCAATCCGACATGGAATCAGGATTTGCAGTTAACTGTGAGGTCAGATTTTTCGCCGTAATTAAAATATTCCTGTTTCAAATATACAGTTATTCATAAATAAGAAATCTTTTACAAATGTTTTTGTGCAATATATTGTGATTTCAAATAGTTTGACATCTGGAAAGTGATCATGTTATTAATTTTCTGAAAAGTTGTAGTTAAATATACTAAAATTATTATATTATTCAGTTTATAAATAATTTGTTCATTGTTATGAGATTGGAAAACACAAAATTGAAGGTATAAAATTTAACATTTTAATGTTGTACACATTTTCCATATAAAAGATAATTTTTTATATTAGTAATGGGCGAATGCTAATACATCCTTATATATACCATATATTATTGCAATATACATATATATATAATTTTTTATTTTGACATATGTTGTGTAAAGGTGTTAGTAATTAATAATATTAAAACGCTTACTAGAATTAATTATTTGTTTTTTATTTTTTTTGTTACAATATGTGGTCTATTTAACGGGAATAGTACTGTAAAAAGTATTATAGATCTCAAATATTATTTACTACACTTTTTTAATAAAAAAAAATGCAAAAACTATTATTTACAATGCAATAATATTTACATATTGTTATATCGTTAGTTAGGTAGGAGAACATTTCATTGTTTTTATAATTTAAGTAATTATTTTCTCACAGGTCAAATTCTGTTGATTTTTGTCCTAACGAGGTTCAGTCCATTGATGATTGTATACATATAAACATGTATGATGAAATTGTGATTGATATATTGGAAGACGATAGAACCCGAGAAACGAATATACATCAACGTCTCGAGAGGCATTGGTTAGGTAGCTGTTTGATACCGATATCGGCTTTATTCAACAGTCCTCAAGTTAGTGAATAAACATAATATATTTTCTTATTGCTTATTATTAATATTTAAAAACAACTTTACGTGGTCTTTCATTATTTATCGAATAATAATTGTAATTTTCTTCGTATCGGTTTTTGTTAGTGATAAATATTTGTTCACTATTTTCCTTTATGAAATATACAAAACTCGTTTTGCAACGATCGCTGAATTTAGAATATTTCTTTATGAAAATACATTTTGTTTATTTTTGTGTGGTTGTGGTCTCGAAAATTAATTATTTGTAAGGAATAATTTAACAACATTATAATTTATACATTTCCAGTTTAATATTATACAAAATGAAACAAATCATCTCAGTTAAAATGTATATTGACCAAAGTGGTAAAGTGAATTGAAATTGACGGACTCACTTTATTTTCAGTAACATTATAATATTTAACGCCAATATAAAGTTTTGGTTCATTACGTATAATTTGAAATAATTTAATTTAAGAAATATTAACCAATAAGCAATTAAAAATGTGTATTTTGGAAATGACAAGTTTTAATGGGTTCAACAAAATAAATATACATGTTTTTTGTTTCATAAAAATTAATGTTTGATTTGTATTGGTTTTTTTATAACAGTTTTTTTTTTTTAACGATAATATTAAATTTGAATTTGAATAGATCATTTATCAAACAAATTTATAAAAATTGTTTAACACTTACTAAAGAAATGTTGTAGCTTTAGTAGTTTAGTTATTTATCGAAAAGAAGTTTGAGGATGGACCTTCATTTGTTTTATTCATTGTTATGCATATGTGTATTAATGTATGTGTCAGTGTTCATACATATAGCACAAATTTTTCAATATTGTTGTGTTCTGTTATATCATATTGCTTTTCAATTTATTTTTAGATTGAAGGAATATTTCAAATGAACACACCTAGACATCTTTTAGGATATGAAAGACTTGTATCGAACTCTGAAAGTTCTCATTATAGGAATTCGACATTTCTGAGTTTGTTCATTATGGTTCAACCACCACTGCATCCTCCTGAATCTATCAAGGTAAGAGATACCTACTTCAAATTGATTCGAGGAAATTGTTTTTGATCTTATAGTATTAAGCATTTGTTATGTTGATAAGTAATATTTTTAAATTTATTTATATCCATTTTATAATTTGGAAATTGAATTTGGATATATGGTTTCGGCATTACACCGTTAATATATTATGAAAAATAATTATGTAGATTTTTTTTAAACAAATCATATTTAAAATGTTAATTATCATTTAATTTAATTATTATACATTTATGTAAATTTTAATAATAATAATGTACTTAAGTCGTATTAAAATATAAACTGTAGAATTAATTTAAGACTTTATTTCATAAAATGTATGTGAAAATCAAACAAAAAAAGTGATTTAAAATTTTCTTAATAGTCAAAGTTGAGCTATTTTAATTTTTAAGTTTATATAAAATTAGCTTACAGAAAAAAAATTGAACAAATCCATATTGTGATGTGTGATATTATTTGTATATGATATCATGAAACATTAAATTTCGGTATTAATGAATTAATTGTGAATGATTTATGTAAGAAAATATGTGCTGCAGGTTTGGTTTATGGCAAAATTTATCGTGTTCAAGTCAAATACGCTTAAATTATTTATTTTCCATATTTGGAATATATTTTGTTTTTTTTTTCAAAATTTTATTTTTATAAACACTTTATATAAGTATCGCTTTTTTATTTCTACTCGTAAAATTCAATATTTAATCTACATGTATAGTTTATACGTATACTCAGAACTTTATATATAATATAGCTACATTTGAATATCCTAAACTTATTATTAATAAAAATTGCAATTATAAACTCCCTTCATCGTTCACACCATTTGATTTTTTTTATTTTTATAACATTTCAAATCAGTGTAATTGAAACGATAGAAAAACCTGGGCATTAATTTTACTTTAATCATATTTGATACGCATACCAAGAGTATTTACGATCTTTACATATACAAAGTGTTGTCAGTGTTGATTATATCATTAATTATACAATTACTGTATTGTAGTATTTTATACAATTCTCATGTACCTACTCGCCAGTGTTGAATTGAATATATTTTTTAAGTAGGTACTTTAAAGAGGTGAAATGCGGTGGGTATATTGTGCGATAAAAAGTGTTATTTAGATTAAAAGGAAAATTTTTGGAAAACTGTAGTTAGGCCTGCGATGATATATGTGGAACTGAATGTTGGGTAGAGAATAAAAAAGGGATGAAAAGAGTGTAGAAATAGGTAACAGAAATGAAAATGTTAAGATGGATGTGTGGGGTTACTAGGTTAGATAGAATTTGGGAATAAATAAGGAGGCAAGTGAATTATATTAGTTGTGGAAGGAAGTCGAGGTAAAGGTAGGCCGAAGAAAAAGTTGTTACAGATCATCATTAATGAGGAGTAGATAAATATATATATAGGGAGATGTGGAGGGTAAAAACAATAATACGCTTGTGTGGGATAAAGGTGAAGAGAAAGAAGAAGAAGAAGAAGAAGAATACTTTTGCTCTCGAGTATTAATAATAAAATATTTTAAATAAGATTTTTCGACATTGAATAGTTTTATTTTTTTGAACTTAAATAAATAAATAATAAGTGTAGCAAAATATTTTCTAT
The DNA here is from genome assembly GCA_032441835.1 of Slavum lentiscoides. Lineage (NCBI taxonomy): Eukaryota > Metazoa > Arthropoda > Insecta > Hemiptera > Aphididae > Slavum > Slavum lentiscoides. The sequence continues at coordinate 16,087,711 of CM063708.1, forward strand.
AACACTGCTGTGGTCCACAGGAAAAGCTGGACTGCAGTGAACTACATAATTTCGAAAGGTATCTGGAGTATTGGTCGGCTGAAGGGGCGAAACAGTTTCCCCAGAGGCCTGTGAAGACCTTGGTGATACACTGCAGCGGTAAATCCGTTTGCGTAACGAGATTCTTCAGGCCGTTACCACTCCCGAGTACGAACCAATAAACACGCTGTCGCGTTTACGTCTCTCAATATGTATTTATTTTTAGCAATTTCTGAGGACGTGCCAACTGTCACCGCCGAAATGCTCGCCAGGTTTGTGTCACTCATACCGGTTGTCAACACTAACGTTTCACTCATCGGCCGTTTCGACGTCTGGTTGACCGGAGATGTAAGTTAGTTGGGCGTGCTTAACCTATCGTTTTTATCGATAAAGAAAAACATCTCAATGTCGACTATTACTACTGTATTTAGCTTAAGACTATATTTCTCTCCGTCTTTATCCCACACAAGTATTACCTATCAGATATTCTTGTTTTTGACCTCCACGTCCGTAGCAATCTCTTTGTCTACTTCACGCACGGTTATCGATTATGCAACTGGATGATTTCGTGTGACATAACCTTTTACTTTCGATGAATATGTATTTCAAAACTCACGTAGGTACTTAATTACTTTATATCTTGACATTGATACAACTTGCCTTTAATTGTGACACGCATTGAACCTAACCCTTCCTTCCCATGGACCGCACGGGTCTGTAATCTACGGAGAAACTGCTTACGCGTTACTTCTCCGTGACAACCCAACAGCTGACCTGGTCGGAAACTTATGATGGCAGTCCTTTTTGTAGTGTGTCGTCTTCTTCAAATTATATTCAAACAATTGGTCCACGTTAAAAATGTCAACATTTTATTTTGTTTTTTTCTGACAAATGCATATACTCGTATTTACATGTTACTGACGTTTGATTTAAATACAGATTTGTTTTACAAATAGAATTTTTTCTTTTATATCGCGAGAAAATGTATTACGAATTTATTGAATTCATTGTGACCGCGGGATTGTCTAACACTGTGTGAAGAAAATTGTAAAATTTGTAAAGTCTGTAAAAACAATTTTTCATTTTAAATAAATAATTTCATATTTTAAATTATATATATTGTAGGTATCTATTTTATAAACGCATATTTAATTTTTTTAATTTAATTTAAAAAAATGTAGGTATAAATTTTTTTATTCGGTATTTCGCAATTTTTTTTTCAGCATATATTTATAAGTAGGTATTTTTTAGTGTATCCCAACTCCAATTATTTCTCTGTAGTCATTCATCGAATAATAAGTATCTTTTTAGAGCGTCCCAACTATAATTATTTCTCTATAGTATATTAGTAATCCATTGTACATTTTATGATTTCAGCAACTTTTGGGCTTGTTGTTTGGTGGCGGTTCGGGTGTCGACCACGGTATTTTGCTTTGCTGTTACTTCATGAAGTTGAACGTTAAAGCGTGGCTATTGCTGGGCACCGGAGTGTCACGAGGCGAAGCCGCTTACGTGCTGACTTCGCGCCCGCTTCCAGACAACGCGGCCGTCACAGTGTACGACGTTTGGGATCCTCTCACCGGTCAAAAGTACTCGACGTGCGACAGTTTTACGCCTATACACGAAGTGTACTGTTTGATTAACGTGGACAACGTAAGTATCGTCCACACTTTGCAATAATCATCGCACACTTAGTCTTTAGTCTTGTTTCGCTGTCGTTCTGCAATGAAATCAATAATAGTGGACAGATCTATTGTCCGAGGGCAGACGAGGTAGGTACATGCCTGAGATTTCGTGCTTTTCTGAGCCTCGCGATTAAAAATTCTTAAGAACGTCAAAATCCCTGTTTGTAGGAAATAACAGGACGAATTATATTTTCAGATATTAGTTGTTAGATATTAGGTTAGTAGTAATTTTTGACAAATCGAGAAATAGCCAATGAAGATCTGATGAAAAATTACTAGACAACTGTTTAAGTGATTCGTTGCTTCTGAATTATATGAAGAGTTGTTAGTTTTTCGAAATCCGTTTGAAAAAGATACAAATTTACTGTAGGCACTTGGTTTCTTACATACGATTCCTGGTGCGTTTCCTAATACTGAGATTTCTCTTAGAATTTTATTAACTGTTCCAATTATCCCAGTATGAGCCAAAAGAGGCTTTTCCAAATTGAAAATTATCAACAATTAGAAACACGGTTTCTCTAAAAATACTACTCGAGCTGGCTACAATAATAGCTAAAGAAAAATAATTTGCGCAGAATATGTAAAGCAAGTCTCACATAAACTAACGAAATACAAATAAATCGAAACGAGTTATGAAAATTTCAATAATCTACAGAAATATAAAGCGAAAAGCAAAAAAAGACGGCGGTAGTTATTATATCAATACAGGAAATGAACCTCGCATTCATAATTTGCCCCGAGCCTCGAAAATCGTAACGCCGGTCCTGTAGTATAGACATAAAAACGCAGCTGTCCATATAATACGTCGTGATTATTGTTTGATCAGTATTGTGTGTGATCAAAGGCGTAGGTATAGGATTATGAATGGGAGGGGTTTAAAAGTTCAATTTCTTACTGAAGTCTGAAAGTATAATGAGTTTCTTGGAATAAGAATTTTGAAAATATTGTACAACGTCAAAGAGTGATTATATAAAATTTATATATTTTTTTAAATTTAACAGTTACAAAAAGTCTATTTATATTTTATAAAGGTAAAGTCGATCTGTTTTTATTGGTTCAACAACGACGTCCCAATCCTCTTGGCGACTTGTCGCATAGTGTTCCTTAGAATTTAGATAAATATGTCATACACAGATGTCAAGTATACTCGTAGTACGTGTATATTATACTCTGTTCAGCTTTTACTAGGCGACGGCCGACGGACAAAAATTGGTCTATGGTCGTGCAGGCGAGGTGGTTCCATCGGTATTCTGATTGTCGGAAACCATCGTGTGTTGACTGCCGCTGACAGCAACAGCCAATGACAGAGCAGTTACTAGCATCGTTCCGGTATAATCTTAAACAGAATAGAGTATAATATAAGTATGTTATAACATCAGCGTGCATGGCTATTTATTTCCGAGCCGAAATTTTGAGACGTGATTAAAAAATACAAAGCGTGTATTTAATGTGCTAATTATAAATTTATAATATTTGACACTGTATGATTATTAGAAAAAAAAGTCCGTTTTCTTTTTTTATATAAGTGTCTGTTGTAATTGCGCTTCGTCCATTGGCCGTTTATCAAACGTAGGGTGTTCGAACCCCCAAAACCTCCTCCCTCCTTACCTCCTACGCCTATGACCGCGATGATATAACATATGATATATTATTAAATGTTGCAGATCTGGCTGAACATACAGTACGAGAAATCGGTGACGAGGACCCGCTGGGACGTGACGCAGGGCCGAGATTGGAATCCGGCTTTCGGCAGATACCAGGCAGCGCCCACCGCGGCCGGTTCTGTGCAGCCGGACACGGTGGATTATACGCAGCCGGCTATCGCGGACGCCCGTCTGTTGCAGGACAAGCTGGAGACTACGCTGCGGACCGCGCTGATGAAATGGAGAGTCAAGTCCAAAACCGTCTGGAATAGATATTGTATATCGGTGCTGCGCAAAATCTTACCGCATTTGGAGAAGGAGACTTGGAACAAGAACAACACGGTGGAAAACGGCTATTTGGCCGAGTTGCAACACTTGCTCGTTTCTCATAAGGTACCGTTGGCGCTTTTTGAAATGGGTTAACTTTTAGATTGCAGATGACACTTTTTCGTGTAGACGCTCGTGTACGCTTGGATGATACTGAGACGTTCTAGGTGGTAAATACTGTAGTTTCGTATTCTATTCGACACGTTTTTCTATTTTCTCAACAAGTTTTCCTTGAGTGTGAATAAAAACAACTCCCTTCCAAAAAAACCGGTACAATTTTTCAAGAGCTCAAAATGTGTGATAATCACTGCAAGCTCCGACATTATGTAATATATGTATATACCTATATTATAATATTTTAACGATATTTTATCGTATTCATTAATTATAATAAACTACTATAATATGTAGATTGTAGGTAGTAGTATACTATATATAGTACGTCGCGCTCAAAATAGTTTTTTCGAATACAATGGTTTATCATCGGATTCAAAATCAAAATAATACTACAACTCTAACACATCTGCTCGAGTAATATATGAGCCGATAGCCACAGCACCCGCGGCTACTTTTTTTTTAGATTTGAAAAATATCGTGCGATTCCAGTGAATTGTATCGTTACAGTATACCTACTAATCGAGTCTCCTCATATTATGTTGTAGATGTGCGGGTTTCCCATTAATAGACCATACAGCAACACCGAAGTCTTGGTGGATGCGATAAAATCTACTGGTATGCACTTGAACGAAAATCCTCAGGTGGAATTCGCTCTAGCCGTTTACGTCCACCCATATCCGAATCAAGTGCTGTCCGTTTGGATATATTTGGCGTCGTTGCAGCCCAGACGTTAACCCAGAGGGTTAATATTTGTGTGGTTAAAATAATACAATAAAACAATTCCGCGGCGATTGTAAGCGAAATCTGCGTGTAACCAGAAGTAAGCACAACTGTATAAAATATTTACCTGCGGCTAGTGATTCAGTATGTTCGTGGAGATCTGCGGGTAATGGAAAGTGATGCTTCTTTATTTGTTTATGCGTTCAGTCTTTGATAATCGACATAAATTTAATAAGTAAATGAAAAAAAATTCTTAAAAATCGCCATCTGCAGGTGACCGCAGTCAGATTGTTTATGAAAATAAATTCTTTAAAATTGGCTGTCTTCAAATTTAATATAACATAAAAAAATAATGGTTATATAGTCCGTTTTTTGTTGCCCCCAAGTCTAATTAGTAACTATAATAACGTTTAAAAAACATTGGGATTTTAAAATCGTCATTTATTGCTTAGAAATTAGTAAATCATCCCAAGACACTAATATACATAATATTATGTGAACGTGTTTTATAAAAATATACTTACTGAAATGCGAGTTTGATGTAAAAACAAATATTTTGTGTACCTAATGATTAACAGTGATTTTCTCGTTTTGGTATAATAATATAGACTGGTGGTATACGTTATGCAAAAACTAAACTTTAATAATTTTCAATTGTACAGAAATGAAGTTATTAATATAAATTCATTAAAAAAAATCACTTGTATCTTAAATAAATAAATAATATATATATATATATATATATACGAGTATTGTCACTCGACCTAGACAGGTTTTTATAATGTCAAATATTTTATCCAGTTTTATTTTTATTCAAAATAGTCAATAAATTAAAATAATTTCCTAAAACGTTATTTTTATATTATATACTCGTATTGTTCTTTTATTGGTACTATATAAAATACATAATATATATGATGTGTACTATACGCTATGTGTATTTCGCTTTAAACCAGACAGTATTATATTATGTTTTTAGACGTATGGATTTATATTTTATCTAATGTTTATAAATTATATTTAATATTAAAAAAAAAAATTATACGTATTTCATTATGCATGCGATTTACTTGTATATGGGTTTTTTTTTATTTCTATACACCAAAAATCCTACCTGAAAATCCGTTTTGTCTTTATTCGTATGTACAGGCCGGACCATTTTTCTCCAAATTTTTTTCTTCCATCAATATATTTTATATTAAAATAATAGGTAATACGCAATGTACTTACTCGTTTTTTTTATACTAAGACTGTTACGAGAACAAACGGTATAATGACACCGTGCGATTTAGAAGTATACTAAATTTTATTACCATTGTGAAATATCTGCGCCTTCCAATTTCTGCGGCCAAACGTTTTGGAAAAAAAAAAAAATTGTTTATTATATGTAATTATCGTATGTACAAGTTATAGTTTGATAATCATTTTCTGTTCATTATTAGGTAATTTTTACATCAGTTGTAATTGATTCCGGAGCAACTATTTCTGTACATTATCGTCAGTAGGTAACGTTATATCGGTGGCCGTTGTGTTCAAGTAAATATTCGAAAAAGAAATTTCTCGTAAAAAACACTTACACAATAATATAGTGTACACGAAAATTACAAATATTTTTTAGTATATAAGTCGAAGCTCGGAATAAATAATAATTTGTATGTTTTTTTTATAAATCCTTTGTCTTTATTCCTTCTGTTTCGTTGCATATTTAACGTTAAATTAAATATTTTAAATACCTATCAGTGTTTCCGAAAACCAACGAATTCGGCAGCGTGGACAAAAACGGTGTTATAATAGTCACCTACCTATAAATGTTTTTTTTCTTTTCGGAAATTGGTCTATCAGAGAAGCAAAGAAGAACGGAATAAATGTTTATTTTTTTGTTTGGAGGGAAATGGATCCGATTTTTCGATTTCATATAATGTGTTACGGGTATTTTAAACGATAGTGTACTCAATTATTATATGATGTGTGACGGCGTATTTTATTATTGAAATCGGCCCGAGATTAATTGAGTAAAACGTTTCTCGTGATTATTATATTCGCACGTGTTCGACCTAATGGACGTGTATATTATATTTATTATATCGTTTATCGTTCGCGTGCCGAGCATCATAAACGATACGCGTCCCGGCCGAAAATCCTATAAAAAATATATTAATTTTAAATTGCACGCACGCAGAGTGCTACTATAAAATAATAACGCACCTTGTTATAGGCTTGTACGCCACTGAAATCCTCCGCTCAGTAGCGGATTCCGTCAAAAGTCGTCGTCGTGCCTGTACAGTATAATATATATGTATAACCTATCATAAATAGAGGACGTCTCGCCGATGATTTTCAGTGGTAGAAAAAAAAGTACTCTTCAGAGTGATTTTAAAGATAAAACACCTATTATAAAAAAAGATAGACGATCTTATTTTTAAAAGGAATCCCGTATGAGTTTTTTTGTAAATATCAGACAGAAAAATAGTTACAGAAATTTAAAAAAGTAAAAAAAAACACGTGTTTTTCTATTAATCGTACCGTATTTATAATAATATATATATATAATATTATATGTAATTTTAAATTACGTTGTAAAATAGTTTTTCCATGAATTTTGTCGTTTATTCCGAGTCTGGAGAACATTTTCCGTGCCGTGGTATCTAGCTGTGACGTGCCTGTTTACTTAGTGACGATTCTCTCGGTGAACGGAGTATAGATTGTCATCGGGGTGATCTGTATATCGACCACGGCGGAGCTCCCGCAAGTGATTTGATAACTTGCACACCGCGCCTAGTTGCGTATGATGATTTAATTATTTTACGAAAATATTTTGTATATAAATTGAAATTCATGTTTCTATAATCAAGTGGACAAGACTGGAAGTGTTTCGTGCACCGTTTCAGTGTAAAACTCATTTAAAATTATCAGTGATTTTTTTTTTTACTTATACGCACTGAACAATTTGTCGGAACGATTAGACAAACATAATAAAACATTTTATTACAATAACGTGTAACGACTACAGCTTTTATTATATAAAATATATATATTATTTTATATAGTAGTGTGATAGACTGTATATATATTTTTCGTGTCACAATACTTATACAGTTATAAAATGTTAGAAAAATATAATACTAAGACACTAATATTATATTATAATATAGATGCTATACGAAACGTCGTAGAAACTATTTCAATATCTATAAACATATTGTTATTATATAATAATATATATGTATAGATATTAGTTTTATTCGTATAGAGTATAATAGACCATATTATATAAATATAAAACACGAAAAACGTTATGTATTAATATTATCAGAAGAAAAAAACCATCAAATGATATAATATAATATATAATATGCGCGTGGTATATCGTTATAATTATATTGTATAATGGATATATTGTTGTATATAGTTATCGCGCGCGAGCTAGAAAATATAAAATATAAAATCGTTAAAAAATATTTGAAAATTACGAAGTGAAAATAATTATTATAAAATATGCGATATACCTATATATATATAGTATAATACTAATAAATAATAAATAATTGTTATTATTATTATTGTAATACAATATTATAGTCATTGCAACGTCCGTTTCGACGCCGTGTTACAGGACGTGGAGGTTTTCGCAGTTTTTCATTTTCGTGTCTTCCTTGCCGAACACCCAGGTGAACATCTGTCTGGCTTTGAGGCTGGCTTTTAAGAAGTTCCGGTTCTTGTACCAATGGTCGTGCCCTTCGCCGCCGTCTGCTCGCTTCAGTCTGATCTGCGTGAGAATGCCCACCAGCAGCTCGTCCACGTTGTGATTAATGCCCACTGACACTTCGATGTACTTGGCCCTGCACGTGCACGCCAAGTATCTGCCCTCTGCTCGTGTCCGAGAAAAACAAAACAAAACATGTACACACGGTTTCGCGTTATCATTTATATAATCCTATTATAATACGCACGAGATCAGACAATAAACTATTTGGACTATAAATCTTCAGGTCTTAAAACGCGATACAAGACAATATACATATATATGTATATATATGAAGTCTCAGAGATGCTATGCGCGCGGTAAATGATGGCTAAAGCGTACTGCGGATGACGAGTGAGTGTGTGGTGCGGGTTCAGTTTATTTCGAAGCAAATACGTCGTTTTAGCGGCCGAATATTCTGCTAATATTTTGCTCGGAAAATAATATTCTAGTCCTTGCGCGCACTCTCAAAACGTCAAAATACGTATGTCGTCAATAAATATACAATTTATTTTGAAAATTCCTACTTCTCGTATATATGTATTTAGATTTTGGGAAAAATTATGGCTGCCGATTATAAAAATATTCCTATACAATGTCTGTTAGAAAGACCGAAACGTTTTTGTTCAAATTCCAAAAATACACGCGTGGATTTTCATATGCAAACTATTGCCACATAACATATTGTTTGTTATTTACTGTATTCGATTTGAACACGTTTGAACAATAATACGTAATATCGCTCTTTGCAGTATGGAAACTGTGGCGATTTCACATATACTATAGACTTGTATAGAGTTGCAGGTCCTTTCGTCGATATGCAAAATTTTATTGTTCGAGATAATGGAAAACACCACACATATAATATGTATCGTCTAAATTAGCGGTCGCCAACCTTTTGGACCTCACGGACCACTAAATCCATAACTCTATAAATTCTACGGACCCCATAATATTATACTATATAGTTTTAGGGTGGGGGGCTACAAGCAAAAAAAAAAAAAAGTTCATCAACTCTCAATTAACCCACTTACTACACTAATCTAGGAATATTTTTGGGGGCTAAGCCCCCCCCCCTAGTAGCGCCTATGACTGTTATTTTGAACCGAAAGCTTTTTTTTTTATATAAACACTGTTCTACTGATAAGTTGTATACCAAATTTAAAAAAAATGCGTTTAAAAAATAATATTTAAATCATATTTAAACACGAGCTACAGACGTGTATATTATATAAGATGGTTGGTAGGTATTTTATTTCACAGATTTTGTCTAATATCTAAAGATAAATCTTTTAAATAAATTACCTATACAATTTATGTATAGTTAATTAAATTTTAGTATAAGTCCAGATTTTTCTGCGGCCCACCAAAATTTTTTCACGGACCACCGGTTGGCGACTGCTGGTCTAAATAATAACGAATCCGTCTTCAATTTTACAATCGTTTTCATAATCAGCTGATAAGTTGAATCGCGTGGACTTCCGACTATCAAATTCGTCAGAATCTTCAGTAAAATTCAACGAGTATTTTTTATCACAAGAACTTTTTTTTTTTCTGACGCGTTTGAAATCCAGTGATTATTAACTAACGTCGTTCAGTACGCCTATCGACACTGTACGCGAAGTAATGAATCGAATGAGGAAGCATTAGTTCTTTGAAACTTTTTCTTTTTTTTTTTCTTGGAATACTCATTCCGCGTTTTTTTCTTCTTCTAAATTCGGTGTTCAGTCTACGGAATTTCAATTGTTAATTCGGTATTTATTTATTTTTTTTTTTATCGAGCTCATTTTAATACACACAAATAACCCGCAAACGAACTGATAAATAATTTTTTTTTCGCAACGTCGGTAGAAAAGAATGAAAAAAATTCTTTCTTTTTACACGACTCGAGGGAATTAGGGGGGGAGGGGAGGCACTATCATCTCCAGGTCTGCGCCATCGGTACGCGTATATATTAATTTATTTATAGAAATTTCGAATCGATATTAACTATTTATATTATTGTATTACTCGAAAGCGCGTTAAAACGAGACATTATTATAACGCGACGGTCGCGATAGCGCGTAGTATCCAAATATTTATTTCGATTCCCCCAGAGAGATGTGTGTATACAACTGCGTTGTAACCCACTCGATTATACTTCTCGTAAATTGTTTTTTTTTTTTGTGTTTTTACTCGAGAAATACGAGCGCGTAGGTGTGTGTTTTTTTTCCAAAAAGTGAAAAAAATAATAATTCGCACAAATATTTATGTGTCCAATTGCTGCGCGTTCACCGCGGCCGTAGTGTACTTTTTACACGAGCGCGTATCACGAGCATATAATACGTGACGCAAATATATTGAAGAATGGGTCAGTGTGTCGAAATTGTAATTTTATAAGAGTGAGTTTTACGCGAATTCTCATTTTGTTTTTACGCTTAAGAGGATGCTACACATCTCAACAAATAAAAACTGGTTTACGCGAACGTAAAACCATCGGGGCCACAATCAAAATAAAACGATCAAAAATTTCGGTACCACGCATAGAACAGAACCTAATCTAATTCTTAACAGAGACGATTTTTGTATTCGAGAGCTGAAACGCACGAGATCGAAGAGATGTTTTCCTACACATAAATTTCGAAAATCATGAAAATCGATTTTATCAAAAAAAAAAAAATTCATTTCCGGCAAAATTCATTAGTTCCGTGTGCAGCTAGTACATCGATATATTATAATAAAATCTAGCCGAGCCATTAATCATAAAATTCCTGTGTTACGTATTATATCGTATTCATTAATTATAATAACCCACAAGCGTCCCTCGGAAGAGTTTTTCGAATACAATAATTTATCATTGCTTTCAAATTCAAAATAATACGACTCGTCTAAAATCTCTGTCTTATATACTTTGTCCCGCGGTACTCGCGAACCGTTATCCGCGGATCACACTATAATACGAGTATATACCAATTTATTTTATTAAAATTTTTCAAAACGTTTATGTTTTTATTCGACGGGGAATTTTAAACGCTTTAAAATTTTATTTTATATTCGTGTCAGAAAAAATTATTTTAATTAGATTTTTGTTGTTTTCAAGTTCATAATGCATATATGTATATATATATTTTTTTTGTTAAATGTATCATAAAAGCGAAAGCGATTTTAGTGGTGGACAATCGTTTCTTGTAATCCACGTGGACCGAATTTTTTTCGCGCGTATAACCGTGTGTTCTTCGCATTAATTAATTATGCATATATGGAGAGAGAGAGAGAGAGAGAGAGAGAGAGAGAGAGAGAGAGAGAGAGAGAGAGAGAGAGAGAGAGAGAGAGAGAGATATTATTGCGCGCGATATTATTATACGGATATTGTTCGTGTGGAAAACAAACCACGTCAAACTATTGCACTCTATATAATATCTATAAAAAAAAAATCTAACATAGTTAATTGTCGAGATTTTTCGACGTTATAGCGTATAAACACACTGTTGTTTGCGCGGGATTAAATGTAAAAACTCTCATTACCAATTAATTGCCTTTTAAAAGTTTCGTAAATGAGATTTAAAAAAAAATAAATAAAAAAGAATTAAAAAAAAATCCCGTTCTGTAGACGTTTATAACGCGTATTTTAACGCTGCAGTGTTAAAATAATTTAAACTCGAGCTTATATATATATATAGTTTGTTATTTGAAATTTATTGGCTCGTTCCGAAGAGTAAACAAATGTACTTTAATATATTAAACTTGCTATAGTAATGCAAATTATATAGTCGATGAATAATTACAATTTTAATTTAACTTTTACACTGTTTGCCTGCGCATATATATATATATATAAAATAAAGGGTAAAAAATGTTTTGGATGGATCAAAGTAGATTTACACAAACTCTTGAACAGATTATTAAGCGCTCGCCAATAATAAAAACGGGATAAAATTTTCGATATATAACGTTTTATCGTATACATCATAGTGCTTTCCGCGGTCCGGTCTGAATCAATCCGGACCGTGATCCGATTTGATCCGGTCCGAAGGAATAAAAACGAATAAAATGCTGCTCGGTATAGTCCGACTGATAGATTTCGAAAAAAAATTGCATCATGTCCTAGTCCAAATACATATTCAGTTCAGTCTGGATTCCACAAAAAAATTATTTCAGTTCTGCCCGGTTTCAGTCGGTTCCGTCCAATTTTTTTTTTTTTTAAACTAATCGTTTTAAACAAGCATATTATTAGAAACGAGAATTTTACAAGATTATTATGTAGGACAACGGTGTCAACATAATTTGCACATGATGCGTACAAGTATGAAATATTATTTAATTAATTTCAGGTCATATAATAATAATAATAATAATAATAGGTTTTTTTTAGTGATAATAAATTCGTGTTTCGATGAACAGACGGTGACGTCCAGTCAATCTTTTCAGGAGAAATAAGAATATTGCCTAGCACACGATAGAGAAAAATGAAAATCAATATTGCCAATAATGAAAACTGAACGGTGGTCTTATAGAAATCGCGTGTTTTTCGTGTTTTTTCCCCGCTGTAAGGTTTATAACGCACTGGGCAGCCTGGCCGCGGTAACCGAAAAATCGAGCAGCCATCCGACGGTCAGTCGTGATACACAGTCGAGCGAGATGAACGTTTAACTGTTTTTTTTTTGTCTCGTGAGAACAAAATAACGTAAAAAAATACTGGATTCATCTTCTACTTCTGCAGGAAAGGCACTCAAAGGGCTCGTTTAAAAATTATTTTTAGGACTTTTGACATCATTCGGATCGTTTTTTTTTTCATATCCACACAATAATGTCAGTGCAGTCATTTAAAAATGTTCTTTTTGTATCGAAAGTCATCAGGATATTTTGTCGAAACGCAAAGTAAACGTAAGTATGCTTTGATAATAGCGTCTCGCTGTGGCTGCCGGGCAATCGTGCACGTTCAAATGGCTGCCGAAGCCTGGTATCCTTGGCTGCGTGGTGCGCGCTTCAATAAGACGTCATCGGCTGTCAGATTGGCCGCTGCTGTAGCCAGGCTGCCTATTGCGTTATCATGAGTCTAAATCACGTACCTTGAGCCGACACTTCTCTGCTCCTGGCCATGTCGACTTTGTTGCCGACCAGTATGGCCGGTCTCGATCGTAACATCTCGTGTTCCTGGAGGTTCTTCAAAATCATTTCGGCCGTCTCGAAACTGTTTTTGTCCACTACCGAGAAGATCACCAGGAAAGCGTCCGCGGGTTTGGGTAGCCGATCTTCTTTGATCTAAAAAAAAACACACACACACAGGGGGAAAAATATCATTAAAATGTACACACGTCGTGCGTTCAAATAAATAAATATATAAATAAATATAAACACGAGGGGTTTTTTTTATACGTTTTCTCTTTATGAGAGAAATCGAACGGATTATATGCACGCTTCGCGATTTAACATTAGGCGTGGAATGAAACGATTTTTTTTTTTTAATTGAAAAGTTACAATAAACGCGTAGACTAAAGAAAATGTTACAAGTACTTCAGTGAACGAAAAAACATGTATTCTAATAAAATAATTATTATACCGCGTAATTATCACGTGTAGAAGTCCATACATTTTTGGTAGTTTAACAAACGATTGGACAACAAAGACGTTTATGACATTTGTAATCGCGAGTAATTTTTTCCCACTCAAAATCCAATAGTGGTGTATACTAAATTATACGTAATTTCGTACGATATTTCGATATATTTTCCTATTAGCAGAGTGCAGCGACAAAAAATCGACGAATTTTAAAATATTTTTCAAGGTGCACCGCACAGTCTATAGTCTCTGCCCACGACCTTGGTATATTATTAAGGGATTAATTAAACCAGTAGCGATTAAATACATAGAAAAACGTTTTACCGATACTTCTCTGTCGTTGATAAACCTCAGTTCGGATTCTTCGCCGTTCAACATTATGCACACCGACTGCACGGACGACTCGTAGTTATCTACAACGAGAAATTTAAAATTACTAATACGGTTCTATATATGGTGTGTTACCGGTCAAAACCGATTTCAGGATAAACCAGTTTATTCTAACGCACTTAGTCCAAACTAGTTTATTAAGAAAAAGGTTTAGTTAAGAAAAAAAAAATGATCCTTTGCAATTCAAAATGCCACCAGAGCATATCTTGTACAAACAAATAATATAAAATCTTGTAAAAAAATATAATAAGTAATAATAAACCAGAGCATCTCTTATAATAAATAAAAGTAATAATACTATAGGTATGATAATTCATAATAAATGTTTGATAATTTTAATTTTTTTGTTTATAAATATTTTATATATTATATATATATTTTTTGACAATCTCGATCAGTTTAGCCTAGGCTATACCAGTTCGTTCTAAAATGTGAATTTTAATTTCTGGATAAATTAGTTTATCCTGAAATCGGGTTTGGCGGATAGCATTTCTTTCCTTATTGCGAAAATTGTACGTTTTTTTCAAAGTTTTTTTTTTTTTATAATAATTGTCATTCAAATCGTTTTTCTTTTTCCACGGGAAAGCATTTCCGCGCACTGTTATATATTGCCATCGCGTATTTTACGACGCCAAATCTCGACGACGACGTCGTTTCGTTTGGTTTTTTTTTTTTTTTAAATACGATATTACACGAGATAATATAAATATTATTATTATAATGTCTGTATACATCGTCGATATACGCGTATTGTATTTATATTATTATTTTTTTAAGTCAAGAAAATACATTTTACTGTATCGATTTACAATGATGAGGTTTTTTTTTTGTTTTGTATTTTATTCTGTCTTCAGTGAGCACTTTTCGCGTTCTGCTCGAATGATCTTTACACGCCATATATATATTGTTTTTTTTCGGTAGAAAATCCTATCTATTATATAATATAGTCGCGATATACACGGTTTATTTGACACGTTTTTCGATTTTACCAGCGGTAGTTTTTTCTTCGGCGTGATGAAAATTGCAAAACCGACATCACTATTAGTATAATATTCTTTATACGATTAAAAATAGTAAAATTATTCGTTAAATTGAATTTTCAAGAGGCAAAAAAAGTCAACAGTACATAGAAACTTTTCTTAATACTCATTTGTTTTCTACGATTTTTCGGAGTTTACGGAATAAATGAAACGAATTTTAACGACTTATACGCGTAAACTCGAAGTAATCGTCATTCATTCAGTTTCTAAAGGCCAAACCTTGTCGATGTAGCCGTTCGTGTCCGTCTCTTGCCGTCTTCTTCAGTTGTTGCTAATAGGTAAGACCCATCTAACGGAAAATTTCTTCAAAGAAGATTTACGCGGCCTCCCTCGGGTTCTTTTACCGTTGTTTGTTTTCCCTTCCAGGATGATGGTGATGAACTCATTGTGTCTTATCAGATGCCCGATTAGCTCTATTTTTCTTTGCATTATAACGTTCATCAACGTTCTTCTCTCATTCATTAATCTCGTCCCTACACACTGCTTCGTTCGTCTCATGTTCTATCCAGCATTTTCCTTCACATCCACATTTCCATCGCCTCCAGTCTGTCTCTCTCGTACTTCCCTATAGTCCGCGTTTTACAACCATACAGTATAGAATACTCCAAATGTATGTTTTTAAGGATTTCTTTCTTGAAATTATACCCCACAGATGTTTGTTTGTAAGAATTGTCCGTTTTCTCTCGAAGTCTTGCTTTAGCGTATGCGAAGTAATCGTATATATATATATTTCGATATATAATCGTAAAAAAAAGCCATCTCATCATCGTTTGTAAAATTCCTGAATACGCTTCTGAATTATAATATTATAGCGATATATGTAGTTGTGTTGCGCGGGTCGTGGTCGGTTAAAAAAAAAAACCACTCGAGTACGCGGTAATTCGCCGGTTTTTTTTTCTCCTCATTAAATAAGACATCAGAAGAAAGAAAGAAAGAAAAAAAACGACACAGCAGTGTATAAGTGCATACGCTTATCGCAGTGTGCTCGGAAAGTTAACGACGTGTAAAATACGCGCCCCTCATCATATCGCGTACATCAGTCGATGGAAATCGCGTGACGCGCATTGTGTTTGCCGCGGTTCGTATTAAAAAAATACACGTCGTATTTTGTTATGTATTATTATCACAGTACACAGTGGCGCAGAAACTATTTTTCACTTGGGGTGGGGGCAAACGTTTAAGGCTTTTATATATATATTTTTTTTAGTATGTAATGCATAAAAACTCTCGCCAATATGTTTAAATATAAAGGTATAATAATAATATAAGAATATACGATGTCTGAGAATGTGTGAAACCAGTTAAACATAAAAATATAATATCCGAAAAATACAATACTTCATTTTTTTTTCTTTATAAGCTTATATAGGACATACATACTCGTCACACATGTAAACAAAAATTAATTGTATATTCGATGACTGACACGTGTACAAGTAATAACTAATCTATTGATGGTATACCTATATGTCTTTGGAACAACATAATATTGTTAATGGAGTATAAATTTATTTAATCCTTTGAAGTCTATAAAGGAATAAATTATTCAATAATATATAATAGTCTTATTTGTGATATTTATCAATTTTTTTTTTCAAACAACATAAAAGTAAATTAAGTATAAAATAAAAATATAATGTGAAAACACAATTAAAACAAAAACCTTTTTTTAAAAATCAATGTCAAAACCTTAATAAGAAAAAAGTGTGCAAAAATTTCAATAAATTTCCGTTCGTTATTAAAAAAAAAAACTCATACGAAGTTCGTTTTAAAACACTGCCCTTATAATAGGCGTTTTATCTTTGAAATCACCGCGAAGAGTAATTTTTTTCTGTTTTGCACCAATAGTGGTTTTTTTTTACCACCGATGAAAATCATATAAAAAAAAAAACCGAACAAAATCACAAATGTTACAATAAAAATAGTGTAAAAAAAAAAACCGACGAAATATTGTTAGGTGTTATAATAGTAAACGTCGGATTTCTATAGTGACAACGTCGAAAACGTCGTCGTCGCAAACTCATATCGTCGGTGATGTAAATAATTAGCAGTGCTCTGTGCACAGCTGACGTGATAGGATCCGAGGATATTTATGTATATCATCTCGACGGAAAGGGTTGTTTTGGACCGTGGCCGGTGACGCGGAAGGGTCGGGAAAACTGTTCGAATGCCGTTTATCGGAGAATAATAATAATAATAGGCCGCAGCATCCGAGCGAATAATAATATAACAAATACAACGATGATAATTATTGTACTATTATCATTGTTACCATCGCTCGTCGTCGTGCAGATCACGGGCTACACAGGCAAGACCAACTCACTTCGGAGACGCCCTTTCGCCTCGATAATAATGCGAACTCCCTCGCGCCCTTTCTCATCACTCCGAGACCGCCCGCCCGTTAGAAAAACTCGGAATACTATATAATGTAGTTTCGAGATTTATTTATTTATTTTTAAAAAGAAAAATTTATTTTTAAAAACTATCGTCGTATTCATAGATAAGAAATATATGGATAGGCCGCTCCTAAATTGAAAGTGCATGGGGTCGCGGTCCATTTTAAAGAAGAGAGAAGTCACTATTATTAGAATGGTTTTCTTTCTCGCATGGGGTATATTTTAAGGTTATTTTAATGAAATTATTATTATGTATATTACCTGTGTCAATTATACGTGGTGATAACAGTTATTTTCAAAATTTTGTATTACATGTATAAAAATATATTATGTAACATTACCGAAGTTTTCCCTGATGACTGGAATACCTGACTTGACTACTTATGTATACTTACTTAATTACACCAATCCCACCGTCCACCGATACAAAACTGCATGTTTGCTATTTTTATATTTATTATTTATTATCATAGATTATCATCACATTGGTGGAATTTTAGGCATGGAAGAAACAGTAACTTGATAATGGAAGAAAGAATAAGCCACCCCATAAATTCTTATATAGAATGACCGGAAGATACGTTGTAATGACTATAATGACCCATCCATATATTTATTATCTATGATCGTAATCGAACGTCACTGAAGGCTGCAGAATAACAGTGTTTTAAACTAGTGTTTTTCAAGCGAATTTTAATTAATATTTTTACATACTCGACGCGTTACGCGCTATATATAGTTTTCAAATTATAATCAAATAATAAATGAGATTTTTTTTTCTACTCTCTACGTGGAAATTTCTAATTATGTATAACTTTATACGAAATACGGCGTAAATCGAATAAAATTTTGCCGAATGCGGTTTAAATATTTATATACAAAAAAAAGTAATTCGTTACTGTACTGCGCGTACAGTCGGCGTACGTACAGGCGCCGGGTTTCGTTTGTATTAGCGTTACGAATAAAAGTTATTATTCATTTTTTAAAACATTTATTTAAGGTAATTATTTATCCTTAAGGAAATATTATTATTAAACAATAGTGGTTTTAAATCGTAATTGTCTGCAGAGCCCCGCAGTCTCAAAACGTACACTGTGGAATCGTCCTGAACTTGACGACTATATACGCGATATATATATAGAAAATAATGATGTAATCGTTTTTTTAAAAGATACAATTTTTTTTTAAATGAATTACTTTCTGACCGAACCGATAATAATTACTCATTTTGAGTCGACGTTAAAAAACAAATAGATCGATTTTAACTCGGTTCGAGAATATTTTTTTGAATAAACTTGACAATTAATTTTGTAAATCGTATATATATATATATATATTATAATATATAACGTATTACCGTTGCAGTTTGCATTCGATAAAATTATATAACAGTTTATTTTTGATTTATGCGGCACGAAATTAAATAAGTAATTTTTTTATATTTTTTACAACTGTATTGTATGTGCGTGTGTTTTTTTTTTACGTTTCGTCGTCAGAATACGATCGTTTGTCACACACGTCATACTTAGTGCGTATGCATATATAGCGCAGTATTATATATTCATGCTGCAGCAGTTACTACCGTTTTAGTTTTTTTTTAAAAATTTATTTAAAATTTAGATCGTTTTGATTCACGCAACCCTTTTCACGAAAAACTACTTATTACAGTCAATACGGGAAAACGTTTACATTCCGAATTCGATTTGTAATATAAAATGCGCAACAATATATATTGTATAATGTATAACACACATATACCTGAGTCCCGGATAAACACGTTCAAAGCACCCGATACGAAAATAGATAGAAAATCCACTTGGAACGAAAAAATAACTCAATCCGCAAATAACAAAACCGTTTCGTACGTATGTATACGAGTATATGTTTTTTTATAAGAAGTGAATGTATTTTTCTGGATCAATTATTATAATTGTTTATAAATACTTCGCGAAAACGTATAATATTCGTATTGAAAATGGTAGTAATAACGTTTGAAATTCTATAACTAGAATATATCAGCAAAGAAACGATCTCTTTTTTTCTCAGTTAATATATATATATATATATATATTTATGTCTGGTCCTTTATTCAAATTTTTTTTTTTAAATTTTCATTACTCGTACAATGTATACGGTAATATTTTGATTTTTTTATTTTCATCGTATTAAACTTTTTTTTTTTGTACATTTATATTTAATATGCGTATCGTGTGTGTGTGTATGTGTGTGTGTGTGTGTGTGTGTGTGTGTGTGTGTGTGTGTGTGTGTGTGTGTGTGTGTGTGTGTGTGTGTGTGTGTGTGTGTGTGTGTGTGTATATATATATATAATTACATTTTTTTGAAGAAGAAGAATAGTAGGCGTGGTTCGTGGCCGAAAAAACTTCAAATACACTCTTTTACGGGTCTTATATTAAATATATATACGATATATGTATAAAATCGCGAATTTTTAAAAATATATTTTGTAAATAAAACGGATTTTATTGGAGAAAAGAAGAGACGAGTTAAATTTTTTTTTTTTTACTACATTTAAATATATATTTTATGTGTGTGTGTGTGTGCTTATTTGTATACGGTGACATAAAGGGAAAATTTGTTTCATTAGTTAGTACTCGTGCACATTTAAGGGGAGCAACACATAGTGGTGTTTTCGAAACGTTATATCTGCAGTTAAGATACATTTGTTTTCTAAGCTTCACGAAACCATCTTTTATTATATTATATTATATTATATTATAAGTACGTATTTCGGTTTTTTAAATTGATATAAATCCGCGTAGCGCTAAATTATTATTAATAAATATCGTACGTTAAGTTTTGCATTAAAACGTGCCTTTCAACAACGCTAAACAATTCCCCCCTCCCTTTTTTTAAATTCGAGTTTAGTAAGCCAAAATAATGTATTCTGGATAAATGTTCTGAAAAATATCAAAATCAAACTATACAATTTCGATACGAAACTCGCTATATAGTTGTCGAAATTGTTCTATAAATCTGTATAATTTTCAAAAAAATACAGATAATATAATGTATACATTAGACGAATTCTACTGATGTGACCGACCGAATTCTAAGTGAGTATAAAATAAAATTTATGATTCACATATTGAAGGTCTCGTAAAAAAGAAAGTTCGTGTTGTTACAGAAAAAAATCCAGGCTCTATATCGATTTTAAGACAATCAATAATATATAACGATTGGCAGACACTTTTTTTTAAACTTTGGAATTATCGCCTTCAGACATTAGGCTCCAATTACATCGGTTAAAATATGGAACGATCGTTTAGCAGTTTTAAAAATATTTTGCGACCTATTAAGGGCGACATTTCACATTCAGTCATTTAAAATTAATTGTAATTTTATTATTCGACGCAACGCATCGTTTGAGTAAAAAAATTACCCAAAACTAAAGTTTTCCGGTCGTAATATTATTATTTATTTTGTATTTTTCTATAATTATACTCAATGTATTTTCGATAAATTTATTGTATTTATGCGAAAATCGAAAAACTTTTTGCCCACATATTTTTTTTTATAAATTATACTTCAATATTTTAGGTACATATTTTTAAAATTTTTATCACATATAAATCCGTTCCCTGTTTATGACATCTGGATTTGTTCGACGAGTGTATTGACTTTATATATGAAATAACGTGCTTTTCGCAGTGTCGAAGAAATTTCACGAAACGCGTGCCCTGCAGTGACATCCTTAAATTTTTTTTTTAAGGATACGTTGTCGCAGCGATTATTTTTCGATAAAAAAAACGTCCACAAATTCCTCCATAAAATAATACGAGCCGAGCATGTCCAAACAACAACAAACCTCTTTGCTTCTCGTAGGCGTTGATGTACTCCGAGGTCATAAACTGACTTATGAGCGCGGTCTTGCCCACTCCTCTCGAGCCCAACAGGGACACCGTGTGGGACGCGATGTCGTCGCAACCGTTGCGCGCCGGCGTCTGCAGATGATGCTGCGACCGCTGATGGTTCTGTTGGTGGTGGTCGTTGTTGTTGTGAGGGATCGGCGGGGTGCACTCTTTGCCGGAATCGTCTTCCTGGGCCAGGCTGTTGCTTCTCGACCGACGTTTCCTGAACGAATCGCCTCTGTTCACGATACCTGGCGTTGTCGTTTTTGGATTCGCACGCGTTACAATATGAAAAAAAAAAAATCCATAAAATTTATAAGAAAATAATCGACAAATTCGATAGTTTATAATAAAATGAATAAACTCTATTCCACAAAAAATATATATCACTTTTATTCGGTAGTATATACGTAGTATTTCGATAACTATGTTATCATCAACAGTACACAATAACGACCGTTACTGTATTACTGTACGACTACTGCAGTCGTTATTGTGTACTGATGATGATAACATAGTTATCGAAATACGTATATACTACCGAATAAAAGTGATATATATTTTTTGTGGAATAGAGTTTATTCATTTTATTAAAATAAAATAATCCACAAGTGCTCAAATTAAAAAAAAAAAAAATTCGATCGTTTATAAAAAACAAAAAAAAAAAACAAAAAATGTCGTTAAAAAGCATTTTTCTTCTTCTCGCATTTATTTATTTATCTCGTATTTATTGCGTCGAAATCGCGTTAAAAATATCCTCGAATTACGAAAACACATTAATAATTGTACAGAGTACTATAATATATACGCACAGTCTGTCAATCGACAGTGACGAGGTAATAAAATTTAACGAGGCTATATAGTTTTATTATCGCGTTATAACTGTTACAAAATTAATTCGTCAACTAGAGAAAACACGATTTCGCGGTTTTCTATAAAAAAAAAAATTCGTTATAAGTATACACACGTATACGGTTAGTTTGGGAATAAAATTATTCGCGATTTCTGCTGGTCATCGGTATGTTTATAAAATCCTAAAGCGTTCGAATACATTTACGGATTGAAAAGTGTATAAAGTAATTTATGAAATTAACAGTATTTTATTTTAATAAAACGCTAATATTGATACCGTATTGTGTTTCAATAACGTTTATGACTGTAGAAAGCCATGCTATTAATTATTCGAAAACCACAAACGATTCGCAGTGATAAAAACCGGAATATAAACTGCTATCGTTCTCACAAGATTTTAATGATCTGGTCACACTTCCGGGGGGGTTAAGAAGAAAGATAAAATCCTCTTGAAAAAGAAAAACGCCTGACTTAACTAAATTCTTTCAAAATCGTATTCATGCGTGACTATGTAAGAGGAATAGAAAGAGGCTTTCGGCGATGTCTTCGCGTTCTGTTTAATGCTACGATTTGGACGAAAGAAAACAAAAACCTTATTCGTTAACATCTTAATCGTAACGAGTTACAACGAAAGAGTTAAGAGTGTTTTGCCCTTAACACAAGCGTTTATTCATTCTTTGTGATTTTTAACCATATCGCGCGGTTTACGTACACAGACATTTCGATATGTGTTTTATTGAGGATTTCTGAAATAGTTTATCACGTTTACGTGACGTATCAGAGGCGTATAATATATGGGCGTTCGGATCGAATTAAAATCCTCCTCATGACTAAAAGAAAAAAATAAAATAAAATAAAAAACGCCTGTTTTGTTTGCCGTTTAAACTGTAACACACCTACCTTTTAATTTTCAACCATATATGTTCTGTGGTATATTTATATGATGACAATTATTTTGCATCATAATATTTATCGGGTAATGGTGAGGAACGAAGAACATGAACGAATGTAATAATACGCATACCGTTTCTATACTCTGTGCAGAATAAGAAGAGCAGTCGGCGGACGAAACGTTGCTCGTTCGCCAATGATTTTCTTTTATTACAGGAAAAGCTAAATGATCTGGCAGTAATGTCCATTAATCGTGAACTTGTTAAGACACCGATGAAACAATGAATTTGAGTCATTGGAAATTAGATTTTGTAATATAACGAATATAAATAGACATTTTTTTTTTTTATGAATTTCCTAATATACCTGTATATATATATAAGTATTTTCTTTAAAGTATTTGTTATGTCGTCAGATATTTATGTATTAAAACGATTCTATAAAATTATGATTAAAAAAAAAAAACATATTTTACGATATTTTTTGATAAAACGGATTTTTTTTATATCATTATAAAACAGATAGAGGAGGGAGAGTAAAGCCCCCTCCACGACTAAAATAACAAAAAATTGTCTTGTCTTCCCCTCAGCCCGATTGAAAACGTCTAAATACGCCTCTGTGACGTATGTCATAACTCTTCGTGTTGTACACGTGTGAAATTGTATACAGTGACCCCACCCTGTTTACAGTTATACTTGCAGTACATCCGTAGTTGTAATGAATTGATAAATAATTACAAGTCGTCGACAATTAAATATAAATTTCAATTTTTCGCGTTAGGAAAATTTTTGTGTGATACTTTATTTCAGGTACACAGATGGAAGACAAAAATTGCACTCTATAAAACTCTTGTCAAACCAGTGGCTGTTTACGCGTGTAGCACATGGGCTCCGACAAATTCGGATGAAAGAAAGCCAGAAGGTTTTGAGAGGAAGGTTTTGAGGAAGATATTTGGTCCAAAGAGAAACAACGAAGGAGAAAGTGAAGATTTGGATGATCTCTATGATGAAACTAAAATTTGTGGAACCTTAAAAAGCATGCAAATAAGCTGGGCTGGGCATGTTTGGAGATCAGAAGGATTAATCGGACAAATAACAAATTGAAAACCAAACACTAAGAGATCCGGAGGACGACCAAGGTAAAATACAAGGGAGACAGAATACAAGAAGATCTAAAGTTGCTGGGCGTGAGGAATGCAGAAGGAGCTGCAAAAGACAGGGAAGAATGGAGAAAATACGTTGCTGTATAGGCCTGTAATAGCCTATATAAAAAATACTTTATTTCAAAGGCCTATACATCGAAATATCCTAAATATCGCGTTTTCGAAAAATTTTGGTCCTCCCACCAAAAAAAAAAAATCCTAGACACCGAGTGACGCGCAAATCAGTAATGGAAACGACTATACTGACCTTTCGAAGTGAAACTGAACGACCTGAGCCTGTACGAGTTCTCGGGGTCTTCGGGTTCCGCTGGCTTTTTGTTATCGCCGGGCGGCGGCGGCACGTCCAAGAACGCTCCGGATTTCCTGTGGTTCAAGTTCACCTTTCTGGAAGACGGTTTCCGTCTGAACGCCGTTATCCCTCCGTCTGAAACGTTTCATACGAATATTTTATTTTTAAAACGTCATTCGCGCGTACTAAAAAAAAAAAAAGCACACCAGACGGAGAAGAAATACACGTGATGTGAAAGATAAATTCATATCCTGTATAGTATATATAGTGTCCCGCCGGTGTTACGGATCGGACGTAGACTAGGGCCGTTTGCCAAAGCGAGTCTCTGGAGAGACGCGCGCGTCTAAATATATTTAAAATCGCGGCACGACGACGATCGTTTGGTCAGATTACGAGGCTGTGCAATACGGTCTCGTGGTTTTCTTTTTTATTATTTTAATAATAATTTCATAGGAAGTTCAGTTTATTCGTTATCGGGCTGCAGACGTTCGGTCTTTATATCCGTATAAATATAATAAGGCGAATCGAAAATCGCGCCCGTTGCCAATACGCGTCACGAATATAACCGTCTATTTTCGTGTTCCTTCAATTTTCGTTTTCTATAGTCGAATCGAATTCTGTAATACAACTCTGCCCTTGATTCAACGCATAAAATATTGACGAGACCGCGCGTGTACACGATAGTTATATAAAATATTAAAATCAACTTTTTCCGTTTTTAACTTGACGGATTACCCTTGCGATTTATACAGTGGTCGAATCGGGAAAATTAAATAACGTAATAATAAACTTTCTACAAATAAATTTACTTCGATATAATGTGGGGATTATGCGCCCCCCCCATTCCTTTAATCACCACTTTTACGCAGTAAAAGTCCTATACCTTAAGTCCCTTTCTCCCGTTCCTGTAAAAAAAAAAAAATAATTGGGTAAGCAGATAAAAAAAAATAGTAGAGGATTCCGTCTCCTTGCGCATTCCCCAATTCGAGTACCGGGTTTATGCCGTAAGCGCAATTTGAGGGGGCTAGGAGGCTAAGCCATCCAAAATTACATGTAGCTCCACACCACATAGTTTGTATTTAATACAGATAAGAAAATATTAATATTTTTCTTCTCTAATTTTTTTTCCTGGCCCTGAATTGAATTGGGTGGTGGGTGACATTATAGGAGGTATTGTAATTTGACCAGACCATTAAAAAAAAATTTAGGGCTACTGCGGAGTCCCACACGTCAATGGTATAAATATAATAACCTCCCCCAAATTTAAAATTCAAATTGCGCTTATGGGTTTATGTATACATATACTATATATATAATTTATTTTAAATTATTTTTCAGCGTATCAACCATAAGTCAACGGTTTTTTTTTTTTTTTTTGTAACAATTAGTTAATTTACTTTTCAACATATTTATTATGATATCTATAAAAACGCATTTGAGACGAATGTAATTATTTCACACAAATAATTGTTAAAAAACGAATTTTTTGTGATTATTTTATTCCAAAAAAAAAAATCAAACGGACGATTGTAAAAAAATTAAAATAAAATAAATTATATTTTATAGACCGAACTTTCGACTAAACTGGTATATTTGAATTTTTAATTAAGTCGGTTAGCGCCAAACATATTTATACGTATACTTATATGGACACGGTTTGGAAAAAAGAGTATTGATTTCTATAAAGACGTCATTATATTAATATTATAATATTCGGCACGCCCGTTGTGTCGGTGAAATTATGGATATTTGGAGAACGCGTCACTTCGATTTATTAAAATTATTGATTTTCATACGTTTAAATTGTTACAATATATTTTATTGTCATACGATTATATTATTGGAAATTACACGTCCGCTTCTATTTATATAAATACCCACGAATATAATATTGTATATTTATAATAAGTAATTTTTGGAGTCGGAAACTTCAGCGGTTGCGGTGGATTCAGAGGATTTTGGATTCATTAACTTTAAAATATGTAAATTTCGTTACCTCATCAACGTTTATTTCGTATCCAGAAAATATTCTTTAAGGGGAGGAGTCCAATATTTATTTTTTATTTGGGCCGTACACACATTTTAATGATTTTATTCGTGTACGGTTTACAGATTTATGGCGGAGCTTTGCCCTTCCCACGCCTACACATTCCATTTTAATACAATACCTTATTATATCCCATACATTGTGTAACGCTATAAATGTAATTAAAAACGGCGTTAATTATTTATAGGTAAATTATAACGTGTCGCGTACGTTTATGCGTGTAATTAATTAAATATAAAATTACTCTTTTTATTCTCGTAGTGTAATTTTTTTTTTTTAATTTTCGACGAAATCGCCGTACTCGGCTATAGTTTTTGCAATTTTTTTCACTCCATATATTTTATAGTACGCAGAATTATACGCTTTTAATAAATTTTACCGCATAAAATTCCGTGTCGAATACATTATATAGTTACACGAATTCTGACCAGCAGGTAACGCTGTAACGTATCGTAAGTCGTTTATTGTCAGTATATTTATTAGGCGCGTAAAAATTTATCATTAAAATTTTATACAATAATATTTAGTGTTTTAAAACAATATTATATATTTGAAATTTGAACGTTAAATAATTGTTTTGGGCTCGATTCGTGTACACACACACGCAGTGCTTAAAGTCGAATTTTTTCGTTAAATTATATAATATCTATTATTGAACGATTAATTATTTATACTAATCGATACATTTTTATATATATATATTTTTTTTTTTTGGTAAAATTGGAGATTTTTTTTTTTTTGCTCCATTTCTTCTTCGTCGTCGTGTATATTTAGGTATACGTAAGGGGCGACGACGAGGCTGTGTATTAAGTCCGACGCACGCATTCGACTCGACACCGACGGGAGAGGAGAATTGAACAAACATTCGTCGTTGATGATTTTGGTACATTGCCATTTATAAATACCATCTCGGTTCCCGTAACGTTCCGTGTTTTTGTGACGTTCATTATGTCGTCGTAAATATATTCACGCGAGCCCCAGGATTTTTCGACGACGCGGCGAAGGATTGTTAACCGTTAAACCGTAACGATGCGCGTGCTATACTGCGTTCCAAAAGAGAAACGATTTTAGCGCGTCTCCCATTTAGAAATCGTCCGACCCACTGCGGCCCGTCATATATTCGTATTTCCATATAATTTTTTTTTGATTTTAAATAAAATTTATAAATAATACGTGTTTTTTGATTATTGACTCGGTTTCGGGTTTTATGGGATTCGCAAATCAGAGAGGTTTTTTTTGCCGCACTCTGTACAAGTAGGTATTTTATATATTTTTCTACGTTTGACTTCAGAAATAGTTTTATTATTGCTTCTTCGCTGTTCACTTTTTGTGCGATAACTATATTTACAGTATCGTCATAAGGATTATCGTCTGTCATATTATATGATACGTAAAGTGGACCGTAAGTATAGGTTTTTATAAATTTTATAGCAGCGCCGTGACAGGAATCGTCGTCGATAATGTTCTTGTCCTGCGCACACAAGGGATTCAGATCGTTTGATTCGATTAGCGTGGTACACATTCGGCGTATAGCCATATTTACGGTTCGGAAACAGATATTTCGCCGTGTAGATAGGTGGACTGGAGATAATTCTGCGACGCGCACATAACTGTGGTGTGTTTTTCTCTTTTGGAACGGAGTATGTGCGTATTATAATTTTATGTACTCGGCAAATTGATTAAATAATAGATAGGAAAACGTTGCAGCGTTACAGGTATTATTAATGGGTTATAAATTGACATTATACTCGTACAATGCAATAATAGTGTACGCGTAAATCGTGTGTTAAAGATTCGGCAGAGAATAATCCGGTTGGATTTTTTTTTTTTATTAAATATTCGTGAATGTCATCTATCACGGCGGAATATTTGACGTTGATATTTTATACTAATGGTGTTTCGGGAATATATAGAAAGTGAGAGGAGACTGTAAAATAAAATCCCTTAAAAACACGCGTACGCGCGTCGTCGACGTTTTCACGGGGGAATATCGCGTGTATTATAATTTTTATGCGAGTGGAAAGAGTTAGAAAAAAAAAAATTTTCACGTGACGTTAGTCACTTTTTAAGTCGAACCAAACTCATTCATAACGAATCCCCGGACCGAACTGTTCAATATAAATATCGAGACCGAACCGGAATTCGGACAGAAGGTTTAAATCTTTAAAATAATTTAAACGATTTAATACTATAATAATAGATTTATGAGTAAATCGAATTAGTTAATTATCGATTCTTGAAATAAATAATAATATAAATTACATATATAAAACGGAATATTGTCGCGTATTTACACGTTATACGCGTTACAATTTTACACATTTTTTTTAATCCTAACGAATGTATTTTGAATTTTCCGAATAGCCCGATTCCGACAACAAAAACCTAAATCGATAACACGTGTTGAGTCTTTGTAAACATTTTTCGGTAAAAAAAATTACTTTGCGTCCTAATAAAAATAAAATAAAATTCATTTGAATACTTTTATCGGTTTTTTTTGTTTTCTGTTTCGACGGATTCCGTTTGAATTTCTTTTCTCCAAAATGTCGACGTTCGAAACGAAATATTTTGTGTTCGGTTCGGTTCGATAATCGAACTTAACACCAATAAAATTCTCTTTAAAACGAACGGATTTCGGGTCGTCGAATTAAGTTGTTCGTATCCAGTAACAGTCGTGGGCTGTATGTTTTATTAGTCTGCAGATACGACGATGGTGACGACGGCGACGACGAAGCAGTCATACGACACTTGGTGTATATTATTATTATTATAATGACCGAGTGACATCATCTTCCTAACATATAAATTGTGTGTGGTGTGTGTATTTTGGCGACTATAGTTGAAAAAAAAATTTTAAAAAATTACCCGCCGAAGGATTTTATAGGGATTTCTTGGAACGCGAAAGTCGGTCGCAACATATAATATACGTATACGTATTCGGATGTTATAAAATTTGTGTGGTGAAGAACATATTATAAACAGTTTAAAATTTCGCAGTAAATATGTAAGCACAAGTAATATATTATAAGTGACGACTTTTACAAAACAATTTTTCAGGAAAGCTAATGGAACAACTATTCATTTTTATGTCAATCATGCGAGGTTCTTTCAAATCGATTTCACGATAACGTAGTTTTTAATCAGCGATATTTCTATACAAATACGCGATTCAATTTATTTTATTTATTTTTGTACAAGCTTTTAAAGTAACGTTTTTCATAAAAAAAGTGGCAATTATCAAAAAAAACCAATAATTCTTTTCCGTATGCATTTAATATATTGTATATATAAGCGACACAATTTTTTGACAACAAAATAAAAATTGGCTGTTATAATAAAATAAAATTTCCTTCTAACGACACCGCGCATATTCATTTGTGAATTTCGAAGGATACATACGAATAGGAATATATCTTTTTTTTTATATTTTCGTTTTTCCCCCTTCTCGTGTACGATTTAAAGCAAAAAAAAATAACCGTTGTTAATAATAATTGTACGACGCTCACGACATAACGTCAAATTTATTTCGCGTATAATTAACACGGATATGTTCTTATCTAGGCTGTGGTCGTTTAAAAAATTACAGTCATTAATTCCCAAAGAGCATTTTTGGGACAATTTTTTTCCAAACACCGTTGATAAAGTACTAACGTAGTTCTATCGAAATGCGCGTTTTCTTCGAGTCAAGCTTTTTTATGCGACATATATAATCCGAATAAGCGGCAGCGGTGTTCAACCTTGTTAAAGCACTTGGTTACGATCGGATGACATCGATTTCAAAAGTGCTTGACGACAAGAGTTTATAACATTCACGAGAGGTTCATTCGATCTCGAAATCAACAACGACCCGCGGGCCACGTAAGTACGGGGCCCTTGCGCGATACTCCGAGAAAAAAATATTAAAATAACCGATTGATTAAATGTCTCGATCACGATATCATGTAAATAATTACACCACTCGGTTTCCGATAAATCAAAAGTAATATTTTGTAGCGCTAAAAAATTGACCCGAAAATGACGTATTTATGTTTCGAAGAGAGAAAGAGAAGGTAAAAAACGAGAAATTAATAAAAAAAACTATGATTTACAAATGAAAAGATATAGGAACGAATGTCTTAATTAATTCCTGATCTTCTGTTGTTTTAAGGTAAATCATCAAAAGGCGTTTTCGAATCAACGACTTAAAATACTGTCGAACAAATCGAATGTAACGACGCAGCTATTTCCTCAATTGTCGTTAATGCAAACGAGCATGGGATCCCGAATGGGAAAAGTTGCAAAATGTAAGTCGTTTTCTTTAAAACGTTTAAAAATTAAAATATTGGTAGAATAGCCGTATTGAAAAACCATACGAGTATAGGTGGTGCCGGATTTTTTAAATTTCAATTGTTGACTTTAGGATAATAATTAATTTTTTGATTCAAACGAATAAAATACAACCGTCTTAGTATAATTTCATTATTTTTGTCGATTTTCAGTAAATTGTGATAATAACGATATGGGTACAAATGTATATATTTTTTTTCAATAGACGTAATACAATTTCAATTGAAAACAAATTATACTCCTGTAAAATGTTTTGTAACTATAGTAAAGTAAGCCGACTTAAGGTGTTACGTAAGTGTAATGTTTTACATACTTTGAAAATATTTTGAGGGATCATTTTTATTTTGGGGGTTGGGATAAATTTTCGGGTTATGCCATTACTATAATTATACTACAACGGGTTATACGTTAAACCGCAAATGGAATAAATAGTGATCGCTCGAATTACACGTTCTAGTGTATGATTAAGCTCGAAAATTATGTCTCTCTTCACTTAAAAACTTAGGCGTTCTCGGTGTATATAACTACTGGGTTAGACTCATGCAGCTCGACTTATCGTCGTCGTTGTCGTGTTACAGTTGATTAAATCTACGGCGAACCACTTAAACTTTAGAGTAGGTATATCTCAATATAGAGACACTACATACACACGTGTATATGCGATTCTGGGAGTTTACTGACCCCACTCGTTGAACATTTCGTGTAATGTACACACACGCACACACACACACACACACACACCTACACATTTATTTATATACCTGTATAGTAAGTAAACGTGAGTATACCGCAGCGTTCAAAGTGAGTATATACATATTATAAGTTTATACTCTAAAGCATATATACATATATATGTGTATATAGGTACAGTTGTTGCAATTTGAAATCCCATCGGAAATGAGTTTTGAGCGAAGAGAAATCCGAGAAAAGTGGAAAACTCGCATGTTTCTATATAATAATATATCGACTTACGTATACGGCCGCAATCCAATACTTGCTAACGATTATGTAGTTTTAAAATATACTTCTTCCTCTTAGACTTACACTCATCTCAAATACACGGAATCCACCGCCCTAAACCTTCGTAAGACACGATTTCGTACCTCTTGTTTTCACTCAAACAAGCTATCTTCATATCGCATTCAATACCATCCATCAACTTCTTCTTCGGTTTTCCTCCTCCTCTATTCCCGCTTCTACGTTCATTTCCATAACACCAGCTCTCACAGCAGCCATGAATCGTCTCTCCGCGTAACACGTCCCAACCATCTCAACCTATTCTCCCACATCTTTGCCACTCCTACTCTACACCTTACGTATAGTCATTTCTACATCTATCTTTCCTTGTTACGTTCAACTTGGCATTCTCATTTGCGCTACGTTCGTCTTCTGTTTCGTCCATTGCCTAACATTCCAAACAATACAACATTCCTGTCCTCACTTATGTCTTATTAAAATCTACCTTTCGATCTTATTGGCGTCCAGCTATTGTCACACAAAACACCAGGCACTTCCTTCACTTTATCCGTTCGCACAATATCCTATTTTTCACGTTTTCCTCGAGATCCCCATTCTTTTGCACAACCGTTCCTATTAGGTACTTGAATCTATCAATCTCACACACTGCATATTTTATATATTATTCCAGTTTAGGCGCAAGTCTTTTAGGATAGTTGCTTTTATTTATTTCCAAATTATTATTACTATTTTGCTTATTTTGTTGTTTTCCAACTGCTTGCATACGCGTACCTATATAGAATGTACGACATTCGGTTAGGTACGTATATTTTTTCCACAGGTTGATCGCATTTTTATATTGCCGGGTAAGCGTAAAATTCGTTTCGCGATGTATATTGGCGCGAAATTGTTTAATTTTATATTTTAACGGTTTCGATTTAGTGTCATAGATACGCGTAATATATTATCCGAAAATTATACTGTCTACATATTATATATTATAAAGTCAGCCCGCCGCGACAGTCTGTTTGAAAGCGTTAAACCTGAAAGTTGCCGAACGGAATTTATTTAAGTTTTCACCAATAGATAGTGTCTCTCAGAGAAATTATATGTATATAATTTGTAGCATCTAATAAATGACAATTTTAAAATTACCGTGTTGAACAGTAACTATAATGACCGGTGGTTACCACGGTGAACATTCAAATTAAAATTATTATTTGTCGTAATAAATATTTGTGATCTTTCATTTCCTAGAACTAGACGCAATCATAGGTGTTTAAAAAGGAAACATTACGAAACGAATAATTGGTCTCTGCAGCGCCACCTCAATGATTTCTGTTCGTACCTATTTTTTCTCTCTCACCCAGGGCCGGTTTGAGGCGTAGGCGACGTAGGCCCAGGCCTACGGCGGCATTATATAAGAGCGGCATATTTTGAATTGAATACGAACAAATATTATAATATCAAAATATCAAATGATTTTTAGATTTGCCTACGTGTCAAAAATTGCTAGCACCGGCCTTGCTCTCACCTACTTTAAATCTTTTATCCATTAAATTTTTAATTTTCTACCGTAATAAATAATAAAATAAGATTTTTAAAACGTCTAAACAGCATTTAAA
This sequence comes from Slavum lentiscoides, assembly GCA_032441835.1. Classification (NCBI taxonomy): domain Eukaryota; kingdom Metazoa; phylum Arthropoda; class Insecta; order Hemiptera; family Aphididae; genus Slavum; species Slavum lentiscoides. The sequence goes on from CM063708.1 coordinate 16,121,345, forward strand.
GCGGTTTCGGTGTTTTAGCGGATCGTACGCTGCAGCTGTAGACAATTGTTGTGCCGGATGTCAATGCGATTGCCTTGCTCGAGAAGACGTGAGTATGTTAATTTTCAAAAGTCCAATTCAAGTGCTATCCGACTCTGGACGAAGAAAGAAAATTCGACGAGTCAATCGTTTTTTTTTCTTCTTTTTATACAATCATTTATCGTTTAATAGTTAGCTGCAATCGTTTTATACGATCGCTACATTGTTAAATGTTTAATGCTTGAATAAAGAATAGTGGATTAGGCCTACTGGGGATACCACTATAAAAAAAACGCGCCGTGTGTAATACCTCAATGATATTTAAATAACGTAATATAGTCTCTCTCTAAAACTATATTCGTTATTTAACATCCTGAGGTGGTGCGGAAACTTACACATTGTTTATTTTAGTCGTATTCGAGCACTTTAATGTTATATTTGTCACAATATTTTTTTTTTTTTTTTAACGAATTTCGGTCTGTTGCCACCGCACTGTATAGGCAAAAAAGAAGGTTTAAAAAAATTATTGCAACATCATATAATACTACATCGTATTTATACCTTTTTTAAATTAAAAGATTTCTTTATTAATCGAATATTTTATAATTTTGTTTTTACAAGACGAATTCGTAACAAAATATATTTCTTCGAAAAAATTCGTAAGACGTATAGGCTCAATCGGTTTTGTAATTGGTGTATTGTCAACGGAATCGTCGAAAGTTTTTGACGCGAAAATAATTTTAAAATTTTATTTTTAATGCGCGTAAATCCGAAGCCTACAATACAATATTATATAGGTGTGTAATTACACACGCGCAAACAGAAAATTGGTGAAAATCGATTGTGCCGTTTTCACAGTCCTGTAGATCTGTTCAAGACACGTCGTCACTTTATTCATTTACAACAGGGGTCGGCGACCTTTTTAACCATGTGGGCCATATTTTTTTTTCATATTTTCCTCAAAGGCCACATTAATAAAAAACAATTTTTACATATGATATAATACTAATAATTTTATTGCAAGTGTTCAATTTATAATATCAGTTCACGTCAGTGTTATTTTTCATGTAAATATGAATAGGAAAAAATACATGTTTCTAAGTAGATAATTCTGTTTTCAGAAGGAAATTAAATTAAAAATTAAAAAATGTAAAATTATGGACTAATGTGAATTTCATTACCAATTTGATTCATTTCTGAATGCTAAATTTTAGAAAAATCCTATAAATATATACATTTATATTGATAAAATAATTTTTTTAAATTTAACATCTTTGTACGGGGGCCATAAAAAAATTGCTTCGCGGGCCATATGCGGTCCGCGGGCCGCGGGTTGCCGACCCCTGATTTACAATATCGATGCGGTACGTTCGCGCTTTTCCATTTCCGCGGAGGTCGTTATTTAAAACCGTACGAACGCGTTAGTCCCGACCGACGGATTTAATTTTTATACGTTATTTATTTGTGTTTCTGCAATCCGCTATAATAATAATAATAAAAAAAAGACGTACTCTATATTATATAAATTCAAATTTATTTTGTCGTAAAATGCCGCGACGTATTATTTAAATTTTATCGGAATATAATCGTTTTCGAATACCGCGAGGGAGGGGGGAAAACGAAAAAGATATAAAAATTATATTTTTAAATTTATATATTCGCACTGCAATCGTATCAATTGCGATTTCAATCGATACGGCGCACATAATATACACTTTTGTATTTGTCGCGAAATAAAAACAAACACGTGTTTTAAGTTATACCGAAAGTGTCTATACAATAACGTCGATATATTTTATGTATATTGTGTGGGGTTAAAAAGAGAATAAAGATTTTTTTTTTTTACGAACGCGATGTTTGTCTTTTTTTTTTCTACAGAGACGTCGTATATACACTTACATATATATATGTATAAGAGCAATAAATGTTTTTTTTTACCTATATATATATTCTCCTCGTCGTTCGGAAAAAAACAAAAAAATAAAATCGTGTCGTCGTAAAAAAAAAAAGAAATAAAAATCGTTTTCACGTGCCAAAATCCTGTCGTCCGAAAAAAGCTACTTAAAAAAAAAAAAAACCTTGTCGCACGCGCGCCCATCGGAAACGGAAAGCAACTGTATACAATATGTGTAAACGTGTGTATTTATATAGGTACGTATGTTATATAATATTATGTGCACGGGGAAGGGCTGACTTATTCTCCTCCTCGTTAAAACACACAAAACGAAACAAAACGCGTCGAAAAAAAAGGAAAAAACGAACATTACACAATATGCAAAAAAAAAAAAAAATGTTTTAAAAGACTACTGAAACGTTTTTCTCGTCCGTTGGACCGGAAAAAAAACTTTAATGTCGTAAAAACGAAACAAAAAGCTCTCGCGCCGTCGCTTATCGTTCGAGTTTAATCGAAAACGCGCGAGCGTTTACCCGTTGCCGTTCTATTTAAAGAGGTATACTTCGCACTGTTGTGTGTGTGTGTGTGTGTCTGATACCACTTGGCTCGCTTTTTTTCCGCCGCGCAACAGGCGTTATCCACGACGAACAATGTCCCGGAAAGTGTACAAATAAAAGAAGAGAAAAGCGAGGTGGAAGACTCCGTAGAAGGCGTACGTGCGAATTAATAAGATGGACTGAATGAAGAACGAACGAGGACTTTTTGAAATCGGTTTGGAAAGAAAACGAATAGACGGCGTTCTAAAGAAAAGGAGGCGGCTGCACGTGGTGACGAATCACACGGTATTTTCAATAACCGAAGGAAGCTGGGAACGAGATCGAGGCGCACGGAACGAGCGGTGCTTCGCAGCCGAAACGAACGAACTATACGGGAATCATTTCCCGCCAAAGAGCTCAACAACAGCAGGAAACACGGAGAAAATTGTTGCGGATACATTTTTTACAAACCAATCTCAGGAACCGGGCGCGCTTTATTTCGGTCTTATCTTCCGGGTTTTGGGCGCTCGAGAGGTTATACGGTTTCTTAAGATGCCCGACCTGAATCCGTGGGCCGACCACTAGACTAGCGTTTCGCTGCGCCGATGTGCCGTGAAATGTCTATGATTGTTAATAAAAAAAAACGTTTTACGGTTCTCTTATCGATCGGCAATCCACCTGACTCGTACTATTCTGATAATTAAAATTATATTGTAACTGGATGAACTCGGAAGGAGACACGACGGTGTGCTTGTCAACCATTCGATCCCGGAGGAAATTTGTAACGAAAGGGAAAGTGGCCCGAATTTCTCGCTAGATTTTTTTTTTTTTATAATGTGTAACGTAACTGTTTTTCCTTGATCAATAAATAAAAACAGGATTTTACACGAGTTCTCCTAATCTAAATAAATACACAATTCTAAGTTATTCACCAGTGACTTACTGATACATAAAATGACTTTGATATTTAACACGATATAATATAGCCTAATGTAAAAATAAATATTATTCAGTGTCAAGTGTGTCACGGCTAAGTATACGTTGGGATTAGTGGTGTGCCGTGATGTCGAAAAGGTCGGGGAACGTTGCATTAGACGGGGTCGGCTCGGTTACTGAAACAGTGGCGAGAGCGTCGTCGGTTCGAGTCGACTTACCGATGACAACTATGAATCGGTACCACGGGAGCGGGGTGCCGTGTGCACTGTACGCCCCGGACCAGCTCGTTGCATCGGGGATTCCGGTCGAAGAGCCCGGCTCGGACGCAACGATCTGTCTGAGAAATGTAACGAAGCTGGACTGATATCGGTAAATTATGTCGCTCCAGCTGTTACCCGCGCGGTTTACTTTGTAAGCGATAGTCATAAAACTAGATTTACCCGATGCTTGTGCGTTTTATAAAAATCTTGTTGGAAATCGACGGGCAAAAGACTAAAACGCGAAATGATAGAAATGCAGTAGTTTTAAAACGAAACCCCGACATAGACACTATAATACAATATTACGGGTTTTCATAAATATTTTCACAACTATTGCGTGGGAAATCGATAGGCCGCCGTTAATATTTTTAATTAAAACGTAATGTAAAATATTTTATCGAAACGTCGTAGTCGCACGTTCGGTCTGACTGTCTGAGATACAGTGTACCACCACCGTCACCACGGTATTAAAATGATAACGATTGATATGCGCACCTTGGGCCATCGATTCGTGCAGCCTGGGATCGCTGTGGCCGCTGCGCACGCTCGTCCGGCTGTCGCTCAGGTATTCGTGTTGAGCGCCCGTGGCCGCGGCCACCAGTGCCTTTTTCCGGATCGACCGGCCGCCGCTGGTCCGGGCGCTCTGCGACCGCACGGCCGGCCGGCGGCGCTTGTTGTCTTCGGCCGCGGCCGCAGCGGCCGCTCCGCCGACGTGCCTGTGCGGCGGCGGCGTGGACGCGGTGGCCGTCGCGGCGCACGCCATCAGATGTTCGGTGCTGCCGGGCGGAAAGCCGAACGCGCATATGGACGCCGACCGGCCCTTGTACATGGAGTCCATCAGCAGTGCGTTGTCCTCGGCTGACATCGCGTGTCGTGCCCGCGAGATCTGCAGATAATAAAAAAAAATTCAAAATCCACGACACTTCACCGCGGTCAATCCGAAAAATGACCGAAAAACGATCAATACGCTAAAACGCTTTTGAACGGTTTTCCGCTTACAGCGGCTGAGGACTCTCGGAATACCTTCAGCTATAAACATTTGTCGCTCTCATCATCAGTAGTCAGCGTCTACTAATCGCCACTCGTTTTATTCACACTCAACTTGTTGTCAATATTTTGCTGCCGCACAAAAAGGATAAGGAACTGGAAGAAAATTGGGGAAGGGAGTTCACTGTAAAACGTTTATGATAAAATCCGTTAAAATTCGATTTTTTTTTTACAATTCATAATTTTCCAAGTAATACGGTGTACGTATTTTGACTTAAAAAAAAAATCTAATTTGACTTTGTAATGTTTCGGTAAATTGTCCTTATTGAACCGATATCGCGTCGAAACTATTATGCAAAACGTACACTCATATTGTGTGATACACGAAAACATCAAAACTTTGTGTTTTGGCGGATATTGTTCACAACGAATATTTTCTAATAAATCAATTAGCACCGCGTTTAGAAAAATATATAAATACGGTAGTTTTTTTTTTTTTTGTCGTTTTTAGTTATCAAAAAACCGTTTAAAACGTGTACATTTTTATATTAGACACAAAGAAGAATTTTGTCTATCGGCACACCGGGACGATACGTTATTAAAATCCTATACAATATAGTTATTTCATTTTAAAAAACGGTACGATCACGATTCGAATACTTTATCGCTATAATTCTCGTCCGAATACGTTTATAAAAACGTCTGCATTATGGAAATTAATTTTGATTTATACGCATTGTGTTCTAGTTTGTAATCGGTAATTATATAAGAGTTCGCGTGTTGTAGCTCTATAAAAACTCCAGTGAAATGCGCCGAAAGACCGATTTAAACAAATCTATAGAAAAAAAAAACCCCCCATTCGCTGTTAGGTTTTTAGATTTTGTTTGCGCGGAAGTACTGATTTTGTAATTACGCTTTTAAATCAATACGCGTATACGCAGCAGTTACCCTACGTTTACGGTATATACGTACTTGCAGGCAGAATTGTGTCTTGTAATGAAAGTCATGGCCTTACAAGAGCGAGAAATGTGTCTGACACGGTGAACGTATACAGCGTCGAACAGAGATCAACGATGAAGATTGGCAAAAGATTTAATCGCTGCCGGTTTTGGTTGAATATTCTAATCGATAATACGTTTGTTCGAAATCTGCAGTGGTTTTACATCGGAGAAAAAAGAATACATAATAATACCGTACAAGACGCGTGAATATTACACGTAAATATCAGAAAAAATAAAATAATCAAAAATCTGGTCGAGACGGGTAAATGAAAAACATTATATATTATTATTTTGTGAGAAGACGAAAATAGTGAACACGTTTACAACGGTGAACGCTATACAACGATACGTAATTTCATCGTATCGATGAAATTTTTTTTTAAAAAACCGATTTAAAAACACACAAGAAAAACATTTTTTAAGCGTGTTTATTTTGCGTAGTTCGAATCGAATTTATTATAGCTAATATAATAAGGGGGAAAAATGGGGGAAAAAAAAAAATGTCGAACCGATCTAATCAAATTATTATTTTTTATTTAAAATCGTATATATATATAATATACGATCTATACACGTGGTGGCGATTGGTCGTATACGGTTTTCGGACATCGTTTTATAATATTCAGCCGGAAACTTCGGTCCTGTGCGAGTAATCAGTGGGGGCGGATGCCGAACGTACACAATATATTATGATGCGCATAACACAAATACTCATCCGTCATCGCGAATTCCGCGACTTGACGAATATTGTACGTCATACACTGCGAAACAATAACGCCTCGTCGTTGTAAATTATCATAACCGTATTTTATTATAATTAATCTTGTTTTCGTCAAATCGTAAAGGGTAACCGTGCAAGTATAGTATACTATATACTTGCTCGACTAGCAGTCGAGTTTCGCGTTCAGAGTTTTCGGGTCCAGCAGCAAAAGACGCGAATCGAAAGAGCGCTCCGAAAGAGACGGAGATCTCGCGGCGTTTCGTGCCAACAAAATTTTATCCACACTAAATATTTCGATATCCTTTGGATTTCAATCGTTTGTCATCGCGGCATTCGCGCCGTTTAAAGCGTTTTAAATCACTACAGTTTTAAAGAATATAGAAATATTATCGTCGTATTTATGAAAAAGAACCCCGAGAATCGCGTATTAAACGAACGACGCGTTTCGTTCGTCGAAAGCCACAATCAGTGTTGAGACGTATCTAGATAATATTTTTTTATCTTTTATCTCATCTAGATGAATTATTTTTTTTTATCTTATCTTAGATAAAAAATCATTATCTTTCTTGTAATTAGGTAGATAAAACATTTTAACCAATTTTTTTTTTAGTATTTTGTAATAAATAAGAAAAAATGACCTGGGAATGTTTCCAGGGAGACTTGACACACACACATAATTTATATGTATATAAATATATGTGTGTGACGTGTGTAATAATGTATACCTGTATATTATACCCCTTGTAATAACTAATAACACGATTATTGAAATAATTCATTATTTTTATCTTATACTATATCTAGATAAATTTCACTCATCTATTATCTTATCTCATAGTATATGTCATCTTTATCTGTATCTAGATGATTTTTAGCAAACAATCTTTTATCTTTATCTAGATAAATTTTCACTTATCTTGTCTCAACACTGGCCCCAATACACCGCGGTTATGTAGAAGATAATATGTAAAAAAAATGAGATTTACTACAGAGTATATATTATTACCGTCGCGGAATTAAAAATAATGTCTCGCCCGAATGATAACGTATAAAAAAAAAAAACCAACGAGTGATTTGCATTTGATGCTGTAAATCAATTTACGCGAAACACGTATTTACGCGCACCACACATATTATAAGAACGTACGGCTCGTGGTATACGAATAGATTGGAATTGAAATAAAAAATAGAAATACACGTGAGAAACGCGCATTACCCCGAATACTCTAAAGAAAATGATGACGAATTTTATCGATCTCACGAAAGAGTATAGAGATGAAAATTTTTTTTGGGGGCGGGGGGGAAATCGGAATTTTGATAATTTCATTTAAATAAATTAAAAATTGTAATACTCTTATAAAAATAAAAATAATATATATAAAATCGGTATATATTATGAAAAATATTATATATGTAAAGAAAAAAAAAGTGCCTAGTGTATTTGATAAATGTTTGATTCATTGATGACTCATATTGTAACCCGATGATGACTTACGGTCGAAACTATTTGTTACTTTCTAAAACATTTTAACAAATACTCTAGGCATTTTTTCTTTATATAATATTTTTATAATATATACTGATTTTATTATATATATATATATATATTGTTATTTATAATTTTTTATAATATATATATTATTTAATTTATTAAAAAATAAAAATATTAAATTCAAAATCGTTTTGTAATGACGACGAAATTATTATGTTTTATTTTAAACCCACAGAGATAGTGAAAGTGCAGGTGCGTGCAGCATTTATTTAACGCATCACTATGAAACGAGAAAAACCATTGGTTTTAAAATGCTAAACATTGGTAGAGTTTTAATTAACTCTTACCTATTACGCGGTAGAATCAGTGGTCTGTTCCAGACGAACAGGTTGTAAACAGATGCGTAATAGAGAAACGACAACGGTCTCTTGTATAAACGCGCTTTAAAATTATTATTCGTGGACTGATATAATCACTCTAAAATACTACACTACGTTTTCACAGCCTGCAAAACAATATTGAATATTATTTTTCAATCAAGTGCTACTCTAAATTCAAAGTATATTGTTATTTTGATAAATTTGTATTTCTTATAATATTGCGGTGTTTACTGTACAATATACGAACTATGCTATTGTTTTGATCTCCGCACATGGCTACATTTGATGAGATTTTGGACGCGTTGCGAAAATGTACGGTATCATTGTAACATTTTAAATGTTTACACGCGAAATACACGTAATAATCATGAACACGACGATTTATTGAGAAAATAAGTGTTTCACGGTAGAAAAAAAAAATCACTCTGTATTTGTATTCTGCGATAAAACTGGTTTAAATAATACACAATTATTTTCGTATTATTTAATTCGAGTTTATGTTGTAAAATAAAAGCGTCAATACACATTATAATATGTGATATTGCCGAGTATTTTCGATATTAATTTATCGACAACAATTTCGCGGTGAAAATCACTATTGTACGTATATAATATCGACGACCGTAGATTCGGAATTAAAGACCGTAAATTACGCAAAAAAAATTTGTTATTAACAAAAATAAACTAGTCGTGTGAATTGGAATTTGGCGAAGTGTCGGTCTAGTGGCGACGAACCGAGAAAACACGGATTTTACGGTGTATTTATAAACAAATTTTTTTTTCCAACTCCTTTTAATTTACGAACATAGTGTATATAATACGCGTATAAAGTACATATTGTTTTTATCGGAAATCGTTTTTTATTCCGCGTCGAATCGAAGAATTTTTTTTTTTAACGTTTAGAATCAATAGCGGTGCACGCCCGATAAACGACGCCGAAACATTGGTTTTAAACGCGGAGAAATAATTTTTTTTTTCGATATATATTTGATGAAAATCCAAATCCTCTCTTCAACAGTTAAAAATTGCAATGCTTCGTTTCGAAATATAAGTGGTCAACGATTCCGGTCACCTCTGCTTGCGCAGAAAGAAGTTTTTACCGAACTTGAGTACATGAAAAAATGATCTCCGAAATTAATCAAGAAAAAAAGCTGTCTGCGGATTAATATCAGATATTATTAACGAATTTTCGACCGAAAAAATAATTTACAGTGTACACACTGTGTTTTCAGTTTTCCGTTTTGTATTGGGTTCCAAAAATACGGTTTGCCCTGCAGAGTCCCTCAAAAACCTTCCTTCGTCACCGTATATTAAAGCCAACGCAAAATATTATTCAGAAATACACTACACACGTCTCCGTGGCGTGGCGTGGACTAATCATTTTTTTTTTTTATACTGTTGACGTATAAAAGTCGTAATAAAAAAAAAAACTTTTTATTAAAAACAACGAATTAAACACGGTATTTCATCGCCGTTTCGTTAAATTAAAAACGCTGATATTTTGCAAATACTGCAAAAGATATTGTACTGTATAAACACGACACGATATTTTCCTTTAAATTTATTGTCCTGCAAACGTCTGCAGGAATAGAAAATTCGCGAGGAAACGGTAAAAAAAAAAAAAAATCATTCGTGTGGTAATGTGATCGAAAATAGTAATAATAAATCGTATTTAAAACAATATTATATTGTTTTTTTTGGCGAAAGACTGGAAATCGTTCGTGAATCGGATTGTTTTCCATCTATTAATCATCTCGCTCACACGCGTGTGACGTTTTAAAAATTATTTTAAAATTAAACGTTGTTTATCGAGTTCTGAAATACGCGATAAAACGTAAAGCAAAACGTCCGGAAATCGGTTTTAAGAATAATAATTCGCGAAAAAAAGAAAATATTCGCTAATGGAAAAGGCGGTGAAACTGTTGTTTAAAAAAAAAAAAAAAAATACACAACCTATACCGTATACACCTCTCGCCTAAATCCATTTAGATTTTAAAACAGAAACCAGTGCCAAACGACAATAACCGTTTTGCCTAAAACATTTTGTATATACGTGACTGGTGGAATTGGCTATACGTTTAAAAATAATCTTATATCGTCGTTTTATACACGCTCACGCCAAAAAGAACTAAATCAATTTCCGACGTGCGTACTCGTATAACGTGTATCGTTAAATCAATAGCGTGACAACGAGCGAGACCGAGCGAGTTTTTTTTTTTTGTAACTCGTCAAGTCAAGAGTCAATATAATAATAATAATAAAAAACCTAAATTATCTCGTACGTTTTTGTTAATATTTCAAAAGTTGAAAGAGAAAAAAATTCGAATGGACTCGGTTAAACGGTACATTTTTTTTTCAATATCGTCAAAAAAAACAAAAAATAGTGAAAAAAGACCTTTAAACGGACGAGATTATAACAGAAATAGTAGCGGTCTCGTAATGTATATATATTTTTTTCGTTCCGCAGACGTCCCGAGTTCATTTGAAAAGTAAGAGCCGCGTTCGGAAAATTTGCATCTCTCTCTTCGGACAAAGTAAAACTTAATTCGGAACGTACTTTTGTTGTAAAGTCGACTGGAAGTGCTGCTAACACGTCGAGAGTTTGAAATAAAGCAATACTTATATACCGAGTCAGAAGTTAATTAAAAAGAAAACTACGCTCGGTGAATATACCCAATAATATATTTGTTCGTGTGTAAACGGAAAAATAAACGCGATAATTGCAGGTCGAGAAGAATTATGACGAGTTAAAATTGATCGGTTAACGGGGAAAAAAAATCAATTATTCGTAATTAGTTCGAATCAAATCGGTAAGAAAAAAAAAATTGTCGACTCATTTCGGTTGAAAAAAATAAGCAATTTTTGATTTACCCTAAAACGTGATTTGCGTAAATCGTCAGCGCGATGATTAATCAATCGTGTGTGATATCAATCGATTGTAAAATAAAAATAATCTCGTACTGTACTGTATACAGTAACTATGACAACGTGTATCGATTGTCGGGACACACAACGGCGATGTGTAAGATGTTTAGAAACCTGAAAATCAATGACCTTACAGCTAAAATGTATTATGGTAAACAACGTGAGAAGAAATATCACGCGCAGACACATCACACGAACAGACCGAGAGAGAAATAGAAAATAACCACCCCGAATAAATGGCGTTCATCCGTCCAATTTATCTCGTAGAGTATATGGACCGCGACCGTAAGAATTGAACACTCAAACCTCGTCCATATTATATTATGTAACCAATGAAACGCACGCGGAATATTGTAGGTACGAAATCCTTAAGGAATATCTTAAAAATCAAACGGGACGCCGGAAGAAAATTTACACCGACCGCATCAACGAATTTTTCAAGAATATAATACAATACAAATGGCATCCATAAAGAATATAAGGCGATTTTTCTTTTTCTATAAAAAAAAAAAGAAAAATACCTCTCAATAATATATGGTTAGAAAATTTATTTATTTCTAAGCTAATAACCCAACAAATGTTGAAGCCTTTTTTTTTTTTTTTTGCTAATAATAATAATATAAAAAAAAAGTGGTCGCTCTGTGGAATTCGTCGTATAAGACAAAGGTTTAAGCACGCTTTTAAGTGTGTACGTTAAGCTAGTAGTAAATTGTGATGGGAGTGAATTTTTTTTTTTTTTGGCATAAACACGTATAATATATATATATTTTTTTTGTTGCCGGCAAATAGACGAAAATTATTTGGCAAACGGTTTTTTTAGGTTGAGGTTAAGCGTTTTTCGCGTATTGAGAGAATCGCGATGGCCTTGCCGAATTAACAACACCGTGTCGGTTAAGAATATTAAAACTGCGGTTTATACCTTATACGAACGAGTATATTACTGCTTGCCATACGCAGACGACACGTGTTCCACTCGTTACATTCGGTCGTGCACCTAAAAACTTGTAATTTTTTCAATTTTTGTAAAGATTTGAAAATGCAATTTCGTGTTGGATTCACGAATAACAAAGTGTTTTGTACGGCGTTTTCTTTTCAAAAAAAAAAAATTGTTTTAGCCGAGAAATCGTTAACACTCGGAGAGTGGATAAGATACGTTTGGATAATTTGAAACGTCCCGTTTCGCCGACGTAGCAAATTTTCACTATCGTGTTTCGCGTTTTCGCCATATTTAAGTATAAAGAAATCGATTGTCGTTTGAAACCCAATGTTCGTCCGTTAAATACACGCGGCGTAATCGCGTTATCGAGTAATAAAATAATTTAGAAAACGAAATGCCCGGCGGCTTATTAACAATACTGCACATTGTTACACGTCTGTTGTCTCGTGATTATTCAAATTTAACGCCGTTTAAATCTTATAGCAGCTATCTCAATTCACATTTGTTATCATTATTATATAATTTATATCATTAGGCGGTGCATATTTTGTCGGAAAAATAAAATACGGAAAGCATCATAGACATATTAACCCATAGATCGTTCATAGAGAGAGAGAGAGAGAGAGAGAGAGAGAGAGAGAGTCAGGGGTCGATATAGAGCAAAAGAGACAGAGCAACGAGTTGGGACTGTCTACTAACACATTTATTTTTTGTTTACTGACAAATTATATCTATAATCGACATTTATTGATAAATGAACATAAATAATACATGGATGAAATAAATGGATTAGTTTTTTTTCCATGTAATTCCCAATCCGTATCTCTATCACTCTCATACACATATTTTATGTCAACGATCTCTCTTACTCTATATGTAACTGATAACGAATAGACTGGTGGTGCGGAATGCGCGGTCCATGAGTTAATATGTCTTTGGAAAGTATAGATCCGGAATTATATTATGTTCCATGACATTTTTGATGTCAGTGTGTTATCAGTGTATTATTATCAAACAAACCAAACAAGCGCACTTCAGTAACTTTAGGTGGTTTTTCATAACAAATCAATGGATATTTTTTGTTTAAGTTCCGACAGGAGCTCGCTTAGACTCGCAGGAGCGTAACTCGCTTAGACTTTTAATGATGAGTACAATATAATAACAATACACTGATAACGCACTGACACGACAAGTGTCATGGAACATAATATAATTCCGGCGGTAAATTTGAATAGACCATCACGAAACAGCAGTCGTGAAGCAATGTACAGAATGTTAATATGCTGCCCGGCGGCGGAACGAGAATGGACCGCTTCAAAAATCCGTTGTATTTTAAAATGTTTTTTTTTTTGGTCGGTCGATCACAGACGTTTATTATATTACACTGAATTTACGAAATTAAAATAACTGTTCGATATTGTACCAATTAGAATGGGAATCGTTATGTAACGAAGTGACATTTTAGTGTTTTTCGTCTGCAAAATAACAACTCGAAAACTGTTATTTATGAGATAAATTTATGTCGAAAAGATTTTATTACGTATACGTGTTGTAAGATTATAAGCACGTGTATTTATTTTATTTTTTTATTGAACTCGTTTCGTGTCAGTTGTTTAATTGGGGAATATTAGAAATTTTCTTTTCGACGTTTTTTTTTTCTAGTCGGAGAAATAAAATACAAGTGCAACAGTTGTTGCGAGACACGTCATATCATCTAATATTATATTGGAATACGCGCGCGCGAGACGGTGTCACTCGTCGTCCATCTGTTGCTCATTTTTTTTTACGATACCAGCTCAAACACGTATTAAAATATTGCACTTAAGAGGACGCAGGAAATTTAAGTATTTCACTTTTTTCCTTTGGTCGGCCCAGAAATCGCTAATCATAAGGTCTGCGCGTCCGCCTATGTAGTTACGTATAGTTACATAGTTTTCAAAATTTTGGTGTTTGGGTTTAGCGCTCATCACGCCCATTACGAAGAGAATATTATTATCGAGTACGTTTCGTGTAAAATATCAGTCTGCGAAAACGAAATTTTGATTACTTTTGAGGTTTCGACGTTTTCTGCAGCCGTAATTCTGACATTTAATATTATAGAAAATGTATGCGAAGTAGACAAAAAATTAATTCGTTTTATAAATTCTTACAGCGTAAAATCACGTACCAGTGTTATCGTGGTTATTAAAACCAATAATTCTTCACGATTGAAATTTTTTTTTATATATTTACGTTTCCGTGCGTAGAAAATATTGCCGGTGAATTCGTTTAAGTATATAATTTTTCTTTTACTCTTGTTACGGTTACTTACAAAATGATTTTAAACGCCTCGAGTTAATTTTCGGTTTTGCGGATAACAAGGGGCAGTGCCGTATTTTGCCGATTTGTCTGCCATGGGCAATGGCCAGGGAGGACTTCTCGGGTTCTGACCCCCCTCCTCCCGGAACGGAAAAAAAGTAAAAATTTACAAATGAACTATTGTCGCCCGTCGGTAAATTGCTCATATACTCGTAGTACACCGAGTTCAAAACGCCGCGCACCATCGTGGTCGGTGTTAACAGTAGTTCTTATAATAGACGAGAATACGGTCTCTCGAAGCAATGTAATTATCTGTATATTTCCGAGGTGTTATGATTAACATTGAGTTTTTCCGTTTCTTCTCCAGAAAACATCGTAGACGTTTGCGTCTGCCATCCACTCGTACATTGTACTTATTAATACGGATTGGCAACGTATTTATCATTTCGAATTTATCAATTCGAAGGATAAGTCAGTGGCGTATTGGAGGGTATACGCTGGTATACGCCGTATACCCAGATCCCTATTTTCAGTTTTCTGCGTATACCCCGTCATGAAATGAACATAATATTATGGGTATACGCCAGTTAATTATTATTTATCTTGTCGCCACCAATTCGTAGGTTTTTTTTATATTCATATAATTCGTCGGTTACCCGTAGTTACATGTTTTTCTTTATAATTTTAACGATTCTGAGCGAGAGCATACCGTTGCAGTTCTGTGTGTGGCAGGACATGGTTAGGTCATATAGTATAGTCGTGTTCTAGTAGGTATATGTATATGTATTTCCGTTTTACTATATTTGTATTAGTGTTTACAAATTTACAATCGTGTTATGTAAAGGTGAAAAACGTATAATATGAAAAATTACAAACTTTATTCAAAAAAATATTTTCCGTATGTGTTTAGAAATGTGCGTATACCCTTAAATTTATTTACCAATACACCGTACTGAGGACGTTATTACAACTACGGAGGTCTAATTATAATTAGGTATAATTGGGGGAAACACGTTTACCTCTTTGCCACGTTTAAAAACCATCGAGAAAATAGTTTTTCTTTCCAATTTCTCCGGCCGTTTTGAATATCACGTATAGGGAAACTTGTGCACTGAGAAAATCGAAAAACCTTTCAAATAAATCACCAACTCTGGAAAACATACAGTTCGCTACCGGAACGTAACGCATGACGAGATCATCCGAACGTTCTTTCTAGTCGACGAAAATAATTCGTACTCGGAAAAAAGAAATAAACGTCATTGTAAAACCAGTATATTCGCCCCGAATCTAAAACAGCAACATCGGATTTAAATCGATTTTCAAAAACGGTATGTATATAGTATCGAAAATCGATATAGAAAAAAAGAGATACTCTTAAATATCACGTTTTAGCGACGGTCGCGTGGAACTACCACCGAAGGAGGTCGAAGTAGGTGACTTCCCCCGAGTACTGCAACTCGTAGGGTCCGCCCCGCCCGAACTTCTACGCCGAGAAGAAAATTACTGCATTTTTTTTTTTTATATAACAAATCGTACTTTGAAAGGCCCCTTTTTACAAAAGTCGAAAGTGCTCGAAGTTTCGCCACTGGATGAATACCGAATCGGTTTCGTTTAATTTAAAATTTGAAACGCTGCGCTATGCACTATTTTATCGGTAGGTTTTTAGTTTTTACAACATACGTTCACGAACGCACATTTTTCACCTACCCCGTCCTAAGCCTGTAAAAAAAAAAACTGTAAAAGGAAAAAGAGTTGAACATTTTTTTTGATATCTCGGTCTCTGAGTTGTAGCAAGCATAAAAAAAACCAGTCGCCTAACGGGAATCAAACGCGGTGTGAAAATAACGAGGACTCCGAATTCCACAGGAAACGAGTAATAATTTCAACCGGGAACACTGAAAAATCGGTATGACCCGGGGCGAATGCACGAAAAAATATCACGGGTGGAATGGAATAATGTAAAAATTATTAGGCGACTCTTACATATATGTGTAACGTCGTCGTAGCTCAACTTTTAAATTTTCTCAGACATTTCGGAGGGGGCTCGAACCCCAATAAAAACCGTTTTCCCCCGGGTCATAATATTCGCTGTTGTTCTCCCGTTAATCAACCGGTGCCGCTAATCGCGGTCGTTACCTGTATGCGAGTCCGGTCCAGGAGCGACGAGTCCCGTGTCACGTTGTAACGGGCGTAAAATTCGAAATCTTGTGCGAAATCGATGCGCGCGCAACACTCTCCAAACGCGACGGTGACGGAATATTATTTTACGCCGTTGCAGCAGCAGCAGCAGCAGCAGAGATCGCGATCGCGGCCCGTCTCGGAGTCTGCGCTGTGTGTAAAACGGTACACTCGAGCGCGCGTGTATTTTTTTTTTTTAAATTTATATTTTCCGAACGCGCGCGCGCGCCACACGTTTATAAATAATATTATGTTTCACGACGCGACGTGCCGAAACTATAGTGTCTCTCGCGGTCACTATAATATGGTGTTACTCATTCGCTCGGCAGCATCATCACCAGTCATCTCGGCCGTTTAATTATAATCCCCGTTTTTCGAGAGTTCGCTAACCCCGGCGCGGCAATAGAATATTATTCTGTCTACACGCGCGCGCGCGCGCGCGGCCGCTTTGCATTATTCTAAACACGAGTGTGAGCAGCGTTGAAACCGCCGCCGTTGAATAATAATAATAATAATAATAATTTTTTTTCTTTTACGCGGTTTTATACAAAAAAAAAACAGTGGTCGAAATGTGTTGGGTGGGGGGAATACGAGCAGGGACGGATTTAGGGGGTTCTAAGTGGGCTGCAGCACAGGGTACCCTCACAAATTCGGGGTCCCCATACTTTTGTCGTATTATTTCACACTTACGGACAGTAATGCGGAAATGAAAATTTATTTTACTGTTTAAACTATTAAATTTTCATCAAACAAAATACGGGCACGATGTAATAGAAGATTTAATAAAAATAAAATCAAAAAAAAAAATTAAAAAATTCCGAGCATTTAATTTTAATTATTACTCAAGCAAATTATTATTTTTTTAAGTCACATACACTAATTTTTTTAGCAAATTTGGTTTTTTATAAAGCGATAAATAGGTATTAAACGTTATTTAATAACATATGTATTGTCCTGTTTATTTATTTGCAGGGGCCCCCACCCATTATATTCCGTCCATAGGCCGCCACATACCTAAATCCGGCCATGAATATGAGGGGATGCAATCCATCCACTCGTTTTGTTTTTTTATAATTATTCATCCCTCTTGGATTTTTAAAATTTTTTTTTTTGTAACTCGTAGTTGCCTAATTTAAAAAAATATATATGTATATCTGTTGAATCTTTTTTTTCTTCGTTAGAACTATTCGGTTTTCTAAAATATTGACATCCAGTGGATCTAAGCGTCTTTTAATAACGATCATAAGAAATATAGTGTTCATCATCAATAAGGACGGTTTTAGAGCCGTTTGTTACAAAAATCCTCTTTTTTTGCTTATTTTTCAACAATACGGACCGTTCACAACTTTGCCCCTTTCAAAACATGAAATGAAGACACTGCTTCCATCCCTCTACTTATTTTTATCCACTTCGACCACTGTACACACTACATATATATATATATATATATATATATATATATATATATATATATATATATATATATATATATACTTAATTAAAAAGAACTGTAAAATTCGAATCCGCTTGATACCAGGCCTTTCTAACATTAAAGAAAATGAGACGGCATACGAAAAAGAATTTCACCCTCAGCAATTACTGAACACGACGTTCAGTACCTCTGATCGAGTTCTATTGCAATTAAAAGTGTCGAGAAATCTGGAGATCTTCATACAGAATACTGCACGAAATTAAACAAGACGAAACTCTCAATGGCCATTTCCCATAAGACTTCCACGAAAACACAAAGTTATATACTTAACGACAATCTGTGCCGTTCAGAGCCATTTAATGAATAAAAATGATCACCCCAATATGTTTACCTTGCGGCATTCTAGTTACAATATCAACACACATAATGCGATACATATTCTGTCGACAATCAGCAGAATTGGTTCGAAGCTACTTGAAGACCTGTCTGAAGCCCTTGGCTTCAAAACTCGACTTCATTTGCAGCCACCATCATAATAAAATCAGCAATTCAAAATAGACTAAAAAAAAACGTCATATTTTAAATATGTATTTACCTTTGTTGTATTTTTTGCGTTTCTCTCTTTTTTTTCTTCTTCCAATAATGTAAATAACTGTCGTAATTATTTTAGTATTTATGTTTATTGTATAATTAATACGTTATAACATTAAACCTTGTGTTTCACGAATTACCGCGATTTAAGATTATCGACGTACATAGGTAACTTTGTGTTTTCGAAATAAGAATACTTATGTATTTTTGCGTATTTTATGGAATTAATAATTTGCAAAACACTTAAATTAGAATTTTTTTTGTATATGAAAAAAAGCTTTATGATTTCAATAATAATAATAATAATAATAATAATAATAATAATAATAATAATAATAATAATAATAATAATAATAATAATAATAATAATAATAATAATAATAATAATAATAATAATAATAATAATAACAGAATAATAATATCGAAAACAGAACGTAATTTTATAGTTAAATTGAATAAAACATTTCGGATTACGAAAAATATATCTGACGTTATAGACTTTACGGAAGTGAATTTTATTTTATACATATTAATTTTGAAAACAAAAGAAAATATAAATTATACGACAGAACACGTCTTATATATTATAAAAACAAAAATAAATTTATGTTTTATGTATAAGGTACGCCATAATTTGAGCTCGAAAATTGTTTGAATTGTGTAAAGCACAGAAGAAAAATATTCGTAAAAACAATATTTTTTTTTTTTATCGACACTCGTTTTTTACCGGCGTATTACCGGATAAACAAAAAAAAAAAAATATCGAACGACTTTTGACTAGTCAATAATAGTTTTCCGATTCGTTCGTTGACAGTGAATGCCGGTGATAATGGTGCGCGAAGAAAAATGTAAAAAAAAAAAAAATAGTGCAATCACATTTTGAACGAATCTTTAGGTCCGGACGGGCGAAAAAACAGGAGAATTATTATAATTTTTTTTTTTTTTTTTTTAAATGAATACGTTAAAAGCAAAAATAAATAAATAAAAAAAAAGATTAATTTCAACGACGACGGTCGGCACACGTAATGACACCGAAAAATGAGCGTTCTGCTCTCAGCGTGCCGTCGACGGCGCGTTGAGGCGACGCCGCCGCCGCGGTCAGTCCGAAAGAAATTTATGTCGGCAGTCTTACGCGTATACGGTGATTAATTTTCACCGGGTCTCGAACGCGCCAAAATAAAAATAATTACTCGTAGGTTCTTTTTTTTGTTTGTTTTATATATTATATAATTATTAATTTTCGAGTCGAGACGTTATAAGGCGACACCCCTTATACATATATATATTATTACTAATGAGCGTTTAAAATAATTTGCGGCCAGAAAAAAACAAATTGCTCGTTCGTTTATAATATTATTGTATATAACGTATAATGAACGCGTCCGTATACATCATTATTTAGAAGTGGATTTTTTTTTTTTTTTTTTTACTATTGTTCGCTTAAGAGACTATTAAAAGAAAAAAAAATCCATAAGCGTATAACACATTACATATAATTAATAAAAAGGTGTGGAATAGAGAATAGTTCGGAATTCTGTGTGTTCGGTGCAGTGCCATAATATATTATAATATGTAAAAATTGTAAAACGAGTATCGGAGAGAAACAGAAGGAAATCGTTCGAATCGTACTGTGCTAATTTCGCGGACAATCTGCGCAGTGGGTCACTTTCAAATTATCTCTTTCCCGGAGAAGGTTAAAATAAAACACAGAAAATGCTTTCCGACTATAAACGATTTTATATAACATTTTGAGTTTTTTTTTTTTTAAAGTAAGAAATAAAACAGATACCTCTTTTATATAGTGTACACCAGTGGCGGATTCAAGGGAGAGGCACAGGGCAAATTTTTTTTTTAAATAGCCATATTATCCGATGACACATTGTAAAAACGGATTTACTTAAACTGTGTTCAGAGAGATGTTTAATGATGATTAATGTTACACATAAATAAAGATATTACAGTAATACCAGAAGAAATACTAGACGTGTTCGCTAAAAACAAACATCAACTAAAACTTCGATTCGACTTATAAAGTATGAGAATCTATAAATATAAATTTTTTAAATGACTACAATGACTCGCCTATTATTACCTATATTGTGTGTGATGTGTAATCGACATTACATTAAATATATTACCAATATTGTTATTTATAATATTATTTGCCGGTGTGTCGAGATAAATATTTATTGAACACAAAAACCGATTAACAACTGTCGACTTAAAGTGATAAAAGTAAAATTCAGAGACTTCTAAAAATAACGTAGAAAAACATTGGCGTGGATACGCAGTCAACGTGATTGAAACCGTTGGTTCCCGATCGACTCGTAGAAGGATTGAACGTTGGCGCGCAAAAAGCCGGTAAAACAGATGATATTAGTTGATAACTCTAATCTACTGGCTTGAAAACATTTTCTTAACACGTTATGAACCAGCAAAAAAAAAAATCCCAGAATTTTATTATCACATTTATGGTATTAGGATCGAAAACAAAGACGTCGTAAATACGTGAAAATAAGAAAAACATATGATACTAAACAAACCATAATATCGGACTGATATTGATTATCAATATGTAATAATTGTTTTATTATCAGTCAATACATAAACTTTTGTTTAAAAACATTTTTGATAATGATAATGAGTTGTTAATATTTTATTTTATTTTTTGAAGTTAAATCCTCGTACGAGGATGTCAGTAACGAAAGGGTTAAACGTGATAGTACGCATTATTAATTATTATTCAAATTATACAATTTATATGTGCCCCCCCCTTCTATCAAAATATCCATGATCAGCCACTGGTGTACACGAATCGAATACTCGTAGTAATAAATTACTCATCTTATAGCAGAACGCGGTCATTTACGTATATTTATTAGAATTTAGAGAACAGAAAATACCGAAGGTCTACATATTTTTTATTGTAGATTTCGGTGAGAACTCCTTCGCCATTCTTGAGAGCATAATTTACATGGCTAAATCCATTAAACGAGTAGAAAAACATATAACCGATTTTAAATTCGCGTTTTATTTAATAAAAATGAATAAATTAAAAAAAAAAAACCTCTGACGTAAAATTCCTCGATTGAGTCTTTCCGATTTCTCGCAAATTTTGCTTTGAACATAGAGAATTATAGTGTAACGCGTTTGTTGTCGACCACGTGTGGACAGTAACGTTAAACGCGTGTTTATATGGATTTACCAAAGAGAAATAACATTTTTAATTGACATTTTGGTCCTGAGGGAGGAGGAGAGAGGGTTTAACGCCACTGAATGTGCGCGAATAGACTGCGATCATCGTTTTGCTTCTCAGGGAAAATTAACTTCACATTGTCTTTTATGGCACGTTGGTAGGGCAGGAAAAAAGCTGCGAAGAACGCAAACGAATAACGTGGCATATCGATTTGTACGTGAGGAGTTCAGTGGCGTCATTTGGTGGGGGGCAGGACGGGCATTTGCCCCTCCCCCCCTTGTTAACAGTGAGCTGACATGATTTGTGCCGAGATGATGATGGAAATATAATAGTTACTCTAACCAAAAAATCTGACGAGTAATGAGTAGTATTATTTTATTTTATTAGTACAAATGACTAACGAGTTATGAGTAATAATAACAAATCGCGTGGCAAACAGTGGATTGAAATTAAATTACTAATAAAATTAAAAAGTACGCAGGTTATAACCACGATTAAAGAAGGTGAATTAATTCGTGGTTACAACTTACCGCGGTTCTGGATTTCTTTTTTCGATAAACATGGTTATCGTTACCTAAAGGCAGTGCGTAAATTACTAACGTTAATTCGAAGAACATGTATATAATATACGATGTACGTTTGACGGTTGACGTACCTGTATCGCGTACGGCATAAACGATTTTGTTTAGTCGTTCTTTAACGTTTTGAACGTATGTTATATATATATATTATAATTTATGAGTGGCAAGTGTGAAAAAATAAAAACGAAAAAATCTAAAGGTTGTGTGTGACCCACTGACGGTGAGAGAGGAAAAAAACTGAACAAGCTGCTCAAAACTGGTCACAAAACGTCATTTCTAACATGTCACGGACAAGGGAAACTTCAAAACTTGAATCTCATCCGTACTATA
The DNA here is from genome assembly GCA_032441835.1 of Slavum lentiscoides. Taxonomy (NCBI): domain Eukaryota; kingdom Metazoa; phylum Arthropoda; class Insecta; order Hemiptera; family Aphididae; genus Slavum; species Slavum lentiscoides. The sequence continues at coordinate 16,144,038 of CM063708.1, forward strand.
TAGTCATTTATGATACATTTATTATAGCTGACAAAGTAATGAATTTCCTCCCATCCCACCTTTCCAAAAAATAAAATATCAGGCGATTCGTGCCCATGATAACGAAAATATCAGAATCACGTAAAACTTATTGAGCTAAATGTAAGTGGGAAATGGTTAAATGGGCCGGTTAAATCTTTTGCCTCCCCCTTTCGAAAACTGAAATGACGCCACTGGAGGAGTTCACGAGAAATCATCGCGTGGTAATAATAAGCGTTTATATTGTCAGACTCGAAGTAGAAGGGACGACATTTGCACGCGATTAAAATAATATATTGACGTCAATTGTTTAAAAATAGAGACGTACCTACGAATGTTCACGAATACAAGGAATTTATCGTGAATTTACATCTTGAATTTATGTGTCATGCAAATTTTTTCTTTTTACCGTTTCCAACACTATATCGTACCTATATAAACGAAATAAAAAACAAATTCAAAATTATAAAGAGTTTTGATTTCTGTACCGAATCCGTTTCGCAGGTGATAATTATTGTTTTTTTTTCCTTTCTGGAATATCGTAGGAAATTAACAATTATTTTTTTACTGGGATAAAATTTCAAAAAATTTTATACGCTATTATACGCCGCACGGTACACAAGACACGATCTTATCATAAAAAAAAAACATCCTTTTTCCCCCAGCCATGAATTATAATATACGCGCATATATATTATTATTGCGATAACGTCGTTGTCGTTTATTTTTATTGCGTTATTCGCGCGTAAACGCTTTCGACAAAACATATTATTACTAACCTTGGACGATTATTATTATATTACAACATCGTCTAAATTAGTTTAACGTATTAGTCACATTAAGAGAGAAAAAAAAATGACGATATATATATAAATTATATTAAAATATACAACAATATAATATTCTATAAATTATACGGCCGTTTACTAGAATAACTTATAAAGACGTTATGTGTAATAGTCGTGAAATTTCGTCGCGTAAATAAAATTATAATATTTTCACGCGCCCACGCGCGTGCAGTGAGTGTGATTTGTCATATGTAAAATACTAAAAAAAAAAAAAGTGTAATTTTTTTTATAACTGGCGGAAAAAACGAAAACAGCGCCAATAGAATATTAGATTATAATAATATTATCGACGTAATTACGATATTTCGTTCAATTTTTCCATCCGAAATAGCCAGTGTTCGGGCGGGGCCACTATAGGTAATGTTTTGTATATACCAGTATAATTTATTAGATTTTTTTCACGCGTGTTTTATAAGGTCTTAAAACCCAATTTCTTGAAGAAAATATAAAATAATAAAAGAATATTCAAATATATTTGTAAATCAATAAATCGCTATATTGAAGAAATTCCGGAAGCTTCGACGCGAAGAAATTGTAAATGGTATTTCGTACTTTCAGTATTTTAATGAGAACTGGTGCCCTTTAGTGAAACGATGACTTCGACGTATGACGTTTGAATTTAAACGTTTTTATGTGCGAGAGTAATAATAACACTCCTTATTTATAATGCCAGCTAGGTTTTAAGCAATCCGAATGAAACGTATAATAGTCGATTTTATTTTAAACATTACCCATATATACATAGACGTTTTACGAAATTCCTAATTATGAAATGCCAAAATTTTACAAATTATCTCATATTACTAGGTAAGACATATAGACAAAATTATATCAATAAAAGTCATTTAATGGACGATTATTTCGCGAGGAAGTTCATCACACCTGCAATAATATAAAATAATGAAAAATTTACGCTGGTCGTGAAGAGACCAAGTCAACCAAATCGCCTGATTTAACTGGAATATTAATAAAGAAAATTAGTGATTCCTCCGGTGTTTTATTAGTATTGTAGAAAAACCTCAGGCAAAAATTTGGAATTATTTTTAAAAATCCAATCTGAATTAACGCAGTCATTCACAAGGATATGGAATTCCTTTGGATAATTTAACATCACTGATCCGCCGACCGAAAACTGCACTATAAGTAATAACAATAATATATCTTCTAATGACACATATAATTCTCTCAAACCGTCAAAAATAAATTTAATCTGGTAAAAAAAAAAACAGACTAGAAAAAAAAAATTAACAATTATAGAAAATAGCAGACTACTTATCATTATCATTGTAACTAAATAATCTTAATAATTCCAAATAAAATTTTAAGTTATTAATTTGTGGTAATATTGATTGGGAGTTGGGACATTGTCCGTAATATTGACTATTAGACTTTTGCTATTATATAATATAATGACTAAGCAAAGTACAAATTATGTATTTTGCCTAGTGATTTTAGAAATTTATCAAAAAGTTGGGGCTTAGATTCAGTTAGATGTTAAGTCAATAAATAAGGCCTTTATATCATAACCGTGAGACCCATCTGGCGGTGCGGTGCACTGCCTGCACCTGCTGTAGTTGCGACACTGCTGTAAATCAATATGGTTGATAATATTATAATAATTACGATATCTAAACGAGTTTGTTGAGAAAAATTTCTAATAACTTAAAGTTTTGAATTTTAGCCGCGTGTGTAACAACGAGTCATACCCATATATTATAATGTGTATTGTTAAAATATTTTCTAAAACAATTAGGTTTTCTTAAATATTTCTATAATATGACACTAAAATTTGACTTACCCTGAAAAAATTGTTCAATACTTTTTTACGTTATATGAACGCATCACGTATATATATATATATATATATATAGGTATCATATGAATGTTAATGTTCATGAATTGTTTATAATATTCCCCGGTTATTTTACATAATAATTAAAATGCTCCGGTTATTATGATAAATTGCTGACGGGTTTCTAAAATTTGTTATGCACCAGAGTGTTTATTATGAATAATGATCAGTTTGTCCGGTGAAAACGATAAATTCTTTATAATTTTCTGAAATTGATCATATTATGAACTAGTCCATTATGATAATTAAACGAAATTTGTTTTGTTTGTATGTAATCAGTTAAAGTAATATATCTCATGTAAAATTGATTATATTAGATCGTATTCGATTTGTATATACGTATTACGCAAAATAACCGGCTAAATTGATAAAAAAAAAATGTTGTTGTTTATTAAACTGACCAGGCATTTTATACATTGATTAACATTGATTGATATACATTGTAATAAATAGTAAAAAATGCGAATGTGTTATAGTTTTAATAATTTATAAACATTGTTCTTGAGTACAAATGTCACTAATATGTTATTGGTGAAACAAGTAAAAAAATAAAAATAAAATAAAGATTATTTAATTATTGTATGCTTATAGAGGAGATTATTTTTACTTTTGAGATTTTAAATAATTAGAATAATTTATAAGGGGAAGCAGGAAAATTTGTATGCCCCACAAAAAAAAAAAAACAGAAAAATTCTGAGTTCGCGTCTATAATATTATATATATATATATATATATATATATATATATATTATCAATATTGCCTAATAGATAACATTTCTTTCTTTTTTTCTCTCTCAGAAAATAATAGATTGACGAGAAATTAAAAAAAAAATTTTCATCGACCGTTTTATGTTTTACAATTAAGGTCATTTTCACATTTTCACGTAAAGTTAGTTTTTAATTTTAAATTCGAAAATCCACTTTCTTTGGCAATTTTCAACCGTCGTGCGGGGCCTTTGAAGGGGGGTGAGTTATCACGACTAAATTCAACACAAATTACTTTTAAATGATACGAGTAATAAACAAAACGGCCGGAGGTGCTCAATCAAAAATTCCAAAGTTCAGAAATAAGGACCACCCTATAATAATATATACACTGTATAAATTATTATATAATTCTCGCGGACGACGAGCACATTTAAATTAGTTTTCTCGTGCGCCGTGTACGCCAGTGGCGTATTTGCGGGGGAAGAGATTATGGGAGATACAATGAGATACGTCTACCCCTTAGCGCGTTTCTTGAACACATATGAACATAATATGCGATTATGAATGTACTTCCTTTTATCAATTTACTAGTAGATAATAAAACAATAATATTTTTACTGGAAAACATTGCTAAGACGATGGTATATAATCTTCAATTCCTGAACGCGCATTTTCGTGTTTAAAAAAAATTAAAAAATTTTTAAGAAACTCTATGCTAAGGAAGTACATATATAATTCACTATTTATACTTATTATGAAATATTTTATAATCGATTTGAATTTTAAGTATTATTTTAAAGTAGGTCGAATGAGTTTGCAATGATGATATATCCACCAGTAGAACAGCATTAAATTTGTATGTTGAGGAAATAATCGACGAAATCGTTAAAAAAAAACCCTAGAGATTTGTTTTTTAAATGGCATAAATTTATTGTAAATGTATGAAAATTAATGGTTTACGTACACTGTACATGTGTCGTGATTAGATATATATATGTTAGATATTAAAAATTGATTTAGTCATCTCCCCCCTCCACAAAGAAGTCCTAAATACGTCATTGGTGTATACGTTACATGGACTCGCTATGGGTTAGCAGCTGTTTTCCGGGCCGCGTTCGATTTCATCGTCGAGTCTATCGCGGTCTTCGTATTTATTGACACGCAATCAACGATGCGTGATGTGTGGTGGTGCGTTGTGTGGTACATACAACCGCTGTATACGTCTTATACTCTCTCGGCCACAGACCAACCCCTCTCCCGATCAGGTCGGCTCGTTGCAAATCGACACTAATTCATCCACTCGGCAAAGTGTCTGTCCGCGGTCGGGGGGCATTCGACGATGCGTGTACGGTGCGCAGAGGAGGCGATTTGAACGTGATAAATACCGAGCCATTGACCAGGTCGGAAAATTTCCGCTGGCACTACAGAGTAGACGTATTGGTCGCGGTTAGGAAATACGTATATATTGTGTATAATAATCAGTGGTGTATCAGTGTAAATAAAAACTCGTTTTATGTTGCGCAGTTTAAACGAGGTGTAAAATTACCGTATGCTGTAAAAAAAGACAGACGTGTGATGTAAAGAATCAACTGCATGCAGGTACATCGGATATGTCTTGTGGGTACTGAATTTATTCGACATAGGAACGTCGAATGTAATTACGATGATTAAACGACGAGTTAGGTTTTCAATCTCTCGACTGGTTGATTCTCCGCGCTTCTCTGTCAAAACTCTTTTGGCTCTTTGCGATAGTTTTCCGTTTCTAAAATTCGATGTATACGTTCTATTCTTGGTCTGCCTCTTTCGATTTTATCTTCTGCATAACTCCGACAATCAAATTCATCAAACCGTCACGACGCAGCTATCACGTTATTTATTCTATTTTTTTTTTTTAATTTCCCAAAATTGTCTTGATTCTTTTCAACACTTCTTCATTCGTTATTCTGTTACACTGAGAAGCCTTGAGTATCTTACGGCAACATCACGTTTAAAATGCTTCTAGCTTTCTCCGCTCGACCGTACTCACTTTCGACGTTTCACTACGCGCTCCATATGTTTATTTTCAATTTTTTTTTTTTGATTCAGTGTTGATCCCAATGCCGTTCGTGGTCAGTAACCGGTTTTTTTCTTTTGTTTTGAAAAGTTCTTTTTCCTCGTGCAATCCAAGTTGCTTCTACCGTCTTCTGTTGTTATTTTACTGTCGAGGTGGCAATATTTTAGGTACTTGTTCCGTACGTTCTCTGTTAATATTTACGCCATTACTTTGGTTATTTTTATTTAATATAATAATTAATAATGATTTTTGTAATCAATATAATAAGTCGAGGAGTCACGTTAAAACGATGAGATGACGAAAGGAAACCGGTCGATTAAAAACAAAAATAATTAAATTCTCTGTTAGCCAACTGAGCGGTATTTGTTTGTCCTGAAATCGGATTTGTCCGGTTATACGTAAATTCTTGTGGAAATTTGCGACCTCGACGGATGTACCGCGTCCGACTGTATAACCCATTTAAACTTAAAAGTATACATATACAGAGTCTACACTACTTAGGTACACATGAAAATACAGAGATAACGTACGCGGTTTATCGTATACACGACGCGTGTATAAAGAAGAAAACACACATTTTGACGACTCGTGACCAGAATATGAACTCGTTGTAGTGTGTGTATAGAAGGTGCAGTATAAAAGAGGCGGATATGTAATAATGTCGTCGTCGGGTAAAGAGAATATGTTGCGAGAGTTGAAAATCTGCGAACAAAGTGAACTTATTACCATCACGATAATCGTTAAGCAGGAGCGCGCACGCCCACCTACGTTTATAAATCGAGTTAACTTCACGGGTAAAGCTCCTCTGCTGCTCCTTCATATATTATTATTATTATTATATACTTGCGATTGTTGATTTTATAAATTCATACATTATTTTATTATGTACATAATAGCCTGTGTTAACATGACTGACACGTAATGATTTTGATCGTAATTTAATATATTAATACATTTATAATTAATTAAATATATTTTAATGATACGCAATTTTTTTTCTTCCCGACGTTGTGCCCGTCCAGTAATTGACGTGGAAAAATCGATTAAAAAATTAAAAAATTTACGAAAACGGTCGGTTTTTTTGGCGCACGGGATCGCGAAACGACTGGGACGTCGGAAAAAAAAAATGACGTGTAGCCCACGCGTCTCAATGTAATAAAATAAAAATTATTGAACGTTTCGATAAAAACGAGTACACTTCACAAAGACGGACTTGTGTGTAGTAAGCCAATAATACGTCTGCATACCGGCACGCGACCAAAATTTTATTTATGGGGAGTTTAGATAAAAAAAATTATCTCCATTGATCTCAGTCGTTATTTCGTATTAAATACGGTTTTCGATTATTTACCATATATAGTTTTTAACGCGTTTAAGTAACAATTTTTTTGTTTTAATAATACGCGCATAATCTGCAGTTGTTGGCAGTCAACAAGTGTTTAAAAAAAATTTCTAATTGTTTGGGACCCTCTGTGGACTCCTCCCTGCAGAGTTATATCACAGATTTCGGATATTGATCAATATGTACAGTATACGATGTTTTCAAGTACTTGTAATTCCGACATAATCCTATAGTAAATTTAAATCGTATATACAACGTATGAAAAGCACGCGTCGATTGATCTCGAATAGACGATGTTTTGAAAAAAATTGACATTAATTATAATTATTTTACGCATTTATACTGTATTAATCACTTTTTTTTAAATCACGTCCTCTAGCTGCTGTTATACACTTTTTCGCACTAAGACAGTTGTCGAACAATTAATAATAGTTGACGTTATATTTCTTATTACATTTATTTTTTTTAAATAACGTGATTTTGAGCAAAACAAATTCGTTTTTTTTTTCCGACGAATTTCTGCCTACAATATAAGTATCAGTAGTTTTTATTATTTTTTTTTTCAGGAAAGCCAAGTCATATTATGCCGTTTCGTGCGCTGGACAAAAATCGTTTCGACTCCTCCGCCCGCGGCGGGTTAAACGCAATTATAAATACAATTTTATTCTCATCATTTAGTTAAAATCATTTAATTAGGGAAAACAACAATATCGTTGTAATTGGTCCGCGTTAAAACCAAACTGATTTCGCATAAAAACTATTGTTTGGAATTCATTAAATTAAAATAAATAAATCTTGTACGCGCGGTAATATCGTTACAATTATTTCAAATATTAAATCATTTTTTTTCATTGTCGTGTACCTCACCTAGTTACACGGTAAACCTGTCGCGTACGACGTGTCTAATATTGTAAAACATAATAATGTCGAAACGGGTTTTTAGACGCGTTATATTTTTTAAATATTCACCACGCGACTATTATTACTACATATTATTACTACATTATTATTATTATTATTATTATTATTATTATTATTATTATTATTATATCATGCGCGTTTCGTTGTTTTATTTCGGTATATCGTAAAATTAAATTTAGAACATGTTATTAAACTATATAGGAGTGATGTTTTATAATATAGCGCGTGTATAAACAGCGACGGAATAATAATATTACTACGCTATGGCCAATGCGACAATAATCGTCTTTGTATTCGCGAATATTTATAACGCGATGTATTGGACGTTTTCCAATATTTCGATCGGACCAAACGATTTAACATGTATAAGATTATCGTTTTTTTTTTTTTTTTTTAGTTGTGAGCTATAACGGTATCGATTGAAGTTTTATTTATTACAACTGTACACGTATAAATATATATATATATATATATATATATATAAACGTACATAAAACGAGCGTCTCAGTATCAAAAAATTTTTTGTAATCTGAACATTCATTTTGTTAAACAGCTCTTCACGACGTTTACTATGTTGAAAACGCGCTTTGGAATAATATCCTATACATATATATACCTATGTATAAAAATTTACTAATAACATTTTAGGTACTTTGATTTTGAGAAGGAGATGAAAAAAAAGGAAAATTAATTGGATTTTAATTTCTTCCTCGTGTTCAATGTACGGATATATAAATTTCTTTTGTGCTCGACAACGAGACGCTACGACCCGAAATACACTAATACAAATCAGAAGAAATATACACTAGAGCTTATACGAAAATTTAAACAAAAATATCATACGACGAATATTTATTATTATTATTATTTCGTATGATTACACAATACGAGCCATTTTAGCGTTTTTGTGATCGTTGACAATATTGTCATACGATACGAGACGGGACAACGAAGCTTCGACACAAATAACAATACTGCTCTTCTGCTATATATATATATATATTTACAACGAAAAATCGAAATTACACTTTTACTTTTTCCATAACACTTATAGAAGGAGTTCGATGGCGACATAATATTTCTAATTCAAAACTCGGTTCCTTTTATTGATCGATAAATTACCGAATTAATTTTTCTAATTACGTATCGCGCGTATTCGAGATAAATATTGTAAAAAAATTTGTGGTAATTCATAATAATATCAACCAAATTTCTTACGAATACTTGTACAGTTTTCGCACAATTCCGAATTTAATATATTCATAAAAATTAGGCGAATATAAACGGATTTCTCCTAAGTAGTGGATTGTAGTTGATTCCCAATAAAAAAAAATATGGTTAGGCGTCTATTGAAGCGATTACCTACCACAATTACCCGTAATATGGACGTGCGTATAAATTATATACATTAACAAACGTTTCGAAAAAATTCTTTGCACTTATCGACGCATATAAGTCATTGTTAGTACTTGACAAAAAAATTGCTTTTTCATATAATTTTACTCGAATATTGTATAACGACTCTTATAATAATATAATATACCGGACGTCCTGAAATTCTTCTTCTCGTTTTCGCCGACACACCCGAGAATAAACACCCGGTATATATACAATAATCTGCAGTGTATTCCTGGATTTCTATTACATTTGTTAGGGAATGATTTCCAGTATATTTATCACTATCGTTTCAATTGAATTTTAATAATAAAACACCAACAATTCTAGCGTTAACCCGTGTATTCACGTGGCCGTGTCATAACGTATTATAATATTTGCAATACTTTTCTACATTCAAACCGTATAATTTTCATTAATTATATACGTACCTATACGTGTACAATATTCTATTCATATTGTTATATTAATAATAAGAACTAATCCGTTGAAACCCATAATTTTCTATTGAATAAATATCTATTTAAAAATGGCCGCTAAATATATAGATATATTTGTAGAATTTTTTCTTGTATATATTTTTCTGTTTATTTTCGTTGTTATTACAGATTATTATACGCGTATATTTCAGTATATTATTACGTATTTATATAAATTATGTGTGGCGTATTAAATATTTAATAAATATTATGTACTGTTTCAAACAAAATGTTCGCAACACACAGTAATATAATATGTATGTGCATATAATTTGTTTTGAACGTTTGTAGAGTTTCTCGGATAATTTTCGATGTAATTGAATTATCGAATCATTTTATGCCTTTTAACAAACATCCATTTAAACAACAACGAAAACGTTCGTTATCCGATTGTGTACCGCGGGAACGTTGACCGACGTCGGAATGAATATTTAATTATTTGAAAATCGTATGTAAATAAATAATATTATATTGTATTCAGCTACTGCTGTCTACATGTTTTTAACTACTGCTGCAGTAGTCTGTATTTCAATCGCACATTGATACAGTAGGTATGATCACGATACGGTTTTAAAGTGTACGTATTTATATAACGATTTACCATACTGCACTCTTTTTTAATTGTGTAAATTAAAAAAAAAAAATGTAATAATTAAGTAATAATTATTATCGTAACGCGAGTTTTGAAAAGTCCATTTGAATACTTTTTTTCTTTTTGTTCGTAATAATTAACGTTTTTTTTTTTCTTATGCGGTCTATACCGCGGTGTATAAACGCGTAAAGTTTAATTCGTTTTGTAAATCGAGGCGGTGCAAACAAGACGGAAAACGCTACGAAAAACCGAGTCGGTATAAAACATTTTTGTTTAAAATATTTACAGACCGGCGGCTGCTGAAAACGTTCAAAAGTCCTCGGATTAAAACAAAAATCGAAATTACATCCAAGAGTACTGCACAACAGTGAGTGGAAAATTGCTCGTTTAATTATTAGTAAAATAATTGCGTATTGTACAATACTGCAGTAGGTATATATACACGTATAGAGCACATAAAAGCGAGAGGGCAACGAACAAGACGGTTGTGTTTTCATGCATATAGAACTATTGTTAACAAGTATATTAGTTGTAAAATATTGAACCGTTGTCTTTGGATTCCAGTGAGTACCTATTTAATGTGTAGTGTTTTTATAACGTTTTTTCATCTTGTAATTGTTGTTGTTGTTTTTTCGAACGGTCGAATCGAATAGGAAAAACGTTTTGTAATTTTCGTAACGTATTGTATCAGAGATATTTATTTAACTATTAAACGTAACAATATTCGTATGGAACTTGATGAAATCGACGTCTTGAATAGCACACAACCAGCACTGGATATCGGATATTTGGGTGTAATATAATATATACAAGTAAACTAAATTAATTTAATGACGGGTGTATTGGCAGTATAGAGTTTATATTTAATATTGTATATTATTATATATATATATATATATATATATATATATTGTATATTCATTTAATTGGAAAATCGTATCGTCTGCGTTCATCAGCAAAAGTGTACCTACGGCCTACACTGTACGCTTCCGCGGAAAGCTGATACCCGAATAGATTTTATATAATCGAATATTATAAAAACATATATTAAAAAAAAAAAAAATTAAAATATTTAAAATTTAAGAAATTACTCCTTAATATATGTATACAGAGTGTATCTAGACTCACTGACAAACGCTATAATTTTGATATTATAGGCAATATTTAAAAACAATTTTGTTTTTTTTTTTTTTAAATAATTTCTACACATTAGAATATTATGTATAAAAATTGGCGTTTTAATTCTTAAGGTAGAAAATATATTTGAGTGTTTTTTTTTTTTAAACAATTCAGAATAATTGTTTTTTTTAATACGTTGAATTTTAAACGAATATCGGTGGTAAACCTCTTCTCAATATATATATTTTTAAATATTTTGTAGTTTATAAAATACACTATTAACATTTATTATAAACTCCGAGAAATCTTTCGTAGAAAATATTAAAAAAATATTTTACCGCCAGTTTTCATCTACTTGAGTAATCGGCTATTTCGCGAATTGTTTAAAATGAAAAAAAAACGAAGAGTGCATCATTTAATACATAAAAAAAAAAAAAAATTAAACGCGCAATGCTAAAATTTTTCATTGTGTAGATGTATAGAAATTATTATTATTCCCTCGAATCAAAGTTATATCATTTGTCAGTTGTACTTCTCCAGACATAAATGCCTGATTTTGTTTTAAATAAATAAATTTTTAAAAAAGTTTTTATTTATAATATATAAAACTTCACTTAATTAAAGTTATACGAAATACTCAAGTGTGGATATAACACTGCAAAATAATAACAAAGTGTTCGTTCATATATATATATATATGTATTGAATATTTATTGAATGCCATTATGTGTACAAAATTATTATGAATAACCTTTGAAAATTGCGATAAAGCTCGCGTAAAGTGTATATATATATTTTTTATATACGTATACGTATGTCACTTGTGAAAATGCATTAAACAAATTCCTAATGGATCACTATACACTATTATACATATATTTATATACTTTAGTATGCGAACGTGTATATATATACTAAATTACAGTAATACTTACATTGGAAAAAAATGTTATTAATGGTTAAACGAAACATCAAAAGTGTTTGATTTTTGAAAGCCTAATGGTCTTTAAATCAAAATCGGAATTATATATATATATATATATACGTTAAAAATCTATAAGCGTGGGTATGATTAATAATATAATAATATTAATATATTAATATTATTATATTAATTTTGCTCTTGATAACTGTATTATATAATTATATACATTTATTAATATTATGTATTCTATGATACACAAGTAAATAATCTCGTGCGTGTTTGAAATTTGTTTTATATACGAGTACAACAATATATTAATTTCTAAAAAAAAATTTTTTCAATTTCACTTAATTTTAATAATATTTAAAATACCGCGTACTTAACGAAACAATAATAATCGTTGATTTACAGTCTTACAAAATCCACGACTATAACGTCTAGCTCAGTCAACACAAGACTGTGATATAATTTGAACAGTTCAAATAAAACAAGTGATAATTAGGTCGATAATGAATAAAATGAAATTAATAGTCTCAACAAGTCACACGAGCGCTTCTTTTTTTTTATATTAAATCACGATTCGGTCATGTGAAAGAAGTCATACTAATAAAATTCGGCTAAACAAATTACACGAATAACGCGGTCGGCCAACACAATATATTTTGCGAGTGCCTCCGGCCGTAGATTTACAGTGACTATTTTCTTACCTAATTTTGGTCATAAGTTTCTATTATGTTTTTATTTCTCCTCGGTGTGGTTTAGACATAATATATTTTATTTAGCGAAAAGTTGTTTCTCAAACATGTTTTATACACTTAACGAAACGTGACGTTTTAAACTTTAAATTTCTCAGGTCTCTAATTAACATTTAAAATTGCTCTTCGTTATGACGTAGCTCGTGATTAGCAGTTTTGATTGTCGGCAAAATATCGTAAAATTATCGGTCAAGTAGTATTTAGATTAAAAAAAAAAAATTACAATAATTATAAGATTTCTCTATAATGATTATAATGATTTTCTATTATAATGATTTTCTCAATCCTGACCCACCGCCAAAAAAAGGCTATGAATTCCAAGTATGGAAAACGCAAAAGTAATAAGGCTCGTGTCATAATATCGTGCACAGACGAATTGCAGAGTAAGAAGACCCGTCAGCTTTTTCTAATTATTTCTCAAAAACTCGCAAAATACAATTTTCTGGATATTTTCTGCGCAAACAAGCATTATAAAGATGCTCAATCCAAAGATGTATTTAATTCCAATATTTGAAGGTTAATCTATTAATATTTCGTAGTACCCAATAAAAAAAAACATTAAAATATTATTTCCACTTTCCCTTAATAGTGGACTAATATTGCAGACACCGGAAATTTTTTTACCAACATTCTCACGGAGGACTGTTTTCTGACGCAATGTGTTTGTAGATCAATGTATCACTTCGTTCTTTAAGATTTACAATGGATGTCTGAATTGTCGGACAAGTTTCCCGTTTGTAAACGCATCGCCGAGACGTCGTATCGTCGAAACGTTCCGTTCCCGGCCGGATTCAGTGAATTTCAATTCAAAATATCACGAAACGTTTCTGTGTGTTGATATTTAGCATACGATACGATCAACCGAAAAAATTATGCAAATGCGAACACTATACTGATTAGTATTTATATAGTGTTGTATAGTCGTATACAGTGGTATAGTGTACTGTATTAGAATAATAGTGTAGGTCGTGTATAGTTGATTGCTCAAACAAATTTTGATTGCGTCAAGGCACGGTGGAAGCGGCGTCGCCGACGAAAAGCGAACGAGCGTATAATTTATGTGACGATCGTACGTCATGTCTGCCTGAGGATATATACACGATCCATAGGCATATCCCATTTGGACATTTTCCCATCACTATTTTCCCGTAAGACGATTCTCCGTCTTTATAAGTTTTATATAGTATCAGTGGCGTACCCAAGGAGGGCTTAACCCCCAAAATGGTTGACCTCTTAATATTTTTGTAATTTTATTATCGGATTTCTGTATATATTAAATAAATATTATTAATATCTAAAAATAATTTTATTTAGCCCCCCCAAAAAAAAAATCCTGGGTGCGCCCTTGTATAGTATAAGTGTTTATGGATATAAAGGTTTAAAAGAAGGAGATGTACCTCACTTGATCACGCGTTCGGGTACATTCCGATAATTGCTTATTATAATACTAGAAAATCTAGCCCGAACATTTAAATCCTAAAATGTCGAGTTATTACTTCTTTGTAATTCTTTTCACGCCTTTTATCATTGCAGGACATATTAATAAATAATTTTTCCCCATAGTGGTGTTCTTTCCTATTGACTTGAGTTCGTGATTTTGATGAAACTGGATTCGTTTCTGGGCAATTAAACAATAAACAGCTCCACCGTTACACTGTCCCAAAGTCACTGTACGGTGTACGGTTTCTAGTCGTGAAGTGAGAATTCCGTACCAAGCTGATGCTATTGCTGCAGTCATAGTTCCAACGTTGTGTCACGATGCTTGAAACGTTTTTAGGTCCAAAAATCACTAAAGTTTACCAAACACTTACGTTGAAAACATCTGATTTCGACTTGACTGTAGCTGCGTCATATCCAGGAATGCTCGGCCACCACGATCCAAAGATCTGTTCGTCTACGATTTTTCTTTTGTTTTATAAGCGTGAGTAACATCTAAGGAATGTCGTATACAGAATCGTTCTGAATCTCAAAAGACGAATCGCCCTACAAGAAATCAGTATCACCCCATACCTTGCGTACATAATGTTGTGGCACACAACGAGCTCCTCTAAAAAAAATTCTTCGTTTTTCAATCTCGGTTATAAATTTTTTCCCGTCTCTCTGCACCACTCTGTACTCTATCATACGATGTATGATAAATAGCTTTGGATACGGAAAAAGAAAATAAAACCCCGTCCAAATTACCTACCTATATATACTTTAGACGTTTTTTTTTATTATTATTTTTTTATTGCCCCCCTCCCCCCGGTTTATATGAAAACCACCTATTGTGTGCGTTGTAAATCGATATACCGCTATATTATAATAATATAATATTATATACACTCTCGCACATGACGATATGACACCGCGCCAAAACACCTATTCGGTTTTAAATAACCGCTTTATATACCTATAAACCGCCGCCTTTATATACACGCGGTGGTCGTGCTTATTATTATTTTTATACACATAGTTTTGTCACTGCCAGTGTAGTTCAACAATATTTTCATTCAGAAAAATACACGTAAATTCTATCCAATTTTCCTTCGTATACAATACATAAATTCATTTTTTGAGAATCAGTATTTGGACTTTCACAAATTCAAAGAATGAATGGTTTAATTTGATATATATATATATATATATATATACATGATGGAAGATCAACTGCGATAAGTATGATACGATAATGTTCTATTTACAATCGTATCGAAAATTTTTGAAACGCTTTGGACTCGACCAATTTTTACTTAATTTTATTTTTTAATTTAAAAAAAAAAGATGAGAAATGAATATTTCAAAAATTAAATTACATAAAAATACTCTTCTGAAATCTTGTCATCAAATACGAATTTTCTTATAGATAACTGTGACAAGAAAATCGCATTAAAAAAAATGTTTGTTGGAGATACATTTTTATTAGATGTTATCCGTTACATGAATTATGGGCCATGTATACATATACTGTATGTATGTGTATACGTAGAAAACAGAGAAGAATCAGAAAAAAATAATAAATATATTCCCTGTGGTTTTCCTGGAACAATATTTTTTTCTGGGAATTAAAGAATACGATATGAGTGTCAATAGAACACTATAAATCAAACGTTGCTGCGGTCGTGTAAACAAATTTTGTCAATAATTTTAAAAACACAAAACAAAAAAAAAAAACTACCAAAAAAATTGTGTTAAAAACGGCAAAATGCCATTTCATCAAAACCCTTTACTGTGTTTCACCATTTACTGAATATCATCAAAATTGTCTGCGGCCACTTATTTGATTTTATTCGATATCTATAATACATTCGAATCGTTCAGAAGTCCTTCAAATTTTTCTTTAAATTTAAAAACGAAATCTTAAGACATTTTTATTATTTATTATTTTATTATTTTATTATTTTCATTGAAATTGTCAAAAGAGTCCTGACCGTCCCATTCCGTTCACGACGTTCTGTATTATGAAAAGTCAGAAGGGGTAAGCTAAATGCTAAAATATCAACAAAAAAGAGGTACTCCGTTCTCCCTTGTCCAGCCACAATTCAAGCACTGCGGCTAAACGCGCGAGTTTATAAAGATAATAATAAAAAAAAGGTGTCGTCGTCATCGCGCGTTTCTGCTGCGGAGAACGCTGGCGCAGAAATTCGGTTACCGGCGGATGTGTGCCGAGGGGAACGAGCGCGCGCGCGCTCTGATTTATCGCGTGTTCCGGACAACCGCGCGCCGACCATATTCATATTATATAAACGCATAATCAGTGGCGCAAGCTGTTTTCAACGAAGTAGGGGCGTAAAATAATATTTTAATAATAATTGTTCATATTTACCCGACCACCCATTTAGTATTTTAGTATTTTAGACCAATCGTGTAGCCCCGGAATTTGATCTCAATGAGATTTTTAAAAACCTCATAAACCTAATTAAATTTTTTCCGATCCGTAATTGGACCAGAGCTCAAAATGTGGATCGTCTGTAGAATAGTTTCGATTTTATTATTTTCGCGTTTTTTTGACTTTACTGATTTGCACGATTCCAAGACCGTAGCCAGCAAACAATTTTTGTGGGAGGGGGAGGCTGAGAGCATAAATTTGTAATAAAATAAAAATAATAAACTAATAATAGAATATAAAACATTAAGTTTTATTTTAAGAAAAAATTTCGGGGGGAGGGGTCTGAACCCAAAAATTCCCTCCCCTGGCTACGGCCTTGCATGATTCTTTAAGGGCAAGACCGCATTAGGCGAATATAGATTTTAAAACTCGTATACCTTTAAATTTTTTCCTATCCGTAATTGGATCAGAGCTCAAAACGTGGATCGTTTGTAGAATAGTTTCGATTTTTATTTTCGCGTTTTTTGACTTTATTGATTTGCACGAAGGGCAAGACCGGATTAGTCGATTACTCTTTTTTTTCTTGCCGCAAATATACGCGTACAATGTCGGACATCTTATTAAAAAAAAAAAATTGTAAAAATAATAAAAAACCGAAATAATTAAAAATTTATAACACAATAAATAGTGTTTCATCGCAAAAGTAGTGATAGTTTTTAGGACATTTAAATCCGTGCCCTAGTAACGGTATAAGGAATAAGTATACTTATAAAAGGAACAGGAGCTGATGTACGTCGCGTTTTCGAAACGGGCACACCCGGTCAGGTTAGGTCAACTTTATAACGTACGACGACCGCGGAATGATAAAACGCATTTTCAACAACCCCGGGGGGTTGTTTTATTTTACATAAATATGGGAGAAGAAAAAAAACGCCATATTTTTTTCCTCGCTTTTTTTTTCTATTATACCGAGCGTATCAAATAGAATGAAAAAAAATTGTCTATATAACGCGGATTATATAGATCGCATATTTACTATATTATACTGTTTAATATATAACAAATTATTGTTAATTGTGCACCAGGTATCTCCCATTTAGCCAAAGACTTCTACTAGCGTATCTGAAGTTCAATCGAAGGGAAGAATTTAACTAAAAATATAGCGACGAGACTCGGCCACTCCCCCTGAAAAAATAGTCAACAGTCGTATAGCAATTATTTAAATTCGATATTTTAATACTTGTATACTAATATTTTTTAATACATATAATTTCATTATATTTCTCCTTATAATCCTAAGAAATAAACACGAGGTGATATCACTTCTATTTTTTCACTCTCTAATCGATTTGCGGTTGCTTGAACTTTCACTTTTGTGTCTCGACATATGAAACCGAACCGGTCGCAGTCTTTGTTCGATCCCATCCATAGCCGTCTCAGGGGGGGCAAATGGGGCAAATGCCCTAGGGCGTCCAAAGTATTATGAATGCAGGGGGCGTAAAAAAAACGAATGACAAAAAGAAAAAATTTGTTGTTTTATTTTAGATATTAATTTTCCTTGTATCTATCTATAGGATGAGTGTATTTACTATTAAAATGTTTAAAATTATGTAATTAGATATTACGTTAGTTGTAAATTTTTTTGGGGAGGGCGTCAATTATTATTGCCCTAGGGCATTATTGATGGTTAGGACGGCACTGATCCCATTTATTAGATCTCGTAATCGAGTTTTTAATCGAACGAAGTAAAAGCAAAAGCGAGTTTTAGCGACGACGATTAATAATGTTTTTGTACAAGTTAGTGCTTTTATTTATAATGAATTAATATAATATTATAATTCGTAGTATTTTGTCTGAAGTATGTAGTAAAGCTGCATGTGTTTATCGCACGTGGCCATACATGATACATAATGGATAGGCCATATTCGTTATCAGGCGTTCCCGAACCTTCTGTTTCACTCAGCAAATATTTAGATAATCCATACGTAGATAACAGAATGTACTATTTTTTCAATTATTATGTCATGGAACAAATTATTATTTCATGGAACAAAAAATCATTTCTTGCTGAGTAGGATAGAAGACGTGATTTTAATATTGCTATCTCTCTTCTTTATTCAGGAAAGCTGCACATATTGTATACACATGGCCTATCCATTATGTATTATCTGTGCACGTGGCTTAAAGATCCTATTGAAATGAATAAAAATAGGAATAGGTATAAATACGACTTTTGGAAACGTCGATTACACGGTGAAAATACAAAATTATCATTAAGCTCTTAAACACTAAAATAAAGTCAATGAAATTACAGAAAACGTTGCGGGTAAAATCCAAAAGGGGCGGACGATTCATATCCACCGCAGCCGGTTAAAGACTGTCGATAAAGAATTTTTGTTTTGTTTTCCAGGACGGCGATTATTGATATTATACATTACGTTAACGTTAAACGAATAAGTGCGGTATTCGAATTGAAATCGTTTCGACGAATAATCGCATTTAATGCGGTTAACTCGTTTTCCAATTTTTTTTTCGCTCTATTGGTGAGGTCTCGAATACCGCGTATGGGTATTAGCTGTGTCCGTAATACGCATTACGCGGAGAGGCATTTTTGGGGGATCACAAAATGTATGTACGTCAACCCGTTTACGTGTATAATTCGAGTTACGAAAACGGTATATACATTTAAATGAGAAACGAGGGCTAATTTTTGGTCGAAAATATTGATTAAAAAAAAAAACGCACAATCGTAGAAATAATTGTAAATTGATTTTGTCGCACAAATAGCTCGTTTAGGGATAAAATATAGGCATTAAAGCAATTAACAACACTTTTAAAACACGATTCTCTAATGGAACGCGCTAGTTATTATTATATTTGATTTTCAAAAAAAAAAAAAAAATTGGTCAAAAGAATCGTCTACGTCTATCGTATACAAGCGTGTCGTACCGAATTTTTTTCGTTTCAAATCGTAATTGATATTAAAAAATATAAGGTAATACAATCATTTTGTAATATTTATATAATATGATATTAGTATAATATGATTCGATCGAATAAAATTGTGTGTACGACACAATTTTAGCGTCGTCACGTGCAACAGCGCGTTTGAAGTGACGATTTCGTTTTGGAAACTATATCATAATAACGAAATACGAATATCAAAATATGAAACTCGATAAAAAAAAAATATATCAGCTGTACCTACGTATATATAAATTCGCAATATCGACGTGTCAAAGAATATCTTTAAGGTACCATAAAATAATATACACATTTGAATATTATAATATTTTCTTATGGAATAAAAATCGAGTTAAGCGTATACGAATATGCTTTTAACCTGTTTCGCGAGAGTGTTCGCGGAAAAAGAGAAAAAAAAAAAATTCGAACGCTTAATTTGACAATATCGATAATTTGACGTTCCTATTTTTTTTTTTAATAATTATTTTACTGTTTGTATTATTTTTTCTGCTTTATTTCGCGTGGTATAAAACAATTTGAAACTCACGCACACCTCACATTATTTTCAGCGTTCAGGGCTGTTGCTGACTTTATATAATATTATAAATTCATATATGAATCTCTTGGAACGAGAAAATTGTACGTACATTATAACTGAAGCACTCCGTTCGTATTTTCCTCATATTTTACAGTCAGAGTACGAAGTAGTGTGATCAAAGTTGGGGTGTTTTTTTGTTGTTGTTGTTGTTGACGGATCTTTTGATGTTCTTCTATACGTTTCGTCGTCGTTGAAAATCCAATAATAAAAACGTTATGTTATTATGTAAAGTATACGTATGTCACACAGAACGTCTTTTTTTCCGCCAGCCACAAGAAAGAAAAAAAAACGCATCTCATATGTATACAACGTGCAGTAACCGCTAATTGGAAACACTCTGCGCATGTTCATTATATTTAAATTCTGTATTTTTTTTTTTGGCTGCCTAACAAACTCAATTATACACTTATTAAAATAATTGGACTATTTTTATATCATTTAATTCCACGCGTGCTCTTTCGTAACGATTTTTTTTTCTGCAAATAAAGACCTCACATTTCTATTAT
This sequence comes from Slavum lentiscoides, assembly GCA_032441835.1. Classification (NCBI taxonomy): domain Eukaryota; kingdom Metazoa; phylum Arthropoda; class Insecta; order Hemiptera; family Aphididae; genus Slavum; species Slavum lentiscoides. Next base: position 16,164,921 of record CM063708.1, read on the forward strand.
TATGAATTATTATTATTCCGTATTTCTCGACGAATTTCAACGGTAAAATCGACTTTTTTTAGTTGAAAATTTATCGAATTATAGTCGTTTGAAATTTGAAAATATCGATTATTCAAAAACACTAAACGGTTCTCATTTAAAACAATGATTTATAAGACAAAATGGCTGAAAATTGTTTATTTCTATCCAAATCTGTTGTTTGTTGTTCGACGTATTGTCGATAAGTATATGTTATTATATGATTGATCGTAAAATGGATAATTTTTGGGTTTTTAAGGGCTAAAATTTTCGTACAGCATAAATCCTACGTTACTTAAATATTGTATAAAAGAAAAAAATCTTGAAAATCCTCGGTTGCACTTTTTTTTTTTTTAATTACCATATTAAATTTGTCGAAAAAGTGCATTGTTTTGGTAGAGAATAATTCACAACAATCTGCTGTCGTCTATAGATAGTGAGCCACGAAGAAAGGACGAGTTTCTGATTTGTAATTCTTATTCACTATATAATTCCGACCAAAACGGGCTTTTTATTATTTTAATTTATTTCCGTTCAGGTTATTTTATTATTTTTGAAGCATACGAGTTTGCGCAAAATATGTATTTTATTATAACACATAATACATATTAACGCGCGAGAAAACATTTTCAAATAGTTTTTCCAATTTCGGGCAATTTAGATTTAGGAATTGAATACACGAAAATGTTATGTATAAACCGGTTAATCGTTTAAATAATATATATACAAAATATTTATATATATATATATATATATATATAATAATAAATAAAACCGAAACTCCGTTTGGAATCGTTTTATTTCGATCGCAACGTCGTCAGATTTATTGCGATAACTGTATAAACTCTTATAAGTAAATAATTTTTAAAAAAAGACATCCTTTTCTTTTTAAATTCTTTGTCATTTATAAGAAACAAATATATTTTTTCCCCGCTTAATTTTAAACTTCCTGACCTCCAGTTTTCCGAAGTGAAATCCGCCTTAACCACTAAGACATATACGTTTAAAACGCGTAAATATAAATGTGTAAAATAGACATTTCTTTTTTTATTCGTGTCCGTGCGATGGTATATAATTGGTATATAGTGTCTTATAAGACCCGTCGATATCGACGAGTCATTGATATTACAGGCGAATTCGATTACTCGTCGTCGATTGAATCGGACGTACGTGCGTACAATGTATAACAACTATAATAGCGTTCTGGACCACACGAGATGGGGCCGCCGCCGCTGGCGTTAAGATTTGGCGTGGAGCGGATGCGAGCGCGATAGATATGAAAACGCCAGACTCGGATAAAATATATTTTTTAAGTATTTGGAATACTTTAAAGATTTTTTAATTTTTACAAGTTTTCAGCAATACGAATACCGACAGCGTAATAATATCTAATCGAATATAAACAGTGATTAATATGTATGGGGGGGGGAAGGTGGTTTAAATCCTGCGTTTTTAAATTAACAACGATAACTAATAAGTGACTCGATAATACCGGTTAGTTATAAAACATAACACAATATTATAATAAAATAACACACGGCGTGTAATACGCACTCGGTAATTTAAAATAAAGCTGTGTGTTAAACACCGGATACGCGTGATTTATAAACACCAAATACTGTTGCTATAGTCGCTACTCATAATTTTTTAAAATTTTTTTTCCCGAAATAATGTTACATTTTACACGTTTTTAATAATTATTTATTATTTTTATGTGTAGGTACTATTGAAAATATGATCGATTTTTAAAAAGTATTCGGGACACTACACGAATGAGATTGCCCAGCGGTTGTCATATATTTGTTCTTGTAATATTACCGCAGCGTCGGTCGGGCTAATCAAAATTCAAAAGACGCCTTTGCAGCCCAATAAAAAGTATACAATACGCGAAAACCTACAGCCGCCGACTCATCGTCTTTTTATATAATATTATATACTTTTACCCGTTGCGCCGCGGGGCACGAAACGCGCATAAGCTCGCGTATATATATATTTTATATTTTATTTTATCGTTCGTCGGCGTATTCATTATTTTTGAAGCTCCATAAAACGAGGAGAACGACTACTAAACGAATTTTTTTTGGTTATATTTTGCATTTTTCCGCCGCTGTTTTCATATATTTTTTCTAGAGGATTTTTATTAATTTTTATACGCGTCGTTCGCGGAGTTTTCGATACGGAATTCAATACGGAATATCTCGCGAGAAATGTTTTCTCGGGGGGGGGGAACAGACGGTCTTTTTAAACAATATTATTATTACAGCCGATAAAAAAAAAAAAATGTAGTCCAACGAGTTAGATAGAATTTAACATGATTTCGGCTTTGTATTTCGGTACGTTTAGAACGAAAAATTACAGCCTTCCCAACCCCAGTAAAACAAAATTTAAGGGCGTTATTACGATAAAAACTTGTTTTTAAAATAATTTTTCTTTTCATAGTTTTTTTTTCTATCCAGGTTCTACCATATAGATGATCTTTGCGTTTATTTTTCGGTTAATTCGGCCTTATAATTGTTGCAGTAGTAAAACGGTATATATATATTTTAAATATATATATATACGAGTATATATACGGATACGATTTAAAAAAAAATGTTTATGGCTTACAATAATATATGCTTATTTCTTTATTATCGGTGACAATCAATTTTGTTGTTCATTTAACGAATATTATTTTACAGCGTTTTTAAAGAAGTTCCAATATTCGATTTTTAAGTAATATATACGGTACAAAAGGCCCATTCGCCGATTATTGTGCGTGATAAGATAGTTTAAGAATTTTTTACCAAACGCCATTCCACAGTAATATACAATATGAAATGTTGTTGTAATATTTTTGTTTTTTATATAAAATAAATTCCGTGTTATAACTGCGCACTCGGATCGTTTCTCTTTTTTTTTCAAACGGAGCAAACCGTTGCTGACGTACCAAAAGGCGAGGCGCGTGATATTGCGTAGAAGGGATAGCGAAAAAAGGCCCGAAAACTTGACTGCTGAAGAACTTGACTACCGTTTTTCAGTTTTTAAAAATATTTATTTGTTTACCGAGTTTTTTGGTCGTGTTTGATTCCGTTTAACTGCACACCGGCAGCTGTCTCTTGTGTTTTCTCTAACGGACGTAAGCCCGACGCAGATTATTATCGACGAACAGATTGATGATTTAGTCGCTCGGCAGCGGAAGTCCTCAGAACGAATACATAGAGACGTAATCCTTCTATTCTGGAAATGTTTGACGTAGTCCTTACGACGTGTTCTCGTTGATTAAACGCTATTTCTCTATCCCGCGTGTTTAATATCGCATGTACGACAGCGATTATTAAATCACCGCAATAGACATATTGTACTCTTATACATATGAACGTACGCTCTGCTGCAGGAAACTATTCAAATTCCTCGAATAATCGGGCGACAATCGTCTCGCGCAATAATTCATATCAATTACGTACCAGCTGTTTTAAACGACTTTTCAATTCTTCTTCTTGGCTTTATAACTCTGCAATGATCTTCGTCGCCACCGTCACAGCCTTCAATCTATCCCTATCCTAAATAATTTCATTCTGTACGTTCAGCGTCCTCAAGTCTCGGCTTATTTCGCATATTCGTTTATTTCAAAACACTGCAATATTAAGAAAACAAAATTTTCTAAACACAATTTCTTTACCTGAAAAATTGCATCAATATATATGCGTTTTTACCAGAATTAAAACAATGCACGTAGAGAAATGGGGAAAAGTTCGTCAAAACGATATAGTGTCCAAATCGTGCACCGTTCATACAATAAAATAATACGTTGATTTTTTTTTCAACAAATATAAGGCGCTTAAATATTATACATAGCAACCTATACAATACCCGCGGTCGTCGGAACGATCTTTTTCTCCGCATTAAGAAGATTAAAATCTTATGTACTCGAGAAATCGTATACTGCGAGTGAAACTCCACTGTACAAATACATCATCACGATTAGCTCGCTCCGGTCAATTTATACTCTACCACCTATATATACCTCGTGAATTAGATTTAATTGTTCAATCATTTATGTTATTTGGGAGTTTTAGGACATAATTACACGTCATAATTACAATTAGTGTAATTAGTATGGGGCTAGGAGGGATGCTTAGATCCCGTTGAGCAATTGATAGCAAAATCTTTCAAAAATCGGGAAAAAAATTTTCTTATCGTAGGACGGTTTATATTATTATTTTTTTATATTTACTACGGGAAATCGGCTATGGTACTCATTTTTATCTTTAAACACTCTGGAGTCAGGGCTATAGCCCCAGTTAACTGTTTAATCTTAATTAACGCCCACGCATATAATAATAATAAAATGTTTTTAACGCGCCTAAGAAAAATTGTTTTATTTTTTTCCCCGTTTATACGCAATACTATTGCGGTTCTTTAAATTCCAAGCGCCCTACCCAAATTTTGTTTTGCCCCACCTTAATTTAAGTGTTTTTTTTTTTAATTCGCCGTTTTTCATCTGTTTCGCTGTGTCGATCCATCGTGGTATTTTTTTTCTTTTAATGTGCACTCGTTCAGTGAATACACCACAAGATATACACCGCCATTTAATTTACAATTTCGAATTTCATTATATATATTATCAAAAAAAAAAACGCTATTAATTATACAGCATTTTCCATGTATTACAATAATTTACACTACAATCTTAATTATACTCATTATACGGTCGAAATTCACGGTGGCACTTTTCATTACTCGTGTCGGTCATATAAATTATAAATACACTGCACCGTAGATAATATATTATCGTACAAACAGTATAAGCGGTACTCTAAAATCTTCTAATACGACCATAATTGCCTCCAATACCAACCTATACTCGTATATTTAACGTTTTCAAAAATGTACTGCAATCAAATCGGACAATTGCCCTAAAAAAAAAAAAAAACTATAAAAAGTTTTTCGCTTTTTACAGTGTAATATATTTTTAAAACTAAAATTTATGCACAAATATTAATAATAATAACAATAATACATAATAGTGTAAACTCGCGATTTTTACCAAAAATTACGAAACAAAAAAACGACCATAATTTGTCGAAAAAATGCACTAAAAAAAAAAAATAAAAGTCAAAAAACGCGGAATAAAATTAAAAATTAGTTTAGTACGTTTTTGAATGGCGTTTTTAGCTATCAAAAGAAAGCGTCGTCACCGAAAACGTTCGAAAAAAAAAAAAAAACGCGAAAGTCCTCAACATCCGAGTCTATTTAATTATCGTTACGGAAAAAGAACAAAAATAAATTCAGGAGGGGGCAATAATTTACTACGGTTTAACGAAACCCCAAAAAATTTCCCCCGTGATCCTGTTCCCCCCACCGGCCCCGGACAAAAAAAAAAAAAACGTCTGGTGCCGCCCCTGGCGTGTACGGCGTATGTATATATCGTGAAAAACCTATATAAGGTAATTGGGTGGTGTCGGCGGCGGCGTATGTGTGGTGGCGGTTTAAGGGTGCGCAAGGCGCGGCGGCGGCGGCGGCGGCGGCGAGGAGGTGTTACAAGGTATAGTGGCGGCAGTGCCGCGGGTATGTGTGTGTGTGTGTGTGTACGGCGAAGAAACGTGGGCGGGGTGGGTGCCGCCGAATCAATACGCGGCGCGCGCGGCGTGTCGCCGACCCTGCCGCCGCCGCCGCCGCCGCAGCCGTTCGGCGAGCACACCGCGCGCGCAGTGTGCCGGACCACCGCCGCCGCCGCCGCCGCCGCCGCTGACGACGACGCCGCCGCGCTCGCTAGAATGTGGGTGCGCGCCAAGCGGAATACCCGGCGGCGGCGGCGGCGGCACGGGGCGTCCCGTCGCCCAGCTGCCGGAGCGCTCAAACAACCCCGGAGAAAGCTCCGGGACCGCGGCGCACGGACAACCGCCGCGCGGACCGACGGTCACACGCACGCACAAACACACACGCGCGCACCGAGCCGACCCGCACACGTATACGCCCGCGCGCGCGTGCGAACACGCTTTTTTGTCCGGTCCTCGGTATTTATTTTATTTTTTTGATTTTTTTTTTTTTTGTTCGCCTCTCGTCAGTACAACGCGCACGGCACACTCGGCCCGTCGCACGAACGTCGGTCGCGTACGCGCGCCAAGTGTTTCCCCCCCCCCCCGCCACCAGCCCCGCGGTCGAGCGGAGGAATTTTGTTTTTCCGTTTTTGAAATTCCGTTTTTCTCGCCAGCACCGCGCGCATCAGTCCCGTCCCCAGCATCGATTTCGCCGATCGCATTATATGCTGCTGCTCCGGCGGCGGCCGTCCCACAGCAGTGCGCGGCGTACACGTCTTACGCACCGACAAGCAGCAGCAGCAGCAGCAGCAGCAGCAGCAGCACCGGGAACCGGTGCAGCGGCCGCGATGACGTGTTGCGGCCGGCGGCTTTCACCGTCGTCGTCGTCTTACCGACACCACAAGCGTCGGTGCCGGCATCACCACCACTATTACCACCACCACCACCACCACCACCAGCAGCAGCAGCAGCAGCAGCACCGCCACCACCAACATCACCATCACCGCCGACGCCGAGTACATCAACCGCCGCATCGCCATTATTACCACAACAACAACAACAACAACAACGACAACAGCGACAACAATCGCCGTCGTCGTTATCTGCAGCGACGACCGGACGTGTGTCAAACGCCGTCGTCGCCGCCGTCGACCGGTAGCCGCCGCGCCCGAGCACCGCCGTACGCGGCCGATTCGCCGCGTACCGTGCAGGACGCCGCGGCGGCACCGGTCGTCCGCAGACGGCACGCGATGGCCGGCCGGGCGGTGGTCGCCCGCCGTATGTCCGCGTGGCTGATGGCCTGCGTCGCCTTTTGGGCCCCGTCGACGCCCTGCACGCACGCCGCGTGAGTATATTACCCTTACTGCGCGCTGTACGCGCGCGCGCGCGCAGTACCAGCACTATATGTCTGCGCACTGTGTGCGGCACTGCAGCGCGGTGAAACGTCCGTACCCTTTTGAACGCATCCCCGAAACCGGCACGTGCCGACTTCTTCGGGTCCTTCGACTTTTTATAAAAGGTCCATCACTCCGTTCCACGCGCAGCCTCCTCTACTAATCCTATATATTATAGTTTGCAGCTTCTTCCCGGGTTGTCCACCTCGAGTGTCCTGACTCAGCCCGTCTTTTTATTCCCGCGGTCTGCCCGGCGGTCTCTCATTACGTTCCGTCTCCGTTTCCAGTTATCCTCTGTTACGTTATCCACGTGTGTGCAGTCGGCTCTTTCTTTCCTCCCAAAATTGTGCGATTCTTCTCCGAAACGTTCCACTCGGTTTCTCGTTATTCGTTCTTATCTCGTGTTCTCCCGTTCGATCGTTTTGTCCCGCGGTCCGAATACGCGCCGGAAGTATTTTACCGTAACACTGCCAGTTTCTGCTCTTTTGAGGTCGGCCACGCTTCGCCGGTGTCGGTCCGGCCTATGATTGGGTCCCGGGTTTAAATTTTCAATCCTCTTCATTTCATGTTGATGTATATAATGAAATAATTTTTTTATCTGGTCGCACTGGCGCGCGCATAATTTTTAACAATTTGTAACATTTTTTTCTACGTAAATTGTTTGCGGACATATAGGAAATAGAAAGGAAAGAAACCACACGATTTATTCCTATCGAAAATGTAAAGAATTCAAATTACATTAAAAAAAAAACCAACCTTTTTAATATGTATAAGACTTATACGTTAAAATAACTAGCAATAAACGTGTAAAAAATTTTAAAAATTTCTTAGAACGTATTTTTATATCAAAACAACAAAGCCTTTTAATTCTTGACACCAAGGCGCAAACGTGTCAGTTATTTAATACGTATTTGTCAATCGACTGAATTAAGTTTTTTCCCTGCACATATATACAGACTGCGCAGAAAAGACGCGTATTCGATTAACTGCGAAAACCTAAATTTGGTTTTTAAAATCTTCGGCTTACAAAATACACACGTTCTTGTATGACAATTGTGTACGAGAAAGTATTAAACCATATTTCATTGCCACACCAATCGAATTGAAAATAAGCCAGATTTTGAAACACAACACAATACTAGAAATACTTTGGGTAAACAATCAGTGAAATTTTCAATGTTAGTTTCGTCTTTCTCTTCTTCTGCGTGTAAAAACGACTCTGCTTCATTATTTCCACTGTTTTTCTTGTAAGAATATTTTAATTTTAATTTGCTATTTGATGCCTATTGATGATGCTGTTAAGCCAAATCACTGGAGCCCCCGGGCAAATGCCGGGTAGTCGGACGGGCCAGATTGACACTGCTGAAAACCTTTAATTGAAAACAATTCCTTACTAATTGCTGATTCGACAAAGTACTTTAAAATAAACTTTATGTTTAAAAAAACGCTTTGCATCGAAATACCAGATAAAACAGTTGTATTTTCGACGTTGAATTAGTCGGCGCACGACGAAAATGTATTATAATAAACGATAACATTAGAAAGAGATCAAATTTTGTTACGAATTTTTTTTTCTCAGCGCAGATCATTGATTTTTTTTTGGGGGAGCCCTCGAAATTTTGACAGGGTCTACTGCTTTCCGGGTCGTTTCGTCGCCTAGAATGACATTTATTCGTCAGAATATTTTTTCACGTCACTTTCAATACAGTGTCTTCCCAGTGGTCGTTCTCCGCAAGGTATATCCTTAATTGTAGTACTTAATAAGGACCCTCGTTTCCTCCATGCAAGTATCTTTTTTTTAAATTTCTTTTATAATATCCTACCCTTGGAAAGGTTTCTTATTGTGTCTCTTTCTACGTACTCCTAATTCATACACTATTATTTTCAAAAATTTCCTTTCAAATACTCTTAATTCCTCCGCTTTTCTAAGTGGCCACGTCTCTCAGGCGTACATAACGATTGGACATTTCAGATTTATTGATATCGATCTCGAGCGTAGAACGTTTCCAAGTCAAAACAGTATAATTTATTACCAATTATTTTTTTTTTTTTATTCTCGTTTGTAATTTTTTTTTTTAAACTCGTTATCTGTTGTTGGAAGATGACCCGAGTACTTGAAATACGTCACACTTTTAAACGAATGTCCTTCAACGTTCACGAATATTGTTCGTAAAACAAAGGACGAATCTGTTTGTATACTCTACAAAACACACCGATAAAACGCTTTAAATTGATTTTTATAACATTTATACGTATTATAAAACAAAGTCGTCTTTGATCGTGTTTCGCATCACATCTCTATCGTGCCGGATAAATTTTTAATTTTTCTTGATTATTGGTGCTATAGGCGCGGTATACGATTTGACCGCTTTCCGCCTGCCCCCGGAAACGGGAACGCAACACTTTCCTACGAAAAAAATCAAATAAAATCTGATTAATTCGTTTAGGTTTCGTACGAAACAATCACGAGCTGAATCGTTTTATAACAAGACCACCTTCACATACACTGCACATTGCTTGGCTGTATTCCGAATGAAATAAAATGCCGTGTTTGCCCACCGTTTCTTTTCGCTTACGGGGACGATTTAATATTCATTTCGATTTAGATTTATATATTTAAAAAAGTTTGCGCGGTGCACCGCGGAAAATAGCTGCACCGACATAAATATTACACACCAAAAACACGTGAATTCAAATGTAGCATTTTTATATTTCGGTTGTCGTTGTATTATTATATTATGTATGTGTACGGCTGAGAGATTGGATCCGGGAGACGCGGGTAAAATGCGCGTACTAGGGTTAATGGAAAATCTAGTTAAAATTTCATGTTAAATTGTTTGTTTTTTCCACCCAAAACCGGTTTAGAGTGAAGAAAATGAGGAAATCGTTTCGTTTTAATGGTGACTCGGCCAATAATAGCGGACATTCGTCGTGATATTATCGCACCGATTTTATTAGAATGTATAAATTATTAAAATAAATACGAGCGAAAGACACCGTTTTATTACTATACCTTTGCACTGACATCGACTATAATTTCATGAAAAATTGTCGGTGCAAGTGAATTTATTTTGCCAATATTATAGCATTACGATTCAATAATTCAATAATTTCGTACGCGAATAAATATTTAAAAATTAATAATTCGAGTTTAATCGAATTTAGCCGTCAACACGTATAAACACTGTTACAGCCGCGGCTGTGCGTTAAAAAGAAAAAATCGCTGTTATAGCATTTTCCATATTCGGTTGTCTTTAAGTACGAAATATTTGACGAACCAGCTTGTCCTGAAATTCGGCAGGTAACACACAGGTATATTATGCCTCCTTTTCGGTAGGAGGAAGGCGTCAAACGTTCAGCTACGTTCCGTGTTAGTCAGTAAACGAAAGTGCGTAACGATTCCATCGCGTTTACCGCGTTGTTCTCGTATTATTATTATTAAAAATTATTATATATTTTTTCAACAAATAAAAATAATAAAACACGTACTGCCGCGGGAAATCAAACATAAATATTTACGAGTTGCACACAAGCCGTACAATAATAATAACACAATTTAATCGATTCGTTACGACAATATCGTAAACCCGGTGTGCCGTTTTCAAAACGCCGCCGTACACGCATCGGGTTCGTTTTCGTTTCAACTTTCGAGTTGATCGGAGAAGAAAAAATAAAAAATAAAATAAAAACGCGAAAACTCCGACGTCATATTTATTACACACAAGAGGCAGTCGCAAAGTTTTCGCCTTATTTTCGCGTAGTAAATTTCGAATTACAAACTGCATGGAATAATATTTATGGCGCTTTAACTACTTTGTCCGCGGCGGCGGAATAAAATTTAAATTATATTTACTTATCTCCGGATAACTGTGTAAGTGTTTAACCGCGTTTGGCCTACCGATAAAACAACACGCCTTATACACACTCGTATAATTTTATTCGCGTCGAACAATTAATTATATAATATTGCGGACGAGTATATTATATAATATAAGTCCAGGGAACGGATTTGTATGCACTAAAAACCCTCAAAATGTGCTTTAAAAAATTATTATAATATGCTACAAAATGTGCATTTATTTTTAAATATGTATTTAAAAATTAATATGATTGAAAAAAATGATTAAAATCGAACAAAATTAGTAATACATACATTCATATACAGTGACAATTTATTGTGTCCGACCGACAATGACAGATCGTAATTTATTAATTTTAGACCGTAGATAAAGTCTACTACTTTATTATACGGTGGAAAGTTGTGAAACTCGTGATTTTAAAACGGTATTTATTCAAAACCGTAATTTAACAAATTTTTATAGCTGAAAATAAGAATAACGTGGAAATCTAAGTTAAAAACAAAAAATGCACTTAAAATAAAAATATGCAAAAAAAGTTAAAAATATGCAAAATATGCGAAATAAAATTAGTGTTATTTTTATAAGAATGTTATAAATCGTGCACATTTATTATCAGATTTCAAATAGCTTATTCTAATAAGTATATGCATTTACATATTATAAATCCTTTCCCTAAATATAACGTTGCAACAGATCTCCGACGGATTAAAAAATAAACATTATGTAGCGTAATATAGTTTGGTCGGAATAAGATTTTTAAAAAAATAACGTTTTTACAACGAAATTGTCGATTTTTAGATTCTGAGCGGATCGAGGAATATAGTATTGGTTTTACAATAATTGTATTTTTTTTTTTCTATGTCTGTACCCAAAAATTCTACCAGAAGGAGTGCTCCGATGTTTGCACTTTGTTTTCGCTACCAAATTGTGCATTTATAGTTGGTACTTTAGAAATGTTTTGATTTTCGATTTTTTTAAAAGCACTTAAAACAAAATTCAAAAACTGCCAAACATATTAGGGAAAAATTTTGAAAAAATTTCTTTCAATTTTCGGCTATTTCGAAAGCAATATTATAGATTTGTAGTATTTAATTTGAAAAAAAGACGTGATTTTCTGTTTTAAGGCTTGAAAATTCAATACAATATCAGACGTACGCGTTATTTTGACTGCATATTCAAAAAAAAATCTTGAAATCGTTTATCACAGTTTTCCTCAATAAACATTTCAAAATTTTCGACAAAGCGTATTTCAATTTTTTTTTTTTTGCGGAAAATTACGTTTGTTCAGAACTAATGATCCTAGAGTCTTGACATTTTTACCGAATATGTAACTTTTTACTATATTAACGAATACGGTTTTTGAATATTTTTACCTACCTAGGTTTATTGTAAAAAATTATATTAAAATGGTGTGTTTTGAGGTCAATCGTAAATCATGTATTCTATACATACTACATTATTATATATTATTTATAAACACACATACTATAAGGCTTATAAATATGAACACGAAATTAAACATTATCCGTAACATAAAACATTTTCCCTCGTTTAAATCGGTGACTGAGAATGCTGCAAATTAAAAACGTCGATTAGAATAAATTTGTTTTTGCGCTAAAAACAACAAATTTTCTAAGAACTATTTTCTTTTCTTATTTTGACGGATGTAAAATCATGCACGATACTCACAAAAGCAGTCTTGCCTCTTGACTGTACTTCACTCTCAATACTCAGTACGGTTACTTTTCAGTAAAAGGTGTTCCACAGCCATACGTTTTGAACGGTAAACAATTTTATTTTATAATCTTCGAATGATCGTTCTCCGCTATCGCAGTTCGTAACCATTGAAGACAAATAGAGACACTAAAAGCCCTTTCGATGTTCGGAAAATTTTTTTATTTTATTAGAGTTTACCGATCTAATAGGTTAGGCCCTGTGCAGTGTTTAGATACGCGTGTATATTCTATGCTCGAAAACGTCACTGAACACACACACACCAAGTGCAATGTCAATATATAAGGTACCTACCAACGAAAATGTTTTTTTTTTTTTTTTTAAACTGTCAATCGATGCTCTTATTCCTGTCATTTCCATAAACACGCACACACAAAGGCGTTAATGGTTTATCTTTTTCACTACACGCACACGTATAATACGCATTACACGTGTATACACGAGCTTTGAAGTGTTCTCTTTCAGTATTTTCGCGTGACGTACTTTATATATTATATACATATATTCTTTTTCGAACCACGAGAAATCATATATATATATATTGTCGTATCGACGTGTATATAAAGTTTTGACTTTCGCGAGCAACACGTGTGTGATATGTGAAAGTCTTCTGATATACACGTATATATAAAGAAGGAACTGTTTGTGTTTTATCCACGCGATTCGACTTCAGAGTCATCAAATTTCTCCCGGTGAAACTATGAGACTATTAGATGGTGAAAAAAAAAAAATGTCATAGACGTGTTCCGATCCGTGTGGCTTGCAGTGCACCAAAGGAGGTTACACGCGGACGATTTTAAGGATTTTTCGAGTGCTCACAATATAAAATATCGTTATTGAACAGTAACTATATATACACTCTATAAACGACCGCATAATTAATTTGACAAACTGTGTCGGATAAAACGAATTCGTTTTCGGTGTCGCAGTACCGTATTTATTTCGTTGAAGACGAGGTTTCGTACACCATTGTCGCGTTCATTCGACCCTTCGACCCAAGTCCGCTCTCAGACCTATTCGTCGCTTCGGAAATGGACAATCGAACGGACAAACACACTTGGCGCGTGACGGGTATTGACTGTTTTGGAGACGCCACTTTTTTCACGTGGTCAATAATTACACGTGGCTTGTTCGGATATAGTTCGCGTTTGTTTTCGCACCGGACGGACAAACGGGGAACACTGTGACCAACCCTGAAGGTTTGCAAATAAAAAGTTCTTAAAGTACATAAAACAAAACGGTTGTTTGTTTCACTGTAAAAAAAATCTACACTTTTACACGAGAGCCCGGTAAAATTTCGTACGATTCGACTCGCACCAAAACAACAGGAAAAATCGTGAAAAGTTTTGCACGATTCACGACCGGAGAAACGAAATCCCCCTCTAAACGAAGCCTTTTCACTCGGCGTGCCCTGAAAGACGGACGGCGAAAGAAGATGTACGGTCCCACTCGTATTTCAAATATCGATTTACTTTACCGAAAAATAATCGCCCGAAGCCGGGGTAAAACGGCTAGTAATAAATATACGTTTCCCAGCAAATTCGTCTGCCGCGTTTATTCTATTCTTTTTTTTTGTTCGCAGCGATTTATACAAGTTCGTCTTGCGTGAACTTGTTCCGAACTTTCAAACGGATACGTGTAGTTTAACGCCAGAGACGTATTTAGTAATATTTTATCGGGAAATGAAATAATTTATTCGTCACGAACCGAATACAAAAGTACGCGGTATAAAGTATACACAATTTTACAAATTTTTAGTGTGAACATGAAAATCTTTCCGAACAAACGGTCTATATAAAAAATGGTCATTTTTCAAAAACCTCTTTATGGAAATAATAGAGAATCCAACACGGAAGATTCGAATATTAACGATATTATCGAACGTATATAATTTGAAAAATAAAAATGATCGTTAAAAAGCCATACAACAAAATCAATATACACGACAATAATATACGAGCACGTTTCTCAACTACTATAAACTACCACAGCTTTTTTTCGTGACCGAATTTTAATAATAATTAATACAATATATATATATATATTGCGGCAATTCCGTTTTGTATGATAATATGCAAGTAGTTTAAATTTTCGTATAAAATACTATATGTATTTCATAAATCCATCGAACCGTGATACGCTAACTTTTCTACTATGTCCTACATTCGCATTGAACATAGTGTGTAACACGGAAACATTATCGGACTTGTAGTCTTGGCAAAATCTCAGATACGTTCGTAGAAAAACACCCGATTCGTATCTATTTTATTCCGTCTGTATAATATATTATAGGAGGATCGTGGACGTTCGTTGCCGTTATCGTTTCGCAAAAAAAATTATTATCATTTTCGACTCTTTCAATTGGCGAACATTCGTCATAAATAAAATTTGATAATATATTATGAGCGCAGCAGTTCGGAGCTTATAGGAAAACAGTCCAACAGCGAATTAAAAAGAACTGTAAAATTCTAAAATCACAATAAAATAGTAGAAATTAGGAAGGATGCCGTATAAGTGTTATATGTATAATAATCGATTACGTCTCATGACTCGGGAGTGGTTTTAAAAAAATGTTTAATGAAAGCGAATATATATATATGAAGGAGATGCAACGAAAAAAAATTCCTATTTATAAAACAAAATTCTGTACTCGTATTAGAGATGAGATTCAATTCGTTTACAAAAGTATAACGTAAACTGTTTTTTTAAATTCTCATCGTAATTTTTTTTTAGATACTTCAATTTTTTCAATTGTTTCCGAATCATTAAGTATTTGTATTTCCTATATATATACAACGAAAATAATAAAATTTAATACTTACAGTAATTATCGTACAATCGTCGTTTTACCGTGAAAATTATAGAATTATAATGTTTCGTAAAATTACGGGAAATTCGTAAAAACAGCTATAATATTATGTCGGTCCGATTTCTTACAATACTTGCAGTATGACATTATAGTCATATAGATAAAACTTTTGATGCACTGCGCGCGTGTTCTTTGTCCCGTTTAAGGTGATAACAATAGCATATAGTAAAACAAAAACGTATAATATTTCATTGTAAGGCTATAATATCTAATGGATTTATTCGCTTCACTCGGAATGTAAAAAAAAAAAGTTACAAAAAAAAAAAAACAAGTTTGTTTTAAAATATTAAAACCCTATTAATCGATATATTATATATTGCCCGACACTCGAGGAAATATTTTTTTATCGGTCTGCTAATCCATCGAACGCGTCGATAATCGTATAAACTATACAAAAAAAATAATAATAAAAACTATACTGACGAAATTTTACAATATTTTACGATCCGTGAAATAATATACGCGTCGATCCTTTTCAATAAAACCTTACGTTCAATAAATGTATATATATATATATATACGTAATGTAACGCCGCGAGATAAATTTTGAAACGTTCCAATTTCCGTTTCGACAGCGCGTTCTATACGAGTGTGGAATACAGTCGTCAGCTTCCCGGGTACGCGGTGTAGTTTGAAACTGAGAACAAACAGAAAACTCCATAGAAAAATAAATATTTGTACGGTGAAGGGGTAAGTGTATACACACAGGCACGCGTGTCACGAACGTCATTTCTTCGCGCTAGCCGTGTCGGCAAACTTTCGTTTTCGGAAGAGGTCACATATCATAACGTATACGACAGCGCGTGGTGCACGTTTGTAAATATTTTATTTACCTGTATAGAAAGAATTCATCTATCTTATCAACGGTAAGACACACACACACACTCCCCTTTCCTTCTGAGCTATCACTATTTGTACTTATATTTATTTTTAGTACGAAATTCGAAACAGAAAATCAAACAACGAATTCGCAAATTCGATCGAAAATCGTAGGAAGCAATAATTTTTTTTTTAATTTTCTTGAAAAAAAAAACGAAAAGCATATTAACAGGAAGTCAAAATAGTAGGTACATATAAGTATTTTATAACGAATTAAACAATATTGAGATCGTCTCGTTTTCACGTTTAATTCGATAATGTATAAGTACAACGTTATATTTTGTGGAAAAAAATGGAAGACCTGCGATTGCAGGAAAAACTGCGAGATAAATACAGAACGGATTACTGCTCAGAAACCCTCGAAAAGTTGACATTTGCACGATAAAATATTGACATTTTACATAAAAAAAATATAACGCATTCGATTAAGTTTAACAATTATACGTTTGTTTATTAAAAGGTTATTTCAATAATCGTACAAGTGTAAAATTTAATTTTTTTTTTGTATTATCTTAGAGAACAATTTTAATTGAAAAATCTAGCTATACGCCTATAATCGTATTGTATATATATTATATAGGTCCTGTCACTTTTGTTCGCGCACAAACTTACTAGTGCTGCCCTTGTGGTGCACTTTACGTAGGCGGTATATAATATTGTGTGTAATAAAATATTGAAACGGAAAATTTAATTGCATTCTCCGTTCGCTATTAACGCGCGCATAATATTATTATTATCGATATAATAACGCCAACGTCACCATCCAAAAATAATATTGTAAAATTATGCACAAAATAATGTATTCGTGTGCAGGGGGATACTGTTTGGATCGAGGTGAAACCGTTTTGGTTTTTTTTTGTCCGTTACGATTTTTCCCGGGTTCGTGTTGATTGATATGATTTGCATGGGCGCGAACAAACGGTGTTCGGGAGTTGTGCATGGGGCGGCGCAGCCCCTCTCACCAGTCGATAGTACGCACAAAAACCTGGAGCTCAATCACCCCCGTTGTTCAAACGTCGAGTCGCTTATGTATTTGACACTAGCGATTAGAAAATTAGATCAGCAGTCAGACGGAATAGGCGTGTTCTAATTTGAATAATGACGTTGTGAAATAAGGGACGGGCGCGAATCCAATGATAACGTAAAAATGAGAGGTAAAAACTGGTCCATTTTTCGCGCGAGCCTGGAGGGACGGTTTCAATATATATATATATAAATGTAAGATGTTTAATAAATTTTCTTTTTTTTTTTAACGTTTTTTCCTTAACATCGGAACAAGTGTAGTCTGGTCGAACGTTTTGTTTAATCCACCGTATAACGTACCGGGTATTATAAAATATTGTAAGGTTTTAAAGACATATTGGACGCAACGAAATCGTCGTGAATTTTCGCTATAGATCGCGCGAATTTCCTACATTATTTTCTTTCTATCCGAACATCTCGTGGAAAATTGAGTATTAGAATTTTGTTTTTAAATATAAACTTCTTTAAATAATTGCGGAGAAATGTACGGGAAGGAGAATGAGAGAGTCGCGATCTCGACTCAGTAGACTTTACGACGCGGATTCAAACGGGAAGTAGCTGGAAACGTCCTGCAGTTTTGCTATAAAGTGTTTGGACAAAATGTGAGAAAAACTCAATGTCTACCATTTTTTTTTTTTTTTTTAGCATTATAGACTATTTAGATCCTATGCTACCAATATTAATTTCTTGCATTCTTCCCAATCGTACGTATGATTTATGTGCCCGTGCCAATCTGGTCTCAGTTCTGCTGTGTCTCTTCTGATCACATCTAACCAACCGTTGTTTCGGCCTACCGCGCGCTCTTCTCCTATTTAAGCTGATCACAAGTACTGTTTTGATTACACTATTTTCGGCTCTCCAGATGCGACCTGCCCACTCTTCCAGTATTGCACCTTTTATAAATTGATCTATGCTTCCTTTTCCCGGAATATAATATAATATACATATATATATTCTCCCAAACTTGAGTGTCAGGATTACGTTGAAAACTCAAAGCTTGTTAAAAAAAATTAAATACGCGGGTACCGTGTAATTTCCACGAGCAGATAAACTGTGACGATCGCATCGGTTTGTTTCAGCAGTAGTATGTACGGCGACGTGAATATCTCGGCCATACTCGATTCGTTCAGTGGCAGTTACGACAAAAGAGTAAGACCGAATTACGGAGGTGAGTTGACACACAAATTGCATATACATATTACTCGTATATACTACATATTATTATAAATATTATGTGTTTTTCTATTATTTTTTTCTCCTCCCTCCCCCCCCCCGTCTCCATCACCCCGTTATATTATAATAATAACCACATACGTTATTCAGGGGCGTGCCCGGAAATTTTTTTCCCGGAGAGAGTCAAATAATTTTTATGTATTTTTAAACGTATAATATAAATTTAATTCCGACTATATAAATTAAATTTTCCGGGAGGCGGGAAGGGGTCACTCGAAATCTCCCACTACAGACACGCCTCTGTACATACTTTATATTTACGGATGAATCTATTTTGCCACGCCCGTCTATACGCGTTAATACGCGTCTATAGTAACCGTAAAACCTGAGAAAACGGCTTAACGTGTTTTCACATTTATTTCTTTACAATAATAATTTTCGTTTTCTTTCTTTCTCTCCATACTCTCCTCGCTTTCCTTTTTCTTTTTTTCGATTCATTTGTAAAACTCGATGTTATTTTGCTACGGTGATACTTTCTCATAATATTGTACCATATTGTACGCATATAGCGCATATTACATACGACCGTTCGAAAACGATGGCTTTGCAACATGTACACATATTTAAAATATACTTTAAATTCAGATTAATACGTACTCGATCTGGACGTTTCGACGCGTTTTGTACAGTACTTATACCTATATAAATTCAGAGTATCGAATATGTTACTTGTTATATCTTATACACATAAATATATTCGTTTAAAGTTTAGACGCGTGCAAAGTGCGGAGATGTAGAAAATCCACGCGGAGTATGTGTACGCAGTAGTAGATAATAAGAAACTGCTTCCTCGTCATTTCGTTTTACTTGGCTAAACTTTAAAACGACTCCGTCTGCGTAAACTCGACATCGTATACTCGATACCTATATAATAATATGTAAAATATACGTTTAGTTTTATTTCAATACCGTATATATTTGTGTGTATTAAATGGAATTTTATGCACGTGTTGCGTTTCGAACGTTTACGATTATACATTTCGAAAGAATAACCGCGACACAGGTATAGTTTTAGAAAAAAAAAAACAAATGATAATTTTGTCACCTTGTGCGTATAGGTACGGTCAAAGTGTATAATCGGGCATTGTACAATGTGCGATTTCAAAAAAAAAACGTACACTTTACCCTGACATATTATACGCGCAACGCCCAAATCACGGCGGGCAATCACGATGGAAAATAATCGAAAGGCTTTTGTTCACTTTTACTATTAACTGGCATTTATTTATTTTTACAGCTGAAACTATTAGGTATGGCATTTAAAAGTACATCATTTTCCTGCGGTCCTACATTTTCGTTTACTGTTGTTTCGCCTTGTTGCTTACAGTCTATCATGCACTTTACCGCCGAGATTTGAAAATTTTCTAGCCGCTTCTTTTAATGATATCAAAGCGTTTTAATCGTTTTATACGTATCGAACACGTTGTCGAAATTCACATTTCACAATACAGTCATCTTGAAATAATCGATACAATTTTATGCTAAACTCGTATAATATCGTGCGCATGCACGTAAAACGAATGAAACAAAGCGCAAAAATATTCTTAGTGTAAGATTAACATTGACCGCACACAATTGAGCACTGTACATAACGTCCGAGCGTTATAATAATACACAATGCCCGGGCAACGTAACTAATTTATAAAACAAATTCGGCTTTGCCCGAATTTGATGGGCATTGTATTGCAATGCCCGAATTATACACTTTGACCATTTGTATATACGTGGTGTGTGTGCGCCTGTGTACAATATAATATAATATAACATAATAATAATTGTGTTCCGATAATATTGTAGCGCAGTGGTACCTAAACTGGACTAGAGTTGAGGAAAAATTTTGCATATTTTTCTGCACTTTTCACGAGATATCGACTTAAATGTACACGAAAATAAACGTCAAAATTAGTTCGCGTTATACGTTTTAACTAAAAACATTATTGAAAACTTGTGTGTATATGTCTATATAATACGATAAATCTCTATCGCGGCCAGATATTTTTTTTTTACCATTATCCTCGTTATTTTATTTAGACAAATCTATTTCTTCCGTTGATTTTTCAAACAATATAATGTGTTATAACAAAAATTCGTAAAATTACGAATCTGCACGTCCTGTTTTCCCGTGAATTTTGCTGTTTCCCGTGAATTTTGCTGTTTCCCCGTGTGTTTTCTCTCTTTTACTCGTATAAATATGCTCCCTTTTCAAACGGCCTACAATCACTTTCGGGATTTCGAATTAGATCTAATTAAAATTCATTCGTGCGACGAGTCCCCCGTCATTTCCGGGGCAAACTCCTGTCTAAAGTTTAAAAAAACAAATATGTGCATGTCGAGACCTACTGAAACGGCGGCGGGAGAACTCGACCAGTGTTCAATATAGTTTTAAATTTGTATAAAATGTTTGTACACTTTTCGAAAGCATATTAATTCGTTAGATAAATCGGTGTTGTTATCCTCTCGCCATTGGCCCGGTACAGGATTTTCAATCAATCGAGAACACATTTAAATTGTTTAATTCGATATAAATACGAATTTAAAAAAATTTTTTTTATCAAAATCGGATATTTTTTAACTATTACATTTTTTTTGTAATACCGACACGCCCCTTTAAAAAACCGAGTCACGATTTTTTCCTCTCTCTTTCTCTGACACGCAAGTTACAAAAATGTTCGCCCTTCGTCGATGGCCCACTTGGTAGCGTTTTGGAGGCGGTCGGCCGGTTTATCAGACGTCGTCGCAGCACTGGGTGTAAGGCCGGTGGCAGGCACGTAGCCAGGATTTTATTTTGGGCGGGAGGGTCTAGTTAAAAAATATTGGAAAAAAAATGTTAATAATATCAATATAAGAACGAAAAAATTTCGGAGGGGGGGTCCGGACCTCATGGACCTCCCAGGATACGTCACTGGCCGGTGATACCCGAAAACCCCAGGCAATCGTCCAACACACAGGGAAAGTCTAAGGGCCGGGACGCGTATAAGCATTCTGGAGTCCGTTCGGGGCATCTGTATTCAATTACGCTCTCCGATTGGTTGATTTTAAATTTCCCGCCTGACATTTGTGATGTCAGTGTGTTATCAGTGTATTATTATCAGACATGCGCACTTCCGTAACTTAAGGTGGTTTTTCGGAACGAATCAATGGATATATTTTTAGTTTAAGTTCCGACAGGAGCTCGCGAAGCGAGCGAGTTGAGGTATTCAAGCGAGCGTAGCTCTCTTAGACTTATTACGGTGAGTATAACACACTGATAACCCGCTGACATCACAAATGTCATGGAACATAATATAATTCCGGATGTATACTTTCCGCACATCATAGATCCGTTATCACGTTTCATGTTAATATGTTATCACGTTAATATATATATATTGTATAATAGGTATTAAATAGGCGGGAAATTTAAAACCAACCGATCGGAGAGCGTAATTGAATACAGGCGCCCGAACGGACCACATAACGCTTATATATGCGACCGGGACGGGACCCGGTCGGGGCTGTACCGGAGCCGATGCAGGAGGAACGGATACTGAGGAGATGTGTGTGTG
This sequence comes from Slavum lentiscoides, assembly GCA_032441835.1. Taxonomy (NCBI): domain Eukaryota; kingdom Metazoa; phylum Arthropoda; class Insecta; order Hemiptera; family Aphididae; genus Slavum; species Slavum lentiscoides. Next base: position 16,186,998 of record CM063708.1, read on the forward strand.
TGTGTATAGCGTAACGAGTATAGTAGCTGCAGTGGTCTGTTATACGCCGTTTCCGGGGTGAGCGGTCGGACGGACGGAGCGCGGCGCGCGTGGGCGTGTAAACTCGGCCATCATCTCTCGCTCTCGCAAAATCGATTTGACCTGTAGCGCCGCGACGATATTTTCGATTTTTCCAGCTTTTTACCGTTTGCTCTCTCTCTACTTTTATCGACTAAAACTCACACCGGTCAACGCGACGCATCTGTACAAAAATAGCACAATTATTACCTCCTTCATAAGCGAACAAAAGATCTTAAAATTCACCACATTCAAAAACGCGTCACTAATCCGAAATATATGCCGACAAATAAATAATCATGACGATATTCAAAACGCTGTGAATCGTAGAAAAATTCCAGCGAAATCGCCTGAGTGTTGTTAGAGATACGGCATTAGTAATGAAAATAACAAATTTGACCTAGTATATCTCCTAGTAACGACTATAAAAATAAATAAATTCGTGCGAAATCGACATACGTGTACTTTCTCACGGGGGGTGGGGGAAACAGTTCAATTTTTACAACGTACGATATAACAAATTGGTTTTTCAGACTATAACCGAACACGGGTAATGCGATTAGACGTTTTATTCGACCGAAAATCGTTGATTTTTAGCGGGAAAGGGAACATTGTTAAAAAAATTAAAATTGAAATCAAGTCAATCCGTAAATTCCTTTTTTTGTTTTTAATTTTTTTTCTCTAATAGTTCTGTGCGATTTCGTAAGAGTCCCCCGAAATGTACGCCACTACGGTATACCGGGAAAGTTAATGATTTTTTTTTTTTTTACTCGCTAATTAAATCGAATCGATTTTTTTACCGAGTCAAACGCTTACAGGCGAATTACTTAAATTCAAATATATCAGTCAATAGTCGACAACGAATGACACTACTGATTCGCACATTAATTGGATTTCTTTTTCAATCGTCCGTTTGGAATTTTTTTTTTTTAACAATTCCTATGGAATCTAAAGTGATACGTGGCTCTAACCACATTCGTCTCGAACGGGTTTAGATAAAATATTTTTTTTTGCAGATAATTCAATAAACGTTCGGGTAATGAAAGTACAAAATTAAAACCGATTCGTTAAAAACACGTAAAGCGAAAAGCAAATAAGTTAATTGAAAAATCAAACCGAGAATAATCCGTTAAGTTGATTTTTACATTTTACCTTAACTTTTCGCTCTTTCGTCGGTGGGTCCATGGCCTTGTATTTATACCGCGTATACGCACAACGTTATGTCTGTGGGTTTTCTCTGCGGTTTTTTCAATACAGTGTGCATGTAAAAATGTATAAAAACGCTGCGTTTATTTATTATATAATTCTTGTAAAAAAAGTACAATTTTTTTAACGTTAAACGCACGCGTTTCAACACTGCGAATTTATCCAATAATTTTTGCACCAACACAATTTTTAAATGGGTAAAAATATTCGTAAACACATTTCTATAAAAAAAAAAAAAAATACAAAGTCAACGATATAATATTATAAAAGCATTTCGAATAATCAAAATTCGATTCAATAATACTAATTGACCGTCGAAATTATTTTTTTGTACTGTACTCGTATTAATTTTTAAAATTTTTTTTTAATAATAACGACTCGTAAACGGTATTTAATTAATAAACGTGGATTTCGCATTCGTAAAATATAAATTATTATTTAATATATTATAAGTACAGCGAACGGGAGTTGAGGCCCCTTAAATACGCCACTGAATACACTCGTAGCCGTGCGAGTCTTTCAATTGCATCACGATAAGAGTCTAAGCGGACGAAGGAGGCGGAGATATTTTGGGAGGGGAAAAAGAGTTTTTTTCTTCTTTTTTTTTTTAGCACGATTACAGAATCGTCGCGAAAAATACTCGCATCAAAAATGCCAAAAAAAAAACATTTATCTGCCTTCATAAATCCTCCCCGGACAACTGCACGATTAATTATTTTAAACACGCGTCTTTCGCATAATAATATCACCGGCCCCATAGTGTGGACGCTTTTATACGTTTCATATTATCTGTAGTAATGCGGCTGTTTTACTGAGTCGTTCGTTTTCCGCGAGCGTATCGAAAAATATTCTATTATATCGACTCACGGGGATTATCGGTAGGTACGCGTTATAATAAACGACTGTTTGCATCGTCGACACCATAAATGACTGACGGTTGGAAAACCTCGTGTCGTCACTCTACGTTTTGTGCGCACAATTCCAGAGAAGGTACCGACTAACAATTATACAGGACTCTGGTGAATCTCGTGAGATAAAAAAAAAACTGTCTCTCGGTGTCTTAAAATCTTATATTTTCCACCACATATGACCCGCCGAAATTTCAACTCAAAATATATAATTTACACGCACAAACGCACACCTCCACGTATACGCATAGGTACCATTTAAGGTAATCGCATATAGAAACACAATGTGTATACATTATTATTTTTATACTCGGCGACGTGCTTTTTGTATATATATAATACGTTAAAATTGATTTCATTACTGTTTATCGGTTGATAACTAATACAAATAAATGTTGTCATACAATATTATAGTACGAGCATTAAAATATCACCTATTTTGCGAATTATATGGTTAATTAAGTTTGACGGTTATTAGTATGCGGTAGGAATTATTTGGGGAAACGTATTTATTTATTAATATTTTAACTACTCTGTTCGAATATAAACGTGTACCGATAAAAAAAAATGTTGAAAAAAAATAATATGTATCGGTTATCTTTAAGTATACCGCACAATATTCGTACGCTGTTATTGTAATTTATTTCTAAATTATTTAAAAATGAAACGGACGGAACTGTTTGAAATGCCGGGAGGGGTGAATATTTTTAAAATGTTCTTCGGCCGATTCGAGGGATTGGGCGATTTCGGCATCGCGTGTATAACATCAAAAACGTAGCGCGTTATAGTGATTGGAATCTTATAAAAAAAACTGGTTAAAGCATAGATTTGTTTACGTCGCCCATACTACTTATAATAAGAAATATAAAAATGAATACATTTTCAAATTAAATTCTTATTTATAACTCGTTTTATCATCAATTCTCTACGTTATTCAATACTTTGATTAATATATATATATTTTTTTGTACTCGCGTAACGCGTACACCGTATAAGAAAATAATTATAAGAATTAGGTGTATACACTATTATTATTAATGTATAATATTATATATATTTCCGCTTCAGTGAATATAATGTCTTATATTTCGTATTGTTTTGATTTTTTTTTTTTTTTTTTTAATCTGCCGGGTTTCAGGTACTCCAGTAGAAGTCGGTGTCACCATGTACGTGTTGAGCATCAGCTCTTTGTCTGAAGTGCAAATGGTACAAAAAATACGATTTTTTTTTTCTTCCTCTAAACAAACTTTATAACCGTTATGATGTGTTTATCATTATTATTATTATTATTTTTTTTTTATAATTTAATACGTTATTCTGTAATTCAATACACTATATATACTTTCTGTTATTATATCATCCTAGATGAACTAGTTGCATCCGAACGATAAAATTTCTTAAAACCATTAACCTCATCTAGTCTCATTATATTATTATTATTATTATTGTTACAAACCATTTGGAACGCTTTGTAATACAGATATATATATATCTATATATAAAAACGTTGTGTTTGAAGCACGTTGTAGACTGTCATTATTTTATTTTTTATTTTTTATTTTCGTTGTATTACTCTGTCGCGGGAATATTTCATAACGTTTTATGAATACCGATAACAACAATAGTAACAACGACAACGGCAATATAAAATACAAATAATAATAATTGTAATATTCGAATACATATTATTATTATTGTTATTATTAGCATTGGATAGCGCAACAGGTTGTAGTGAGCTTATTTTATAGAACTCATATAAATATACATATATATATATATGTATATTCATAGATATGTGTACATATTATATAGAATAGAAAAAAAAATTATATAATACGCGCGTATGTAAATATATAAACACAAATAAAGGCGTTTCACTACAGCGACTGAAATAGTAGCAAAGGATCCGTCGCGCACAACGTGCGATATTTATATCGCAGTGGAATGTTCACTCTAAAAAATTGAAATCTTTCATGTTTGAGTTCGAATTTTTTTTTCTTAAGGATTCGTTTACGATAGCGTTTTAAAAAAAAATAATGAACGCGTTCGTTCGGTCGTACAATCGTTTTTATATTCACAACTCAATTGCAATATCCGTATAAAAAGGACTTATAAATAGTTGATTATTTATTACTCATTTTGTATAAAACATATTATTATACTACCAACATTTAAATAACCCGACACGGAAAAAAAAATTATTCAAAACCAAACGCGGTTCGACTCAATTAGCTTTTAAAAGTCATATAATATTATAAGGTTAAATTAAATACACTATATATATATATGTATATATCAAGTGACATTCTTAATATACCAAACTCAAAGTATTCAAACATATTTAGACAGTAAATATAGCTACGTAAATTGGCGCACTTCCACGTCACAAAATACGGTCGTATTTTATTGTTATTAAATTCGTAAAATGTTAATGTGCAATTTTTTCTGATGTTTATTGTTCACCGATTTATTATAAAAATTCACTGGAACCGTGTTATTATAATATGTCAAGACCTATTGGAATCCAACGTATTCTTATTATTCGGTAAAAAATAATTTATTCCTTCCTGTCATAAAAAAAAAAAAATCGTTCTATGTTTGAAACTTTATTTATTTTTTTGACTTCGAATTATTTGATTGAACTAACTGTTTTTCATTACTTGCTATACCAACTATCTCGTGTACTATGTTGTGAACTGTTTAAACTAACGTTTCGAATTTCCGTACTATTACAAAATAAACGTAGGCCTAACTTTGTCGATTAGTAGTTATATCATCGTTTGTGCGATATACTCGAACAGAAACGTAGAAAAAAAAGCGCGAGAAATTAGTTACACGACATTAATTTGCAAACGTAACGTTTTCTCGGTGTTTTTTCTCTGGTGAACCGACCACATCGCTCGCAAGAATAATATTATTCGAAAAAAGAGCGTATAACGTGATTAATTTTTTTTTTTTTTTAAAACACGTCTCAACACGTCCATCGTTCAGTGTGTCTGTGGTTGAGAGCCAAACGCTGACATATTGTGTAAAAAGTCAACTTTTCAGGAGTGCAATTGAAAAATTTTAGAAAACTATATTTATAAAAAACAACATTTTTATCTTTTGAATCGCTGTTTTTTTTTACTACAAATGATATTTTCATTTATTCTGTAGGTCATTCGCGTACAATGCGTATCACGTATATTGGTGATATTAAAAAAAAAAAATTATTTAACGTGTTTTTTCAATATAACTAGATAATGGAAACGTATATAGGTATCATATTTTTTGGCGGTAAATAAATAACGCAAAACATTTCGGACGATTCGACTCTATTCGTCTTTATACTGTTGTAAACAACGAGTTTTAGCAGTCTTTTGGTTAAAATTGCCAACTAGAGAAACTTGTTAAGTAATACGTAGGGTTATTTATTATGTTGTGCGTACAATTCGCGCGAATTCTTGTAAGACTGGCGGCGACTGCTGCTGCTGCTGCTGCACTAGGTCAGAACATGTATTGACGTTGTACACAAAGAAATCGCGTAGGTCGATTAAAAAAAAAAACAAAATAATCGCAGTTTTAATTCGCCTGTTTTTTTTTATGACATAAAACGCGAAATCGCGACGGAAACAAATATTATTCAACCGCTGCGGCGGAATTTATTCGCGCGTGTGACTGTCGGTTAAAACTGGGCCGGTGTCCAACGACACACATATATATAGGAACTTAAAGAGGTTTTTTAGGCCTAAGACAAATAAAACAAAAATTAAAGCGGAACCGTTGATTATAGTTCAGTACGCGTTATAAACGATTCCTTTATAAAATTAAAAAAAAAAAACACTACCTAATTTTACAAAAAAAAATTAATATTTTCTTTATTATTTTAAGTAGGAGTATTCAAAGTTTTTTATTTTATTTTTTTTTTTTTACAACGCCTTTTTACTATGCCGATCGAAGATTTTTGACGGTATTTTATTATTTTACACGAACGTTTTAGTGTAAAAAAACCCCCGAGAAGTTTTTGCCACAAAAAATTAAAACCTACACCGACTCCTATACACTTTACAATCGTTATAATATTATCATATATTATGCCGTGTATATTATCCGGTCAATTTATATTTGAATAAATAACGATTATTATGTGTAATACATAATTTTATTGAGGCGTATATTATTTTTTTTTTAAGGTTTCTACTCTCGATATGAAAATAATTATTTTCGATACGTATTATTTATATAATACACACATCGAAATACTGCAACGTGCATCGCGAACGATACCCGGGTATATATTGTTAGAAATTTGCTAATTTAAATTTTATACCGTTTCCCCGGGGTTTGAGAGGGCCACGAATTTGGAAAATTGTCACGATCCGCGCGATTTCAACCTTTACCGCGCGCCGCCGGCATATCTTTTATGTATAAAGCGGCGTGGCGTGCTCGGAATACAATATTTTCACGTCATTTAATTAAGAGGGTTTCGGGAGCGAAAATATTTTCAAGACGTCCAACACTGCAGCGTTCGCGGCCGATATTATTCGTATTATTCAATATAATCTACAGAGCGTTTAAAAAATATATACAACTACGTGTACGCTTATGTACTATATTTGTGTGTGTGTGTGCATAAGACCATCAAAATCGTAACGGTACGAAAATAAAATATTTTTCCTTTTTTACATTTTTATATGCAAATAATTTCTTTCAATCCGTGTGTTCCTACACTCGCTGTGTACACATCGTTCATGTTAACAGTCTAAAAACTTCACGTGAATCTTAACATACACTGCGCTACACACTTGACAATTTAAATTTTTTATTTGTGTACGTTTTTTTTTTTTGATTTAGGTTAGTCAAAAAAAAAACCCCCCCTCGTGGGACTTATAAAATCGGCACGGAAGCGCTGTTCGAGCGGTGCTTTTAGATTAATTTTTATAGTATTCAATGTGTTCGAACAACTCAGAAAAATCCACAGATTAAAAAAAAATTTTTTAAAACAAGACATATTTACGATTTTATTTTAATTTTAGTTTTATTCTTCTTGACAGTAATTATATATTTTATACTCGAACACGAAATATAACATGTAAAAGAATATTGTATAGAGTTCAACGAGTATAATATTGCACACAACACGAAGATGACGAAAACGAAATAAATATTATTTACCGAAATTCTGGAACGACATATTTTTTGATTTGAACGTTATGTACAGCCAACGCCCGATATTAGGTGTATTCTATAAAATATAATAGTGGACATGTTAACTCGCACGGTAAATAATTGTACGTAAATTTTTTTAAACGATCTAAACGGTTGATCTGGAAATATTTGAAAAATAACAAAAAAATAAAAAAATCTAACAATTTCTTTATTGATTTTCTTGTAAAATAATAGATTCAAGCGAATTTCGTAACGATACGTTTTATAGAAAATTATATTATTTATAATATTTTTACACTTTTGTCGTGAGTAAAACATTTCACGAGGTAAACAGAAAAAATTGAAAAACTTCCCCAAGTTTATATATATTCACACCTTTTGATCAATCGTGACCGACTTTTACACTCTTTACTTTTTATACGTATTAAAAGAAGTATATCAGGGTCGTCGCCTAAAATATTTTACTTGTATAACCACTAAGGACCGCCCTTATATATACATACAGGACATATTTCATTTTTGCACATCACACGCGAATAGTACGTAGTATGTATAAAAAAACTTTCGATTTCTTCTTTTTTTTTTCGGTAACGACGGTGAGTAACACGTTTTACTTTTAAAATTTTTGTAAAAAAAAAAAAAGCAATTGGAAAGAATACTTTTCGTAGAAAAAAAAAATCATTCGGTTTTTGATGTACGGTTCGCGGGCAACATAGTGCGAAACGAAATTTACGGAAAAATCATTTATTTTTTAGTAGATTTTTATGTAAATTCGGTATAATGTTCGCAACAAACACTCGTTTGCGAAACGAAACGGTTTCTCGAGAATACCAATGAAGTGGTCGCTTTTTACACCACTCGCCCGTCTTGTCTTCGCTGCGGAACAAACTAAACGAATAATAATAATAATAATAATGTACTACGAGGCCTAATTTTATTCTATTGCACTCCGTCTTGTACTATAAATTACAAAATTTACACAACATATAGACACGGCTCCGTAGGTCGCGCGCGTATAACGAGTACCTATACTTTTTGAAAATCTGTACAATATTTCGACTTTCAAAAAAAAATAATAAAAATTATATATATATTTAGGTAAATACTTATTACGGAGCATCTCGCGTTTCAAATTGTATTTTTATAAAATCGTATAGTCCAATAACGGAGGTACAATAAAAGTATTTTTGAAATTTAACGGGCGACTGGGAAATAATTTGTTTTTACCTCTCCGTTTGTACGTTTACAATACCTGCACTAATGTGTTTTTCTCGCTTTCGTATTATATTACCGACGCTCGTGATTCCACGTCCTTGCGTAGCCCATATTGGATCGCACACGCCCGTGGACCTTGGCTAAACCGTTATTACATTATTACACGCGTAGATAGGGTTACCGTCAGAGCCAAATCAGGACACTATTTTCGATCCTTGGAAAACGCGAGTGATTTCATTTAGGAATAATAAAAGGCGCCATTATCTCGAGTTCGGTCCGTTGTTAATACGTACGAGTGCAGCGTTTTATTTTACGAACAGAAAAACTGTGACTTTATAGGGAATAAAATAAGAGTTTTTTTTTTTTTTCGTTATTGTGAAAAAGACAAAACAGTGGCGGCGAAAATTTTCGATAAAAGATAAGGACGTTTTCTTAACGCGGAACGACTTTCGTGGATCACGACGAATTCAAATAAATTTTTAGACTGGTCGCACCGGGGAATTCGTGTGCGCATAATTTTTAACGATACGTAACATTTTTTTATTATTATTATATAAATTGGTTGTGAACGTATAAGAAAGTAAAAAAAAAAATCTACATAAAATATTTAGATGATTTTTTAATCAAAATTTTAAAGAAATTACATATTTAAAACTCTTTTAAATTTGTATACAATTTATACATCAATATAACTCGTACAAATTATCAGGACAACAGAGACTTTTGATTATTGATTCGCGAACACTGGAACTCGTCAATTATTTAATCGTTGTTAATTAACCGAATTAAGTCTGCTCTCGCAAACACAAACTGCCGGCAAGACGCGTATTTCATTAACTGAGAACCCACATTTGGTTTTTAAAATCTTCAGCACAGAAAATACGCGCGCGTGCAAGGAAGTATTAAACCGCGTTCCGTCGCTACATAAAGTGATTTTGAAATCGGGCCGGATTTTGAAATTAATTCCTACGATACTTCGGCTATAGATCATCGTTTCTCAAATATTAAATAATCGTCGCAATTATTAAATTTATTTTCAATATCAGGTCCGTCTTTCTCTTCTTCCGCTTCGTTGTTTTTCTTGTAAAAATTATTTTTATATTTATTTGCTATTAGATGCGACGGCGAGGCCCCCGGGCGAATGCCGCGGGCGAGCCAGACCGACACTGAACGCGACGGTAATTTTAAAGTGAAAAAATTGGACTTTTTTTCGTCCCTAAACGTATAGATGGATATTGCAGTGACATCGGACGTATTCGCGGAGAACGGCTGTGCATTATTGAACCCGTTCTCATATTCATGGTCTATCATACGCACTATCTCGTACCTATATTATGAAGTACAATATCCCGGGCCACATGTAATATGTAAAACCGTTAGACGGCTCGCTTGATACGGTTGCGCCGCGTCGTTTATATTATCTATTTATTTGATAAAATAGCGTTTCTCGGCCAGGTGTCTCGCGAGGAATTTTCATTTTTGATTTCTTAAATTTTTCACGATACGCCCCGTGATTTCTGTACACATTTTATTCGGTACAAAACTATTAGCACTTTATGGACGCGCACAGAAAATTTATTATCTGGGGGCGTATTATTAAAATCAAACACCGACGAGCACATTAAAACGAAAGTTAATTCTTTTCAAATCACAAAAATGCGTTATGAATTTTAATGACGATATAATAATAAAAAAAAAATAAAAAAATACGATTAGAAATCCGATAGTGGGCGAACGACCGATTATATTAGTCGAAGAATTTACGCCTATTGACCGTTTATATATATATTTTTTTTTTAACCTTGCAAATCACATCGTTATAGAGGTTTTGGTATTACTAAATAAGTTTTTTTTTATAAATTTCATATTTATAAATCCACACTAAAATCAAAATGTCGATGAAACGTGTGTTTGAAAAATAATAAATGTTACGAAAATTTTTGGAAACTGTTTTTTTCATAGGGTAAAATGGGACAAACCACAATTCTCGTCCATGGAATACTTATACATAACGTGTTCGGCTCGCGAATTATAAAAACACTCGATTACGCTGGTGTTTTTAACGCGTTCATAAAAATCCGACTATTTTTATTAAATATTATAGGAAAATCCGTTCCGGCCATAATAAATATAGTTTTAATTTTTTTGTAGAAATAAAATTAGACGGTTTTGTAAAAGTAATCGCGATTTCTTACGGACTATTTGCTAGCTCGAAACGTCAAATATAAATGTAAGTTTCTCTTTACCTTCCATTTACACGTTTTTTTTTTTAACGGATTAAAATATTATTCCAATATATTCAATCGGAATTAACGGATAAGTGGAACGTTCCTCGAAAGATCGTCCTTCGAGTGACGGATAATTTTTATTAACTCGACTTTTACGTTATAACGACCAAAAAAATGTGTCTAAATTAGAACTGAAATAAGATTTGTATAGCACGTAATGTCGAGTATATAGTAAAAATAACAAAATATATAATATTATATTATTGTGTATAACGTACGATTATAGTTCGATTGAATTGGAAAGACCGATTATAAAATAATAGGCGCTATATGGAATCGATAGATTTAGTTGCACTTATAGATGCAAACGTTTGGTAAAAAAATATATATAATGGCTCGACACTCGAATCAAATAATTAATAATACGAAGTACAGTCTCTAGTGTTGTGGATCACAAACCACAGTCTTCGACGATTCAGTAAAATTGTACGAAAAAAAAAAAGAGATACGTTTTTCAATCCTCGTGTCTTAATAATATTATTATCGTCAACACTAATGTAGTGTTTCAAAACGAAATGTTGTATTGTCCGATTAAAACGATTTAGAGCCGATGATCTCGTTTATTGTATGTGGAGAAAAATAAGTTATTAAAATAACGAACGAAATTATTGCTTTTTTAGCGGGACCCCTATAGTAGTACAACATTAGCAGCAAATTATTAATTTATTATTAATTATTTTCTTTTATTACGAGGCTATGAAATGGTTTATAGCGTTCAAGTTATGGTCGTCAGCTCATAAATGTAGAAACTAAAAAAAAAAAAAAAAATGTTATTTAACGAATGTACCGTATACGCAGTAGCGTTATTTTTATTCCTAGATATTAAATTTATAATTCGAATTTTTACGTCTCCGGCGCAACAAAAGCGCGGTAAAGTTTAATATAATATGCGTTCGAGAATAAGAGATTATTTTTGATATATACGCGTATAATATTATTATTATTATTATTTTCACATAGTATATATTATGAATAATGTAATGAACACCATCTAAGTGCGCATAGGGTCATACGCGCGATAATTTATTAAATCGTAAAAAAAAACCCTCGAGAAATGAAAAACGCCGCCGTTCGCAAAACGTTAAAATAATAAGAGATATCGAAACGGTTAAAAATATGTAAAAGTTTTTCATTCGTTATTAATTTTTTTTTTTTTGAATCGAAGTCAGAGGAAATATAGAATGAACATTCGTCATAAAATACGCGTTTTTGTGGAAATACTCGTAGACAAGCTGGAATTTCTTATAAAAATTTGACGAACATTTCACATTCGTTAATATTAGATATACTCGGTAAAAATAATATATGTGGATCAGGGCGAGATTAGTTTTTTTTTTTTACCTGACACGATTATAAGAATAAACGAGGATTTTGTTTCAAAGAGACGTGTATGTGTTTATTTTTTTGTAAAACATAACATCATATTTATAATTTCATAGCTTTGCTATAGAACGAAAAATAACAGTTTAAAGTATAACTGAAATTTTAAAACGGTATTTTATTAAAATTGACGATCATATTATGGATAAACAATACGGATAGATATGACGGGCGTGAAGTTTTTCTTCCGTTTTGTCAACAAAGAATATAATATTCTATTAATTATTTAATGATTTCTACGGTATCAATACGGCTGGGGGGTGAACTCTACACAGTTGGCTTAATAAATAAAACACATTCAACGTCCGTCTCGTGTTATAACGTAAACTGCAAGTAGTACGTCCTATTTTAGTTTTCACAATATTGTGAGTTTGAAAAAACTTTCGGATTACTCGCGTCCGAAAACGGTAAAAAAGTTAAAGGAAAAAAAATTTACACAGCGCGTCCGACGGAGACGAAATCCAATAACTACATCGTTTTATTAATTATTAAAAAAAAAAAGTGTTTAATGTTATTTATAAGGATTAATGTAGAAGTCCTCGCCTAAATTTTTGATTTTTTTTTTTACGACTAAAAATTAAATTAATATTTATTAAATTTTATTTTTTCACAAAACGCAAAATAGAAATTTTTCTAAAACAAATGAATGTATATATTATAGTTCCGTCGAGCTTTTCTCGACGAAAGAAATTTTCGTTTTCATAAATTTCAAAAAATTATAGAAAATCAACGACTGGTCTCTAATAAAAAAATACCCGACACTAACAATTTTCTGAAAAAAAAACCTTTTCCAATAATTTGCAAAAAAGTTTATATTAAACTAGCTGACTCGGCAAACGTTGTTTTGCCAAAAAAAAACAATCATCAAAAAAATTTTTAAAAAAAAAAAAAGGGTTTTTCCAAAATTTTTTTTCGTAAAAACCTTCTACTGGCAATTACGAACAATTAAAAAAAAAAATTGAGCCAAATCGGCCCAGCCGTTCTCAATTGATGAATTGTTATACATTTTTGGCTCCATTTTTATATATATAGATTTATTTTTGTGTATTGAAGTGTGAAAAAAAATCGAAATAATTGTAACGGGCAGATGTCTATTAATTATCGAAAAAAAAGCGTAAAAACACTCCGACGAATCAGTAATATATATTAACTATTTTTGGTTATCTCACTCGATGTACGCGTCCATATACGTTTATATATACACTGTATAATGTGTAAATAAATATATATATATATTTATACTGAGCCCTGAGCACAAACGACCGTGTGTTTACGAAAGTACGTACTGCGCAACGTATTGGTTTAAATTAATTAAAATTCGAAATGATCGTTTCACGATCATTATAGACTCTGAACGTTCGTCCAGAGATCATACGGATCGACGACGCGTTATTATTTCCCATTTCGTTCAGAAATTACTAATATTTTCTCGTATTCTTTAAAGGACGATTATAACAAGTAACCTAAATTAACCTTTTTATTTATATTATTTGTATTATTATACATCGATTTTGTTAAATTTAAACTGTCAAGTATTGTATAATTTATTTTCTATGGTTTAACGAGTTGAAAATATTGAAATGTTTCGACGGGGGAGTTTTTTTTATATTTAACAAAAAAAAAACCATTACTTTTAACTCATAAAGAATTAAACTGATTGGTTGAGGTACTCATTTTATACGACCTCTGTCAGTGATGTGTGTCGAGCGCTCGATTTTGTAAACAAATTGTTTCTGTATTACTACCACAAATATACTGAAACATATACGTATAATAGATTGGAAATTGTTTTAATCGGTATTAACTCGATCAGCTATGAATAACGCGTATTTTTATATTAAAAATACACGCGTATTACACGTGCAGTGTTCGCGCGTTACATGTACAATTTTATAAATATTGTGTTTTTAACTCGTTATTAAAATTTCACAATTTCACAATTTCTTTTTTTGTTTTTATATTGGAAAAAATTTTTTTTACAACTTGGGTACCTATATATCGCTATACTCAGCTATTATTAGCTCGTGCTACACCGAAATTAATTATATATTAAAAAAACCCCGTCACGACGCGACGCGCGTTTTTCGTCGCAACGGTTTTTTTTTTAAACAGTGCCTATTGCTGCCCCGTCCCGTCCCGTATAAAAAAAAAAGTTATTCGGCCGTAGAAAAAGAAAAAACGAGCGGAATTCTTTTAGGGAATTCGAGCGTTAATAACTGCAGTTTGTTCTGTTTTCAAAAAAAAAATAAATTCTAAAATACTTGTTGTCCGAGTGGAGTAAACACGAGATGACCAACTTTTGCATTCGTTCCGTCCATATATATATATAATGTATTATACTACCGAACAAGTTTTCCGCCGCTTGTCCTAAATAAATCTTATACCGAGTTCAAAACTTCAGAATCGATGAACGCGGTATAGTTGATTACGGGTCGTGGGGGTTTTGTGTAAACCGAAAACTCTTCGATTCGTCGCCTCTTCCTCCGTACAAACCCGAGTTTGTGTAAAACTCGACGATATCGGTTATTATTATACGCTTATATTCGAAGTAATTCCCTACGCGCATCGCCGAACTTATAACTGTTCAATGCAGCGAGTATCGATTTTATCGCGTTGTGTTGTTGTGAATTCGCAACCGAATTATTACAAAAAAAAAAAAAAAACAAACAAAATTTAACATACTGATATTTAAAATAGAACGTTTGACCTTTTAGGTTGATTATGTTTGTCGACGGGATCAGAGGGGAATAAAGGTAAAAACATGAGATTTGTAATTCTAAACGAAACGAAAAATTCTTTGTATCGTTGTTTATATTTAAAAAAAAAAAAAAAAATTCTAAAATTTTATTTATTTTTCTATATAGATATATTTATATATTATAATATTGAAATGTAAAATCCGTCACGAGAAATCTAAAAACAATAAACATTATGTATTTTTTTTTTTTTTTTTTTGGAATACATACGTATAATAATATAGTATTGACGTTTTAACATATCGTTGCAGGTCCCCCAGTAGAGGTCGGAGTCACCATGTATGTTCTCAGTATAAGCTCCGTGTCCGAAGTACTAATGGTACACAAACCAAATAATAATAATAATCGTTTATTTAATTTTTTTTTTTTTTACCGTTTTATTATTATTATTTTTTTTTTTGGATATATTAATCATATATAAACACGAGATAATATGATTTTTTTTTTTTAAGGAGTGTTTCTTTACGTATAATATATTATATTTATAATATATGTTATATCTTGATGTCTTTTCTTTTTTTTTTTTTTTTTTTACTTTTAACAGTTTTGATTATATTGTGTTTCAAAATATACGTCCGTGTGAACAGACGCTTTCTTTTTTGCTTATTTGTTTCGAAATCTAATGTTTTTTTTTTTAAGACTCGAAAACATGAGAATAAGAAAATACGATATTCATATTATTTTTTAGTAAGCCAATATTTACTGTTATTATTAAAATATATTTATATATGACGACAACTCATTACGAACATATTAAAAAGGAACTAAATGACGTTCCCGTGCATGCGAATCTGCTGCTTAACGATCGATGTCTATACATATATATACGTAAAAAAAAAATTAATTTATATATAATATACGACGTAATCGTAAAAGTCTAAATCGTAGGAATTCGATTTTAATAACGTAATCATTTTACACGAATTTAATACCTTCATTCAGTGGAAAAAAGGAGACGATAATATTAGGAATTTTCGTAGAAAAAAATTCCACCAAGAATTTTTGTGTGTCGTTTCGAGACGGGATTATAAAACGTAACATCAATTATTATAAATGGAATATTCAATAATATTACCGTATAGAATTTATTTCTCAGTCGTTTAAATGCAGTTTTACGTGAGTGTATAAAACGACAATTCAATTTTATAATATTTCTACCAAAAACTTTATTGTCCGGAAGTCACTGTATGGTGTACGGTTTCCAGTCGTGGAGTGGCAGGCCCGTATATTTTCGAAGACGAAGCTGGTAGTGTACAATCTTAGTTGGACATCCCAACGTTATGTCAAGGTGTTTGAAACGTTTTTGGATTCAAACCTTTCTAAATTTCAGCAAACGTTGTATATCAACAGGACAAAAAACTTCCACAAAGTGTCGATGGCAACACTCGGACCGTCGTTCAGTGATAATAATGTCCACGAATAATAAAATTCAGTCATTGATTGACCTACATACATACCTATCCGTGTGCGATTTTTCTTTATTAGGACATCTGGGAAATGTCGTCAACAGTACTATCCCCGATCTCAAAAGACGGTTCACCGAAGACATCATCAGTAACGTTCTCCATCCGAATACCTGCATTGCAACGAAAAATGAAAAGTTTCAAAAATCTAATTTAAAAAATTTAAGGAAAATATGTTTTCATTCTATAATCTTGGTTTGAAATTTTCTCGTTTCCCTACACAACCGGTGTATTCAATACATAGATATATGCCATTCGTGGTATTACGTTTACGCCGTATTTTCATTGTTTCAAAACATATTTATAAAGATCTAACACCGATCGACTAATCACTGCATAATTTTGCATAACTCGTCTCGGATCCCGTCTTACGACTGGTACTAATCGTGGTTCTCATCCGTCTTGCCCGCTTAAAATTTTTAATTCTGTCATTAAGTCGAAGTCGAACTACCTTTCTTTCCTCGTACTCTTAATTCCATCATATTTTCCTTTTATCGCACTATCATAGGCGAAGTTCATTCCTTTCCTATAGAAAGCCTAGAAATGGAATGTTCCTGTCCACCTCATCGAACTCAGGAGCCGACGCCTAACAAACAAATATCTGCCCAGAAGTTTGGTTATTCCATAAAATCTTTTAAAAAAAACACTTCCTATTCGCTTTTTCACTCTCATCTCTGTCCAATCATTTACCGATCGAGTATTCGGCTACAAATATATGATTTCCACACTTTGCACTTTTTCTCCTCCTTATGTCAAATTTCTTTGGATTTTCTTGGATATTCTCCAAAACATCTACCTCGACATCCTCATATATTGGTTGAATCCTTGTTCAATGACTTTTTTCAATCTAACTTTCTAATTCACTTTCTGTCTTCACTGATGGCTCCATATTTGCCTAACTCGAACGGATTTTTGTTTTTCTTCCCTAAACGCTCAACGCATCTTTTGCTGACAAATTCGACGTTTTTTCATCGTCATTGACCGCTGATTGTTGTGTTATTATGAACGCCTTACAATTCATTCACTCGTTAGAAAACAACAATCTTCTAATCGTCAACGACACTCGCGACCTTGCCTTCTTACTATTTCCCCCGATCCAAGCGAGGCCTTTTTTATCCTGTCTCGTCTTCCTCGCCGTCTTTTTTGCATTTTTCACTAAAGACTCTTCTACTTTTAAAATACCGTCTTCAGATCTTTTTCGCAATCAACCGAAAACTCCTGTACACGAAGCACGGGAATCCAAATATTCCTTCCTCCATTTCGATCACGTGTCTCTTGGCATAGAACAATTTTTTGTCTTCCTTCAACCCCGTAGTTCAGAGGGCTTGACACGCCTAACCGGCTTATTTATATTATTTGAAATAAGTAAATATATGTAAACGATTTCGTGAGAAGTATTCGCGATAAAAAAGTAACGACGCGTTTGTTATATTGTTGAAACTAAAAAATATATGTATATATCGTTATTGTCGTACACACACATACACATACACGTGTATTGTATGTGCGCACGTGTGTATGTGTGCATTTATTTTTTATTTTTTTAAAGTTTCTTCTTTTGTTGCCGCGCGTCTCGAGCGCTTTCTCGAGTTTTATTTACCATTCAAAAGTTTACCGCGCGGAAACATTACGCGCCCGGCGAAACGCCTAAATATAATAAAAGCATTATATTATACGACGCGATATGATTTATATATAATTGCGAATGGCGCGCGCAGTACATCATATTATTATATTATAATAATATATGTATGCGAGTTATTTATATTATATATGGTGTGAAAATATATATATATATATATATATATATACAAGCTCATATTTCTACATCGTATGATATATACAGTATACACCTTATATCACCTTATGCGTGAATGATAATGCCAATAATGCGTGTGAATAGCGTTGAATATTAGCGGAGCTGAGTGTTAAACGTGTACTTCGCCAAAGACCAGAAGTCTTTCAGATCAATACAAGTTTTATCGATTGATTTTGTCATCGATTCTCGTACACAGCGTTACTTTGCTGTAGTAGAGAAAAAAGGAACACATATGGTGATATTTTTTTTTTGATACATAAAAGTTCGTATTTGAACATCGAAAAAATCACGCCAAGCTATTGTCAACAAAAAGAAAACACCCTTCACTTCACACCCGGGGTTCGTATATGTTACCGGAATGGTTGACAATTAAGAAATGATGATTATTACGGTAACGAAATGATATCAACGCGTAGTACTCGTTGCCATTCCTTAACGATAACAAAAAATAATCGTGAGTGTTATAATTATTTATGTATTCCATAATCAATGGTTATAGTTATAGCTCTTTTGTGTAACTAATGTTAGAACCTTAAATTAACGAGTAAAAAAAAAGTAGGTATTCAGTACAATCATTCATTTTCATATTTACTTTGCAAACTTTCGTGATATTTAAAACCGAAAATTCTGGATTCCTGTCAGCAGTCACACCGGTTCGTCTTGCATTTAGTTTTACAACGGCATCGGCGATGTATTTTCCCGCCGCTAAAATATTGTTTTGCATATTACGGAAATGATAACAAGTGCTAAGAAACGATAATATTTTCTTATTATATTAGGAATTGTCAACACAACTGGGTGACATGCATGACATATACAAACGCGTAACGTTCGCAGCACTTATTTGTTTATTTCTTTTCGAAATTCACTCGTTTAAAGTACATACATCGTACACGATAAACGCAGTATTTCGCCAAAAAATAAACGATATACCTACGGTTCCGAAACGATGTCCGAGTCTCGATTATCGATCAGAAACTGTGTCGTTTCAAAAGTTTGCATATTGTACACCGCGGTGTGTATATATTTAACGTTCATTTAATACAGATTAATGGATAATAGTAATAATAATAAAACAGTTTAAAGTTCCAAAAGTAAATAAATTGTTCTCAGTGAAAATTGAACGGTCAAAAAAAAAACGAAAATATTAGACTCTGAGTTGGATAGGCAAGATAATAAATAAGAACAAAAAAAACGCACATATATCGTATAATTACTTAAAATTAGCTGCTATATCGTCACCTACATCAAATGAATACGAATTGTGTAAACGTTTATTTTCCTGGAATGTGATGGATGATATTTTTGAAATTTATGCAACTCTAATAGCAGAGGTTCTCCCTCGTGGAGTGCTTATCATTTTATAAATGGAAGAATGTACAGACATCTCCAAACGAAAGTCTTTGATCATAATATCTCAAATCGAGTTAATAAATCAATATTAATACACAAATTCACACAATATTTTTTAAATAACATTTACCAAACAAAATAGGGTCTTTCTAAAAATTTACCGTTCGTCGAAATGGTAAATTATATATGGTAACCTATCAAACCTGGTACTTGGCAAGGCGATTCCGCGCCAAAACCGTTAGTTTAGAATATTTTTAATTTATTGATTCTTGCAAGTAATTTGTGAAGGATTATCGTCGTGTTTATTACGATAATATTCGTATGAAAACAATAAGAATGATATTCATACAAGAGCCGGAAGTCCGGGAATCGTTTGGGAGTATTCGTATATAAACGGCCACTAAAATATAGGACATGTAGACAAAGTTTCCGTGTGTCGTTTTGGACTCAAAAACATTGGTAAAATAAATATTATATTTATTAATTCAATTTTGGCCATCAAATTGGTCGTCCAGTTCGCGAGACGTGCATGGTATAAGCCATAAGGTATATATTATATACGAAACACGATTCGCCGGATCGTTTGTACGGCAATAAAATACGTAGTAAAACGTAAATCGGTGTTTAAAAGTGAAAAAAAAAATGAAACTATATAATACGCTCGATTATTATACGGTTATATTCGTTAAATATGTTTATGTACTTGTATGTATATGTAGTTTTAAGCTGTGTAATAATGTTGTCAAATTCCACAGAAGTATAACGACAAACGGTGCACAGTAAAACTATATGTATATATACATATATTTATTTAAATAAAATATCGCATGTTTTGATGCATGATATTGTATAGATTGTAAAACACGCCACGGTTTTTCATGTCAAAGCATGATGTAATAATGCCAAACGAGTTCTATGCTCCAGGTATATATATAAATGTATCTGCTGCCTACCCTCTGAAAACCTAGCGTGTGCGTTTTAAATTTTTAGCCCTGTTGCATGTACTAAATATACATTTTATACATATACATTTACTTGAACGTAAATCTCACAGTAATATATTTATTATGTATATAATATTATATACAGGGGAGCGACAGTGAGTTCTGAGACGAATTTCAATCTAAATTTATGAATTTTAAGTTTCAAAAATTACATTACGTCTTATAAAACGACCACCTATTCATTTTCAATGAGGTCGGATATCCGTTTATGTGCATATACCGTTTATGACTTTTAGTAGCGTATTCACATCGATATAGTTGTGTAAGATCCTGTCTAATGTCTTATTTTTGCTCTACAATAACGTTCGACGAACTCTTTAGATTTCGAAAAGAAATCGGGTAGCGTTAACCAATATGTCCATATTAGGCGATATCACACGATTCGGAAACATTCTCCTAAGGACAGCCATCGAAATGCGTGGCGTAATAGATTGTTGGAACAGTGTACTTCACGATCCTGTGCTCTTAATCGCTGTAATTCAGCAGATGATAATTCAGCATATCCACGTGACGTCCAGGTGTTACAGTCAATGTCGCATCGTTTTCCTTGAAAAAGTACGGTCTCGAAACGCCACACAATATACAGTTAATTTTGCAGTACACAAAAAGATTTCAAGTATCAATTTAGGTTGTTCCGAAGCCCAAAAACGATATATATGGTCGTTCACTACACCGCATAAATAAAAAATCAGACATAATCAAATAAGACAAACTTTTGTCGATTTTCACGTAACAATTGCTGTTAAATAAATACGTCATAGAATTTAATTCTCGTACCAGAATCATTCGGAAGTAGTCGCTGCACCATTTGTAGTACTTTATATGGTAAAAAATTGTAAATCGTCGTGTAAATATTTTTTCGAACGGTGGCCGAGCGTTGTGGATTTTGAACGATTGCCACTGCTCACTCGTTACAATGTTTTCTAGAGTTATTACACTTCTTTCACTTGGCTTATAAAACATTACCAGTATTTTGAAATTTATGACATCAGTCTATGACCGGATCACGTGATGAAAACGTATCCCCAAAAAGCAATATTGAACTTTATATTGTGCAACACATCTACGTCTATTGTCAATTTTAGTACGTGACTACAGCGCTCTTTAGTTTTCTGTCAGAACCCACTGTCGCATCCAGTATATTACATACTTGTATCGAAAGGAAATTAGCAATACATAACTAGTAGATATTATATACGTAGTAAAATTATTAAACGAGTATTTCGAATCTCTTGGTAAACGTTTCCCGTATATTAATATTTTATTCGCTTTTTACACGAATCGTTTGTAATAATAACACACTATTATTATTATAAACGTCGAGAGAATAAATTTTAAATTAATCGCGTTTTATCTTTGTATTTTCATCTATGCATAAGGTATACCGTACGTACTATGGGCCGCCATCGCGGTTACCAAGAGATTTCGATCATGTTCGGTCTATCTGCGGCCAATGTCCGCTCCCAGTACTCATATCGTCATTCGCGTGTATGCGTTTTGCAGGACTTCACGTTGGACTTTTACTTCAGACAGTTCTGGACCGATCCCCGGTTGGCGTTCCAGAAACGGCAAGGAGTGGAAACGCTGTCCGTGGGATCGGAGTTCATCAAAAACATTTGGGTACCGGACACGTTCTTCGTCAACGAGAAACAGTCGTATTTCCACATAGCGACCACGAGCAACGAATTTATCAGGATACACCATTCAGGGAGCATAACTCGGAGTATTCGGTGAATTGAAACACAACGTTATTATTATTATTAATAAGATGCCGTTATAATTAATTAAATATAACTAATTATAATTAATTTTACGTCGTTTCGATCAGATTTCCCAATGTTGTAGAGTGGGGCTATATATAGCAGCGTACCTCGTGGTTGAAAATTGTTTAGTGAAGTCTGTTTTATTATCGTCTCATATTATGATCAAACGATGTTGTAGAATGCAAGTTTCGTTTCTTTCGTTGAAAATATCCAACATATTCACCGAGTCATTTTTTAAAAATAACGCCATTGCACAAGTGAGATAAAAATTTCCTAACCGAGTTTGGAGAGCAATACGTCATTTTATTAAGAACATCTTCCCTGTTCCTCCGGATGCATCTAAGAAAATCGATTTTTTTTTCTTCTTCTCGAATTGATTTCACTGTATACGTATGGCTGTCCAATGTTCAAAAGTTTCTATTTTTTTTTTTCAAAATCGTTTTTAAACGTAAACAATTAAATTTTTTCTATCCAGTGAAAATGGGATATCTGGAATAAAAAGTCTTAATAACCGTGTAACCGGTTTTTCAAAACAAGAGTTTAGAAATAACTACGTAAAAGCGGATTAGGTATTATTATTCGTTACCCACAATAAACGATGACTCATAAAAACCACCTCCGAAGACAACTCTATAAAATTAATCGCCCAATAGGTTCAATAGTTCAGCAGATTACCTCGGGCATTAAACTAAATGGATTTTAAAATTGCACTACGCGTCGTTATAGGATTTCGACGGTTTACGTGCGCATATTTTCGCATTGATTAATACAGTATACACGTCTCGTTTATAATTGATTGATTTATATTTTTTACAGTTTGACCATTACTGCATCGTGCCCTATGAACTTACAGTATTTCCCGATGGACCGACAGTTGTGCCACATCGAGATCGAGAGCTGTAAGAGCATATTACACCTACACGATATATAATATATTTTAAAGCACCGTTATTAATGCGAATCGAATATTAATTTTCGTAATACGTATTGTACTGAGTTCAAAACGAATGTATATTTTCCGAATCATAGAGAAATAATAAGAAAACCAAACATGAATTCGATAAAATTTCGAACTCGACTAAATCGAGCAAAATCAACGCGATAAAACGTTGTGCGAGAGAAGAGTAAATAAAAAAAAAAAAAAATTTGATTGTTTTCAGTCGGATACACGATGCGAGACATCCGGTATAAATGGAACAAGGGGCCAAATTCCGTGGGCGTCTCGAACGAAGTGTCATTGCCGCAGTTCAAAGTGCTGGGACATCGTCAAAGAGCGATGGAAATAAGCTTGACGACAGGTGATGACTTACGAAATGTTTTAAATAAGGTCCGGATGTTGATGACTTTTGCGATTCTTTTTTTTTAGAACGTTTTAGGTGATGCTTTCTTATCTTAAAATGTTATTCAATAACATTCGAATATAAATAACTAATTTTTATTTTTTTCATCATTAATTGATTTTAAAGTCATTTTTTTTTTTTTGTAATTTTAAAATTATTTTTCAATAATCTACAGAAAAATCACGAGTTTAGTATTATTATTATTATTTTATACTAAAATATGCTCGAGAACTTGTGACTGTTTTATACTATACAGTATATACTAAAAACCCAAAATCACAAAAACTGTACACTTTTATTGCGTACCTATACGTATTTCGACAACTACGTTGTCACCTTTGGCGCGAACCGATTGCTACTAAACCGTTAGACACTACATACACCCGTATTTATACAGTTTATATCTCCGATGACGTCACCGCAAAACAGCCGCGTCGGTTGGTCGTGAGTCAACGACCACGCCCAACGCGAGTCTATGCTGCCGCCATCTGGTTTACTCTAAATGAATTTAAAAAAATGAAATTCGTAATGGACTTAAGTCCCAGTTTAACAAGTCATTTTTATTTTTGGACATTTCAATTGCTTCTTTTATTTTTAATTATTAAAAATTATTTACATTTTTTCATACGTTTCGCTGATTTAATATTATGGTTAATAAATAAAAAGTCCATTACAAAATTCGTTATTAAAATTAATTTAACGTAAATCAGATGACGACGGCAGCATAGAATTGCGTTGGGCGTGGGCGCGGTCTCACGACCAATCGACGCGGCCGTTTTGTGATGACGTCATCGGAGATATAAACTGTATAAATACGGGTGTATTTAGTGTCGAACGGTTTAGTAGTAGTCGGTTCGCGTTGAAGACAACAACGCAGTTGTTGAAATACGTGTACGCAATATAAGCGTATTATTTTTGTGATTTTGGATTTATAGTATATAGCATAATTATTTTATGTATTATATTTTTTAAACTTATAATTTAACATTTGTGCATAAATTTCGGTTTACAAAATATACATTACACTTTAAAAAGTTTGAGATTAATTACAAATAAGAAATATAAAATACGTCGTACCAATAATACACGCATGCCTAATACAATATTAAAATTATCTCTTATTCATCTCCATGTATTCACTTACTGTCCTCCGAAATAACACAGATTTTGTGTATGTATATTAATTGAATCGGTCATTTCAAAAACAACATAAGTCATCAAACTGAAGTTTTATACAAACCACAAATAACTTCATAACTCCAGAAATTTAACTTTTTTTGTACTTTTACCTCTTTACACATTTATTTTTAAGGTTTATGACATTCATAATTTGTGGTTTTAAATTGTCTATCTTTGACTATATTTCACTCAAATAATATAAAACTTATCTGACTTATGTTGTTTTTGAAATGACCGATTCAATTGTAATTGAGAAAATAATAAGTAAAAAAAAAGATAATTGAAGTAATTTTAAAATTTTTTTCATGTTTTCAGATAATAAATTTAATTTTTTAAGGGTATATTTATAGGTTTCTTAGGTGAAAAATGCATTTCTGTAGGTCTCTTAGGGCATCAACATCCGGGCCCTAGTCATTATAATTCGTATGCAATCGAATCTAATAAAAGGTGATGTGTTGTGTAATTCAAGGCAATTATTCGAGACTGGCCTGCGAGATCCAGTTCGTCCGGTCGATGGGCTACTATCTGATCCAGATCTACATACCCAGCGGGCTGATCGTCATCATATCGTGGGTGAGCTTTTGGCTGAACAGGTGCGCGACGCCGGCCCGAGTCTCGTTGGGCGTCACCACCGTGTTGACGATGACCACGCTCATGTCCTCCACAAACGCAGCGCTGCCGAAAATATCATACGTCAAGTCCATCGACGTGTATCTGGGCACGTGTTTCGTCATGGTATTCGCCTCGCTCTTGGGTAAGTAACACATTTTTAATAAATTATATTGCATATTAAAGCCAACGCGCAAAAAGTCCGTTGCTCAATTTTCATAATAATCCTATAAGCGTATTTTGTGATAAAAATTACAAAATAGAAAATTGCTATATGTATATTCACTGCGTCGTATTTTATGTCTCGGCCACTAATCGAAATCGGTATGTTTTATAAATATATGCGAGTTTATCGAATATTACCCGCAAAACACACTTAGTGTCCAATACTTTCAATTATTTCGATGCGATAGGTTTTGTTTTATTTTATAATATCGCTAAAACGGTTTTTTTTTTTGGGATTTCTGCTTTCGTTTTTAGATAAAAAAAAAATCTGGTTCCAGGCACCGTTATTATATGTTTTAAGTTTTTGTTCTGAACAGATTCACGTCATGTATTAAAACGGATTATAACCATTCACTTAAAACGATTGTCATTAGGTATTTTTGTAACAAGTTACATTATGATCGGAAGGTCAATTTCACAAATAATTTCGATTATGCCATATTTTTATGAAATAAACGTAAAATAATTATTATAAAATTCTGTCTAAAAAGAAAAAAAAACTTTTTCGTTTTTACATAACACATATTTTCGTAATACACCGATGGATTTAATTCTTTAGTTATAAAAAAAAAAAAAAAATGTATACGATTGTAGTCATCTGGGTAAGAAAATCGGGATAATTGGCACATTTTCATCATCAATACGTGTCGCTCATGTCCGATATTTGTTTCGCTATTCCGATTGTGATAGTATGGATTTTTTTTTTTTGATCTCTTCTTTCTATACACGTAGTTTTTACCAAGTATAAGTAGAATATTTATTATTAAAATTATTTACAAAACATATTACGTTCTCGTCGTATATTTTTAATATATAAGACGGTTATACTATACCGGTAAATTTTTATGTTTCTCGTTTTGAATTCGGAATTTTCGGATAAAATCGACGCGTTCATCTCCCTCCCTCGCCGGACAAGACGGAGTCTACTGCAGTATTTTCTCGGTACATAATGACCTCTACAGTACTATTTATCAATCACGATAGTTTCTATAATAGTAATAAAACAGTATAGTTTTGTATTCGAAAGGATTGGAAACGGTCTATTATAATTTGTACCGTTTTGGACTTAGAAGCTAGACAAAAAATTCGACTACTTAGAGAGAACCAAATTTAATTCTGTGAAAAGATTTAAAATTCTCGGCCTTTTTCCGACAGGCAGTCGATTTTCTAACTTTTTGAAATCGCACACACAGCGCTATTTGGAAAGCGGTTTTCCGTCCACGGCTCTTTTATTCGAGTTATATAGGTACTCGTATATAAAATCGAGGAGACACTGAATGGCCACTGGAGGGTTTTAGACTACAAATGTGTGTATAAATTTTATCGCGTGTATCGTTAGTGATACGCGCATGTCTTACCGGCGCAACTGCGCGAAACCACGAATAATATAATAGACATTTGACGAGGCTCGTACGAACCTCGTCCTTTCAACGGCTCTGGTGTGGTATTTCATACGCCTTTGACGAGCGCCACCCTTTCGTTTCGCGCTCAGATTAACGCGGCCACACCACAGCCGTCTAGAGGAAATTTCGTTAACCGCACACATCAAAGCGTAACTCCTAACACTGCGCACACCGCGAATCCGACACCTCCTGCCGTCGCGGTCACGGCCGCGGGACACTCGTGAAACAGTTATTATTGTGTGTGGTCGAAATTCGAGGGAGTGAAAAAATGTTTTTTTTATTTCGAGCGTTTTGTTTTGTTTTTGTTTTCTCCGGTTATTCGTCTGACCGATCGGAGTGAGTCGCGTAAAGCAGCGGTCGATTTAGCTGTATAAAAAAAAAAAAACAGTCATAAAAATGCCCGGCGAATTTGTCGAAAAGTTGTCTTACTCGCCAAACACCGCGTTTACGCGATTTACAACCGTTTAAGAGGTCCTTTAGGACCGTAATCGAAAATATCGATTCTAAGGACACTTTTAACATCAAAGTGGTGGCAAATCCCAATAATTACACCCCAAAAAAAAAAAAGTTTGAAAAAGTAATTTTGTATGCGGTTTGTGACGGGGACTTTTTTTTTTTTCTTTTATCGCAACTCCGTTCGGCCTTTTATAAAATACACTTTATATTTATTTGTAGTAAAACGTTTAGGAAAATCCGAATTACGACGTGGTAGCGTTGAAAACGTTTCTCGTTGATTTTTTTTTACGCAGAATACGCCACCGTGGGCTACATGGCCAAGAGGATACAGATGCGGAAGAACCGTTTTTTGGCCATACAAAAGATAGCCGAACAGAAAAAAGGCGGCGGTCACGCCGGCCACGACGGGCACTCGCACTCGCATCCGCATCACTCGCGCCACGGACACGGTCACGGCTCGATATCCGGTCACAGCACCCTGTCGGGCCACGGCACCCTGTCGGGCGCGCACGGCGGCACGCTCTCGGGACACGGCGGTCTCTTATCCGGACACGGCACTCTGCCGCACGGCATGTCCAGCCACAGGCTGGCCTCGCACGGTTACGACGGCGGTCACCGGCACAGTCACATCGGTCACGGCGGCACGTTGTCCGATTCGCTCATGTCCGGCGACATGGACCACACGCCCAGGCAAACCGTGAGCGTCGCAACTTATTTATTCCTTCCGTTGACCCGCTCATCACGGTCAACTGAACGTCAACGACTCTATATATAATGCGCATTCCGCCAAGAATTTCGTAACGTTTACGAAATCTTTTTTTTTTTTAAATTTTTTTAAAAATTCTTATTGGCTTTTTGTGTACTAAATGTTTATGGTTAATAAATTCCAGGCCACCATAAGGTTATATTGTTTGATTGAATTATAAACAAGTATTTTCAAATTTTCGAGTAATTTATGAGTTCTCACAAACAATAACGATCAAAATCTTCGGCCACTGACGTCTCGTATATATTTCCATGGAACGATATTGTTTTTAACATTTTTGCCATGATTTCGCAAAAGCTTCGTGAATCGATAGGGTTGTTGACGTATCTATAGTAAATTAATCGTGTACTAATACTATTTTTAACGTGATAAGGATAATAATATTATGGGTTGGCAAATCTTAACACTATTCGAAGGTTGTAGCTAATATGTCCGGAATTCGGATTTGACACAAATTAAAAAAAAAAAAAAAAGTTAAATATTAAAATAAGAAGCTTAAAAACAACGTTAGACAAATGCTTGTGCTTATAAAATTTTCAGTAATATTATTCACAAAAATCATGTGGACATATAAATCCATTTGAGTTAAATTTCGAAGTATTTAATATAATACGAGATACAAATAATGATTAAAAATTTTTTTTTTTTTTTTACTTAATTTTATATTTTGTACAAAACTTAAACGTATTTTAATGTCACTTCTAGTTCCTATGGAATGTCGTAAACGAAATTTAGAGGTAAAATTATTTCGTTCCATGTCACCGCGATCGATTACATATAGACTGGGAGGCTTTAATGGAACCTTGGTAAATTTTTATGTGAACAATTAATTTACAATTTTTCCGTCAAAGTTTATTGATTTCAAAAACGTTCCGATTGAAACGAAATCATTAACGGAGATTGGCCGGGTCGGGGATTTAAAACATTTTAAAAATGATGAATGCGAAAATGCAAAAATTTGGTAATGTTACGTAACTATTAAAGAGTCATAATTGCTCTACAATATGTAGTCATAGTTTATTTCGATTACAGCGGATTCAAAGCATTTGGCTAATATCGGCTTAGGTCTACAATTTTAATATTAGCGAAATCGTGCGTAGTTTAAAGACTTACAAAAATTACTCGTTACACGTATACTTATACTAACTGGAATGCCGATCATTAAAAAAAAACACAACGTAGTGGTGTTCGTGACTAATCAGGTTTGAATGTATACATTTAAATTACTTATAAATTCGTGGTAAAAACGTTAAATCGTATTCAGTTTACCGAATTACGTTTTGTTATAATATTTTATGTAGAAAACAAAATTACCGGTAAACGTTCAATTAAAATAGCTATAACGTCATTAGAGGGTTAAATTTTTGTTTCTACTAAAAGTAACGTTCAATTTGGCTAATTGTCCACGTGCCACGGGTCGTTATAATTTGTCGTTGTTGTTATCATTGTGTCATCGTAACAGCGGCGATTCGGCGTGTGTTCTCGCGGTGCCCCTTGTAAGTGATTCCCGTTTGTTCCAGGAGGTACGTTTCAAGGCTCACGATCCAAAGAACTACCTGAAAGGCGGTTCGCTGGAGAACACGATCAACGGGCGCGGAGACGACGACAACATCACTCCGATTCCGACGCAGCACGTGATGAACCCCAACAAGGACATCAACAAAATGTACGGGATCACGCCCAGCGACATCGACAAGTACTCGAGGATCGTGTTCCCGGTGTGCTTCATCTGTTTCAATCTCATGTACTGGATCATCTACTTGCACATCAGCGACGTGGTCGCCGACGATCTGGTGCTGCTGGGAGCGGATTAAACGTAAACGAGGATCGTGCTACGGCCTCCGTGTTTTGCGGCGATCTACTCTGACGGTACTCTGCGCCACTCGCCATCGTCCGCCCCGTGTCATCCGCCAATAACGATTTGTTTGTTGACCAATGTCAAAGTGATTATTATACAATTAAATTTGTACTTAGATTTAGCGTACATAAGAGCTCAACACAAGACGAAAATTCCATATTATGTAGTATTAACACAATTATTATTATAATACATGTTTGTGTGTGTATATATACATTATTATTATTATTATTAAATTATATAAAGTATTCTATAAGTCTAGACAGGATCTACTTACACCTGCAGGGTTTTTTACAGATTCTCATAGGACTAGACTAAATAAAATATAAAATAAAATTATAATAATATCGTTAAGAATATAATATTATAGATGTACTCGATATTTAACTTCATGTCAACTGCAGTTTTAAATAATTATTACCTCCTATATAATATTGTTATACATTTTGATTTTAAGTAAACTTCTCGCCGGCACCGCTATAACGGTCTGTCGAGTTAAAAAATTATGTCTAACTGAACGTCCATTATTGGCTGTGGTTATACGCTGGTTAATAAACATAATAATTTAACCCATATACATATATATAAACGTATGTAATAACGATTTGTTGGAAAACGATTTACACAGCTCAACAGTTAGCACCGAAACCAACAAGACGTGCATAATCGATCAATTATAATAATTATGCCGATAAACTATATACCTATATATTTAAAAATGTGTGTGTACGTATTTTTAAAGAAAAATAATAATTCAACGACAAAAGAAGTGTCCATTATTCTAATATTGTCAATATATATATAATACACGGGATAAATAATTAACTATAGGTTTTATTTTTTTTCCAGGCATATAATTTATTGAGATTTCTATAATATTCTGTTTAGACGACAGCAATATTCGCGTTACGTTTTCGAACTTAATCGAATACAAATGTAACTGAATTGGCTATACGAAGACATTATAATATGTATGTGTTAAAAAGTTTAAAGTTTTTTTGTCAAACTCAAATCAAAATTTATATAGACTTTGCGCGGCGAGTTTCTTTGTTAAAAAAAAAAAAACAATTGATTTCTGTGTCGTGGAATTTTTACACTTTCGTAATTCGATTATATGAGTTTAAAAAAAAAATAAAATAAAATGATATATAGATTTACGCACGGCCGTCTTTTTCTATATGAAATCTGTTTATTCGGTTGTGAAATTGATAAATATCTAATTAAACGAAAAACACGCCATCCATATACGCACAACAAAAGCGCGTGTTTTTTTTTTTAATATATTAAGGGTAGGCAGGACTAATATTAAAATCGTGAATTACGATAATATTTTAAGCATTACGCGCTGGTAAAACGCGTGTAATCGGTCATGTAATATTATTTACAACACACATTTTTGGACACGACTCTGTAAATATGCATACATAGTATATACATATATATATATATTATGCGACTTTTTATTATATAATTATCATAAATTTAAATGTTAGGACTGAAATAATTAATACGAAGCAATTAAAGCAATTAAATTATAAAGTCGACTATTCGTAGCGTTTTATACTGAAAAATATAATAATATAAAGCAAAAACAAAAAAAAAAAAACAAACAAAAATTTGCCATGTACATATACATAAATATTTTGACCGTAGTTAAAATATATATATTATATATATATATATATTAGGGTAATAGTTGTGCCGGATAATAGCTCGTGTTAACCGGCATTTAGCTGGTAAAATTAAATATATAAATAAGAAAGAAAAAACGAAATCCGGTAATTTTTTATTAGTTTAAAAAAAAAAATTTGTTTTCTTTTATTGATTTTCGAAAGTATTATTATAATATTATCATTTAGTTGTCACCGTTTTAACTATTCAAAATTATTTTTATAAACGACAAATTATAATTATAAATAACATTATTAATCAACGTGTACAAAATATATATATATATATATATATATTGTAAAATGTATATATTTTGTTTATATATTTATATGAATATATTGATGTGCGGTAGTGTACATATACTAATACAAACACACACGCGAACGTACACACACATATTATATATATATACATTAATATATGCATTTACTTATATAGTATATAAATATACGTGTTATTAATTTACACAAATAAAATATATAATATGTCCGCGGGCCATTCGAGAAATCATAATATAGTCTTTTCGCGAAAACTCTAATCGCTTTGCTCAAAAGGAGTAGCCCGTTTCGAATTATTCACTTTTTTTTTTTTTTTAACCGCAAATATTCTGTCATTTTCTATGCCCTTTACATAACCTAACTAACGGCAACTGGACCCTTTACAAATAACATTTTAAAATAATTAAATACACGATATTTATAATTTTTTATTTTATTGTGCGTTGTTAGATTTCAGGTATACTCGTGCACTTACTGATATTTAAAAGAAAATAAATAACACACAAAAATTTATGTATTTTTACATTTATCTCACGACACCTTGAGTTACAAAAAAAAAAACATTTTCTTTTTCTACATACACATCCGTTCGTCTGGCACGATGATTTGCAGTCTCTTGTAATGTCAATTTTTTGATAAGGTACTTCGTCTTGAAATTCTGCGTCAGAAACTATTTCTACTGATCCATGAACTTTGTGTATGATTCCGAAAAACATTATTTTTAAAACCAATTTATTGGTTCCATTTATTTTTGAACGTCTAGTGGCCTCCCTTTTGGAATATTCACTAAAATATATTGACCGACTTCAATTGGAATCCAATTTTTTTTTCTCACTGACTTCTGTCTTTTTTAAAAGCTTTTTTTTTATTCTTCACATGCGCCTGTTCCTATATGACGATTCGCTTTTCTTTTGTACAAGAATCGCACAAAAAATTTTTTTTTTTTAGTGTCCTTTGGACGTTTTTCAAGTGATAAAATTGATCTGACAGTGTACACATATAAAATTTCTCCATTATTCATAATCGATTTTAAACTATTTTCTTCATCGTCATTGCGATTTTCAGTATTTAACAGTTCATTCAATCTTCCTCTGTTGTCACTGCATGTAATATATAACACGCGGCAAATCTGTACCAGACAGTCCTATTTTTCGAATCGAATAGTGTTTTATGTATGGATTTCTGTTTATTGCGCGGTGCTTAGGACAATTTTTTCGCCATTGTTTCGTCCAATGCTCCAGTCAGTGTTTTCGTTATCTCCATCGTTCATACTCTCAACATAGTTCACTGCAGTTGGTCTCCATACAAAGGACCCCCCCCCCAAAAAACAAATGGCATACTGTTTGCGGAGAAAAAGAAATAGATTATTTGAAGCGGGCTTGATGTTTGCAAAGAGCCAAAAAGGATTTTCGTGAAAAGACTTATTTTCTCGAATGGCCTAAGGCATAATTGTATATATATATATATACGTGTATCACGGGATAACGTATTTTGATATAGAGAAAAATAATAATTTTTTTTTTTGTTACAATAATTTTAGTGTAGAGAATTTAAACGAGTCGTACGACATATTTTTTAGTCGATCGCGGGAACCAACCCGCCGCGTATATCTATAATAACGGTTAGGAAATTTTTTTTTTTTTTTTTTTTTTGTTTCGCGGAGGAGGGAAATATTATATTGTAATAAATACTACTAATATATGAATAATTTTTATAAAAAAATAAAAATTCATCGAGCACGTGTGTACGCGTGTACGCACTCCCTCCCGTATTGTTGCCGTCGTTGTTGTCAATTCCTCAGAACGTTCGGATAATATTGTACGACCTGCGCGATACAACAAAACTCGTGTCCCGGACGTACCTACATATTATAATATAGCGAAAATCAGTGAAATTCGCTCCAGACATTTGATGTCAGACTCGATTGAATCCTGTGTATTCGTAATTATTTTATAAATAATATAACTAATAAACACTAATATATTGAAACTATACTACCTCTATAATTATAATTATTATAACAATAATATGTCGTTTGGACGAAGAAGGGGGGAGGGGAAGTGAGGGTACTCTGAATAGCAAAGTGCATCCCTAATAAGAGCTCTGAAACGGGATTGTAAGAAGTCATAACGTTATAACGTGTGAATCCTACTGATTGGACACACATCCCGAATGATCTCCAGACGCGGAACGCCCTCGTTTGAATTCGTCAATATTTTAATAACATTTTTTTTTTTATATATATTTACGCACAATACCTTTTTTTTTAAAAAACTCGCGATGTGTATTTTGTTTTTCATTCACTTTCGGTTAAAGTTTTATAAAAAAAAAAAATCGACTCCTGAATATTGAAGTTATAACTCCCGTTTGCAGCCGACCCGATACGAGAGCACAGTGCTCGGAAGCTTCTTCTTCCTTTATCCTGATGATGGTGTTTGGGAACGGAGGTCGCTTTGAAACGGTGTAAATACGGACGGAGGCCTTTCCCCTAACCTAACCCGCCATCAGATCGACAACGTAAACGTCGCCGAATAAATAATATTTTTAAAAACGTCACTCGTGCACGTTATAAATATAGAATATACCGTAATATTATCAGATTTGGGTGAATATTCCGAATAAAATATTTAAAACAATTTTTTAAATATTCTGCGTTTTAAATCCGGTCGTATTTGTAGTAACTATTGAATATTCTGGAGGAAAATAACAATTTTTTTTTTTTTTTTTAGTACCTATTGCGACAAAATTCTTTTTACATTTTTATACATTTTCGTATAATCGTTTATAACTCAAAGTGTATAAACGCGATAAATGTCGCAAAACAACGATGTTTATTATCAGTTAAGAGTACTAAAATTAAAATCGTATCAGAGTTTTTGAAATAAAATATATATATATCCAGTATCCAATAACTGACTAATGTATACTGTCTGTAATTCTAACAAAACAATATTTATGAAATTCGAAAAATGCCAATAATTTATATTAAAACAATCGTTCGGTCGTCCGGGACGATAATATTATTATATACACTCGAAATTCGAACAATCGTTTCAAACTCGACTTTACGGATATTGTTGCGCGTCATAAAAAATTTCATTTCATGTATTCTGAAAAAAAAAAATGTTTCATCCAAATCTGCATATTATTATAATATATTATATATTACCAATATAAGTCAGATTTTTTTTTCTTTTTTCCACAACGAATTGAACAAGTTCATTTTTTTTTTTTTAAATTTAACTCTTGTAAAATAAAAAAAACAATTAACTAATTGTAATAGTTAATATTTACATTTTACTAGTCGAAACGAAAAATTACGGGAAAAAGTTTTTTTTTCATTTAATCCGCATAAATTTAATCAAAGCGTTTACCACAAAAAGTTTTTAATTTTTTTTTTCACCAAAATATTATTTTAACTTCCCATATGAATACATACGTATATAGACATTTTTATTAACATTATTCGTATGTACTTAAAATAAGCGGAGCTCGTTAAATCGTCAAGATACGGTAATATATTTTCTCTGCCACGGTCCGAAAAATGTTTAAAATATATATATATATTATTTATTATTTTAATATTATAAAAAAACATGGCCCGTGGCTTCCCCCGATCTCGTCCCAGCCCACAATCGACGTCTGGCCCCCGTCCGGGATTCACAAACGCCAGCCCGGCCGAATGATTCGACGTGAACTGTACTTATGACCGAGAGCAGGATTTGCGCGCAGGACGGCGCGAACCGACATTTTTTTTTTCCTTTTCGTTTTTTAACAACTTATATAATATATAATATCCGTATGTATATTTTTGATTTATTTAACGAATATTTTTAAAAGCACTTTCAGATTGTGATTCGCACATTTTAAACGATAATCCAATTTGACTTCCTTACATATATGTATATGTATACATATATATATATATATATATATATATATAAATTATAAATTATAGTGTTAAACGGTAGAAACGTTGTTATTAATACGGAAAAAAAAAACGGAAAAATTTTTTGTGTAAAAATGTGAAACTACCGTCGTATATTCTAAATCTCGTTAGGTAATATTACGATAAATACTGTTATTATTTTAAGTTTTTGTAGTCTATTGTCAGACCGTTATTCGTTTTGTGTTTGTGACATTATATATATATATATATATAAATATATTATATACCGTGTCGATATTATTATTATTATTATTATTATTATTATTATTATTATTATTATTATTATTATTATTATTATTATTATTATTATTATTATTATTATTATTATTATTATTATTATTATTATTATGAATAAAATAATATACATACATGTTTTCCTTGTTTACGTTAATAATATTGTATAAAAATAGTTCGTGTATTTTATGTTATATTATTGTGGTTTATATTATTATTATTTAATTTTTTTTTTTTTTTTTTTTTATTAGTTTTTTTTACGCTTTCTTTTTTTCTTTATATACGCCGATTAAGTTACAATAAATACAATTAATTACTTAATTGAAGTGTATGATAAATTATATAGTCTATTGAATCTCAATACGCTCAATAAATAAGATGAAGCAAATATATACAAGACGTGTTTTCATATATTCCCTCCACCCCACCCACACAATTTTTATACCTATACATATATTGTCGCTGATCTATATATAAAACTGAATATTTTTAAACGTTTTTCATTGGCATTGGCACGTAGCTACGTTTTCAATCAATCGGAGATAAAATTGTTTTCTAAAACAGGATGAAAATAAATTTCACATACTGAAATAAATGAGTTTTTATTCCCGTTTCTGAATTAATGTATAATTTTTTATTATACTATAATTTTTAATTGTTTTTAGAAATTAATCAATAAAGTCAATATACCCAAATACAATATATTCGTGTGTATAACTTTAGTAATTCGTGATCCGTTATTACTGATATTAATGCCGTTTGTCGAGGTTCTTCATTAAATCCGCGCAGTAATTCTTGTATAGTCGTTTTTCCTTTTTACTGACCATTATAACCGATGTAAGGTACTTACAATTTTTTTTGTTTTCCATTTCTGTCGATTACGGATGTGGTTTGTGTTTGATTTACCATGAATATTATTATTATTCGTTAAAATACATTTTTAATTTCTACATTCCCTAACTTTATTATGTTTTTGTATTTGAGTACCTGCAGCGGCATTTTAAAATGTGTACAACGTATCATTAATTGCGGTATGTTAAGAAAAACGAATATAAATTATTTCAATTGAAGTTCTAAATACATTAAAAATGTTAATTTACTTCAGATTTATCCAGAGGTATATAGTGGCTACACGATCAGGATTTCGGTAACGGAGAGGGAATTATTGTGTGATTATGTGAATCAATGCGTGTCCGAAATGATGTACATAATCATAGGCGAACCCAGAGTTTTACGTTCGAATGTGCCCGGCCTTTTTTGTAGTTATTTTTTTATAATATAGAGGGGAGGCTATAAACAAATTTACCCGTTTTATGCGTTTTTTTTTAGCTCATAATTTTCTTTCATACACTAAAGTCAAAATATTTTAAGTATCCAACACTTGTTTATTAACCAATACTATAACCTATTGTATAATATATTTTTTTTTTACTTTAGGATGTGCCTTGGTATGCACATAATGCAAAATCTTTTCGGTATATTTACTCCAAGAATTATTTAAATTATCAGCCAAATTTTTGTAATAAATATACGTACTGAAAAGTCTAATACATATATTTTTTAAAAATAGATATGTTTTTTGACAGGAACAAAAACAGAACGATATGAAATTTCATAAAATAATAAAACGTCTCCTGTGGCGTAATGAAACACACAAAACGAGAGTTTAAATACAGCGATGAAGAACGCGTATTAAATAATATAACCAGACGTGTAGTAATATTAAAATGAAATAAAATTAATGTAAAATCCGTATTGTATAGAACTGTACGAAAAGCGGCATTTAAACGTGTATAAGTATATATAAATGTCATCAAAGTTTTAGACGCGTTCTATCGATTTACACGCTAACATTTCGTTTTCGGTACAAATTTCATAGGCCCCCCACCCCCCGACCCCCGCCGACAAGATTTTATATTTATAAAATTATATATTTAAATTTTAACTCGTTTATCGTCAAAGTGTACACGGAATCGCGCTGATTAAACGCGACAAATAAAATTAAAAAAGATCAAATGACGTCATTATATATATATATACATATATACACGTGTCATCGAACTCGTTCTTGCTCGTTTGAGTCTCGGGAATTATTGAATTCAATATAATCGTATCTTTGCTTGATTTTATTTTTTTTTTTTTTATGAAACTGACGTACGATCGCTGTATTCGCTCGAAACGCATTAAAAAGTATATTAAAAATGTGATTAAATTATATAAAGTATAAGAAGTACACGTGACCGATTTCCGTCTCGGTTCGAGAATGCATTAACTCGTCGTATCTTTATAATCGTAATTTAATTTTTTTAATATAATTCGTTCTCCTTTTCTACTACAATCGCTCTCTCCTCGTATCTATAAATAAATGACAAATAATTGTTGTGATTTTGTAAATATTAAAACGTTATTCAATATGGATACTGAATTTATTCTATCGGTTTTTTTGCTTGAAAAACAAACGATTAAAAAAAAAAATTATAACAACAATACAATAACTGACCGATAAAACTATTAATTTATTTTTGTACTTACAGTATACGACCAGGGATTGGTTATTATTTTGTTGTTATCCTTCCAATTTTTATTTTACTCATTTTTTTTTTTTTTTTGAGAAATTTTACTTTTTTCCAAACTAAAATCCTTTTTCATAACAAACAATTAACGCGTATTATTATAATAATAAAAATTTTTTTCCGAACAAAATAGTATTCTTTAAGTCTGTTTCGTCCTAACTTTTTGCTACGTTACAAAAAACGTAATGAACATATTATACAAATAAATAGTT
This sequence comes from Slavum lentiscoides, assembly GCA_032441835.1. NCBI lineage: Eukaryota > Metazoa > Arthropoda > Insecta > Hemiptera > Aphididae > Slavum > Slavum lentiscoides. The sequence goes on from CM063708.1 coordinate 16,226,111, forward strand.
TTTTTCTCTTTTTCCTAAAAAGTTGTGTTAAATATTAATACAACAATTAACATACCGTACCGTCAGAACACATTTATGAGTAGCAATTCTAAAAATTTCGATTTTGAGTTACGCGTAATTATGAAAAACCGTTTTTGCCTTGCGGATATTTGTGTCGATTTAATGTTTTTATTATAGAAAATCCAAGAGTACTGTATTTAATTAGCAGAATTTTCAATTAAAACTGTAATTTTCCAACGAAAGCTGTAATACTCAAAACATTAATCTTCATAAAAATATAAACGGGTATATTTACCTGTGTAACTGAGAAATTAGACAAAAATCTCTATTACGTTACAGTGTATTGAGTAAAAAAAAAATAAAGGGTAATTTATTAAAATTTGTAACAAATAACTTTTTTTTTTTTTACTTAATAAACGACACTGACGTTTTGACGCGATGTGATACACTGCGTTTGCAGTCGAAATGATTACTCCGGTATATGGTATAGTATTTTAAAAATAGGTACTCCATATTTTATCAAGACGCATTTTAAATGTTGCAGATTTCTGCCAGTATAGAGATTCTTGCACAACGCCCGTCCTCCTAAGTCAATTATACGACACCACACGATACTCACCAGACCTCGCGCGTGGTCCAAGATTTTCATCCCATTTCTCGCCATGGCAACATTATTCGGTTACCCAAATGTGCATTATATCGTGTAGCCGACCATTTTGTCATCCGGAGCCAGTAACTAGTTTAACTACGTCCGTACACTCGAGCCGAACCCAAAATCATTTCATAATCCAATTTCTCTCATCTTATTCAGGATTTCAGAATAATAGGTACTCCGCCTTAAATGTTTATTTTTTTTCAATTTTTTTTTTTTTGTGCCACGACATTATATAGACTACAATTCAATAATAAATTCATAATAAATATACAAAAAGTCTGGAGAAATAGCGGAAAATCGCCGTGTTTTTATTCGATTAAAAAAAAAATAGTTCGCACATTACACTAGTAAAATATTTTGATGAAATTAGATATTATAAATATATATAAATAACTTTATATTAAAATATATTATTGAAATTTAATTTTTAAACATAAAAGAAAACAAAGTACTAATAATTAAATCGTCGGTTTATTACACATAGGTATTGAAGACGCAAAAGAACATGTATACATTTTAAAATCAAGAATAATCTCTATAAGTACTTGAAGGGTTTACAAAATATTAATGAATCCATCGAGAAACAATCGAATGATATTTAATCTTATTCTAAAATAAGATATTATAGTAATTCCATATTTAAAGTCTATACTTTTTAGAGATTACTTTGTCATAAAATGACGTTCACCGAAAAAAAAAACAAAAATGAATTAAAAATCAAAACTCTTTTCAAGTGAATTCGTAGATAAGTCTTGGTTTTAATTTGCCGATAAAATTCAATTATTGTACGGGCGATCGAACAAATCGAGATAATAAATAATTTCAGATTTTTTCACCCGTAAAACTCATTGTGTTTTAATTGAATTCATAATATTGTATTTAGAAATATTTGACCGTTTTCAAAGTGTTAATTGGATTTATCCAATCAACGTATTTGATCTGCAAAGACTTTAGTGTGAGAACTGTCGCGTTTTGTATGAAACGAGTTAATAATATTTCTACCTCGGCTGAAGTTATGTGTTTTTAATGTTTTAATTCGCAGCAATAAGTGATAATGAATTTATGGCCATTGTGGAAAAAAGTGGTTTTTTCTCCATTATTTATATTTAAAAAAAATTATATTTTACACTTTAATAAATTGTATAATAACGTTTATTCGAAAACAACTTTTTATCAGAATACGATAATAATTGTGAGAATAGGATAACGATATCGAGAAAATGTTATTTTCAATTTTCAGTTCAACTTAATTTTAGATACTCTGTATTGAAATTTACTTTTGAAGTTAACACGTTAATGTTTAAAAAAAAGCAGTACCCAACATAAAAAGTTATTTTGAAAAATAAAAGTAAATTTACTCGCTTTTGACTTTCGATTCGTTGCGCTCAGCGCAGGACTATTGTTTCGTTATATAACGAACGAAAATCTCTAGTAACTGTTATTTGGATAACACATTATAAAGTCGGTGATTACAGTATATAATATATTAATATAGCGTCCGTGTATGCTGTGTGTTTCATAATATTTTTAATAAAATTTACAAAAACCGCGTTCGAAAGTGTTAAGTGCGTTCTCGGGCCTTAGGCTAAGTAATTAAATACAAACACTATATTATTACACACACACACACACACATGTATGTATATATATACTGGTGCAGCGTGAGGCGCGAAATAAAAGCGAACGAATTTCCTTTTTATATTCACTGTCCCTTCGTAGCCATCCGCGCGCCTGCGTTGGAAGATTAAAGTTTCAGACGTCAATATAGTTGAAAGGAATTTGATTGCTATTTTATAGGCGTAAAAGCGGAGTGCCCCCGAGCAAAAGTTTGTAAAATATACGTAACTATATAGCCCTCACACTTTTGAAAACTGACAGTTTTCAACGAATAAAGTGCGTGTTACACGTGTGGATTTGCAGACGCCGCCGTTTGCAACATATTTCCTATACCGAACACGACGAGGCTCGAAAATTGCACGTTACTTTACCAGTCGGGTCTTGCAGAGTGCATGCAAGACGGATACAAGTGTTTGCCATTGAGAAATAAAGAAATTTGTATTTTATGTAATATCGTCCCACTTACGGGTGACACGTGTACATTGTACTCACGAACAGTCTTGTAATAATACTTTTTTGAATAAAATTATTCAGATGATTTTATTATCTTTCAATAGCCGATATATCGAACATCGATAAGTCGAAACTTAAGGGAAATGCAATTTTTTTTTTTTGACTTATCAAGGTTTTCGACTTACTAGGGTTTTCGAGTTATCAAGGTTTTTGGAAGAAAAAAATTCGACTTGATTAGTTTTTAAAACGTATTATCGTTTTTTATTATTACATATAAATCACAGGGTATATTATTACTGTTTTTATTGTTTTCGAAATTATTATTAAAAATATGATAAAAATTGTTTTATATAGTGTTACGAATTTACAAGAAATAATTTGATATCTTACTTTGAGTTTGATTCTTCCACATGCCATTACCGATAGTATCTTCTATCACATTCAGTGCAGAAGACACTTTTTCGTTCACATTACTAGCCTGTTCCTGTACCAACAATAAGTAATCGTCACTATCTATCAAAAGCGAACGCATGTAGGGGTTTTGGGGGTTCGAACACCCTCCGAAATATCTGAGAAAATTCGAAAGTTAAGCTGTGACATATATGTAAGATCAAATATAGTAAATAATAATTTTACATTTTTTTCAAACCCCCTAAATTTATTCCTGCGTTTGCCCCTATATAGATAGACGGATAGAATCCGTCTATATTCGGAACACGGAATATTCGAGTTATCTATAGTTTTTCTTTCGAGTAATCGAGATTTTTGCAAGGGATCGGTATTTATTTCGACTTACAGAGGTTTTCGAATCACCGAAGTTCTACTGTAATTTAATAATATTTCAAATACATTTAAAAAAAAATACATTTTCAAATACGTATTCGCGACAAATTTCGTTAATATTTTCATTCTTATTTCTCATGTTCAAATTTTTTTTTTTTGAACTTAACTTCCAAATTTTTTTTTCATTATTACAATAATATATTAAATACAAATATAGATTTTATAACACGTAAAGGAATATATGCTATAATATGACCCCAAAAAAAATTCTCTTAAAATATAACCAAAAAACAGTGAAAACAGCAAAAATATATAAAATATTCGTTTTGTTTATGATACACATATAAGAGAATATGCTTGTGAACTCGTGACTACTTTATTATACTCGCACAATACACTATAAACCCAAAATCACAAAAATAATACGCTTTTATTGCGTACATGTATTTCGACAACTACGTTGTCATTTTCGGCGCGAAACCGACTACTACTAAACCGTTAGACACTATACATACACTCGTATTTATAGAGTTTACATCTCCGATGACGTCACTAAAAAACGGCCGTTTTGGTTGGTCGTGAGTCAACGACCACGCCCAACGCAATTCTATGCCGCCGCCATCTGGTTTACATTAAATTCATTTTAATAACGAATTTTGTAACGGACTCGAGTCCTTGCTTAAAAAGTTATTTTTATTTTTTGACATTTCTATTGCTTCTCTATTGTTAATAGTTTTTTACGTTTTTCAAAAGTTTTGCCGATTTAATATCATTTATCATAATTTATTTATTTTTATGGTTATTAAGAAGGAAAGGAAATCGGGTATTTATAAAGTTCAATGTGAGAAATGCGATAAATGCAGGCCAAACAAAAATTAATATAAATAATAGATTCGAAGAAAACATTTTGAGAAATATTAAAAAACAAAAAGACGAAAAAGATCTTCTGTTGTGGTATATTTATTGAATACTAACCGTAATATTAAATCGGCAAAATTTTTAAAAAATATAACTAATTATAAAGCATTAAACATTGAGGATTTAATATAAAATAAAAATAACTCGTTATACTTAGTCCGTTAGAAAATTCGTTATTAAAATGAATTCAATGTAAACCAGATGGCGACGGCGTAGACTCGCGGTGGGCGCGGTCTCACGACCAATCGACGCGGCCGTTTTGTGATGACGTCATCGGAGATTTAAACCGTATAAATACGGGTGTATTTAGTGCAGAACGGTTTAGTAGCAGTCGGTTCGCGCTGGAGACAACAACGTAGTTGTCGAAATACGTATACGCAATAAAAGCGTATTATTTTTGTGATTTTGGTTTAAATTGCGTATAATATATATATATACATTTAGGTTCGCGCGCACTGCCAAGATTTTCGCGATAATTTAATACCTAAATATATAGAATATAATAATACGAAATGGCAATTGTTTAGGTAATATTCTTACTTTCTTGAGTTTAAGAGATTTATAAAAATACAAATTAATTTAAACTCATTGCGTATTAGCGAAAAAAAAAATACTATCAAAACCGGGAAAAAAGCATTAAAAATTTGAATACAGAATTCTTGAAATTCTTGATGCATAAAACAAATTCATATACTACTCTATTGTTCTCGTATGTAATCAACAATGATTATCAAATGCTTATCGCCCTGACAATGACTCATATGTTTTGGTAAAATGGTCGAGATTATATAAAAAAAAGTCAAAAGCATACTTTTCATAAACTGCTTTTAGTATACACATATACGATTACGAACAAGTAACAAATTATTTTCTCAACATTCGAATTATGAGATATTATCTTTACTATATTCTAAAATTAAAAAATTTAATACCTGTATTTTTAATATTTTTTTTTTCTCTTTCTGAAACTCTCGCGGAAAGAAAATATATTTTCAAGCACGCTACGACGTGTACTTTGGCCGCGGTGACTCAAACAATATCCGTACGAATTATTACGAACGTAATGTACAAATGCATTTAATCCTTCTCGTATAAAACCGTATGCGTATTGTTTCGTGCAAAAGAAATACACGTCGTGTATAACACGTAGTCATAAATATTAATTTTAAATAGGACTTCGTGTACGCTCGTTATGTGCACGAGTATATTGTAGTTGTTAATGTAAACGTTGCAAAAAATTAGCATTTAAACGTTTAAATTAAAAAGTACAACGTCCTGATTTATATATTATTCATATTTTATATAACTCGTGTAAATACGCGTATAATCATACGGCTAATTGGTGCCTACAACCCGATGATTATTATCATTCGTTTCGTTATAAATAAAACGTTCATTGCGGTACACAATACCGGTACCTAGGTATAATTAGCAACATTTCTATTCACTATTATAAATATAATACATAATGCTAGATTTCCATCGGAACGGTCTCAATTATTTGCACGTCACTATTATATTATACAGAAAACAACGAAATATGTGCGTTTTAAGGAAATCTGTATATTATGCTGTGCACACACACACACACGTATATTATAACCCAAAGTGTATTTTAATCGTGGAAATTTTTTTTCAAAAAACAAAAAAATGTCGTGACTTTTGAATATTTAAACGTTTATCAATAATTATTACGCGACAAAAAAAACCTATATATTTTTACCGTTTTTATATTAAGTCTTCCTACTACGACGACACGTCGAACTGCATAATTCTTGCGTTATACATCATATCATGAACGAAATACGTTTTTTAACGCATGGAAAATATACTAAAGAAAATAAAAGAAATTTAATAAATCAATGAGAACCGCGTTTTGAAATTTATCGGTACGCAATTTTTTCTCCGGTCCTAAATCCGTACACGAAGATTAGTATAATATATTTAATTTTTTTTTTTACGTTATTTTATTTGTTTCGACCGTTCGTTCGATTGCGATTAACGTGAACTCAATTCAATCGAATTGTAAATAACTGTATTATAATGTAGCGTGTCGCGTACGCGCGTAATATTATAATAATATCAGAAAAACTAGCGAACGAGTGTAAATACGTTTTGTACACGTGTGGTAAAAAAAAAAAATAAATAAAAACGATATGGGGGGAAAAAACAAATAAAAATCGAAACGACTTCGCGGAAACAAAACTGTGTTTCGTGAGTATTTTTTTATTTTTTTTTTTTTATTATTATCGAAGGGGTGAGAATTTTCAGCTGAGTTACGAAAAAACCTTCGCGGAAACTTAAATTTTATACCACAGTTTAGACAATGCGAGAAAAAATAAGTTTTTATTGTCAGCACACATATATATATATATATATATATTATACGAGACGTTTGTTTTAGCTTATGAAATATATATGCGCGCACGCTGCGTCTCGTCAAGTTCAAAGAAGAAAAACAACAACAAAGCACATCCTAAAATCGCGATCGTTCCGATTGCGATGGAGTCCGCAGTAAAAAGAAAGAAAAAAAGACATCGAGACAAGAAAGCAGGATCAGTGACGTGCATCAGTATAACGGCGCATTATTCGAGTAACCTAACCTAACTAATACAGTAGCATGTCTTACAGTATTAAAAAATATATATTTTTAATTAAACGCGAGTTTGGTCACAATGTGTAATAATATTAGAAAAGTGAAATTGTTAATTCGGCCCACACGTCGTGCAAAAACGATGAAACACGTGCCCGTGTCTATTGCCATAGTTTATGAGCTCGTAGTTCCGTCTGGAATTTAAAAAAAAAAATGAAATATCAATACAAATTTAGCCGACTTCACTCGAGCCGTCCTAGAACTCCGGGAATAGCACTAAACGATAGCTCTTGATTATGCTGAATTTACGGGTTCAATTTTTATTACGTTCATTTAGCGACGAGAAACAACAAAGTTGCAAATTCATGCAAACGACTCGCTAAACACCGATCGTGTTCGTGACGCGTGGGCGGGTCTCGTGAAGTTATGGCATTCGAGACAATATTGTTTTCGAACATTGTTGTGGTGTGATATTTTCATAACATTTTCAATAAAATAACTTTTTTTTAAATTTGTCATCGCATTTTTCTAAAAAGGAAACAAATAACTGATGGCGTATCTGTTCGTAACCGGTATTTACTAAGCGTTACTTATAGGCAGTAAATCGATTTGTGTCCCGAGAACATTTTCTTTCTTTTTTAATCGTTGAAAAATTTACGCAAAATATTACCGACACACATCGTCCACGGAAAGAATAAAAAATATTTCTAAAACACACGTTTTTACCGTCCAGAATTAGCGCGATTTTAAAAATCTATCCTTTCTCCGGATGATCTGTGTCGGGTCCCTCGGTACCGTATGTGCTCTGGGAACATTTTGGTTTTTTAACGCTCAGCCCGAGAACGTCGTTCCGGAGATAATTGTATTCGGTTCATACTTTTGAAACTTTCTGCTAGTGATGGTTCAAACAAAAATTGTTTTAAGAACATATATATATAATATGCATGACCGGAGCTTACATAAACTATCACTCGTCATGTCGACATTATAAATTAATTCCTATTTTGGAGTCTGACAATTCAAATATATGAACAAAATTATTAATCCGTAGGCACTCGAATGTCGTGAAATAAATTTTTGTCTCCGTTGAGCATAAATAATAATGCGCGCAGACAAAGAAATGCAAATCCTATTTAATTATATTATCTGTTCTGACAATGTAATTACAATGTACTATACATCACGTCATGTTCTACGTCAACAGATATTATAATATTAAATTGGAGAAACTGTTACAGAACTTGATAAAGAAAAAAAAACCAACTGACTTGAAACTTAAAAATATACGTTTTGTCCGAAGGATTCGGAAAAGAAATAATTTTAAAAAAATTAATTTTAAAATAAAAGATAAACCTAGGCCATCGCTGTATCAGTTTAGTGGAACGAAAAGAACAAACACGATTTGGAGAAAAAAAAGTTTTTCTATGAGTATTACAAAAAAAAAAAAAATTAATAATAATAAAATAAAATATACAATTTTAATTCCGACAAATTTTAATCGGATACCTATACACATTTATGCGGCATATACACACGCAACCCGCAAATTATTTAGATTTATTTATTTTTCTAATCATAAAGAAAAAAAATTAACTCTTACTACAGTTTGTAAAACGTTTGTGTTCGGTTAACTAAGAGTTTCGTGTAAAATGTCCCCTAAAACAATTCGTATTTTATTCACCTACAGTGGATAAAATAATATTGTAAACGATATTTGTAGATGGACAATAGGTTTTAATTTGTTCATTCGGTTCGCCTGCACTGGACTCTGCGCTCGCCGTTAAAAATTGTACGCCCATAATTTTTTGTTCAAAAATACAAATAGTGTTGAAAAATACTTAAATAGTTTTGATTCCAATAAAAAACGCGTGTTGAAAATTTCGTTTACAAATTCAACTATACCTGCAATCTCGAACGAAAGAAATTTTTTTTTTTTTGTAATAAACCACACGGCCGTAACGTAGTTTTAAGAAAACGGAATTCATCAGCGAGGCCGACGAAAACGATAACGAAAGTAATAATAATAATAATTAAACCGATGAATATCGTTAATGAACTCTCGTTTCTACAGGGGTATTCGGGCGAAATTTATTTAAATTTTACTCTTAAAAAAAAAAAAATTATTATTTCTTTTTTGCTAAGACGGAAATATTTTATAATACCAAAAAAAAAAAAAAACTTCGGTTCGTAGACTTTTTTTTTTTTATTCTGGGGTAGGGAGACTCGATTTAAATTTTAAATTGCACCAACAGAAATCCTATGGACGTCACTGGTTTTTCTCCACACATTTGTATATAAATACACGAATAAGACACAGTTTTCTCGCCAGTCTATACACACATAAGAGAGAAACCTGCAGCCTATGGCGGCCAGTAAAAAAAAAAAAATGTCGATATTTAGCACTGTCGACCCTACGCACATACATACATACGTATAAAGGCGCGCGCGCACCATCACCGCAAAAGTTTCCCTCTTCAGCTCTCTTTTTAACTTTTGCCCTTTTCGCGCGCTGTGTGTGTGTGTGTGTGTGTGCAAATTATTACTGGACAGATTTCGCGTTTGGCACGCAAACTGCTGCTGTGCAGCGATGGTGTTGGATGGTGGTGTCGGTCGACCGTGCGGTGGAGGTTTCTTCCATTAATCAGCCCACTCGAGAACATTTTATCCGTATATACATATATCCGTACCTCAGTGTTCCTCACACTCTCTCCTTCTACAATCATACTAAAACACACTCGTTTTCTTTCACTCCTCCTGCCTCCGTTTCCGCCGTTTTTCACCGTATAATACACAGCGTGTATTTACCGGGCGGCCGAAATCAAATATGAGTTAAAACATTGTCACCATCATAATATTATACTATTATTATGTCTCAGTGATACGTTATGTTCAAGACTGGAAGGAGGCGTTAATTTCTAAAAATTCGAAAATATGTAGATAGTGAATTTAAAAAATATCAAATCCTAATGGGAATTACACTTGTATATCTCTCATAACCGCCACTGCAGTAACGTCTCCTTATGAGAACGCATTACAAAAAAAAAAAATACGGCAATAGATATTAACTGATAACGATCGGTGTAGTGTATTTATAAAATATAAAATTCGATATTCACTGCATATAGGCGCAAATCCTCATTAAATCCTAGGGGTGCTTAAGCCCCAACAATAATTACACTCCCTATAGTTCTCGATAAGTTTACCATATATTATACATATTTTAAAATTAAAACGATAATAGTTAACTAAATATCTAATAAATATACATTTTTCGTTTTAATATCAAAAACAATTGATTACTCAAAATGTTATATAAACAGTTGCTCAAAGAAAAGTTATTATAATTGTATTTTTAAAGATGCAAATAAGTCTGTTTTTACCTCCCCGCGAATTCGTTCAAAACCATTTCAGTATTTATTTCAATAGTTATCACCTGGTTATATGGTTATATCCCTATATGATTAGTACATTGATTGGTATCTATGGAAAATATTGGGAGTGCTTATTTGTATTCTGAGAGCGCTAAGCACACTTAGCACCCCTGGGATTTGCGCCAATAGCGGCTATTTTAATATGGTAGTACATAAATAATAATAACCGGTTATTCGAATCGATAATTTAAAAAAATTGAGTAGTGTGTAGAAAAAAAAATCATTAAAAAAAAATATTGATATTAAGTTCGTAAGATTATGCGCAAAATCCCGGAGATAATTTTCAATTGGCCTATTTTCATAAAAGAAACATATTTTTTTTTTTAAGTTAAGCACTACGATTCTCATACATTTCTTTTCTCGGCGGTCCATTCCCGGCGACGTATTTGTCGAATTTTGTAAGGTTCTTCTTGTCCTTTTTCAACTCATTTATATACATACTTTCGTACTTGAATATGAATGCAATCGTAGCGCACATATTATAGGCACGAGCTATCACTAATGCTAATGCACTAAGCGATTTTGCGATTCCTTGTGACATCACCAATTGTCATTGGCCCGGTCGATTGTCGCACGCGATCAATGGAGCCGGTATACCGCGTTTTTATTATTGATAAATAACATGAATATTTTAATAAGATTTTAGTTTTTTTTTTTTTTTTATTACTCTATGACTCCATGTATTTTTGTTCAAAGAAAAATAATACAACCAACACTTATTGATCGACATCATATTACACATTTTGTATCAATAGTTATAATAATAGCAATAAAATATAGGGTTGATAATTCTATATTATATTAAACATGTTGAAAAAATAATTCCATTTAAAATTTTATAACCAACTTATTTTATATTTCCTATTTAAATAATACTTAATATTAAAAGTTTATCGTAAAAAAAAATACTAAAAAAAAAAACCGTATAATTATGAGGTGATTTTAAAATCCTGCGTTTTAACGCGACATCAATAAGGCAGAACACATTTTCAGAACAATTTTATGGGCGAGAGGGCTTACAAATTTTGGGAAAAGGTGTATAATTTAAGCATTTAAAACACTATATACTTTGCTACTCGGTGATGTTTACGCATGTTTTCCGTAATTTCTCTACTGATTTCAAGTAAAATACCTATTATAAATACAAACAAAATATTGAAGAAACATGGGCACGAATAATAAACATGCACAAATCACTTAATTTGTACAGTAATAAATCAATTTCTTTTTAACTATACATCATCTTGATGAATCCGATCGTCTCGACAATGAGCCGCAGTTGTTATTGTAATACGTGTATAATTGCACGAAATCCCATAGACATTCGGATTGGTCGACCTCAGCGCAGTGTTTCAATGACTCTGATTGTAATATTTTAGTGAATATCTTTTAAAGGTAAAAAACATGGTAAACGTTGTACATATACGTTATGTCGTTGCGTTTCAATCGTGGTCGATTTAAAAATTTCGTTACAATTTATTCGCCGGTGTTCTAAAATTCAAACTAAAAAAAAAAAATAAATGTATTCCATAATAAATACATTTGTTATTAAAAACAAAAACAAAAAATGTTAATTTTTAATATTTTACATCTTAAGCACGTTTCCGCGGTAATTACGGACACGTGTCGTTTTCCAACAGTACTAGCTGGTATCGCACTGTACCTACTATACGCTTATTTCGGAAGACACTGCCGTTGCTTTTCAACGCACCGTGAGAAATACTCAGAGGAAAATACTAAAATATGCGTATTGTTATGCGTATAATAATGCGAAATGATTAATGACCGTCGTGTAATAATGTTCTTCTCGCGCGGTACAAACAATAATATTAAAAGACACCCCCCACCAGCAGGATACGAGAACAAATGGACACAGTGTATACGCGTGCGGTTTTCGTGTCGGCCGAGGACATTTTTACACTCCTCGTTCCGTTCGATCTTTTATTGAATATAATCCACAACGGTTTCCGAGCGGCCGGATGCAGAAACGGACAAATCTTTTTCGACACGGAAAACAGTAAAATTTCTCACCCCTACACCGCTCGATCGTTATGATCTTTACGTTTTGCGGTTAACATAAAAAAACTGAAATCCCGACGAATCGAAATACAAAATCCGTAAGTGCACGATCGCACGGCGCTCCGTGCAGGCAATCGATACACACGGACTCGCGCCGTCGTACGTTACGAACGATTAGGTCGAAAGCCTTTGAAAACTTTTAACCACCGATCGATTTTTCTTCGATTCGATCATTTCAAATTCTCACCGAATTCCAGGTACTATTCGTATTGAGTTTATATTATAACATATATAAGCGAGAAGTGCGCTGGACGATTTAAAAAAAAAAAAAAATGTCGCGTTGAAAATTCTCTCGCCACACCTAAACCGACTGTATTCGGGTACCCCGGATTCCTATCGCTCGAAATCGCCAACCGTGAACGCGTGTTGAAAAAAAAAACCGAAAAAAATTCGATTAGGTTTATTTGCGCGCCAAACGTGTCGGTAAACTCTGTTTATCGTTTATTGTCCGTAAAGATTGTACAAAAGCGAAAATCGCCGGATTTCAGAACTCGATGATAATAACGTCAGCGAACACCACCACGGAGTCTTGAAACGCTTGTTGGCTCCGTTTAAACGCTTGATACACTATACCGTTTTACACACATCAGTAGTGTGTTGTATAATAACGAACGCGTGATGCGGCAGCGGGATATTCAAAAGTCAAAACAGACACGCTCCGCTGTTGCTAATCCTTTTTAATCGCGTCTTGATCGCGCGGGACGACAAGGCGAACAATAATCCGGGCCGAGCCGAAGGGACGAGGAGACGCGTGGAGGATTTTGTCGGAAACCCTCGAAATCCGGCTTTACGTCCGAAACAGGTGAGCCGCCGCCCGAGCGACCGTTCGGGCGCCAGCGAGCGTGTCGCGGCCGTGCGTGCTACAGCTGATTACGCGGCGCTCGCGACGGTGTTTCGGAAATAACGGGCCGAGTGCGCGCTGACGCGATGACGCCGGGGCACTTTGGACGTTTTCCAACGACATGTTTTCCCGAATAATTGGAGAGTTTTGGAAATAAAAAAATAATAATAAAGTACGGCGAGGCGCGACGGTTTCGCAGTGGTCGCGCGTTTTAATGAAAAAATTCCCGTCAATCGATCCGTGCGCAAAACTCTAAAACCACAACGATATAATATTATTGTATCGTATGACTTTCGTTTAACAATAATAATTTCGTTTGAAATTAGTTGCCGGGCTGTTCGGGGGCGTCAAATTTAATTCGGCCGCGTACACTAATAAAAACGAATTGATCTTAACCGAGTCGAAGTTATTACGTGCGAACGTCTCGTCCATCATCCAATTACGGTTATATATATAACATATAATCATCTATCATAAAAAAAACAAACCATAAAACATAACGTCTTCATTAAGGAGCCTGCGCCCGACTTGTACGACTATTGTATTTTAGCTGAAATATTGAATTATTCTACTCGTATAATAATCAATGGATAACAGCGACGCGAGCGTAACGATAACGTAACCGTTCGATTTCCTTCCTTTCCCCCCTCTTCTAAATAAATCAAAAACACTACGCGGAACGCGTATATTCTACTATACTCCTCCTATATGAAAAACGGACCCCTACAGTGAACCGTCACGCGCATTCCGTTACTAATTTTCCCGTTTTTGTTAGGTACCAACTCCGTTGTGTTAAAATCATCGATTTTGGCGATAACATTGATACTATATTATAAGCACGTGGTTTTGTGTCTTGTTATCACAAAGTAAATAATAAATTATGATAAATATATCATGGGAAAAAAAAAACTATATTTCGTCGTATTCTCCATGAATTTTATACCTTATATAAAATGCATACGGCGGCCCCCTATCCGGGATCATATTATTTTGATTCATATACGCTTTTCGTGTACCTATTGAGTTCGGTGGCTGACACGTGCCACACGCGTATTGTACCGATTCATAAATCGGCCGATATTATATTATTATATTTTTAATATTATACTACGAGTTGACAAAATAGGTAGTTTTTCCGAAAATAATAATCAAGGTCGTACCACGACGAGTGTATAATATTATCAATATGCCCGCGTAACACGATATTATGTGAATAAAATACGTCGATTTATATATAGACTTATGTAGGAGGAAAATTATATGTAATACAAAAACGAGTCAATAATTTTTTATTATATATACAAATATTTAATCGACCCTTTATCGACGGTGTTGTACAGTCGTACAAACGTCGAAAACGTGAGAAAAAAAAACAAAACAAGCTCTTTCCATAATAATAATAATAATAATAATGTTCTATACGAATCAATCGCCACCGCCGAGACGACCGTATATTATTTATGTTAATCAGAACACGACGCACTGTTTGTTCTCGCATTTCGTCGCCCTCACCGCCGCGACAAACACGTCGCGAACCCCTTCGCCGGTTTTCGACGAACATTCGAAAAACGCCACTGCTCCGATCTCGTGTGCAACCGTCTCGCCCTGTTCTCTGATCAACATCGCGTCCGGTCCCTGGACTTTATTCAGCATCAGTTTGCAGCTCCCTTCGTCCGCGTCGTCCTGCAGCCGTTCCGCGTCGTCCTGCAGCCGTTCGACGCCGCGGCCCGTAGCGCACTGTTCGCGGAGGTCCTTTTTGTTGCCGACCAATATGATCGGCACGTCCTTGCAAAAGTACCGCACTTCGGGCAACCATTTCTCCGTGACGTTCGCCAACGATACGGGCGCGTCGATCGAATAGCATATGATCACCAGGTCCGAGCCGGGATACGAGAGCGGTCGCAATCTGTCGTAATCTTCTTGGCCGGCCGTGTCCCACAGGGAGAGTTTCACTTTTTTCCCGTCCACCTCGACCACGGTCGTGAAACAGTCGAACGTCGTCGGCACGTACACGTCCGGATACACGTTCTCGAAAAACACGTGCAAAAGGCACGTTTTACCGCTCTCGCCGTCGCCGACGATCACGAATTTCTTCTCCGCCGTCGGCATAACAATAGATATATCACTTAACATGCACACACACACACACACAAAAAAACATTTATTTACTCGGAACATAATATATTGCTTGTATAGCTCATATATGTATAAAAAAAAAAAGAGAGAAAAAAGGCCGCGGGGTGTTGTACGTGTCGCTTATAAGTAGGCCTAAGGACTTGTAGGAATTCGCGTGTTTTTTTTTTTTTTATAATAATCATTAAAAAAGTATAGCTTAGTGATATAGAAATCCGTTTCATTCCATACGCATTATAGGAGCTCGTAGATACATTTTTTTTTTTTCCGTATTTAGCTGTTTTTTTCACGCGTATTTTGTTATATTTGAATTTTAAAAGCTAATTATAAATGTATTAATTTAAAAAAATTATTATTTAATCAATCTTTAAAATTGGGCAAAAAAAAAATGTACACATACGAAAAAATATAGCGACGAAATGAGTACGGGGCCGTTTTCCCCGTCTGCTCGACAATTTTTGTATATTTGAAATTATAAACCGCCGAGATTATTTTATTACTTTACACTACGTGCGTGTTGTATGATTATAACATACACGGGTCACGGTATGCTTTTAGTTTTATTGCCGTAAGTGTACGTACTAGTTTTATTAATAAACATTCTTAACAATATACATATTTTTGTTAATTTATTTATTAATCCAATATAAAATAGATATAGTATATCCCGTCATTTCAATGCTTTGATTTTTAATCCGTATTTTAGTGATTTTACATATGTTAAGGGCGTAATTATTTATTTTTCAGGACATAAGTTCATTCATATCTTAAGGGCTCCTAGCCCTAATTATTAGTGAATTACTCGGGTAAAGATTTTAGAGTTATTATTATATAAATTTGAAATATTTCATTTGAATTTTATTGAATATTTCAAGTTTTCTGTAACCATTAGTTTCGAAATGACGAGGAACCGATCATAATCGATTTCGCTGCCGAAATCGCGTTTTTATTGTTTTTATGTCATTTTTCCGTAGTTTTTGAGTTTTTTTTTTTAGATGCTTTTGAGAAAATCAAAAAATGGCCTCTCTAAAGCTCTCTAAAGATCGAAACACTTCCTGTGATAGAATTTTTGGTTACAAATATAAAAAAAAAAGACATCATTGTGAAATCAATACATTCCTGGCTCCGCTCAGAATCTAAATTTTATATATATATATATTCAACGCGTGTGATGAAAAAAAGATTTCGAATATAATAGTGAATTTTATATATATATATATATATCTTCGAAATCATAATAAGATATATAAAACTTGAACAACGACTCCGGAGGGAACACCTCGCAGAGAATATAATACCAATATAGTTTTAATTGTTTTAGTTTTATGATTATTATTCTCATTTCATACCCTCGAAAAACATTATTATTATTATTTTTCAACGTAAACGTTAAGGCATATACTCGTATAATGGCGAAATTTCAAACTTTTTGTCGGTACCTATTGTACGCGCGTATATTATCTCGATATAAAAGCTCAAAAATGCATTGTATTATTGTATTCAAAACTTTTCCGACATTTAAGAATATAATATTATATTATATATATATATATATATATATATATATAGTGGTTAGGTGGTTATTTAGTTGTTACTTGTATTCGAAATAAATCTAAACGTTTACAACGTTCTAACAATGATTTTTATTTTATTCATTAAATTTTACCGAAACTAGCGACAAGCCGATAAGGAGATTATTATTATTATTATTATTATTATTATTATTATTATTATTAAATAGTAAATTAATTCGGTTATACTTTTTAAATTCGCATTAATCTCTTAACGAGGTTTGTACAACATAATATATAGTAGATATTAAATTTTACATAATACGACAATACGAGAATTTTCTAGTGCGAAGTATAGTAAAAGGCAAAGTTGAATTCTTTTTTATTTCACAAATTATAGCAGAGAACATAATAAACGTTGATGCCCGTAATTAACTTTTTAGGACGCATAAAAATGTATAAAACATCAGACACGCTAACGCGTTAAGGCGAACGTTAAACTATTTTATAATTTTACAAAAACCGATTATGCAGGATTTTACTGCTTTAGACACCGAGAGATCTAATGTAACGTGTATATTGGTTTATTCCACTGGATATCGTTTTTTTTTTTTTTTTTGTAATCGCTGAGATAGTGACATCTCTGACGAATTTTAATTTTTGGTACTTTTCGTCAGCAAATCGTGAACGGACGTAAGTTTGAATCACAAGTTTTTCGATTTTTCCAGGGTGTATTTTTATGAGCGAAAGAAAACCTATCGAAAAACGATTCGTAAAAAACATGTCGAATCCAAGAGCCATTTAAAAACCGAACAATTAATAAAAACATAGACGTGTAATATATTAGACATATTGAAAAAAATACGTCGAAAATATTTTTTTAACTGTTTGAAGTTGGAATGTCACGAAACCACAAAGAAATATACCGAGTTTCGCTCGGAATCGTGTTTTTTTTTTTTATTCTCCGAATTCAACGATTTATCGCGTAGCCTTTAAATTAAAAAAAAATAATAATACAACTATAGAAAACGCTCGATTAAGTGATCCACTCGAACCGACGTACACTGACTGACTTTTTTTCATAATTTATTACACTTATATCAAACGTATTTGAAATGGATTTTCGATTAATCTCTACATTGAAGATTTTTTTATTGTTTGGTAAGAAGAAGTCAAACACTTGAAACGATGTTTTTTTTTCACTCGATTCAATCAATTGGTTTGTTTTGTTTTTCTTTCCAATAGATAACATTTTTCGAGAATCGTCCCGTCTTCAGTATCGGTTCTCGTCTATTTACGTTTATTTGTCAATTCGATTTTCGCGGAATTTTCGTTTCTAAGTTTTCACTGAGCTCCTATGGCGCGCAGAAAATATAAACGAAAGTCCACACTGACTCGCCGGGATCAAAACTCAACGGAGAATATTTCATTATCGATAACTTGGGTATTGCGTGAGAAGTTTATAGTCGGCCGATACGTAATAATATGATGGATATCGTAATCAGTTCGGTTTTGTACACATTCGCGAGTAACCCTTTCTCGGGTTTCAAATAATTGATTAGACGAAAGGCATACTTTGTCCGAAAATACAGAAATAAGCGAATAACACGTATATTATTCATTATCATAATGTTTACGCGCAAAGTTTTAGTTATTATTGGAAACGTTACAGTGAATCAATTGCATTAAGAGAACAAAAGACATACGAGTATATGCGTATAAAATATTAAAATAGAAATCAGCGAAAAATTAATAATTAAACGGTTAATAGTAGGAGAAACTGAGTTAAGGCGAGCAGATTTGTAGAGAGGATAAAAGCGAAAATGTAAGGTGTCTGTAAGACAGGAAAAAAGAACAGTTAAAGGTGATGTGATTAAAGCCAGAGATCGTGCGTCCTCTTGGTGTATGAGGAGTAGAATTTAAAGAAAGGTAGCTGGAGTGGTGGGGAAAAATAACTGTAGCCGATCTGTCCAGGTACAACAGCGGTGTTCCCACAGGGTATACTCCATATACGCCGTATACTCACAAGATTTTTTTTAAAAATCATGAGTATACTGCATATACTGTCAAGTCATAATGAAAAAAAAATTCAAATTTGACACTCATCTCCATAAATGACTCTCCAACTGTAGACGTCAATCCACGAGCATGTGAAGGGCTGGCTTCGAGAACATAGTTCGGCAGACTTCGCATTACGCGATAAAGGAACCAGATCAGAAAGGGAAGGATAAGAAACAATTTTTAATAAATATATTTAAATAAAATTTAAGTAAATATATTTAATAATAAAATGAAAATTTGTCTGTTATTATTATTAACACTCTTCCCTCATTATACCAACGTCGTGATCTGAATAACCTAGAACTGGCATATGAAAACCATTTTTTTTTAACCCCCTAAACTTTTTCATTGAAATTGTTAAAATTGTTCTGCGTATACCCTCAACAAATTTGATGGGAACATCACTGATGTACAGTTCAAAAAAAATATATATATTTTTTTAAATTGGATCATCAGTAACTATATATATATATATATATACACATATACAGTTAAACATTATTTTATACTATTAAGTTACTAAAAAGTATATATTTCCTCCGTTTCGCGCCGATCGATTTCGAATCAAAAACGTTTCTTCTCCCAATATTGTTATTCATTTTAGGATCGATAATGTTTTGCCATTGCAATAATATTATGTAACTCGAAAATTAACATAAGACTCGAATAATACCGCGCAAGATATTCGTTGTTAATGTTTATTAATATTCCCACCAAGAAATTTTGTATTCTAGAAAGTTTTGAGAAAACATTCGTTCGAGACTATTCCGAAAACACACTTTGCTTTCGGTTCGAAATGAAATTCACACGTACCTACCTATCACGTGTGTAAATGCTGCGCCTGTTATTTATTTAAATTCATTACAATCTTCGTAGCGGTATTATATGACAGAATGAAAAATCCTAGTTTAATTTTTAAAAAAAAACACGAATGTTTTAAAGCGGAAATAAATATACCGTTTTCATAAATAACAATAAAGAATAAAACAGTGTTATGTCGTTGAAAAAAAATATTATTTTTGAAATTAATTTAAATTTTTTATACCTTATATATTTTTTAATATATACACATGCGTGCGCAAGTAAAAAATATTCGGTTATATTACATAGAAGAAAAAACCATATAGTTTAGAAATTTTCACATCAAAATGTTATATAAGATGCGACATTTTTCTTTTTTATATTATGAAAACACAAGGCACGTTGTCAAAATATCAAAACTTCTCAAATTTCTTAAGAAAAAACTATATTATAATAATTGTATACAATTACAAATTGTCGTCTTTCGTTTTTCTCGCGTCATAATACGTATTAAAAAGAAAAAAAAGGAAATTACGGTTTGTTTCAATTAACTCGAATATTTCCTTTCTGTCTATCCCTCCCGTAACTATAATATTCAAAAGTCTGTACATTATTGAATTCGAATTAATTAACGTTAATACGTCACTTCTATCAAATCCATTAGACAATTAAACTTATCTTTTGACATGACCTCAAGCGCGATAATATTTACGGGTCGATTAATGAGCTGAGCACTACACCACTGTCAATATCTACAAGAGCTCTCGTTTGAAAGTATTACATGCAATACCTACGCAAATTAGTGTCAAGAAAATCGTCTTTTTCGTGTACTCGAGAGGGTTTTCTTACATCTTCAAGTAAGTGCATAAATCTTCAAACACTATTATCGTACACACAGTTGACTATATAACTATTATAGCCACACGTATTGTAATTTATACGGTACAAAAAATTATTATTATTATTATTATTATTATTATTATTATTATTATTATTATTATTATTATTATTATTATTATTATTATTATTATTATTATTATTATTATTATTATTATTATTATTATTATTATTATTATTATTATTATTATTATTATTATTATTATTATTATTATTATTATTATTATTATTATTATTATTATTATTATTATTATTATTATTATTATTATTATTATTATTATTATTATTATTATTATTATTATTATTATTATTAATGTATTTACTTCGATAAAAATTGAATAAATACGAACATTATTCTTTTATTATATTTTTTTCTCCTTGACCAGTGTTTTGCAATAGCTAGACAAATACGTATAGTCCGCTAAAATGTTAGTACCTATGTATACGGCTATATCTTACCCAAATAAATAACGGAACAAATATCTAATTGGTATCTAAGATATTAGTTATACCTATATATATATATATATTTAGAGCAGTGCCGGCGGAAGGAGTGGGCGAACTGGGTACATGCCCAGGGCCTCGAGCTTTACAGCACGTCACGTAAAATTCTGTATAAGCTATAAACCAATATTTTTTAAATTTAAATAAATTTTAAGATTAACACCGTGTGAACGCTATTTTACGAGCGGGCAACGCGACGAAAATCAAAATAGTTTATAACAACGGAATGTCCAACGTGGCTGGTAAACGGGTGGGCAATAATGATATAAATAATCTATACTCTATACCCTTTACCCACTGTCCAGTGCATCGTTTTCTCTGGCGATCATATTGTTATCATATTATTGGCGATATGCGATATTATACTCCTATACGTGTAATCACAACAATAAAATAAAATATAAGTGAATAGTGAATGTCGACTCGTACTTAATATATTTTCTATATGATAATTATTTATTCGTGAAAGACCTTTTTCTTTTTTCTTTGCTTATTTTTTCTTTTCAAAGGCGATATTTTGCCCAGGGCCTCGCAAAACCTATGATTTAGAGTGGATACTTTTGAAAAACTCACGTTTTTTTTTAATCGAACCAAAACAATATTGTGTATACGCCTATAACTTGTAATGACGAGCACAATATTACAATTAAT
This sequence comes from Slavum lentiscoides, assembly GCA_032441835.1. Lineage (NCBI taxonomy): Eukaryota > Metazoa > Arthropoda > Insecta > Hemiptera > Aphididae > Slavum > Slavum lentiscoides. The sequence continues at coordinate 16,248,039 of CM063708.1, forward strand.
TTAATAACTGTTTTTTAATCCTTATTTACGTACTCGTGTAATAAATGTACTACGTTTATTTGCTTTAACAATTAACAGTCTGCAATTGTCGTTATTACGAAATAATAAAATTAACTTATACTATAATTACTTATAGCGGACAATAAGCGAACTTCGACTGTCGAGAGATAATTATTATTAACGGTTTGAAAACATAATTTCGTTGCGTGTAAAAAATAAATTAACGCTATAGCGAAAGTTTAGTCTATTTTCTCGTCGTTTATGGTTTCAAACATAATGTAATAGGTAATTATAACGAGTATTTTGTGATTTCTAAACAAATATGAAAAAAAATATGCCGAATCGAAATTTCCAGGCCATCTACTGTATAGTATAATATGTACTCGAGTATTTCTACACGTTTTATATGATATTTTATAAAATTTGCAACCTACTTAAAAGTTTTAATTTATTTATTATTTTGTTGTTCAATTCGAATGAAAAATGTTTTCCTTCTATAAGAAAAATTATTATTATTTATTAGTGTTTATCGAGAACTGTTTTTATTTCCGTCTAGACGTATAATTTTTAGCATCTGAATGTTCCAACCCATTTTCTATCCGCGCGCGATTTCAACGGATAAAACGTCAATTGAAGTCGCATAATACATTACAACAATCCAAATCACGTGACATAAATAGTCACGTAAAAGGATATTTTTTATTACAAAAACCAGTTTACAACGCGTGAAACCAAATACGTTCCATACACGTTCGCCATTTTCTATAAAAATCAAAAAAAATAAAAAATCAGACAACATTTCCTAGTGATATATTTCTCCTCTCTCCTGCAGGTCCCTTATCCTTTTACCGTGCAAAACTCTCATAAATATACACACTTCCTTCCACTTCGCGTCCTCCGCGCGATTTGTCTCTCGAATGCAAAACGTCCCATTCCAAGCCGCCATTATCCACTGCAACACCGCGGCGGTGCCCGGAGATTAAATTATAAACTTATCCACCTTGTTGCGCATTTCCTTCTCGACCTCGCTTTATCTGATCGCCCTGTTTCTTCGTTCCTGAACTTTAATATTGTGCTCCACTGTTAGGTTCATTGTATCACTAATTATTACTATTATTATTCCGCCATTCTTATCGTAAAAGATATACGCATTTAGTACAACAACGGAACACGGTATTCGTGAATAGTGACTATTTCACAACGAATAAATACGTTTTAAATCGATACTGGTCGAATACTATAATCGGCACTGCAAGTGTTGTGAATAATAAATAACCAAATTTCAATTAACTCGGCGAAGAAAATACGATTTTATCGTCAAACGACGATATTATCAATTTTATACACACCGTATCCCAGTAAATATATATATATATATATATATATATATATATATATTACGTATGCAAGCATGAACGACTTTACAGTTTGAAATTTCAAAAACTATAACAATAAAAGTAAAAAAAAAACCTAAACTTTTCCCGCAGTGACGATAAAAATTGAAAAAAAAAATCTTTATTATACACACACACATATATATATATATATATATTATAGATTCTACGACAGGGAGAACAATCCGACCGACAAAATTGTTGTGCTATAAAAGAAGCTATATATTTAAAACAGTCAACGACTGGTGTCGCTTTTTATTTACTTTCAAAGCAACAAGTACCTACTCTATTCACGCATAATACACATAATTTTTTTTCCTTTCATACGGAATCTATAAAGATATTTCCAACATAATATATTATTATTATTATTATTATTATTATTATTATTATTATTATTATTATTAATTAATAATACTGTTGACAAACCGATAATATTATAACCATAGACACATAAACGTGACACTCGTTAGACAATAATAAAAACTGAAAAGATAAAACGCGCTATTGAAGCGGCGAAAAAGGGGACTACCGCTTGAATAAGAAAATCAATTACTAAACATTAAACGAACCTATTAATTGGTCGAGGATTGACGGCTTAAAGTCGACGGGCACAGTGCTCGATTTCGATTCGAGACGTCGCTCTTAAAACCGTGTACAATTTATTGTTGTTTTACGACAACGGTCTTTTACAGTTTTCGTGAAACAGGAGGGAAGCAGCTCGTGTTGAACACGTTTCCATTACGTGTCAGTAAAGTTTAATTGAAACAAACCGTATATATATATATATATATATACTCATCAATCTTTCCAGCGTTATGGCCATTGGAAAATATTTTCTGCCGTCAGTCGGAAACTGAGCTGTTTTTTTTTCACACGTCAACTATTCACACACACACACACCAACAACATTAGGTAATAGTATATACAGTAATAATTTATATTTTTGCCACGTTGCAGTATATTTATGTCATATACATTGTATTTATACGTTATTTTCAAACCTCGTGTAACATTTATATGTTTTCAGTATTTATTGGTTAAAATGATATTAATGTTCTGCACAAAAAAAAAAAATAGAAATTTGAAAAAAAAAATTGGATTCTCGACTTAAAAATCCCAAAACGATGCTATATTATAATACATTTATTTATTCTTCAAAAACCGCACACGAAATAAAATCATTTTTACTAACTTAAAATTTTTTTTAAATAATAATGATGATGATAATAAAATTAATTTATAATTGCTGTTATATGCGGTGTGCTGGTGCTCGGTATTTAACGAACTTCGTTTTATTTTAAAATCAACTGACTACGTGATGTTATCGTACGAAGTCGAAAGAATAAAAACGTTTTTAAATCTCGCGTGATTTGTAATTTTTTCCAAATTTTTATTCCTAAAAATAGAAAAAAAATAAAGTATAAACAAATGTTTTGACGCTCTAGAATACATCGTGTTCAGCATTTTAAGAAGTATAAGCTTCTATATATTAATATTCTCACCCTAATTACGTTTATAATATTATATTATTGTGTGTACTAGCCGCGTTAGATAAAAACGCATATGACCTTTTTGTTACAGACATAAATAAATAATATAGAAATCGAATTTCGTTGCATTGACATTTTTTTTTTCTGAAATGCATGACACAAATGTTTTCCGAGGAACAAGTTGAATTTTTTCGAGGTTTTTTGAGCATTTTTAAAACGTTTATTGGGCTTTTTTTTACTTTTTAGGTAATTTTTAAACCATTTCTAATAATATTACGAAATAAAAATTCTCTAAAGGTTGAAATATGAAAAACGCATAATTTTGTACTGATACCGCATCAGGTATTATAGTAACCAGTAATTGTTTTTTTTAAATATGACTATTCTCAAATTTATCGCACCTGCCGATTAGACGATTATACAGCAGCTATCATGTCAATTCATTTTCTTATCGTATTATTAGCATACCACATTGTATCGGCGGTGTGCGTCAAAATAATGCCAAACGTCAAAATAAAAACACACCTAACTATATTTGTTTTCTATTGAATCACGTAGTATAAAGCTAAAAAAAAAAAAATGAGAATCAGTAAAAGAAAAAGAATTGGCATTTAAGACAACTGCTGTAAAAAAAAAAAAATAATAATAATAACCTGATACTAACTGATTGTAATAAGGATTTGTTATAAGTGCAATAATTTAATGAAAATATATAATACACGTTAAGCTGGTAAATTTGAAAAACAAATAAATACATTTTCGCATTGACGTTGTCATAATACAACCGCATGATAACAAAAAATAAAAATAAAAAATGTCTAAAAATCACTGTTATCCTGCGGTTTATATTATATCTAAATATAAAGAATATTGTAAACGATATTTAATAAATACCGACGAATAACGGGGGGGGGAGTACAAAAGAAAAGCGGTTGTTATTTTAATATCTCTTTTGTACTTCGTTAACTGTAAAATGTATATAAAATAATGCGCACGTCTTTCAGACAAAACGTTTCAGATAACACAATAATTTGTTTTAAACTTCGCGAAATTACTTATTTTTAATTACGGCAATTTTGGTAGCCATGCCACCGCAGTACGATTTTATACGTTTGTGTTTAATTACATAGGCAGGGTCGGATAGGATTAAAAATTCCTACCTGGGAAATAAAAGCAACCTCGGCGGCACATTTACATATATTACATATAAAAAAAAAAAAATTGCCCAACTAAAAAACTAGAAGGATGTCTTTCGTGAGTTTCAGCTCTGTAAAACGTTATTAAATGTGTAAAAATACGATAAAAAAATTTTACGTTACAAAAAAATTATTATTATTATTATTAATATACCACCCCGCTCCTATAATATATAAATATATTAAATTCTATATAAACTGAAATTCGAAATCTACAAAACAATATCGCAGCAGTAATATTATTGAGAATATTACCTCCGAGTATATATGAATACACCTCGCGATAAACTATCCGCAGCTGTCAAATATCTCGTAGATCCACGGTTTTTTTTTCTGTTGTCGTCAGCGGACGAGTCGGCAAGTCGTTCAGAAACGAAAATACAAAAATTGTCTAAAAATGACAAAAACGTTTCGCGATTATAAAAGAAAAATACGAATCCTATTTCCGAAATTATTGTGAAAAACGAATAATCGTTTGTGCGCCATAGACGAAACCGCACGATCACAAACAGCTGCAGTGGGTGCGTTTTAATATTCTCCACGACCATCTATGGATCCAAACGACACGATAGGTATTTGACATCTTCGCGTTTGGCGAAAATAAATTTAGAAAAAAAAAACGAAATACGACATCGGCGACGTAATTAGGATTTTGACGCCCTCTTTTTAATGATGACTCTATTATCCTAAAAAAAAAATTTAAACACAAAATGTATATAAAACGACACGGTCTGTTTCACCGCGTGATACTGTACGGACGATAAAAGATCTTTCTTAAGGAACATTTAGATGCTGGACAACATAAAAACCTTCTCAACGACTAACGATTTACACGTTTGTATTTATTGAATTATTATCGGTTTGTGTAAATATCGCAATTATATACCGTTAACCAAAATAAAATTTGAAAACAGGATTTTATGACCGAATTCTAATTTTCCAACGGTATTCAATGTAAAATATCTTAATAAAAAAAATTAAACTGCGCTGGCGGCTGGAGTTTCGCGATAGTATTCTCTCGCCCTCCCCTTTAATACTCCTACGTACGACATGGATGCATTATTAATGCGTACGCTAGTAGTGCAAGAATTTAAAATATACATTATAATATGTATTTTGTATGTTAAATCGCGAGCCGACATATTGTTTGGTGTAGATTGATTTCAATTTCTAGTCGGACACAATATTATATTCTACAGCGGGACGTGGGTTCGTTTACCGTAACAGATATTCCGATTTTTCTGCTAACATTGCAAGTAGTTAGTTTTACTCTTTTAAACTAATATTTTGGATCGGTATATGAGATTTAGACGATTACACGTGGAGCTGTATACACGCATTAAACTCATTATCCAGCCAGTGTCGATCATTATAAAATAATTTATAATAATATTCTACATGATATGTTTTATCCCCGTTCACTTATTCTCGTTCATTTTCATATTAGTAGGTTATGTGAAATATTACACTCGGTTTTTATGCTAATATTATTCATAGCATTAACATAATGTGGAAAAAGAATGTATACGTGTATACACGTAAAACTTAAAAATTCGTTCATCGAGGGAATATCATTGTCTTGGCACGCGTATGACAAAACGGTCTGTGTCCGCTGAACTTGATGGATAGACGAAACCGAGTAAAATTTTCCGAACAAAAATGTTTATTGACGACGTTTCATTTTATATCGGACAGGTACTCAGCAGCGGCGTGTACAATCGTATAGAGTTCATAAACCGTTCGGAAATAGAAATAATAAAAACCATAGCGATTGGACGAAAACACCTGTAATATTGGATATATTATGACGGATAGAAGGTGAATTTTCAAGTTTGAATCGTACAGAAAAATAGAATATTTGCGTTCTGCGCGCTGGTCTTTAAATTCGTTTGTAGAAAATGAAAGTGACAATATTGTCGTAATAACAATTCGCCTTTACACACGCGGTATGACGACTTATGTGGTACGTAAAAGGAGACGATTGAATGTTCTCATTCGATTAAACGAATTTGGGAAAACGAATTCGACGAGACCGAGCAGAATCGCAAAACGTTTGTGTAATTGCAGATTACTTCGCGAATAATAATATTATTATGATTCTGTATAGTACGCAAACGTATGAAAACCGTATACAATATTAAATGAAGCGGTTCATTACACGCGCGTGTATTCGCAATAATTATTACACTGACGGCATTTCGAAGGACGCTGTGAACTGACTGAATTCTGTTTCTACTCGAATCTCTTATGCTGTTAGGTACGTTTCGTTTTGTGCGTACCTAAATATCGCGAAACATTTGGTCCATAAATTCGTGTACGCCCAACAAAAATATTTCAAATCGGTCCACTCATACGGAACGCGTACTGTTATCATACAATATTCTGATTGCTCATGCAACATATTTCTGCAGCATAGGTACTTTGTACATTCAATCTTCACGAGTTTTCGCTTTAATTATAAATCTTGTTGTTCAGCCGTATTTTATACGGCGGAATGTTATTAAAATTTTTGATGAAAAAAAACCTGACTGCGGGTTACAGTCGAGGGTCTAAAACGTATTTAAAAATATATTGTAATTTTATGTATATAAATATTAATATAATATAAATAGATCTCTATTGTATATAAATAATAATAATAATACGTAGGTAATAATATTTACAACTAGAATGCGAAAACAGTCGAAATAGAAATAGTTTTCATTCAATAGTATAAAACGACAAAACATTTTCAACGTTTTACCCGAAACGATTTTCCATTTATTGAAAATTTAAATGACCGTTTCAAATTCGTACTTTATTATTATTAATACGTCGTGTTTACTGAAATTATTATAATATTTCTACTAAATTTTCTCTTTAAACGGCGCCGTTTTGTTCGTAACATAATTAATTATTGTTCCGAGTTTTCGACATTTATTACCGCGGCGGCGGCGGCGGACAATTTCATTTTTCGGTATTATAATTTTTTTTCACATATAAAATAAAAATTACCAGCAAATATAAACTGTAACTTTAGACGTGCGTCCTTGCGGAAATATTATTATTATTATTATAATGGTAATTTCGTTAAAACGGACAATAGTTATAAATGTCCCTAAAGACCCCCCTCGGAAAAAATGAATTTTTATTTGCTCGTATACGCGCGCGGTGCAATGCCCCTTGAGGTCCTCCTTTCAGAGGACATGATGAGTCCAGGGACTCGCACGTTCCTAAATCCTGTACGTACAATATTATACAAATAAATAAATAAAGAGTGGGGAAAAAAGGTTGTATAACGAAAAAAAAATCTATAAACGTTTATACATACATATACATATATATTATATTCAATATACTTGGCTTAAAATAAATTGAAAAATTCGCGTACAATAAAAACACTGGAAGGATAATAAATATTTTTAAGATCCATATGTGAATAATAAATAATTTACATATTTTATAAAGCACCGCGAGTTCATTAATTTTTTAGAATGCCGACCCGCGGTTTCGTAATAAATCACGCTTTAAGTTTTGGTGGTGTTTTTTTTCTTATATATATATATATATACTTTTATAACGATTTATTTTATAGCTGACACGGCTCTATATACGAATTCATTTATATAAACTTATAAATATATAAGTCATTGATTCGAATTGACGAATATAGGACTTCACAAAACGTACACACATCAGTGCTTATTTTAAAGTGGTTTTTTTTTCTTAGAAGTGCGTATGACTTAGAATCGTCTCTTCTCCTCTTCATCGCCATACTTAATAATCTTATATAATATTCTTCCATTCCCTTTTCCCATCCCCAAACAGAGGGGTAATAGTAATTTAAATTAAGATGTTTAAAATACGGACAAATGAAAAATAAAACGTAGTTATGACTTATTTTGTACAAACTCTTTTTTAATAATATAAAAACAAACAAAAAATGTATATTTATAATATTATAATTAATACTTAATAAAATTTTACAATAATTCCTTTTTTTGTTATTATTATTATTATTATTATTATTATTATTATTATTATTATTATTATTATTATTATTATTATTATTATTATTATTATTATTATTATTATTATTATTATTATTATTATTATTATTATTATTATTATTATTATTATTATTATTATTATTATTATTATTATTATTATTATTATTATTATTATTATTATTATTATTATTATTATTATTATTATTATTATTATTATTATTATTATTATTATTATTACTGATGAGCACCTTTAAGGTTACGTTTTTTTTTCTTCTAAATTTGATGCTTCCTCAAAAATATACATTTGACCCACTCCTATACAAAACCAATGTTTGCCAATTTGTTATCAAATCGAAAATAAACTCAAAACTGAGAATTTTAACATTATCGTATCCCTGATCAAACTAATAAATGTTACGATAATTGAATATTATTATAGATTATAAGTAAAATAAGTAAAAGTTCGTTAAAATTTACAATTTCGCATTTCTAAAATTAGAGTCGCACATTTTCTGACGAAAGAAAATTTACCGAATTCGGTTGAAATTCAATTTTTGAACGACGAATCGCAAATTCGTTCGTGTCGTAATTTTATCGAATCGTATCGATTTTTTTTTTTTTAATATATAGAGCTGGGATTTGGTTGTAAATACATATGAAACGTGATAAATTAATTTGGGCGAACGTGATAAATTCGTTTCAGAAGATTTAAAAATATATAAGTCATGTTTTATTGTTTCGTAAATTTCGCCTACAATACTCGAAACTCAAACGATTTAGTAGCGATAGTTTGTTAGCAATTTCAAAAACGAAAGAGAATCCGAGGGACGGGCCACTGAATTAATAAAAAATAAAATTAAAGTAGTTTTAAACGAAAATTCGGGGGCTGCAGATCGTTAAGTGGATAAGAATTAATATTCTTTGTGGTATTGAAAATGAGGACGTAACAGAGCTCGACTTTTCGTCTAGCGAAATAATACGGCCGTATGAAGTACGCTCGCCGATAACATCTCGTGATGTGGAACGATCATTTAGTAGATATTAAGTCGGTCAAATCGTCGTAGTTTTATTCTCGACAATTTAAAAACAGTGTATAATTTACTATTGTTTTACTCCGAAATAATATAAGTTCGAAGTTGAATGGTATTTTTATTGTAAGTGGATTTAATTTAAAACGAATTTTGTTTAAAAAAATATATATATCATATATTTTTATTACATATTTCCGATATTTCAATTAAACGCATTATACTTTATTTGTTAACACATTTATTTATCGCATGCCTAATGATAACCGTTTGTAATACTTTTGGGCGGGCTTTCGACAAAAATTGAATTTTTATTTTTTTTTAATAATACCTAAAGCCGTACAATAATTGCTGTAGGCGTAGAATTTTTTTATTTGTACGGGTTATCGAGCGAAATCCCGCGATAAAATTGAAAATTAATTATATTTATTATTGATTTTATTATTTTATTTTATTTTTTTTTTTGCTAACGTTACAAAAACTTGAAAACTTGACTTGCACTAACGCGATCGATGTCTATACTGGTTTTCTTTTCCACTCGATTTATTAAAATTATTATTATTATTATTTTAATTGAAAAATAGAAAATTAGTGTCAACAAAGTGTCGGTTATTCTGTAAAACGATTATAATTATTTTTTCTTCGTTTTTTTTTTTTTTTCCTTTCAATTTGAATTTTCTCGTATACTGTAACTGTAGGAAATATATCATTAAAAATAAACTTCGTTTTCTGCGACGGAAATACTATTACTGGTGGTTGCGTTACTTTTGAGACATATAATTATACGCGCGCGATATAATATCTTGTAATTCAGGGAGGTAATTTGTGAGGACTGACAGTGGCAAATGCTCCAGCACAGAAAATATAAAAATCCGTCTAATTATTTTTCCCCGGCGAATTTTGTAAAAAAAAAAAAATAAAAAATCTATAATTTTATGCGTCCGAATTTTTTTTGGGAAAAACTAAACGGCCGTTAACTGATACGAGTTTTCACACATAAACTTGAGATTTCCAGCCGCCATATGCACACGCGCGATCTTCAGCTACTATTAATCACGTCTTACTGTAGTCACTGCGTACAGTCGATAATTATTGTTTTACGCTCGCGGAATATCGAGAGGACATCTCACCATCGATGATTTTCAATCGTAAAAACGTTGTCACGCGAAACGGAAAAGAGTACCGCTCGGAGTGACTTTAAAGATAAATTACCGGCTGTTATAAAAAAAAAAATAGAGGAATCTCATAAGCTTTTTTCGAATCGTAAAAATAGTTACAGAGATTAGAAAAAAAACATATACATATTTTTTGCGTTCATCACATCGTACAGGTCGATAATATTGTGCGAATACGTGACGCGAAACGCATTTAAGATTCGCTGGAAAATATTTTCCATTCTATTTAGGCGTTTTTGTCTCTATAGAATATTACACTGAGCAGTATATACTCCGTTCCGCTTTACGGCACCGTGTTTTTTTTTTTGTCGTTTGATTCTATTTTTCATCAATCGCGTGCTGCCATCTATAACACGTTTATACCATTTTTTTTTAACGATTTATACATTTTTGGAATTTTCATTAAAAAATCGGCCGTTCGAGACCCCATAAAAAAAAAACGGGCGTTTAAGCTGGTGCTCTTAACAAGATTACGTACGCGAAAAAAAAAATTCTAAAAAAATAAAACATTTTTTTTTTTTTTTAAATCGCACCGAGACCCGTTCGACCGCGGCCGAGTTGTTTAAACGACGACCCTGAATCGTCGTTAGTGTATATAGATTTTTGTTAACCAAACTCTAGCGTGTAGGTTTTGTTGTTTTTTTTTTCTCTCAAATCCTCCCACACACACACATATATATATGTGTACTTTGCAGTGTTCGTGCCGAAATTCCGGCACAATTCAATTATGTTTTACGGTTTATCGATCGTTAAGTTAAACCGAGAACTTAATTCGCAACAACACGCGTGTGTTATAAAATGTATATATTTCGACGGTACAGATGGCGGCGGCGGTGGCGGCGTCTGCAGTGAAACGACGACGAGACGCCTTATTTCTACGTACCAATCGTTTACCAGCTATATGATTATTATTAAGGCTCGAATTTCAATGCATTTGCATCTTTTTTTTTGGAACGTCTTACACGAAGCTTTACAAGCTACGAATGTGTTTCGAGTACTCCGTGTTGTAACTAAAAGTTATTTTTGAGGCATTTTTTTTTTGCATTTTTAACGGATTTTACACTTTTTTTTTGGGCGTTTTTAACGTTTTTAATGCATTTTTTAATTTTTTAATTTTCTACCTATTTCTCGTATTATAACTAAAAAAAAAAAAATTGACTTTATTGAAATATAAACAATTTGTCAAATTTAATTTTTTACACATTTTTTCAACATTTTAAATATAATTTTATATACATTTTTATAATTTCACATGTTGAACGAACATTTTTTTTTTTCTGAATTTTAATATTTATTTATTTCATTAATACAAAATGATTTAATGTGAATTTATGTTTAAATTAATTTTTTGAAAGGGCATTTTTTTTTATATTTTTAGGGCATTTTTTAGAGCTTTTAGGTCATAAATGCAATTTTGATTTTTTTAGGGCATTTAAATCCGAGCCCTAATTATTATTAATATTATTATCACGCTGGCCACGAGTAATAAACCATATTATAAAGATTTTATTAAAATAAATACATATATATATATATATATATATATATATTTAATAAAATTATTATTATACGAAACGCGTCGCGTGTGTTTTCGCGTGCTGTAAAATAATATTATTATATAAGAATAAAGTATATATTATATTCCACGCCGAAATCCTCCTTCGCGACTATAGCAGTATAATAATATAAAGTCGATATTATATTCGCGTCTTCGTGCTATATATATATATATATATATATATATATTGCATATACGCATATTATATATTATAATATATGGAAAATCTACCGTGAACGCGCGTATAATATATCATATTATATATTATTCGAAGGAGAAAAAAAATAACGTTATCGTTTTACATAGAGTACCATCCCAAATATACTCGTTTATATATATATATAAGTACGTATCCTGCAGAAGGGTGGATTTAAAGGGAAAAAGAGCCCCCACTCTACATACATATATATATATATATATATATATATAGATTTTAAGCGGAATTTCTTATTTTCACGACTGCGTGTAATATACGAGTATATATTATATTGATTAAAAGTACTTTATTGTTATTGTGAACCCAATCGTAGACTCGAAAGTTCTCGTTAATATTTAGCTGGTCTGTTATTACGGCTCGAAACTGTATTTTTATTTTTATTTTTTTGTTAAATCTTCGTCATGCTCATTTCTGTTTCTAATATATTATTATACGACCGTACGATGATGAACGATCGCGAGAGAAACAGCCGTTAACTGCAGCAGCGTCGTCGAGTTTTCCATTTTAGACTCGATGCTTTTGTAGGTTCTAAACGCGATACGAGAGGATAACGCAAAATAAAACAAAATTCAATCGCTCCCTTATACGATAATCTGAACAATTTATGGGCCGAGGAGGAAAGCATAAAAAAAATTTTAAAACCCGAAGAGAAAGCAAAACATTACATATATAGAACGATGGGGAAGTGAAATTTGTGCAGTAATGAAACGTCAGGCCTCAGGCGCCGGGTGTTTATAGTCACATCGCGATATTCCTATAATATTTTACTCTGGCTTTTTGCTCTCTAAAAATTGCATACAGTATACCGTTGTACGCGGAGATTTTTTTTTTTATGATCATAGGAAGATAAAACGGAATTTGGAGAAAATGAAAAAAACAATAGTAAATTTTACCAACATCACTTCACACAAACAGTACCGACAAAAAAAACTCATTTTCTCTAATATATAAATCACTATTTTCTTTTTAGCAGAATTCTTGAAAATTAAAATTTTTCTGAAAATTTATTGGACGAAATACAAATGTCGGTTATCCACTTTACTGACCTTTTGACCTTTTAAAATGTTTAAAATATTCGAAATTTAACGAAAAATATTGTTTTGATTTAAATAGCTGGAATAAATTTATTCTATCAAAACGATATATTTTTTCATCCATCTACGAATATTGTTTAATTTATATTTTTTTAATAAACCCGAAATCGATAAAACTTAGATTTATACGCCCGCAGTTAATGTTTTTAATTAATACACACACACACACAATTAAAAGCGTAAAATTTTTTAATATTTCGTTGAAAGACAAAAAAGGGGGAATACTCGATTTATAAAAAAATATTATTCGATAAAAAAAAACGACCGAGGGATAATATTATTCCTTTAGAGAAACTGGTAATGTAAGAAAAAAAAAATCGTATTGTTACGCGCCCTTCCCTCATCCACGCCGCACAGAAGTAGAAAAAAAAATGGTATATTATTATAATGTACACACGAGTTATAATAAAACGGCACGCGACATTGAACGTAAACGATATAATTTACATATTATATTGTTATTAACATGTATTCACATAGAACGTTAAACGCGCATTCGGCTGAGATATTTCGCGTGACGAAACGACAGGGTCACAGGGACGGCGGGAAAGGGGTGAAAAAAAACGTTTTAAAAATACGATTTTATTTAACCCATATTTGACGACCTAATTTTTTTTTTTTTTAATCGTCAAATTGTTTTCCTAATAAAAATAAAAAAAAGCTATAATTACCTAATAATATTGTTATATATTTAATTAACGCTCCGGCAGGCGCGGTTTTTTTTTTATAATATACAATGTACAAGAAATGATATAAGAGAAGAAAAATCTATTAAACACATATGGTTTTTGATAATAAGGCATTGTAATTTAATTGTCCACGATAGAATTATTTTAATTTTATGCAACGTTCTGTGATGCGGATTATGGTAATTATGTCCGTAAGAATAGTGGAATGAGTAAAAACGGTTTCTATTCGGACGAGACGGGATACGGAATAGAAAGTAATCGTGGAAAGAAGGTCAAGTGCATTTAATTGTGAGTCTTTTAGGAGATAGGAATATAACGAAAAGAGATCTGCGTCAAGACGTCGAGAAGCGCGCAAAGGAATTTTCAGGGTGTTGTTAGTGAGGGAATACTTGTGAGAAGGACGCTCTATCTCAAGTATGGGACAGAAATCTATGCTGGACTCGTTCTAATATCTTAATTGGTCTTTGACCAAATAGATCACCGCGCACAATATTAATAGAGAATCAAGGGTGCGGAGGCAATTCCAAGAGCCTCGGTATTCGTATTTTTATGTAACCCAAAACTGTCAAGTTCGTATTATGTCATTCGAAATTTAAAGAAGAGACGGATTTCCAGGTCCTATAGTATATATATATATATATATATAATTATTGACCAGAAGATATTACTACTATTGAATACGACGTATATTCTGCAACTGTTATTTTATTGTACAATAAAATATTGTTACCGACTGCGCAAAGTTTCAGAACCTCCCGCTGTTCTCGATACATTTTCAGAACATTATTCGACGATAAAACAAACGTCCGTGAAATAACTCTCAAGATATAAACCAAGGGATTTACTCGTATCAACACAGTATTGTAACGCGAAAAAGGATAAAAAAAAAACTATTCGGATTAGTATATTATTGATGCGTAATGGACCATAATATTATCCTGCGCGGTTAGAATATTTATTTATTCTAAAAAAAATTTTTTATATTTCGGTTTAACTCTGTACGTTTTTTTTTTTTTTTTTGTTATCAATTTTCTGAGCCGAACGACAAAGACCTGCGGGTATTGCAGGTGGTTATATGCGCGTACGCGAACACGAGCCGCAATGCCATTGACACGATCGTAAAACGATTTCAACAGCTTAAAAGTGTGTTTTCAAAATATATACAAAATAGCTTTTTCAATACTCGTATATACGCCACAGAGTATAATATGTTATTATGTAAGTTCAACAAAAGGTTCGTTTAAAATTGTAGTTTCGACTTGTTAAACGCGTTCTTTCGATCGATATCGCATTGCTCGGTTATTGTAATACGATAATAACAAAATGCGTTACGTTACCAGTTATGAAATCGCTCAATTCGTGAGCTGATTCATTGAACTGAAAAAAACGTACAATATCTTCTATGAAACCGTGTAATACGTAATACGTAGGTATTGATCGAAACGTCGATCTAAAACAAATGAAAGTTTAAAAATTATTTTATTTTATAAACTATCCGCAATTGGAGTTTTTTTTTAGCGACAGACCGATACACGGTTTGTGCGTAATTCTAAAATAATATAATTTTCGCCCAGTTCGCGAAAAGAGCGATAAATAATAAAATTATTATTAATAAGACAATGAGTACTGCAGTCTGTTGCAAAACGCGTACGGAATTGAAATTATTGCTCTAAAAAAAAAAAAAAAAAAAATAAAGCAATGAAGTATTAAAAATCGTTAAAAAAAGAAACGTATACGGAAAATTCTAGAAAAAGCACATAAAATCGATTTAAACGGAATCCGTTCGAATGCTAAATTTTTAAATTTTAATACGACTAAATTGTTCGCAGTTATACACGGAAAATTAGAAGCAGAAAAGTGTAGCGAATCACGAGACTTGTGGATATCGTTTGAGTGAACTTCTAGTGAAATCTCTGCAGCATTCAAATAAAATGATTCTGAACCGAGCTTCGGTGTAATAGACTTTGTAGAGAAAATTTTAAGTGATAGGAAATAAAAAAAAAAAATTATCACATAAGATTTCGAGATTTTTTTTTTTGAATACGCGCGGTAGAACATAAATGTATGTTGTAAAAAAAAAAATGTTTGGCTCTTAAACCCAAAAATTATGACATAATTAGCTCGAAATCTAATAATGATTGCTATATAAATAGCCCAAAATTGAAAGAAATTTTTTACGCGCTTTCATTGTATATAAATTCTAGGAATATTATTTCGGTAGTGTTTTTTTGTGCCGCGATTAGTGCGAACAACTATTGAGAAAATACTTTTTCTTCCAATTTTCCGAGGTTTATTTTTTTTTTTTAATAACGCGTCAGTAAACTACTGAGAAAATCGAAGTACGTTTCTCAAATATAAAGTACACCAACTATAGATTCGCTACCGGAACGTAACGGCATGCGAGGAGATCATCCGCGAGTATTCTTTTTAGTAGAAAATGTGCACGCGGAAAAATGAAAAAATATATATATTTTTTATAAAATAAACGTCATTGTAAAACCAATATTCGCTCGGAATCAAAAAGAAAAAGAAAACGATATAAATACTGTGTAAAAAAAAATTTTTTTTTTTTTTGTAGGATCGTGTAGGAAAAAAATACAAATTAAAAACAAAAATAATTGTTGAAACGTTTTAAAATTCGACGACGACATCTCGTGAATGAAATACTCGTCGTGACACGGTAAAACTATATACCCCGCACGGGAGAACGACTTTGCCTCATCATCCGTATACCAAAAACTCATCGATTTTCCTCTGACAAAATTTTCAGTTCTCGCATATCGCGTTGTAATATATTTATACTTGAGTATTATTTTAATATATATATATGTATTTTTTATACATATATAATACACCTCGTAGTGTTTAAGGGGCCGGATCGAGAAATTTCAGGCCAACGAAGTCTGTCGTCGGACTTTCATATAAACAACAGGACCAAATATATATTTGAAAACGTTAATTATTAACCTTCGTACTCTTCTTACGTTTGCTTTTAGTCTTTTTTTTTTTTTTTGTACAATTAGACCTCGCGTGAGCTCATCCTAAACAAATTGAATACAGTAAAACGCGTAACATTTAAAACGTTTAATGCATTCTCCGAATTTGGCCAAACCACTGTTTTTATACCGCCTTCTTTAAGCCGTTTTTAAGAGTTCGAAATTATTTCGTACGTTATAAAAATACGACGAGATTTGTTTTTTTTTTTGTTTATACGCGTCTCTTACGTCCAGGACGGCAGAAACAGGGTACGCACTAAGGATTTTTTCGAGACGGTGTATAGGGACTTTTATTTCGGTGTCATATCGTATTGTGTACAACGTATATCTTTGGTGATTGTGTGAGTAATACGCATTGTCTTCGGTTTCAATGACAAACCGTTGAAAATTTATTTTAAAAGCCGTCATTGCAATATTTACGGTTAATAAAAAAAAAAAAATTATGCGGCCATAATCATCTAACTCAGGGGTCTCCAACTTACACGGCCCGCCAAGCTAATTAATGTTTTGAAAATAAATATATTGTTTTTAATTTACTGATTCATAATCGATCTTATCTATTCTTCAATTTCATGACCTCTCTAGTCCTTTTAAAAATGTAGGCCCGCGATGCCAAAGCGTATCTCAAATTCGGCCCGCCGTAAAAAAAAAAGTTTGGAGACCCCTGATCTAATTTATACCGGCGCACCGAGATTTTCTCGGTAACTCGCGCCGCCGCCGCCGGTACAGTGTCTGAATAACAGTGTCCGATAACGTGAATTTCAAAACGGTTTGTACACACGGCGTATACGAATTACGAATTCACCACGGCTTGTTCGGGGCCCTTATCGTTACGCCACTTATTCGGACCACGAGGCCGTAGCCGAGGGTCCAGACCCCCCCACAGGAATTTTTTTCTACAAAGAAAATTTATACCGATTTATTATCTATTATATAAGTTTATTGGTTTTCTTTTATTTCACATTTATATTCTCAGCCCAGTGGCGCACCCAAGGGGTGGACTCCGGGTCCGGACCCCCCTTGGCTAGTGTAATAGTATTAAATTTATCGATGAAAATCCAAATTCTGATACAACTTTCGTATTTTGCTGTGAACATTTCGAATACGATATAGATAACACCGGTTGTCAACAACCGTGAACTAAGATAATATGGACTGGCAACGACACTTTTACTTGCGGTCACGTTTCTAAACGGCGTTTTCTGGGTGGGGGGATTTATGAGTAGTAGTATGAGTATGTAGTTTTTTAGACCCCCTCCCCCCTTGAAAAAATCCTGGATGCGCCACTGTCTCAGCCCATCCTCCGACAACTGGCTACGGTCTTGTCGGACCATATTAATGTGTTGTACGCAGAGCCCAACTTGGGGGGGGGGCTAGGGGGGCTGCAGCCCCGGGCCCCGATATTAATTAATGTCGATAATTATTAGTGGCACTGTGAAATGTTAAACGGATTACACACACGATTTGGTCGGCCCGACAGTCGGGTTGGTTGTATTATCAGGTCGTGTGTACAGATGTGTCGTATTATATATAGACTATTGTAGTACAATTTATATTTATAATCTTAAAAAAAAATTAAATATAAAAACTCAATATAGCAAAAAAACTGAATTTATAATTTAAGGGCCCCGTCAAAAAATTAGACCCGGGCCCCAAAATTCCCAAGTCGGGCTCTGGTTGTGCGTGTCGACAAACGCGAAACCGAGATAAAACCGAATCGAGCGGCTTTTACGATAATTACATATATTAATAAATAAATAAATATATATATTAAATTTTTTTTTTTTTTTAAATATGCGAAAAAAAAAACGAAATAAAAACGGAATTAAATGAATTTACGAATAATATTCTATAATATTTTAACGGCGTAGGCGGCGCGGAAAACCGCGCGTTATAACCCATTGTTTTCGTCCGTCCATTGATCGTTTTGCCATTGAAGACAAACCGTTTCGTACGAACACGACGACCTGAACGGGTCGCGGCGGCGGCGGCGGCGGCGGCGGCGACGGGCGAACGAACAGATTAGACGGGCGGTGGCTGCGACGGCGCGGGCGGCCAAGCGTGGGTTCGGCGCCGCCTGCGGGTACCTCTCGCGGGCGCGTCGTCGCCGCCGCCGCCGCCGACGACGACGACGACGACGCCACCGCCGCCACCGCCGACGCCGCCGACGACGACGACGACGCCCGAAACTCGCGCGTTCCGTATGAATGAGCACCCGCGGGGGAGACTGGGGGAAATTTTCCGTTATTCGTCCTACACACACACACACACACTCGCGTACAAACAGGGGCGTGCCTAACAATTTGTTGCGAGGAGGGTTTGTTTTTTTTTTTTAAATTTTCCCTATGCCTAAAAAAAATTTTTTTCACCCCCCACCGGTATACAGTTCGCAACGACACGCCGTAACAAAATCGTTTTATTCGTTTCGTAAAACCGCAGCAGGTGTAATCGACGATAAAACACATAACGTTAAACAGTATAATGTGAAAAAAAGTAAATAAATAAATGGACAAATCGTTTCCAGCCCCCCGGTCATCGATTCGTAGAGAATTTAGAATAATAAAGAACGAATTCGTTTGTTCGGCGTACAGTTGCACGAAGTAAAAACGCGTTCGAATTTATAAAAGACGATAACTATATACGCGGTTAATCGCCTCTTATTACAGTACAATAGGACGTTTAATTCGTACTAGTAAAAAAAAAAAAAAAAAAGAAGAAGAAGCGTTTTTTAACCGCGAAATTGTTTTTCGTCTGAAATTTCAGGGGTGGGGGGCAGGGCGGTTAAAACCGAGGATTGTGTACGCCGCACGCGTATAACGATAACGCGATATTATCTGCCCTGTGGCCGCCCTAAAGGGCGTTAAAGCCCTAAAGGGATAATATTTTATTAGCGCACCGCGATCGACACCCGCGCTGCACGCCGCACGTCTTATATTATTATCGTTCGAAATCTAAAACGGTCTCTCGCGTATACGTATACGTGCAGGACGTGCAGGTCCGCGCGTCCCACCGCCGCGCCGGAGTGGTGTACACGCGTTTCCGTTATTTTCTCGACGAATTTTATTCACCCGCGCGCGCGCACACACACACACACACACACACACATATTTATTTATGTATTTAAGGAAGAGATCGTGTGTGTGTGTGTGTATGTAGTTTTTAATGTTATCGCGCGCGGCCCGAGAGAGGTTTAACGACAACGACGCACGGGCGGTACGGTGGCGGCGGCGGCGGCGACGGCGGCGGCGGGGGAAGAGGTCGGCCCGTTGAATCAATACGGCGGCGGCGTGCCCGGCGCGCCGGAGGGTAGTCGACGCGCGCGTGTGCCGTGCAGTATAATATTCCGCGGCGGTGCGCGCCGGGCGGCGGCGGCACCACCCCTGCGGCGGGCCGGGCGTCGTCGTCGTCGTCGTCGTACGGTGCCGCCGCCAAGCAGCTGCTCGCGCGGGTAAGCACTGCACGAATGCCCGGAGATCTCCGGGAACGTTCGCACCGGAGACAACTCGCGTACACGGCGGACCGCGCGCGCGTACACACCGGCACCGCCGACACAGCGACCGCCGCCGTCGTCGCGAATTTTTTTTTTTTTTTAACGGTTTTTCTTTCCTCGCCACCGGCGGCGACGGCCTTCGTATACGTATATATATATATATTTTTTTTTTTTCAAACGCCGTCGTCGCGTCTTTCTCGGCGAAAATTTCACGTTTCGGTTTTTCGTTTTGTGTACGATGTAACGACGGATCGCGGACACGCGTCGTCATGATCGACGCGTCCGCCGTTGCCGCACTGCACGCTTTGCCGAGCACCGTCGTCGTCGCCGCGTCCGTTTGACGGCCGCGACGACGGAGGCTCGTCGGAGCGGTGGCGGCGGGTGCCGGCACACCGCGGGCAACAGTAGCGGCGACGACGGCTGCGGCCGTCAGCCGCCGGCCGGCCACGTCCTGCACCGGCACCAGCAGCAGAACCGGCGGCCGGCCCGCCGCCGCGTCCGGCGCCACCGCCGAGACCACCACCGGTACGACGACGACGACGACGACGGCGACAACGACGACGACGAGCATGTACGACCGCGCCGCCGAGTCCGAGACGCTATGACCGGCCGCCGTGCCGCGTACACGGTCACCACGGCATGGCTAGTGGCCTGCGTCGCATTCCTGGCGCCCGTCGCACCGCCGGACGTCCAAGCCGCGTGAGTGCCCGTACGGTTTCTAGTGCAAAGCAGATTGTCCGTAGCCCGCGCCCTCCACGTCCCGTTACGGCCGTTCAGGCTTTTACTGCATCGCGGGGGTCTGCGCGGGTCGGCGTACGAACGACGTCCGCTATTCGGAGGGGCGCTTTGAAATCCGTCGGTGGTAGAGTTTTGTCCGAAGACGCAAACTCCTGCGTTTCCACGGAAGTCGAGCATTGGTTCGCGAAGCGACAAAATTCTCGTTCCGCTCTATATGCCCCGCACACGTCGCATATCGAAAACCCGTGACGAAATATCATTTCTGAATTTATTGAACGAGTTCGTCGGACCGAATGCGAGCTCGTTCTGCTGTCGCCGTTATTTTGTTTAATACAGGCGTCCGCTATTCGGAGGTGTTCCTGTTAGAAAGCAATGAAAACGCCTCCCCGTTCGCGAAACAAAACGTCCGCTATTGGGAGGCGTCCGCTATTAGGTGGTTTTACTGTATTTCCTTTGATTTTTTTTGTCCTTCGGCACAAACGTCACCGGGGTGCCAACGCGTTCGTCGTCGCGTAGCCCGATAATTCCGTAAGGATTTTGGCCGCCACCGTCAGTGTAATCACGATCCTAGCAGATCCTTTCCTCCCAATACTTTTACCGGTCTCCTCAGACCATTACGTACTCGGTTCGTCCGCCTTTTCTGTTTTGGTCTTCTTTTACTCCTATTCGTTTGGCCCCCCTTTCTTTTCTCTTCACTTTTCGTCGTGTGCCCCCCCCCCGCCCCCGGGGAACCGTGGAATTCTCTGAACCTTCACGCGTAGCATTGTCGTCCACCGACGTCATAGTCGATTTCCCTTATTTCCGCTCGTCTTCTACGCCGTCCATTTGTCGCGCGTTATCGCGAACACTGCAGGTCCATTATCGCTCCTTAGTATACTTTGTTCTCAAACGTTCTCTTGTATTTTTTCGTTCGATTCGCATCCATAACGTTGGCCAGGTATCACTGCAATAGCGTACGTTCGCGTTCCTCTAGAGATTATATTATAATAATCGATTTGAAGTATTTAAAATTAGTGCGAAAAATAATAATAACGTACAATTCTCCGCGGTAAGACACGGCCGTGGTCCCCAATAGAAAAACGTTTTTCACACGGCACCGGTTAAACGCGCGGTACGGTAAAAATAGCGTTCGGTTAAAATCACACGCCGTTAATATGCTTACACGAAACTTTAGTTTTTGCATTATCCGATTATTTTCCGGGAAAAAGCTTCTTATCGTATTATCGTTTTTTATCGTTACGTAAAACTTTTCGTGACAGAATTTACTAATTAAAGTTTATTAATTACATTATAATATTTTAAAAGAAAACTCGAAAACGAAGTGTATTTTTTTTTTATTATTAAAAACCGTAATACGGTATTTGCATAAATTAATCGCAACAAATTAAAAGGAATCACGTTACAGGTACTATTGTGTACAAACGTTTAGTAAAAATTCAAACGCCAACAACAATTATCGACTGACTACTAGACTACTACCATTGGCGTGTCCGGTAGGGTGGGCCCGTGTCCGCCCACATTTGTGTACAGGTCCGAGACGTATTTCAACCAGTGGCGCACCCAAGAGGGGGTGCTAACGGGCTTAAGCCCCCCCCCCAAAATGATTGACCTACCTTAATATTTTTCTAATTTTATTAGGTATCACTTTAAATTTTCATGTCAAAAAAATTATTTACTCTTGAATAATTTTTTCATAAACAAGTGTACTTTCGGATTTCTGCATATATTAAATAAATCTTATTAATATCTAAAAATAATTTTATTTAGCCCCCAAAAAAATCCTGGGTGCGCCCTTGATTTCAACCGAAATAAAGTCCCTGAAAACACGTAAAATAGAGAAAAAAAAAATTGTTTTCATAATCTTATTAATTCATAAGAAATTCGTACATTTTTTTTACGATAATTGTGATTCTCGGATTTGCCGTCTGTTTAAAATTCCATAAACTATTCAATAATTATCAGCAAAATATGGGTAATCTATTATTATCATTGCTATACAAATCAATACGAATCGTGGTGTTTTAAAACGTGTTATTTACTATTGTAATAAGTATATCCGTTACAAATTAAATGGTACTAATAATAGTTGGTAGGAATAAAACCATTTTGAACCCTAACTCCAGTGGCCCGTCCAAAAAAAAAAAAAAATCAGTTCTGGACACGCCACTGCTGACTACCAGTGTCCCGTTCGAATCCGCGGATCGTTTTCACCGTCAGAAAACCGACGACGACTCGGTGTTGGAACGGACACCGTCTGATAAATCGCGAGTTTGGCTTTTTTTCTTTTTTTCGAACGCGTTGGAAAAAACACTACAGCGGCGCACACTTTGTGATGGTCGTGACGTGATAGTTTCGTCGTCATATTGTTTCCGTTATTCGAAACGTGTACGCCGCGTCGTCGGTGAAAACGGTAAGGCGGTTCGGGTAAACAGGCGCGGATCCAGAAATCACACGAACGAGACGGGCTCGTACGATGATCGGCTATACCCAAAATTATACCCAGGGCCGTCTTAAGCTTTGCAGGGGCCCCACCCGGAGCTAAAGGGGCCATTTTAGTAGGCCCTTTTAATATTAATACGTTACGGTTTACAATTTAAAATTGTAATTTCGATTATTCGCGGCGCCCATTTGGCTGGGGGCCCTGGGCACGTGCCCCACGTGCCCATAGGGTAAAGACGGAACTGATTAGTATACCTATTATTTAGGTGTAGTAGTTACGTATACGGATCGTCCTGATCAGCGTCAGGTTTCCCTACAAGCAGAACAAGCAGGTGATTGGAGCGGCAAAATTTTAGGGGCGGCAAAGAAAACTTTTTTAATAATATATTCATATTTATGTTTTGATGTCTAACACTGTTTTATATATTTTTAAATAATTGAAATAATAATTGAAATAATAATATACCTGTATTTTGCTAAATAATGCATTTTGCTGGTTAGAAAAACATTTATGAAAATAAAGGGGCGGCAAATTTCCTTCTGCTTGTGGGCGGCAAATTGCTTAATCCGCCACTGGTCCTGATCTAGAAATCACAAATTGGGAGGAGAAATCACGAACGAGACGGGCTCGTACGATGATCGGCTATACCTAAAATTATACCTATTTCAGGTGTAGTAGTTACGTATACGGATCGTCCTGATCTAGAAATCACGAATTGGGAGGAGAAACGAACGTTTGACGGATGTCAATATAACTCTTAAGCAATTACTACAGCCCAATGGTGAGGGGGGGTGGCTAAAGCCTGCGTCCGAGTAAATGGACGGTGTTGGCGCGAAGAAAACGGCGACAACGCGAAAAACCGGGGCAGCGGCGGACGGGACGTCCGAAAAACACATTTATTACACGCTTTATGTATTACGCACGTCGCCGCCGAGTGTTATCGAGTGTTTTCGAAGAACAATAAAAACGGGAAATGGGTTTTCGCCGCGCCGTTATTGTTATTGTTCGTCGTATACAAGGGATATTGCGGCGGGCGCGTGTGCGCTCGCGGAAAATATGGACGCGCCGTCCCCCCCCCCTCCGTGTCTATGAGCGTATACCGCGCGGTACATTTTTCCGTTATTTATTATTTTCCCATTTATGTTTTCACCGTTCCGGTATCGAACGATCCGCCGTCGCCGTCGCCGCGCCGGTGTCGAACAGCATTTTTTTCCAAATACGTTTCGATGAGTATATTTACTCGATCGGTTCGTTTCTTTTTTTTTTTTTTTTTTCTGGGGCGCCAAAATCGGAAAGTTAGTAGACGGCCACCGAAACGGAACGGACAAAAAAGGAATTTAACGCGAGCTCTCCGCACCGACCGTTGGTCGATCAGCATCCAACGCTTATAACGCCTAGAAAATGTTGAAAATGTCTTCGCTGACCGACGGCTCAGCCTTAGAATTCCTTTTATCCCGTCGACGAACACGACGTTGTCATCGACTCGCCACCTTGTCTTCTTCATATATTTCCTCCAATTCTCTAAACGATTTTCAGCCTTCTCCCTCGTCCACAAATCTTTAATCCACCTTGGTCTTGGTCTAGAAAATAGTGCAAATTTTTTTTTTTTTTTGCGTTCATTCGTCGGTATTACCGGAAACGAGCTTATCGCATTTTTCACTCCTCCTTTTAAAATTACAACTTCGAAACTCCTGCCAGTTCACCGCAAACCACTACACGATACCCGGGAACCAAAACGGACATACCTCCCTTCCGTCCTGGTGTATAGATAACAATTTTTTCCACCATCCCGTGGTTCACAGTTCTCGATATTCCTCGATACGGTTTATAAAAGCCTCGTCCCTCGACGACACAGCCTTTTTCCTCGCCATTCCTCCCACCTGTTTTTTAAATTCATCTATGTTCCCTATACCAAGAGGATGCAATCTATGATTTTAACTACATCGCCTATTACTGCGTCCTTTTCTCTTCTCTAACAGACGCCTTCTTTTTTCACTCTTCTACTCTATAGTTGGTTACCTCTATCCTCCTCTATACTCTAAGACAGTTTCAATACGAAATACTAATCCAGACATGAACCATTAATATTAATCCTAGGGAAAAAATTGCGCAATTGGTATTTTTCAATGATTTGTTTGGCTCCGCTATAGGGCTAAAGATTTTAAATGCTATCAGAACATATAAATATAATCTGAGATTAATTTTTTTGAAAATGTGAATTACCAAAACGTTGTGCAAATATTCTTCAATATTGATGACAACCGCGTATACAAGACACTTGGTCGGTTTCGCATCACTGGCTACATTGAGCATAATATACGTATAAACTCAATTGCTCTTGCACTTGGACTTGACGGAATTAATCGGGATTTTTGCGGATTTTCAAGTATAAAAGTCAAAGTCCAATATGTGCAAGAACGAGAGGGAAAAAATAATTTGTGCACCAAAAACGTCTAATAGTCGGCCTTGGTTGTCGATATTATTATTATTATTTATAGAAAACATCGTGTGTTTATATATTATACGCGAATTATGTATGCGTCCAAGCGTATTAAAAAAAAGGACCTTTAACGACGAAATTATACAGCGACGGTTCTGATATTCTTATACGCAATATACGCGCGATTATA
Source organism: Slavum lentiscoides (assembly GCA_032441835.1). Classification (NCBI taxonomy): domain Eukaryota; kingdom Metazoa; phylum Arthropoda; class Insecta; order Hemiptera; family Aphididae; genus Slavum; species Slavum lentiscoides. Next base: position 16,274,166 of record CM063708.1, read on the forward strand.
TATAATAATATCCTTCTATGTTATTTCGTACATATTATTAGTAGTAATGCGTGTGTATCTAATACGCGTTTATAATAATATCGTGTATGGCTAAGGAGGTCAGGACTCGAGTTGATCTAAAATGTTTTCGTCGTCTTAAAACATGTAGAATAGATCCTCGATAGTCCGGACGAATTCAGACCAAGTGTCGTCCGGATTACTGATGGGTTTTTGAAGAGTAGACTAAGAAAGTTTGTTCCACTACATTTATTTGTTAAATTTAACAAATTAAAAAATATATATATATACCTTACCTAACCTCACCAGTTTATGTATTAGCAAAAAAATCAGTAAATTTTTTTTTAGTAGTACACCCGATTTTCAAATCAAAAACGCCATTTCTGAATCGACGCAGTAACAGTATTTCAGTGCTTTCGTGTTCTATCTTCCACACATTGCAAAACAGTATTCAGTGCATTTACAGCTTATGAAGGAGAAACTTTACTTGCGTGTTGATGGAGGCAATCTCGTTTTCACGTTCAGTGTCATCCTCTTTTGCTAACATTTGTAAAATTTCAGTCATAATTTCATGATTCGTCAAATCTTCGTCAGCGCCAACGCAAGCCCGTTCCTGTGCTTGAGAATCATACATTTAATACGTACATCTGGTTTATGAGCGTATAGAAACTCGGATCTCATTGGTTTCAACCACTTAGTCGATTTCACTTTCTGCAAAGAAATGAAGCAGATTTTTCAACGATTTCTTTATGAGCATTGACTGATTTCCAGTGATTTGCAAGACTAAAAACTGTGTTTTTTTAAATTTATGGTTTTTATAGAGCGTCAATAAGGACCGAAAAAAGTTACCTATTCCGTCATCCATATTATCACGTTCATCGGACTACCGGGGGTCCGGACACTCAAAGCTCTACTGTATAAATAGATAATTTTTAATATGTATTCAACAATTTAATTTAAGTGTATAGTTAAGAACATAAAAATTCTACACCTTAGAAGGACACATTACAAAAAAGTTTGTGAAGCTGCACTGCAATATATTATGGTAAAAAGGTAAATTAAATGAGTATAATCGCTGGAGACCCTCCTGGCGAAAAACATGTTTTTTTCATATATTGCCGTTATAAGTTATAACCTTCCGCCTGCAAGCCCACGTCGACTCTCCTACCGGTGCGTATGCAGTACACTTCTCTTGGGCAGTGGCACAATCAAGGAGTTTGAGTGTTACAAGTTACAACAACCAACCCCCAAAAAAAAAAAAAATTTTTTTTTGTAATTTATTTTGCATGTAAATAAAAATATGTGATTAATAATCATATTTAAATATCAATTCGGTGTTCTTAATTTAATATATTATGTAATATGTCCCTACTATTTAGCATTTTTTCATATTATTGTAATATAATATACAGTTATAACCCCCTCCACCCCCCGAAAATATTCCCTGGTTGCGCCACTGCTCTCGGGTCGCCCGACTTCACAGTGTGCCGAATTCCGTGTTACAGTGTAACCTAACCAAGCGAATTGTTAGGAGCCCAACAAAGCTCTACAACAGTGAAGGCCGTTCCCGTTATGTATTAAGTTTCGTTAAGTTTTGTTGATTTAACGAAATGTATTACCGAGGGAGTTCGTGGAGAGGCGTAAGATGTTTCTGCGGGATTGAACGCGCGCGTAGTATTACAATATTTTGAGTATACTTGAAAATTATATTGTGAACTTGTATTATAAACAATGTATAGAGCCTGACTTACGGGTTTTGTGGCCGGGAACTTTGATGAGTTCGTTGTTAAATGAAAATTTTTAATTACGTAAAATACGTACGTGAACTTTCAATTTGTTTTGTTTTTTTTTTTTCTCTTAAATGATACAAAAATGTTCAAAAATTCTCGATACGACATTAGTGTATAAAACACTTCTCAAATCAAAAACGACGACGACGGGTACACGATTGTTGTAAACCTGCGTTGAACTGCTAAATTTTGAGACTTTGAGAAGGACGGATAGACATCGAGATCGGCATAGTGGGTAAAATTGTTAGTCGGTAAAAACCAGGTACTGGAGGAATAAACATTGAATGTTACGTTATTAAAAACATTGCGTTTTGCGTACGACATAACGGAGTTAGCAGGAAAAATGAAGAAGAATATTACGGGACGTTATGTTTATAAAAATGAATGAAAGCCGTGCAAAAATAATATAAGATGAAAGTTAACAAGGACAAAACCAAATTTACTAATTGCGTATTAAACAGGCGTTGAATTGGAACACGACAATTGAAAATGAAAAGTTATAAACAGTTCGTCGTTAAGGAAAGTAAAATGACGCGGAAAAAGCGAGACGGACGGATAAAGAGCATATAAAAGCACAAGCAAAACACGAAAGTCCTGCAAGAAGAAAAACCTGTTCGCTTCAAACCTGCCGTTAGTGTAAAGACCGGAAAAACTATTACGGCGTAGAAACACGGACGATACTCAAAGCGTCCATGATCGAAGAATTTGAAACGCGGTGCTGGAAAGAGCAGTGAAAATTCCTTGAACTCAGAAACGAAGATGTATACTATAAAGAATGAACGAAACAGTGACGATTATATCAAAGTCTTGAGGGGGGTGTCGAACTCAAATTCAATGGTGAGCTATCGACTTTCCCCCGATCATTGAGTTAAACCTCCGCCACCTCCTCGCATTATCGGTATTAAAAGTTTATGACTCAAATCAATTACGGACATTTTAGATATTTTAATTGAAGAAAAGATCCACATCCTCTTCCGTTGACACTTTTTGAGTATTCAAATCCTGCGCTTTTTAAAAAGTTTACGGTAGGTATTTCACCATTTAAAATACGTATTTAGGTATCGAAATATACTAAAATATACTCCAAGGGGGGCGATCCACCTATCGCCCTCCTCCACGGATATCCGCTATTGGAACGAACGGAAAACAATCGCGGAGAGAGGAGGAAAAATATGGATCGGCCGTATAATGCGAGAAACGACGAATGGATAACGACAATATAATTGAAGGAAAAAGATGGCTGGGGAAGGACTCCGTTCACGAAACGGTTCGAAGGACCGCTCGCGAAGAATTGAAAGCAGCCGTGACGGATATAGGGACGAGTGGAGAACCGTCGAAGTCGTTGAACCGATCTAAAGATTGGAGAAAAAAAAAACATAAAAACGCGTCTAACCAACGCGGTCTCTTCCGTATAATATTATACGCGTATCACCGCAAAGGATCTAAAATACACCGGCATTTTTAAACGGCCCCCTTAGAAATAGCCCGACAATGCGCCTGTATATATAATTATAACCGTACGTCGCCGAGGCGTTTCGCTAAAATACCGTCTTTTTACCATCCCCCCCGTCACGACCACTCAACTCCGAACAAGTCACACTCCAATACCTCCTACCTTTGATTTATCGCGTTTCAAACGGTTCGCTCGTTAACACGCGACACTGATTGTCAGTCGTTTTCGATCGCGTTAAATTACTGCCGGCTGTACTAAAAAAAAAAAAAAATCACTGAAATTCAAAAATATATATACCTATTTTTTTTTTTTAAACGAATCATACAATTTTTAATATTTTTCAAATACGTTTGGTTGTAAAACGCCTGCAGAGGCGCGTGTAGGCAAAAATTTTCAACGAGGCCACCGTTCTAATTTCACGGTAATCGTAGGTGCGTTCTTCTGGCACGCCAATATTGAAATTAAAAAATAATAATAATTTTACCATTAATTGTACCATCAATTTCAGAATTTGTACCGTAAAATTTCCCGGAGAAAAATCGATTTTTCCGCTGGAGTGCCAGAGAAACGTTTCACCGGCACCACTTTTTTACAGAATTTTTTCACAATTTTTTTTTTTTTATCATTAATTGTACCATTTTTTCTCCGGGAAATTTTACGGTACAAATTCTGAAATTGGTGGTGCGAGTAACGGTAAAACAAATTTATTTTTTTTTTTTTAATTCCAATATTGGGGTGCCAGGATAACGCGCCTGATAATCGTGTGTATAACGTTAAAGAAATAACTGGCTGCAGTGCGTGCATAATTTTTAACAATATACGTATCAGTTTGTTGTTTTCTTGTAATTACAATTTCGGACGTACAATAAGAACGGAAAGGAAAAAAACGACGTACTCAGCGCATAGATCTACTTACAAAGATGTAAAACGTGAAATTTTTTTTTAATCATAAATTTCGGTTGCTTATTTTTTGAGGGAGAGTGGTCCTTAAATGTTACACGATTAAAAGGCGCCCCGCAATACGAATACAATCGGGCTGTAATAAGCGTTCAATTTCGAGTGTATAAAAAAAAAAAAAAATGTTAACGAGCCGCGGGGTGTTGTGAATGTCGCTTGAGCGAATATTACTTGAGTAAAGATTTTAGAGTGTATTGTTATCACTATAAATTTGAAAGCAATGATAAATCGTTGCGTTCGATAAAACGATTCTGAGCGGAGCTTCGCGGTGTAATGTCTTGGGTATGTAACAATAACCGACTCTTTTTATGAATAAAATACGTCAAAACCTATAATTGCTATAAAGAGTACAAAATTAAAAGAAAGTTTTTGAAAAATTATTTTCCTTAATACAATAAACAGTTACATATTCGATGAATATTTCAAATTTCTATACTAATTAGTTTCAAAATTACGGAGAAATAGCGATAATCGGTTTCGACGAATTTTACCGTTCTCGTGTAATTTTTCGATAATTTTTGACACATATTTTCATGCGCTTTTAATAAAATCGAAAAATGTCCTCTTTAAAATAGTACCGACTGCACGCGATTAGCTACCGGAAACAAACTGTGACGGTAAAGATCGAAGCACTCCTTATGGTAGAATTTTCGGGCACAGACATACAAAAAAAAAACACAACTCGTTTGTACAACCAAATCGTTCCGCTCAGAATCTTAAAAAACGGTTTTTTTCTCACAGGCGCGCAACACATTGAATTTTCTGATTTCCCTGATTTTTCTCCGGACGTCGTGCGCGTGTGTCGATTATTTATTTATTTTTTCCTGCCGGCATAGAATTATCCTCGTATAATATTATAAATAAAACGCGATCGCGTTTCCAGCGGGAAAATAATATAAAAAATAATAATAATAATAATAAAAACGAATACGATTTCGCAGTGTCGTGTCACGGGGTGACATTGGAAACCGCGGTAGTCGACGAAATAAAATATTTACGTCACCGCCACCGGTTGCGGGGCAGCGGTACACGCGCCGCTCGCGGCGTATGCGCGCGTGACGCGTAATGCGTTTAATAAGCTCGAGGGAGAAACGTCGGTCGGCGTAACGATTTAAAAAAATAAAACGTTTTATTATTTGTTTTTTTTGCTGTGTTTTAAATAACCACCGCCCAGCTGGAAACAAAACGCATTTCGTCTCATTAAACGCCGAAGGTCGCAGTCGTCTATACGCGCACACAATATAACAGTCCTTGGCCCGTCCGTGTTAAACGCGCTGTACGACTTTGTTTTTCAACTTTCCGTCGCTACATAAGGAACGTAATGACGGCCGGTTCGAGAAAATAATATATTGCATACGGTTCTGTTTAATTCGTTGATTTTTATCGAGCGCGAAGCCGAGGAACTTGTATTGGCGTTTTACAACGACGCTCGCGTATTTTTTTATGTCTACACCACGAAAATTCTTACCTCAAAGCAGCACTCTCCCAAGGCCGTAGCCAGGCTGAGGGTTTTAGGTTTCGACCCCATCCCGCCACCCACCCTCCCCCCCCACCCGACATTTTTTCTTAAAATAAAATTTGATCATTTATATTCTATTATTAGTTTGTTATTTTTATTTTATTTTATATTTTAAAAAAATTTTTACTGGCTCCGGTCTTCTGTACACTCGTACCCGGTTTCCGGTAACAGATCCCGCGGGTGAGTCTAGTACTTTTTTTAGAGAGAGACCGTTTTTACCGATTATTATTTATGAAAAACGCCTTAAGTAAAAAAAAAAAAAAACTCAAAAACTACGGTAAAAAAGGATAAAATTATTTCTTATTATTTCTTCGTAATTTTGAAATTAATGGTCGTAATATACATATTATAGAAACTCGAAATATTCATCATTGATGGTGGAAAAAAAATTTCTTTTAATTTCGTGCTGTTTTGAGATTTTGAGGTATTTAGTATTTTCGTAAAATAGGCAATTTTCGGTTTTAAGGTTTAAAAATTTACTTACGTTAATTCAACTATATATACAAAAAAAAAAATTACCAAAATCGTTTGTCAAAATTTCAAATTTTTCCGACAAAGGGTATTTTATTTTTTTGTGAAAAATTACGTTTGTTCAAATAATTAACGAAAACAATATTTTTGAAAATTTTCAGCTATACGTTTAATATACGTTTAAATGTAAGAAATTATATATTGAAATGATGTACTACTGCGTATGGTTAATCGTAAATTATGTATACCTACTCTCGACACGTTATATTAATAATAATGAATAATATTACACCGAAACTTCGCTCGGAATCTCGTTTTATCGAATACGCAATGCGAATTTATAATCGCTTTTAAATATTTTGATAGTAATAACGAAAACCTATTTTTCCGCAAATAATTCACTTAATACCTTTTTTTTTTTTTTTTTAAGTAAATCATTCGAAACTATATATTATTCTGTTACAAACGGGATTTTTTGCGTATTTATATTTATTTCGGCGAAAAATACGTTTCGACTCATATATACACGACGAATACATATGTGACTCTGAGTGACGTTTTTATATACTTTACACGCGCAAACGGCGAAAGTGAACCGAAAATCGCGTGTAAAACGAGACCACAACGAAACGAAAATGTATCTTTTTTTAATATATATTATTTCTAGTTTTTTTCAATTTCGTTTAATAAAATAAGTCGTGGCACTACGCGTGTCTTCGATTCAGTGTGTCCGGCTCGGACACTGGCAATAAGCAGGCAAAACGAGATCGATTCGAACGATAATAATTTATTTGAAAATTAATTGCCGACAAATGTCACGAGTCTCTTTTGAACTCTGCTTGTTTTCAGTCAGTTTTCTTTTTGGAAGGCAATTTTTCAGTTACATCGCAACTCATTTGTACTAAACGCGCAGTAACACGTGCGACGAACATTTTCGCAAAGCCTCTCCAGCCCGAGCGGGTTAAAATTTTCTCTCTCGAAATGATTAAATTATTTTCCGAAACGCACGCGTTGAACCAATTGCAGGTGCACAACACGTTTTTCGAACGAACGCGCGTCTGTCAGTTTATTCTGAAACATTTTCCATACACTGCAAACACGCGGCGTTTAGACACGAACAGAGGAGGATATCTGGGGTGGGGGAGCGATAGATGGATCTCTCACTCTCCTTGGAGTACATTTTGATGCTTAAATACGTATTTTAAATTATGAAATACCTATCCTAAACTTTGAAAAATGGAAAGATTTGAATACAGGCCTGCTCGAAAAGTTCCAGTGAAAGAGGATTTGGATGGTTTTTTTCAATTAAAATATCTAAAATATCTCCATTGTCCGTAATTGTTTTGAGTCATAAACATATAATACCGATAATGGCGAGGTGGCGAAGGTTGAACTCCATGATCGGTGGATTTGAGTTCACCTCCCCCTCATGACTTCGATATGATCGCCACTGGACACGAATCGAAATTTCAAGAATCATTTTCCCGATTACTACGATTTTAACTGTGCGCAAAACGTCGTGATTATCGGTCGGGTAGTTTTGTGAGGAGGGAACAACACACGACATAAAAAGAAATTGAACGGATTAAAAGCTCTGGTTTCAATAAACGCAAGCGTTTGTTCTTAAACTCATCGTGCATTCATTATACGTGCACTGACCGTCTGAAATTCGATTTCTTCCTCAAACGTTTGCACACAATACGATAACCGTGCCTGTCGAATCGAATGTTTTATTGGGTTTCCGTATTCATCATCACTGGCATTTATAACTCTATTACAGTCTACTATCACTATCACATCCCTCCATTTCTCACGATGTCGAACGATTTCCTTCCAATCTTGCGCACTCCCGGAGTTTTAAGAGCCTCTTCTACTACACGTCTAGCCACCAATCTTCCTCGGTCTACCTCTAGGTGTCTTTTCCCTTCCGGTTTCCGCATTTCATAACTATACCCTTGTAGTTTCTTCCTCGCTTCTTCTCATGACATGGCCCGACCACTTTGTCCTCTTGTGGACTGGCGTTAAGCCTAGTTCCTCCTGAAGTCCCTTCGTTAAACTACCTTCGTTTGTCCTTATATGTCACGAACTGCTCCGCATATCATACATCTCCGTATTTTATTTTCGAAAGTTTCGGAAGTCTTCTTATTGTTACACTTGTTGTTGTCCATACACCACAACCGTGAGTAATAGTAAGTCTAATTGTTGCCGTTTACAATCTTGATTTTTTTTCTCCGAGAGAACTTTGGATTCGAGGAATTTGGATAGCGCAAAAGAGGCTCTTTCTCTCTGCTTTTGCTGTCTTCACACCTTATCTACAATCATTCTTTGTACCGAGCAGTACACTTGAATATTAGGTTTTCTTATTATTATAAATTTATAATTTTTTTTTTCTTTCGCCGACACGACTCTTAGACATTTCGCGTTGAATATATTACGGTAAATCTTTGTGGTCGCTGGTAATCCTGAGCCACGCGTATTAAGTCGCCGGTGAGGAGGAAAAAAAAACTACAAAAAAGAGCGACGATAAGAATAATTTATCGAGCGCGCGCCGAAGACTGCTGCAGGGATTGTGTCGGCGGCAGCCTTGTTTATTTTACTGGTGACCTTTTTGTTAAGGCACACACATACACCGGGGCACGGCTGTGTTCGCAGCTATATAACTATAATTTACATAATCGTGCGCCGTTCAAAACTGTTTGGAAATCATACGAAACGAAATGAAAACACGTATTTTAGCACTTTTTCTTTTTTTATTCGCACAGAAAAGTTTTCTCGGTTAGAGAACGGGAGAGGAAAAAAAAACGCCGCCAGTAGTAATATTCTCAGACGTTCGACGCTCGCATCGTTCGCACCCGTCATACACACTTATCCCTGCAGGGCAACGCACACACACACACACACATGTATTGTAACCAAAATATTATATTATATTTATTATATTCTCTTTCTGCTGTCTCGGGGGAATATTGACGTCATCATTTTACACGGCACTGCGCAGGAGAATGATGAAGGGAAGGAGGGAGACGTTCGTCTCGAACGTCGGTTTTAAAATAAGACAATTCTTTCTACTCTATAATATGCTTTTTTTTTTCAAATGAAGTTCGTTTACGAAACATTTTTTAACGTGTTCTGCGCGTGCAAAACGTGTAAAATAATATGATTGCAGACTACTACTGCTGGTGTTTCGAAACAAACAGCAATAAATAAAAACAGTAACATTCTTAATTTTTACTATTCTACACGATATGCAGGGGCTGTCGGCACACGTTATAATGGCAACAGGAAAGGTACACCGGCCCACAGTGTTTTAAGACGTCCTACAAACACGAAAAAACAGTTTGCGATCATTTAAAAAAAAAAAATTTTTCATTTTTTAAACACTATTAAATATTGTTTTTTTTTTCTTATTCACGCTTCTGTATTTTCTGCTCGCCCATATATCACTTAATCGAATTGAATTGTGCAAGGCCCGCCGAGTTTAATTCGGCAAATTAATTATTATATTCGCAGATGACGTGAAAATGTCCATGCCTATTCACTCTTTTGATGATTTTACCTCCCTACAGAGTGACTTAGATTTTCCGAATAGAGTAACCCGAATTTTAAGTCTTTGAATACCTATCTAAATGTGTTTATATTTCGTTTGATCGATCCAGAAGTCGTAGCTACTCTCAGTGTAACATATTCCAATTCAGGGTACGTGATTCGGGTATTATTTTTTCAGCTTATACACATATCTTTTGATGTCCACATATAGAAATGCTTTATACGGAAATAGCATTACGGTATTTTAGTGTTTATCAAAGGTGCCAGCCATATGATTTTAATTATACTTTATATGCATTAAAATATTGTAATGCAATTGCACTGGTAAGATCATCGCTTGAATAAGATACGGTAATTATGCAGTTCCGAGCGTGTTTAGTTAATAAATTAGAAAAATTCTAGAGCAATTCTTGAGCCAAAATATTATGGAAATCGCTAACTTTGCACAAGACCAGAATTGTGATACGTACAATTTTCAACGCAATAACTGAGTGCCCAGAATTCTTTAGAGAAAATCGATTTGAAGTCTATCAAATCCACGTTCATTTGCTTTTTATCCAATAAATAATTATCACTAAAAAAAAAATTGCACTAATAGCCTCGCCTGTTTCATGCGAGCAAACAAGAAAAATTTCGTTTCATATTTTATATTTTTAATATTCTAGTACGTTATACACTCATATAACATGTTATTGTATATATTCCGTTTCGTGTCGTTAATGTTTGTGTTTCTTGTTTTATCTCTTGGCAAAAGACGTGAGTATTGATATTCAAACGAATAAGTTATACGAATTTATAGACGGGCCGGTCTATCAGGACCCGAATAATACTTTCGTTTATCGTAGGCACGCGTAATTCGGTGTACAATTTTTTTTTTTTTTGTTTTGCCGAAACGTAATAAAACGATGGAAAATATGTGAATACATCGTCCTCGAATAATAATTCTTCTTCTTCTTCTCTACTAAAGGCCTTGCCTTGTCGTTGCAAATCTGGTTCTCCATTCTTCTCTGTTAAAATCCAGTCTTTTCATGTCTATGTATTGACCACAGTCAGTTTGTCTTATCATTTCTTCTATATTATACGCTTTCCTCGGTCTGCCTCTACCTTTGTGTCCATTTATTCGTCCTTTAAATATATATTTGTCATAAACGAATTGTGCCTTAATAGGTGACCGAACATTTTTCTACTTCTTTCTTTTGTAGTGAATAATAATAATTATACAATTATAAACAGAAACGTCAAAACGCAAAACAATATTTTTCATACCGAAACATTCGCGACACGCTTATATAATAATAATAATAATATAATATTACCGATTCGATTTGTGTTTCAGTTCGCCCGGCGGCAGTATGTTCGGCGACGTGAATATATCGGCCATACTCGACTCGTTCAGTTACAGCTATGACAAAAGAGTAAGACCCAACTACGGAGGTGAGTGCTACATGCGTATTTAAATATAATAATAAAATATTGTAATGTACAACGGTATACGAGCGATTAAAGCGCATAAAAAAAAAAAATCGCCCACGTATTATACGTATAAAAATATTGTGTGATCGAAATTTCTGGGCAGTTCGGTCCGGTCGTCGCGGCGCGATATTTTCCGCGCGTCACCGACGCTTGTAGAGAACATTGCGAGCAGCGGCGATGAAAATTATTTTTTAGGAACTCGAGTGAGGAGCTAACGAATATTTACCCGATATTATAGAGAAAAAAAAGCCGGTTGGACAGGCGAATTGACGACGAAAATGCGGATATTTACCGTGTAAAGAGACCATGTCTTCACTATATATATATATACGCAGTGGTTTTCATCTGCAGTGGCGCCGAATCCCGTTTTCAGCTGATACATCTCGTTTATGCGACGTATCGCGTCCTGATAAAGCAATACCCTTTCTCTATCCTCGTATAACTAAATAAATTTAGTTTTTTTTCGCGGATTTTCTCGCGGCGACGAACTACGCGTGCAAGTGCTGGACAGATTTTTTTTTTATTATTATTTCTTCGGTAGGGGGGGGGAAACAAAAAAAACCTTCCCCTTATTTCGGCGCCACCGCATCGTCTTCTTCGCAAACGTTATTGTTATTATTCAGTGGCGTAGCCAGGGGGGGGCTGATGGAGCTGTAGCCCCCCCTCCGAAATTTAATAATGCTTACTTTATGTAACAGGAATTTTTTCTGGAGGATCCTTTTTAAATCTCTATATAAAAAAAATTATCAGCCCCCCCCCCAAATAAAACTCCTGGCTACACCACTGTCATTATTAATATTTGTCGTATTTACTCCATTTTTTTTTATAATATACAGTCTTTTTTTTATGGTACCCGAAACGATTTGACATGACTATAATGTGTCGGACGTTATACCTTTACTACTATGTAAGGCCGTCAATTCGAGTGTTTTTTTTTTTTTATGATAACAGGAAACATATTCTCCCCTCCGGAAAAAAAACAACTATTAAATTATCGATTTACGGAGACAATCGTTGCAATCTAGTAAAAAACAGACTTAACTAGGACTTAGGCGATTACATTTCGTTTTATAAAATGCGTTATCGATAAAATAATATAAATCAAAACCGATAACGCTTTCCAATAATAACGTACATTTTTGACAGTGATTTTTCAGTCAGATTCCACACGGTCCGACAACAATTGTCATCAATAAAATCGCGTTGGTCGTCACTAATTTCTTGAAAAATTAATTTCCTCAATTCACTCGGTTCGTTTTCGTCATACGTAATTTTTGTGTAACGGTAGAACAAGAGAATTTTTTTTTTCTGAAAATAAATAAAGACCCGTTTATTGGTGCAAAGTAAATTATTATACGACGAGATTTTCTACGTCGCGTATAGTGCGACCGAATATTTTACATTCGAAATCAGAACGTTTCGGGGTGTTCAGAACTCCACTGGATACCCGGTTAACGGTCAGGCGTATAATCACTATCGCGCACTGCACGGATTTCCACGGTTTCAAAAAACAATACGGCGCGGAGAAAATTCCGTGTGCGGCTGCCTGCGTCAATCGTGCTGCGCGTTTCGGGACAATATTTCCGAGTTTCTGTTTTTTAATAAATTGATTTCGACGTGAATCCCAGGCGATTCATCGAAATAATACCTTCGAAAACCGTTAACGCGAAATCGAGCCGAGGAAAAATGTTTAAAAAAAAAAAAATTGCCGACACACGTTCGTCTTATATCGGTGTGTCTTTATTAATCTGATTTCCGTCTTACTCGGGACCGTTCTCTTGGACTTGGCAGAAAAAAAAAATTCACAAATTTTCAGCAGTAATCGTCGCACACGTGTGTGTATATGTTACCGGCCAAACCCGATTTCAGGATAAACTAGTTTATCCTAGGCTAAACTAGTTTGGCCTAAGTGCGTTAGGATAAACTAGTTTATCCTAGGCCAAACTAGTTTATCCTGAAATTAAAATTTACATTTTAGGAAAAACTGGTATAGCCTAGGCTAAACTAAACAAGACTAGTGTAAGAAAAAAATGATACTCTGTAATTCTAAATGCTAAAATGTAAATTTTAATTTCAGGATAAACTAGTTTGGCCTAGGATAAACTAGTTTATCCTAACGCACTTAGGCCAAACTAGTTTAGCCTAGGATAAACTAGTTTATCCTGAAATCGGGTTTGGCCGGTAACATATATACGATTTTATACGGTGCTGCGTAGCCGGCCACGGCGATCGAGCTGCGTGTAGCCCCTGGCACGGTGGTGGGCGTATAAACTCGCCGGTGCCACATCATCTTTTGTGCCGCCGAAATCGATTTGACCTGTAGCGCCGCCGCCGCCGCCGCCGCCGCCGCTATACCCTTCGGCCGCCGAAACCGCGCGCACGCTCCTCCGCCGCGGTATAATTCACATTTGCAGCGGGCGGCACTTTCCGTTTCCTTTTTTCCGCCCTTTTTTTTGTTCCACACGACAATTATTACGCTGCGGAACAGGGCCTGGCCAGGGCCGTATTTAGGATACGGTCGGCACCCCGTCCTTCATTGGCGCAATTCGGATTAAATTCATGGAGATGCTGGATTTCAGAAGAAGTAAAAATTCGATGATGCAATTAAAAATTTGGTGGTGCTAATATGAAATTTAAAGGTGCTGAACACCCACCAAATCGCGCCTATGGCCCCGCCCCAGGGCTAGCCTAAGGTGCTCGTTTTTTTTTTCTTTACGCCCTGCACGTCCCTGTCACCGTCCACGCGAGGTGGTTCCGGTAATGAATTTCTTAAAATCAAATTTAATAAATTATTAACAATTCGTATATCAAAAAATAAATGAAAAAAAAAAAATTATTCCGAAAATCGCTAAACGAATTAAAGCTCGTTACGTTCCGCGAAAACATATTTTGTTCACAATATTCGCAATTTCGCGCAAATTATTATTATTTTTTTTTTTTCAAATTTTCGCGCATATTTTTATATGTCGACATAAAAAAAACCAGCTATTTGAAACGATTGAACGCAATGATTTTATCAAACTTTTTTTTTTTTGAATCGGTTTAGATAGTACATTTTGAAACTCGTAATTGTTCGTTGAATATATAGCGATATATGTTAAACGATAGTGTGAAAACACAAAAAATAAATAAAAAATTAATTACTTACGTGTTTCGAAACGAAATAGCATTTTTCGAGTATAACTAAATATATATATATATAAAATAACAAATTTTATTTATAACTATGTATAATATAAAACGTATCGTACATAAATTTCTGTTAATCGTTTATTTGAAAAAAAACCATCGCGTCCTTATGTACAGTGTCAGCGTACACTGATGAAAAAAAAGTTGAGTGAAATTTATTCTTAGACCGGCCCTAAAATCTAAATACGGGAGAGCAACAGCCCAGTCGGCATCTGACCGCCTGCCAACCGGCCCAGTCTAGGCCCTGTGTTTAAATGCGTACATAGGTCTGCGAATTATTTTCACATAGACGAATTACCAGTTTTACCCCGAATGAAATTTTTTTCTTAGATACAAAAAAAAACGTTTCGTAATATTTGTCATTACTGCGTGTTAAACTCTCGTCATTTTTAGACGTTTATGGGAAAAAAATTTAATTCAAGAAATTAATTAAATTAATAGAGTTAATTTATAATATTAGTAACGTTTTTTTTTTTTCTTATATTTATAACACTATATCCGATTTTCTTAATTCTAACCCCGCTTTCAGGATCCGAAATAAAACACCACAGACAAATTGCCAATCAAATCGAATAATATACATTCTAATTACCAATATAAGAATAATAATACGACCTTCGGCCATCCGAAAAAAATCAATAAATATTTCACGATAATTTTTCTGTAAATCGTATATGGAAATTAATAATCTCGCCCACTAAATATGTGTATATACAAAAAAATTAAGAAGTGTAAAAAAAATTTCGAGACAATCTGTTAAGCCGTGCCGGATTCGAATTTGAAATTCTAGCATGTTTATATAATAATATATTACACGTTTAACGTTTTTTTTTTCAAATACCTCGTAACCGGGAAGGAAAATTGACATTTCTTATATAGTATATTTTAAAGACATTTTAATTTCCTTTAAATTTTATTCCAATATACACCTTTCTATCTCTAATCACTTACAAGATACTTTGACTTTGGTGTATGACAGTATACAGTTTTCTCAAAATTACTGACGTCTATAAATAAAAAAACAATCGTTACCTACGGAACTACAACGGATTGTCACAGCAAATTTTTTAATTCGTTTTTTCATACTTATATAACAATTTGAAGGGTGGAAAAATATTGCGATTGATAAATGAAGGACAACACCTATTCGTACGAAGACGAATGACGGTCGAGAAACGTGTTTTTTTTTCTTTTTTTGTCCCATTCATTCCGCCCAACTCTAGTCGTGGTAGATTTCCACACTGCAGTCATCGAAAATCGGTTATACACTTTGAAATTGATTTCAGACCAAATAATTTTATTACATTTTTTGTAATGTCGCGAGTAGAATATAAATTCAAAAATTTACATAAATCGTCCGATTGTAACTATAAAAAGGGAGCGGTAACTAGTAAAAAAAAAAAAAAAAGGAAAATTTTTAATTTTTTTTTAACTCACACTACGCGCAGTCGTTATATTGACTAATATTGACTTATGAATTTATTAAAGCTCACACGGATACAATTATTAATGTAGTTTTCGGAATCAACCACGTTGTCAATTTTGGTCTCTGATATATCGAAACCGTTGCAAGGCCACCTTCGAAGTACGTTGTTCGCGTTCGACTGTTGTCACTACACTGTGCGGTCCGCTTGTTTCTGACCGCTATTTATATGCGCCTTCCTGCCACGCCTTATATGTTGTGTCGTAGCACTGTCTGATGACAAAAAGTCTGATAAAAAAAAAAGTAGTCAGCAGATAGCGCTACGGCATTGCATAGAGGGCGTGGCAGGAAGGCGCATATAAATAGCGGTCAGAAACAAGCGGACTCGCGGTATGCTTTTCCCTATACTAAACAGAAAAAGCCCCGTACCGACTAAAACGAAACTCAACTTACTCAAACTTTACGTATCCCCCATCCTAACCTATGCAGGATCCTCTTGGGCGCCCTTCATTGGCCGCTCACACTGGAAACGCATTGAATCCGTCCAGAACATCGGCATCCGTACGATAACGGGTTTACCTACTATCGTCAGAAATTCGGTCCTTCGTAAATCGACAAACTTTAAATCCATTCAAGAATCAATTCAAAATCAATCCAAAACGATGTTCTACAAAATTCCTTTTCCGACCACAAACACATCCGCCTTCTTGGAAAACGCACACCGACAACTAAACACTTACCAAAACCGTACCCATTAACTTGGGCAGACCGACCAAATAACTAACAGTCCCCCACTTCCATCCCCTAGTAGAGGCGCAAGCCTGGAATAGGAAACGGCTAGCCACTCCTTCAAAGCAAAGCGGACCGCTCAGTGTAGTGACAACAGTCGAACGCGAACTACGTACTCCGAAGATGGAACCTGCAATGGTCGGATCAAAATTGACAACACGGTTAATTCCGAAAGCCGCGACCCGAATTCTCCGCCGAAAATCTATCGCGCCCCACATCGTTTTACATTTATGTAATTTTTCGGGATTTATATAACACTTTATATATACTATATAAAGTATAAAGATATTTTCTTCTATTATAATATAATAATAGAATATTATTATATTATAATTATATAATATGTAAAAATTTTTTTCAAAATCTACTCAATATAATCAAAAAAAACTTCTCGCGGCCCACCCGAAATTTGACTCGGGACCCGCCGGTGGGTCGCGACCCATAGTTTGATTCAGTGGATTTTAGTGTCTGGTGGACGCTGAAACTCGACGGTAGGGTCGTACTCACTGTTTTGTGCGTGGAGTTTTGATAAAAAAAATAAATAAAAATTGTTGTTTTGGGCCCCCTCAAAGTGGTGGATCGTTTGGTATATACCGGAAAACGGGTGTATAGTCTCGGAGCACTGTTTCTAACCAATAAAAAAAAATTGTTTACGGGGGGAAATTGTAAAACTAAAATCGGTGGGACGTACGTAGTCGTTTGCTTCTTTAGTTTTTTTTTTTTTTCCTGAAGCCGGCGACGCCACCGGTGGTGGGACCGCAAGCAACGGTGGACGGGATCTCGCGGCGACCCGGTGTCGGCCGTCGGAAACTCCGGTCGGACGTCGTCCACACACGCTCGTCGTGCCGAGGCGCCGCGACGGCGATATAATCCGTACGGGCGTGCAGCGGTCCGCGCGTTCATAGCGCGCGCGCCGTTCGGACACTCATACCATGGAACGTTTTATTAGTGTCCTTTCGCCTTATTTATATATTATGTACAATATAATAAATACACAAATAAAATAATAATAATATAATAAATTTTATTATCGTTATAAACTCGTGAGTCGCTAGTGGCTAGTGGCCGGGAACCCAAATAAGTGATGGAAGCTGCAGTGTCGTCATTTCAAATGTTCTGGCAAAGTCTGGTGTTTGTTGTAAAGAAGAAAAAAAAATAAAGCGATTTCGGGGCAAAAGCGCTGTAAAATCGTAATTTTCTAATCGCTGATATTATGAAATATTTCGAAATAAATTTTGCGTTTTTTTATTTATAAAGCTGAGTAGTATACGTTATAATACATTGACAATTAATAACGTGATTGTACATAGAAAAGAAAGAAAATATACAAAAAAAAAACTAGACGTTGTACAATAGAAATTAATGCTAAATACTATAAGGGCGAGAGCGAATTAAATCGAAGAAAACCGAACGAGTGAATAAATAAATAAGATCAATTATAACACGAGGACAAGGAGTGGTCGAATTGTGTGCGGTGCTATCTGTTGGAGTGCAAAAAAAGGTAGACGATCTAGGAGACAGTGAAATTACAAATACGAATAAAATGCACGTTCGAAGGGAAATGGCGTGTGCGAAATGGGGAGGAACAACTGAGATTTAATTTTAAAAAATAATAAACCACGCTCGGTTAACCGGTTATGACCGAACCTGAGCCTAGCGAAATACACAATGAAAGATGGGAGTGGTACAATCAAAAGTGTACGTCGAAAAACCAGATCGTTTTTATAACACATTTTATCGGTTATACGGTATATATTATCGACGTTGTACTCGCCAAATTTTTTTTTTTGAGCGCAGAACTTTAATATTTTTTTGAAGGTATCCGTAACGCCACTGCCTGCCACTACCGGTAGTTCCGCCACTGAGCCAATATTATGTCGTTTTCGATATTTCTCTAAATGCCTGAAATCGTACCGTGTATACAAAGTGTGTTTGTACGGATTGGGTCGACTGTATTAATATAAAATTAATTGCAAACCGAGCGAAAATGATTTTCCGTAAACGTCGATTTGTACGTTCCAATTCTCGCGCCGACGACGTTAAACCAGGGGTCCCCAAACTTATTTCCCTTACCGCCCACTTACAAAAAGAAAAAAGTCTCACAGCCCCCCTATCCCAGAATTTTACATTAATCAATTAATAAGTATATAAAAAAAAAAATGCAACAACGTATTCATATACTAGCGCCCCCCAGAGGGGCGATATCGCCCACTTTGGGAACCACTGCGTTAAACCATTATATTATTTTTTTTAATATTATTGTACAATAAGAGGAAAAAAATTACAATTTTTTTTTTTTTATAATTCTTTACTAAACTATTTGATAAACGTCGCAGTTACGTCTGAATTATTATCGCATCAATTATTTTGACGCTATTTAAAATCGTGAACGTATCAAGAACCGAGAATATTCGCTACTCGTTTTTCCAATAAAATAAAACGCGTATATCAACTCTGTTGGATCAATACGCGCGCGAATAAATTCTGTTAAAATAATATTCGTTAACGTGCAGTTCCATACGGTAATTTTTTTTTTTTAATAATATCATTTTTTTTTTTTACATAAATAAAATTGACTCTGTTCAGTCGTGGTTTAATTTAAACCGCAACGTTCCATATTATACGGTTGCTATATTCGGTTTTATAATAAATATATATGACATAAATATCAAATGACGTCGTGGCTTTTAGGCTAAAAAAAAAAAAAACGTGACACGGATTTTACTGGGTGTATTGTTTTTTTGTACACAGTCGAAAATACATAATATTATATAAACTCGACGAAAACACCGCGTTTATGTGATATTATATAAAAACAATTTTGTTTCAAATAACACACACCGTTTCACCGTAATATAATATAACGGTTTCGAGTACACTCTTTATTTGTCTATTTTTTTAGACACTCCGTACCGTTTCGCGTATACGAAAAACCGGCCTTAACCGAAACGTTACTTATCCGTATTTAATAATAATAAGTAGGTATTTCGATTAAATATTCACAGGCCCGTGATCGTCCGTCGTGTATTATTAAAACGATTATTTATTTATTTATTACTCCGTGAATTCATTTCAATGCCAATTTTTACCGACTACGACTGTTTTAATTATTGTAAGTTAAATAATGTAATTTTTTTTTCTACACGAATATTAAAAAAAAACACGCTTTTCTAATATCTATTTGTCGTCTGCGAGTTATTAGTATGTATAGAAAAAAAAACATTGTTTAATTTTACCGTTTTCAGCGCAACGATTGCGCGCGGTTGTTTCGTGAAGAAATTGTAATTTCGAATAAACAGACCCCGCCGCCTCTCACCATCAGTTGAGTCTTTACGACCATTTAATAACCATTTTACACGCAAATTTAACGGTATAAAACGAGTACGAGACCGTTTTTATACGACTATACCTACACATAACTGTATAAGGATTTTACAAATCGTTACGTAAGCCTTCATCTACGGAATCTGACGGTTCGTTACTTTTTTCATTATATTATACAAACCGTGTGATTTCAACGCACATCGCTTGGATACAAGGTCCTTACAGGAGAATGTTTAAGAAAAGGAAAACAATGTGTAATACGCGTGTACACGCGTAATTTATACGGGGAATTTAAAATGAAAATATAATTCGATATATTATTATTATTTGACCGGGGGGGGGGGAAAAAAAAAATGGCCGAGACGTAAATTTTTAAACGTCACAGTATATAGGACGCATTTTTTTTTTTGAAAAGTAATAAAATAAATATATGAATTCTACATATTTTGTTTTAATGTACCGAATTTCAGGTACGCCAATTGACGTCGGTGTCACCATGTACGTGCTGAGCATCAGCTCTTTGTCAGAAGTCAAAATGGTACACACTGCACACAAAAATATAATATTAACACAACGCAAAGGAATAATTTTTGTTTTTGAATACGTTTTTTTTTAATTTTTTTTACTTTTCTGCCTAATTTATACGTTTATTACACTTTTTTACGCGTCGTTCTACATAGAAAATTATCGTAGTGTCTATATTATATACATAATATTATGTTTCTTAAACAAGAGTTGCGTGTTTTGTACTGAAATATAAAACGTTATATTTTAATTTTTTTTTTTTTTACTGAAAAGCCTTTTTTTTGGAGATTTGCGAACTTCTTTCCGCTTATTGTATTACGTATTCTCTGCTAGAAGCACGCTGTAGAGTCATCGAACATATATAAATAAGTATAATATATTTATATATACGTTTAAGCGACGATTAATCAACAAATAAAAAATTCTATACGATCTACGTAAAAGCGTTTCTAAAAAAAAAATTCCCCAGTATACAAATTATAAGATATTTTAAACGTTACTTTCGATCATCATAATGTACACATGATATATGCTTTTTAAAAAGAGTTTTACTCGTTTTATACATTTGCTTTAACGCGATATGTCGCCATATCGAGTATACGCATAATATAGTTTTAGCAGTAGACGAATACACGCGTATAGTACGAACACAACGATTAAAAAATTAGACGTGATAAGGATTATTTTTCAAAAAAAAAAAAACATGTTTTTTGGTATTTTTTTTTTTTAACACGCCGATTATATTATTATGTGTTTGCGTATAACTTTATAAAACACACAGCGGACGACTCTCGAATATGGTAATAACACTAGGATCGCTGTAAAAAAAACTTTAACGGAAGAGAATAATAAGGACAATCTTTTCGAATATATTATTTTGCGCGCGTACCTATCCCTGTTACGCGAAACGTTATTTTGTTTTAAACGTGTATTTTTTCCTTCGGTATTCGTCGCGCAGTTCATACAGGTACCTACGCTTCTATTGAAAACGCGTGTACCTACTCGAAATATTTCAGCCTATAACGTTATAGAAATGGAAAAATAATAATCGTAAAGCGTATAAAGTTTTTTTTTTTTTCGTGTATATACGTTACGCACGAATAAACGTTTAATACGATATAAAAAATAATAATAATAATAAATAAACTGATATCGCGTGATCGCGTGCTAATAAAATATTGTCTCGCCGGGGTTGGCGGTGCAGAGAGTGGATATAATTTCGAACGCTACACAAATAAAAACGCCGAAAGTATTTAATTTCGCCTTCTCCACGTCGCATATAGCCGTATACAGGTACGTATACGCATATAAAACAACGCGTTGTACCGCACTGTATACATGCAGCATAAAAATATACACTTTTTATACCGTGTCTGGCACACGCTATACTTTGACGCCCTCAAAAACATTACAGGTGTCAGGTCAACGTTACTATATAAACGCGAAATTAAAAAACGTTTTTTTTTTTTCTGTGTATATTAACTTTCGCAACAATACCGCTCTATTATTATGTACATGCGATTTACGTGTGTGTGCCTATGTGTAATAAAAGTGATTGCGAAACTTTGATTTTTTTATTTTTTATTATTATTTTTTTTTTAATACGCGAAATTATTACTTTCGGCGCGATTGAAGTGCATATCGCATATAAGTACGCAGTGTAATATTTATAAACACGCCATAGTAGGGCAAAAAGTGTAGAGAAAAAAATTTTGTTTTTTTATGGACATTATTATGTTAACCGAAACGATCAGTTTGACAAAAAAAAAACACGCGAGTTATATTATCTTAGAATATTAATTATTATCAACACTACACGTACGTATTGATTTCGAAAATATATACGCGTAAAAAATATCCCATCGATAACGTTGTGTGCAAAAAAAAAAAACCGAAACGATATTTTATTTTTTTAAACATCAGCGTGCGAATTGAAAACAACTTTTTTTTTTTTTACTCGATATCCGTTATCGGCCAAACGGTAAAATACTATGTTATATAAAATGTTTTCAAAAAATCACTACCACACTCGATGAACTCGGTCGAAAACAATATTTCAAAATACTACTGAAATATATATATATGTTTAATGACATCGTATAAAATTTGATTTTCTTTTCCATTACAAACGACATTGCCTATAATCCCGAAACGTCTGTTATAACTACTACACGTGTATACGAAACAAAACGTAGAGAGAAGAAAAAAAATTTAATTATTATTTTTGTATTATTTGCTACGATTGAATAATATAGTACAGATTGTTTTACACGCTAAAGTGACGACGTTTTCATTTTCAAACCGTCAGCTCACGCGATAAAACGTAAGTAATCCTTTGACGAATAACGCTCGAGACCAAAAAAGTGTAAAAAAAAATTATTCAAAACTGTCATCGGTAGATCGAAATTTCTATAGTGAAAATAAAATAAAAAGATTATTATAAAGATTTGAAAATAAAACTTCGGGTTTTTGTACGAGCAACAGGGCGTAAAACGTGTACCATTATAGAGTTCTCACTAAATATTATGCGCGACAATTATAATATCATAAAATATAAAACTTAACGGTTTCAAAACAATTCTCGTCTGACCACGCGTTTACGTGTGCATTAAATTTAATAGTTAGTAAAAAAAAAAAAAAAATCTGTTATTCAAAAATCAAATACAACGACGCTTATTGTTTAGTGTAGCAGCAGGGTTGTTGAAGCACGCCAGTAGTAGTGTATATTCTTTCGAGTCATTATTATTATTGTTTTTATTTATTTTTTTTTTTTTTATATTTCACTTGTCTCTCCTCCGAAATAAAACGTATATACACGGGGGAAAAAACAGGAAATTTGTTATGTGATGCATATATTATATATACATGATATGTAGTTTGCTTTTATATATACATAGTTTAGGTGTCTGTACATATAATAATATTTACACAGTTCCGACGAATTTAACGCACGCGTATAGTGTCCGTTATAAAATAGTGACTGTACCGTGCGTTTAATCATAATATAGCGTAGTAATATATTCATATAATATGTAAAAACGTTTTTTTTTTTTTACACGCATAGATAGTATATTATAATATATAATACCATTTGTTCGACTAGATCGGGTACCAGACAAAAATTAAAAACATTATATTGTATAGTCATGAAATTATCACGTTTTCAGCTGAAACGACAACAAACGGATTACGAGTGTAACACGCACAAAATATAGTGGCGACGAATACAACACTTGTGTGTCCTCAATGGATATTCGTGAAACGATAAATAGTTATATTTTATTTCAATTCTATCGAATTATTATAACAGATTTATACGCGACACGAAGCTAGGGAAAACTCGTTTTAGGCAAACGCGAGTTATTTTACAGGTAGATATTTAATTGAATTTTAAGAATTTTTTTTTTTTTGTGAAAACGGAGGACGAGAAACGAGATTGGACGAAATCGCTAAGGTTTCGTTTCCTCGGAGGTCCTCAATCGGAAAAATTCGAACGGGAACGGGAACGGGTTCCGACAGAAACGCGATCGGAATTATTGTTTAAAATTTTACAGACTCGTAGAGAAATTAATTTCTCTGAGTAAACCGACCGATAGGTGCTCGACACTATTTTTATTATTAAATCACTTAAAATAATTACTTCGGTGCCGTGTAATAACGCACGTTGTACACACAAGTACGGGGGAGGGGACTCGGCGTTAATTTCGAATAAATACGAGTAAATTCTGTTCCTCGGGTCCCTGCCGTGCGCTGGGAACTGCGAAGAAAAGATATACGCACAAGAGCGCTCGCTATATAAAATTATATTTTATCGTATGGCGAGTAGCGTATATCGTGAAGATCCCCAGGGACGCGCTCGGGATCGTGTGGCGTCCACACGGGGGACATATTGAATAATAATAATAATAATATAACGGGTACTGCTTTTTTTTTTCTCCTAGCGCAGTAGTATTGTTATTTGTTCGGTATATTGCGTATACGATGAACTCCGTTCGAATGGTCGCCGACGATTCGGGTCAGTCAGCTCTTGGGGGAAGAAAAAAAAATTCTTGTGAAAAGAGTGGACTGGCCGACCACTGTAACGACGACGACGACGATGGAGAGGAATTTATTTAGCGGACAGACTCTATACGCGATACAACTTTTTTCTCCCTTAGATTTTCCCTCTGTATAACGTCGAAAGTTTGTTTTTTTTTTTATGTGTGTGTATCCCATGAGGACTCGCCGAACCGACCGTGTCCCCCACTTCGTGTTCGTTAGAATTTAAAATGAAAAACGGCTTTGTGCTCGATGTTAGATATTTCGATAACTGATCTGTTGATAAATCTCTGCAACGACAAGTATATACGAGAGGTGGTGGTGCGACCGCAGCGACACGGATCTAAGAGTCAAATAATGGTCGGCGAAGCATTTAATTCGGACTACCCTGTAGAAATCATATAGCTATTGTAACTATTCTTTTAGCACATCGTTAAAAGTATTTTTTATGAGTAGTAGACTTTTATAGAAGATAATAAAACTACGTCGTCGGCGTAGTAACATAACGAAAGCTGTGAGTTCGGTGAGACTAGAAATAACGGCAGGTAAATAATAAAATCAGGGGCTAAGACGATCGCCTCGAAGAAGGCTTCTGTGCGTTAATCTCGTCGATGCGGCAGTACCAGAAAGCGATGGAAACGTTTTGGGAAAGGAACGAGGAAATAAAATTGTACGGAAAATGGGGAATGCTCAGTGAAACAAGGTATGAAACGAGATAGCTAACGCGCATTTAACAGAGGAAGAAACGCCTTATTGCAGAAAGACTAGTTAACAAAACCGACTAATGTGGACAATCACCCCGTGGTACCGACAATACCGAATACATTGTTATAAACTGGGCGGTATTTTTCCTACGAATTTTAAAAAAAATCGGATTTCAGTTGTGTATATACGGTTATTTTACAAAGAACGCAAGATAGGTGCCGTTGAAGAAGTGTTATTTGTTAACTCGCCATCGTAATTTCTCTCCAAAGATGTCTAATTTATTAAGTCCTTTTATTCGCCGAATATATTACCTCTCCTACTGATTGCTTTCCCTTCAATCCGATCTCTTTGCTTTCTGTGATAGGGCAAATCTTTCCCGTCTCATGCTCTTTCTCCGCACTCTTGATCTCCAAATGCGATAAACGTTGGAAACAGACGATTAGCTCGCCACTGCACCGCGATATAAGAATATATATATATTTTATTTTTGAGAAAAAAGTTCAATTAAATTATAACGTAGAGGTACGTACCGGTAATTTGTAGGAGGCCTTGAAACAAAAATTAGCTAAACATTGCAACGTCACTGGGGAAACAAATCGCAACGCCTTTAACGAAATTAGGTCATGACGTGAAACGCCGCCGACACGATCAACGGATTTACCTCTATAAAATACGTATTATACACGCGCTAATTACGCGCGCCCGTAATAATAATTACATTTTTCAATTGAATACGGCACGCACTTTATTCTCTTAATGTTATAGGTACACGAGTATAATATTGTTTTGTATTTGCATTCGATCGGCCTCGAACACAAAGGGTACAATATTTTCCGTATATAAATATATTATACGAAACGAGTTCTCGGCGAAGAATACACAACGCGTATAAAGTATATCGAGACTTTTCCAACTCTCGTAAATCAATTTTTCAAATAACGTTTATAGTGCACGAATTTAATAATAAAAATAGTGCACATTTATTTCTAAAATTTCTTTACGGTGAATTACGAATTTTAATAATTTTTTTTTTCTTCTTTCTTAAGCAGAAATTTAATTAAACGCGGTATACCGCGCGGCTGCGGTCCCGCTGCTGTTGCATCTTTTTTAACCGTTGTAAACGTGAAAACGTATAACTCGAAATAACATTATCAATATACACGTGTCGTTGGAGTTTTTTTTTTTCATTAATATAGGCAATAGCCTCGTCGAGTACCATAAAATACAAAGTAATAATTTACATAGGTATAAAAAAAAATACAAACGGGGAGATTCGTGGATATCGTTTTGTTTTTCGTTTGTGCCGAATAAAACGATCGCGTTTTCGTACGATGCGAACTTCGTGGCGTGGCAGCAATGAAATCGAATAAACGAGTGTAAAAATAACAGTATCGCGTTTTATTTTATTACGCCTAAGCGGGTGTATTAATTCAAATAACAACGGTGCAAAAAACTTGAAAGTAATAGTGACAGCTGGTTAATGTGATCAGGCTATTGACCGTTTATTGAGATGGCATATTATCCTGTGTAGAGGACAATTGTGTTCGTAGGAGGTAGGAAGATATGGAAATCGATAGAGGATATGATTTCTTGTATTGTGGGAAGGAACACGGAAGAAGATGGAAGAAAAGAGGTCAGTTGCATCGAGGAAGGATGTGACAAAAGGTCGAATTCAATCCGACAGGGATTCCAAGGGCTAAGAGAATAAATGAATAATCGTGTAGGGACGATCGATTTTCAACAGGAAAACAACATAAGACAAAAATCTATTTTTGACTCACTCATGCGTAACACATCATGTTTCAGGTAAAGATGTTAAACTACCACGCAATATTCAAAATAGAACGCATCTGCGAGAAAAAGTGAAAAACGCGAATGCAGAAGCTGGAAGACAAAATTCGTTGTTTTAAGCCAAATGAATCCTGGGACTTAAATAGCTTTACCGATCACATTATTGTTACGGAATACAAAGGAGAGAGTCGGAGCTGTGTAAGAGTTTCCTAGGTCTTTTGTAATGTTAACACGATTGATTAGAGGGCAGTTGAGAAGAACGAGGGAAGGGAGAACGACTAGTAGCAAAAGTCGTTACATGACATTTATTGGTATTAAGGAAAAGATTTAGACGTTTTACCCGATTACAGAAAGAAACGAGATCGTACTGAAGGAAGAGGCAGTCAGAGGAAAAGGTAATTTTGAGGGATAATTTAATATCAACGGCAAATAAAAGGACTTTAGCGAAGGACAGACAATCGGATAGTGAGTTAACAAATAACGACGAAAAGCAGAGGGAATGCGCCGGAGGGTATGGTACAAAGATCAAAGAATACAGCGTTTATAATAAACAAATATTGCTTTTTAAGTCGGCGAAAACGGCGTCTACTTAAGAGCCACGACTTCTAAATCGTAGCCTGAGAAATCTAAGCTACTATCGTACCGGTCGATCTCCCTGCATGTCGAAAACCGTGTCGGTTATCGCGATGTGTTTTAAACGCCTTCTTTTGACGCACGTCTAGATATAAAGGACTCGAAAAGCTTAGCTGCACGCGGGGATGAATGGAGATGGCGGCTTATGGTTAGAAATGTCAGAAAGGTCGCCGGATTTAAGGATGTAGGAGTGATAGAGCTGCAGTTTTTCCACACGACGGTAACGACTCCACTTCGCCGACGGAACACCGAAAACGTCAGTTTAATTTACATTTCCGCGGGCGACCCGCGCATATTTATGACACATAGGTACGCGTACATGTATATTTTATGCGTGTGCGTGTGTGCTCAGTATACTCAGTATAATAATATAATAATATGCGCGAGCGGGTCCGCGCAACAAACCGTAATGGTTTTTTGCATTATTGAATGTGTATCGTGTTTTGGTATTCATGGGGTTCGCGCCGGTGTATCCTACAGACGTCGGTGTGAACGCGCGTGCAAATCCACCATGCAAAATGTATAAAACCTTACGCTCTTTGAATACGTTATCAAGGGGCACACGTTCATAATTTTAATCTAATTCCGCGGCGTGCACGCGTATGAAAAAAAAAACGAATAGACGGATAGACAGGTCGTGTGTAACGTGTGTATAACCATTAGAGAGCGATCGGGAAAATATTGGTCAGGAACCGTAATATCCGGGAAAACGTTCGTCAAGAATAATGTTTTTTTTTATCGCAAGACAATAAAAACAAGAAAAAAAAATTACTGAAAAATAAAGACCAGAAAATATAATATTTAAGGAAATCCAGGGAAATATTACGCAGGAACGTAATGTGTAGTGGAAATATATTATGTGAGAATGTATATGATTTTTTTTCCTGTACATCACGACTTAAAGACGCTGGACGTGGAAGATTGGAGTGAAATTATTCAGGATAAGGAAAGACGATGGCGGCGAAGACTCTTGGAGATAGTTATGAAGCCAAGAAGAATATTATTTGAGATTAAATTTTTATAATAACCAGCACATCGCATTCTAACGTAAATGTTCCTGTGAAATGTTTTCTTCGATTTTTTTCTAAATTTAGAATATTAAGTATTTCCGTTGGATATACACTGCTATTTTCCCGTCAATTATGTTCCTCGTTATTCTTTTTCCTGTTTTTATCGTTCCTCGTCCATATTGTAATTTCGCGATTTCTCACATCCCTCTAACGTCATAAACACATACATCCGCCCTTATTTAAGGGTGGATCTCGCGTTTCCAGAAACCAACTCTCTTAAACCCGATATTATTCACGCATCCCGGCCAAAACCGTTGCGGTTTTAATTTTTCAATATTTTTCTCTAAAAACGTCCGCAGATTTCAGCCCAGTTCCATCGTTCGAAATCGCAACTCAACGTAGTAACACCGGTTTATCTTATTTAGTAAAAGTGGAAAAAATTTAAATCGTCTGAACCGTGCGACAAGCAGAAAGCGTCTGTTTACCCGTAGTCGTCGAATAGAGACAGAACCCATCGCGGAGATATCATTTTGACGTTTTTCGTTGACGTTTATTTTTTCAAACGCCAAATTATTAAATAACCCTAAAAAAAAAAACGGTTGGCGTATACCGTTTCTTTTTTTCCCCTTTTTTTTCGCAGACGCGAGAATCAACAACAATTCGATTTTAGCTCGTCGATTAGCAAGCTCACTTTCGCACTCTCCTCGCGCCACCACCACCACTCGCCACAGCACTGCAGCGCGTTCGAAATTTTTATACGAATTTTTTTTTTCTTCTCTCCCTCCTCGACCGCCGCCGAGTCATTTAAATCCCACTGCAGTGTGTGTTTAAATTGTGCTGCGTATATAATATATCGTATTGTACCGATACATATATACGGCCGACCGGAATGGCCCGTGTGTGTGTGTGTGTTGTAAAACATTAATCAATGTTTTTCACGTGGGTTTCCGACCGGAGAACAACAAATCGGAAGCTGTTTGTTATATTGTCGTACCAACAGCCGCGTGTAGAAACCGCGTAAATATTCCTCTCGGCTCGCCCGTTTCGCTTTAATTCGGCTCTATTTTTTTTTTTTTTTTTGCTTTTTATCGCCTCGCAGTCGTATATAAGATTTTCATTTTCGTTCTCGTCACACACACGTATACGACGACGTGGTAAAGTCGGTCGTAAACGCACCACGCGGTGGCCTCGGATGATTTATTCGGGTTTTTGGCTTTCGGTATTTTGGGTCGCGTTTCGGTGCACTTTCGAACGTCGTCGACTATATTGATCGGATTTCTTAGAGACATTCAGTGGCGCCCGCGGGTCGTAAAGAAAAAAACGACTTCACGAATATAACTCATCACCAATAACTACATGTCATGTTTATAACACTATTTAAACATTTCAACATCCAGTGAAAATACATTTTCAAATTTTCGAACTCAAGGTCCGTGTACTCATGTTTTTAATTTAATGCATTCGTTTTAATAAAATTTTTGATATTACATAATAATCATTATAATTAATTTTCATCATATCATTTTCACACGACGTTGTGATGAGATTTTCCAATCGCGTATTTATCATTGTCGCCCTAATAATATTATTCAATTAAAATACTCGAGATTTCGAAGACGACCCATCCACCTCGTCCGACTATTAGTGGAGTTGCAGTACTTGGTAACCTATACAACGAGTTTTCATAATACGAGCCGATATAAATGTCGCCATGTAAACTGTAAATTAGGGCTCGCTTTGTTTTCAGAAAATTCATTATTATACTTCAATCGCATCCACATAACATAAGGTTTGTTCCAACACGGGATTCGGAACTAAACTCTATTCGGTTTAAGATTATACCGGCAGGTGGACGAAAATTGGTTTTGTGTTCGTGCAGACCAGGTTCCATCGGTACTCGCCGCGGGCGCTAGCGCGGCCGACAGATGGTATACACAGTTTATTAAATACTCGGCAACCTCGTCGGAAACCGTCGTGTGCCGACTGGCGTCGACAGCAACAGTAAACAACAGAGCAACTACTAGTCGCCTGGAGGGGGAGGGGTCTAGCTTCATTCGACGTGCGCGTTCCTCCGGTATAATCTTAAACTGAATACAATATAGTTGTGGATTGATTCGTGATTGATTTACTGCGCACGCGCTGACGTGGACTGATCCATAGACTCGGGAAGCTCTGTTGGAACGTGTTTTGGACTCTCTATATAAATATAGAACATAAGTTCTTAACCTTTTCTGGATTATGGACCCCTTTCAAATATATAGTATTACCACAATTTGGATTTTTAAATGTTTATAGCGGTGTTAAGATTGATTCGGGTTCAGAACCTTAAGTACACACACACACGGTACAATGGCGACTTTTTTTTTTAACCGTCATAGAACATATAATTTATACGCAACTCACGATTTATTGTAACACACCGACTCACTATTTTGCTTTTTTACTTTATTTTTTTACGGTGCTTATACATACGTATATATGACCGCCACGATTCGTATCGAAACGAAACCAGCTCTTAGAGCGTACACACACGCGTGCGTTCGTGTGTACAATGTGCCGCAGGGGAGGGGGACGCCGTCTTGATGGAGTCGAAAAAACATGACCTACATAAAAATGAGCACGAAAAATGCCGATTTCCACGCGATTATTTTCACCACAATCCTGTCCGAAGAAATTTCCACCGTATAATATTACGAACTCGGGGACCCGGTCCGCTCAATTACATAATTTAACGTTACATGTATAATATTATTACATAATATTATTTCGAGACCTGCAACTTTGACTGTTACGACTGTGAAATATGGCCTGCACACTAACAGAGAAAATGGAACAAAGATTAATAATAACCGTTCGAGAACAAGATGTCAAGGAAAATATGGGGGGCCAATCTTATTGATACAGAAAGAGACAGTTGGAGAATAAGGTATAACAAATAACTAAGAAAAGAAACTGGAGTGCTGTGGATTACTAATTACATAAAAAAACCAAAGAAAAAATGGTATGGACACGCGATGTAAAGAGAAAACACAAAAAAATTATAACAACAATTAATTGGAAAAAAGAGACCTAAAGGCAGACTTAAGAAGCGTTGCAGGAAGGACAAAGTAAAAGATGACATGGAACAATCAGGTATAACAAACTGGGAAGAGTACGTCCAAGATAGAGAAGCGTGGAGGGTTTTTGTAGCAGCAGCAAATGCTTTTTAAGAACCATAAAGCGACAGAAAAAGAATAAGAAGAATATAATTTCGACATTTCGGAACTAAGGGTTACCGGATAAAAATATTGTTTAATACCGAAGGGGAGGGGACTCGTGATATTGAAATAGAACGAAAAAAAAATCTGCCTATTTTACAGTTTAATGCGTATTTAATGGAATATTGATATGTAAATTTCAATTTCCTATGATGTGGAAACCAGACAAAAAAAAAGACCGAGAGAACGACCAAGACAACAGTGAATTAATCGAGTCAAGGAAGGCCTCGAGCTCCTGGGAATAAGAGATGGATAACATAATTATTGGCTAAAAACAGGGAGATATGGAAAGGCGTAGTAGAAGCGGTGATGGACCTTGTTATGGTCTGGAATAAACCATAAAACAATTTTTTTTTTTAAATACTTAAATTGGCAAATCGACGTAGATTAACACTATATTATACGTACGAATTATAATGTTAAATTGTGAGAATCGGAAATCGTAAAAAAAAGTTTTGTTTTTTTGGCTATTCTTTCGTTATGCCGTGAATTTTTTCAGTAATTTTTTTTTTAAGAAATTTATAAAAATCCATAAAAAACCCCCCTTAATTCGGGACGTCTAACTACGAGACACGAATATTGCCGAAGGTCCCAAGTTCCCTATTATAATCAGTAATAGACTGTAAATAAAGACTGATCTATAGCTGTATACGCTTTAAGAGCGTAAAATTCAGAAAACTTTGACGTTCTACGTGATACGACTACGTATAGTTGTCGTGCTGTATCATAAATGGCGCGTTTGATGCACAAAAATATCTCGAAAAACGGATCTGAAAGATTGCACGAAGAAGACGTTTTTTAATAATACAGACGTCGGAAAGACACAATACGAAACTCCGATCAAACGATTTTAACGAATAATAATAATAAAACGATACGTTCGGTACAAATTGTTACAATGAACTCGTACCATACGATCCGGGAGCGTTTTCGAATTTAAATATTTTTTCTTATATTATATACAGAGTGTACACAATACACAATACTCCGGCTGTGCGTCCAGCAATGTTTCTATTAAGAACAAAATTTTTGAAAACTAGACGTGCATTGGAACGACTCTAAAATTCGAGTTCAACGCGCCACTGCGTCCTTGCATGAAGGATCCATGAAGGATCGTTTAGAGACGGGAAGAGAAGTGGCGACGACGGCAGGATATTAATAATAATTAACCACTACCGAGGTATAAAGTTTTATTATTAAAATTCCCTGTAGTGAACGCGGCCGGTTCGTACAATACACACTATACGCGTGCAGACGCGATGGACCGCGATGACGATGCTGACGGATGCTGACGGATGCTAACGGATGCTGACGGAGCCCTCTAGTAATTTCATCTGCACAACGTTCGCCACGACGATGGACGTGCGTCGTTTATTAATATAACACGGGCAAATTAATTCAACCGACTGTAGTACACTTGCGATTTGCCGATCGATTCTAGCGCGACATAATATCCAATCCCTCCGTACATACGTTTATATGTTTCCGTTAATTAAACCGCGTGCACACGATATTATAATATTATATTGGTACAGTGACGTAATTGGTATCAATGTTTTGTCATAAGCATAAAAAAATTTTTTTTTTTTAAGTAAATTTATATTCATTTTAACAAAAAACAATTGATAGGTACGGAAAAAAGAAATTATATTGCAGATCTTGGCTTCAGAACCATATCCTATAAGATGGAGGCACATTTTTTTTTTATGAATTGCCAGCAAAAACAATCCGTTTAATCGATTCTAATTCGCACAAAGCTTTGGGCGGTGTCTTTGTCGCCGAAATCGTTGACCGAAAACCCGAAAAATTCTGGAATTAAAAAAATAATAATTTGTACTCTACGCGTTATTTTTATTACGTGTTTTTCGCGTTAAACGTGATTTTTTCGTCTTATTTTATTACGAATATTGAACTAGGCAATAACGATAATAACGAAATTCCGAAGAATAAAACAATCCAAGCTGCTGCAGACTTATTTTTACAGTTAACACGGCAATACACAGTTATATGAAGAAAAAAAATATGATGTTTATTTAATAAACAGAGAAAAAAAACCAATAATATTAGAAATTCAGATTTCCGCGGCGAAACGATTACGTTATTCGTAGTCTACAGGGTATAAAAATTCATATATATAAGTAACGTGCGAATATAAATGAAATGTAATCAATTTCAAAGGCTACCCAACACCCGTATCAATCAATATTAACCAGAATATGAACACCGTGCAACTAATTCGATCAATAAAATTTTCAATAATTCAAACAACCCAGACGCAACCGACAACTTAAGTCCGAAACCCGAATAAATCATTCGGGTTCCGAGCCTCGAATTTAATAAAATTAAAATAACG
The DNA here is from genome assembly GCA_032441835.1 of Slavum lentiscoides. Lineage (NCBI taxonomy): Eukaryota > Metazoa > Arthropoda > Insecta > Hemiptera > Aphididae > Slavum > Slavum lentiscoides. Next base: position 16,308,409 of record CM063708.1, read on the forward strand.
AATATAACTTCACGTTCACTTCAAAATTCAATTCGTTCACGTAAACCTTTTTTTTTCTTTTAAAGAACGCTTTTATTTTAATTTCTTTTTTTATATTTATCAAACGCTCACTTACAATCTCTTATAAAGGAGACTTGTAACATTTATTACAATATTACTTATTCCGTATAAAACTGATAAACATATTAAACCTTTCGAATCGAATAACCCAAAACAAAAACAAAAATCGTACAAACTCAAAACGAAAGACGCGGCTAAACTCAACCAACTTTTAAAAAATCAATCTGATCAAGTGCTGTCAACGTGTGTGTCAAAGTGTGTTGCAACGCTATATATATGGCCATGCACGACGAATGAGGATAGGATACATATACGTGCGTATTACCTAATCAAAATATTTGTTACGTTTTGCTGAATTAAAATGTTACGTGTTGGTGGATTATTTTAATTCTTAAATCAACTTGTGCTTAAGGATTTTATGAAATACCGTGGGTTTCAAAAATGCTTCAAACACTAATACAAGTAATTTATATATGTATATATAAGGTTAAATTAAATATAATAATGTAATGTGTTACATACCTAGCATACCCGTTCTGTATTATTGAAACGCGTTTAGACAGTAAATACGTACAAATATAAATTTGAGCGCACTGCCGTGCCGCAATAATATGAGTATATTATTTTTGTTAAAAAATAGTAAATAAACTAATGTACGCGTGTTTCTAATATTTATTTATTTACCGATTTATTACGAAATCCGTAGGAACCATATTATTCTGCTATTTGTCGGAGACGGGCAATCAAATAAATATGTAACGGGTATTATAGAAAAACGTGTTGATAAATTGTGGTAATAAATAATAAATCTGATCGGCGTGAAAATCGTTCAGATTCATTGAAAATAAAAATAAAACGTTTTATTTGCAAAAAAAAAAAACGAGTGACGTCCACAACATTTGCACGTGAACACACGAACGTCACACTATACAAACACTTGTGTAAAGTCGACGTTACTCGGGATAAACTGAACAATACTCAATAAATATATTACCACTTGTGCCTCGGATAATAATGTCAATTATTGTATTATAAAAAAACAACAACAAAAAAAATATAGTTTTTTTTTCATATATTTAAATAAGCATTTTATACGTTCAATTTTGGAGAAAAAAAACCCCGTATTTTCTTTTAATAATACGTTAAAAATGATATTTTATAATGGTGAAACGCGTTATTAGTGCACGCGTATTAAAATTCGTATACTGTCAATACGCTTTCATTCGATTTCTTTTTTTTTGATTTTTAAGTAGATATTATTTAACGCGCTTTATAATTTTGACTTTGTTGTAGGTAGTTATTTTTTACTCCGTCATTACTCGCGGGTAAAGTCTGAAATAATAGTAAAATCATATTGTATGATAATTCGCGATTAAAGTTTTTTTTTTTCTGACAATTTATCGAATTTTTAACTACTCGGTTGATCGATAAGCGGCGTACCTATATAATATATAACAGTGACGAGAACGGCGTGTGAAAGATATTACATAAATATAACCAGGAAAATGCAATAACGAAATTTTGAGCGACGTTGAGTGAAGTGTAATTTTATTTATCCAATTTATTTCGATATTACATATTATTATAAAGTTATAAACACTTTTGCAGTGAAAACGCAGTTAATTTCCTGTTTAAAATTAGATATTACGGCAATTCATTAAACCGATAAGTAAGTGGTTTTTTTTTTACGCGCTTGTACGCGATATTATATATTTTTATCAGACACGGGTCTGTAAATAAAATAAATCGTTACGTACACTTGCTAAACGTTTCCACGAGTTTATCATATACCTAATTGCAATGGCGGTTATAAAAGGGGTCGATAGATGGATTGCCCCCCATGGAATTTGATATTTTTAAATTTAGTATATCTCTGATCTAACAGCACCGACTTTTGTCATGTAAGTTGGTCCAATTATGTCGTGGATATGCTCCATCCTCGCCCCTCCTCCTTTGAACATCGTGTATAAGGCTGGAATTGGTGCTCGACCGACGATCAGCGCGTACCGTACGCGCGAAAGTGCGCGCTGATCATCGGTCCGTGATCGAGCGTTTAGTGCTTAGATGACGACAAACTCGGTCGGTCGCGTACAGTGTAAACGAATAAACGTGTTAACGTGAGTAAACGTTAAATAAATAGTAAACGTGTAAACGAGTGCACAACGAAAAAAGATGAATCCTTACGTTCATTTCGTTTCGTTGAAATACGCGAAACAATATTATTATTAATAATAATAAAAAAAATAAATAATAAAGATTGCACACGCGCGTACGATCGGTCGTTCGGTCAACGTCAAACTAAACAAACATGCGTCAGCCGACCGTAATAAAAAGGGAAAAGAAAGTAGTCACCAGATAGCGCTACTACACAACATAGAGGGCGTGGCAGAAAGGCGCTTATAAATAGCGGTCCAAAACCGTCGGACCGCTCAGTATAGTCACGACTGTCAGGCGTGAACAACGTAGTTCGCGTTTGACTGCGGCGTGTGTTTGTGTGTGTGTGTGTGTGTGTGTATGAGGTGTTCGATATTGACCGCCATTTATATGCGCCTTCCTGCCACGCCCTCCATGCTGAATAATAGCGCTATCTGGTGAGTACTTTTTTTCCCGTTTTATTACCATTTCGTTTACGTTCCATGCACGTTATTCTTCCTTTTTCTACATCTGCATTTCGTCTCCGTACATTAATAAATCTTTATTCTTGGTTAGTACTCATCGATGTAGATGGTAGAGGGGGTTGGCTCCATTTTCGCCCCCCCCCTTGAACATTAAATATAACCGCCACTGCCTAATTGTATAACGTTTATTATTTAAATATATATTATATAGTAACCGAAAACGAACCCCTCTCCTCCCAAAAAAAAAAACGTCTCGCACATACATTCAAATTTTGTTTTCCTAACACTCATATTTAATTTAACAAATTTATGTTCGTTTCGTTGTAAAACTCTGTACAATCCTCATGGACAATATTATATTTAGTTGTACGTATTATAATTCACTAAAACGCGCAGCGACGAAGAATCGAATATAGGTGCTATATATATATATATATTTTAATAATAATGACAGATATCGATTATATTTATTTATAATATTACAATATGCGTATTAAATATAATAGCGCAACAATGAGCAGCGATGACTGTTCCGACATTGTATAATTAATAATTATTTAATAGGAATAGTCGTTTTTTTTCTTCTGTTTCAAACTTATTAAACGAATATTTAATAATGTATAATGGATTAATACAATAATACGTCGGATATGACGCGAAGTCGGATATCACACATAAGAACGAAATAATCTCTGCGGTATATTATCATGTCGACGTGTGTATGAAAAAAATAATAATAATAATAACAAAAATATTATACTTTAAATGCCTTTATAATAGTATGATATTAGCATTGACGTTTTAACATATCATTGCAGGGCCCCCAGTAGAGGTCGGAGTCACCATGTATGTTCTCAGTATAAGCTCCGTGTCCGAAGTACTAATGGTACACACAGCACATACATATATATATATAATATGAATGATAATTTTTTTAATTTTTTTTTTATAATATTTCGTTTTTGATAATAATACATATATATATACGATGTTTTGAAGAGTGTTCTACATTATGTGTATACTTATATGTTATAAAACCTTGATGTCTTTTCGTTTTATTATTATTTTAAGCTATAATTTACATAAATATGTTTTACCGAATTCGTCCGTTATTGGTATATACACGATATACTGATGCTTTTTTTGCTTCTTCGTTTTGAGAATCTAAATGAAAACGACTTATTTGTTTTAAAAAAAAAAAAAATTGTTTTTTTTTTAAATTTTCTACAAGATATACTATACATATTATATTATTATATACTTATACGTTGGTATACGCATACATACGTACGAGAAAAAAAAATGAACGACAATATAACAATAAGTGACGCATTTCGAAAAAGGAACTAAATGACGTTCCCTGCATGCAAATCCGTTGCTTTGCCAACCGGTGCTACTCCCTAACATCATGACCAACTTTTGCGTATTATATACACATATTATTATGTTAAACATAATAACTTATAACGGCCATTTAACCGAAAAATCCCAAAAAAACCAGAGTCCATCGGATACTACTAGATTTGTAGAGAAAAAACCGCCGTTCAATTTTGAGTAAAATTTTCGAATTTTTTTGTCCCCCACCGATTTTCGTATTACGTGTGCACATATTTATTTGACGGACCATTATTTTATTTTTGTATATAAACGTCAAATATTTTCAAATGAATATAATACGACACGTACCATCATCATCATCATCAGCAGCAGCAACAACAGCAGATAATGCCAGAACAACGATGAGTGGTACTTATACATTTATTATGCATACGTATATTTCTAAATTCAATTCAGATAACGTTTCCCCGTTACTCGTCTACGCGTATCATCATACCAACATTTCCTACATAATATTATTATTATAGTGCACTGCAGACGATATACTCGCAGTGGTATATTTGACTTTAGTTTTTTTGGGGGAGGGTTGGAAAATGGAAGAGCAGACTTACATCGAAGCCCGTCATGAACTATTCTTTGTTTCCAGTCACCTCTGTAACGTAACACTCACTATTATAAGTAGTAGGAAAAAAACAATAGTACAAACGTACTAAAAACATATGTAAAAAATAAAAAATTCCTTTTTTTTCACTTTTGCATATTTATCACATCAGTCGTTAATAGGTAATATTTATCGTACATACAATATAGACTTTATTAATCACTTTCTTGACCTCAAACTATATGAGTAATGTTTTCGCATGAAACAATAGCGAGAAATATCCAAAAATATTAAATTCAATAATTTTCAAAAAAATGTGTATTAAAATGTGGAGTTACTAGAGAAGACAGAATAAGAAATGAATATATAAGAGGTAGTATAGGAGTGGCTTCAATAGTGGACAAACTGCGGCAGAATAGATTGAGATGGTCAGGGCGTGTTTTAAGGAGATAGGGGGATGAGGCAGCTAAAATAATTAAGAACATGAATGTGGAGGGTAAGAGGGGGAAAGGGCGACAGAAAAAGAGGTGGTTTGAAGTGGTTGAGAGAGATATGGAAATCGCTGGTGTGTGTGAAAAGGATGCAGGAGATAGAGTCAAATGGAAGCTGAGGACCGGGGTGGCTGACCCCAAATAGTTGGGAGAAAGGGCGAAGAAGAAGAAGAAGAAATGTGTATCCATATAATTATTGTATACATACAAGAAATGTGTATAGACGTGTATCCAAATTTCCGGATTAAATGATTTAGTGCATAACTGATTAAGAAGGAGTTTAGAGAATTTTCATTTTTTTCTTTTCGTACTATAAAATATTTAAAAATTATTCAAAAAAAATTATTAAACGTACCTTATACCGGTTAACAAAATGTTTTTTAAACGGTTTGTATGCGTTAAATACGTTGACTATTAATACACTATATATTAACTTTAAAAAAAAAACAAAAATAATTTTATACTAATAAAAGCTAATAAAGTAATAAGTAATATTATTACTATTACAATTTAGCTAATAACTATAATTTTATATTAGCAAATTTAATTCATTTTTCCGGTGCGTGTAATAGATTTAAAGAAAAAAATTTGTACTGTCAGGCTTGGTGGTACGATCGTTATAACGGAAAACAAACCGAAGAAAACTGATATTTAATTTTTCTTTTTTCACTCTATTTTTCCATATATACACGAGTGTCTGGTACGAACCCGAATTTTTAAAATTCTTGAATCTTGTGTCCGAACCTATAAAAAAAAAAAACATCTGTCTTCACTCCTCGAACCTTTTAAAATATCATATCATACGTTAAACTACATATATTACTGTATTATAATATTGATACACGTTTCCAACGCTGCAGAAAGTCGTTATATGCGCGCGTACAGTCTTAGTTCGAAATCGATTGCTCAAGACATTTATTAATTTCATTCTGTAGAATAATATTATATACGTAAACAAACGACAACGAATTCATATTTGTTCGAATATTCGAATTAAAATTTCTTTTGTCCGCGTTGAACAAATATTTTCGGTATTAATACGAAATCCTCTACAGAGATATATAATATATTCACACACACACACACACACACGCACACACATATATCTCGGTAAATATTATAATAATTTAATTAACAAACTCGGAAAACCTCTTATTATTTAATGTGATTTCGCCGCGCGCAAAAAAAAAACCAAATTCCGGGTATTATAGAGGGTGTAGAGACGGGTTATGAATTGGAATGAATATTAGAAAAACACCGCGAAAATTAAAATATACGGTTTTCCGAAGGGTTTATATTATTTATATGTTAAGGAGTCCAGCCGGTTGGTCCAGCGTTCTTTTGCATTTTTGAGTTTACCCCTATTTTCGTTATAATAATAATAATAGTAATAAATCCACGCGAGGCGTGCGTGTCTTTGCCTATATATTCGTTCTGGCCAAAGGTAAATTCGAAATTCGTAGCCGTTTTTAAAAATTAAATATACGGACTATTGATTATTATATTTATTATTATTATTATTATTATTATTATTATTATTATTATTATTATTGACGGTTTCAAAAAACGCTTTATCTCTATCGTACGCGAAAAATACAGTGACAAATAACCGAATAAAAAAAAAAAACGTTAAACTTTTACATAACGCACAAAGTCCTCGAGTATTTAGGAAAAAATATTTAAAACTGTTTTTTTTTGTGTGTGTGTGTTAAGCAATTTATTTAATTAATTTTTTTTTTTGTACGCGATGATATCGCATAATCATTTACTCCGGGACTTTGTTGGCGTTTCGTTCGTATTCGTTCAAAAACCACTTTTTTTTTTTTCATTACTTTCAATTCTCTTGCACGATACGCGTCGAATTTCGAATGTTCCTTTCAGATTTACGAATGTTTTTCGGGAATAAACGGTACGATACAGAGCTATTTTACTCGGCTATATAATAATACAGCAGCGAGCCGTTTTAAAGGAGTGAAACGTGTGCGATATGAATCCGTTTTGTGAAGTAGTGGAATTATTGTAATAATACAATATTTGTTTTTTTTTTTTTCGTGTTTCGATGTTGTTGTTGTTGTTGTTGGTTTTTTTTTTTGTATTTTGATTTGGTTTTTAACCACTGCGCGTCGCCTCGTTAAACATTTTGTTATTGTTTAATTGTTGTCGTTCGGTACGCAGACGAATAAAGCGAAAAAAAAAACAAAATCGAAGCGAAACGTATACGAATGAAATATTTATTGTTAGGTACGTATAAATATTTGTAATATTTATTCGCGCGTGGCGTCGTATACGGAGAGAAAAAGAGACCGCACACCTGCAGACTTCGGACACTCGTTGAAGTCCGCGTATATTATTATCACTGGTGTACGGGAAGTTTTGCATGGTTTTTTTGTTTTTTCTTGTGCTCGCTCTGCGAAAAAGAGCCGTCGAGCCGAACTGATATTCCGTTTTTCTCTCGCTCTCCGAAACGGCCCCCGAAACAACAGTCTCCCGTACGCGTAACTGGACGTCCTGCAGGACGCGGTACGCTATACGTTTTAAACAAAGTTTAAAAAGCTCAACGACCTTTGTCGCGTGTGTACGCCGCAATGCGCGTTAAATGGGAACGGGGCAAAATTTTACCGCCAAATGTAAAATGCGCGTAGTAAAGGGCGAGTGTACCGGCATTTTTCGCCCCGGTCCGCGATTTTTCTCTCTGGAAAAAAAACCTCGCAAAATTGTTTATGTTTTTTTTCCTCTCGTGTAAAGGTCGCGTTTGAAAACGTCTTCCGTTTCGACGTTTGTACCGTGTTATTCGATAAGTACGTGTGCGCCGCAGTGGAGTTCACGAGGCGCCCGATTCGACGCTTTCAGTCTACCGCTTTGTTAGAAGGACGGAGGAAAAAATAAATTCTATATAAAAAAAAAAAAAGCGCCGTATAATTCGTAAAATCGAGAGAATCGCTGCACAATACGGCCGATGACGGCGCGCGGTCCTACGGACTGCCGATCTACCACCGTGTACAATATTTATTACACTCGAGTATATGATAATTTATATATTTATCGCGAATGCGTTAACGTATTATATTGTAGTGTACATTTCGAAACGAAAGGACGTATGAAAAACAAATGTCACGATCGAAGAAAATTCTCCTGTATAGAGTATAATATAATATAGTAGCGTTAGTTCGAAAACCGATAATTATTATTAATATTTTTAATAATTGTATAAACGGCGGGAAAAAATACGATTTTTTTTTTCTTTCTTTCCGTTGTAAATTATTCTACGTCGTTATCGAACGCGTTTTATAAGCGTTACAGGAAAACATTATATTTTCGGCTCTCGTGTAAGAAAAAAAATCCCCCCTCCCCTCCGGCCACGTTTTAAACCGTTGTTTAACGAAATACCGGGTTAAAGTATAGAGATAATTATACAGTAATCAAAATCACTCGTTTCCCTTGGCTCCCTCCCCGTCCCCCGGTCCCCCGAACCGCACACCGCGAATACAAAATTTTCTAATACTAAACGTTTTTCACGCCATTTAATTTATATTATATACATATATATATATAGATACGTACGGACGTTCCGTGCTAGCCGACAAATGGTGCACGATAATAATTAAAATTGCATGTTCATTGCATGTTATCATATTATATATATATATATATATGGAATGTATAGACTGCATGACACGCGATATTCGAATATCACTCTGTATTTTATTTGAACCTATCAAAAAAAAAAAAATGGGCCGGCGATCCCTGCAGACGTACGCGAGCCCTTGGCGTGCGATTTTCGATTTGAGCAGCTTGCTTGTATCCCGCACGTAAAAACGTTTTCATTTATTTACTACGTACCTTATTATATATTAAAATCAATAAAACAATACGTGAATCGATATTTTCATTGGAAATCTAAATAATTTCGTTTTCATAATTCTTCGTTAAAAAATCAAAAACAAAACACAGACGATCGTATTATAATGTTGTAATACGATCGTGTGTAGTACACAACGTTGAGTATTTAAAACCTTTTGGACGAAACGTGAAAAATTATTTTTTTTTTTTTTTTAAATCACCGAAATTCTAACCTATTATTACGGTCGAATCCAGAAGGTTCGAAATACTCTCGTGTATAGACACGTACATTAGTCTATCATTAGATTTTACAAATGCGATATATTAATCGGTTTTTGTTTTTTGTTTTACACGATTATCGTTCCGTATAGGACTTCACGCTGGACTTTTACTTCAGACAGTTCTGGACCGATCCCCGGTTGGCGTTCAAGAAACGGCCGGGAGTGGAAACGCTGTCCGTGGGATCGGAGTTCATCAAAAACATTTGGGTGCCCGACACGTTCTTCGTCAACGAGAAACAGTCGTATTTTCACATAGCCACCACCAGTAACGAATTCATAAGGATACACCATTCCGGGAGCATAACGCGGAGTATTCGGTAATATTATATGAGCAAAAAAAAAAAAAACAATATTCTACAGGCGAGTCCGAATACACTTAACGTTGGCACATTTTTTTTTCAAAATTTCATCCGAACGCATTTTTAATCGATTAGATTAACGTTCCAAGTAAAAGTCGACCATTTTTTCCCCCCTACGCTGCTCGTACCGCGAGTAAATAATAATAAATAACGCCGTTTTCATCGTCTAATATTAGATTTTTGTACGCGAAAATAATCAAGAATCTCAATGAATAAAAATCGAACGCGTATACCTATAGAAAACGACATTATTTTTTCGTTTTTTTTTTTTTTATGAGTGAAAAACGACCGTGGTCGAAAATAATATACAGTACGCCTACCACATACAAAATTTTATTTATATTAATAAGATAATTATTTTTTTATTGACGATACTAAAACTATATAGACACAGTTTTGAAAATAATTTTATAAAACGTGTTTTCACGTTTCGACTTTTTTTTTCAAATTTAACACTAAATACAACGACGAACGTTTTATATACTATAGTGTGTTCTGCTATTGTTTAACGCGGTTTTTTTTTTTTTTCATACTAAAATTATTAAAAATATTATTATATTAATAATTTTCGCGACAATTTTTTCCAAAAGACTCGTCGGATATAACGTACACAAAAAAAAAACCATTTTTTATTTCTTCGTTACACCGTTTCTTTTTTTTTTTTTTTTAATATTTTCACCCAATAGTTACTATACGGACGGATACGTGACGCGTCCAGGAGTTGAGCCCGGCGGGCCCGCGCCCACCCACATTTGTGTATAGGTCCGAGACGTATTTCGACCGAAATAAAGTACATAAAAATACCTAATGTATTAAAAAAAAAAAAAAAAAATTGCTTTCATAATCTCCATAATTTATAATGTCTTGTACATTTTTGACGTAATTGTGATTCTCAAATATTTTTTTGGTCTGTTCGAAATCTTTTTAACAATTATCAGGTGAGATGGGGGAATGAGAAATAAAACCATTTTGGACGTAACTCCAGTGGCCCGTCCGAAAAAAATATTTCTGGACACGCCACTGCGTCGTACACGTTCTATGCATCGTGCAGTGTAAAACAATAACGATAATTGTTTGACTTTGCGCTCTCGTGTAGCGGCGTACTCGTATATTTTGTACAAATTATTGTGTATCGGGAAAACGGTCGAATTACCGACATATAATATAATATACGCGCGGCGGCTGCTGCCTGCAGAATCGAACGTGTACGCCCGTCGCGCGTAACCCGATAGTCCCAGATGAGCTCGAACAATACAATAATAATAATAATGTATACCGACCTCGCTATAATAATAATAATAATAGTTAAAACGCTGTACAACGATAATAATAATAATAATAATTGTTATTATTTCCGTGTCGTTATTGTATAGGTTGACGATAACCGCGTCGTGTCCCATGAACTTGCAATACTTCCCGATGGACCGACAACTGTGTCACATCGAAATCGAGAGCTGTAAGTGTACACGAGATTCGTTACGAGAACGGACAAAAACGAATTCGATTTTTCTATTTATTTATTTATTTATTATTATCGTTAATTTCGGTGTCCTTCTGTCCCCACACGCCGAGACAAAACGGCACAGAGCCGCGCGCGCCCGAGGAGAAGGACCTGCTGCTGCTGCTCATCGCACGAAAACAATAATGCTTGTCGCTGCGTGTGCACAGCGCGAGAAAGGAAATAACGCGATTTTCTTTTTTTTTTTACCGCCAACACGCACCGTATTCGATCCGAAAACTGCACTTAAATAACACGAATTTTGGAGAGCACGTCACACACGAAGAGTATAAAAATTTTACAATATAATTTATAGCCGAGCGTCACGAAAATTTTCGTTCCTTCCGACAACCACTATTATACGCGGCATCGTCACAGCGACGTGCGTCGTCCCGTGCACAATCAGCTGCTTGTATTATAACAATATGATAACCCGTGTGACTGAGTGGTGTTTTATTTTTCTCGCGTTTTCACAGTCGGTTACACGATGCGCGATATCCGGTACAAGTGGAACAGCGGTTTTAAATCGGTCGGCATTAGCAACGAGGTGCAGTTGCCGCAGTTCCGAGTCCTCGGGCACAGGCAGAGGGCCACCGAAATTAACCTGTCTACAGGTTAGAGATCGACACGGCCTAACCATCACACGTGCGACTTCGAAAAAAAATTTATTTTTTTTAATTTTATAACAACACGACAATATTGTACGAATACACTGCAGCGTGTATACTTACCCTGTACGCGCATTAGATGACCGCGCTTTACGATATCGTCTGATTACACGTGATGGGTGGGTCTTGTACGGGGCTCTGATCGCGCAGGGTATGTAAACGTTAAAGGGGTGTTTTTATTTTTTTTTTTTTATCGTTTACCCAGTCGGTTATACGATGAGAGACATCCGGTATAAGTGGAATGAGGGACCGAACTCGGTGGGCGTCTCCAACGAAGTGTCCCTGCCTCAGTTTAAAGTGCTGGGACATCGGCAGAGAGCTATGGAAATTAGCCTGACCACAGGTAACGCGTTTCCTAAATACACCACCGACGCACAAGTAACACTAATAATTTAATATTATTCTTTATTGGGACGACGACGTGACACTTGAGGGGGATGGGGCAGCTTTAAATAGCTCGTTATTTAACACAATCATATCGATAATCTATGCGTTTATACAGATTACATTTTTTGGCCCAACAGTTTTTTCCTTAAGGTAACGGCCGACGGGAACAGACCGAGGGGCTCTATACTTGCGTACTTACTTTGTTCGCGAACAGCGTACGCCTAATACTTTATCGTATCAGACTTGGTTAAAATACTTTTTAAAAGTATTTAAAATACATATTCCGAATAATTTGAAAACAAATATTCGGAATATGTATTCGAATACTTCGTGGCAATAGTAATCCCCAAGTATCTTATTGAATACTCCACAAAAAGTATTCCAAATACTTTTAGAATACTTTTTTTTTTTATTGAATTTCAGTAATCCCTCGTTATATTATTGTACTTTAATCGAATATAAACAGTTATCAACAATATGTAGGGAGGGGAGGGGAGTTTAATAATTTTTCTTTTCTTTAATTCAGTGCTCATGAATTGACACACATTAACTAATAAGTAAATTAATAATACTTTAAAAGTATCCTGTATATAGTGTTCCGAATACTGTATTCGGAATACTACCAAAGTCTGTATCATAATATCATGGTGCACTGTTCAGGTAACTATTCGAGACTCGCGTGCGAAATCCAATTCGTCCGGTCGATGGGCTACTATCTGATCCAGATCTACATACCCAGCGGACTGATCGTCATCATATCGTGGGTGAGCTTTTGGTTGAACAGAAACGCCACTCCGGCCAGAGTAGCTTTGGGCGTGACCACCGTGTTGACCATGACCACGCTCATGTCCTCCACAAACGCCGCGCTGCCGAAAATATCCTACGTCAAGTCCATCGACGTGTATCTGGGCACGTGTTTCGTCATGGTATTCGCCTCGCTCTTGGGTCAGTACAAAAAAAAAAAATGTGTTTAAATATTACTCCTGTTATCGCGTCTGCCTTCTTCTTCTTCTTCTTTGCGTATCGGCCGGCGATATTTAAAATTTTAGATTCCTTTACTGCTCCCCCAAAAAAAAATCATCAATTTGTCTTCTAAATGTCGTCCTTCAAAGTCCACCCTCTCATTTTTCCTTACTGGAAGCGTTGGTCACTCCAATAAACGAATCGACATTTGCACTTTCCCGATAATTGCTGCATCTTCACAACGCCGCATTACGTGTCCCAGCTAGCTTTTAAGGAACCCATTGACCGTCGCCGTTTTCAGTTCCTCTCGAAAGCCTCTGACAAACTTTCTACGCCACATACTTCCTGGCCTGTCCTCGCATCCATCCGCGCCGTCCTTTATTATCGCTCCATCGTTATCGTATACCGCGTATACACTTCTTATTTATATTACTTCTTTACATCGTACTCGTACATATACGTATGACGTTTTCGCTTCAAACGCACGATATTGTATAGAATACGCCACCGTCGGGTACATGGCGAAGCGGATACAGATGAGAAAAAATCGCTTTCTGGCCATCCAGAAAATCGCGGAACAGAAGAAGGGCGGACACGACGCGCACGGACACGGCCATTCCCATCATTCCCACCACCACGGCCACGGGTCGATACCCGGCCACAACACGTTGTCCGGCCACGGCACCCTGTCCGGTCACGGTACTCTGTCGCACAACCTGTCGGGACACGGGCTACCGTCGCACGGGTCGTCGTTGTCCGGCCACGGCTACGACGGCCACCGGCACAGCCACGGAGGACACGGGGCACGTTGCAGGGTCCTATTTTGTCCGGAGACATGGACCACGCGCCCAGACAAACTGTAAGCGTCGCCGTAAAACCAAGGAAAATTGGGTTTTTTTTGAAAAATCCTTACGTTTTCGAATAATTTATAATATCGCTCGCGTCTCGAATGCATGTGACGTATTATTAAAATTTATTACCAGGACTCATTATGAAAGCCATAAAAATACGCGTTTAAAAAAATCGAAATACATTGCGGTTACGTTGCCGAAATACGCGCTTTTAAAAATTTTGCTATGTATTTCAATAGTGAAAAAAAAAATGTGTTTCTATTAATAGTAAAATCACTATATACAATAAAACAGATTTTTGACGATCACACCCGCTGCACCGTATAAAAGCTCCTACTATTTTTAATACTTTTTTTCTACTCGAGTTTTGGATTACCTACCCTTGCAGTTAACTCGGTTTTTCATAAAAATAAAACGTTATAATTTGGGAGATTTTTTTTTTTTCAAGAATTTTAGAATAAATTTTTTTTTTTTTTCCCCGCCCCGCTGTAATCGTACCTTTATCGATTACTGTGATCACTGCGCTTTCCGAGCGTGCTCGCGGTGCCCCTTGTAAGTGATTCCCGTTTGTTCCAGGAGGTACGGTTCAAGGCTCACGATCCAAAGAACTATCTGAAAGGCGGTTCGCTGGAGAACACGATCAACGGACGGGGAGACGACGACAACGTGACGCCGTTACCGCCGCAGCACGTCATGCACCCGAGCAAAGACATCAACAAACTGTACGGGATCACGCCCAGCGACATCGACAAGTACTCGAGGATCGTGTTCCCGGTGTGTTTCGTCTGTTTCAACCTCATGTACTGGATCATCTACTTGCACATCAGCGACGTGGTCGCCGACGATCTGGTGCTGCTCGAAGCGGACAAATAGACGGCCCGAGGACTCATTACGTATTTACACACCCACACACCCGCATATACGCACACGTCACACAAATAACGCGAGCTGACGCCGGACCGGACCGGACCGGACCGGACCGGGATGGGGGGAGGTTTTTTCAGACTTCGTCGACGGTGTGCCGTCATTAAAAAAAAAAAAAAACGACTAAAAACATAAAATAATTACATTTTTATTTAGGTTTAGTGTGTATAAAATAAGAGCTCAATATATACGGAGAATACATCCCAAGTACGTTGTAGTTAATATAATTTATATATATATATATATAAATGTTGTACGATTATTTAAAACGATATTAAGTCATAGGTCTAGGCGGAATTTCGTTTTTTTTTTATATATATATATAAAATATAAAAATATCTGCAGGGTCTTTGGGCGCGTATAATAAATAATGATCTGTTTTAGCTGCGGCCGTGTAATAAGAACACGGTGTACGCGTACGAAATCAACCGCGATGACGAATGTGTCCTGTGATAAACGACAAAACGATTTATATTATATAAATAAGTATAATAATAATAATAATAATAATAACATGTGGTTTGGCCATCCCAGAGAAGAATCCGTTCCCTCCGACGTCCCGCATTTTTATCCGCCAAACAATATTTAAGATTTCTTTGCGGGAGGGGAGTGGGAGAGACGATTAAAAAAACTATATTTCCCTCCACTCGAAACGCACGCGCATACATAAACGAAAAACGTTTAATTTCCATACGTTTACAAAACGGACCCTAGGTTTTTTTTTCTGACAACTCCTTCGCCGATTATTTCCTGCTAGACATCCAACTCTGTTAATCGCATTAATATATTAGTCGATATTTTATAATATGTTAGCGTTGCTAGCTCGTTCAAAATTAAAATCGATTAAACACAAAACACATTCGCGTAAGTAATAAATATAATGAATACCAGTTCCTATTCTTGGACGGTTTCTCGAATACGTTTCGAAAATCTTTTTAAACGCTAAAAACGTGCGCGTTCGGGATTTGAAAAAGTCCTGGCAATCGCCAATGTTTTCCCGATAAAAATATTACAACTGCGGATAAATTTATACAGTGATAAAAGGAAAACACGACCGTATACATGTGTTAAAAAAAAAGCCAACGTAGGACGTATCTCCTTAATCCGTGCTACAAAAAAAACACACACACACACAATATTATACGGCCATTTATCCTCGGATTTTATTTCGGAATAAAAAAAATTACAACTACGCAGTCTCGCGTTAATAACACGCATTTTGTGTTGTGTATTTTTTTTTTTTATCATCACTGCAGTGGTTCTCGTGAAAATTTCGCGCCAAGTTTTCCATATTTTACTTACCGACGATTACGTATAAAAACCAGGAGGATAGAAACCGTTCCGAGACGGATAAAAACTATTTTTAAAAAAAAACATTTTTCTTTTTTTTTATTATTATTATTATATTTTATTACATCGATCATACTTATATATATATAAATGTCCTTTTCGTGCGTATTGTATTATCGTTTTACGCGTATTATAAATATCGTTACGATTGGCAAAAGTGATTGTCCTTAAAAGAAAAAAAAAAATTATATATATTTTTTTTTACCTTGAAAACAAACGCGTATATTCGGTTCGTCTAATTTTCTGTCGTTATCTCACCTTAACGCGAAACGCGGCCAGCCCTTTACAGAAGTATATTATCATCAGCACTCGGAGACACTATATATTATTGTGACAGTAAAAAAAAAAATTACGAAATAGGCAAAAAATGAATTTCTTCCCTGCAATGCGAATTTAATATTAAATATCGAAATCACAATATTCGTATAAAATCTCAATACGCCGTAATTAACTGAATTTACCTATTGACTCCGAATAATAACTGTCCGTGTCTTTCGACGGTTCTCGGTGGGATTTTATTATTAGTATTATTATTCGAGAAATGTTCGTTTTGAAACGAGAGAAAATAATTTTTTTTTTTAAATACCCCGTCGTGATTTGATTGAATAATAATTCATTCCTCGACGGCGATAATTACGCCGTACGATTATTATTATTTACACGCGAGTATTTTCGAATTTGGCACAAAAAAAAAGAGAAAAAAATTTTAAAGTACAACTCCGAGCCAGCAATAAAAATACGTGCCCGTATCGAAAGAGAAATTTTAATTCGTACACCGCGAGCTGTGTAGGAAAAAAAAATTATATTTGGCAAACGTTACGAGAGTCTCGAGACGTGTACCTATATAGTGTTTATCTCATCAGCGTTCGTATATATTGTTTCGATTCAACGTTGTTTTAAACGAAAACGCGTAAATGGTTGTGAGAATTTTATTATTTTTTATTATTATTATTCGGATAGTTTCAAAAAAAAAAAAAAACACCGATCAACAGCGAAACGCGTATTCAGGACGTCTACTCGAAGAAAAAAAAATTTGTCACCACCACACAACGCTTATTATAACATGACCGACCAGCTCTGTTCTTCCCGCTGCGCGAAATTACAAATTATACACGTCATAAACTCCAACGGCATAATAAACGCGCACAATATATATTATATAAATATAAGCGACGTTCATTGTCGTTTTTCCAACACGTTTCTTACACACTCGTTAAAAATACGCCAACTGTTATAATTTGACTATTTTACACAACGTATTATTACGTATTAAAAATTCAAAAAAGCAACCAAAAAAAAAAAAAAACTTTAAAAATTAACTATATACATATATTATATTTGTAACGTTTTTATACTGAAAATCGAAACCGTTATATTATATACTCGTAATATATATATATATATGCATATAAAAAAATTAATAATACGTGCCGTGTACGTATAAAAATTATAATAACGACATACCCGAAATTATTATTCCGTATTATTATAATAATATAATATAGTGTAGTGTATAATATGATATATAATTCACAATATAATTTTTTTTTTCTTTCAATTCCGTCGCCTGCAACGAATAGAACTCTTTCGATTATTTATTTGTTGTACATATATAGGTAGGTATACACCGCAGTAATATATAACACGTCTGTGGCAATATAGTGTTATCGAGAAAGTGGTTAAAAGCGGTTAAAAGTTTTTTTTTTCTTAAATAGTAAAACGTTTTCCGTTATTCTGCACGACGATAACAATATATTACTCGATTTCTCGAAATTATTTTTATAAAATGACAAAATTATATTGTAAAAAAAAAAGAAAACAATACTCACACGCTTTATAAATTAAAATACACTATACGATTATTATAATATATATATAAATCGACATATTTTATATAGGATGAAATACGAATACATTTTTTTTTTTTTTTAAACACTTTTATAAAGTGCGATATTATAAGACCGATCGGCGCGGCGGCCACGAGTCCTAATACAGCTAAAATGTATAGGTAATTAAATAAAAACGCGTAGAAATTACACAGTTTATTCTTTTTTTTTTTTTTCAACGTCCACTATTTTCGGTCAGAGTCGTCGTCGTATATAAACGAGTGATTTATTATAAAAACCGTCTATTCATATAAAAAATAATAATAATAATAATTTAAAAATCCGACTTTAAAATAATAATATTTGTTGGGTGTATACAACGTGCGGTGCGTCATCCATAAGTCCTCAGCAGCTAAACCATATATACGCGAACTCGTATGGAGATGAATTAAAAAAATGATGATAATACATAGACCTTTATACGATATTTTCATTTATTTAACGTACACTTTTTAAAAGCACTTTCAAAATTGTGATTCGCACATTTTAACGATAATTATAATAAAAATAAAATATCGATGCCGAGTTAGACGTATATAAAAAAGCATATTTATATATATATATATAAATATATAGTTTAAGGAGCGTTTGTACGTATATACTTACAATTAAACAAAAAAATAAAATTTTACTTCCTTAGAATTAACGACAAATAAACGGTAGTTGTTTTAAAATGTACAAAAATAACTACCATCTGATATTCTAAATCTTGTTAGGTTAAAAAGAATCTATAAACAAAAAAAAAAATCGTTTTTTTTTTTTTTTAATTGTTATTACGAATATTATTTGAAGTTTTTGTAGTTTATCGTGAGTTGTGTTATTATACATTCATCGTCGTCATTATAATTAATTCTTATTATTATTATTATTATTATTATTATTATTATTATTATTATTATTATTATTATTATTATTATTATTATTATTATTATTATTATTATTATTATTATTATTATTATTATTATTATTATTATTATTATTATTATTATTATTATTATTATTATTATTATTATTATTATTATTATTATTATTATTATTATTATTATTATTATTATTATTATTATTATTATTATTATTATTATTATTATTATTATTGTTATTAGTATTGTTATTATTATTATTACCTTGTTCACTTGTTTACCACCTGTTTGTATTCGCTGTTAGTTAAAAAATATATGTTTACCCTTGTTTTCATAAAAAAAAAGTGTTGAGACAAAAAATAATAATTCTTTGGTTTCAATATGTTTAATTAATATTATTATCTTTGGGTGCTTCCGTTCTTTTGTTAGCATATACACATATATATATATATATATATATATATATATATATATATATATATAGGTATATATATAAAACAATTTTAAAATGTACATATACGCATACACACGTTCGTTATAATAATATATATTGCGTACTAATAATAATAATAATAATAATATATTATATTTATGTGTTATTATATTAATTGGCGACGCGTGTACGCGTATATATATCATAACATTATATGTATATTATTGTTTATTATTTACGTCGTCGATAATATATTTTAAGTTATACAATATATATATATACGTTTAAGTACTATATATAAAATTATATAATGTATATCTGCAGTGTATGATAAATTATAGTCTACTAAATCTCACTAAGCTCAATAAATAAGGTGAAGCAAACCAAACATGTGTGTATACATATTTGATTGCGTTCGTCTTCGTTTCCATTCCTTTTTTAACTCTTTCGCTATACATACGTATACGTCCGTGTAAAATTTACATACAAAAAATAATAATAATAATAATAAATCCTTTCCGCGATCGTCGCGCCCGGTGCAGAAAACATTAATAACTGGGCGGCGACATAACTGTTTTTTTCAAAAGAAAATTTTCTTAAATTATACAAAAAAAAAATTAAATGACGGATAGCAGCGTGTAGGTGTACGTAATATTGTGTCGTATTATCCGTATATTAAATAGGTACGAGACGCGTTTATAATTTGCCACAAATATGGAAAGTTATATTTTGTACGGGTTCTTTTTCTAATAATTTAATGAAGGATAACACTTTTAATTACAGGGGCGGATCCAGGACAAAATAACGGGGGCGATTTTAAATTACATTTTAAATAACGCCAAAGCTCGATTCCATTAATCGCATTTCTTAATATTATAACATCACTATTTTAGACCATTCGCGTAGACTTAATCTAAACTAAATACCTGATGTCCAGTAATATTAAAATAAATAATTATTATAAATCAAATAAATCAAAACACGATTTTAAACAATTATTTATAAACGAACCTTCGTAATCATGATTATCTGCATACAGTCAATGAAGGGTTTCTACATTTACCTGGTTTGTACACAATGGTTACCTAAAGTTTATGACGGTTTAGACCACAGAACAAGACCGTGATTATGAGAAATAATAAAGAAAATAAGAAATTTCTTATGATCCATATTCTTTCTACGGGTTTAGAGGGGAATCCAGTAATTTAAACTGCGATAAAGTAAATGCAGGTTAGTAATTTTCCAACCGGAACTTGACAATATTATACAGCCGTATAAATTTAGACATGGACTCCAGATACAACCAGACACGAAAGGAGTGGCGATCGCCCCCCTCTGGATCCGCCACTGCTTTTAAAAACATTTTTTTATCGGTTTTATTCGCCCAAAACTCTGGCGTGAATAGTTTTATAAGACAAAATAATTGGGTGATCCTATTCACTCCAAATCTGTATAAATAGAGTCTTTAAAAAAATATATATAAACAAATGGAAAGAGTACAATAGGAGTTTTTAGTAATAAATAATACTGGAAAACATAATATTATGTCTTTCATTGAAAAAATTAAAGGACTTTTCTTGAAAACTCCCAGAGATGTCAACAAATAACCTCTAAAATTGATCCTATAATCACCCCGTTTTACTAGACCACAGATCAGACCGAACACTACTCAATTAAATGTTAATTGCAAAACGTTACTTATATAACGTTAGGTTTCCAACACGTGTGAGTTGTAGTACGAGATGCAGCTTAATCGTCGCCGATTTCTATTGCTGTATCATATTGTACCCAGTGGCGTCATTTGGTGGGTGACAGTGACGTAATTACGAATGTTATATGGGAGGGGACATAAAATTTATCATTAAATAACCTTGTAAAAACCCTTTCGATATCAAAGTTATCGAAAGACAAATCGATCGATACTCGTATTTTACACTCTTATTATTTTCTTTAATAAAAACGGCATATTATATATATATATTTATAAATTCTAATTTTTTTTCCTTTTTTTTTTAGCTAATTTATTGAGTAGTTCATCCTGTTTTTTTACTTTAATGTCTGAATACGGGTAAACCTTTCTTCGGCGACCTAACCTAATCGCACCATACCAGTTAGTAGTTACCGGTCAATAAGCCGAGGAATATTATGAATTATGATAAAATATACTAACAGCAATAAAAAAAAAATGTTATTGTTTTTAATTACTTTAATTTCTTATATTTTTTGTACATTAGATAATATGTGAAGTAAAAAAGAAAGCCCATGGGAGGGGTTTTATCCCCCATATCCCCCCCCCGTAATTACGCCCCTGGTGGGTGACAGGGTGGGCATTTGCCCCCTCCCCTTGTTAACAGTGGGCCGACATGTTTTATGCTGATACCTACCTATGACGTAAATATAAATTATTCTAACCAAGTCTATCGTAATGAGTAATAACAAATCGCGTGACAAACAGTGGATTAAAATTAAATTAATAATAAAATAAAAAAGTATGCAGGTTATAACCACGATTAGAGGTGATTGATTCGTGGTTATAACTTACCGCGGTTCTGGGTTTTTTTCGATAAACATGGTTATTGTTTAAGGCAGTGCGTAAAGTATTGACGTTACCCCTAACTCGAAGAATATGATGTACGTTTGACAGTTGTCAGTTGACGAACCTATTAATCGCGTAGGGCACGAACGAATTTGTTTAGCCGTTGTTTAACGCTTCAAACGTATGTTTTATGAATATATATATAAATTTGTGAGTGGCAAGTGTGAAAAATAAAAATGAAAAATGCTAAAGGTCAAGATGGCGAGAAAGTGAGAAAAAACATTGAACAAACTGCTCAGAGCTGATCGCAAAACGTCATTTCTAACGTGTTTAATATTATATGACAAGAGAAAGTTCAAAACTTGAATCACAGATAATATTTACGTACTATATAGTTATTTATGATACATTTATTATAGCTGACAAAGTAATGAATTTTCTACCACGAAAAAAATATATACATTGGGCGATTCGTGCCTATAATAACGAAAATATCAAAATTATGTAAAATAGAAATTGTATTGAGCTAAATGTAAATGGGGCCGGTTAAATCTTTTGCCTCCCCCTTTCGAAAACTGAAATGACGCCACTGATTGTACCTAATATAGAATACGTTTTTACAAAAGATTTTGTAACACAAAATCGTATTACAACATTTATTGTTCCATATTTTGCGAGCTCGTATACCATAGCATGAACAACAGAAACATTAGATACATGAAAATAAATTATTTAAATTATTGTAAAATCAGATTTAAAAAGTTAAGTACTGTCATTGATTGTAAATAGTATTCATAATTTACTTATTCAATTTTTTCATCAAGAATTTAGATAGGTCGAAGGTAGGTAGGTAGGAAGTTTAAGTAGAAGCAGTGCCGTCCTTACCATCAATAACGCCCTAGGGCAATAATATTTGACGCCCCCCCTCAAAAAAAAAAAAATTTACAACCAACGTTATATCTAATTACATAATTTTATATATTTTAATAGTAAATACACTCATCCTCGAAATCATCATATAGATACAAGGGAAATTAATATCTAAAATAAAACAACAAATTTTTTTCTTTTTGTCATTCATTTTTATGACGCCCCCTGCATTCATAATACTTTGGACGCCCTAGGGCACTTGCCCCATTTCCCCTTGGGACGGCCATGGGTAGAAGGGGCCTACCGTTTACCAATTAATGCTGCACCCGGGCCTCTAAAACCATAGATCCAGCACTGTCCAGGACACAGGTCCTCCACATACAATTAATAAGACCCCTCCATATACTAAAAGTTTTCCTCAATACCAGCAATATACCTGGTTTAGAATCACTTTTCCTACGTGCGCGTTATTAAATTATTGAGAATTCTACGTATACTTTCTTCTATAATGTTAGTATAACGTCGAATATATTTAATTGGGTAAAAATACATATTAAATTTTTGCAAAAAAAAAAAATCATAACTTATTCCTTGCTCATTTAACTTATAGTTTTATAGTACAAAATTAAAAATTAAAAAAAAACCAAAAAGTTAAAATATTATTAATACTAGTATTTATTTATATCTAATAAATGGAAAACTGCCAAATCGTAGAGTTAATTTCCTGTTTTTAGTAAAAACGCACGTTTCCTAAATTGAGAGCCATTTGAGGGGAAAGAGAAGGTTCCCCTTGGGATCACTTGAGCCCAATCACAAACAAACTCGAATAAATAGATTATAATATTACAGGTACTATACTTAAATAAATCACGTACACAAAGTATTTTAACCAGTTTATAAAAATGAATTTATTTTTTAATATCACGTTGCGGTCTAAATACAATATATAATGTATATAATCAACAATCAGAGAGACAATTAAAACATAATCACCCCAAAGACTGTTATATTAAAATAATAAAAATACAATATTGTATCAAGAAGATATACGGAGAAAACTTTATGGAGGAGAAAGAAAAAGATTAAAAATAACAATAAAACATATTAATCATAAATAACCGATTATTATGTATATAATATGTGTGTGTATACAATATTTTTGAAGAGCTATTATATATATATATATAGTGTAAAAATAATTGTAACAGAATAAAAAAAAAACAATTGCATCGTTCCAACAAATATATCTAATTTAAAAAAAAAAAAAACGGTACATTTTCAGCCGTTCGTAAACATTTTTATAAACACTGCAAGTGTGTAATAGAATCGCAATTAAATTAATATATAAATATTTAAAAAAAAAAAAAAAAAAACAAAACGTTAAAAAAAACAAACGACAAGTCGAAAATCAATGGAGTGGGTCGGGGATGAATATTATCAGAAAGTCACTTAATACGCATTTATAAAAAGTGTTTTATAAATAATAATAAAAAAAATTAATATTTAATTGTCCATAATATAGCTTATAAAATACAAAAAAATAAAAGAAATGGTTCGGAAACACGATATCGTACAGCACATAATATTATAATAAATCGTACAATAAACAATATTAATATTAATAACTAGTACTCACGTCGTTGTTCTGGAACAACCGAAAAAAAAAATACAATAAATCTAAAAAAATAACACGCGTTATACGCAAATCGTTATTGGTGTAAAATGGAAATTGAGCAAACGTGTAAATAATAATAATAATAAATAAATAAATAAACCCGAAACCCACCATTTCCACAGAACTGTTTCAACTTAGATCTAACATACAATAATGATCGAATATAATAATAGCGTATAATATACTACAGTCGTACACAAATTTCCAGTTATCACGACAAATTGTTTACAATAAAATATTGATCATTACAAAAAAAAAAAGAATTAAAAACAAAACAATTTAATTGGGTCGATTTCTTAATACACTTTGTGTCTGTATACACACATGCCACGTATGACGACTATTTTTATACACAATATTCTATTTAAATAATCATATATAATTAATAAATATTTATAAAATATTAAATAAATAAAAACCACCTTGATAAAAAAAAATAATAAATTTAAACTATGTCCAAGAAACTTATTAACATGGATATCAATAAAACGTGTATTTCGAAAAGATATATTTTATCGGATTTACTCTACATGGAAACATCGTTTAAAACTTAATACATTATGTTAATGGTACATAAAGTATGGGTCGAATCGAAAAACATTAGTACCCGTTATGTTTCATAACAGTATGCAGATAAATAATAAGAAGTAATAATAATAACCGAGTGTTAGAATTATAAACAAGGTAGGAGACCTTGATTACTGTAATATTTGAACAATATTATAGAACTAAAAAAAAAAAAAAATACTAAAAATGCGATATATGTGTACGCCGCCCTTCTTTAACGGCCCTAAGAAACCACCCTGTATTATATAATAAGTAATAACATTATTAACAATAAAGCAACACGTAATCTTGTCGGGAACGTTTCTAATTTGGTAAGACAATAAATTTTTTTCTTCATTTTGGTAAATAAACGTAAATGATTGTTAAACACAATAACTAGATTGTTTTTTTTTTTACAGCCTTTGTTTGACACTTTTGGTCCATATAGGCTATGAGTAACAACAATAAATAATAATAACTTATAATTATGTAAAAAAAAAAAAAAAATACTAATTCATAATTATAAAATTAACATGTCAAGACAGCCAATAAAATAAACGAAATCGCGATATAGCAAAGACCAGGATTCCAAATTTAAAAAACAATATTGATGTCATATCAATTATTTCGAATTAAAAAAAAAATAATAATAATGTGTTTTTTTTTTTAAATGTCAATTGTATGCTGAACAATATTGTCCTATTAAGTATTCCGCACTTGTGAAATAATAACACTGTAACATACTCATTCTTATCAAATAATTTAATAAAACACCGCCGAATCAATAATTGACATTCGATTAAGCTGTCTACACTCTAAAATTTAAATTTAAAAAAACCATTAATTAAACCGTATCACATCCAAACAAAATTGTCAGTCACAGTGTTCCCGTGGGTCGCCATGTGCTGGTTGAGTAGATTGCTATCGAAGAATGCTTGGCCGCAAGAAACGCACTCGTAAGGGGCTGGCACCATACGCTCTTCACCATGCAAGTTCTTTTCGTGCCGCTCCAGATGAGCTTGCCTGGAAAATGTCTTTCCACACGTTTGACATTCCCATTTGGTTTCCTCAATAGAATTGCCATTTTCATCGCCAGACTTATTCACCCGCCTTCTGGTCAACACCGGCTCTACTTTGTGTATGCGTTTCAAATGGCGCAGCAAGTGGCTACGACGGGAAAATGTCTTTTGGCAAATGGTACAAAGCGTACTCGGCTTGGGTCTCCCTTGTTCGGGCGGTTGTTCGTTAAGTTCCAGCACACTAACTGGAGGAAGAACTTCAGATTCGCCTTCAGAATCCGACAAGTTCTCCGTTTTGATGTCTGTGGAAGAGTCTTTGGCCGTTATTTCTGACAGCGTCACTTCAGGAAGTAGTGCTGTCGAAGACGAAGGAATAATACCGTTGTGGATATCCAAATGCTTGCGCAAGTGTTCATAGCGAGTGAAACATTTGCCGCACTGCCAACAAGTAAACGGTTTCTCTTCCATTGCGATCTGATTGTCCAATATCAATGCGTGTTCGTGAGCACGTTTCCTGTGTCTGAAAAGATGTTCTTTGCGCACAAACCTTTGCTTGCAAATATCACAACAGAACGGTCTCGGCATGTCGGACGAATTAGAACAACTCGGTATACACAAAAGATGTCTGGCCAAATGCTCTTTGCGTATAAACCGTTTGCCACAACGTTCACAAGGAAACGGTCTAATCGTGCTGTGCGACAACATGTGTCGCATCAAATGTTCTTTACGATTGAAGCCGCTCGTACATATACGACAGACAAACGGCTTCACATCCTCGTGAGTCATTTGGTGACGTTTCCATGAGCTACGACGAGGGAACGATTTTCCGCACGTGGGACAAATAAATAAACGCTGCTGGACATCAACTTCGGCCGGTGGCTGAGGTTCTTCTTCGTCACGGCAAACGCCTTGATCAAACTCGTAGCATTCACCACACAGCGAACAAGGAAACGCTCCTTTGTTGATAATATAACGCCTATGCGTCACTGACGTTGTACACGACTCTCCTAAAACAAATATCAAATAAAAACATCGGTAATTAAGAAAATTAATACAACTTTTTACACCATTTAATCTCGTGCAAATATATTATTTTTTCTATAACACAAAATCGATAAAACTATTAATATTTTACTTCATCCAAAATAATTCAATTCATTCATTTCAATACCTTTAATGTTACGTTTTAAGCTACTAATTATTTGTAATTTACTATACTTGCAACAAGTACCAAAATCTACCGATATAAAATAACAAAATAGTATAATAAATCTTACATTACAATCGCCTGACTATATAGTATTGTAATGTATGTTTACCAGGTTTTAGCTTTTCAATGTTTTTTTCAAATACGTCCCACATGGACGGCAAAACTTCTCTTCGTATGCGTAAATTGTCAACAATGTCTTTATCTGCACTGCTCGCATCGTTTGGTAACTTTTTAGAATTATTATATTCAATTAAATAATCGCCTAGAACACCTGTTGGCCCATTTTTTCTGTAAATTTATATTACAAGTTAAATTCAATTGAGAAACTCAACCTAACAACATTAAACAACAATAATACTTACACTGGTTCTAAATTGAATGTTTCTTCTTTCATCAGTACATAATCTTCAGGTGATGGTTCTCCCAGAAACGATCTTTTTAGTGGCCTTGATTTATTGTTTTCTTTACCTATAATATTTACATAGTATAGTATTATTCAAACAGAAGTGAACAAACATAATTCACATTTTAACAGATATCTGGACAAACATTTAATTTTAAATAAAAGTACAAAACGTTTTACTTCCAAAATACAACACGCAACGTACATGTGTAAATCGAATTAATACGTTTAGAATTGGTTTTTCAAAAGTTGTGTTTCAATATTTAGACCAATTTAATTAAATACGATATAATAGTCGAAAAAAAAAGACCGATTAATAATATTATTACAAAGATGTTTTTTTTATTTGGCTACCAATAAATAAATAAAAATTGCCTGATAATTAAATAGCCGTTTATTACAACTACGTTTCAACTGTAAAGTCAATAACTTTATATGTAGACGATAATGCCAATAGTTTTGAAATAATTATTTTAAAATGCTTAAATCAAATGGGAAAATGCACAAGAGAATAGTTTTTTTTTACATACATGTATATGAAACAATAAATAAATGCATAAAATTTTAAGTTAAAAAAACATTTTTGAATAGTTAAAAACCTTAATATGCATCATTGTAAGTACTTTCGAATTCTATAATAACAGAGTGGATATTTGACTACTATGAGTATTTTTAAATGCAAACAAGAAGAGATTTTAAATTTTATTAAAATTTATATAATTTATTTAGATTTCAACTTCCAATGATGACTAAACAAAATTTATTTCATAATTTTTAAATTGCTGAAGCACTGCGTAGGAACAAAAATAATTCAACATAATTTAGGACACAAGTACATAATTAAACATTAAGTATGTGTTGTCCACATACACACCTGTATAACTATGATTTTGTTCTTCGTCTTCATCTGTCATGTCTATTATTAAATTGTTCGCAGATTCCTCGCAATCATCATTCTATAAAAATAATTAAAATCATAAAAATAAATAAAATTATATAAAAATCACTGATATATTATGTATTAGATTATCAGATTTATAAAGCAGTTGTACGCAGTTTTTAAAAGTACTTGTTTACTGAAAATTGTGATAACAATAAAAATTTTTTTTTTTTTTTTACAATTGTTGGTATTTTAATTTTATCATGACATAATTAAAAAACTATAATAAATACAATTAAAAAAAAGAAAAAACTGGTTAAATAAAAAATAACCAACTAGACCAAATTTACTGACGAAAAATAGTGCTACCACCAAAAAATATCAGAGCGAAAAAGTATTCGCGGACAACACACGTTTTTAGAAAACAGTTAAAATAGTTATTATTTCTATTCAAAAATGATTACATAATAAAACCAAAATATTTTCCAAATTTGAATAAACTGTTATTTATGAATTAAAACAAAATACATTTATTCTGTTAAAGACTGATGTGCGACTACTAGATTTTTTTTTAATTACAGCAAAATTACGATGAATTATCCATAGGCTAAAACTTTTATAACACTCTTCTCAATCAAAAAAATTGGGTACAAACAAAATTATCAAATAAGAAAGAAACACATCATTGTAAAAAAAAATCGATAAGTACTCGTCGCCGTGTAAAAACATTTGATTACGAGTAATAAAACGAAAATAATACACAAACATAATAATATTCAACGAGCGAATTCACTAATTTAAAATGATGTGGAAACTTTATAATCCCACTATTTTAAATTGTAAATACAGCATCGTGGTGGAATACACCTTGTACGTAGTATGAAAATGTATTTGTATTTGACAATATTAACAGCATCAACGGATTGAAAATTAATGACTAAACAACACAGATGTTCACTAAATTCCAATTTCCATGTACTGACTTATTACGATAGATAAAGAGCATAATAAAGCAATAACAAGTCCTGTTTTTATATTATAATTTATAGTAAAAATACAAATATTGTCATTATATAAAAATAAAATATACTTGAAAAAGCATTTTACATTGATTTTCAAGAAATAAATGTATTAATTCGTAGTAAAAGTCGGAAAACAAGTAAGGGGTCTTCATTAATTGCGTGAGGGTCCTGAGGGGATGGGGTTGGGGGGTTAAAAAATCTCAACATGGACCTTAAATGGGGGTTTAAATATTCTTACGTAATATTTTATTACGTAAGTTTAAACGTAGCAAACACTCAGGTGTCACATTTTTTGCATGCATTTGTGTCCATAATCCATATTATACAAATATATACCTATTATAAAATAAATTAAGATCTTAGCTTTATGTCGAATAATAAATTATTTTACTGTATCTTAACCTTCACAAACGATATTGTTTTATTATAAAGAATTTAGAGGAAATCTTGAAAAAATCTTAAGTAAGAAGAGGGAGGGGGTTCAAGAAATCTTATGTGTCCTTATGTGGAAGTGGAGGGAGTCAAAAATGGCCAAAATCGTCCTTAAGTAATTAATGAACGACCCCTGAGTAACTGAAAGTATTATGAGCAAAAAACCGGGCAAGTCCATACGTTTCTGATTTCAATACGACGTTTTTATCATGTATTAAGATTCATATAAACAGCAAGTAAACTTGACTGAAATATTTGTACGTATTTAAAGACGCTTTTTGTAGGAACTGAAAAATAAAATTTACGTTTTTAAAAGTTCGGTTTACTTTTGAAAAATTTCAAAAAGTGGACTTGCCTGGTTGTTGCACTTGAGCCCTTCAATTTTCAGTAGAAAAATTGCACATATACGTCGTAAACTAACTGAATGATTTTTTATAATTTGTAAAAATCTCGACTGAACATAATAAACCAATGACTACTTAAGACTGCAGTTATACAGTATAAAATTTAACATTAGTTATCGAACACAGCGTATGATCTATCGACATCAATTAGCGTCCGACTATTAACAGAAATCCGTAATGATTATATTATTTTGAACAAATATATAAATATTTTAATTTGATTGTTATAGAACTATAACATTTTTAACGATTTAAATGTTATTACATAAATCATAAAATAACAATAAAACGCTATACATTGAATTAGACAGGTAACAATAACTGTTTAATACGAAAGAAATTTACTTTATCGTCTACATCCGATAGTTGTTTCGTGTGCACGTTATTGTTTTTCGAACACATCTCGTAAAACTGACTCCATTCGTTTAGAAATGCCAAGCATTCGGAGCATATGATCTTGGACAAACCATCGTCTTCTGTGACCTAAACAAAAACATTGTGTTAAATTTATTTGTTATTACAACGCGTACGCCCAAGTTACAAGTCGCAAGTGATATATTACAGTTAAGTAATGATGTCTTAGTTTTTGGTCTGTGCATAATTGCATAATTCAAAAACGCGAATTGTTTAACCTAACCGACGGTTCCGCGAGTAAACAGGCGCTTTATCTACAGCAGATGACGAGAACAAAACGGAATTCGACAACAACAAAATAATGTACCAAAACGCGTTTGAGCTTACGAAAACCGATCTCTGTCGTCCACCGCCAAACAAACAAACGTCGAAACGAGAGTAAAAAGTGCCGGATTGTGTTCGCGATTTGATAACCACATTATATATTGTACTCGGAAGTACGGTCGGTATACGAATAAGAAACTAACGCGAATAAACGACACTACGGGAGGAACGCGGCGACTACGGCCGTGGAGGAAATTCACTCCGTGATCCGTACGCGCGGTTCCCGACGACAACGGTCTGTCCAACAGTTTGTCGTCACCGGAACCGAACCGGTTGCGAAACCGTTTGTTTCGCCGCAGCAGCAATCCGGCGGACGGATTACGTAACACGATCGAGCGGCGGCGGCGGCGGCGACGAAATTCGGTGCGGTAAACCGCGGGGGCCACGACGCATTGATCGCGCGGCGGGTGGGTCGTAGGTGCGGGAGGGGGAAAATCGGCGGGGCGTAAAAGGCCGCAAAAGGAGCGCGTACCGGTTTAGAGAAAAAAAAAAAACGGCCTTTTTTGTTTTCGGCTTGCGGCCAGCTGTTCGGCACTCGCAACGACAAAAATGTCGACCCGTCGTCGTTATCAGTACTACGTGACGCAATCGTCACTGATAATAATACGGTAAGGCGGGGTGAGAACGCACACACACACACACACGGTGTACCTAACCGCCGCCGCCACCGGGAAAACTGGCGTCGCGTGTGTGGACGACGGGCCCTGTGCCCGTGCATTATTGTTACGTAACGAAAAAATATGGCAGCGCTCGTTCACCTGTATCCGCAGGTGCTTGACAATGGTGCCGCGTAAATCGCGACCGCCGGGGCGTGTCCCGCCGCCGCCGTCGTCGTCGTCGTCATCGTCGTCCTCGTTGTCCTTATTGTCCGCGATGATCCGGTGACGTCCATCGACGTCCGTCGACGGTTTACAGCACAACCTGCAGCTGCTGACGGCCGCCACCGTCGTCTCCTCTTGCGGGCTACCGTCCGCGTCGTCTTCGTCGTATTCCATCGTTATTTTTACACTCGGCGATTCGCAAACTGGTTTTCCAGAGGGGAGCAGGGAGGGGAGAAAAAAAATAGCGAGACGAACTATTATTATCAACAGAAAAATTGTCCCACTATTTTTTTTTCCAAACAATCAAAATTTGAATAAAAATTCCCGGACGTTTTACGCGTACGACGTAACGCGTTTCGTTCGCTGTCACACACACACACACACACGCGCGCGCGCGCGCGCGCCTTAACTCGACACACCACGAACGGCGGTGAACGCGAAAAACGGACGACCGTGTGCTACGGCGGCGACTGCGAGAGTTTCACGGATAAAATATAATATTTGTGGCGCGGCGCGGCCGGGGAAGCGCGCGGCGGCGGCGGGCCACGTAGACGACGGGTGTTGTGTGTGTGTGTGTGGATTACGATAAAAAAAAAGGGAAAAAAAATAGAGTACAGTATAAAAAAAAAACGCGATGCGCTCCGGCAGCCCGCGGGCGACGACCGAAGAGCGCGGCGCGCGCGTTAAAAATTGGTGGGGAGGGTTCGTCTCGGCGGCGCGGGCACCCGAAACGGTTCGTCGGCTACGGCGGCGGCGGCGGTGGAAGCGCACAAGCCCCTTCCCCAAAAAATTCCCCGAGAATAATTGATATATCGGCCGGCAAGCAGCGCCGCTCGTGTGCGTGTGTGCGTCTCGGAAATGTGTGCCGGGGGGGGCGGGGAGGAGACCGAGAGTCGGCGAGAGGTCGTCTGCGGCGGCGGCGGCGGCGGTGGAGGAGGAGGTGCCGGAGTAGGAGGAGGTTCGACTTGTCCCGGGGTGGGGGTAGGGCCCGCGGGGAGGCGACGGCGAAAAAAAAAAAACGTTGCGCGCCGCCGCCGCCGCTGCCGTTCACCGCACGAAAATAAAACCCGACGGCGGCGTCACGCGGGGCTTTTTCTCCGGCTTCTATTTTCGTGTGATTCCCGCGCCGCCGCCGCCGCCGCCGGTCACGTACCATTACCGCGCGTTGCGTCGTCGTCCTGCGTTTCCCCCTCTCCCCCCCCCCACAAAAATTCCTCCGGACCCCCCACCAACCAGTGTCACCCCAGTGGGGGGGCGAGACCACGGTCGTCGGTGAAAATCCACGCGAATACGTCGCAAAATCGTTTAGCGTCGGTGCGGTGACGTGGGTTTTCGAGAAAATCAAAAACTATATTTAATAATAATTATTATTTTAATTTGATGGGCGATTTGTGTGGCTCGTCGAAAATCATGAATGAACAACAACAACAACAACGACGACGACGAAGCACGCGGTTAAAGTCGAGAACGCTGCAGGACGGGATGTGTGCGTGTGTGACGAGGAAAAAGATTTATTATGCCTTCGCCGCGGTATAATAATATGCCATTCGCACTCGTTTTTGTGTTGTATACTTCGTTATTTTTTTAATATCGTTGTTATCCGACCGGGAACGGATTTCAACAAATTTTCCGTTATTAGGAGGGGCCTTTTTTTTTTTTTTGCAAAGTATTCGCCGCTGTAAATAAAATCGTAGACAGATTATTATTTATTAGTATAAACGATTCGGGCGCGAAGAACAAAAGCGTTAAAAGCGAATTTCTCGGCGCGGGGCCGAGGACGACTTCCCCCCCGTCCCGTCCCGTCACAGACAATCGTTTTACGCGTCGTAGGACTTGGTGCGCGCGCGTATGCCTATACACGGACCGTGCAGCGTGCCCCCCACCATTACCGACACCCCCCCACACGCAAACCGTGCGCTGCCGCCGGTAAAACGACGACGACGGCGCGCGGGTCATTTGCGTCGTGATACGCGCGCGCGCATCGCCGCCCGTTTGGGGAGGGGGAGCCGCCGAGAGAGTTGTTGACCGTCGTCGCCGTTTTGACACGGCAGAAAAATATTACGGGCCGGCGAAAATAGCGCGACGGTAATAACGTGAGAGAGAGAGAGAGACAGAGAGAAGAAAAAAAAAACCCCCCGTCATCCGCGGAACGGCGTATTTAAAAAAATATATAACGCGCAGTATATTATTTTTTTGTATTTTTATTATAATTTACTACTATTATATAGCGTTGTATAACGAACGCGTATTTCTGCGCGTGTGTGTGTGTGAGGGGGCCGTCGGTTGGGTGACGACGGTGTGGTCGAGGGAATTTAAAAAACGCGCCGTGAACGCTGTTCGTGTGCGGTGCTGCTGCTGCTGCTGCTGCTGCTGCTGCTGTGGCGATTACGTAACGATATCTACGTTTTTGGGAAAACGAGAGAGAACAAAAAAAATTCGAATTTCTCCGCGTTGACAAACAGAGAGAATCGCCCATAAAAATACCGTTTTTCTCTTCATTTTGAAATTCAAAAATTCTCGATATACGTATATGTATATTTGGTGCGTTTTCCGTAATATAATTCTCAAGAAGCGTGTCCCGAACGAAAGTTTAGGATAGGCCCGTAGCCCACGGGCCGTACTGGCCCACCGGGCAGATGTACCCAGATGCGCCCTTTAAAATTACGAGGCACAGTGCGCCCATTAAATTTAAAGAAATTACGTCTATTAAATAGATTTTGGAGAAATATTGACTTCGATAATTTTCCAATTACAACTGGTAGATAAAATTCAATGATATATAGTATTATTAAAAATTTTTTTTTTTTCATACGTATATAATAGGTACACCGTTTATAGTCGCATAGACATTTTGGTGTCGTCATTGCCATTTTGTTTTCATGCGGTTTGTTGGTTTTTGGTTTGTTCTTCTAAACCGATTAAGATTCTTAATCGGTAATATTTAGACCTCTAAAATGAAAAAAAAAATTTTTTTAGGCGCCCTTATATAGGATTCAGCAACCGCCCTATAAGAGCAGCCAGTACGGGCCTGCCCGTAGCCCACGGGCCGTAGGCGCCGAGTTTTAAAAGCTTTAACTGGTGCCCATCAGTGGCGTAACGAAGGATATAATATAATAAATAATATATTGGAAATATTTTGGATTGCCCGACCAAAGAGCAGAAGAAAGTGGGCGGGGAGAGGTCTTCACTTTTTTCCCGATTCGATTTAACCGACCGGATTCACTCTAAGGGGGCAATCAGTTCAC
Organism: Slavum lentiscoides; assembly: GCA_032441835.1. Classification (NCBI taxonomy): domain Eukaryota; kingdom Metazoa; phylum Arthropoda; class Insecta; order Hemiptera; family Aphididae; genus Slavum; species Slavum lentiscoides. The sequence continues at coordinate 16,343,618 of CM063708.1, forward strand.
TTGCACCACCCCCCGTTAGTTTCCAATATTTCTTAACGGGTGCCCTAGCACCTTTAGATAATTTCAACGGGCGCTCGAGCCTCGGATGGACGGGCCCGTTTGTATACGAGTGTTCGATTTACAGAGAAAAAGAAAATTACGGTCGAGATCCGATTGTAAATAAGTATTTGATTGGAAATTCGTGATTTTAGTAAAAAAAAAAAATCTATAATAAAATAACAAATATTGGTATTTATTTTCTCGGTCGTAATAACTCACGCATGTATTAGATAAAATATAAAAAATGTAAAAAGTATTTTATTTATATCTTATTACAAAAAGATTTCATTTCGATATACGTAAAATACGTATTAAAACAAATTTTTACACTCTACCGAAAACTTTGATTTGTAACTTAATTTCAGAGAACAGGGTAGGCCCGGGCCCGCCAGGCCTACCCGCTGGGCACGCCACCGATAATTCGAACGAAAATTCGGACACTAAGTATATATATATATATATATTTTTTTTAACAGCTTCAGAGGCCGTTTAAGCCCATTGCTGCAATACACACTTCCTTCAAAAATATATAAATAACTATGTTATATATATATATAACTATGATTCCTAGACAAGTATATATAGAAAAAAAAATCTCCTAAAATTTGAACGGAACGCGTTAAAACGGTATATACCGAAAATAAATTACAGGGGGAAATGCGTATATTTTACTATAAATATTATTATTGTGATTCATATGAGTCTACGCGTTTTTTTCCCTTTAGTCCAAATGTAGATTGGTCGTCACGTGTGTCCACGGTTTGGCTTGTTCTCGACTAAATAAGAACAATTTTTCTTTTCCGTGCCTATTTCGAACATTGCGTATTTAGAGTTTTTGAAAAATCTAGCGAATTTCGATAAAGACGTCTTTATTACAACTTCATTCGTCGGACAACCGCGGAGTCGTAAAAATATGTAATATTATAAAATCTATACGCCGCTCACGGCTCACCACATACGCGTTTTGAAACGAGCGTGGGAAAAATCGTGAAAAACGAATTTTCGGAAATTTATATATATTTTTATTTTACATAATACGCCGTCTTTTATAAACGGAATATAATATATCTCATAATCCGAACACGGTTTTAGAATATATAGATTACAATATTATTCGTTTCGCGTAAGCGGCTTCTTTTTTTTTTTTAATTTTTAAGTATATATACGCGTTGTATAGGTATACACTATATTATATCAGCTGTATATAATTGTGTAGAATTCGAAAAGCTCGTTTACCCGTAAAATCTCATACAATACAAGTTTTCGACAAATTTTTTAGTATTTTTTTGGGGGGGGCTCAGACGAAGAAAAATTAAAGGACTCCTTATCCTTTGGATTATATTTCGCAGTACGCGTTACGAACGAGATTTCTTTATATTGTGCAGCGAAAGTATACCTAATTATAAGATATCAATGACGTTTTCTCTATATAATTTTAAATATAGGCGCGTTCAATAATTTTCTTTTTTTCGCAATTTTATTCAAACTCGAAAACGGAAAAAATCATATTTTTTATATATATATATATAACAAATCCTAAAATTCGTCACGAATTACTAGTACACTTTATACGATCGTAATCATATCCATATAACATCCGATCAGTCTACATTTTAATAAATATGTAATAAATAAAAAACGACATCATAAAAATAATTCTTTTTATCGAGTTTTTTTTTAAATATTTTTTTCTTCCTATTAGCGCGTATTATATAAGAGATACAGAACCTCAAAATATTGCTCGAGACCCTTTTTTTTCCGGGGCATTGCCCCCCGGTCTGATACATCCGGATGGGAGTTGCGGTGCTGCTGCTGCTGCTGCTGCTGCTGTTCCGCGATGATATATTATATTTTTTATCTCAGCCAAGCGTATTACTGCAGCAGCACCGTTCGAGATTTTAATATTCTGTTGGGATATTTCGCGCGGAACGTTTTTTTTTGGCAAAACACTGCGCGAAAGTTTTGACTTAAAATTTCGACCCGCGCGCATAAATAATAATAATAATAATAATGTAGTAAATTTTTGGCGCGATCGATATTATAATATTTTACCAGTTATACACCGACCGTGAGATGAAATTTATATAAGGCTATATATAACTTGTATAAGACTTGTTAAGAGTTCATGGCCGGAGGGGAGGGGGGTGGCTTTACGTATACAATTTATAAAGTGCGTTTTAAGCAGTGCCGCAATGCCCCGGGAGAAGGGCTTCGTGATAAGTTTTCGGGTCCCCGTATTTCAGAAATACACCGAGTACGTTTTCCTAATATATGGTGAAAAAAATATTTGATATAAAAAAAAATCTATAAATACAAAAATAAAATAAAATATGTATTGCATCCATCAAAAATAATTAATAATAATATTTTAATAAATAAAATACATATATAAAATACATATAAATATAATATATACTAAACGCTATTACGTATATATAGGTACTTTTAAATATTATTTATTGAAATGTGCGTATAATAAGATAATATAACGATTATAAAGTGTAACAGTGCAGAGTAAAGATTTTAATTTGTGGTAAAAATTGAGATTTTTTTTTTTTTATATATATATATATATATATATATATACAGTGATGGACAAAATAAAGTACGCACTTGCCACTTGGGATATTTTCACATTTGTGTAATTAACTCACTAATCCTAACAGACAGAATAAAATAAATAGTCGGTTCTTGCCTATATAGGACCATTAATAATATTGTTAAACATTTTCTTTCGGTATATATTTAATAAAAAGCTATAAAAAATATTTCAAAAAAACTATAGAGCATAAATATTGAATGCGCCTACTTAAAAGTGTAAAGAAAACATCAATATTTTTTTAAAATTAGGTATTATTGTTTTATATATATAAAAAAAACGCTTATACTCGTAGATATTATAGGCTCATAATGTACTGAAATATAAACAAACAAAAAAAGAATAAGGGTTCCCTTAATTTTTCTCTGTCCTATAGGCCCAAAAAATCTCTAGTTGTTGCGGCACTGATTTTAAGTGTAAATAATTAGGAATGCGCGAATGTTTTTTTTTTTTTTAGTAAGTACTTCTATATAAATTGGTTTATAGACGTTTAATCGATATAATAATGTACCTACCGACGAATTGTTATTAACATTTATATATTGTTTTACGAATCGAACACACAACGATTAATACGTCCTCCACTGCCGAACAATAACGCGTTTATTAATATTATTATATAATATATATAATATATATTTAAACGTTTTCGGTATTTTATGTATATATGATATATTTGCGTCGTGGCGCGGTACATATTATATTTACCGAGCCTATATAGACTTATATATTTTTAGAGTTTAGACTTTACATATTATATATTATTGATATTGTTTTGATATACACGAACATGCAGCGTATATTATACGTTATTATTTCTCGCTGTATAGTATTCTATTAGTTATTATTATACGAACGGTGTGTTGAATCAGAGTTTAAAAATTTTATATTCGTGACAAAAACACAAATATATATATATACTCGTATATTATATAAAACGAACGCGTTATAAATAATACATACAGGTATTAATACTGCACGTTGCGCTTTAATGATCGTAGAATTTTTAGTATTATTTTCTTTATAGCTTTTTCGCCAGCAGATGGTATATTATTATATCATCGCTCTCGGTTTTTCAAAAAAAAAAAACAGATAACATTTCATTTACACACCACCGTGTCGAGCGATGATTTTTAACATTGATGTGGAAAAAAAACACACTTTATATGAAAAATATATATATATATAAACTGTATATATAGGGAAAAATTCTTTTGTAATACAATCGAATAAACCTCGATTTCCGTCGCATTTTTTTTTCTTTCATTTTATCGCCACGTACATATTACAACGATCGTCCACGCAATACACAGTGGTCCGAGTATACGTGATTTCAATATATTTTATACATTATTATATACGGAGTCGAACAATTTTTGTCCCGGGTTCACGTACATTACAACGTGTAATAACGCGTCCTGTCCTGTATACAATATGTAAAAATATAGTCTACAAACGACAAACACTCGTAAACTCGCAAAATACTTGTAAATTATATTATAATCGACGATTGTGTGACTCGTTCGTTATTTTTTTTTCACGTCCACGCGTATTCGTCATAATATTATATTGCTGCAGTCATCGATAAAAAAAAAAAAAACGATTCGATTCCATTGTCGGTAATATAGGTAAATATATTGTATACTATTTATATATACTATTGTATTAACACAATTTACACCGGATTACGTACTATATAGACCGATACAGTATAGATTATTTAATATTTATTAGTTATTAATATATTATAAGTACCTGTACATAATAAAACTGTTGCAGTCCATGACGAGGTTTACTGCAGGTTCGTCTGCATACAATATGACAGTATAACCGAACAACAATAATACCACGCGAATTTTAAACGACTGTATAAACATAGATAGGTAATAACTATAGGTTTCGGATTTCAAAACACAACAAATAACAGCAACAGCTCCTTAATTCTAAATCCGAACTAGTAGTTCATCTAATCGTGTCATTTATCTTGGAAGCTGGCTTCATGATTTAACGTTTCTACTTCTTATTAATCTATTTATTTATTTTTATCTTTGTTATTATTATAATCTTTATGTTTTTTTTTCTTTTAATGGATAGTTTTTAGTTAATATTTTATCATAATTGTTGAGCTATAATAGTATTACTAAAAGCTAAAAAAAAAAAACAGCAACAGCTTACGACTGCTTGAAAAAAGCGAAAAAAGAAGCATATTATTTATTTACAAAAATAGCACGATCAAAAATTAACTTGAATTATAAAATTAAATAAAAAAAAAAATTGAAAAATTATTTTTAATTTAAAAAAGTATATTAACGACCGTGGATTTAGTCGGATTGTCTTTTGTAAGACTTTCCACATCGATAACCAGACGAAATGACATTACGGTTCACAATATTATCGAAATAATAGGTAATAATATTAAATAATAGCATTAATGAAATCGTTTATCGGTTTGATGATAATCAAATCGATAAAGTACGATAACAATAATAACCGTAGCCCGTGTTCGACATAAATCGATAGCTGTACCATAGCGCACTACTGTATTTTACTCTATCACCTGTGCCTACTGTCATACATAAGTAAAAAGCGTATTTTTTATTTCATTTCATTTAATTGAATTAAAAGTTTTTTTTTTTTATTATTATCGCACAATAAACTTAATAAAATGCCAAAACGGGAGTAATTACAAAACAACAAAAAAACGAATTTATGTATGTAAAAATTACATTTCTATCTCGTGTAGAAAAAAGAAGCATATGCTTTAATGTCCGCCTAGTCATATAGTAATAATGACTAATAACTATAATAAATATTATTACTATTATTATTTTATCGGATTTATTATTATATACCGAACTCTAGTATAGCATATAATATCGTTTAATCGTCGCCTATTAATTCCACACGTTTATTTTCGCTGTAATCCGAGAAATCCGCGCCATAAGCTATTCAAAATATTTACAAACGGATTAAAATTAATACATTTACGTGTAAATATAATTAATTATATACCTACTTACACTGAATGTTTATACCGCGTATACGAGTGCAGAACTAAGATTAGGTTAGGATGGTGCAACGATTTTTTTGTACACTATATAAATACACAAATCACACAAATGTTTTCACTACGATTTAGAAATAATAATATACAACAATATTGTCACGTAAATTTTAATACTAATATTTATATCTATTAACAGAATCAATACGTTTTTTTTCGCACTTTTAACCAAGGCGGTCGATTAAAAAAGCTAATATTTAAATCATTTTCTCGGCAAACGTTTATCGACGTAATAGCGTAAAATATTATAAAGAAATAATACGCGATTTACTTGTATACTCGATAGAAATCGGGTTTTGGAAACATTTCCTTCTTACAAAGCCTCAATACTTGTAACTTTTTTTTTTTTGTTTTTTAGTTGTTCTCTATTCTTATTTGACATTGAATGCCATACATTTCAAAATCAATTGCAATACTGTTCGCGTAGCCCTATAATCGAGAAAAATAAACTTGTGCAAGTTCATAAAAGTCATCTGAATATAATGTAGAAAATAAACACTAAAATCCCGAAAAACGTTTTTAATTGATATCTAAAAATACATTTTTTTTTATCAAATTGGCTGTCCATTAAATGCATTTTTGTGGCATAAAAAGTGCTCGTTATTTAATCGACGAATAAATGTATTATATGGTTATTGCAGTTGTACGATAATGGTTTTCAGATAGATTACTTGTACATAATAAACGCTTTATTAATATTTTAATATCCTTAATAATATATTAGCCATTTTCTAAAGTAACGTTTTAGTTAAAATAATACAGATCTGAGTTAAACGAGGTTTTGTCATTTCTCCACCGAAATAGAAAAAAATTTTTATTTTGTTTTATGTAAAATGAAAAGTTCTTTTCCCACCATTTGCTGCTGAGAAAACTGTCTTCTCTCAAGCGGAAACCATATCATGATTTTTCATAGATCAATGGTGTGTGTGGGGAGTCCGAACCCCATAAACCTCCCCTTGAGCACGACCGTGTCATCGATGAAGAGTTTTGTTTTTGATATTTCAAAAATATGTGGGGACACTTATAAATAGAATAATACTCGATAAATTCACATATTTCTTAAACGTCGATTTTATGTTTTAATAACACATATTCGACGGTATAGGTACGTGTATAGGTAATATAATACATTATTATGCAACGGTCAACGGAGAATTTCTTTCTTTCGTTTATTTCCATATAAATAACGTTATAATCGTGTGAATCACTCGCACACGACATGCGCGCGCACAAACAATATTTTTTAATATTATTCACTGGAAAAAAATCGAAAGTAAAAAATATGTAAAACCGTTTAGACGAGGATTTAAATACGCATATAGGCCGCCGTGTTATTATAATAATGTTATACAAAACGATTTCGTGTGTACCTACATATAATTACACGGACATTTTTTACATATACCATATATATATATAGTTGCGTAGGAGATTTTAGTATCGTTTTGGACTGATCGTCGCAAGATACCGCCATGTAATGTTTTCGACATCAGAGGAATTTACAACGAATTCACAGGCTATTAATAAAACAGCTGGGAGATTCATATTGTCCTCGGTGTTACATTGCGTTGGAATCGCGGTTTTGTAAGGGCGGAGTTCGTTAAAAAGTAAGCCCGCTACGGGTCCGATTGTCCGAATATAGGAAAAGAAAAACCAATAATAGTATTGGCCGCATACGCAGACGACATACAGGTCGTTGCAGTATATCAGAGACAGAGGATCAATCTTAAGAGCTGATCAATCGAAAACGTAACTGAAGCAGCAAAAAAGGATCGGTGTTATCATCAATGAAAACAAACATCAGTGAGCACCTACAAAAAAACGCGTGCGATAACACGCGATAATTACACAGAAGAATTACACAGGCGGCCGCGGAAAACAAATGCCATTTTTCGTTAATTTCAATTATTTGAATCTTGAAAGTCGTCAAATTATTTATAAGACACTTATATTAGCTGACCAATATATGCGGTAATATGGGCGTCCTGCATTAAATCGGAGTACGAAAGCAGCAATAACTATAGTTAACGCGTGTTGTTCGAAAGGAAAATTTTACAAAAGATTATTTATGGTACAAAGAGAAATGAAGGAGTTGCAGGCTATGAAATACGTAAGACCAAACGAATGAGTGTGAGTACTGTTTTATTCGACGAGCCCAATTCAATATAGTTAAGAACCAGAGAATAATAGTCGGGCCGAGCCACGTATACACGCGCGTTCACGAAATGGAAACCAAGTAGAGCGCGACCGGGGGGAGGGGAAGACCTCCTAGACGCATTATAACAAGGCGGAATTTATACCTTAAATATACAGAACTCGTCGTGTAAAAAACGTCGACTACAATTTTTTTTTTTTATTCGTATATACACGGTGATTTTAGACAAGCGAAAAAGAGGGTTTTCAACTTGTAATTATTATTTTTTACAAAAATATCGTCGTATTGTTTAGGTACACCGTCATACTGCGCGTGATTAGGTACGTCATGTCGACGTGTCCAACTATAAGTTATACGCGCGTTATAAAGCTTCTTGTACGGTTTCGTACACGGCATAAACTTGAACTTGGCAAAACGAATTGTGTAATAAAATTATTATTGTTGATGCACGGACGCAGCGTGTTTCATAAACTGTCATATGGAATATATGTATATATAATACAATATAATACTTTACAGTTAAAACTTAACCACGCACATCGTTATTATGTGCAGCCGAATCGCGTCCAATTCGTAATATTTGATCCGAAAAGTACTTTAAAAAAAAAAAATGTAAAAAGCCAAACAAAAAAAACCATAATACGTTTCCTGCAAATAAAAACAACAACAAAAACCTGCGCCCCAAAAATACACTGCGTCAGCATTTGCCAAGTTTCTAGTTCCACTCCTCGCATTTCGCCACCTTTCTCCTTATTATTGTTACCTTTTTTACCTTATTGTACCTGCAGTTTTACCACGACGTGACTGTCAAATGCTTGGCAACTGCGGTTTTTCGAGATTTGTTCGTTCATGTCTCGTTTTACAGCTGTTATAACTGCATGTACACGTGCCGTAAAGGATTAATAAAAAAAAAATTTGTATTCCCCCTCTGCCGGCTACGATGGCCAATTAACCCCATTTGTATAGTTGTGCGCAGTATAATAGTGAGCAGTGTACACGGTCGACTTGGCGTTACACGCGTATGCGCGTTGCGATGGGCGCGTACGTTCCGTTTTACTACAGCTTGGCTTGCAGGTCTACCGACCCGGTATCAAGCACATACACTAACCTAACCTACCTATTATTGATTTATTTCAGTTTTCTCATTTAGTTTATCTGGTATACAGAAAGAAAGAAAAAAAAAATTGTTAATTCGACTTTTTCGCGTCCGAACATTATATGATAATCATATCTATCGACAATCGTACAGGTCACAATAATACTTTTTCTTGCGGATAACTGCGTTCCTCCTCGTTTTTTTCTTTTTTTCCAGTTCAATCATAAATCAATTCAATTAGTTTCGACGCGCGTATGCCCCCGCGCACGAATTAATTTCAACGTTTCTTTTTTTTTTTTGCTTAAATTATTCCGAAAAGAAAAATAATCGACGCGAAAGTAAAAAAAAAATATGCATACACGCGAGAGACACTAATGAGGATCTTGCTGTAAGATTAAAATCAGAGCGACGTAGATATAAAATGTATATAGTGACTCGATTTCGAAATTAATGACTTTAAAGATCGCGTACATTTTTCATTCGCCGTCCAACTCATAGCAGTGAACTCAAAACATTCGAATATAATTTGTGTCGTATAGAAACAGAATTAATCGGTAATATTGTAAGAACACAACTGTATAGTGATCCGCCGTGGTCGTGCACAGTTTATAGATGCCCAGAGCTGTATTTGGACATTTGATAGCCGGTCAGGACAACGTTTTTAAAGTACCTTTTCATAAGACGCACGGCCACTTTTTTAGGGGGGGGGAGGAGAGTATTTATACTGATGGAAAATATAAAAAAACCTACCTACTTATCTGCAAAATTTCACAAAATATTTTATTTTATATACAATATTGTAGTATGTTACTATATTATATATATTTATATCTGACCGAGGTTAATGATTCGAATGTAGAAACTATAGAGAGTGTCGACATGAGTTATTAGAATTATTTTCTATAGTATTTGACGCAGACATGCAATATTATAATGACATCGATTTTATTTTATACTGTTAAAGAATTTAGAATACTTATATTTATTTGTACAGAAAACGGGGGTTTTTTTGACATTGCAAAAAAAACAATATCAAAATACGAGTGGATAACTCTTTAAAATCATAACATATATTGTAAATATAGTTTAACACAGAGGTTCCCAAAATGTGAGTCGCGACCACAAAAGTGGGTCGTAATAAAATGTTTGATGGGCCGCGAAAAATGTTCACGTGAAGAACACGAGGTGAAAATGAATTATTATTAATCAGCTATTTGAAACTTCGAAGGCAATAATTCAATAAAAATGAGTTTTAACTGTAAATATTTTATGGAGTTCCGCGGGTTTTCTATTCAAAATATCTAACAATTTTTGCTAAAGCTACACGCGCAAACACAAAGAGAAATGTTTTTTTTTCGGTCTGTATATTTTGTGACTGAATAAAATACAGTTGTCGAAGATTTTTCGCTGTAGTTATAATATTCTTGTAATAAAATAACGCAATAGCTCTGCGCAAAATCTACGTTTGACCGATTGACCATGAAATACGCTATATCAAAATACGTTATCGCGCGCGCACAACATTATTGTGTGACGGTAAATTAATAATCTGGTAAAATTTAATATAAGTCTGCAGGTTCTAGCTGGGCATATACTATAGATAGCCCGCGTATATAAGGTATATATATATATATATATTATATCGGAGTACGTCTGCACGTTTATCTGTCGATTTCTGCTATATGACTAAATAATACAATATTATTTCTAATTCACAATATTACGCCACTACTAGAAAGAAAAAAAAAATCGAACAATATTTAACAGTATACACCAAATATTATATTCGACGAATAAAATCTAGAAGAAACAGTACTGTAATATAACGGCAATTACACTTTTTTTTTTTTTTTATAAACGCCCTAATATAATTTCTCTAAGCCAAACGTTGTACGAAAATTATTTTAAAAAAAAGTTATTTTTAATAAAAAATTTAATGAGCCACGGGGTGCTGTGGATATCGCTTAAGTGAATTACTTGGATAAAGATTTTAGAGTTTTGTTTTTATTTTAAATTTGAAAGCAATGATAAGTCATTGCGTTCGGTAAAACGATTCTGAGCGGAGCTTAATTTTCTCGTAAATATAGTCTAAAATTACATATATTTAGTGGAAATTTCAAGTTTCTATGACTATATTAATTTCTAAATTACGAAGAAATAAACAACAATCGATTAAGACGAAATTGCATTTTTAGCGTTTTTGAATTATATTTTTAGGTGCTTTTGAGAAAATCGAAAAATGACCTCTCTAAAGTACCAAATAGATGCGAATTGCTGCCGGAAACAAATTGTGACCGAAGAGATCGGAGCACTCCTTCTGGTCGAAAATCTGTACACAGAATAGCTCCGCTCAGAATCTAAAAAAATATTTGTATATTAGCCTGATTTGCCGAGCTTCACGCGTTATTACGTCCAGTGTAAGGTGGTGTCGCTGTATTTAAGCAACCGCATCAAGTGTAATGTAGAGGTACAAAGTACCACATATAGCGAATGATACATATAAAATATAACTTAAATTTTTTTTCTCCAAAATATCGTATTAACATCGAGAATATTTCTGATAAATATTTTAAGGCGCCGTAGACGATTATTTTTTAGTTTATGACGTATACCGCAGTGACGCGTAGTTATATACGCGGGGAATATCAGGTTTGAAATAAAATATATTTAATACGATTTGCAATTTTAATTTTCTTACACGCCCGACAATCTAATTACATATTATAAAGTCAACAATAATGTATCTATTTTTACTGTAACGCGAAAACATATTATAGCGTATATCAGTACATATATATATTTTTTTTTTGCTTATATATTATGCGCGTGTACCTGCAACAACATTATGTAAATATATATTTTTTTAAGTCGTTACTTGGCTATAAAAATTATAATAATATTTATAATTAGTCGATTATTATTTAATCCGTATAGGTGTACGCATTACACCGCGTATGAATTATTAATCGGTAAAAATGTTTGAAAACAAAAAAAAAAAAAATTACCGTATATACATTTTATAGGTTTCAATTCAATGCGTATACAAGTTTTGTACGTTTCAATAAAATGTATAAAAAAATAAATTCCGAACACAATATATAAAACATATAAATAATTGATGTAGACGAATATTTTTAATAACGCAATTACATATGTTTATTAATATCGTCTCGTTGAATTGAAAAATAATAACGCTGTAAAGAGTCCGGATCAGTAATGTTTCAAAATCGAATAAATAATAAAAATGTCGAAATATCGAAATTCAAATCATGTATGTACATGGTGAATTTCGAACGACGTTTCCAGAATATAATACGCTTAGAAAATAATACTTTTATTCCCGTCTCGTATCGTTTGAATGTATATAGGTATATTTAATATAACGAACGGGAAATCGACGAAATCGTCGAAAATTTCTCGAATTTTTTCTCCTTTATTTTTGTTACCGAGAATTTTTTTTTTGGAAATGTCATTCGATTCTGGTCGCAAACTCAACACTCGCGCACCATCTGCAGTGTAGTCCAATTTTCAATCGATACGTATACACGGTCGTATACTGCACGTATAAAACGTTAAACTTTTAAAGCGCTCGCACTTACCATAACCCAAAAAGCGTTTTTCGAAAAAAAAAAACACTTCGTTGTAAAATCAATACAGCTTTCCGTCTCGTCGAGACGTAAAAAAATAAGATATTACGAATTTTATTCGCGTCTCGTCTGGCGTAGAATCGCGTTACAAACGCGCGTATTACACACAATTTTTTTTTTACAATTCTTATTAACGTTTTAAAAGTCTAAACGAATAAACGGACTCGTATATAAAATATACAATATAAATATTTACTTGGCCGCGATTAGGACTTGGAGCCCATTAACGTCGTCGACTTTCGTATTCCAGAACGTTTTATTTGTAATACTACGCCGATGTACTTCTAATGTACTTCATCACATTCTTATGTGTCGCAACTACCGGGCAGTGGCGGCGCTAGGGGTGTGCGAGCTGTGCGACCGCACAGGGCCCCGAAGTTAGCAAAAAGTCGAACAAAAATCTTAAGTCAACTCTCGATTTATTTTGGAAAATCGGGGCCCCGGAGTGAAATTTACAAGTACGACTTCGAACACCTTTTATTATTGTCAAAAATAAAGGAGGAAAATTCAGTAAGCTTTAATTTGGTATATTTTTAATCCAGGCGAATTTTCCGGAACATTGTCAGAAGTGAATTTTTCTAAAACAAACCACCCTTTGGATAAAACAACTGTGGTGCAATATAGGTCAAAGTAGTATATGCAAACTATAGTCATTGAAACAGTGGTAGTGACGAAAATTGCTCTATAAAGCATTAAAAATGCATAATTTTGCACCTAATTTAAAAAAAAATATATACCCCCAGATCCCACGGTAGTAAGGGCCTCGCAAATCACGTGCCGCACAGGGCCTCGCGGTGGCTAGCGCCGCCACTGCAGTACCGGGTGTGCGAGGTGTAACACCGCCACTCCCACCAACCCTCCAAAACTAATTTAGGCCCCGAAATTGACCCCCCAACGTTTTACTATATATGATGAGTATTCGAATTTATTTAATAAAAGGTTAAAATATTTTTTATATCTTTATATAATTGATGCGTATTAATAACTAATAATAAATATTTATATATATAAATATATATATATATGCATTTTGCACATTATTCAAAATTAACTATAGGATTTATCATGAAATTTATTTATTCAATAACCAGTGTCGTAAGTTCGTAAATCATTCGGGTTTGTCTAATGAGTTCAACTTCAAACACAAAACAATATTCAATAGCATAATTCGGTGAGAAATTTTAAATTTAATAATTTCATGGCACAGACATTCAAACCCAGAACCCTATCACAAAAAAACAATTTTTTTAATAATTTAAAAATAAATATAACGGTCCAGAGCGGGGGAGGGCAACCATTGACCACCGTGAATAACACTGATCAGGGGCGAACGCAGGAAAAAATTTCGGGGTGGGTTTTTGAAAAAATGTAAAATTATTATGTAGTATATATACTCTTAGATATATGGTATGTCCCAGCTTAAATTTCAAATTTTCTCAGACATTTCGGAGGGGGTTCGAACCCCCAAAACCCCTACCTGCGTTCGCCTCTGACACCGATTCATTCAGCAACAAAGTCATAGGCTCCGAAACGAAGCTTACAAACCATCCCCGTAATTTGCAGTTGCTACTAAAAAAATATAGTGTAATACGCGCGCGAACAATTACATATTATTTCGAAAAACGATTCAATACCGTCCGTGTGCAATTAATTGACAGGATAGCAAATAATACGGATCGAATAATGAAAATCGCTATATAAAACGAAGGGAAAAGAACGGTTTTATTTTTAAATTTCAAAAAAAATAACCGTTGATCCAACATTTGTTATATTACATATCTATATAAAAATACGTATAAACATATATAGCGAGATTAGCTGTTGAAATAATATGTGTGTGTGTAAATATCTACGTGTATGTATTATATTATAATTATTAAGACAATAAAAATGTATTTCTTTCGAAATCGAATATTATATTCGAGGCGTTTTGTTTTGTTACGTTTGTTTTAACACACAAAAAAAAAAAAAAAATGGTAAAAAAGAATTATTTACTCGGCTAATAGGTGTGTGCACATTTTTGATAGGCGCAACAATATATATATATATAAATTATAGTAATCTATTATCGAAATAATATATTATAATTAAAAAAAAATAAAAATAAAACGGTCAAGTTATTCGACGTTAAGAATTTTATTGATTATATTATTCAATGGACTATAGAATAATGTGCGATACGCGAGTACACGTTTTTTTTTTCATTCGTATAAATATTATAATTTATATAAAAAAAAAAAAAAAAGTAAAATAATATTATGTATTTAATATCGTGAACTTAACCGTGGAGAAAAGGATATAATTACAATATACATATTATGTCTATATGGGCTACGAATTACAATAATTATACTGTGGTGGTAGTAATAATTATTACAATAATGACATCACAGACTAATATAAGTACAATAATGTTTCGCGCTTTATACATGGTTAGGTATACTCGTGATTTATATAAGTAATTTATATATTATTTTTATTGACGTACAACAATATTGTAATAATTATTGTACACAGAAATATTAACACGTATATATTAATAATAATAATAGTAAATAAATAAATAATTTTAAAACTACGGACATTATTGTAATTTTAAAATGGTAACACGTCATAAACACAATATATAATAGACTCTGTAGACGTCTCAAGTAGCAAGTGTTGGAAACTAAACAGGAGCTATTACTGAGGTACTGAGGCGTTCCGCAGGATCTTTCCTACGCGTTCGGTACCGTGTGTAGCCTCATATATTATATAACGAGATATCCCCCCTAATGACTTTCAGACGGAAGAGCCTCTTGTTTTAACTCGTGCTATTTTAATAAAACAAATATACTGCAGACAACCGGAAACTAAAACTAAAGAAGTATACAAGAGTGTACTTAAAAAAAAAAAAGTCTATGTAATAACTTCACGGCGGGAGCTGACCGAATTAATAAGTCGAAGCTCCATATATTTATTGTACCGTGCGTCTGTATAATAATTGCGTTTAGTTAAAAGTGGTTTCAAGAACACATTGAGTGAATCGTGAATTGAAGGTAATTGGTAAGGGTTACTCATTTTCTATTACGTAGACGTATAGTTAGTTCGGGCGTTCTATCAAATTACGAGTTAGGCGAATAATAAATCCCCTTAGGCCAATGCGTAGACAATAATTATACAAATCTCGATTTATTATTATTATTATTATTATTATTGAGTGCAGAAAATATCCCTTATATTATTTTCCATTACAGCTTAGAAGTATGTTAATTATTTGCCTAGCCTATTATAACACAAACCACATATAAGCATTGAATTATGGGTACCTAGCCAAATTGTAAATTTGTGTTAAAATGATCTTTTTTTTTTACTGTTTGATTCAGCCAGTTGTCGCCCTAAAATAATAACTACGAATCGTAAAATTTCTTTAAAGATAGTAGCTTACACAAAATGTTAAAAAGTCATGTATTTGAAGTAAATGATATTAAAAGAACTGAAAACAGTAGTACACATTGTAACGGATTTTAAAACACTATTATAATATATTGCATATATATATATAGTGTTTTATAATGCTGTAAAAAAAATACTAGGTATATAGAGTAGTATTATTCGATTAAAAATCAATTTTTTAAAGTTTGGGAAACACTGGCTTTAGGCATTTTTACAAAAAATTTTGAATTAACTAAAATACGCCTATACGAAACACTACACACATAATATATAAATATACACAAATACACACACACAGCACAGACGAGAAATCAAGACGTTTACATCAATTCACCCACCCAAATCGGTATATTATATAATAATATATACAGAGTTTCTCACGGAAATCTAAAAAAAATGCCATACGTTTTATTCTATATTCGACATTTTAAAGTTTCCATTTTTTTTTTTTTTATAACCTTAATCGTTTTGCGCTATAATAAATACATTTTTTTAAATTCAATTTAAATTATAAAGGACTTGAAATCGTATCCTATTTAAAAAATAATAATTTACAATCGAGCGATATACAAAAAAAAAACGTCTAAAACAATTTTCTATAAAAGTTTGTTAAAAATATTTTTCTACGTTACAGCTGTTGTATTGAACGAATTTTTCCGAGAAATAACTCTTTATAATTTTAGGCGTTTATCGTAGCCTTTTTGGTACGAAAAAAAAAAAGAAACTACTTAAAAATATCGAACAGAGAATTATTGCGATTTGTCAGCACTGTGTGAGACGCCGCAACAAAGTTAACAGGCAGGACGATCATGAAACCCGTAATAATAATAATTGCAGGCAATACCTTTATGGAAAAATAACGTGTTGAGAACGGTGCGATTATTAAAATATATTATTATAACGTTTAAATTTAAAAAAAAAAAAATTTCTCTCCGCCTCCCCCCTTCCCCGAACTCGTATATAACCGTTAAAACTGCTGTTTTTTTTTTCGAGCGCCCAAACACTACCTACGGATACATTTTTTTTTTTTTGTGTGTGTGACACACTCGTTACAGCATAAATCGCCTAATTTCTATAATAATTTACGACGCGTTATACATTTGAGGAGTAGAGTACGGGTATAGCGTTTTCGGTAACGGCGCGCGCGGGATCGCTCAGACGGCGAGTTTGGCCAACGCCATCAGCACGGGGACGACGGCGACGGCGACGGTGACGGTGACGTGCGTGCCGGCTCCGTTTTGAGCCAGTCCCTGTTGGTTGGGCTCGTCGATCACGTTGCTCATGTAACTGGTCGTGTCCGGTCTCTTGGTCGGCTGCTGCTGCTGCGTGGACACAGAGCCGGAGCCGCCGGCCGCCGACACCTGCCACGACGGCTGCGTGCTGAACAGAGCTCCCTGTTGCACGGTGTGTCCTCGGCTTGTCCTCTCGCCGTTGCTGCCCATCGTCGACGATCCGCTGTTGGACCATCCGCCGGTGTTCTGCTCCGGTTTCCAATCGTCCTGCCGTTTCGTCGCTGCTCGCAAAAACAAACGAAATGTACAAACGTTACAAATTGCACGAGCGCCAAAGGTTTTTCGAGGTTTAAACTCCCCCGCGCCCCCTCACGAGGAACCAGTGGCGTGCCCAGGAGGCGGGCCCGTGCCCGCCCACGTTTGTGTATAGGTCCAAGACACGTTTCAACCGAAATAAATAGTACCTAAAAATACCTAAAGTATTAAAAAGAAAAAAACTGTTTTCATAATCTTATTAATTCATAAGATCTTGTACGTTTTTGACGTAATTGTGATTCCCGAATTTGCGGTCTGTTTAAAATTCCATGACCTATTTAATAATTACCAGCAGGATAGGATATTATCATTATTGATGTACAAAACATTTTATTGTGATGTTTTAAAACGTGTTATTCAGTATTATATAATAGGTATATCTACTACAAATTAAATGATTCTAACAGTAGGTGGGAGGGGGAATGAGAAATAAAACCATTTTGAACCTAACTTCAGTGGCCCATCCAAAAAAATAGTTCTGGACACGCCACTGCAAAGAACCTCCTTCCCACCCCCCAAAAAATATACGTTTCTTTTAAGGCTGAGCTGTTTTTTGCCGTTTCAACTCGTATATACGATACAGCTTAATCGTATAGGGTCCGGCATAAGTTACTATCTTTTTGAAAATGGGACGACTCAATGAAAAATGAATCAAATTATTATTTACATTCACAAGGATCA
The DNA here is from genome assembly GCA_032441835.1 of Slavum lentiscoides. Taxonomy (NCBI): domain Eukaryota; kingdom Metazoa; phylum Arthropoda; class Insecta; order Hemiptera; family Aphididae; genus Slavum; species Slavum lentiscoides. The sequence goes on from CM063708.1 coordinate 16,361,881, forward strand.
GTGGTGAAAGATCATATCCCGCATACCATCACTTTTCGGAATTTGGGCAGACAGTTATCCATTCGTTGAAACTGACGATCACTCGGCCACAGACATCCCCGTTAATTTCACCGATCACTCGTCTAATTTCCGTCTGAAGTTCGACAACGGTTCGCGGTTTGTTCACATAAAATTATGACTTGAAATATCCCCATAAAAAGAAAGTCCAAAGGAGTCGGATCACACGACCTAGGGGCCTAAGCACTTTCGCTGCGAAGTGAAATCAAACGGTCAAGTCATTGTCTTTCGGGCTGTGTGGTAAGTTGTTCCGTCCTATTAAAACAACCACAGTTGGTCAACATCAATTCCTTCTATTTCAAGTTCTTCCAGAACTGGCCACAAAAGTTGGTGATGATGTCCCAATAACGTTCACCATTTGTCAACACACCCGGTTGTTTGTTAACACACACGGCCGTTACTGTCGGTGATAAACGGTATCGGGGTAACGCTGTTATTGCCGAAATTCCGGAAGTGGTGGTCATATGCAGGATGTGATTTTTCACCACTAAATCGGAGATCTTTGTGAATGTAAATAAAATAAAAAAATTTGAAATTTTGTTTATTTTTCATTGAGTTATCCCATTTTCAAAAAGACAGTGCATCCTATATTTGTTCTGTGGTATTTTATGATTTTATTTTATCACAGAAAAAAGGCTAAACGATCTGCCGTTCATCGGAACGTAATACTCGTCGATGAAATCGAATTGTCTTCGAGGTCATGGGAAAACAGATTTTTTTTTTTAACGTTTTTTTCCGTCTTTTTAAATATTATTGTGAAACAGACAGGGGAGTAAATCCTCTTCCGCCACTCAGATATTGAACATTTCTAAAATACGCCTCTGTTGAGCACCGCTTAATATTATATATACGACCTACTTTGCCCCGTCGAAGAGACGCGCGTCTGATAATATATAATGTCTCGAGTCCTAACAAAAATTCGATGTTGGATTCAATATTTTAGCACGAACACTATCTGAAGTCGAAATTGCAGATGCGCGCGACATTTGAAACGTCGTTTTCGTGTTTTAACAATATTTTTAACTTTTAGACTTAGATATAATGGCGCGTTTATTTACCAAAAATAAAATCCCCTTATTATCGTTATATAGCAGCATGTTGCAATAACGTTTTTTTTATTTATATACATTTCGTTTAATTAAAAAAATAATACAAATACTGAAATACCTAATACCCGTGTAACGCGTGTTTAAACGATTTAATTTAGGATATTTCGCGATTTTACGCGGTGAATCGAATTTGTATATAAATCTGGCATGACGGATTTACTGTGAGCCCGTGCTGAAACATATATAGGCGCAATTTGAATTTTAAATTTTCGGGCGAAGACTGCTGCGATTGTTCTTGTAAAACACGCACGTGTTTAGCCCCTTTGCGTGGAACGTTTTAATTAAACACATACACAGGTATTCACAGGTAATGCCGTTTTCACAGAGTAGTTTATTCGAATTTCAATTAACTATAATAATTATATTATACACGTTCGATCGGTTTTTGTAAATTTGAAAAAAATGTTCGATACAAAAAATTTTAGGGGAGGGACGGAGCTAGTAATACGATTGGTTTTGTGCGCTTAGCACCCGAATTCGTTTACGTCTCACAACCTCTAAATCCAATTGTTGTTAATACCGCGTTTATATTGTTATGGCACGGGGTTTTTTTTGTTGTTTTAAAGGCTCCTGCGATTATTATCGTGTTATAATATTATTTATCAAAGTGATATAAAAAAAATAATAATAATACTGGACTTTAGTGAAACTGCATATATATATATATATATTATAACTGTAGGTAAAAAATGAATTAGTCATATAATAATTATTAAACGAGAATAGTAATAAAAAGATATCATATTGTATTGTCGGACATTCGCCTGCAGCGCAGTGTAACGCTTTATAATAAAATAATAAACAGATAGAACGCACTAATCCGATATTATGTGTACACCGCGCACATCAAGAAACGAGGAGTAAATAGGTTATCGTCGCGGCTATTATAAAGTGCGCGTGTCGATGATAAGTCTCCGAACGGGTGTGTGTGTGCGTGTACTTTGCTTGATGAGGTTACGAGTGAAATTTCAAAGAGTGCTAGTAATAAAAAATAAAAAATAAAACGGCCGATTAACGTGTAAAACACGTTATATATATATATAAAAAAAAAAAAATTCGATAATATTTATATTGTAAAACGGTTAACGGATCCACGAATACCGCGTTGAACTGGCGTTTTTCGTTCGTTCAAGAACATTTTCTAACAGGTACGCGTCACTGGACGCGTTACTACGACGATTGGCTAAGGGATAAATAATAACATATGCGAATAATAATAATAATCGACACGAGATAACGCGGATATGTCGATAAATTTTGTTGTTATTAAAAGCCGTTGTGTTCTAAACAATTGTGATTATGGTAAGGAAAAAGTACGAAAAAGGTTATCGCATCCGTACAAATCCATAACGTCACCGTTGCCGTACGTATACAAAAACGGCAGAGTTGACAAATACAAAAAATAAAATACAAAATACCGACTTATCCGAAAACTCGTGAAAAACGATAAGAAAACAAGATTATAGTAAAACCGTGATCGTTTGTGGACACTGGACAAATCTAAATGTTACACTAGTATACTTGCAAAACAAAAAAGGATTATTTTCGCTCGCGTTACGGAAACTATGGCGTCGGTAGTCGGAGGCGTTTACGAGACGTTTATTTTGGAACGCAATTTTTTTTAATTTTATTAATATACTTTTACGTTCCCCTAAAAATCGTTTCCCAATCCAATCAAATCGGACCACGATTTTATGGTATTAGCGTGGATAAACTAGCGTAAACTGTATCTTACCCGGCCACGGGCTAGGGCTTGCAGGAGGAGATCCTTTCTCCTTGTCGTCTTGCCACCTGTTCGTAGTCATCGCGTTGTAATACTCGTATCCGGGACATTCGTCTTGATTCGGTCTGCAAAGGGGACAATCGTATTATAATAAAGTCACGAGACGCTTCAGGCTGGTAGCAGCGGGTATATAAAAAATGAATAAACGCCGTTAGACTCCATTTAACGGAGCAACAAAATTTCGATTGAATATTTTGATTACAGGCGTTTTCGCAACAATAGTATCGCATGTATCCGGAAAAAACCTAAGCTCGTCATAGACATTTCGGAATTAAACGCGTCACGAGTGTGAGTCTATTAATATTCTGAAATCCTATAGAATCCTGCGGTGCGGGACGATGATTTTTCCGTAACTATATATGAACACTTGAGTGTATACGTATACTCACATGTAGTCTACACACTGGTTTCTGAAAAATCCGAACGCTTTGTCCAATAACTGTTGCGTAAATGAATCGTCGTCTTGGTTGCAGGTCCTTCGCGTTTGGTCCAGCACGCATTCCCGGAATCTGTGATGAGTGCTGTGCGAACAAAACGCGTATTTTAATATAATAATTACACGTATTAATTGCAGGCGAACGGGAAAGGAGAATCTATACCGACTACTGAAATACGTCAACGTCAACGTGACAACTGCAGTATGCGTTTTTCTACGTTTCTGAATGACACGCATTACAATATTATTATCATTGCGATATTGGCCACGTCATATGACGTGTAAACACACGAGTATACGCATTATTATTAAAAGAAAACAATTCCCAGTTCCTTCGCAGATCACGTACACGAAGCGTATCTGATTATTTCGAGTAGACGGTTAAATTATCATAACCAAATATATTATATATATATATATAATATTGTATATAATTCAGTGATTAGAACATAATCGACGATATCCCGTTCGCGCGAATCAACGTAAAAAAAATTCGTGTTACGACATTCGACGAAAAAAAAATTATTATTATAAAAAAAACAATAATGATTAGTACGAATATATGTACTTTTATATATAAAAGTTTTTTTAAACGCACAAAAAAAAAGAAAAACTTTTATTTATTTGTTTTTATTTTTTATTCTGTTGTTGTATTTTATTTTTCTTTGCTTAATGCCCGACTGTAGGACTTTTTTTCGAAACCGGTTTGTTTTATAAACAAATTTAATAGGAAAAGAGTAAAAATTTCGCTACAACTATTCACGTACACTGAATGCTAACTTTACTGTAATATGTCTTGGGTGAACAGTAAAATAGGTATTCGGGTTCATCGAAAATTTTTTAATTATTAAAAATCAAAATCATATGCATAATAATTAATAAATTGAGTATACGTGATAATAATTTATCGTAAAAAAAATCTGTGTATATGATTTTCAACACTATAATTTAAAATGTCTATTACGAAATTTTATTATTATTATTACTTAAATTTTCCACTTTTTTCTATTTACTTACCTAATTCTTGCGATTTAACTAAACGCATTCGGCAGATATAAGCATACCAAAATATTAACTCTATTAATATAAATATTATTACTATTACGAAAACCCCATATAAAGAGGCAATAATATATATATTTGCTCTATCGAAAAAAATTTGACATGATCCAGCCCCCTCCCCCCCCCCCAGAAAAAATGTCTGGTGCCGTTCCTGCGCATTCAATTAATATGTACAATTTTTTTTGTTCGCGAGTATTTAATTCATAGTTTTTATTTCTGTTTCTTTCACGTATCATTTTCGTTCTTTCATTAGTATTTTTTTTTCTCCGTACTTCATATTTTATTTAACAAACATATAAAAGTAAGTTTTACGATAAATTTGGTACACATTTATAGATCGTTTTCAAAAAAAAATCACTTATAGTAGAACAATATTATAATAAATAGTTCACGAACAAGTATTCAGAAGTTTCATGAGCGAAACGTTTAGACACACGTGTATACGATATCACAGCCACCACACCCCCCACTAAGAAAAACGACTTCAACAGTAATATTCGTGAAATTCACGTGTTATTTTACTTTCACGCGCGTAATTCCACTTTTTTTTTCGAGGGAAAAATTAATTTTTTTTTTTTTATACAAAAACGTATCGCTTTTTCGTATTTGCGTAGGTATATTTTATTTCGAAGTTTATTCCGGGAATCGGACACGAATAATAATAATTGGCGTTTTACGCCAAGAACCTAATATAAAGCCACGAAATTATTTTAGAAATAACACAATATTTGTAGTTTTTCGCTATATACACCAGCGTATAATAATAGGTACGCGTTCAATAATTAATTATAATAATCGGACGACAAAACGATATATTTATTGCGTAAAAAAAAAAAAACAGTTCGCTTATGTGCTGGTTACCGGTTATAAATATAAAACGTCGAAATAAAAGATTTAGAAAGCGCCGAAGCGCCTAATAATAATACATTAATGTTATGTATTTTTCAATCACAATTTTCAGACTAAAATAACGACAATGTTACAAGAACGCACATTTCGCAATCAAATGGCGTAATTCCTTAATTTTATTCGTTAAGTTTTTTTTTCTCTATACGCGACGATTATAAAAAAAAAAAAAACACGTGTTAAAAATAAAATAAAATATAAAATATATATATATATACCTACCAACATATACTGGGTCCACTGGTTTCGTTAGAAATGAAACCGGCTAAAGAACGATAATGTTTACCGCACCGAGAATCGTCGAACAGTGTAGATCGTAAACACGACGCGTGTTTCAGGTATTCTGCAAGAGAAACGCACAAATAATAATTATTATAAATAATATATTTTTCTGTCCGTTGCACAATATAATTTTATATTATTATTATTGTTATTATTATTATTAATAACACAAATATACGATAATTAATTAAATATTGGTGCTTGCCCGTTTGGTATTGAGGCGATGTGCACATCTGATGGACTAATTCGATGGAGTTCTCTACGGCTTTGTTGAACACTTTCCGTTTGCTCTCCTCGAAACAATGTTCCGTGTACTTCTTTGTGCAGTCCACGAACATGGTCCATGTCCTGAGAGAAGAATTAATTTTTTTCAGTTATATTCGTTACGGCGTTGCTTCATTAGGACGCATATAATTTGGGCTCAGGACTTAATACAGCGCTAAAGAAAAACATCGAAATACGCGCAAAATATTTTTACTCATACCTAACCGTAAATTAATCCATATTATATTTAATAAGACAATTTTTTTTGTAATATCATTGAAATATATATTTTCCTTAAAAATCTTCAAAAATACTATAAAAAAAAAAAAAATTAAAATTGCGGTGACTGATAGACTCATTCTGTCAAGGGCGCACCCAGGATTTTTTTTTTTTGGGGGGGGGGGCTAAATAAAATTATTTTTAGATATTAATAAGATTTATTTAATATAAATATGAATAAAGAACATAGGTCGTCCGGTAAAACCGTTATAAATATATATTATATTATTATATATTTTATAATATAAAATATGCTACAAATTCAAGAGTAAATAATTTTTTTGATATGAAAATTTAAAGTGATATCTAATAAAATTACAAAAATATTAAAAGGTCAACCATTTTGGGGGCTTAAGCCCGTTAGCCCCCCCCCCTTGGGTGCGGCACTGCATTCTGCACGGTGTACTCATATCAGCGTATAGACTCTCCACTTATAAATTACTATGTAATATGATCATATCGATTTTTATAATTTTATCGAAATAATTTTGAACATGGCAAAAAAAAAAAGATGAATATAAAATAACGAAAGCTAACTTTCAAAACCCATTTATCTCTTATTTGTCCGGATTTTAGGCCACTAAATAAAAGAATTTTATAAATCCCGAGCCGTTAATCGTAATATTATAATGGTACCGGCATATGTTATCGATGTCCTTTAGGTTTCCCGGATAAATAAAATGTGGATCTTTTACCAACGGGTCAGCCAAAGCAATACAACGATTGTACTCTTCTTTGCCGCAGTTTTGCGCATAGATCATATGCGCAGCTTCGGCTAAAACAAAAAACAATAAAATTAATATCCGATGATTTTAACACATTCTATGTACAGGCGAAATTATATATACGTTTAAAAAATAATGTTAAAATAAGCGTAATTCAAAGAAAAAGAATATATTATTTTATTTTGAAAATACTTAGAAATGAGTTAATATTAAAAATCAGTAATATTTATTATAATCGCGTCGTAAGTGTTTTTAAATACAAGAATGATAAGTTTTTATTTTTTATGGAATTTAACGATTTTCAGTTTTATTAATACATAATAAAATACCGCGTATATTATGAGATATATGTTCAAACAATAAATATTATCTCTAATATTTTAAATTTCTAAAATAACTCTCATAGTTTTTTTTTTTATAATAAACATAATATGTTTACGTCATAAAGATATAAAGTTTTATAGATTCGTCCGAACGGAACGAACAAACTATTGATTTATTAAAATGCAGCGTGTGTTATTTTTTTCAAAATTCCTTTCTGTCTAACGCTTTTTTTTGGAGGGGTAAGAGTGCTAAGTTTTATATAACCACTCAGGTCCTCTATCGATTGTGAATTCAACACAGATGATACTTTAGAAAAATAACAAATTCTTAGGACTTTTTGAAAAAAAAAACCGAAAAAATTAAAACGATTAAAAGTGAAATTGACGGGGTACGCGAACTACGAATAACATAATAATTTTAACCGACACATACATATATGTATTGGTCAATTTATTGTAATTTACAAAATATTAATCCCAACGAATGCAAATTTAAATCGAACATTTTATAAGCGTAGTAGGTAAATGAAAATTTCAAAAAAAAATTGTTTATACATTTTGATTCATTTGAGTTTTTAGTGATATTTTTCCAAAAAAAAAAATGGTTAATTTTTATCGTATTTCAATTAAATTCTAACATTATATACTTTTTTAAAAAATGTCTCGTACTTTGATAGGATAAAAATTCGTATACAAGCGAATAATATAGGCGTATATTATATTATAGAATATAGGCGAAGATATCTATATTAATATATGGTATTTATAAAAAAAAAGAAAATTATAAATAAATAACAAAGTCAACGGACGAATTGCGCTGTGTTTTATATTTAACATAGGAACGTGGCTATATATGTGTGTAGGTACAATCGGTGTAAGTACGTGCCAGTCGTACAAGATTCTTACAGTACAATTAAATATATACTTAAACACACACGATATTGATACACGGTTTTCAGGGTACTCATACTCTTATGATTTAAGGGTTACCGACCCTAACCGGAATAATCGGTTTCACATTCGTTCTCATAATGCATATATATATATATATATATATATATATATGTACAGAACAACAATAATAGTTCAAAAGTGTGAAACATTCAATTATTCTTCATCGGTCCTGCAATGAAGTGCACGGACAGTTACAAATGATCAATGATTTATTACCGTGTCGAAATATTATGAGAACTCGCGTGTTCGAACACGCGCGACCTGAACGAACTTTCAATAATAATATTATTATTATTATTCTTACTAGATGATACATATTTCGAAACAAAGTTGTAATTCGATGTCAATAATCGTTACACCTACACAGTGCACGTACTTAGCAATAGAATATATATATATATATATATATATTAGGTACGTGTTGATAAGTATAATCATATTTAAATTACGTGTAGTGGACTTTATATATTGATTGATTTGTCCGAATACGTGCGTACAATTGAAAATTTCATTCGGAATTAATCGAAAACTATTAATTACGTATTGTTTTCTGACTAGAATTTTCTAATGTGAATAATATACCTATATTATGTATATAGTATTCACTAAATTTAATAAAAAATAATTATTATAATATTTTATTTAATAATAAAATAATATGTTTGATATACTTATATACATCGGACTCGCGAGAAATTTTATTATTTACGTATATTAAAATATAAATAATAATGGCATTTTTTTGTTGTGTCGATTAATTTAAACGAAAACTTTTCGTTTTGTTTTTAATAACTTCGCAACGGACACGTTATTGTATTAATTCGAGACGTTTAAACTTTTTCGCGTTCGTGGGATTTTTAAATTACTAAAACCACGCGTCATTAACAATAAAAAAAATAATAATAATAATAATTAGAAAAATTATATTTAATACGGAATAAAAATAATAGTAGTTTATAGTTTTTTTTATTAATTAAGAAAGATAGGTCATTCCGATAAGTTGTTTTAGTTTGAAAAGTGTAGAATATTTACTTCGTTTAATTTACATTTGCGTATGGTTTAATTAAAGGAAATAAATTAAAACGTATTTCATGTTTGTAGAAATAATTGAGTTTTGTTTTTAAATTATATATATATATTACAGTTTTTGAAATAACATTGTTTATATTTTATGCATGCAAATATAATACACGTACAAATATATATATCACTAAAAATGTGTACTGAATTAGTACCATCTCAGCGTATATTATACATTATTAAAACTAACGCGATTTTAATTATTATTTATCTGTTGAAATTATTGTATATCATAATATATAAAGTATCGAATTTTCATATACCAGGAAACGGTTTTATTATTATTATTATTTACTGTACAGATGAAATCGGACACCTCAGTAATTTGTTGTAAAACAATTGTCATTAATTTGTTATTTTAAAACAACTCTATTCGTTCTCGAATTTAAAAAAACCACCATTCGAAATTCACGGTCGAATTTTAAAATGAATATCTTTGCGATTAAAACGTTATCGAACAACGATTCTCGAAGAGCGGTTACTACTATTATAGCGGTTGATACCCGAATGTTCGAATCCTATTAAAATTTGACTCTTACACGCGTCTTGGATATGCCCTACGCATTGGTTGTACACGTTTCGTAAACTGATTTACTGCATACAAATATTTTGATATTTTGATGGCGCCTCACATTTCAACTCCGGTTCAATAGTTCAACGCACTTTCACAAGTCGAACACTTCAGAAACAATTATTATTATTATTGATCATACATATTATTGTTATATTCCACCGGTACGACAAAAGTTCTACGATAAACGCATAAATTCTATAGTTCTATATATGATTACAAATTATTATTTTTTTTTATCGTGAATATAAATTATGACTGTAGTAATAGACCTTACTTTTTATACTTAGGAACTACGACGTGAATAAAAAAGAATATACTGCAGTTTTAGGTACATTTGATAATATTCGAATGAATATATTGAGTGTATGATGTGTACATTGAATAATATAAATAATTTTAACTGTTTAAAAATAATAATAATAAAATTGGCTAATAAATAATACTTCGTTGATATCCGGGCCTACACGAACTCGTGTAATAATATACTAGAAGGTATTTATCGAATCAATAAAAAATAATTTAAAAAAATTTCTGTTTTTTTTCTGTTAATAAATTTTATATATTGCGACGCATTCGTTACACAAAGGTTGTTATTTTTTATTATTTTACTTCTATTTATGTTTCATAGCTGATTAGATCTGAGAATTTTGTCAGCGGATTAACATTTTTACAATTTTTATAAACACTAAAATACCTAAAAGCCACGTTAGGTAAGTTTAGAAAGGCGATATAGGTTAAAAAGCGTTCAAGACTCGAGGTGACTCATTAACGTATGCAAAATCAATAATAAAGATATTGTATGTTTTCAAAAGTAGCTGGTATATATATATATATATATTATAAAACTAATAAAACTCTAAAATCGTATTATTCCAATAACAAATATTATTCGAATAGATTACATTTTAGTAGAATAATCAATAATTTGTATCCGTATTATATGATTGTTCAATAAGTACATTGAGTATGAACTGTGTGTAATATAGAATATCGTAAGTGTACGATACAATGGCAATTTGTTTGTTTTTTTAATCTTTTTACATTCTTCGGACATTTTAAATATTTTGCCGCTGGCTTTCTACCAATTAAAAATTATCTTATTAAAATAAAACTCTAATAATTATTGTTAGGTTCTGATATTGGAGTTTCGTTAAAAAAACAACAACACTAAAACCATGTAATTTTGTTTAAGAAAATATGCTGCTTATATTAAACAAAAATATTCCAACTGAAACGTGGTGGAGAAAATAATTTTTTTTTATACGTACAAAAGGTTATGTCACCGGCATTAAGGTCATCGTGAAAATAATTCGTTGAAAAAATAATAATAATAAAATAATTTATATCGCTTTCGAGGGGTTGCAGTGTAAACCTAACCTAACGCGATAGTATATCCACGTTATTCATTCGTACGGCGCACGCGATGGTCAGTTTGACCTATTTAATGGACCCTTTGACTCAACAGCGTTTTATTACTCGATTAACTCGATATAGGTTTGATACGTGCTACTGCTTATATATATAACATAATATATGCTTCCAAAAGCCGTACTTGTTATTAGGGACACACAGACCATCAAGATTACGGTGTACGATCGCCTCATGGTGGTGGCGATTCTTGACGAAAATCGACCTGCAAAAAAAAAAACAAGGAAAAAAAATAAATTAAATAAAACGAATCGCATTTACCTAATAATAATAATAATACGTAGTATAAAATATAAAACAAATCAGAAAAACGACCTTGTGTTTTTTCTAAAACGCGCGTATGAAAAATGAGTTGCGTTTCGATAAGATCTTGATGAGTCGAAATCCTGTTACACTCATTTTACTCGCACATTACGCGATACCTACGTAATATTTATTATAATGTTAAGAGCGATTTTTTTCTTTCTAGGGGAAAATATAATATTCGGTTATATATACCTACTCGTATATCGATTCACCTAATTTCGCGGATATCATTGTAAAATACATAATATTATATAGAAGTTATACACTATACCGACTATAATATCGATTTCGCCTTGACTATACGCGTGTGGGCGACGAAGACGAAACCGAAGGGATTATTATAATATAGACTTTGGAATAATCGATCCGTTGTGTGTTAAATAATTTACACGACGACCACGTTAGGACGTGATCATATAATTATCCTGTTCTATGCCTGGCCTGTTCAAATTATTAATGGGGTGGTCATGTCAAATATGGGTCGAGACAAACTTATTTTATTTATATAAAAATAAATAAAATAAATCTGGCTTCCTAATTTAGGTTATTGCGTCCATACTGTATATATATAATTTATTTGTTCTTTTTTTAAAAAAAAACCTTTAATAACTGCCTTGCTGTAATGTTTCTGTACAAAAGCGTTTAAATAAAATAAAATTTTCTGTTTTACAATGAGACGACGAGCTGGTGTGAAGACCGTAAACGAAATTCGGAAATTTAACGATTTTTTTCCCCTATACGAAAACGTGCTACCGAAATCGGTTTATTACGCGTCGGTCGACATAAAACGGTTGTGTCGATTCGACACTCTTACAAGGGAAAATAAAACTACTAACTTCAAAAAAATAAAAATAAAAATGTCCATACGATTTTTTTAAAAATTATATTCTAAATTGTTATACGAGAATCGTGTAAATTACCGATAATAAACGAGAGATTTAAAAAAAAAAAAAGGAAACAGACAAGTTATAATATTGTGAGTTCTATACGCACCGAAATCGATACACGTTAATATACCTATGAGCAGTGGCGTGCTCAGGGGGGGAGGTTAGGTGTTATATCCCCCATTGTCTTTTTTGCCGACCTACAGAAAACAACTTATTAGTTATAAGAGCTGTTTTAGAGTCATTACTTAATACTTTTTATTAGTTATTAGCAAAAAGTTATTACTTCTGAGTTATGACAATAAACATTTACTATACATAACGTATGTTATGTTAATTGAACAACTTGGTATTGGTGTGTTATAATTTAAATTCATTTTAATTATAGAATAATTTACAAATGTACACAATTATAAGCTAGAAACGATTTTGGAGATTTTGAAACATAAACATTTGAGTTTATTTGGTATTACCATGACAATTTATTAAAATGTATTATTACTATTTACTTATAACATCCCCCCCCCATTGAAAATTCCTGGGCACGCTACTGCCTATGAGTTAAACGGCGTGCAGTATCTCCGGTTAAGAGAGATTTTTTTTCCATTTTTTTTTTTTTTTTTACTAATTTCCAACGAAACGATATTACGAGTGACGTTAAAACGTTAATTTTTCGTCCGCGGTAGATATTACTGTGTGTACGCCGTTCATAAAAAAGATTTTTTTTTTTTAAATGTATTTTTACACACAAAACAACAATAATAATTCTTCAGGTTTAACGATTTAACGCCAGTTATGTAATTTTCGATCATTTTCATTGCACGATATCTCGCAACCACCTACTGCAGTTTATCTATTAACGGGATAACACTGACACGCGCGCCATAATACGACGTACACGGCTGTATATCGTTTTGCCACTATACCGTTTTACGTTATTGTACAACGTTTGTCCATTAAACCGAAAAAATATTTAAAAATACGGTTTTTAATATTTCTATACGCGTACAATATTCGAATAGTTATTATACTTAAAAAAAAAATAAACACGTTTTTTCGAAGTGTACTAAAAAAAACGGTGCCTATACGTGTGTAACCCCTGCGGCGCGTATTTGTTTTAGTGTGATTTTTGGAGAAAAAAATCTCGTTATTGTAAATACCGACGATTACGCGTTGGAATGTTTTGCTTGGACCAAAATGATCTTGTTATAGTTTATAAATAAAGTTATTTATAAAATATATATACATCTCGGTTCGCGGTATATAAACGTGTATAAAATATATAATACATATTAGTCGCTCTAGTCCAATATGAATTCCCTCGCGTTTTTGCCCGTCGCTCATGTGATTTCCATCGATTTACCGTACTCGTTTTTTCCCTAATAAACGTTTGAAACTGAAAACGAACTCGTTAAATACGTTATTAGAATATTTTATTTCGCCATTATTTACGCTAAAACATTGCTAGGAAGCCACGCGAAATTCGCGTGTACACCTTGCAGTATACGGTACACGCTATATTGTTAGGTATAGTCTGCAATAACTCGAGTGTCACCATAGATTATACGGATAATTATTGAAAAACGTTTTTAAAAAAGTGCCTCGGCAGTCTAGCCGTTAAATATTACTGGAGAATTAACCGACCGCTTTGCGCAGACTAGAAAGTAAAGGGTTATAACAGCTAGCGCGAGGGGGCCGCGTGTATATATATATATATATATATTTTATTGACCTAATATTGACCCGTAGTCGCGCAGACCCCGCGTTTTTACAACGTATATACGCAAAATGTATATTTAAGTAGGTGAATATGTTAATTTTTAAACAGGAATATCCTTCAAATATATATATATATATATATATATATATATATATATTGTCCAATCAATACATCGATATATACGGGGAAAAAAAGTAGGTAAAAAGTAAATGTTAGGACAAGGACTATATCGCTCTAAAAAAAAAATAAATAAGAAAAACGCTGTTAAAAAAATAACATTTAATGCGCGATAAATATCGAAAAAAATGCGGTAAAAAAAAAAAAATTAAAATTATTAGAAATATCTTTTCTATTTTTTAGAAATTTTTTTGTTTTCGTCCACCATTTCGACCTCGCTAATTTCGCATCAATTCACTAATATTCTCGTGTGCCTTTGGTAAAAAAAAAAACATTTTCACCGAATATTCGCCAACACGCGAACGTAAAATATGACAAACGTCTGATGCTTTTAATTTCGACATTATTGGAAACGATACAAAAAAAAAAAAAAACGAACACCGCCATAATACAATACGAAATTATGATACACCGTTTCGTTTCGTACTAATATAAACGGCTATTTTTATATTCTATTTATTTATATATGCTCAGCGTATAAAAACACGGACCAAAGCGTTTTTAAAACAACGAAAAATGTACCTAAAAACCAGAAAAAAATACGCGCAAATAAACGTACTACACATTTAAATATGTTATAGCGTACTCGTAGGCTTGGCGGAACTAAATGCTTCTAAAAATTTAAAGTACAATTCTTAGGCACTTCTGAATGTAAAATGCCTTACATTCGTCCTAAACGTAACTGCGTATAATTTACTATCGAATAGGTTGAGTGAGACGTAAATTAACTCAGTGGCGTAACTGCAGAGGGGTTGCATCCCCTGATATTTTTCTGGAAGTTCAAACATACTATTTTGCACCCGTCAAAAATATTACGTTTCTCATTAAGTAAAATAATACATTATTTTACTTATTTTATTATACGTGAGTATAGGGAAAAAAATTATTAAAAAAATTAACGCGTAAACATGAAAAAAAAAAGAAAATATTTTTATATTAGATTAAATATTAATTAAAAATATAAGTATAATATAAAATAGTAGACGTTAATTTTCTAGATATAATAATATAATAGTTGGCATAAAGTCGTATATCGTAAGTCCACATTTTCCCCGTCCTTCACGTCGGACACGATTGTACAAACAATGTTCGTTGTTCAAAAATATCATTTGATTTGTATTCGTCTATATAGGTAAGTATCGCGTCACAATCGGAACACTGTATCTCGTTATCATAAGTAATAGTAATAATACAATAATACATTTGTGGTGTCAGTGTGTTATCAGTGTATTATTACTATTATATTATACTCATCCTAACAAGTCTAATAAGCGATCTCCCGTGGGTACTGAAACTAAAAATATTCATTGATTCGTTCTGGAAAACCGTCTAAAGTTATTGAAGTGCGCGTGTTTGGTTTGTCTGATAATAACACACCGACGTCACAAATATCAAGCGGGAAATTTAAAATCAACCGATCGGAAAGCGTGATTGAATACAGGTGCCCAAACGGACCCCCTGAATGTTTGTCTTATACGCTACCACCGGCCCGAGGTGATAACATTAAATTTATAGTTTTTATTTCATATTGATATCAAAAAATGTCAAAGAAAAACTTTATGTGAGTTACATAAGACCGGTACTGACGTATGCATGTGCCACATGGGCCACAACTAAAGGTGATGAAGAAAAACTAAGTAGATTTGAAAGGAAAATCTTAAGAAGAATACATGGTCCAGTATTTAATACCGAAACCCAACAATGGGAATTAAGATCGAATGCACAACTGGGGAACCTGTACAAAAGAGAAAATATTGTACAATGTGTTAAAAGTATAAGAATGCAATGGGCTGGACATGCGTGGCGAGCGGAAGGATGCCTGATAAAAGAAATAATGATTTGGACGCTAACGGGGAAAAGACCAAGGGGAAGACCTCGAAGAAGATGGATAGACAGCATAAATGAAATATGGAATGCGGTAGACCAAGAAGTTAGGACGAATTGGCAAATCATAGCGCAAGATAGAGAGAAATGGGAGTAAATAGTTTTGGCGGTAAAGATCCTCAATGGATCGTAAAGCCGGATAAAAAAAAAAAAAAAATTTCATATTTCTATTTCTCTCGCATTTTATTCTTTTATTTATTATATCATTAAACATATATACGTTATACGTTTTAATACACATATATATATATATATATTTAATTACAATAATGTGTTATGCGCGTGCGTCTCGGATGTAAGACTCTTTTGGTAGTGAATGCGACGAGTACAACGAGCACGAAAAAGAAACCTCAATCACTCTACCCCCGTCACCAGTGATTATACCAAATTTCCGCCTGCGGATTATCGCATAAATATATTCGGAATAAAAAAATATATTTAATCGTATAATTTACCGTAAACGCGTACTGTCGTAGTCTCCAGGGCTCTCATTTGAAAAAATAATAATGTTTTAACGTTTTTTATTGTTATTTACCTTTTGCGTTTATCGTTATGGTATATTTTAGCGTTATGGATTATTTGTGTGTAACGTTAAAGAAAGTTGTATCGTTATATAATAATTACGTTTTACGTTTATCGGTATTTTAACGTTATTTGGTTTAATATCGATTTATTTCCAAATAAATAAATTCATTCATATTCCATAGACTATAGCACGTTTTCAAATCTCATAAACGTAATGTACTTCATTAAACTTCACAAAATTATAAAAGTCCTAAATTTTTATCCTTAATTTTTTGATTTTATACATTTTTTCAGTGAGAACCTTGGTTTATTTTTTACTTTATATTCCAAAACAGAATATTTTTCTTAAAATTTTGACTATATTACCAATAGAAACTTTTCTGACTAGCTGATATCTTCTCAGACACGTATCTTTGAATAATTTTTACGCGTCCGTGTGAATCCAGCCTTATTATAGAACTATATTAAACCTACACTATAAGCTTATATTTTCCGTAGTAAATTGAAAAAAATATTAAAATAACGGTAATTCTATTTTTCGTTTTTCGATATTTTGATATATAACGTTAATAAATTATTTCGTTGAATGATATAGTTTAATTTGTGATATTTTAAAATTAGTGTTTATTGTTTTCCATTACGTTTTTTGATATTCATTTCAATTGATATTTTGCAATTATAACGTTATTATAACGTTTGCGAGCCCTGGTAGTCTCTGTCCACAAACGCGCGCGCACCACACAATCGAATTGAATATTACACGGGAATATTATTCGGAACGCCCGGTCGAAGGTTGCAAAAATACGCGTATAAGGGGGCCCCTAATCGAGAAATGGGAGTTTAAAAAACGCGCAGCATTCCGTATTCGCGATCTCGTCAAATATTTTTTTTTTTGTTTTGTTTTGTGGTTGGTACATCCAACCCGTTTCAACGCGCACACGTCTGTACGCGTACAGTTGTTGTGATCAAATTGAAAAAAAAAAAAATGTTTTCCGTATATTATGTATAGCGTATGGATACGCGCGTGTTTGTTGTGCACCAGGACGGATTTACGGTCCACCGCTCGCGCGCGTACAGACGCCTCTTATATATTGTTTACCATTGATTATTTCGTTGCATGAATAATGTGTAACGACGAAAACAAAAAAAAAAATTCTGAAATACATCGCGGTCTAGCCGTAAATACTGTCCACTGTAGTTGAATGAAAATATTGCGAGAACAAAAAGAGAGTTAGAAAATCGCGAAAAACATAACGGGTGAAGGTCTCGAGCTTTTGGATACGCATTAAACGTATTCGGAATGACTACCTTTTGCCTTAAGGGTACTGGAAACTAGTATATAGCTTCGTCTCGCACACACGAATCATATATAGTGAAATAAACGTTTCGTACCGATCGACCTGTAGTGACGAGATTTTCAAAACGAATTCGAATCCGTCGTGAATTTTACTCTAGAACGACTTTCCCAGTTTTTTCGTTCGGCTTTTCTTTTTTTTTTTGTCTTGACATCTTCAAAAATTGATTTATTAGCAATTTTTTTTTTTATTTTCAATTTCTTCCGCGGTGATTTTTTTCGTGGCTTTATGTAAAAATTAGAAATTCGGGAAAGTAATTCTATATAGTAAAATTCACGACGAATTCAAATCCGTTTTCAGGATCGTTATCGCGTCACTGGGTCGATCGGTACGTCGGAAGTGCAAAACGTTTAAAAAATACTCGCTTCCGATCCGATCAACGCGGAATTTCAAACGCTTAATAAAGTCGTCTGTTAGACGCGTACGCGCAACGTTTCGAGAGGAATTATTTCATCCGCCGATTTGATGGTTTCAACGACTCCGAATCGCGGTTAGGCTTCGCTAGTGCTTTCTCTTCCGAAACTTGCCTGCGTAGTCCAATGGGTTTAGATCTGGACTTCCAGACGTCCTGTCAGAAGCGCGAATAAACTCTGCTACGTTATTTTCCAGCCGATTTTTGCGTCGTTCTAGCTTTACACGCGCAGAATCTTGCTGGAACACCCAGTGTTTGTTTTTGAATAATGTTAGGTCGCGAGACTTTCCTTACTTATACGATCGACTTTTGCCCCGAGGTTTTTAACGCCCGTTTCCGAACGATTTCGCCGTGATAGATATAATAATATATTTTATTCAAAGTTTTCGCGAAAAATTAAATAATTCGTGTAATACAGAGAGACATTAGTGCTGAAAAAAAACAAAATAGGACCACAGGGAGACGGCCAGGAAAAACAACAAAGTAGCCCTTCGTGCGATAATCGCGTAATAATATATAAGTATGTAATAGGATTCGTGCATTTTTTTTTACTACTATACCGTTTTAATTCGTTACAAAGTATGGATTTTCAATTCGCTTCGTACAAGCGGAAAAAAAAATGTAAAAATCGTGAACACAACTATACCTCCAGGGCCGGATTTGCCCATCGGGATACCGGGAAACTTCCCGGTGGGCCGGTATCCTTGAGGGCTGCTATGGCCGCAAACAGTTTTTAATTTTGCTATAAATCATCATGAATTTTTAAATTTTAAATTATATTGATACAGAAGGAATCATTGATAAGTTGAAAAATAAAAGTGCATTACTCAATAAAGAACTCTCATATTGAATTGTTTTGCTATATTATTTATGTGCAAATTTTATTTTAATAAATATAAAAGTCAGTAAACAAAATCGTAATTTTTAAAATTGTATATGGGGGGGAGTTGAACAGCAGATTGCCTTAAAAAAACACGAGTAATATTTGCTTTTACGCGTATAACATTAGATATTATTATATAGAGTGCTGGTCTAAATAATTTTCCCGGGCCGAAAAATTCTGCCGATCCGTCTCTGTATATCTCTATACACTCAGTGCTTGAATTGGGGGGGGGACGCGGGGGGACGGAGTCCCCTTTCTTTTTTCAAAATATTCTAGCGTACCCCTTCTAATTTTTCATACCGGGACGCAGAGAACGGGACGGTCAAGACTAAAATTTTATTGAAATAATGAAAATTAAAAATTTTATTTTTAGTGAGTGGTCGGTAGTTGTCACAATATACAAACAATATATTTCTTAAAATGACAATCAATTATTATAAAACGATAAATACACCGAAAAGAAAGTAAAAAAACCTGATCCTCGAATGGATGAAACTCAATGAGCTTTTCATTGAGTTCCATCCACAAAATACAAGGGATACTCGAACGATAAAGTTTTCTTGCGCAAAACACAAATAATAGTTTTTGTAAAAATAATGACGAAATATTATAATTTTGGCAGTGACACAACAACAAATTTAAATATTAATACCAATAAAAATAATCATAGTATTAGCTTAATTAAACAAGTAAATAAAAATAATCGTAAATTAATAAAAACAAAAAAAAAAAAATAATAATAATAATAAATTCTCTTTTACTATGTGGCGCGAATATTTGCAGTTAAAAAAAAATGATGCTTATTTATTATTGTATAATGAAAAATATATGGGGGTGTGGGGCAAAGCCCCCAAATTATAAGACATTACAATCTGCTGGAACGCACATTATTTTTGTACTTTTGCATCCCCCTTCTAATTTTTTTCCAATTCAAGCACTGTATACACTCGCAATTTTATTGCGATTTCGGCGACATTCCATACATTATACATTATTATCGAACGGTTCTCGTTATTTTTCAATGTTTTTAATTTTACGTTTTTAATAATAATACTCGTAACATAATATGACAGAAATACAGATTTTTTATTTTTTTTTCAGTACAATAACGCGACATCGATTTTTAATACTGTTTCACCGCAACAATATCCGAACCCTAATTATCACACACACACACACATAAATATGTGTACTGTCGCGTCCAATGACCCAAACTTAAAAAAAAAAAACGTTATCGCGTGTGTCCGGTATGTAACCGATACGCGTTTTCCAACTAAAACGAATCGGCTACGTCATATGTCGCGTATTGTCATCACCAAAAAAAAAAGGACCTTCACAGTCGAATCTGCACGCTCATGTACGTCAACGTAATTATTGACCGGAGATGTCATTGTTATATGTATTCGGTTTTAACGTTGTAACTCGGTAAGGGTTATCACATAACCTTTGAAGGACGGATTAGTTAAAAAATTTGTAAAAAAAAAAACGAACAACAAGTCGAAAACGTAAAATTTCAATTTGGAATAATCAAAAGTGTGTAATTCGATTGTTCGCATAACTCATCCTCCTTCTACTTCGCCTCAAAGCACTTCCGAACGCTACGTAGGGTGGGGGGGCCGTGTACAGAATTTTCGATAATGTAAAAATGTGTAAAGTTTTATTATGGGAAAATATTATAGAAATGCGTCAGTCACGCGTTCCGTCGAAATCGAGAGACACACGAAGCGATATTATGTTCTGTTCGATACGCTACTCGATTTGTGTGCAGGAGGGCAGTGGCGGATTTTACGGTCTGGCAAGTCGGACATGTCCCGCGGCTGATATGACGTGAGGAGGAAAAATTGTTTTATTAACAACAATTGTATTTATTAAACAAAACAAACACATAATAATAATGTCTAATGCGTTGAATTTTTACCTAGTGTTTATTACAAGTGGATTAGAAACGCAGATCTTTGTAGGGAAAATGGATTGTTCTAATGGACACTTTCCACGAGTCTACTGCAGCACATGTATTCGGTAAATCGTCTGCAAAGTATAAAAAAAACTCTACGCTTTTTGTTCGTGAAAAACACCGATCTGGAGGTGGTTCTACCTGTAGGCTTTTGGTAATGCGATTAATTAATTGACGATTCGAAACCGAAAAATCGTTCAAATACGAGTAATCGCAATAAATTTTTAGATGTAAACGTGAAAAAATTAATAGTACAAATGTTTCACGGACGGATTGAAAATAGTTACGTACGGGTTTCGTACAATTTTGTCGATGAAAAACACGAGTAAAAATAATTGTAAATGGTATTCTTAGCAAATGGATTAGAAGAAATGCAACTTTCGTGTTGAATATTTCTCACTGTATAAGAACGACGAACGTAAAGGATCCACGTGTGCTTAAAAAAGAACATCAAAGATTACCGTATAGATCGACTATAATAATTATTGAAAATATCGATATTTCGTATGTTCAAACAGACACGTCGCGAAAATGATAGATTTGAAATCTGCGTTCGAATCATTTTCTGAACACAATTATTGGGGAGATTGGAAAATGAGTAACTTTTAAAAAAATTATTAAATTATAATTTAAAAAAAAATTAATACATAAAAATATGTTTTTTTGTTTTCAAAAAAAAAATAAAAAATATGGTAATTTAATAGGTTCACTATACACGATGAATGCAAAATATTTTTATTATTGTTTGATAATAATATTTTATATTATTCCGGCGTAGACAAAAACTAATAAGCCGACCAAGGCTGTTTTTCATTGAATCAGCCACTGTGATTTTTTTTTTTTACCGCGGTAATCATATTAATTTATAATATAGATATTATTATGGAAATTCGAAATTGGTTAAAAAAATGTTAAATATCACTTTTAAATCGACCACCTATATAGCGAGTATTGAATAAAAATGTATTGCGTTTCATACGTTTACTGTAGAGCAGTAGAGCGTGTAAAATATGCGGATCGAGAGATAAATAGCTGCAGGTATTTAAATGAATATTTAAACACTGTTTTAAGTTGTCGCTCTTTAGTATTTCTGTAACCACTGTACAGATGTCGTTGGCAGAGTCGCGCGCGCGCGTGCATTAAAATATAATACGCGTATATTGTTTTAAATTTTATTTCGAACGGGACCGCTGCTTTCGTATACACACATTTTCGACGGGTCAATAAAAACGATGACGCCGAACTACCGCGAGCGGGGTAGGGATGATTACGTTATTATTTCGTTTTTTTTTTTTTTTTCCAGAAATCCGAGAGATATTGAATTTTACCCCTCCATGAGGATTGTACAAAAAATAGTACTCGGAGCCGGTGTAAAAATATTTTTTTAAAGAAATTGTCAAAAAAAAAAATGTTAAAAATCACTTTCCATTTCATTTTAGATTCTGAGCTAAGAACGTACTGATTTTACAATGATGTTTTTTTTTTATGTCTGTACCCAAAAATTCTACCAAAAGAAATGTTCCGATCTTCTCGTGTAGCACCTTCTGTAATTGAAAATTTCATCTAGTTTGTACTTTTTTCCATTTTCTCAATACTTTTTTCAAAAGTCAGGAAAAACTACTGAAAATTACATAAAAACGCTAAAAATGCAGTTTCGTCTTGATCGACTGTCGTTTATTATTTCTTCGTTCATTTATTACGACGAAGCTCCGCACAGAATCGTTTTATCGAACGCAATGATTTCTTTTACAAATTTATAATAAAAATAAAACTCTAAAATCTTTATCCAAGTAATTCACTCAAGCGATATCCACAACACCCCGCGGCTCGCTACACCTTTTTTTTTTTCTTGGTGTGTACAACTTTTAGTGTCTTAACTTTTTTAGTGTCGTTATTCGTATGCGATTATGATTTTTCTGTGCTTGGACATCGTGCGACGACGACGAGAATATTGAATAAACGATTTTGAATATTGTGCGCCGCGGTAAACAACGAGATTTTATTGGCGCCCAGGACGAAATTAATTCTTATCTTTATTTTTGATTATACTCGTTATGAGCGATTTCTTTATAAAACAAAAAAAAAAAAAAAAATCAATAATACCTAATTAAGAAATATTAACGTTCTCTCTATAATTCTCATAATTTTACGTTGACTACGTATTGTAGTTTTTTGTTTACAATTTTATATTATACCAATCGAAGATACATTTCCGTGCGCAAAAATCGACAGCATATTAATGTTTAACAAACGCGGTAGTGAGATAAAAAAAAAAAAAAAAAATTCCTAAAATTCGCCACAAACTGCTGCTACTATACACTTTACAATAATCGTTATGTCCAGCACCGGATCTATGGGAAGGCAATCCTGGGTAACGCGCCCCCGGGTGCTAGTCATAGAGACGCGCACATTTCGAATTATCGATTTACTTGCTTAAAAATTTGTTTCGGTAATTTATAAGATCGGTAAAATTATGTTATGCCCCGGACGCCATATTTTATAGATCTGGCACTGGTTAAGTATATAGAGTGTAATCAATTTACATGACGTGTAATACATTTTAATAAAATATAATGTCATATATTACAATATACACCGTGTACGTAATTTAAAGTTCTGATTTTCGACAAAAAACAAAAAAAAAAAGTTATACAATTATTTTTTGGTAGTGCGATATATTGTTTTTTCTTTATTTATAAAATATTTTTCCTTCGTATTAGTCTGTTACAAACGTGCTGTTGGTGTATCAAAGAATTACGTGGAGCCTCCCGATACATAGCTCGAGATCAGCTTTCCCCCGGGGCTCAAACTCGCGACACTGAATTTACAACATAACGCGAGTCCGGTGGTTGTGCTGCAGAAGGACCAGTCCTTAACCAATATTATGTTTGGGAAATTTAGGCGAAAAATCGAAAAATTTACTGTCGTTTAACGTCAGACCTACAATTTTTCCATAGTCCATAACTTTATTACCGCGGGCTGCGCGATATAGTAATTAATTTGTAAACGTTTATACCATTCTCGTACTCTATCCGCGTATTCTCGCAGTTGATGCTAATACGGTCTCTTTGTTTTTTAGAGTCTTGTTTCTGACAAATTTTTATAAAAAAAAAAAAATGCAAGAGAACATTTTTTTTTTTCTGATTAATGCAGCGGTTCCCAAACTGTGCTGCGCGGATCCTTTGGGCTCCGCAACTGAACAACACACGTTCAAACAAGACGTCAAAACCAGCAGTAATCCTCAATGCGGCAGAATACGAGGTTCTTATCGATACGGTTTAAGAACCGCCTGCATCGTTTAAAAAAGCAAACAGGTTTTTGAATTTCGGCCTCAGTAAGGCGAACTGATCTTTCGATATTGAGTTCAAAAGCTGAATCGCTCTTTACTGCTCCGTTCGGTACCGAAACGGTTTTTTCTGCTAGGTACGCAGCTACAACAAACCCCCCCCTCCCCCGTGTATCGAGCGAGTATTTGGACGTAAAAAAAACGGTACGCGTCTTCGATCTACTTCTTCGACACCTGTGACATTGACAGACTCAGTGGAAAAAAGCCGGCGCACTTTGTTCACCATTAAGATTCATACTCCGACACGTGTGCGTGTATTACTTTTTTTCAATAATCTCAACCGGTTTCGTTTTGTAGATTCAAATAAAATATAATTTTCTCCGGTTCTTCTTTCTTTTTTTTTTCTTTCGTATCGCGGGCGATAGAACGGGATAAAACTGAACGTTAAACACATTTCTCGTTGGGAGAAACTATCGTTTGAAAGCATAGTGGCTGAAAAAGTTTTGGGAACCGTTACGCGTTGTAGAAAAAAAAAAATCGCGAGTTTATACGCTATATACCTAATAATGAACGCGCGTGGTGAATCCGAATTCACAGTGTTCATTCCGTAGTAATGAATGCTCGCAGAGCGAGTACAAGTCTATAGTATTAATTATATTGGTGCGCGGTGCTCGTGTCCACTGCTCTCTCTCTCTCTCTCTCTCATATGATGTTTATGTGCGTTTTTGTGTAGCTATGTGTGTATACTTACGACTTATTTTCTCGCGTGTATACGACAAATTCTTTTTTATATAAATATTCGACAATTTTAAACAATTTTTCTTTTTTTTTTTTTTTAAAGTAATATAACGCAACACTCTTATAGCGTGTGACGATGAACGTTTAGAAGAGGAACAAAAAATTATTGTCGTGTAATATGTGACGGATCAGAGCGGTTAGGCGCGCGCGGACGACAAACTGAAACTGAGCGATGGCCACCCGCGGTCGATCTGGGACGCACGAACCACCACCAGCAGAACCGCGCGCGCGGTTATTATTATTATTATTCACATACGCGGCGCGCCGCGGACGCGTCTTCCGCCGCCGCCGCCGCCGCCGCCGATTGGTCCGATCCGCCGCGGCCGTCCGTCCACCGCGACAACGTGCTGACTTGCAGCCAGACAACCGCGACCACAACAAACGCGGGCACGCATGCGTCCGTCCTGCCGCGTGCGTTTAGGGTTTTGGCGAACGAGTCGTTGGAAGGGTCAAAGAAATAGTCTCGTTTTACATTTAAAACGTTCGTCACGCGCGTTACGCCCGTGAATACAAATATGTAGGCCAGTAGCAAGGAATTTTTTTCGGGTAGGGGGAGGGGGAAACTTAAAAATCAAAAAGTGAAATATTTAAGTCTTTTGCGAACACTTTTTTAAGCGGATTGAAAGCGAGCATTTTCTCTCTGCAGTCTTATATATACACGCGAAACATAGCAAAATAAACGTTTCCCCTGCTATTCCAACAACGCGTCGTACCGATCGATTATTTAGTGGTGCGATAAGAAATTTGAAAACGGATTTGAATTCGTAGTGAAGTCTACTTGAGATCGATATTCACATATTTTTAATTTTTAATTTTTTTTTCATATATCCTTAAAAAAATTAATTGAACCGATTTAATATTTAAAAAAAAAAAAATGCTAATAATCAATTTTTGAAGGTCTTAAGATAAAAAAAAAAAAAAATGAAAAAAGTGGAAAAGTCGTTCCATAGTAAAATTCACGAGGAATTCCTAATCTGTTTTCAAAATCCTTATCGCATCACTAGACGGATCAGTACGTCGGAAGTAGGAAACGTCTATTTTGCCATTTGCCACGGGCAAAGAGAGAAAATGCCCGCTTTCAATCCCGTTAAACAGTGTTTAAACATGTAAACAATCGTCGCGTGAAAAATAAGGGTCATAACTGGAGCTCGAAAAAAAAAAAAAATGCATTTACGACCTCGAAAACACAAAAAATGCCCTTGAAAAGAATTTTAAAACATAATATAAAAAAAATTACTTAAATTATTTATTTATTTTTAGTTATTATTTTATTAATAACGATACGTGCGTGAAATCCGCGTTATTTTGAAGGACTGTAAATATATATGGAATTGAATAAGAGATTCTATTATTTGTTGCAGTTTTTCTCAGACTCTTTACGCCGTATAGTAATATATTTTTAAAACTAAAATTTATGCACGAATATTAAATTATAATCGAAAATGAAAATATTACGAGAAATAATAACAATAGCATTATTCGTTTCACACTGCAGAGTCAAAAAAGAAGGTTTTTTTCTACGGATAGTCGCGTTTTAAACTTATCCGGCCTAGAATGTTGGCGTGCAATGCTCCGCTTTTTACCCATCGATTCACAGTACTCCTGTCAACAGCCACTTCACCATAAACGGCATTTAAACGACCACAGATCTCGATAAGAATCGCGTTTTCAGCGGTTAAAAATTCGATAACCGCGAGCTGTTTAACTCTCGTTGACGCGACACGAGAACGCGTCTCCCACAACAATTCCACTCCTTCAATCTGGGTATGCGTGTAGAGGAGGGATGTACGAATGCCACCACCGAGCGCGTTTCTGTAGGTCGTTTCGCACACAATAAGCATGTGTACATTATTTTTCAGCCTGTCTATACGTATAATAAACGCAATAATCGCAATAATGTTATTAAAAACATTAGACCTACACAATTAAACTGACGAATTAACATATTAAACAACAAAATCAAACTAGAAAACCGGGCGATGACGAACAATTGATAATACTACGTGTAGAACATAATAAGATATTTACCGTTGTCAGAGAAATCCCAAGGGAACGCGCGATTGCAATAGCAATGAGACCCTGAGATGGTCGAAGAAAGGGCAGACAAAAATTAGACGGGAGAGATTACAAATCTACTCCTCCTCGTGACGGGAGCATCATCAGAACCTAACTTAAAATAATGTCAGGGAGAGACGATTATGGCCTAAAGAAGCCAAGTAAATTGAAGCAATGTATTTACTCAAGTTGAGATTACGAAACCAAGGACGACGGAACAGGAAATGGGAGCTCGTAACTTCCTGTAGTCCACCGTCATTTTATCTGGCAGAGAAAATCATTTCTTATCGCACGTGTCTACGATGGATTTCCTAAGTGTTTGAATAAGAATAAGGAATTTTGTGGGTGGGGGAAATTTTAATAGTTGAACGTAACACGGCAAGATAATCGGACAATCGCTTAGCTCAGAACCTAAAAAAAAAAAAAAAAATGAATTTACGATTTAAATCTACAGAGTACAGGTTGCCAATGTGTTAAAAATTATTTACACTTATCTGCTAAACATACATATTTTGAAATGGACGAGAAGACTTGATCGTTTGTTGACTCGCAACGTGCGTTGTACAAATAAACGGCGCCCAGAATAGTATTCAACACACTGCAAAATTTAAGATGAAAAATAAATATTGTTATTATGACTAGAATAAATATTATAATTAGAATAAAAAAAATTATTTTATCTACATTCGTACCTATTTTCTTCATTATTTTTAAACACATAACAGATACACAAGAACGCGTTTTGATTTTTAACAATTCGTCACTATATATCACACATAGGTTACACTACTTATTTACGATAATTTAAATGTTTTTTTTAGTATTTTCCAAAACTTAAAATTGTCGTGTTAACAAAACATATTTTTAATACTTACGTATGAATAAATTATGAATCATTTTTCAATTATTTTCATATTATATACACGTTGTTTAATAAAAAAAATTATACGCTATATACAGTCCAGACGAATAAATATATAAAAAAAAATTGAATTTATGCAATGTAATACAGCTAAAAACTATGTGTGTAAGTGCAATGAACTGTTTAAAAAATTTTCCGGAGTTCACGAAAATCATGCAATCGCGAAAATCATTTAATTCTTGTTTTTACAATATATTACCTAAGTAAATAAAATATTGTTTTGATAATAATTATATATTTAATTGCGTATAATGTATTATTCCTACTAAATACATTATATTGTATATTTGATATTATAACCTCGAAAATGTAATATATTCTTAAAGCGTGAATGTTAGAACTAGAATGCTAGAACTTCCCCCGGAAGAGGCGATTCGATCGGCGGGAAACCGAGAGCTCTGGAAAGAGATTTTTGCCAACGTCAATATAGAGAGGTCACCAAATTTCCGTTTTTGAAGGATGGACTTGAAGAAGAATAGCTTCTCGCAATCGGTTTACTTTAAAGTTTATATTTTACGATCTTGTAAAATTTAATTTTTTTATAAAAAAAAAAAATCTACGTTTCATTATTGTTTTTTGCCAAATCTTCCGATACCGAGCTAAACAATATTGCGTTTTGCAGTTTCTCACTGAAAAAAACCTTTGGACTGTGATTGTGATTCCTGTCCGAGTATCTATGTCCGCATACCGTTGTGGTTAAAAAATACACATATTTATTAGCACTCTTCACACATAGTTTTGCACAGACTCATTAACTTTGGATAAAAATTTATTTTCGCCATTCGTATATAAAATGTGTCTTTTGTACGCATTACACGCATTTGCACGGTGCTTCTCGGTGATGCTCTTTGATTTCGCGTTTGCCCAATTGATTGACGTATTTGATCAACAAGATCGACGTCCACGCGAAAAAACCTGTAAAGTTAAAAGTAAAAGTCAGTTGGAAGATAATAATTGTCCGGTGCTCCGAGCGTTTTCAATTTTTCGATATCTTAAATACTTTCATCCCTACGAGTCTTTAAAGTATTTTTTTTTGTATTTTTTAAAAAACATTTATAAGATCTGCGACAATTAAGATAAGTACTAAAAAAATAATAGAAACACTCAAACACAAAAAAAAAATTAAATCTTCTATAGACTTTACAAAAAAAGCGTCTGCAGTATTCAATCGCGTAAAACAATTGTTTTCTTTTTATTATTATTATTATTATTATTATAATAATTAAATAAATTTATTTTTTTTGTGTTCCCATTATAACAACCCGTTATATGCGGTAACAAAATCTATTTTATTTTTTAAAGCTTTATGGTTTTAGAAAAGTTTTAAGTGTTAAGTAAAATGTAAATATTAGGCGCTTTTCTCCTTTTTTTTTTTTGCTGCGTTTATGTAATCTTCAAGCTTTTTATACATTACTTATTGGTTTTCACGGGTAAAGTAATCGATTATTATTTTTTTAGTTTTTAAATTGCTATTATTACTATTTACGATTTTATGAAAAAAATTAAAGCAAGACGATGTACACGAATATTTCTATTTTTATTTGGCCTGGTGAAATTTCAAAACGGCTTGCTCGAAACTTCGCACACCCAAAAAAAAAACGACGAAAATGACGCCCCCGTTCTTATAATATATCCGTAATGATTCCGCACAGTCATATGATCTGGTCAATGCATTCTAGTCGGATCATTCCGAGGAAATCGTTAGAACCACTGCTGGACGTGTTGTGATATCATAAAAATTTCATTTGTGACTATTCGCGCGATGGAACCGGATTTATTTTTAATAAAATTCTGAGAACAAATGCCCTTTTCTATACACAAGTACGGAACACAATTATATATATATATATATAATATAAAATATGTGCTGTTAAGCATAGGCGTGCGCACAGGGTGTGCCGGGTGTGTCGTGGCACACCCCGTGACCCGTGGCTTTTTGTACAACTTTCATTCATTCGGGGACTTTGTTTGAATTTTAAGCTATAAATAATAAAAATTAGAGAAAATAAATTAGGCGCTCTAGCAAAAATGGCAATTGGCAATATGCTAAGGCTAATGTATGATGGTACGAACACTACGAACAACTTTAGGTAACCAATAATAAATCAAACTTATCAAACCAACCAGTTATCAGTTAGGCCCAATTTTCTTCATGGCACACCCCATACAAAATTCCTGCGCACGCCTATGCTGTTAAGTGGTGTAGGTATACGCACCTATTACCGATGATAAACTCATCACGTATATTAGGGCTCCTAACGATGTGCTCCACGGTATGTAGTACTTCATGAATTCGACCATCGGCTCGTACCGGACGACGTACGGGATGTCTTCGTATTCTTTGTGCTCGAATTCGCTTTCCTTACCAAACTTTTTCGGATACCTATCGAAAGTGGGACGGTGGTATTCGTGGTAATAGTATTCCGTTTCCGATTTGCTCGTGTACTGTGCACGATCTTTGTTCGTGATCAGCCATATGCCTTCCGAACACCTGGTCGGCGTAATACAACTGCCCCCGAATATTTTTTTTTGCATAGATTATTTTATATTTTTATATATAAAATACACACCTACGAGACTTTTCGCAACGTGAATATTAACGCACTCGTATGAAGATAGTTAATATTTTGGATTCTGAACGGAGCGGATAAATGTATTGAATTTGCAACGATAAGTGTGTGTTTGTGTGTGTTTTTTTTTTTCTATGTCTGTACCAAAAAATACTACCGGAAGGAGTGCTCCGATCTCCACAGTCAGTGGCGTGCAGAACATTTTTAGGTAATTTGACTACCTACCCACATATATAATATAAATAATTAATATTTATGTTTTTTAACCACTGAACCTACCTACCCATCCATCCACTCAAAAAATTACTGTGAGGCAACTGCCTCAAAAAATGTCTATTCGGCACGCCACTGTCCACAATTATACGCGGTTTCCGGTAACAAATCGTGCATCTAGTCGGTACTTCAGACACGTCATTTTTCGATTTTTCAATACTTTTTTTCGACCGTCAGAAAAAAAAAATACCGAAAAATTACGTCGAAATCGATTATCGAGGTGATTTGTTTTTTTTTCATAATTTCGTAAAACCAACGCGGATACAGAAAATCGAAATATTCACCACCAAACTTTTGTATCACATAAGGGAAACAATTTTTTTCAAAAAAAATTACTCTCGGTTTTAAGCTATTTTTTGTAATAGCAATTATAGAT
Organism: Slavum lentiscoides; assembly: GCA_032441835.1. Classification (NCBI taxonomy): domain Eukaryota; kingdom Metazoa; phylum Arthropoda; class Insecta; order Hemiptera; family Aphididae; genus Slavum; species Slavum lentiscoides. Next base: position 16,393,523 of record CM063708.1, read on the forward strand.
TTTGATGAAGTTCAATTCATAAGAGATGTAATTTTTATGGTTTTAAAGCTTAAAAATCTGAAAAAAAAATGTCAGACGTACGTGGATTACCTTAACAACATACTCAAAAAAATCTTGAAAATCGGTTGTCACGATTTTCTATTATAAAAGTTTCAAGTTTTTGCAGGACAAAGGGGTTTTTTTGCAAAAAATTACGTTATTCCATTTAAATACACGCCGAAGCTCCGCTCAGAATCGTTTTGTCGAATGCATTGCGATTTATTTATTCAAACTTATAGTAATAACAAAACCCTTAAATCTTTATCCAAGTTTATAATTCACTTAAGCGACATTCGCAACACCCCGCGGCTGGCTACACTTTTTTTTAAAAATTTTTTTGAATGTATAACATACAACAAACGTAATAACATTGAATGATTTTAAAATAATTACAAAATTAAATAATAATGATTATTACAAGTGAGGGGTTCCGTACACTCCGGCCGCTCAATAATATTATGATTTATGGTTTTCCTATACGTATAATAGCTACAGCCATGTAAAGTACATTCGAAAAAAAGTAGTTTCTATTTTTCACATTCGAATACGCACGTAATAAATACTTTTTAATCGTAAAATATTTTCTTCCTTTATCACGTTTATTTATTTTTTGAAGTGAAACGTTTAATCGCTTTCTAATTCGGATGCCGAAAATGTATAGTTTAATAAGGGCCAATATAAAAACAAAATATTAATTGACACTTCAAAAAATTGAAATATTACAAAACTTTTAGAATTTTTTTACGATAAATATTTGAAATAAAACTAACGATTTTGTTTCGGAGGCTGACGGCGGTATAAATTGTAAAAAAAAAAAAAATATTTTAAGAATTAACACGACTGAGAATTGTCGAAACGACGAAATGGGTATTTTTTTTCTTTTTAGTAAATTTAATACACTAAAGAGACTGCAAACCACGTGTTGTAGATACGTCAATTCGACTCGGTCGATAGTCGCTATATACATTTTTGACGCGTTTTTAGGTTGGATTAGGTTAGGTTATGTACACACGTATTATACTTACCCGGTAATGAAAAAAAACCAAAACAAAACGACGAGAACCCAGATGATCAAAACGAAACTTATTAAAGTGTAATTCCCCTAGAAAAAAAAAATTAATTAATAAATGCGTTAAAATATTATGTAAGTACGTTATGCGTTATGCAATATACGACATACGTTTACTGCTCCGAAAAACGCTGTTATCCAGATGATCATGATTGTGCACGAAAACATCATAATTCCCACAAATACGTCTGTATATAGATAATTGATATTAAAATATTTAAAAAATAAACATCATCATACACGGATTTTAAAATATATATTATTTAATTATTTGAAATTCGAATGCGAACATATAATATGTATACATATTATATATTATATATTATTATATATTATATACATATAATTTGTATAATACAAATACGAAAAATTAATATTATTATAAAGCGTAAGGTGAAAAAAAAAGACTACTGTACAAGTTAAATTATTATACTTCTAAAAACATAAAAAATACAACAATTATATATGTATAAAATATTTGTTCTATACGAGTCCCGGATATACATATTTTATTACAATACTTACACAAACGTTCATCGCTATATCTTGAGATGTTTGTCGTAATGATGCAGACAGCCAACATCTAATAAAAAAAAAAAAAAAGTGTTGCGATTTTTTTTTTTATCGTTTACGTTCAAATCCAGTGCAAATTATTTTTAAACGTTAAGAACTCATACGCAAAAAGTGTTTTCGGCAATATTTTTATTCTCTTTTTACTAGAAACAGTTGTATTTTTAGATTTTATATTTAATTTTTCGTTTATTTTCTGTGCGCTTACTGTTCACAATTATCACTTACGTTTTCTCGTATAAATTATATATAATAATATCGGTAAGTCAAACTCCACACGCCTGCTATTATCCTTATCATTTCCTTCTTACATGAGGCTGGATTCTCTAATTTATATTTATATTTTATTTTGTTGTTTTTTTTTCTTTTTTATGTATGTATTTTATCATCTAATTTGTTCTTAATTTTGTTACATATTATGATTACTATATTATCATCATTGTTGTTATTATTATTAATAGTTTTTTTTCTATTTTATTATGCTATATATATATATATATTTTTGTGCTTTCGATTAATTGTCGAACTTAATAGTGTCTACTAAAAGTTCTAAATAAAAAAAATAAATAAATCAATAATATATGTAAAATAAAATCTGACACTATAAAAAATTAAGTCGACAATTTCGTATTTCAATACACGTTCCTTCCACTTTGCTTTTTTTTTTTTTTTTTTTTAATAGCGTCCCTTAAGATATGTATTAGAAAATACACCGTTTTTATAAGGTGTAAAGCGAATGTCGCGCAGGTTCCCAGTAAAAACGATAGTTTTTAAACGAATAATTTTCTTATAATAATTTATTAATAATACCTCGTATATTGCCGACACAATCAATACGGTTCTTTGCAAGTAATTCGACTCCAGATCTGAAACGTCTTCGGATTTCATCATTTCGCTGTTAAACAGTACAATACGGACGACTGACTAAATTTTTTGTTAATAATTATATTTTATTTTTCTATTATGACCATCGAACGTTATTTATTTTATACATATTGTTCGATATTTTATTTGCTAAGGACACGCGTTTTTCCGACATTATTTCGCATACGCGTGAGTTGCTACGCGTTACCTATATAATGTGCATACATACAATAAAATATTATCATACGTTATCGAACGTTTTTTCTTTTTTTTTTTAAACAATTTTATGTTAAAATAATGCGCGTTTTTTTAGTACACTATAACGAAATTCGTGATGAAGACTAACGTCATTCTCATTGCGAATCGGTAAATTATTAATATCATCCAGCAATACCCAACAAGACCGGAGGCAGCAACAATTTTTTTTGGGGGGGGGGGAGGCTAAGAGTATAAATATGAAATAAAATAAAAATAATAAACTAATAATAGAATATAAACCATTTAATTTTATTTTAAGAAAAAATTTCGGGGGTCTGAACCCTAACCCTCCCCTCTGGCTACGTTCTTGATACCCGAAAGGTTTCTCCTCCGTGTGTCTGTTTCACTTTTAAAATAAAACATAGAAATTCGAGTGTAAAATATAAAAGCCTAACGCGTCTAATATTTAAAAAATAAAATAAAATAGAATTGACTGGTCGGTCTGTCCCACACAAAATTAGAGAACGGGCAGTGCTGCACGTAACACGGGCAAAAACATATTTTTATATGCAGGAAAATCGTCACCAAAGAAAAAAAAACAAATCTTCGCCTAAATCAAGACTTTCTTTCGACGTTTATTCTAATTTTTCCCTCCAAACTTCCTTTCATCAGCACAAATATTATTTCTCTTCTTTTTTTACTGAAAAAAAAAATACATACTTTTCCACACCAACACGCAACAACATTTCCCTGTATTTCATTTAATTGCATGTTTTTTCGCCAGTCATAAGTCTTTTACTGTCTCGTGTAAATTATAAATATAATATATTTTTAATTTTTTTTTTTTTAATTACGTTGTTCTTTGTTAAATTATAAATTTTCTTCCGATGGAATTTATATTCATACAAACTTATTTGTTTTTTCTTTTTTTATTTCTGGCGGAATTAAAAATCGCCCCTTTAAAAATATATTCTAATTTAATACTTACGGATTTAAATACAAGTTATAGACCAACTCAATTTTAATTCGAATATATATATTATATTTATTATAATTTTTAATATTAATATTACACATTTATTTCAAATAAATTATTGCATAGAAAATGCGTATATTATTATAATTGTTTCGTACACATTTTATATATTAAAAATATATTATTTTTATACGTGTATAATGTATACTTATAATTGAATAACATTACATCAAAACAATTGTATGCATATATATATATATATATATATATATATATATACTGTATTTAATTTATAATATTTAATTTAAAAATTAAATAATAGAACGTTTTATTGGCCGTATTACTAATAAACATTTTTCTCGCATTATTTGTGATTTTTTTTTTTTTGGTCAAACCATTTCCATTGTATCTTTTTGTAGATTTGTCTGCGTTTCGTCACATGATGTTGAATTTTGTTTCAACTCTTTGTTATAACTGTAGAGCAAGATCCACCCGTAAGTGAAAATGCCTGAAAAATAAATTTTGGTATGAAAGACGACGGCCATTGAACACGTCATCTCATATTAACTGAATAAGAAGCGAATTTTTTGTGTGTGTTTTTTTTTAAATAAAAATTAATAAAACTATTATTTTTCGATTACAACAACAATTATAATGACGACGACTCATTAACGTAATGGTATTTTAATTTTAAAAACTATTATAATTTATAATACGTCTAACGAATATTAAAATATTAAAAAAACAAAAAATCAACGATAGAACACAAATGTATAATGTCCTTGGCTTGAAATGTGTACATTTGTAAATTTTCCGTAAAGTTAGAAATTGAAAAACTCGTCCACCCGTCGATTATTCAAAACGTATATTTCATATTTTGCATGTTAGAGGTTCGAAACGCGTTTAGGTTTCAAACGAGATTCTATCATTTTTCAACTGTATGACATATTGTCACCGACCAATATCAAACGGGACGCGTCACCTAATTTATCTATGACATATGTCATAGTATAGATTTTGTAGTTGGGGGCCACAAAATCCAAATCCAATCTTAAGTATAGGATTTAACTATTTGTTCAGCTAATAAATAAAAAACAAATCGCTTATACATTGCATTATGTGCAGGATGCTCTTATTCGTAACTAATGGAAAAAAAAATTTGGGGGGCCTCTTGATGTAAGATGTCATAGTACTTTTTAAACGCATCAGCGCCACCACTGCTGACGACTATATGAAAACAAATTCCTAATAATAATAATATATTGCGTAAGAAAAACGTACCTAGATAAAACACGATATTACAAATAATGATTATCATATTAACGCTTATCTTGTCTTTTATTGACTTTCTTGAAAACAATATTTTTGGTTCGTTAGCCTTGTGTACGATCGACCACTTAATTGTAGTAGTTGAAGTGTTGTTCGAAACGGTCGACTCCGACATTATATTCCCTCCGGAAATACTGAAACACAATTTAAACGAAACAAATAAAATAAAAAAACCAAACAAATTTATAATAGTTAACCTGTTTTGATCCCAAATAAAGGCGTTGTATTTCGTTGGCGTTTTGTCGTCGTTCCACCTGTTATTATACAACCAAAGGCTTTCGGGACAATTGCCTTTCAAACAAACGTACCTGATAAAATAAACCGATACTCAATAAGTACTCGTCTGAAACCGAACGCGTTACGAACACGGTTTTCGGTGAAAAAAAACAATAAAATATATTCTCACATATTCGTATACGAATTTTTAGACAACAGCAAGAGTACAATCCAATAAATCACAAAGACGGACCATTGGAATAACGCGGACGATATTATTTTTTGAGTTCTCACCTAGAAATTAGAAAAAAAATAAAAATTACAAATAGCGAGTGCAGTTGTGGATACGCAAGCGAATTCGATTTGATAAATAATTCTGAACGGTATCATTGCAGAATACCGATGTATACAAGTTATCGACAATTTAAATGTTAATAAACATTTTTGTCTGAGTTGATATTATTTATTATTCTTTTTGGAAAATACACGATTAATCTTTAATTAAATATTTTTCGTCTCTTAAATACCAGCAATTATTCATTCGATGAATTCTTAATATGATTAATCGTAATTTTACGGCAAAATTCTTCAATTCTACCGGAAATGTGGATTTCAAACACTTTAAAAAAAAAAATGTGAAAACTGTTGAGAATATATTGTTAAAATATAAGGAGGACTCCTATAATATTAAATTTTCATGTCTTCGTCCTAAAACTTCAAATTATATTCGTTTTACATATTAAAACCCGGTAATTTTTAATTTCGAATCCTTTTAAAATGTAATTCACGTACACCGTCGAAACGAATAATTATTTTGAATTTATTATAATTATAAAAAAAGCCTAGTTAAAATCTGGAAGAATCGAATATTCGGATGTTACTTTCTTTTTTTTTAGTTTTTTTTCAGAAGTCAAAGTCGACAATTTTACTAGATTTTTAGATTTTTTTTCTTCTATTTTTTTCTAAAAAAAAAAAAAATGATGTTTTTCTTAAATATTTCATTAGTTTACTTTCTTTTTTTTTAGTTTTTTTTCAGAAGTCAAAGTCGACAATTTTACTAGATTTTTAGATTTTTTTTCTTCTATTTTTTTCTAAAAAAAAAAAAATGATGTTTTTCTTAAATATTTCATCGATTCGCATTAAACGAATTTTCGATGGTATTTTAGTTGTCAGCTACCTATATCGAACCGAAATGTTTCGGTGAGACGATTCAAGTTTTCTAAACGGAATTCGCGTGTTCAGTGAAATAATATTTCATATACGTCATCGTGTATATAGGCTTATATAAATATCCCTCGGAGAGAATAGTCTTAAATATTAATCGCATATCGTTATGGGTTTCATCAACTTTTAAGAGTCACGTGGACCGTTGTATGTATCGAACTATTCGTACGTTTTCGTAAACTCCGTTCGACGCACAGGCCCATATGTATATCATACTCGCCGTACTGAGTAGAACGACAATCGGAGCAACTGAAAATTACAATATTGCGAGTATATTCGACAAGTATAAATGCGATCCAGTCTGGTAGTCAACTGAATTATAATGATTAAACTAGCTTTCTATCTATGTAATGTATATTAAATATATAAATACACAAATAACGTATTTAAATTACTTTTGTTGGGAGCATCCATCCCACTGAACAGGTTTGACAGAAAACTGTACGTTCCAGACACCTGAAATTGTATATCAAATCGATATTTTACGAACAAATCTAAACAACGGGATAATCGTCGGAAGTGGATTATTAAATAGGTACAATGTAATAATGATATTATTATAACGAAGAATTACCGATAATAAAGCAGTCATCATAAAAACGCCAAAACCTAGGTCTAAAAGGCCCAAAAAACTATTGATTCTCATCGCGGTTATTTTAAAATAAATGCGCGTAATTCAAAAGTATCGAACACACGTTATTGTTGAATATCATAAAAGTGTATCACGCGCGCGCATGACGTAAATTAGTTAACAAACAAAATCGTTATTGCCCGCCAACTACTACCCAAGCAAAACGTGACGCGGTATAAACGCGATTTTATTTTGGCTAGTAAATTATTATATTCTTTTCGCGATTTTTAATATAATATTGTAATAATGTAACGACGGGGAAACAAAATTAATTAGTCCGTAGAAAACATTCAAAAGACGCGATGATTATTACAGAAATGTTTTAGCGAAAAGTGGAATATTCAGTGACTTTTGATGAAATTAAAAAAATAATAATAATAAATTACTTTGCCGATTAAAACCTTGCAGAGAAAACATTAATACTCGTATGTAGTGCAGAAGGGCGTGGCAGAAAGGCGCATATAAAAAAGCGGTACTGCGTTGTTCGCGCCTGCCCGCCGTGACTACACTGAGCGGTCCGACGGTTTCGGACCGCTATTTATAAGCGTCTTTCTGCTACCCCCTCCATGTTGTATCGTAGCGCTATCTGGTGACAACTTTCTCTTCTCGTTTTATTACGATCGGCTGACGCGTTGTGAAAAAACTACTTGGGTGAAATTATTTCTTGCTGAATTTATTGATTGATTCGTTGATGAGAACAAACTGGCTTAAACTGTACGCGTTTTTATTTTTGTTATTTCATATGTAAAAAATTTCGTCAATTATTTGAATATAATAATATTGTAATAAACACTGCAGTGTTAACTTTTCGACATCGCGTGTAAAGGTAATATTTATAAATCTACGTATTTTTTTTTTTTAATATGTAGTGCAGTAAACTTGCAGAAAGGAATACATAAAGGCGTTTACATAATTGTTATTAATATTATTTTAGATTTGCTTTATACATAAAACGAATACTTTCAATATCCAGTGGAAAATGTTTACAACGAAAATATATAACGAATAAAATTTGAATATTCGGCAAATACGCGATTAATTCCTTTTAATGTTCGGCTGAGGGTAACATATAGTAGTAATACGACGATGATCTGCAGGATAAGTACTAGGTATTGAATCGGGTTTTAACTTTACATACGATGTTTTCGTTATAATTCGCAATAACGACTATATTGTATTAAATTTGCGCGAAAACCAATAGCAAATCAGATTTTTTTTTTTGTTAATTAAATTCGTTCGTCCTGACTTTGTGAGTGAATTAAATTATTTACGGAAAAAAAGTGAGTAGATTTCAACAAACACGTATTCATGTGTAAGTTTAATATAAAATTTCATTTTTCCCCCATGCAAACTATAAACATTTGCGTAACCCGATTGGAATAGTGTGTTTTATGCTAATTCAAACAAACTTTTTTCCCCCATGCCGCTGTTGATGATATAGTCAATAGTACTTTATGTAATACACAGAATGTAAAAACAAATTTTCGTTTAGTATACTAAAAAATTAATCTGTTATTACTTGTTTAATATACGGGGATTATAATAAATACAATTAATATCTTTTTTCCTGTAGATTATTCCTCACGTGGAAATAGTACTCCAATTTTTACAAGTATTTTTTTGGTAGAAAATGTTCCACGACGAGTAATAACCAAGAAGAATGATCTATTAATGTACCGAGACGAAATGAAGACGTAGAATAAGGAAGAACAACGTGCGTGAAACTTAAACGAAATAACAATAAAATAGAAGAAGTAAGTACTCACCAGATAGCGCTACGACACATCATAGAAGGGCGTGGCAGAAAGGCGCATATAAATAGCGGTACTACGCGTTGTTCGCGCCTGCCCGCCGTGACTACACTGAGCGGTCCGATGTTTTCGAACCGCTATTTATAAGCGTTTTTCTGCTACCCCCCTCCACGTTGTGTCGTAGCGCTGTCTGGTGACTACTTTTTTTTCCAGTTTTATTACTGTCGGCTGACGCGCTATGTCGGTATATGCGGATGTTATTTTTACGTTGTCTGAGCGACCGATCGTACGCGCATATGGAATCTTTATTATTTATTATTTTGTTATTACCTATTATTAATAATAATAATATTACGCGTATTTATTATTTAATGAAATGAAGTGAACTAAGTATTCATCTTTCCTCGTTGTACACTCGGTTACACGTTTACCCGTTTACTATTTATTTAACGTATACTCGTTTACAATGTACACGACCGACCGAGTTTGTCGTCAACTAAGCATTAAAAACAGGTTTAATATATTGAGATAAACTTAAACGTTTTTTTTTTTATTCGAAATTTTGAACAATTCAAATTTCTTATCGCTCCCGTGAACTATATAATCTATATAAATCGATCGGTATTGGAAATGTAGGAAAACGTCTATATTTTATTATCAATGTGAGATTATGGACCGCATTCGATGGGAAAACTGGAAAATGGGCCGGATTAATCTCATGTTGCCCCTGAAAATAATGTCTATGGAAAATACTAATGTGACCCAATATCACCCTGATTAGCTTCGACTTTGACAATTAGACAATAAGATATGCAAAACAAAACGTCTATTTCCGTTTTGTTGAATGCTTGCCACTTGGCAGACACTTACCATTGGTCATGTGGGAAGAAAGAAATAGACCAAGAGCTGAAGTAGCGAAAACGCGAGTAAATGCGGTAGATATCGAGAATAACTGGACACGTGCGACTGTGACGAGTATCAATCTAAACCAAACTAACCCAACCTGATGATGCACTAATAAAAAAAATTCAAACTATACTTTTATTTGTTAATTCGTCTAAAATGTTTTAACATTATTTTCTAACAAGCAAGGCGTTTACGAAGTAAAAAGATAAATATTATATGACATACAGTTCATAGAAAATAATATTAATTAACTTTTTGAAATTTATTAAGCATTTTTAAAAAAATTATAATTTCGCCTTAACACGCATTCACACTGACAATAAAATAAAATAAAATTAAACATATTTTACAATATTTATTCACTAAATAAATACTTACGTGAGACATTCATATTGATAATTAATATTTTAAAAACAAAAACATTCTTTTTAAAATGATTGATACATAAAAATTTTCACACCAAATCATTATTCGTAAAAAAAATTATACGTGATGACTGGTGAAAAAATTTACATTTTTACGTCTCTATACATTTCATAAAAATAAATTTTCACATTCGGTTTACAAATTTTTTAATATACTCAAATACGTGAAATAACTTTTTCGGCGAAATTCTTTTCCCGAACGACTTTTTAGTATTTTACAAAATGGCAGAAAACTCCATCGTGAATAAATATGTATATATAATACGCACTTAAACGTGTTTGAAATTAAATCGTTATCACGTCTAATATCGAATATCGTTTTTCCAATATTATTATACGGACGTTACGGCGTTTGCAAAAAGAATGTTTTCAATTTTCAAAACTCGGCGTATTCAATTAATCGACCTTAAACGTAGCGACTGCAGTATACCGAAAACAGTATACAAATAAAATTTGAAAAAAAAAACAATTTTTTTAAAAAAAATTTATTGTTTTTTTTATATTACGTCCATATATACCGACGAACGCTTGAAATATTTTATACGTCGTTCTTCTTGTATTCCGTATATTATAATATGTGCGTGTAAATGCAAATATAATATACGTTTATAAAAATAAAAAAAATTTTTGTTTGCCAAATTACAAACGTCCGATCGATTGATCAAATCGACACGCTGGAGATCATCAGACCGACGGAAATTTTAGCGAACTGTCAGGAGTCACATCCTTATAACATTCAGGACACAGCGTTCTACTTCTTAAATCCCTTAACGAATACTTCAAGTAAAACCACGACGTTACGAAAATCACTGTAACATAAAGAAAAGGGTTTGCTTTTTGATTGATATGCCGCTAAATAACTTTCTTCGTACGGAGCTTATTATTCTATGTAATAATTGCAAACGCCTAATACAAACGTCGTATAAGTATATAATGTAAAGTCAGCACAGTGTATAGTTAATATTGCTGTTTCTTTTTTCACCGAAAAAAAGAAACGTACGGTTGATTTTGTAAAAATGTCTAAATTTCTAAAAAGAGAAAAAAATATGTAGCAAGCCGCGGGGTGTTGTGGACATCGCTTAAGTGAATTACTTGGATAAAGATTTTAGAGTTTTGTTTTTATTATAAATTTGAAAGAAATCATTGCGTTCGATAAAACGATTTTGAGCGGAGCTTCGGTGTAATAAATAAACAAAGAAATAAACGACAATCGATTAAGACGGAATTGCATTTTTAGCGTTTTTATGTAATTTTTGGTAGTTTTTCATGACTTATGAAAAAAAGTATTGAGAAAATCGAAAAATGACCTAGAAAAAAGTACAAACTAGATGAAATTTTCAATTAGAGAAGGTGTAACACGAAAAAATCGGAGCATTCCTTCTGGTAGAATTTTTGGGTACAGACATAAAAAAAAACACATCATTCTAAAACCAATACATTCCTCGCTCCGCTCAGAATCCAAAAATGATACGAATAAGAATTTGAAGAGAATATCAATCGACTGTGTGCGTTTTTTTTTTTATTATGAAGCACGATGAAAGTTTTCAATGTTACTGCCGAATAATTTATGGTTGTATTTCAATGAAAACTAAATACGCATGTACCGAATTGAATGGCGATTGTAAAGTTGTATTGTATACGGAAAGTAATAAACGTTTACGCATTCTATTCCGCTTTATTATTATTGGCTAAAAATAACTATAAAATTTTTAGTTTTTCTTTCTTACCGGTATTAATTATAATAAAAACTATAAGATTTCGGTCGCACCCGACATATTATATACACGCGTTTAAATGACGAATATAAGTATTTAGAAATTTTATTTCGTTCGAAAAAAAATGTATTCAATATATGTATTCTTTTTATTAATATATTCATTTTATATTCAAATAATTTTCCACCTCAATATTTAAAAAAAATAATAAAAACTTAGTTCTATATAATAATATTAATTAATAAATGTTATAAAATATGGATTCGCAAAACGGTTAGTTGTTACAAAACGAATTTTTTTTTTTACATAATAATTTTATTAAACTACAAATAAAGTAATTTTCTCAATTATTATTATGATTGCATTTCCTAATAATAGCTCTTGGATTAACATGTTTTAGTTTCCGCAGTGATGTGCTTGTGATGAAATTTAATCTTTGAATAATTAAAGACTCTTGTGGTCATGTGGTTAAATCAGGTTATGCGTCAAATACGAAATGTGTCGTTACACAGTACATAATTAAAATTATAGACATTTTCGTTAGGCGATTATTTAAAAAAAAACAAAATTAAATAAAAATCATTCGAACGTAATGTCTACCGGTATATTAGAATATACATATGTACGTAACTCTAAAAATACTAAATCAAAGTATTATTTACGAGACTGAAATCGAATTGTAATTAGAATATACAAAAAAAAAAAATGTACAGAAATAATTATAGTGTACGCCAGAAAGAAAATTTAATATTAAAAAAAATAATAATAATCTACTTTAAATACTATAAAATTACTGCCTACCCCAACTAATACTACATATGAAATGTTTATTTTGTTGTTTTTGTGTTTCATAAATTTTGTACTCAAAAAACGTTGGAAAATAATTTTGATAAACTTCGCTTATTTTTAATTTTCATAATGTAAAGTAAATAAAAATAAAAATTTTATTATTATTATACAAAATATTGTGTATAAATATTGATACTTTCATTTTATATACAATATTTATCGCAACAACGTAATACGGTGGACGGATGCCGGTCAACTATATTCTACAACAACTATACCTAGTTCAGTACTTGAAAAAAAAAAAAATTACAAAATGTATTTTTGATATTCTATGCCATACTGTTGGGAGGAAAAAACGTGCTTTATTTCCTTGTGAGTTGTAAGAATTAGACACTATTATAGACCTCTAGTACATAATAAATTGCTATTATTATTTTTAAAGTCACGTTAAAGAAATTTAACAATTAAAAATGTGTACAGTATAGGTTGGGCATTTTCCACTACGAGTAGTTTTTACTCGGTATTTTGCATATTGGGACCCCTTCCAATACGATTTGCCCCGTGCCCCGCAAAACACAGCGCTGAATTATAATATAGTATTTTAAATTTTCGCAAAAATAAACAAGAAACACACTCGTACTTACGGCATAATGTAATGAATACTGTGGTTTGCAATAAATAGTTCGAGAAGTCTATGCTGAGCCAATCCAATCGCGATCTGAAGCTGGCCATCTTGGGAATGATTCTATCGATTTCCAGCGATTGAACCTCGTCGGGCGACATGTGCGGTTGGTGATAATAATAATCGAAAGCGTTGTCTATGGGCAGTTTGTTCAATTTCGATACGACTATCCAAAAGCTGTTGGGACAGCGACGGTTCACGCAATAAAATCTGCGGACAAAAAACCGTTCTGAACGTTTTACAGAAAGCCTACACACATTCTAATATATCGTCTGCTAATGTTTTCGTGTCATACTATGTTAATGCGACGTATTCTAATAAAATAATTTATATTTGTACACGGATTATGTAAATATTTTTTTTTTTTTATATTTATCGCTACAACTTGGAGCAATTTTTAACTTAAAATTTACTTGTTTTATATAACAAGTGGTTAAATTTTTGTGTTAAAAATCTTGGATCGTCTCATGTATCTATAAACAGATGTTTTTTCCCACCTCTATACGTTGAACGCAGTGCGTGTTACACCCGAAATCCTTTACAAGTTCCATTAAAACCGTTTGGAAATTAAAATCAAATTTTCAATGTTATCTATAACAACACGTGAGGCAAGTACGTATACTTAAAAAATGTGTGTTCTCATATTGCTAGAATCGAGTCGATAAAATGTTGAATTATATAGGTATCGTTCACGCGTATAATTTGTATTTTTTTAAAAAAAAAAGACGAATAAAAAATATTATATCTGATAGTTGAGAATTTAGCGCAGAAAAATATTGAACTTAACGTTTTCGTTCATAGGCAAATAAATGTCCAAATTACGGAATATTTAAATAACAATTTACGAGAGTCGACTTTTGGGCTTTCGCAATATATAATAAGGAAGCAATTCGTGCGTGCTCCAAATAACGTCTTTTTTATAAAATCAAAACTGAAATGTTTAAAATTTTTTTTTTAAATAAACTTAGTCTCGCAATAGTCTCTTAAAATTAAAGCGAGGAACAACTTAAATAAAAAGAAATTTTTTTCTTTGCGGAACGTTTTAGGAACCATCGGCTGGTAAAACGTTTTGTAAAGATAAAAAATAAATAAAAGTACTACAGCCATAGTGCACTGTAATTGACGCGTCGAATCGAACGATTGCCCCGAGTTGTAGTATTTGACACAATATGTAATAAGTTCGATTATAATACCCCAAATCGTCCTTGAGGTTCAACATGACAAGGTACATCCAACACAATATGAATACCAACCAGAGTCCCAGAGCCAATTCCAACGGCTTATATACTCCCTGCGGTAAAAAAAACACAACGTCTTATTATACATAGTGTTGGGGAAGTTACTTTTTTTTTATTCAATTAATTCAATTAGTCTACTAATGACGTTGCAAAAATAATTTCGATTGATTTTATTTTTATTTTTTACTTTTGAAGTTACAATTAATATTTTAGATTAAAAAATTGACGTCGTCATAATCGATATATTATTAAAGCGAAGCAATTCTTAACTGCAGCCTACGTGATAGGGAGGGAGAGGAAGTGAACTGTGAAAAAGATTACTGAGAACGCAAACAGTTAAGTCAAGCACACAAGGTATATTCGTTATTACAATATTCAGAAAACCAGTTCATCTACGAATAAAAGCGAAATTCTCAGGTAAATAAATACATCATTTTCATGTATATACGATATTTATGTTTTTTTTCAAAAATATCACTAAAGATTAATTACAACATTATGATATTCAATATAAATTACCTAAATGATTACCATCTACAAGATTAAATTATCATTAAAATGTAACCCCAGGTCTACACGCGTTGGTGCCAATAGTGTTTGTCCATTGTATATGGATCGATAAAATAGCATTGGCTCCAATACTTCAATTTATCCATCGTTTGTCGGTTTTTTGACGAAACATCGATGGAGTTGGGACCAATATCGATACGCAGACCACACATTCGCCATATCATTAACTTCAGTTTAACTTGGTCGCTGGACAGATACCACTATCACTGTTATTATTACTTACAAGGTGAATCGATCCACATTGATTACTTATTGATTTAATATCATTTAATTAGGTTTTAGTCTATCCGTTTATACTATGCATAGACTGTAATTTGAATGTTGGCTAGTGTACCATTGGCCTATACGTTGGAAAGTGAATGTTGGCTCTTGATGGCTTCAATGTGTGGACGCTATCTTATAAACACGAACCGACGTTGGCATCAATTCGTGGACCCGGCATAAGGATTTATGACTTTGTCGTGATAAAATATATAAGTCAGTAAGTCCTAGATCGTAGTGGCGAATGTATACATAATATGACGTTTAATTGAAAATATACTGATGATTGAAGAATTGTACGTATAAATAATAATATTTATTTTGAACAATAACGCAACAGTTTCGTTAGACAGTTATCGTAAATGTCTCGCGGTTGGAAGAAATCATGAAATATAAATGTCATCAGTTGGTTGTCAAAAATTTATTGGGAAGTAACGAGTAATTTAAAGAAATTACTATGAAAAAAAAAAGAAGTAACTCAAATTACGTATAAATCACTTTTAATAAAAAGCAATTAAATCACTTTAAAAGAAAGTTATTCCCCAACCATTGGTAACAAACACATAACTGAACGATTTTAATGATATATTACACTTACGAAGCGAACACCGTAGAACACTATTGACCATATGACTATCATGGAAATCGCGAAGTGTATGACCAATCCATACCCGTCTGTTGATTAAATACCGGTTTATTATTAGTGAAAATTCGATATTTTCATATTAGATATAAACGCGTATCACAATAAACTGCATATACCACACGAATCATTTCCAATACGCTGTTTGCACCTTGCAAAAGCACTTGAAAAATATTATTCTGGACACGCGCTAACACTGGACAAAAAGCGAAAAAAACGTATTCGTAATTTTTTTTCCTTAATTTTTAACGAGAAAATATTTGAAATTTCAAAAAAAAAAATCGTCCTTCACAAAAGAGTATTTTTCACGACAGAGTTAATTTTAGATTTGCGGTGCAAAGCGATGGGCGCCGAAGAGCGGCCGAGAAACGGTTATTTCTTGGAGTATACTTGCAGAATATAAGTATATAGGCCCAAAAATATTTCGATAAAACACTAAAACGCGACACTTGTTTTTTCTATTTTGTTAAAAAACCATTTTATTCGGCTATTCCTAATTATAATATTATAAAGTTAATTTATATATGTACACGTACACATATTATAATATGTTTGCGCCTATAGTCGTCTTGTAATATACATATAATCATGCCCTACTAGCAAACGATAGCTTTATATGTGTAAAAGCCAATGTGTAAACTGTAGATAGATAAATAACGAAAAAAAATCTTCTTCTTTTTTTTTATGTGTCTAATGTCTTTATAATTTTAATATTATATACGTATAATACAGGTACTCACTCGAATTATAAAACGTCCAGTCGGTAATATTTATTACGATCGATGATATGGCCATGCACTTGAAAATAAATACATTATTATACGTATTATACAGTCACGTTTATGCGCGTTTAACACTTGCAGGCTTGTATGGAAACGTGTGGAAGAAATTTATTTTTAGGTAACAAAGAATGTCGGTAAAATGTAAGTACATTAAAAAAACAGTGGTTAGTGACGAAAACTTTCAAAATTAATTATAGCCCTAGAAATGGAAAAAACAACTTGTTTGATTTCTTATTTTGCATACCACCGTTTTTTTTTTTTTTTGGTAGGCACAATCTAGGCTATAATCTACGAGTAAAATCGAAAAATCCTATTATGTGACACACAAAGAAGTTATCATAACATTATAATTAAGGGAATCGGGAACGGGTATATGTCCTTTGTCTTGCACACACAGAACACAGTTAAACAGACTTGTTATACGTCCAACGTGTTGGTCGATCTGGTGATGCGAAAAGGATTCTAAAAACAGATTCGAATTCATCGTGAATTCTATATCGACTTTCCCATTTTTTTCTATCTATTAAGATCTTCAAAAATTGAGTATTAGCATATTTATTTAGTTTCAATTCGTTCGATTAATTTTGGAGAGTTTTACGGAAAAAAAGGGATTAGAAATGTGAGGAAAGAAGACTTCACGACGAATTCGAATCTTTTTTCAACTTTCTTATCGCACCACTAGATCGACAAATGAGTTGGACGTATAAAACGTCTATTTCACTAAGTTTCGTGTGTACAATGAAGGAAAATGCCCGTTTCTATAATCTCCTTAAGAAATATCACGTATAGCATGTACCTAATTCTTATTTGTGAATTTGTGATAATATCGTCAAAAACGAAATATCAATTATATATGATAAAACGATTAAAAATGTGCGAGTAACATTTAAATACAACAATTAATAATAGATTTAACGCAGTTGACGCATACCACAGGAATCAAAACGTCTCAGTAAAATATACTAGACTCGTATTACAAGTATTTTTTTTTGTGTTTTTCTACGATATTATGGATGAAAAACAGCCGCATCCGTATCGTACGACACCGCCCCAGACCCAAGTTATATTCCTCGTAAACGGATGTCGATAAAATTCCTTCATAGAACGAAAGAAGAAATGTTTAAAAAAAAAAATAACGCGATTTATTTACGACTGAGTTATTGACTCAAGACGATAATAATTCGGTTAATATTTCGTTTATACGTCATACAGTGGCGTATTTATAGGGAGGGGCTGATGGGGCTCCAGCCCCCCGAAATTTCAGGAACTTTCTTTACTAATGCCTATGCTCTATAGCTATAGGATGTAATATTTTTAATAAATTCCTAATATGCAGTTGTTTTTAAAATGTTGAGAATTTGATAATTTGTCCTATTTTTAAGATTTAGTCTTGCATTAGAATTTAGAAATAATTCAACAATGATATTTACTCAATGCCTCAGCCCCACCACCCCCAAAAAAAAAAAATTCTAAATATGCTCCTGACGTCATATAATAAATCTTACCACATAGTAAACAGCTAATGATGAAATGATCACTTTCGACGTTGACTTATTGTTCAGTTCCTCGAACGGTTCCATTATTTTTGTTATTGATCAATCAACAGAAAAAAATCAGTTAAAATCTACGTGGAAAAATATTTATTATTTAAACAACAAAACACTTGTCGAGGTAATCATGGAAATGATGAAATATTAACGGCATTAATAGTGTATATTGTGTAAAATCACTGCTGCATTTTGAATTAATGATTTTTTTCGATGATCAATAATTTTTCTAGTTCGTATATTGAATCGCTTTTTGAGAAATAACGCTCGGATTTCATTTTGATCTCGAGAGGACGTCTCACGCGAACGCGTTAAACCCAAAGAGAATTTACACGAATGTTCGTGCCGAAGCCGAATTTTGATATTTTAATTAATAGTCAAAGAAATCAACAGTCAAATAATCGTACTTTTACTAAAATCGAATGAGCTGCACTTGTTTTTTTTTTCTACGATATTTAAAAAAATCTTCTTTAGCCAAACATTTGTAGAACTTTTCGTCTTTCTAGACGTTGTTTTTACCTAAATATCGCGTGTAGCACGTACAGCGTGTTGGAAGTAAGAAGTCGCTTTTTTTTTAGCATTTACGATTATTATCAATAATAACAATTCACGTTGTTGTTAAATCCGTTCATATTTTAACATTTTTTTATTCACTTCCAAAGATATAACCAAATGCGAAGTTTTGCGTTTTACATGTTTATTTCATTACGTTATTTATAAGTAACTATAACCAGTGGTCGAAGTGGGGGGGGAATAAGGGGGATGCCATCCCTCCACTTCTTTTAGTTAGCATATTCCATCCCCCCACTTATTTTGTTTAAAACTGTTCATCCCTCCTGGATTTAAAAAAAAAATTTTTTTTATATAATTTGTAATTGCCTAATTTTTTTCAGAAAAATATCTTTTGAACCATTTTTTTTTATTCTCTGTATGAATTATTTCGTTTTCTAAAATGTTAACATTAAGTAGATCTAAACGTCACTTATTGCATAATCATAAAAAATATAGTTCACCATCAAGGTTAATAGGGCCGGTGTTGGAGCCTTTTGTTAAAAAAGACTTTTTTTCGCTTATTTTTCAACAACATGCGGACCGTTCACAACTTTGCCTCCCCCTTTCAAAACTTGAAATGACGACCACTCGACCTGCACTGACTATAACATGTTTTTCTATTTAAAACGTTTCATTTTGTTTTCAATTTTTCTGTTCAAAACGCAATAAAACGAACTATAAATCGATTTTTTGTACATTTTGTGCGAGTCGCTATACCGTCTGCAGTTACCATCTTTTACGAATACGCGATTGCCGTGTAATTTGTTTTCGTTTTTTTTTTCTGTTTAATGTATTCTATTGATTAAATTACAAATCGTTTATGTGTATATCAGTGGGTACTGTAAACTTTGAAAATTGAAAAAAAAAACTCATAAATACGAAAGATTTTTTTTATGGTGTGTTATTACTCGGAATCTTTGACTTTATAAGGTTTTGCACACGAATTATTGTTTTTCGAATGTCGGTTATCATGAACTATTATTATATGCGGTTCACGTATATTAATTCAATATTTTTGTTCAAATTTACCAAACCAATATGTAATAAACCTGTCCTGAAACATAGTTCCCGCGGGGGGCATTCTTTACGAGTTTTCGCGAGTATGTGTGAAATTTTATCACAAAAACTCTCAATGTATCGAAATAAATCTAACTGTCCCGATTGAAGAGATCATCCGTGTGTAAAGTATAAATAGCAATCCACACGTTATACACGAACGAATTGAAAAAAAAAACGTTCTATATAATGTATGATTCTCGACATTCGTGTCTTATTTCTTTTAGCTGCAAATTTCGGTGCTAGGTCGGCAGAAAAATGTTTCGTCGTGGCCTACATAAGAGAAAACCTAACTAAGAAAAGCACAACAGCATTTTCGTTTTTTTTCGCGTATACTCTGCAGCAGTGGCGTGGTGGACTAAAGAATTGTCAAAGGAAACCGTTTGCAGTATATCCCCAATACCCATATACACTCACACCCTATCCAGCTCAGAAGTCTGATAAGCAAATATTGATCGTAACAACTTTTTATTAAACGCTCGAATACAGTACAAACTCCTAATAATATTATTCACCCGAGCATATGCCCATCCGCAACCGTTCAATAAATTAAGATGTCGTTTTATAGTATATAAGTACAATTTAAATGTGCTGCGATGTGTGATTATTGTATTTCCGACTACAAACATTAATATAATCTTATTTTCTAGTAAATACACACGACTACGATGATAATAATTTTGTTCGATAATAATAATAATTTTTCTTTAAATTTACAAATATAAAATTGTTTGTTTATAACGCTATATGGATAGATGCTAATCGATTATATACCGCGCTATTTATTTAATTCGTTTAGATTTATTTTTTTGACTTAATGTGGTCACGAGACGGACGTTTAGTGTCGTCCGTTGGCCAAGTGTCCGTTGTCATTTGACGTTCTCTTCTCTCTCGCTTGGACCTAACGGATTTCGACGGTGGCGTCACGCGCCAATGGTAGTAGACCCTCCAAGTTAAGAAATAAATGAGTTCGATGAAACTCAACAACGAAGCTCCGAGAAACAGACCGGCGCATCCACCGAACGATACTGAGCACAAAAAAAAAAAAAAATGATGATGAAAAACTAAAAAAAATCGGTTAAATTTCGTACGAGCCTAAAAATAATAAAATAACGCGTAGACTTACCCAACAGTTCCAGCCATCCGAACACCAAATCGGATCGGTACAGTATGCACGTACTTTGTCTGAAGTGTACGTCGATCAGTATGGACGAAGAAGAATTCCTACGAGATTTTAAAAACGAAAATTATTTTAAGCATTACAAATTATTCTTGATAAATCGATATAGTGTTATATACCTAATATGTACGCTTAAATTAATACGGACTTACAGCACCGACGAGACGGTCGGTTCGGCGATGGTCAGTTCGGAAGTGTACATTTGATGAATGCAATCCGGCATGCAGTCACATTTCAGTCCTGGTGGATCGTTGGTGAAAAACGAAGTCTGTTCGACCGGCATGAAATTATTGAAAAACGCTAAAATAGATTTTTTTTAAAGACGTATTATAATATACACTATTATATTGGTGAGAATTTCTGTTTTTTTTTTTCAAATCGAAAATCATAACAATATTGTCGACTTACGGTTTTTCTTTGACAGACAAATCAAATCTTCCACGTTACACGGTCGTAACGAGTCGTTTTCTAAACAAAATGAGAAATAATGTACACTTTACGTTTAGCGTCTACTCAACAGTTGTATGCAAACTTTTTTCAACTCCAACATTTGAAAACGATTTAAAACGTATTATTTTTTTTTTTAAAAAAAGCAAACAGATTTTTGTTTTTTCATCAGTTAATTTTCCATTTTAATATAATAGTATGCACGAATAATCGCAAATTTTATACGATTTTAAAAGAAAATACATATACCAATGCGAACTCTACGACCCGAATCGACAATAAAGATACCTACGATTTTTTACATTTGCCAGTGACAACAAGCGTTTATTAAGATTTCTGTTAATTCTGAGCAAATTTCCTGAGTAAAGTGGAAAATAACGATAGAAAAATCCAATTAACGAGTTAAAAAATAAAAAGTTACCTAAGTTATTATTTTCTCATAACTTATCATTTAACGGTTTACCATTTCAAAACGTGTAGGTATAATTAATTTAAAGAGCTATTTTTACTTCAATGTAAATAGTAAACTTAACGATAGAAAAAAAAAATTACAAAGTTACTTAGAAAAGAGTCAAACTGTAACAGAAAAAAAAACGACTAAATTATTGTTTTGTCTTTCTCAAAATATTTTGAATTCAATAAAATCATTAAATGCGCGTGAGTTCATAATTTTAATCTTCGATTCATCGTGTACTCATACATACGGGGACAAACCAAAATTCGTCAAGGTTTTCAGGAGCAGTAAAAATGTATTCGGTCATAAAAATATGTTTTTAATTAGTCTATATTATTATAAGAAAATGATTGTTAATAAGTTCCGATTGATTTTGGTACTTATGCCCCGCAAATTCTTATAAAATATGTTTCGTTAGAAAAAATTAGATTATGTTTTGAGCGACAACGCGTTCACCACCTGTACCTATCCATGTAATTTACACTTACACGTACATATTCGTTTCCCAAAATATTCGCTAGGTATCCATTCGTTTCGTGTTCTAATGTATAACCATTTATATTCCATTTGAAGGGTTACGGGGAAAAATGAAATATAGTCAATATTCCCAAATTCTTCAGTACTACAGTTTTAAAATTTCACAACTCAAAACTTAAAGAGAAATAATAAATAATGTAAATAAAATAATATTATTGTACGGACAATAATCCTTTTCCCCTAACTCAATTCATGCATCGATTCATTTAGGAACAAAACACTATAGATGGTGGTGTAACTGTCTTAATTTTGACAATCGATTCACTATGATCGTTTTTCCCCGCAGCCCTTCATTTACATACGTTTATATTACATATTAAATTTTAAAACGAATTTTTTTTTTTTTATTCGGAATAACTGTAAAGTCAACATTAGCATCACGTATCAATTATTATTTTACTGTTATAATATTCTTAAAAATCTCGCGGTCGACTTACGACTCATCAGGCCGAACATGAACTCCAAATAACAGCCGCAGTGTTGCACCGCGTGGTTCATGTAACACGCCGTTTTGCAATTTCTTCTCAGATAATAGTTCGTACCCATTCCGGTGGAACTCTCGTCGGCAAAATAACACCGTCTTTTTTTCGGGTCCAGACGTTTCGTCCTCTGGGTGTTGTAAATTCGATCTCCCCACACGTTTATGTTACCAAAGCTTCCAGCCACCACTACCATGTCAGATCCGAGCGGAGCGCCTCTGGGCTCGCCCAACATGATCTACATATTTGAAAAATAACGAATACTTATCCGCAGAAGATATTAATAATAAAAGCTAATATATAATACTTTATAAAAAGTATTTTTATTTTACTTTTACTATAGGAAATAATTATTTTAATATTATAATTAAATAATTATTTTATTTATTGTAATAGAAAATAAGATAAAATTACGTATTAAAAATTAAGTACGTTTAATCGATTGCATTAAAAATGCAAGGCATATCCAATACAAAGAAATACAATAATACGAGTATACGCAAATATTATAGTGGAAATTACGTAAAAACAACGTAATTCGTAAACTAATTCATTCGTGAATGGTTTTATTTACGGTATATTTAATATGCGACATTTCGCATCGATTTAAATCATTTGTAAAAAAAAAAATATTTTCACATTAAAGTTTATTCGTTAAAATATCTCTTTTAATAACGGCAAGTTTGAAAATCTTTCTTGTACAGCACATGATAGTATACGGAGTCAAGTTTTTTTATCCGTCGCCTACAAGAAAAATACCTTTTACGGGTCGCTGAACTTATAGGTGCGGTAAAGAAAGGCAACTTGTAATAATGCGCATAAATTTCGATACGCGTCTTTCAATTATATAACTTGTTTGATATCATCAATGTTAAAATCTTGTTTTATGTTTAAAGTAGACGAGGTACTAAGCATAAACTGAAATGTTTCGAATTCGATATAATTCATCAAATCATTTGGGGAGTGCTAGGCACCCTTCAGCCCCCAACTAATTGCGCTTACGGACACACCGATACGTTTACATATTATCCATTGTGATGATTTACCCGGATCGAAGGGTTATTGTTTACGCCCGGAGCGATTTGTCTCGGTTCCATCGTTGACACGTACATTCTGCGACAGAAACGCAAATTTATATCGAATTATGATTAAAATGGTACTTATGTTAACACTCGATGAAATCCGAATGCCGTTAAAACAACGAAAGTATATGTGCGCGCGCGCGTATAAAATATACTGCACAATCGTTCACTCTTAAGTTGCAACATAACTTATACAGGCGACTATATGCAGTATATAATGGAAAATAAAATGCAAGTTTTATCGTATGATAAAAAAATTAATAAACAATATCGTATTATCATATTAATCGCAAAAATAAAACTTTAATAATAATAATACTCATCTGTTATATTTACCGCGCATATATATACCTGAAAATTGTGCAGTATATCATGCGACAGTATAGCGTAAATATGATGGGGAGGCGATGAGTGGATCGCTCCTACTCCCATTGGTTTTAACGGTGATGTTTTATCTACGATTCCAGAGATAATTTATTATTTAAGAGGGTATATTGATGATAATTATTGTATTTGCATATTGTAATCGGCGTTTTTAAAAAAGTATTGATAATAAGATATCTTATATATAATAGATATATATCAGGGACCATTTCTATCTATTTAATCGGATTTCACCGCAAGGTTTCACAATTTCTCTGTATTAAAAGATAAGTCTGTATACAATTTGTATGAATACTAAAATATTAAATTAAAAAAAAAATGAACAGTTATATAAATATAAAAAAAGGCTATATGACTTGTAAAAATTCAATGTAACCTGATGCCCGAATACTGTCCTTTATCGCCAGTCCTTCTAGGTCGGATGTCTCCGGATTCCGATCGCCAAAACGTACCTATAAGACCGGAATTGGCGCCGAGTCTCCTGCAAAATTAATACATTATTTTAAAATACTCAAACGATATGCGTGCACTTGTGTACTAAAAAAAAAAAACAGCAAAATATTCGCGTAAAGTCATAAAATATTTGTTATTTGTTTCTAAATAACTGAATAAAACACGTCCGTTTCTTTTTAATATCAGTGAAAAAATTATATACACTCTCGGGCTCGTTGCACTTACCCGGGGGTGTACATGCAAGTGTGATAAAACTGATAATTTGCAGATGACTTGATAATTTTATCATTTATATTAAACCCTATTATACTCAATAGTAACATTTAAAATTATATTTTCTTATACGCTTTGTCGTTTAAAATAAAATAAAAATATATTGTCACTTAGGATTTTCAAGATTTTTTTTAAATACGTAGGTATAGTTGAAGAAATATTATAGGACCCGTGTTGTATAAAATAGTCGGCTTTTAAATTTTTTTTTTTTTCATTGAACAATTCTGTTTCCATAGTCGATTTCGCATCCCGCACGATTACAATAAACACGTAGTGCAGGTTACGGTGGTTACACTGCAACTGATGACCAACTGTAGATAGAAACAGACAGGACGAAGCCTGCAGGATCGAACCCCGACATCGGAAGCATAGGCGGTTCTACGGGTGCAGCCACTGCAGCCTTGGCTGCACCTGACATTTCAGCCGCCGCAAAAATTTTACCATGGGGTAATATAATAATTAACATTACTCATAGTAAAGTGACCTGCAGAGTCTTGGCCGAAGGCCTTGGCAACGAATATAACTAATTATTAGTATTTCTTTTTTCTGCAAAAAAATTTTAATTTGTAAAAGTTTCAAGACCCCCCCCCTCAAAAATATTCACATATGGCTGCACCTGAGATTCATTCCTGGAGCCGCCTATGATCGGAAGAGTATCGGACTAACCGGAAAACTTCTTGTTGTACCCTGCCAGCGGATAACAATATAGACGTTAATATAATCATTTAAAATGTATGTGTTCGACTCTGTGCAATTTAAACGTAAATAAAATTTTATTTTAAATACAAAACGTGTGTTCGAAAGAATTTACACACTTTATTTCATTTTTTATTATTATTACATAATTTACAAGAAAAATTCTCTTGCGTATAATTACGAGAATTTTTTTTCTTCCACTTCGTATATAAATCATGGCTAAATATCTATGTAGACATTTAGCCACGGTATAAAATAACAAATGACATTTGCCTTCCTTCTCCGTCGCACAATTATAGTTATTTTTCTCAGTGCAGCCACTACGATCGAGACTACCATACGTGGTATCAATATTATACCGCGTTAATGGTTACGGAAGACGATATTATAATATTCGCACTCTAACACGCCCCTCCGCATTTAAGCAATTGCGAGAAAAATATTTTGTCCGGTTTGTTTTTCTTCTTGTATTTTTATTTTTACATTATTTCTACGCACAACACAAGTGTAATTTTATAGTATACAAACTATATAATATAAACGTACGCCCTGCTGTACTCGGAAAAGTCCGAATTGAACGAATGACACAATCCGAACTCGGTGCGCTGCAACTCGAACACGTCGCAACAGTTCACCTGTTTGAAATTCCACCAGCAACCTCCGCAACAGAACACTTCTTCGCACGGCCTCATCACCTGCAATTCGACGCGATTTTTTTTGTTTTTTTCTATAATTTTCCATTAATCCCGAAAGCGTGTAATGCGTAACGCGTGTTGTACGTATATATAAATAAGAGACCTTCAACAGCATTTCGGTGAGGTTCAGACTTCTGAGCCGTGGCAATTCCGTTATGTTTCTCAGCACGTCGAACTCGTCGAAATCGCCGTACGACAGCACCGAGAACGTTTTCAACACTTTTCTGACGACGGGCAACAGACTCGGATCGATCCCGGGCACGTCTCTATAATATATATATACATATATTACGCATATTGTAGGTACACTCCAGGATAATTGTCATTTTTGATATAAAATAACGTGTAAATATATGATAATCGTATACGACGATATTGTCTGCTGCAGTGATACCTGCACCTCCCCTCGATCGACCGTAAAAAAATTGAGTTATTATTACTAAACACAATATTTTCATACGCGCGCAATAAAATAATGTGTTACTGTAAAAAAAAAAAAAATTATGACGTTAATTATTATAAAACTTAATTCATTTTATTATTGATTTAATTATAATGATATATTTTGGTTTGAGGAACCGCGGTTATTGACGGATTTAGATATCATATCGCGTAAAAATGTATAAAATTTCAGAGAAAACGGCAGAAATATTAAGTTTTTCATTGTATATTATATATACCTATACTGAATAGGCGAATGCGTTGGTACTCACTACTTTTTTTTGTGAATATGCGTTGACATCCGAAGTAATGATTTTTCTAAGAACGACCCGGTTTTGGAGCGCTGCAATGTTTCGAACGATTTTTTTTTTATTAAACGTATCCGAGTAAAACATTATATTCGGTAAACGGTTTATATTATAAAACGGTTTATCGTCGCTTTGTGTAATAATACAATTCCAAAAAGAGTTATAGACGAATTCGACGTACATAAGTATTTGAAGTCATTCGGACGAATTAAGAGAGGGGAAGAAGCTGGTAATCGCTACAAATTTAGATATATTTTATAATATTATGTATTTTATACATATAGACAAGAAGAATGTACATAAATTGGTTTTAGATTTTGAGCGGAGCCTGCAGAAAGCTATTGCAGGTTTTACAATAATTTTTCAATTTATTTTCTGCGTACCAATTTTCGATCGGAAAGAATGCTCGAATGATCACGTCGTGCGTTACGCCCCGGGACAGGCAAATCGTATCTACATATATAGTTAAAATATACTTGAGAACTAGTGACTGACTGTTTTATGCTATTATACACTATAAACCAAAAATCACAAAAATAATACACTTATATTATTGCGTACACATATTTCGACGACTACGCGTTGTCATCTTCAGCGCGAACCGACTACTACTAAACCGTCGCGCACTGTGTACGCCCGTATTTATACAGTTTATATCCCCGGTGACGTCACCACAAAACGGCCGCGTCGATTGGTCGTGAGTGAACGACCGCGCCCACCGGAAGTCTACGCTGCCGCCATCTGGTTCACATTAAATTAATTCTAATAACGAATTTTGTAATGGACTTAAATCCCAGTTTAACAAGTTGTTTTTATTTTTTGACATTTCAATTGCTTCTCTTACGTTTAATTCTTTACAGTTATTAACATTTTTTCTTTTTTTTAAATCTATCTATAGCTGCGGGTAATCTGTTCGAAACGTTTTACGATTTTCTCAGTACATAGTATATACACTTCGCTTGTGCGTAATTCAAGACAAATTGGAAAGAAAAACTATATTCTCGCGGATAGTTTCAAAAGCGGCACAAAAAAAACTACCAAAATAATGTTCTTAGAGTTTTGAAATTTACACCGAATAATGCACGATATATAAGTAAAAAATTTTCAAAAAAATGTCTTCTAATTTTAGACTATTTATAGTAATTTTTAGATGTTGATCTATTCGAGTACCATAAAAGAGGTAATTTTTGGTTTTAAGGGCTGCAAATCGTATACAACATACGTTACTTCAACTCTATTTAAAATATCTTGACGATTCAAATAACACCACTTTAAAGTATTGTCCGACAAACTGGCGCATTACACACCCTGCCGGAGCTTTACTCAGAATCGTTTTACAACGATTTACATAATATAATATTAATATATCGCTTTCAAATTACTATTTATATTATATATAGTAATAACAAAACACCATAGGCATGCACAGACATTAGTTTCAGGGGCAGCATGAGATTAATCCGGCCCATTTTCCAGTTTTCCCATCGAATCCGGCCAATAATCTCACAATGATAATAAAATATAGACGTTTTCCTACATTTCCAATACCGATCGATTTATATAGATTATATAGTTTACGGGAACGATAAAAAATTTGAATTGTTCAAAATTTCGAATAAAAAAAAAATTTAAGTCTATCTCAATACATTAAACCTGTTTTTAATGCTTAGTTGACGACAAACTCGGTCGGTCATGTACAGTGTAAACGAGTATACGTTAAATAAATATTAAACGTGTAAAATAAACGAGTAAACGTGTAAACTAGTGTACAACGAGGAAATACGAATCCTTCGTTCATTTCATTTCATTAAATTACCCGAAATAATAATAATAATAATAAAATAAATAATAAAGATTCCATACGCGCGTACTATCTGTCGCTCAGACAGCGTCAAACAATTTATATACAGACAGCGCGTCAGCCGACCGTAATAAAACAGAAAAAGAAAGTAGTCACCAGATAGCGCTACTAAACAAAATAGAGGGGGTTGGCAGACACTTATAAATAGAGGTCCGAACTAGCGGACCGCTCAGTGTAATCACGGCGGTCAGTCGTGAACAACGTAGGTCGCGCCTGACTGCAGCGCCCGTGCGTGTGTGTGTGTGTGTGTGTGTGTGTGTGTGTGTGTTTGTGTTTGAGATCTCAGCAGTCATTCTCGATTGACTGCCACGACTACACTGAACGATTCTGACCGGTATTTATAGGCACAACTCGCAACTCGCAGCAGTGTGAAAATAAATATATCTCTGAAGACATCCGAACATCAATAAAAAAAAAATGAAGGCATGACACATGCCACATAGTAAATATACCTCTGAAGTCTGAAGATCAACCTGAGATAGATCTGTATCAATATAAAACTGAAAATATGGACATTTTTGAAAAAAAAAAAACAAAAATTAAATAAGCAATTTTATTAAGGTAGGTAATAATAAAGAGGTAACGAACCGTGGAGTGTTGTTACTGTCACTTAAGTGACTTACTTAGATAAATTTTAGAGTGTATTTTTATCACTATACATTTGAATGCAATAGCTTTATCTCGGATAAAAACCCAATCTATTTTTAGACTTATTGACAGGATATTTGTATTATACAAGTATTAATAATTCTATGGACTATAATAATGTAATCAACTATTGTTTACCAAAAAAAAATGTAAGTATTGTTTTCAATTAATGTACTCTTCCTAATCTATGTACATCATATCGGGATAATATATTTTACGGAAGTAAAATTTACAGAGGCCCATAATTCAATAATTTGCGGCCCATGCAACCTGGAAATAGATTCAGGGGCAGCATATGCTGCCTCTGCTGCCCCCGTGCGCACGCCTATGCAAAACTCCAAGTATAATCCACTTAAAGGACATCCTGCAGTGCTGCAGCACAGCACCCGCGGCTCGTTATACTTTTTTTATCCTCTTTATTTATTAACATATTTTTTTTACGTATATATTTTTGGTGTGCGGGTCAGTGGCGTACACACGGGGGGGGTTTTGGGTGTTCAAACCCCCCCCATTGACTTTTTACAAAAATATTTTTCGTAGTGATTTTAGCACCATAGCACCATATTTGGCGCGCGACCGACGACGTCTTAATTTCATAGAAAAATAATTTTTTTTGTTTTCATGACTGTGCAAAATTCACCATTTTACATTGGATTATATATTACACTATACGATCGGTATCGGGAAAGAACGACCACAGCATGTTGCGGTCATATTCCGTCGGTTGCGGAGAATCGGTCTAATGTGATTGCGATAGTGCGTTTGGCGTTTAAATATGTGTGTATTTTGGGTGTTCCCGTTCAATTACCGATCAGGTCCGGTTAATCGGTAACCGACAAAACGCATAGTGTAGCTCCAGCCTAATAATTCTGCTGCTACAAAACCCAGCTATATTTAGTTTGCATTTGATCAGTAACCGTGTGATCCGTGCGCGCTTTTCTGTTTGAAATCACGCAGTCGAATAATATAATATGTTCGTATTTATTGATATTGTCAATTTACCGCCAGCACCGCAGTTATATATTTATTTTATTGTCAAGTTTTTGGAATTTAGCAAGACTGATATCTTGTGAGCGTTTATAATATTACGATTTACGAATTACGACTTCGTGTTTTGTTTTAATATTTTGCTGTTCATTCGTATTTGTTTAAAATTTAAATATCGAAGAGAAATGAAGAGAATAAATGAATATTTTTGGCGGATAGTAAGAAGAAAAATATGGAACAATTATTCCTTTAACAGCTGAAGAAGTCATCGATGAATTAGGGCAAAAACCAAGGAAATTGGATATTGTATTATAATTATAATTATTATTATTTGTATTATTATTTGATACGTTTTATAAAAATCTTTTCAACTAATATATATTTTTTATATAACCCCCCCCCCCATTGAAAATTTCTGTGTACGCCACTGGTGCGGGTATACGAAATGTCATTTTTCCCCTCCCCCACCGGTGACCAACGCTCGCTATTACGTACATATAAATAAATAAATCCACGTAAAACGTTATCACAACGTTTACGCGAAAATCACTTAGTGAATGTTCACAGTTAAATGCAATACGCGTATATACCTACCTATTATTAGTATTTATTATTTATAAACGTTTGACGTAGTGTGACGTGTATTATAATATGGTACGCACTACGCTGTATACAGAGCTGCAGTTAGCCTTGAGCTGCAAGGGAAGGGGGAGGGTTGGAGAAATTGTTTTACATATAATATTTTCCTGCGATATAGTAAAAATATTTTACATTAATCGTTTCATACCCCATTTTCAATTACATTATTATATGTTATATTTCCGTCTTAACGGTATATAACGTCCTTGCAAATATGAAATAATATAAATATTTCAAGAATTTTTCACAAGCCAATTACAGAGTACGACTAAAAAGTTATGAATTGCTGGTGTTGAAAGGAGGGGGAGCGGCGACAAAATTAAGACTTACCAAAATGTGTGGCTCCGCGGCCCTTGGCTGTACGTATATATTATTATGTTTTTGTTAAAACAGGAAATTTCCGACGGTTTAAAATCGTATTTATGATATATTGATATTTAATAGTTTAAAATATTTGTAATCCATTCGTGTAAATCAATTTTTTTTTTTTATCGAAAATTACAATACATATACGTATTTCGCACTATTTGCCGTTAATTAAAGCGCCCCTTTGAACAAAAAATTAAAATTCGCTGCATAATATACTTATATGACTTTGAGAATTTACTCTGCGGTCAATCGCATCACCCTCTGCCAGTCCACTCTGGAATTATCGCATATCACCACCATCGGGAAAGCGATGTCGGCGTAATTGAAAAATGTCGTTTCCACCACCGTATCAATGGAACTCCGGTTGTAGGACATCCACGATTCGACGATCGCGTATGTGGCCAACAGAACGGCGCACGCCACGGTTATCGTCCAAAACACTCTGCGAAAACGACGGAATTTTTATTTTTTCACTTAACTGCAGAGACACGCGTTTGAATTATAATTATACGGCTTTAACGTATTTTAACCAGGTGCGTCATTATTTAATTTTTTTATTTCCGGACGTGCGAAGTTTCAAGCAGGCCATTTTAAAATCTCACCAAGCCGCATATAAAAATAAGTATATAATATACTCTATTCAGTTTAAGATTATACCGGGCGGCGGACGAAAACTGATCGCGCAGGCGAGGTTCCATATCGGTATAGTCTGATTTTCGAAAACCGTCGTGTGCCAATTGCCGCAGACAGCAACAGCCAATGATATTATGACAAGAGCAGCTACTAGCCGCTTGGGGGGAGGTTAAGCATCGCTCCGGTATTCATTCAGCGTGAGCTGAACAGGTATAATCTTAAACTGAATACAGTACAGATAGGTACTCGTGTACATTATCCTGCTCTTTTCATTTTTTTTCCATAGATCACGAATAGCAAACAACGCATAAATAGTAATAATACCAATTTAAAAACTAAGAAATAACAAACAATTGATTACCCGTGAAAACCAAAGAGTAAAAAGTTTGAAGACGACAAATACAGCAAGGAAGAAAAGAAGAAAAGCGCGTAATATTTTATATTTCTAAAAAAAGAAATACCGACGATTTTTAAGTTTAGCAAGTACGTCTACAGCTTTTTCTAGATTCATACTGTTAACGGAACCGTAGCAAGGAGGGCGAAAGGTGACCGCGCCCCGGGCGCTACATTTTAAAGGGCGCAAAATTTAAGAAATTAAAAAATTAATATTATTTTTGATTATTTTCAACGATAATTTATTGAAATTAAAAATAAATATTTATAAAATTAATACTTCATTACAGTTCTGTTGTAACCAAAAGGGCGCAATTGAAAAGTTTTTCCCCGGGCGTAATATTCAATCGCTACGCTGTCCAGCGCGACAAAACAGGGCCGACTAAAAATATAACCGGTTGCCCGCGACGATTCGTGTTGTGACCAGTGGCGGTCAAACGAAGGGGGGAATGAAATAGATCCCCCCCTTATGTCCTTTTTGTTATTATGTATTATTTTTAACAATATAACATTTATTAATAATAAAAATATATATATCCTCAAATATTATGACTGCATGTTTTCAACGATCAAAGTTCATGTTGAAAAATCAGCCTGTCATGACAATGTTGTGTCAATCAACCACCATGACAAAATCATTTGACCGCCACTGGTTGTGACTTGTGTAGGTGCTAGGTTTTGTTATAAATTACATACGACGCGTTTCGCGCATATGTCGCTGCAACCGGCAGACACGTAAATATAATTTACAATCAAATAATAATGCTAAACACCGAGTATACAATCACAGAACAGATTAATGATACAATAACATAGATAAACCACGGATTAGATGAATTCATCTAATCTGCGGATAAACGATGATGATACAAAATGAATAATGAGACTATATTAGAAGTAATAAGGGGCGCGATCGCACGCCCTGATCCCGCCCCTGCATTTAATCCGGTTAGAAGAACCGAAAAAAAGTCGGTTTTTCCAAATAATCGTCGGATTCCTCTCACTTTTCCGCCGTGTTCCGGTCCTGCCTGATTATGTGGTTTAGACCGTGCAACGAACACTGATCGCACACGTCGTCCAAAACGTTCTTCCACACGGTCCTGGTGCAGGAGTCGTCTTTCGCGCGATGCCATTTGTCGCGCTGCGACTGTTTGTTCCGCGAGCGGACGAGTTCGACCCTCCTGGACACGGACGACATCCGTCTTAATGTCAATAACCACCTCACTGAACGCGAAAACCGCGCACCGTGTCGATTTTACCACACACAAAAACCACGTCGATTCCGACGAACGTTCTTTTTTTATTTTTCTAGCGTAGTAAAAAAGAAAGAAACGCCTACAACGATCCATAAAGTTCCATATACGCTTACACAATAACCGTACAGGACACAACAATAGCTGGTACGCGACGTTCTGTATTTGTCACACACATTAGAGGGGCGTTTGTGTCATTTATACGAAATAAAAAAAAAAAAAGACACAATATTACGGTCCGTCCATTACAGTGACGTAATTAGGGCACAACTATAGGGGAAGTAGTGGCGTAGATACATGTGGAGGGGGGAGGGGAGTGTGCGAGGGGTTTCTACCCAACGAAAACCCGTGAAAAAATTTTGTAACCTTGTCATTTGAAATTTCATTTCGTTCGTTGTACACGTGGAACTGAAATTTAATTTAAATTTATTGTATTCCGACAAAAACTGTAGAAAATATTGATTTTATTTTTGTTCGTTTCAAAACCCATCCGCCCCCAGAAAAAAATCGTATCTACGCTACTGATGGGAGGACCGAAATTAGAACAAATAATAGAAATTTTTAATGATTAATAGATATAGGTACGCAAAAAAAAAAAAGAAAATTTATATTTCACGTCTATTATCCTTGGCTTCGGAACCATTTTGTTGAGTACATCCTCGACATGTATTGGCGGCACATTTTTATGAACTGCCAACACAGACGATCCGTTTAATCGATTCTAATGAACGTAATGTTCAGTTAATAGTGGGCGTCTTATATTTTGTTCCAAAATTCCATCCCATTAATAAAAAAATTAAAAAGACATCCATTCCCCCTCCCCATGATTACACCACTGGGAATAAATAAATAAATAATAACAATAATAATACGTTTTATGTACATAAAACAATACTTTTATATTATTGAAAAAAAAAAAAGTTTAATAATACAGAGAATGCACAGATAAAATAATTCCTATAGTTATTTCAACGAATTAATAATCCTGAAAACCATAGTCGTAATCATAATATGAATCAAAATATTCGTATGTATCAGTCAAGTCCTCGTATAATTGGTAAAAGTCATCGTCGTCATCACTTTCATACAGAGATCCAAAAGAATTAGAAGGATTACCACTATGTGATGAACGTTGTTGATCTAGAAAGAAAAAAAAATACGCATTAAAATAAATTTTAAATATAAAATATATATATATATGTATATAGTAAAATCAAAATTGATTTTATTATTATTTCGAATTTTTTCCCCCTAATTTTTAAAAATTGAACCGCTTGATCAAAGCATGTAACTTACTACAGGTGGTTCGAGAATAGTGTTTAGAAGTCGACGTGGCAGGTTTCTTCAATGTCTGATTGTAAGTCATACGTTTTGAATGATCGCACAATGTTTCAACAGCATTACTAACAACTGATAATAACGTAATATTATATATAATATTAAACGCACAGAACAATACAACTTTTCTTCTTACCAACAAACACTTCTCCTGAACCAGGTGCAGGATTTTTATCTGGATGTAATAACAAGGCCAATTTTTTGTAAGCTTTTTTTATTTCGGGAATAGTTGCAGTGGTTTCAACATTTAACATTTTATAGAAGTTTTCACTATTTTTCACTCTGAAAACAAAAAATAACAATATTATACAATAATTGAGAACTGAAATTTCTAGAATTCTATACAGAAAATAAAACAGTTACTTTTTTACGATATTTGCCTGTTCTTCCGTGTAATTAGGTTTGCTGATCTCTTGAAGTTCTTGTATCTTTTTGAGTAGTTCTAAAACATAATAACTAAATTAATTCTATATAAAAAGTAGACCGTACAAACATACCGTCAGCTTTAGATAAAGCAAAAAGTTTTTTTGATTTAAGTAGAATTACTTCTGCTAAATCGAATTTTTTATCCTGTATATATTTTTCTGCTTTTTCGAGACACCGGTAAGATTCATCCTTATTCATCACTTCAGACGCTTTAAACGAATAAGCAGTACCTAAAACATTTTTAAACTTAATAATTAATTTTTCAATATTCCGAGAACCATTTAACAATAATTAATAAAACACAAATTAATTATATTCGTTCACGTTGATGTTGTATTAAAATTTTAAACGGTAGATCGCTCAATGAACACTAGTAGCCAATACGTTTAAAACAATTGCTTTAATTATCTCGATGAAAGATTATTGGCAAATAGTGTTATACTTTCACTACATTATATTACTTTTCGTTTGTTGCAGAAATGTTCTACTACGGAAAGCCAGGGGTAAATTTCAAATGAACCAGGAGAAAACAGTTTTAACCTTTTGAAAACTGTTTTTAAAAAAATTTAAAATTTACAAATAATTTCGATTTTTGAATATTATATAGCGTTATGTTAAAAGTTGTATTTATTGTGTTTATTTAAATTTAAATTTCAGTTGGTTGACGAATTCAATGGGGATAGTGTAGTGTCAAACCTGACTATGGGTCATGATTTTATTTGTGATTAAAGTGTTATAATCTAAAAGCCCACACTCTCGCTTTTAATTTCTTCCACATTCGACACAATATGTATGTGCGACCTACCTTATTATATTTTTCCATTATTATATTTTAATGGCAATAAAGAGAAGTAATTAATACATGAATGTGAGTGTTTACTGACTATGTAACCCAAACACCACACATACGTTTATGATTAACTACTGTAGCATATTATTTAGTTACGTGATAATACATCATTAAAACTGTTTTCTAATCACTAAAATAAAAGTAATTTTCAATCTTTATACTAACTTGATTCATAACTTCGCTTAAATTTTTTCGGTGGTTTCTCCGTACTGCTGTCATTACCGGAAGAGGAACTGGAACCATCACCATCATAAGAAGTATCTAAATTGGCATTAAACATACAAAATATAAGTAAGATGGTTTGTAATCGATTTTTTTTTTTTTTTTTTTACCTGAGTCTGATTTACTTCTTTTCATTGATTGTCGTTTTAAATGTTTTATAGCTTTTTTTAATTTTTTCGTGAGACCTGAAAACATTTTATTAATTTGATTAAAATTATTTTTTTACCAATATATGCATACCTAATTATTAAAGAAAAAAAAAACAGTAAATTTATAGAATAAAAACAATGTTTATAATAATTAATATTAAAATGTATACAAATTTTAAAAGCACTACTGTACAGTTCAAAACAGAAATAGGTCGAATTGTTTGAAAATAAAACTTCATAGTAAATGTGTAATTTGCGCCGCCAAGTTTACGTGAACTTGGCAGAACACTTTAGAAAATTCGGAAAAGAAATCCTAAGCCCAACAAGCCATAATGAACGTTGATGGATAGTTTACAAAAAGTTTTTATAATAGGTAATGTGCGCTGTTAGCATGACGACTTAAAGAATGAAAAAGAACAAGTTCGGAAAAAAACCATTGTAGGACACATATTCAATTAACATTCAACAATTACCAATAATCTGAATAACCCGTAAAAACTGTTAAAAGTGCACTGCTAAGTTCGCGTACTTGTCTTTTTGTTTTTGTTAGTGAAAAAAAATGTTTTATCGCATATTTAAAATAAATTCGTACATATATATGAAAAAGTAAATTTGTAAATTATTCATTAACACAGATTCAATATACAGTTTAATCTATGTAAGGAAATATTAATTCATAATTACAGACGCTACGAATGTCTTTCGACGATTATTTTCCTATATAAAAACATGATCTATGTAAAAACTTACGAATGTTTACAATAATTTAAAAAAAAAGAATTATGGTTAATCAAATTAATGTTCTGCGATTGAATAATAATTCAAGGTTTACGCTCACGTTTTGATTTCGACGACGGATGCAATTTATCTGCTTTAATTGAACATTTCCGAGCTTTTTTCAAGTTGTTTTTTCTAATGTATGACTCGGCCAATTTGATGTAATGGGAAGCTTCGTCGCGGTTGCTCATTTCGGTTTCTCGTTTTATACGGCCATATCAATTACTATCGTACAAATGAATCTCGACCAAATAATTGTATTGGACTATTTAAGAAACAGAAAAAAAAAATATTGTACTGCAACAAATCGGGTTACAAAAGTTTTAACAAAATAACTACGACGAAGTTCAATACGAATAAAACATACTGGGCAATAAAAAAACGACACACAAGTTGAAAAAATTTTTATTTCAGTCAATCGTCGTTTATTATTAGAAAAAAACAACAGTTTTTCTTCAGAAAACGGGAATTTGTATTTTGCCCATTCGTTATCAATTACATTTTTCTTCTTATCATTGCGTATCGTATGACCCTCAACCGCGGTTGCGTAGACGCTACACGCACGACCACGGTACAAAAGATAACTGTACGAAAATTAATTACAGGGGATATTTTGAAAATCAGTATGACCAACACTATTTGGTTTTTTCCACTCCATTTTGTTGTTATGTTAAATTCTTTCTTCTTCGATGATAACTATCTGAAAATAAATATTATTTTCACTCTCTTGATTATTCGATTCGTTCGCATTCGTCGTAAATCGTTTCCCGTTTAATTGTTAATTTTATTTTATTTTTATAAATCAAGACTGTTATCGGTAGCCTGTCAAGTTTTTAATAATTATTCCGGTTTTGCTCCCAAGTAAGTACTGTTGTACGAGGTTATCTATAGCCTTTATTTTTTTTTTTTTGTCAAAACTAAATCTATTTCCTTTGTACCCACTTCATTTTTCTCACATTCGTTCGTTCCACTAGATAAGAATTAATCTATCGTCGTATTATTATTTTTTTTGTTGGTCTAAACAGTTTTAGCCGTTCAAAAACGTTGGAAGTCTACCATGTCGACTAATATGGAATCGGACAAGTCAACGTTTCAACCCATAGACTTAGTTGGCAAAGTCATAATTAAAGTATGTTGATAGTTATTGATACCCGTTTATAGCTGTAAATCGTTATAACAAACAAACGTTAAAAATATTAAAAATTATCTGAGTTATTGAAAACTGTATATTTTTAATAATAATGTTTTAAATATTATTCGGCGTCTATTGTTAATTATTATTTTATTGAAAATCGCTCGTCAATTTTCATCAGTTTTTTTTTAACATTAACCCATTAATAGACTGTAGGATTTAACGTAATGAACATAAACTTCTCTGTTGTAGGGTTGGAAAGTTTAAATTAATAATATAAACCGTAGAATTTTCGATTTTTATTTTATTAAACGTACGAATATAAAATTTATAATTTACCCGAAAGTTTCAACATAAACTAGATATAGGTAACGGAGATTTTTGTTTTATATAATCTAAAAAAATAGATTTAAAAAAGAAAACTGAAACTATATTATATACATTTTAAGTTTGCATGCACTAGGTAAGTTATTTCTTTAGTCCATATAATAATAAATTAATAAATAACAGCAAGGAAAAAAAATGATTTTATGCAATAGAACTCGTGTTTTAAAATATAATTTTATATTGTCAGGTTCAGTTGGGTGACGATATTAGAAAAGTTTTAATACACAACGAGTCTATAACCTATGATGAATTATTACTGATGATGCAACGAATATTTAATGGGAAAGTAACGGCTAATGATGATCTCACAATTAAATACAAAGATGAAGGTACAAATTTTAAAATTGATTACAATATTCATAATGTATTTAGATCGAATCGATTGTAATAAAAACTGATTGCATTCGTCTTTTTAAATATACATATTCTTTTGTTATAATTTCTAGACGGAGATTTGGTTACTGTGTTCGATAGTCAAGACTTATCATTTGCTTTGCAGACCAGCAGAGTGTTGAAATTGCAAGTGTTTATGAATAATTTGAGTAGCCAAGAAAGTATTAAACCAAAATTAAACGCTGAAGAACTTAAAAAACAGTTGCGAGAAATAAGAGATGCTGTAACATGGTTATTAGATTCTGTTGATGTTACTAACGGAGGAAACAACAATAATGCAAATTCTATACGTAATAATAATAATAAATATTTAATTTATAATCAGTACATGTTCGATTATGTATTTTTTACTTATTACTTTATTAGAACAAGAGCCAATGAGTATTACATCACCAGAAGCTCTAACAGATAATGGTGTTACTAAAGAATTTGATCCATTACGTAATACCAAAGATGAACAAACTAAAACTCCTCCGGCTATACAACAAGTTAAATGTAAGATTAATTTTATTCTTTTCATATTTATAAAATTAATTTACTAAATATATTATCAATACCTAGTTTGTTTTTTTAAGAAATCATATAGAATAATGTGACACTGCTGTAAAAATAAATATTAAAATTTACACATACTTTGCTTATATTTTCGGCGAATTATTGTTATAAGTAATTTGTTGATGGATAAGCTTTTATTCTGAAATAATAAATCAAACTAAATAGTACATAATTTTTTTTTAATAAAAATAAATTATTCTTTTAAATTAGTGACCCATCCAAAGTTTGAAAATTATCTACAAGTTTTGATTAATTTTTAATGGATTTTAATTCCTGAACGTTAATTGATAGTCATTATGGGTATGTAATTACATATATATATATATATATATGTATATTTATTTGGTGTTTTAGCTGAATCACCTCAGGAAAACATAGCTGTGTCTCAACCTCAAAGACAAACACCCCCTGTCCAGCAGTCTCAAATTCCTCAAAATATATATAATGGACAATCTCCAGGCACTATGAATCAGCATAATCCGTATTCTGGAGGACAGTTACCACCGCAAGGTTTATATCAATTATATCGTACGACTGATGTTTAATTATGAAAAACTAAAGAAATTATGTGTTTTATAGGGCCTCAAGGTAAATGGGTGAACTCTTACCCACAGCCAACAATGCGAGCTTCTTATCCGACTGCTCAATACTCATATCTGTACTCGACACCAATTCCAGTATCTAGTTATTCTCAGATACCGGCCCAAATGAAACCGCCTACTGGAAATCCATCTGTTCATTCAATGTATTATCCGACTAACACAACTCCTAATCCACAATATCCTACTGCTCAGTATCCAGGGCAATAAAGTGATTTCCTACTATGGGATACTAAAACTACTGAACCGAATGGACTGATATTACCCATAAAACAAAATATAAAACAGTTTTTTTTATAACTTCATTAAATATTTGTATCAAGAAAATAAAATTTATTATTTTAGTACTTCATGAAATTAAATAATGTTGGAAGTGGTTAACAAATCGAGAAAAAAATTGTATGTTAATACATAGTGTTTTTCAACTTAACAGTTTTTGGAATAAACAATTGTTCATGATTGTTTTTTGTCATCAAATATTAATTCGAGTATATACCTTATTCATATTCATCTATATATGTAATATATACATAAACTTTACACGTAATTGTATCGATTCAATTTATGAGTTCTGTACTTAAAGAAAGAATGATACATATAATATTTTCTCATATTTTTAAGTTATTGCATTCCATCGGAAGTTTTATACAAATCAATTGAATGATAATCTTTATTTGTTAATAAGTTTTTCGGAATCTTTCAAATACTAATTAACCTTGTTAGCCATGATGATTAAAATATTGAATACACATTGTAAGATTAATTTTTTTTTTTTTTAAAGATGTTCGTTTACACTTATTTTTTCTTTTCTTTAAAATTATAAATTTCTACCCATTGTAGTTATTAATATCGTGTTATTAATATTATTTTTGATTATATTTTTAATTTCTTTA
This sequence comes from Slavum lentiscoides, assembly GCA_032441835.1. Classification (NCBI taxonomy): domain Eukaryota; kingdom Metazoa; phylum Arthropoda; class Insecta; order Hemiptera; family Aphididae; genus Slavum; species Slavum lentiscoides. Next base: position 16,435,489 of record CM063708.1, read on the forward strand.
TATAAGCCTTTGTGTACATTTAAACGGTTATACCATGCATGTATATTCATGTATAATGCGTTTAATATGTGTATGCAATGTATTTGAATACTGCTCATATATTATAATTTTTCTTTGAAAAATTAATTGGTTTGAATAAAAATGGTTTAAATACGAATATGTTGAAGTACAGTTGTTATTAATTTATTATTGTCATGTAATGTGCCAATATGTTACGATAAAACCACAATACTAGGCAAATAACACAATTATATAGACAAATGCGACAGTGGTAAATAAACCAGGACAGAAGTCATGACGTGGATGTCGAGTAAAAAAAAAAAATACCCAATTGTAACGGGAATGCCATCGAGTTCTCAGTCAGTGAACGTAGATTAAATTGTGCAGTACATTTACGCTTTGATCTGTGCCTATTAACTATTATTTTTAAGTACCTATTGTATCAAGTTCGATAACTTTGACGTTATTCTAGAAATCGTTTTCTGAAGCTTTTTTTTTTTTTTTGGACGTGTTAGATTGCATTGATAGAATAAAGAATAATGGCTGCATATTTGGTCAGTAATAACATACTTGTCTTCTTCTACGGTTTGTTTTCAATTGTTTCAAATATTTTTGCTTTAACATTGTAAAACGAAATCAACTTAAATTTGTTCTAAATAAAAAATAAATCGATTATGCGTTAAATGTTTGAATTATTATCTTTTGATTCTATCGAAACAAAATACTCGAAATTGGAAATAATAAATATATTTATATATAAGCTACGCGTATCATTTGGTATTGATGGCACGATAACAAGCTGTTCTATAAAAATTCGAAATAGTAATTATTCTGTTGAATATTAAATAAATTTAAATCTTGGGGTAGAAAAAATGTGTACAATTATTTTAATAACGTATTATTATAACACACTACAAATTATATTTATGGTAGACAATAATTAGGTTGTTGAAAAACAAACATATGTTTAGGATAATAGTTAGGTATTCAAATCTACTAAATAAACATTATTATATTTTAGAGTAACAAATGAATGACAATACCGTGCAGGGTCATTGCTACACATTTTGCCAGTGGTGAGAAGCCCTAATATTGCCACTCCTCCCAAGCTGTTCTATAAAAATTCGAAATAGTAATTATTCTGTTGAATATTAAATAAATTTAAATCTTGGGGTAGAAAAATGTGTACAATTATTTTAATAACGTATTATTATAACACACTACAAATTATATTTATGGTACCTGTTTCCACCGCACGACACTAGCAATTAGCAAATAACTTTTAGTACTATATGCCTAAATCAGCTTGTGAAAAATCCTGAAATATTTAATGGGTAATACATTTTGGGATGTCACATACCTGCATTATAATGGAACTATGGCATAATATAAAACAAAGTTTATTAGTATTTGAAAATGATAACGAATCAATTAATGTAAAATATTTTTATTATATCGCAGGCAAATATTATACGTAAAACAATTTCTCTATAAAACTAAAAGTTACTTTTTTACTTCTTGTGCCTATTACTTTTGTACAGATTGTAGATATTCTTAATAAAAAAAAAAAAGTAGCGAGCCGCGCGGTGTTCTGAATGTGCTTTCACTGGATGGTTCATCCCCCATGACATTCAAGTCACTATACAATACTAAAAAACATCCATTATGCTTATTTTATTAACTTATATATCATACAAATTGTATAATTTTCTAAATAAAAAATAAAAAAAAACTTTTATTGATTTATTCGACAAATTCAGTTTGCGCTTCGTTTTTATGGTTCGATATTCGAACCGGAATATTTTGCGTTTAGTTCGGTTCAAAAATCTCCAATTATGAGTTCGATTTTCGAACACCCTGGATTTGGTTCGGTTCGAAAATCGAACAGTTCGTAACATCACTACTCAAAATCTACAATTGCTATAAACAGCCGAAAATTAATAGAAATTTTTTGAAAAATTTGTCTCTTTAAGAGAGTTCAGAGTCACACATTTGTTGAAAATTACAGGTTTCTATGACCGTAAGTTTGAAAATTACGAAGAAAGAACGATAATCGATTGTTCCGACGAAATCGCGTTTTTACCGTTTTTTATGTAATTTTTCGGTAGTTTTTTCGTACGCTTAAAAAAAGTATTGAGAAAATCGAAAAATAACCTCTCTAAAGTTCCGACTGGATGAAATTGTCTACCGTAAAATAGTGCTACACGTAAGGATCGGAACACTCCTTCTAGGAGGATTTTTGGGTACAGACATTAAAAAAAAAAAAAACACATTGTAAAACCAATACATTCCTCGCTCTGCTCAGAATCTAAAAAAACTTCAGTTCGCTGAAGCACCTCTCTTTCTATCCTTTTGAAAAGTCCTCTTCCAAGTGCAACTCATAACAGTCATAACTCATAACTTTAAAAGTGGTCTGTGGTGTGTCAAACATTTTAAAGTGTGTCCCCCTCGTAGCTACGGCCCTGACATTGTGTACTAAATTATGATATAAATACAATACGTTTTATTTCCCGATTAATATATATTTTAAAACTAATAGTGTGAACACAGTTTACTTACAAATTTTAGGTAAAAACACTGAAACACCCGCTAGGATAATAAATTATTGTACTAAAAGATGTATCTATAGGTAACAATTTTTTTTTTTTTGTATCATTAGAAATATTCGTATTATTGATTTTATCATTTTCGCGTAATTGGATAATAAGCGATCGTAGTTAAAATGTGGCAGCATCGATTATTTACCTTTCACAAATTATCTAAATTATAAGAGATTTGGATTTTTATTTGGAAAAATTAATAACCATTACGCCATCTACTCACAAATTCGGTTATGCTTGAGCAGGGGATCATCGATACACAATTATTTTCAGTCAACAGTCATTGTTTTTACGTACTATTGTTATTTGTTATACCATTTTATGCACGTGTATAGTTTTTTTTTCTCTAAATTATAACGTTTTTTTGATTTTAACAACGCGTTTTTAATTTCCATAATCACTATATATATTTTACTGTTCGGTCGAAACGATTGTCACAAATATTTTGTTTACTACTTTAAACGCGAATATTGAGATAATGCGATTTTTTTTTTTTACTTCTTGTGTCTCCACCATATAGGTCTTCTACACCTTTCTGATTTCCTAAAAGACTATCCTATAATGCGTGTACGACACGAGTTAAGAAGACGTACGTATTATCATAGAAAAGTTAAATAAATTATGCATATTATAGGGATTTCAAATGTTATTCCGTCGTAGTGCGGTAAGTTTAACAAGACGAAAAAATGAAAACCGAATATTATCAGTTGGCAACAATAAAAAAAAATCGCCGTAAACGTCACTCTTATATCGGTGTAAGTAAATACGTTTATTACAGAAATATTATGTCGATTATCTTCTGTCGAATATTTGAATATTATTTAAATAATTGTCCGTGTATTATGCCGGTTTAAAATTTTTTTCTTTTTTTTTTATCGTATTTGCCATTTGACATTGGCGTTATTAACAATCGTCTCTTATCACCAGATATGTTTACAAAGAACGCCAAAATAATAATTAAACGGATTTTGATATCGGCCAGATAAGAAGAGAGAGAAAAAAAATGCAATGATTACACACAGTTCAATCGCGGAATATGGTGCCACCTGATAGTTCGCGCAGTGTTTTTTTTTTATCTTTTCCAAATAAAATTCAAAAGTAAATATTATGTTTATAAATGTAAATTAGGATGCTGCGAGACGTATTTTGTTAATCATTTTTGCGCCATTTACAATACGTACCGCTTTATTCTTATTATTATTTATCTCGAATCTCGGTAACAACAGCTAATAAACCCAATAAAAAAACACAATTGTAAATCGATGGCGGTCAAAGTTCAGTCTCTCTAACTTGTAAGTTTAATCGCAGTTTTAATTACACGTAATTATTAATTGATTAAAATAATTTAATACGTTAAGATTTCAGAGTCGGGTCATTCGTAATTCGACGTGTCTAAAAGACTATATCATAATATGTTTGTTATTTACGCTTTTGATAAACAAATTAATTAGGTATTTGGTGTTTGTTGTACTTTAATAAGTACTCCAGTAAATATTCAAATACTTGTAAAAAAATATTTCAATGTAACCATATGATTATTTCGATATTGCCTGTTAAAAAACTATAATTAAAATAATAATTAGTTGGAAAAAAACAGTTTTTAACAATACACTTGTAATTATATTGTCTGTCTACCTAAATAAGTAATTATATCGTTATATACATACTAAAAATTTAATCGGTTCAAATTCATGTCATAAAGTATTTATAACATCAAGACTTAAAATTATTTTTTGTTATGTTAAAATAAAAAGTATCTAGGTGTTTAACGTAATATTTTACCTATTAAATTTGTAAAAAAAAATGTAATAATTAGAATTATCGAGTACTTCAGTAAACTTATTTAATACTAAAAACAGTATGGATATACCTAAAATCAAGTGTTATTCTTAATTGTTCTTACACTCCAAGTGTACTGGTATCTAATAGAAAACTATTTTTATCGTTTTTTTTTTTTGAAAATGCTTAAGAATTGTAGTTTATCTACGATAGCTAAAAACTAATATTATACTTGACTATTTATTTCATTTTATTGGAGTTTAATTAATTTAAATATTATACGGGGTGCCTGTGTTGTGGATGGTAGAATTTTTTAACATACCTTCGTTGTAATACTTTGATTCTCTAGGTCTTAAATATCATACAATTAATCAAAGTTTTATTTGTATTTAAGTTTCTAAAGCTTATGTAGTTACTTAAAAGAACTTTTAAATTTGTAACCTATACGTTATAATGATAAATTGAACTATTCACATTTTCAGTACTTACTGAAAAAAAATATATAAAGTATATATATATATATACGTATCTGTACACTGTACGTGTATTGAGAATAATTATAATATTTTTGGGCAACATAAACGTTACGTATTTTTAACATGCTAAATGTTTAATTTCTAGTCTTACTCGTATGTATTATATTGAATTTCGATTACAAGTAAAATATTCATTTATGGAAATATGGAAAATATGTGTAAGGATATAATTTATTTTGGTGTGTCTAACAAAATACTTTAAAATTATAATTAAGTGTATTTTATAATTAAATATTTTAGTATAACTCACAAATATATTTTGTAATTGTTAAGATAAGGTCTAAATAATAGGAAAAAATGTTTGAGTAAATGTGTTAGTATATAAATTTAAAAAATTTACTAGTTAACTGATAAAGTATATAACAATTTACAATTGTTACTAAATTTAACGTAATATTGTATATTTAGTAATTGCATTTTATTGTTGTTTTGCAGAAACGCGAATGTCAAGTATTGGAGTATACAAATTCTGCTGTGTTAACTATTCACATTATATTATTCAATATGATTTCATCAAAATATGTTAATTTTATATACATTTTATACCAAGATAAAAATAGAAGGAATTTATTCAGACATTTTGTTTTGGGTGAGTCAATAAAAAATATTTTAAATTAGTTTAAGTGTATGACTGTTAAGAATCATAATACCTTGGAAAATGGCAAATAATAAAAAGTAAAGACATAGGAATTGATTACTCGATCATACAAAAAAGTCTGTGATCAATAACTGTTAAACGGACAGTATATTATATTATGTATTAATGGACAGGTGTAGTAAAAAAAAAAAATATATATATATATATATATATATATTATATGCGATTAGTCATTAGAATACATTATGTATTAACTTTACCTACATTGAAATTTAAAACGATAATATTGAAAATAACAATTTAAATTCTAATGACGTATTAGTATTGGTAAATATTTTCTTAAGTGTACACAAGAAGATTTGTGTATGTTTTAATAATATTGTAAAAATGTGTCTTTCGCATACAAGTAAAGCATAGGATATATTTTTGTATTTATTTATTTATTTTATATAAATGATTTACAAAATGTTAATTTTTTAGTGTACTCTTCTGATTAGTAGGTATATAGAAATATTTTTCTTTCCAGCACCGTATACACATGTAGTAAATACTCTAACCCCATTGTATATATATTCTGTTTTATGTTTGATATTCTGCCATATCCGTTAATACTGCGTATTTATGTCATTATACGTGTATATATTATAAAACATATTAAAATATATTTTTAAAAAATTCAACATTATTTACGTAAGTTTAATAATATTTTGTTTACGGAAAATAAATGTACAATGTTTAAATATTCAGCTTTGGCAGAAAACGTTTTTAAATTAGAAACGATTTTATTAGGTATTTAATTTTTCGCGAATTTTTATGAAGTAATATTGTAATAGCCGTGAAACGTACAAATACGTATGAGAAAAATAGTAGGTACCTATATATATTATTATATAATATATTCTGTCTAGTAAAAACCTGCCAAGTAGACCCTCGTGATCTAAGTGTCTACTCGCATTTAAATTTTTTTTATAAACGTATTTTATACACGTACCAGCTATAGACTAGGAATATATAATATATATTGAAATATAAACGATTTAAACGAGCAAACTAATAATTTCTGCGTTAAACGTATCCCGTTTGTGTAATTGTAACTATTTATTATGCGTACACAAATAATTGATATAAGGTACTAAGGTAGTGTAATTTTTTTTTTTTATATATATTATGTTTTATTTTATTATTAGTAGTAGTAGTATAATATTATACGCATAGGGTTCCACAGGTTCCACCGGAAAAGGGAAGTGTTGATTTTGGGGCGTGGCACCACTGCACGCAAACTTGTGCCTTTACGCGAATATATCGATTTTTGACGTTGTGGAATTTTCCACCCGAATATAATATCTAATACGCCCTTTTTATCGTTGTTCCTATTTTTAACGAGGGCGTCATTTCAATTTTTTATTTATAAACGCTATAAATGGGTCACTCGTTTATTACCGATTTTTAATAATTTATAATAATAAATACAAACGTACCTATAGGTACTTGAGTGTATACATTTAGAATAAATATTGCGTTAAATTTAATTTAAACCGGAAAGAGCTAGGCCGGATATCGCTTTTTTTTTCGAGAGAGAAAAATCGCAAAAAAATAGTTATTGATCGATGATCAATAATCATATTATAATGTGTAAAATATATAGATAATGCCACGGTTCATAACATTTCACACTACGTTGTTATGGGTATTTGTGTTGTATTTAATAGTGCGCGCGGTACCTACTTAATCGCAATTATCGCCTTCTAAAGACGCGTTCGCGTGTTTCGTCGATAAAAAAAAAAAAGGAAAGTTATTTTCGCCTTTGTTCTGATAATATCGGTTTCCGACAATTTTTCACTTTACAAAATCTAAACTAACGTTTAACCGAATTTTTTTTAAACCTTTAAGTATTAAAAACATATAAAAAATAATTAGGAAAATATTAAATTAAAAAAAAAAAAAAAAGTTATTTATTCGTAGCTGGGAGTGGTCTGTTGTTTATTCATTTTCGTCGTCATATTATAATATCGGAACTTTTAATTATATAACTTATTATATATAATTTATTATAATTATATATAGTTATATTAATATATAACTTATTATATAGGTAACGTCGCCGTATGTAATATATTTCGCGGCGTTAGTGTATTCATTTAACCTACTGCAGGAATTTATTGTTCTGTTTGTGTCGGTTAATTTTTTATATTTGTTTATATGTGTGCACGTGACACACGGGATACGAGGTGTGTTTAGGCAAATATCAAGCACCAACAATAAAAAAATTAATTTGCATATATCGATACTAATTAGTCGATTAAAAACAAAAATATATGCAATATGCAAATATCAAAACAGGAAATTTAATGTTCGATAAACATATTATTGCTCAAGTTTAACTTTAGCTATTGTATTTTTTTTTTTTTTTTTTTTTGTTACGCGCCTTTTACGTTTTTACGTATATGGCTATTATAAGAGTATATATATATATATATATATATATATATTTAGTTATATTGAATTATTCTGCAATATACGCACTACATGTCAGTAAGTTGTATACATATAAATCTAAGATAAACTGTATAAATTAATTCTCGTAATTAATAAATGAATTAATTAAAATCAATGAGTATTATACAAAAAAAAAACAAAAAAAAAATACAAGAGTTTTTGTAATAAATTTGTTTATTTACCACCGGTTCTGACTAAAATTCATCGTCAAATACATAGATATAGATAGTGTAACAAATTTAATACAACACTTATATTTTATTTTTTGTAATACTCATTGGCTTTAATTAATATATTTATTTATTTATAGTTAAAAAATTACTATTATAAATACAATTTAAGTGATTATCGTATTTAACTGTTAAGTAATATTGTAATAATAATGATAATTATAATAATAATAATAATAATAATAATAATAATAATAATAATAATAATAATAATAATAATAATAATAATAATAATAATAATAATATGAATAATAATAATAATAATTATTGATGTATCATATAATTGCGCTAATATTAAATCGATTAATTTTAATTCCTCGATATATAGATATCGGGTGTTTCTTTAAGTCATTTGCTTTAGGTAGATATTATTGTAAACTATAAATTTAAGACATAGAATGAACATATTGAGACATAGATAATTAAAATTTCTATTTTAATTTTAATTAAATTACATGTCACACTGTATATTATGTTGTATATTTGTGATTCATTCGTTTTATTTTATTGAACATTTCGTAGATTAGAACAAAATAAAATAAAGCTAATGAATTCAATTTAAAAAAAAAATTAAAATAAAACTAACTGGTTTTTTTTTTTTGAGAAATTAAGAAATGTCATGTCGGATGTAGTTAAAACGTAATGGTGCTTCGCATTATTTTTGGTATTTTTAAAATTCGTTTTTGTTCACTCGATCTTTATTCCTACACAATTTAATTTATTTTTAATTCCATGTCATTATTTATTTAAAACAGTTTTATTTTTAAACTATCAAACATTTGATTTTAATTTTTGATTGTGTATGTAAATTACACTAACCGAATATAAACTCAATTTCGTTCAATTATATATTTATATTTCGTTATTATATTTTGTAGTTCTGTAATAGATTGAAAATTGTTTAGAGCTATATTCTAGGCATGTTCGTGACAAATATCGACATATGTACTCGTTAAGGGTTAGGTCAAGGTTATTGTTAATAATTTATTTTAAACCTTGCGAAATAGTTTTTTTACCCCATAATATATTGTGTACTAAAGTCGTATTTATTTAAAAAAAAAATTACGTTAATTATTTATTTTTTAATAAACGTCGTTGTTGAGGTTGTGTTTATGGGGGTGGATAATAAAACACATCTTTGTATATGGACATTGAATTTTTAACACATCGCTATTATAAAATGGCTGGCACATGCGTATTAGCGTGTTTGTATTATAGCCAAATAACTCTACAGCCTGTTCACTCAATCGAATAATGAGAAAATAAGTAATATAATTATAATATTATAATAATTACCTATCATTTATCACGTTATAGATAGCGAATATACATTTATTTTTTATTTCGTCTATTCATACTTGTTTCAATGCAGTAAAACGATAAAATAATAAAAATGAGATTAGTTGAGCAATAAATTGATTATGCAGTTATTGTGATATTAATATCGCATATAAGTTATAATAAAATTATGCACATAACTATAATTTTCTCCAAAAGTTATTACTCCGAGTTCAATATTTTTTAGGTTTTGATGGAAAAATATCCAGATATCGGGTCTTGGTATTGTAAATACCTATATCTTTTTATTAATTTGTTTAAAGAAATGTATATATATATATATATATATAGTTATATATATTATATACACATACGTGTATGCTGTTGAGAGCGATCCATATTCTTACCCTATAGAAAAATATGAAATATCATAATCTGATTCAAATTCCACTATAATCCTTTAAAAATAATATTATTACGAGTGTATGCGAATAATAATGTCTCATTAAACTCTTTTCTAACAATCGAAAATATCAATTTCAATCGTCCTTGGTGGTTTGGTACATTATTATAACGTCCGCGATCATGTTTACCTAACCCTCAGGTATTTTTTCATCGCGTGTACATAAACATATAGTAGTGTACGATCTTGAAACCATTAAAAATATAAGAAGCGTGTTCTGAAGTTGTTTTAAATTGCTAAATGTAAATTGTAAATATTATGTGTTTGTAACGTTCTGTGCTTTCTAAATGATTTTTACATCGGTATCAACGACTTATATACGTTGACATTGTGTCTGTACTTGACGTTCATCGTAATCTTTCTTAAAATATACACTTGTAAAAAAAATTTCACGACTATCTTGTTAAGGATTTATTTACTGCCAACTGCGTGACTACGGTGAGTGATTTACTCGACCTTCGATTTTAAATTTTGTCCGTAAAAACATATTTCACGTTAAAAAAAAAATGTTACTTGAAAAATACTGTACCTACTATATATTTTTATACGTTTTTGAGAGAAATGCATGGAAATTCGGGTACGATCATATATTGGATAGAGACTATATATATATATATATATATATATATATATCAGTTGTTCTGTTCAAGTTCAGTAATTGAAGACGGTTGCACTTTTCCACTTAACACATTCCAGCATACTTATCATTCTATATCTATAGTGCTTTACAATTTTGGCATATTTAAGACATACGCACCAATGTTAATTTTCCATGATAAATAATGATTATTTATTATTGATTGTGTTTTTTGCAGTGTATACTCGTAACTTTGAACGCGACTGTTTCAAATTGAGACGATTTACTTATTTTTATTTTTTTTAATCCGACATTCGTATTGGTGCAATTTTATTTCGCTGTTACGCTAACAGGTTTAGTCTTTCGGAGTCTCAAGTTCAGTTTTTGTGATGTGTTTTTGCCTGGTTGTGTGTATAATAATTGTATAATGTTGCCTTGATATATTATACGTTCTTTTTTTCCTTTTCAGATCAACTCAACCTTTTCTGTATTAAACTATAATGTAATTAAGTAACAATACGAGAAAACGTTAAATAATAATGTATACAGCGCTGTTAATAATCGATAACGTTATTAGTAAAATATTCAGTTATTCAGATTTTTAATACGGCGTTGTAATCGATTTCCTTGGTCTATTTAATTTTCATTAATTTTTCTAGGTATAGCGTTATAAATCGAATAATAAATTTTCAAAAAAAAAAATATATATAAAATGGAAAATTATTTTTCTTGTATATTTTTAAAAATGAGTCAATTCCTTGGCATAATATTGATCATTTCGTAGAATGTGTTTCTATATATATATACACAATTATAAAAACAACTTTGTTGGTTTTTTTTTTTTTGTACAAATTTGATTTGTCGAAATAATTAGATTTTATTAATTCTTTTAAGCAAATTGAATATAATTAATCTAAAACGTATTATGAAAAATGCTGTATCGTTTCACGTTTGGTACAAATCCCCCATGAAAATGAGTTGAATTTCTACAACACGCTACCGAACGTACCTCGTCTTTTACATACTCGATTCATTTCGCTTTTTCCATAGTATATAAAAGGCGCATAAAATGATATTATTTTATTATAGCGTTATTAAAAACAAGTATGTTAATTTACTTATTTCTACGTAATAACAAATAGGTTAGGTTAGGTTGTTTATAACAATGTATCGGTACAAGTCATATAATAGTTTTAATAGCAGCCGGTAAAAATTTGATTAATTCGTGGAAATCCGTCAGTATTCAGTACAATAACCGGTTTTAAAACCGCAAGTATATGTAACTCAAAGTACATAAGGTGCTTCACCTCAACTATTGCGTAAACGTTCTGATAAGAAAAAGTTTTCGTTTGATTATTATTATATTATATCTAATAGAAATTAGAATACAAATTAAGAAGTTTGTATACCAGTCGTTTTATTTTTATTTTTATCGAAATGTATATAAGTCTGTCTTTTATCAACTGCAGTTTAAAGTAGTAAGGAGATTTTCTAATTCGTTTTGAAATTTATTTATGGTCCACGAATTGTATAATAAAAACAGAATAAATAAAAACGTATTGGAAAGGCTGTCCCGAGTGAATTTCATGCCGAATCTAAAATTTTTATCACATCGATATATAGACAGAACGGTACATATTGACGAAAAGTTAATACTTTTTATAGAAATAATAATGATATAAGTTATTTTATTCAGTACGCCTACACGGTGAGTCGATGACTCGTGCCAGAAGTGTTCCTCTTCTCTTCACGCTTTGACATCAGCTCCTTGGGCAGGACGTGAGTATAGTACGAAGGAATCACACACATACACATAATGATAATTTACTTTGCTCGCACAGAACACCTTCTAATACAACTCTTTAAAAACGGTCCGTACCCAATCCCCTTAAAGTAAAACAATTACATACGTCTTTTAAAAATTATTATGTACTAACTAACATCACTATGACATCATTTATCCCAGTTACTTGTGATTTTTCTTGAAAAACTTTTTTATAAAAACCTTATCGTAATGAGTAATATAATATACGAGTTCTGATCAAAAATGTACAACACTCATTTGTTTATACGCATTTATTAAGAAACATTACAACTTATTCAAAATTATCTCCTTTAAAGTACTCAGCTCGCTGTTTAACCACACATTTCTCTTAACGGCGTTTCCATTTCCAGCTGTGGAAAGCACGTCTTCCGGAATCCTGTTGAGTTTCTCCAACGATTTTTGTTTCATCTCCTCGATAGTGTCAAATACTCAAATGTATATACATATCACATATGTATATGTATAGGTTTAATTTACCATCATATTTCTTAGATTACGAATCAAATTATACATATTATAATATACAATATAAACCATATTATCTATTTCGTATTAATATAATTAATTCTATGTTTTGAACGATTTGGAAGTTTTAAATTTCATGTCTTGTAAAATATTTTCTTGTATTTTTAAAAGGGTCGAAAACCTATATATACAGTTATATATATATGTACTAAATTATTATTTTAAATATCATATTTAAATTTAAAAAAATTGTGCGAATCGCGTATTTTCATTGTTTTTTTTATAATAATACTTATATTAATCTATATTTAACGATAATATATTTTTAATTACAAATATCGCGTACATTAATTATTTGAATTTCAGCACTGATATTTTAAAATTAAAATTCTATTAACGTTATTTAAATTCAATTGATGATATGATAATTCGTTAAGTTTTGTAAAACATGCTATTGTGTATTTATATTACTATCAGTTAACAGTTTGTTGAATAAAAACGTTTAGTGATACACGCGTTGCATTGCATATTTACATGCAATTGTTTTGAGTTATAATGTTTCCTATAGAGCAGGTTAAATTTAAATAAAATATCTAGTTGACGCATGGTCCTATAAAATATTATTCAAATTTGGTATAAATATAAATTTCACTAGGTACCATACATAGAAAAATTAAGAGGACGTTACACAAACGATAAATAGTATACTTACTTAATTCAAATTCAAAGTCTACATCGGCCATCATCGTTCAAGGTATATGCATTTGAAAGCAGCTGTTATTATTGAATTTTCAAACAAAATTTCAAAATTGAAGAGCTGAATTTTTTCCCCTAATATTTTTATAAAAATTAGAAGTAATAATAAAAAACAACTCCGTTCAGTCAATGGAGAAAGGTGCCAACCAAATGCAGGATAACAGACTTTTGTTTTCGTGTCCGAGACGGTAAAGATCAAAAGATGTTTTAATACATTTTTGGCAACAATGTTTCTCGTGCAGTGTAATATACGTTCGCGAGTGTACATAGAGTCGAGTATGCCCGTTATAATCATTGTGTATATAGTCTGTAATCACATCACCGGTATCGCCTGTATTTGATGTCTGCCGCTTACGTTCAGTTTGTATTTTTATATATATATATATATATATATATATATATATATATATATATATATATAGTTTTTAAATTAGTCAGCGCTTGAAATTTATATATAATTTGTAATTTTTCTAGAAAAGTGGTCTGTGATGAGGTGTGCAAAGCTTATTAGTTACTACATAAATTATTGTTACGACTCGAGCGGTTAAAGACTGAATCCGAATATATTTACACACAAGAATCATAAAAATCGAAATATTTCGTTTATACGTTCCGTTAATGAGAGATTTCTACGCTGAAAACTATAAGACGTCGCGGAACTTGAATTGCCTTGCAGATAATTGAACAGTTATTAGACAATATTTCCCCCCTCCCATCATATTGGAATATGCATATTTGACAATTTTTTCATAAAAAATTTACCAAAAACTAATGGCAACGGTGTGTGTATGTGGCTTTGACACGCGCGGCTATGTCGGCTGCATGACGATGTGTATTGGAATTCAAAAGGTCTATAATTTGCGTGTGTGAAGCGTTAAAAAAAAATCCGTGAAATAGGACGAAAAATGATCAAATATTTGTAATACGCGCGCTCGGCGTTTAAGCCAATATTTAGTATTTTAGTGCGTTTATTTAAACATTTTAGTAAATATTATATAAGCGCCGGGTATATTTTCGACTGTGTTGTATCACTCGCGGTTATTGGTTTATGTCGGACGGTGTTAGTCAAAGTGATTTATTTTTTTTTCCAATACGTGAATGATAATTCAGTTTATTATACGGATTGTATTATATTACGGATTATATCTTAGCATAAAATTCGTCGGTTTATTACGGATTAATAGGTACCTAGTGACTCTCAAAACGAAGGGCGTTTACGAGTTTTAGGTGGCGTGAGAACAGTGTATTATATATAATAACACGATCGTAAAATAAATACATTATTTATTATTGTTTTTTGATCGAAATACTTTTTAATGTTCCCTCCCCGATTTTTTCGTAAAATAATAAAAATACTAAAAGTTTCTATAGAACCCCCCAATATAATTTAATACGTCTTTAAAATATATACTTTCATGGCTTCAAAAAAAAAAAAAAATGTGTTTCATGATATACAATAACACTTTTAAGCCGTAAACCATTTTTCTATTTTTTTTTTCTAAATGATCCTAAACGCGTTTTAGTTTTTCGGCATATAATGTAAACACGATACGTATGTCGATATATTGATTAAAATACGAGCGGCGAGAAGGAAACGGTGTTTTTCACCCGCGTGTGTGTGTATAAACATATATAAATATCAATTCCAGAGCACTGCAGAGGGCCATTGAACGGTTTTTTTTGTATACTGTACCACATATGCGTGTATATATATATATATATATATATTCAAATTGCGTATATGGCAAACATTCAAGAATATATAGGGACACCCACAGTATAAAAATATATAATATTCTATTGTAGAATTCAAAACGAAAAAAAGAAACGCGTGTGTGTTGCTGCACTCTTTAAAACGTCGCATCGTCTTCCGCAGCAGCGTAAAATGTATATACGCGCGTATAAGTACCGGTTGTTTTACGCGTATAATAACTACCTACTATAAAATGTCTGGTTAATGTAATGTATAAAGAGTGATTTCACGTCTCCTGAAGGATCGTGTTTTCCACTGTTTTTTTTTTTTGAAGTATTGTAAAAAATTAGGGCGACCATAATTTAAAATTTAATAAACGGGATTTTTATTTAAACAAAAAAATCATCCCTGAAACAAAAAAAAAAAAAATTACAATAAATACTTAATTATCATCGACGTTTTATATTGTTAAGAAAATCTCGTGTTTATAACCATATTGTATTTTATACGAAAACGAAATTTTTTTTTTATATTCTATAACAGTTTGATCATCGCAGTAATAATTTAAATTTCCACGATCGTTCTCGATAGGTCCTTCACTACGCGCTATTCGGTATTTTTTTTAAAAATATTTTTCTGTACTAAAAAACTCGTGCCGCTCGAAATAAATTCACGAAACTATACGTATATACGTGTAAAATTTTTCAAATAATAATTATATTAATCTAACGCGGCTTTTACGAAAAAAAAATATATATATATTTTTTTTAATCTGTCCGTCGTATAAGACATTTGAACGAGGAAAACATTATTAACGTGTTTATTTCAGAAATAACTGCAGGATGAATATACGCTCAATAATATCGACGAGAATAATTGTTTTATCGAAATACTTCAAACCGCATCACTTTCTATTCCCGTTTTAAACGGGGTACGTACCTATTATATTATATAATAGTCACTCAAATTATGATTTTTTTTTTGCTATATGAAAATCGGCCCAGTATATATATAACCGCAATGCGTTTGTCTCGCAATGCTATATATATATACGGTCAGTAGCTGATATATATATATATATATATATGGTTTAAAATAAATCGCCGAAATAATTGTATTTTTTACTGTAAAATATTCGAAATTAAACGCATTTAAATCCACTCGCGGCGGTTTAATCATTACGTAAAATAAATAATTGTCGACTGGATTTATCGCGCGTTTCACGCCGTTCTGTTGTTGGTTCGACAAGCGCGCGCGCGCGAAACGCTTTTTTTTTATTTCGAAATTGTTATCATTCGCCGTACACGCGCGTTTCGGCGTGGCGCGCGGGCTTTTCGAGTGGTACGCGCGCTTACGTCCATTTTATTATTGTCTTATTCTGTGGGTACGTCCTTGTCGAGTCGTCGCCGCCGCCGCCGCCGCCACCACTATCGTCAGCACTGTAAAAATCAAAACCACCACCACCACCACCTCGCATCCACTCGTAGGAGGTGCGCGCGCGACACACGACTCGTCGGCGGCGGCGGCGGCGGTAGTACAATCACTACTATTCAGTTTACCGTCTAGTTTCGTCGGTGTGCTTCGCGCCGCGCCTCGTTTCTCTCTCGAATCAATCGCGCGTCCTCATCGTTATTATTTTATCGTTTTGCCGGTGGTAATCGTCGTCTCCAATATTTTTATTTTTCTACGTACCGTTATAACATAATACGTACCAGTGATCAAAAACGAAAATCCGCGATATTATTTATTATTGTTTGCTTCGCGCGTCGCCGATAACCGCCTACCGTTTCCGCCGCGGTTTTTTATTACATCATCGACGAAAATCATCGTCAAATCGCGCGCGCGCGCGCGCAACGTCATGTAAAAACAGTGATACTGGAAGCCCATCGATCCGCGGTTTCCTGTTAATGGTCTCGTCCGCATTCACATGGTGAGCGTCCCCCAATAAACGATAATTATAACGTCTTTTGCATGTACATACGTACCTATATTAGTAGTGTAATATTATAATGCGACTGTCCGTTTGTTATCGCGAAGAATAATATATTCGCGTTGTCTGTCGTCCCGTTTTCGGGCGGTCCGCGCACAGGGTCAATATTTGCAGGGCGGGTGCGCGTTGTTGGTCTTCAGAATTCCGCGCTCGTCCGCCGTATCATTTGTTTATTCGATTCCAATCATCCTGACGATTGGATACGTTACGAGTGCTCCACAGAGAAAGGACACAGTGAAACGAGAAAGGATTGGCGAACGGGTCCACGAAAGTGAAGAGTTATAAAAAAACAAACTTGGCCGGGTAAAGGCAGGACAGCTGTCGACCGCTCCGACGACGATAATCTTTTTCCGTGGGAATAACTATTGTTTGTAGTTTTATACGCCTATCGGCCAGGGATTATAAACCACCTACTATAGTACATTCGACGTTACGGGATCGTATACACGAGGCGGGCGTGGTCGGTTTTCAGCAAATAAGCAGCGAAGCTTAAAAATTTGCGTGTTGCACCCTTTCTGTCTGCAGATTTATATTACTCTCCGTATATTTATATGACAAGCAAGGTAGATAAGATAACCGGCAAACTCTAGAACTCGCCTAACGAGTGCAGCACAGTACAAAGCTTCTAGTGGAGAGTCAATAATTTTAATTCGTTGCAACTCCTCTTTAAAAATCCTAGAGTTTTCAACGCCTTGCGGACGTTTGATGGTGTTTCGATATGAGCGCTGAAGTTCAAACCCCTCTCCCCCCAAGATCATTAACTGGATCACCTTTAGAACTGCAGTACCTGCAGCAGACAGAGAATACGTGAGCGATTCCAAAGAAACACGGTATCTATGAAAGGACGTTGAGTGACGTTTGGTGCGATACTAAACTTCAATCCGATATCGTAAATAACCTCGCAAGCAGCCAAAGTATTGTAAATCGTTTTGTAATAAGTGGCCATCATTTACAGAACAAATTCTCACGAATAACTTTAAATCATCAGCGAATGTAATATTGGAACCGGCAGTTTTTCATTGTATTTTTAACACCGTTAATAAATAGTGTGAACAGCAGTGTGGCGAGTGGTGCGCTCCCTCTGTGAAATGGGATTCCAGAAGGTGCGCGTAAAATAACTCTGAATTGATGCCGAACGTTTTCTATTGCTTGCGGTTATAGCTGGTAGATAAGAGTTGGACCAGTATAGTAAAACTTTTCTCCAAAACTCGCGGTTTACCAATACTTTCGTCAATACCGCAGTATTGTCTTATCGTGTCAAAAGCTTTTTTGAAGTCGGTATATATATTTTTATAATAAAATAATAACAGCGGCGTCCGAGAACATTACTTCCGCGAGTGGTGGACGGATGATGTGGTATAGGTATCATATTATATAGTCGTATACGCACTTTGCGCGTCCCCGGGTCCCGGTAAAAGTTACACAGCCTCTCCGCGTACATAATAACCTCGCGACGACCTTATTTTTGACTGTATTATTTATAGACTATATGTATAGTCATCCGCGCGCGCGTATATACGAGCTGCTGCCGGTTTATGGCGTACCTAATGCGATTTGCATCCGAACGCATCCGGATATTACGTCTGGCCCGTGTAGTAAAAAGAAAAAAAATAACTGAAATAAAATTTGTAGGCGTATGATATACGTACACCGCTGCAGTCGTCTTTTAACCGCAGCCGAAAAAAAAAAATGTCGTTGAAATATTATCGTTTTTTTTTTACGCGTCTGTCGAACACGGACTTCCTGGCAAGATTTCCACAATAAAACTTTTATAAGTGTGTGTTAGCTTTGTTAGTTGTATATGTCGTATACGCCTGCGGTTAAATGTGGTGGGGGACGACGAGGGGATTTGTTTATTTTAAATAAAAATATATATATATATTATTGACTCGTGTGTATATAATAAAATATGTCTTTGAAAACTCGCGGTATTTTTTTTTAAAAATTCATAGCGATATTCGTGTTTTCCGTAGAAAAAGAATTAATTTTTTTAATTAAAATATGTCTAAGGAAATAATATATATATCTAGTGAAACGATACTACACAGTGTGTTATAGTTTCCCGCGTTCGAAATTGTGGACATGTGTATATTTTTTCTATTTTTATCAATTCGGTTGTTATCCCCGTGACTCGTGGAGAAGGGATTTAAAAAAAAAAAAAGTGTGTATATACTTGCGACGCGTGTACAGAGTGTTTTTTTTTCGGTTAGACGGTACCTGTGTATTCATACGTATTTTTAATAAAAGGTAATTACAGAATTTTTCCAATAAATCGATTATTTATTTTGCAAAAATATCGACGAGTTTGCCGGAACAGCGTAGCCAGCGGTATACGAGTATATACGTTTTAAATATTAATAATACGCATTATTTATTTACTATCGCTACCAGTGTTTTCTGTTAACTATATTGATTTTAACTGTACCTATTATGTACAGAGTATAGACGGTTCTAGTCGTAATTCCTAAACTATATACTTGACGTTTTAACGATGTAGTTACGTTGTAATATTTTCGGGTACTTTGCAATAATAAAATACACGCGACAATACAAAGTATTCGCGTTTAAAAAAAAAAAAACGTATATATCGAGTGAAACTTAAAACCAGCGTTCACAACGAAAATTCGATGAGACTATTAGTTTTTTATTCCCGCCATATATTATATGTACTTACGTAATATAAAATCGTTGTTGAGTCACGGGATATTTTTCCTTTTATTTTTATACGAATTAACATTCAAATAATATGTCGACGATCACTGATCAATAATTCAATTTTATAATATGCAATTACGATACGAGTATACACGCACACACGCACGGACCCATTCACAGCTAATACCACCACGAGGACTGTTCGTGAACAACTGTATTCTGCAGAGCAGGCAAAGCAAAACATTAAACAATTATACGTTTCAATTTCCATATACCATCATCTCGTTATTATTTATTTATTCCGTTATAATATGAGTAATAATAATAATTATTGTTTATACTTTATTATTATCGTAATTTTTTTTTATTTCTAAAATATATCTGTCGTGCTCGATTGGTACGATTATTAATTTGTATTGTATATTATGTCAGTCGCATATTTTCATCTATTTTTATGTGTGTAAATAATTTTAAAAGATATATAAATATATATATATTGAAATATTTTCAGTAGTATTTTTATTTTTTTTAATCGTATTTTCATTTTTAGTTACGGTACGGAGCTCTAATAATCTTAATTTGTTAGGTTTTAGATTTACTACTACGCGCGTTTATCATGTATTTTTTTTCGTTTTAAAAGAAATACCCGACTTTAAAACTCCATTTATAATAGCTGATACAGACTAAAAATCACAGTCACAAAAAAGAGCTATAAAAAAAAATCATAAGTAAAACGTATGTTTTACAAACGTTAATATTTTTCGCATAAGCATTTTATGATCACAATATTCGTGTAAAATCCGTATAGGGACGATTTTTAGAAAAAAATTTTTTTGTTTTTCGTCGCTGTTTCGTGCAACACGTTTGATCGTAATTTTGGTAGGTACTCACGTATACCTACGCTAATACTCGTTTCGTTATTTCCGTGTTGATAGCGTAATGTCATCACCGTCTAATAGTAATCTTTATATAACCAAGTGACATAAGGTGAAATAAATTATGTATACTCAATATCACTATGTACTTCAACAGTTGATTTCGATATAATATATACACGATTAGTTTTTGCTTGAATTATATAACGCTTCGACGGGTAATAAAATTTATTTTTATTTTTATTATTAATTATAAAACTGATAAAATTAATACACTGGTGTCTTAACGTATACCTAATTAACATTACTAACAAATTTGTTTCGTCATTATTAATTAATTTCGTAATTTCTGTATAATAATAAAATGCTAAATAAAAACACCTATAGTCCGCGATTCTTCGAAAAAGTTTACGGGTTTTACACCACAATACGTTTTTAATTTTGTTTCTGACAACACTCTTAAGAGTAACAATATTATGTAATAATATAGATAATCTAATAGTTGTACATATTATACGATCCACAAATACTTACCTAATAAATTATAATATTTTAACGTTGTCAGTATTTTTTTCTTTGAAAATAACGTAAATTCAATAGGAAAACGGGGTGACGTTTTCGAAGAATGATTCAACTTTTCATTTTGCTCGTTATTTCAATTAGTAACACTATTATCATTTTCGTTAAATGAATTTATTAGACTGTACGCAAATAAGTGTTTATTTTTATTTACCTGTTTTTTTTCCGGTTGAACCTATAATTTGCACGTTTATTCGTAATTATACGAACTAACGACAATCTGAATTTAAAAAAATTATAAAATATACAATTCTTAATATTCATATGATTTAAATTAAATTGTTTAAAAGACAACGTATTTGGACTATATATTATTTACAGTACATTACACTTCTGGAAATATCTGTTTATAATAATGGCATAAACAAAATAAAGCTATACATACACAAAAAAAAAAAATTGGCATAATAGATATATAATTTGTTCAATCTGTGTATAGATAATTTATAAATTATACTTTGCAGTGTACGTTTATGTGGGTGAAAATAAGTAACATGAATTTTTTACGTTTACGAAATCAAATTTTTAGTGTTTTATTGATATATTTTTAGTTTAACTAAACGATAATTGTTTATTGTGGTCTGAATAATATTTACAGTATACACGTAGCATAATAAATAAAATTACTTATTTATCTCCTCTCGTACTGTGTACACTAGTACACTACATGTTTACAGGTGCGGCATAACGAATTGATGATTGTGAAGAAATTGCATTGTATTGAATATATATATATATATATATATATATATATATATTTATTTATTTATTTACGCGTTTCAATTTTATGTTATTATATTGTTTAAAACGTCTCTTCTTTTTAATTAAAAATATTTTTTATGCACGAGTAAGAGTTTGTATTTCGTTGTTGTTAAAGAGCATATTTTTTAGTTTCCATTCAAAATTCTCCATTGTACCTATTCCACAGTAAATTATTCATGAACGTGTCGACCTCAAAATTATCAGACTTAATACAGATTGTTAAATTTATGATTTTTAAAGTTTTTTCTTGAAAATATATAGCGGCATTTCTGTAGTACTTACAGCTTACCTATTTGGTTATGTACGAGTTTTTTATTCAGTAAAAATGTAAATCTATATAAGATATAAGATGAAATTCCAACACCTTTTAATACGTCGGTACATGCGGTAAAATGCGTATGTAGATTTATTTAAACTAATTCTTAATTACTATTTTTTTTTCCATAACTCGTCAATATTCATATCGTGAAGCGTTTTTTTTCTTGTTATTTATTGATGTTTATTGTTAATATAATATAAGTAATGTACACGTCCATCACTACGTTCTCTGATCAGTGACCTGCGATGAACTAAAAATAAGAATAAACGATAGTTATAAAAAAATTTAATAACGTCTGAAGCTGTACAGTGTATGTACAATATAATAACTTTTGGGTTATATTTGTTCGGTTTCCTCGTAGGTACGCAGTATGTAAACTTTTAAAAAATGACCATGACCCAATAGATGATAAATAAAAAAAACCTATATATATATATATATACGTACACGATACGATAGAAACGTAATAAATTATTTTGTGTTCTATTCTCATGCGTTATAAAGGAATATAACTCTTAGTAATATAGAATACGCGTTGCAAAAATAATACGTTCTCTGCGTGTGTCTCTATAATACTTTACAGATATTACTCGCACTCTCTCTGTTTTTTTTTTAAAAAAAAGTAAGAAATTAAGTGTATGTTTTTTTATAAAACAAAAATAATCTTAAAATTCAATGGTTGATTAATTCGTAATAATTAATTATATGTAGAAAAATTTGGTTTTTTTTTTACAAAAAGGAAGTTAGGACGATATTCCCAATAAATTCTCTAAACACGACTTTTAGTTAACCAAACAAAATTTTAGCTATTTCGTCCCCACCGACTGTTATATATATATATATATATATATATATATATATATATATTCTGAAAAAATCGCAATAGTTTTTTAGTCAGGTGAATTTGGTTAAAATGGTGTTCTTGGCGTATTTTACAAAGTATTTATTAAATTAGTATTTAATAAACACCTTGTAAAATATCAAAATAAATTATTATTAAATTGGTATTTACAAAGTTCCCTCTTGGGCAAAGGAGAGGGATTTGTATCCTACTAACCCCGCTCTCGAGAAGGGTGCACCCTATAACAACACCCTCGGGTCAGTTACCCAGCCTAAGCCCGTGGGTCGGTGTTGGAGGGCATGGCACAGCTATCAAGTGGAGCCGGAGGGAGGGAGGGAGATGTAGTCCTTGATCCTCTGGTCCTGGCTGGCGTTGATGGTGGCCGCTGGGCTAGATGTTGCCGTCGGTAGTCCTCGGGGTGATTGGTTATCGGTCTCTCGGTGGTTCAATAGATTTATCTTGCCGCGAGTAGGCAAAAAACACATATTTAACTTAAAGTATATGTTCGATATTGGTGAAGTAGGTACCGGGGGTGTTCGACATCGGTCGTATTTGTGTACAAATGTATTATCGTCTCGTGTGTTGTTTGTCCGAAAGAGTGATCGGTTTTGATCACCGTTTGCCACCGTTTCCGAGTTTTTCGGTCCTCTCGGTATATTGTCGTTTCTCCTTGGTATATTCCCTGTTAGTTTATTATTGTTATTCATACTATCGTTCTTTACTGCCTTTTTTTTGGCGTCTTTTCATATTTGTTCGTCTCGCTTTCTTGCTGCACGCTTTCTACCGGCATTGTTGCGTTCGGTGTCCCGTTCGTAGAACCTGTGCGCGTTGTCACTTTGTTATTTCACTAGATGTCACCCTCTGTTTCTTTCTGGCGGATAAATATCGTATCGCTATGTTTTACCCGTACTGTTTCAAAGAGTAATTAATAATAATAATAATAATAACAGCAAATGTTCAGGTTGTTTTCGGTAAACCAAACTATATTCAGCCTAATCACGTATACCTTGAGTTAATTGATCAAAACAAAGAAACGCGCATAAATTATAATTGGCGGTTTCACTTATAAATAGAATATATTATTTTTATTCGGTTATTATGTCGAATGTTATTAATAATTTATATTTTATTAAAAAAATATAGTTACATAATATTTTCAAAAATACTTATTTATAAATTTTTATCTCATATTTCATTCGTGGTAAATATTTTTCAAATTTAATAATCGTGTACAAGGCATGTCGCTCCACTATTTGAATAAAGAATCATTTAAATTTTTTACGCGTCAAGTGATCTTTATTGAGAATTTATTATGTAAATCAGTAAATGCGTACTATATTTTACCATATACCTTTATTATTGTGTTTCGTAATTCTTCACATTGGCAATGAACGCTTTTAATGGCAATTGTTTAATAATGAGTACTTTACTTATTATATAATATTCATATTTGACCAAACGAAGGTCGTTCGTTTCATAAATTACTAAGTGTATATAGCTATGCGCTCATATCATTGATTTATATAATACTTTTCTCAAACTTTTTTTTCCAAAAGTTCACTTAGGTGTACCTCACTTAGGTTAGATTAAAGAACAAAAGTTAAATTTACTAACTCAAGAAAACCTTGTAACTAGTGTTCAAAAAATAATCATACAGAAGAAAATTGTTTTAAAAAAATAAAAATTCCATTATTTGCCATATTTGTAACAAATCAGGACACACGGCGATTAATTGCAATCTATTTACTAATAAAAAAAAAAACAAGATTCCAGGTTAAACCTAGCTGATAATAAATAGTTCACCTTTTATTACAACACAAATTTCACAAATTATAAATAAAATACAAAATACAACCCATGCATTACACATTAATGTAGCGTTAGACAACAACTTCTAAATACAAATATAACATTATATTACCAACGTCAATTATGACTTTCTGATTCAGATAACAAACTACTAAATTCAATGGGATATACTAAAATAGCAATAAAAATTAAAAATATATAATTTGAAATAAAAGTCATGTTATTCAAGATCTTAATATTATAATATTATAATACTTAGTAATGATTTTCTTATAGAAAATAACGCTTTTATCAATTTTAATAAGAAAATAATAATGTTGAATAATATAATAATTAATATCGAATTAAAAACATTAATTTAAATAATATAAAAAATGCGAACAACTATAGTATGACTGATATTAGAGAAATTGAAGGCAACATTTTTGATTCTCCATCAGATTTTGCAATTGCTCACTGTATATGTGCCGATTTTAAAATGAATAAAAGTTTAGCTAAAGAAATCTGTCAAAAATACTTCGTTAAAAATAAACTATCCCCTATTACACCATATTTTTGGAACACTATCATTACATAACATGGCCATACAGAACTGTATTTCATTTCATAACAAAAAAATTCTTCGTCAAACCTACATATAAAGATATTCGAATAGCAATAAATAAATTAAAAACAGATGCAATCAGAAATATCAATTTAAAATTGCATTGCCCATAATAGCATCGGGCTTAGATGGACGTCTGGCCAATAATAAAACAAATAATGTATTCAGAATTTCTCGACTGTAATATTGAAATATTCATTTATCACTTTAACAAAAATACCTCAATATAATATAACACTTGGTTTGTTCTGTAAAAGAAAAATTATGCCAAGAATTAATCAAATGTAGAAATAATTTTCCAAATGTTCAAATTTTTTTTTTTTATATACCCTAAGATAATATAGCAGTTGGTTTGTTCTATAAAAGAAAAAGGATGCCAAAGTCAAGTATATTTTTTAGTATATTTAGTTTAGATATAGTCTTATAAGTGTTCAAACAAAAGTGTTTCTTTAATTGTATACTTAGTATAAAACATGTATCTTGGTTTGTTCTATGAAAGAAAATATATGCCGAGACATCATTTTAATTTAATGTAATATTCAACAGTAATATTTCATATTCACATAATTCACTTCATAAACTTGTTCATTTACGTATAACTTATGTAATAACTACTAAAAACAAAATCATTAATTGAGAGGCATTCATTACAATCCACTCCAAATCATCAACTTCATGCAACAAGATACATCAAGCCAGGGTCAAAGACTTTCAATTTCCAACCAACAAAGTTCAACTTTCAACTCACACTAATCAGAGTTCAACTTACGAACTTTCCTCGAACTTTAAACTTTGTCTGACAACTATTAGTATCATCGATTGCCATTTCATCTTTTCTTCAGTATTCTACTATTACTATGGTTGTGAGGGCACAACCCAAAAAAAGACTGAGGTGAATGTAATGATATGCGCTCATATCATTGATTTATATAATCATTTAATTACATTTTGTATAATTTGTACACTATATTTTACAAAATAAAATTTTTGGAGCACTCGCGCGTACCATAACACCTAAAATACAAATATAGGCCATAAAAAAATAAATCAACAAGAAAACACGTACCTACCCGAAAAATATCAAAAATAAATACAAATACTATTCATAAAATGGGGAAAGTCGCCAGATGGCAAACACCCCTGAAATAATAGATATGACCCAAGGATAATACTGAACCCGTCAGATTGAAGATATGCCGAAATCTACTGAAATCGGCTTCTTAAATACGCCCCTGGTCGTCGACGACTTCGTCATATACGAAAGCGTCGTCCCAACCTTTCATTTATTTTACTATTTTTCCCTTAATATTTTTTGAGTTTTTGTCACGTTCGTTTTATTTCAATTTCAATTGTACCGGCGTCGAATTCACTTGTGAATCTCGAGCGCGACAACAAAGGTAAGAATTTTTATATTCACCTACTTTATTGCTTATGTCCTCGCTATTTTCAAATTTTATTAAATTCCTAACAGTTCTCGTACTACAACCCCGGAACTCTCCTTTCCGTTAATAGGAGTAAGGTAATAACTCAAAAAACTTCTCATTTAATTTGATTTCTCTTCAACCTTAATTTTTACACGACTTTTAACCATATAAGTAATATAATTTATTTTTCTTATTTTTGAGTTATTACACGAAGGTCGTTCGTTTCATTAAAAACAATAAGTGTATACAGCTATTAGTATTATTAGTTTACTTGACAAATGTAATTTATGTGAAACGTATATTATTTCATTTTAACTCAAAATCAACTGCAGCAATTTGGTAACTTTCGAGACTTTAAGATTGTTAT
Organism: Slavum lentiscoides; assembly: GCA_032441835.1. Classification (NCBI taxonomy): domain Eukaryota; kingdom Metazoa; phylum Arthropoda; class Insecta; order Hemiptera; family Aphididae; genus Slavum; species Slavum lentiscoides. Next base: position 16,463,010 of record CM063708.1, read on the forward strand.
TTAAATAAATATAATTAATACATATAAAATTATTATTATTTTACACCGGCAGGTGGGTCCCTGTAGGATTATTATTTAATTTTCCTCTCTCCTGTCCGAATCTATGATTGAAAAAAATTCTGTTTATGTCGAGTGTCTTATACTGCAGGCAGTGTTCGTTATATAGGATGTTTTCAATTTACTCGTACACTCCGGCAATTTCTATACCTTTATTGTACATACAATTTATGTAAATTTATACTACATTCTTCAACGCGTGTTATGTAATTGCAGCTGTATTTTCGTTCGAATGTAAAGTGACCACATCAAATATTTAAATTATTTTTCTTTTAAGTATTTTCTAAAAAAAATATTATATAAAATTTGTATTATTTTTACTCGCGATAAAATGATTTTGGAGGAAAAAACGTTGACATAAATTATCTATACTCTCGAATTCTCAATATTTACGTTTTGCATCGAAGAGTTTCTATTCGGTCGCTGTATATTAAACTAAATTTCTTAATTCGGTACTGATTTACCGTGCGCGTCTATACAAGAAAAAATGAAACGTTTCGCTTAAATTTTCCATGACGAATCACGTTATTTCCTTTGACATACATACATACTTCTCGTTTTCTTATGTACCAGTTATAAACCATGACAAGGTCCCGTACCGAAGCCCAGCACTGAGTTTAGGTTTAAGTTTTTCCTTTAACAATTAAACAGTCTTTATCATTATTATTATCGTTTTAAGTTAAACAAACCGGTCCTCGAATAATAAATATCTGCAGTGATTACGATACTGCAAATTAAATTTTAAATAATATTTGAATTTCCTTTAGGCAACTATAATGTGTAAAATTTATCCGCTATTGATATCATTATGTAATGTGGCAGATATGTACGTATTTTATTTTTTAAATGTTCAAAAATAAAGTAAAATTTTAATATTTATATTCGTCTCCAATAACATCTTCCCTAGCAAATTACACTGTAAATTATTACTTCAATACTTCAATGATGTAGCTTATTATAATGTAGAATTATAAATTTGTGCACATTGTAAAATTAAGAAAAATAAAATAAATATTTTCGTATATATATATATATATATATATATATATATATGTATATTTATTTATTTACATTTATATTTATGTTATTTTTATATACATATATACAAAGTAAACATATATTATTCACCATTAAATTATACTAAATCCCTTATACTTTAGCATCTTTAAAATTTCAGTTATGTGTAGTGGCACTGCAAAATATATCAATGACTCAGTGAGTGAATCACCAGGTATTAGAGTAAAACTAGTTTTATATTTTAAGTTTATTGTAAATTTATTATATACCAGCTGAATTACCCGGCTTCGCCCGTGAACAGTTAAAATTGTATTGCTTCGCTTCCAACAGAAATCGAATGTCAAGAGAATTCATTACAACAATATTAAATAAACTTACAGTGTACAAACTGCTTTACCTTGTTTACGACCTTGAAATTTTTTTGCAAATAAAAAAAATCAAAAATTTTGATCTATACACTTTTGATTTATCGTTCAGAGCCTCTTATATTTTTTTGTTGATTTTATTGACAGTGTCATTTCTTGGTGAAAGTACTGCCCTTTTGCATAACCACTCTTTCTTGTGTTATATTGTTCTGTAAATTGGGAAATGAGCTCCTCCTCTTACGTCACTGGGTTACAGAAGTCAGATGTGAATGTAATTTTGCCCTCCTCATTCATTTGTAAGCGACCCTCTCCGATTTCGAGCAAATTACTGGCATACGATCCTGATTCGGTCGTTGTACAGCTGTCCCCTTATATTGCAAGTCAGTTTCAGCATTTCAACCCTTGTCCACAAAGGTGATGCTTTGAGACATGCATTCATTTCATCTGCCGGCGTACCCTTTTCAATAACTGGTAAGATTTTCCTGAAATCGCCAGCGAGCAAAACGACTACGCCTCCCATTAGAGCCCTGTTACTGCAAATATCCTGCAGACTGCGATTTAACGCCTCCACCGCGTATTTGTGTGACATTGTGCACTCATCCCATACGATTAACTTGCTCTGCTGTAGAAAGATACCGCAAGCGCTGCTCTTACTGATGTTGCACGTTGGGTTTCTTCACTTGCAAGATTGAGTGGTAATTTAAAATGTGCAGTACGACCACCACTAAGCAAACTCTCAGCGATACCTGAAGATGCCACTGCCAAGACTATTTTGCGGCTTTTTGCGGAGTTGTGCCAACAGTAGATTAAACACAAATGTTTTCCCAGTGCCCTCTGATGCGCCGAGAAAGAAGAGCCGGTGTTTTTCACTTTCTATGCGCTGCAGAACTGTTTCAAAAACGTATCTCTGCTCAGCAAGTAAACGTAGCACTATTTCATTGGCATATTCTTACAATTCCGCGGTGTCGTAGTTGTACTCTTTTATCACATCAATGGAGAATTGTGGTGTAGGTAAACTGAAGTCGGCGAGTTTCTTTTCTACCATTGTACTGATCTTATCTTCAGCTATTTTCAATGTTTCGTCAATGGTCAAGTCGTTGGGTGCTCCTTGTAATCTATGCAAAATATCCTGTGATAATGCTTCTTTGCATTCTGTAGTTGAAGAGGGTTAGAAATTCCGCAAGTGCTACTTTACCATTTTCTATCTTCACCGTGTTACAGATTTTAAGCGTATTTAACGCCATAACATAACGTTATCAAAACTATTTTGTGCCTGTCAAAAAAAAAAAAAATTCAACTAATTAAATACGTTTCGTATTTTTGTTTAAAATTAAAATAGTACCAGTTTCGGGTAATTTTTTAAAACAAATTTATATTGCTGTGAAAACAATAAAATCGCGCAAAAGCGCATTTTGTACTGTTAATGCCCATTATAATACTATTTATTTTTTAATTAAATAATGTTTACAAACGAATATATGACAAATAAATAAAATTTTAATATCGAATCATTAAATAATGTATTATGCGTACGTAATAGAAAAATAAATCGTTTATTATAATTTTTAAAAATGTATATAAAATAATTATTCCGTGGCATATCCATACATCAATCGCTTGTGTAGCACGCGAAGACACCAGCTGTTTTATTTCACTACCCGTGTAATAATTTTAAAACGCTGTATTAACACGTTCTTATCTTAGTACATTTATATATAGAATAGTTTACTCGTTAGATTCAATGTTTTATTGAAAAATAAAAGTTCAATAAAATTGTAGATTTTCCGTCAAAAGCGTTTGCAGGTACGTATTTTCATAGTAGGTATATAATATGTTCAAAGAAAAATATAGTAATTCTATATTTTATAACGAATTCATTATGTTATATTGTGTTTAATTGGGTATTATATGATTTACAAGAATTGCTCGGTATGATTATATTTGTTTCGTTTCTTGTACTGGACTGTTTAATTGTTCAATATACGAATATAAGTTAAATACATTTTTTTTTCTATACATTTTTATTTTTTGTAAGTTCTATAATTAAATTATATTATAAGACTTAATACGTTTGACGTATTTAAAAGCAATCGACACAAACTATGTGTAATTTTCATCGAACACGCACATTTTTTTTTTTTGTTATCGACAAATTCTCTCGTTATATATTATACTAATAATTTCGTAGTTAGTTCAAATATAATAGTAGAAAATTAATATTAATCGTATTACGAATTATAACGGATTAAAAAAAAAACGATTTTTTTTTTTATTCGTTATATAAATTATCCCGAGTATTTGTATATGGTAATTATACCGTATAATATCTGTTTTCGAATTATGTTCCCCAACTATCCGAGTTTGACATAATATAATAGTATTTTTCGTAACATTTTTGTTTATATAAAATATATTACGCGATAATTTTAATATGTATATAATTATAGTAGTATAGTGATTATTATGTTTTGTAAATACTGATCGTTCTGCTTATATACCGACTGGATCAATCAGCCGGCGTCGTGCGTTTCATATCGTTAACAGCGGAAAATCATCGCGTTTATAAATTCATTAAAACCGCGGTATTCGAGAGTATATTTATTATTTTTATTCGTACACACTTTATATTATATACTTGCAAGTTGCAATACTTATATATTATTGTTATTATTATTATATGTATAGGCAGTGGCATCTATATAGTTGCCCTCCAGATATAATTATAAGGGGGCAAAATTTTATACTTTTGCCTCCTTGGATAAAATAAATCTGAATGTTTTTGCTTACTCTATAACATTTTTCTTGTATAAATAATAATTATTTATTACTTTGTATACCTAACAGTTTGTAAGTCTATTTTCTTCTAATTTTTTTTTTTGAAATTCGCACACTATTTTTTTTATTAAGGTTTTGACATTGGTTTTTAAAAAAAAGTTTTTGTTTTAATTATGTTTTCACATATTTTTATTTTATACTTAATTTATTTTTATGCTGTTTAAAAAGAAAATTGTTAAGTATGACATAAAGACTATTATAATTTATTCCTTTTAAGGATTAAATAAATTTGTACTTCGTTAACAATATTATGTTGTTCCAGAGACGTACCATCAAGTTATTACTCGTACATGTTTCAGTCATCAGTTATACAAATTTTTATTTACGTATGTGACGAGTATATTATATGTCCTATATAAGCTTGTAAAGAAAAAAAAATATATTCTTCAGGTATATTTTTATGTTTAACTGGTTTCACATCTTCTATGATTATTATACTTTTATATTTAAACATATCGGTGAGAGTTTTTATGCGTTACATACTGAAAAAATATATATATAAAAGCCTTAAATGTTTGCCCCTCCAAGTAAAAAATAATTCCTATAGGTGTATAGGTATTTACTAATAACGTAATACCTACCGATAATAATTATTATTATATAAATTCCCGCCTCATTAAAAGGACAGCGCATAATAATATTATTATTATTATTGTCAAGGAAATTGATTTGAAAAAAATCTCTATGTGAAAAAGTGGTCGACCTTCTAAATTCAGACGGTGTACAGTATTACTGACGGGGTTATACGTATATTATTATTATTATTATTATTATTATTATTATTATTATTATTATTATCGAATAGTGCGTCGTGTCGAAGGAGAAGAAGAAGGAAAAAAACCGAAAATATAATTCTAGACATTTATTATTACAGTATACGCTTGTCTACGATATCGATTAGTTTTTTGTCGTCATTCACGTTTTCCCCGAGCCAAGTCCCCGCGCGTCGTATAAACGTGTAAAGGTTTCCAAACGACGGTTAAGGGGGTTACACCGGCGATGTCTGATTATCGACTGTCGCTGACCTATTAAACGATATTTTACGGGGCGCGCATATGTGTACGTACGAGTATATATATTATGTTTTTAAACATAGTAGTAATGCGCGTAGAAATATATCGTGTATTTAATATAACTCGTAATATTGATATTCAATCAAATATTAAAAATAAAATGAAATTTTCATTTTTCGCTGTGTTAATACACGCCCGATGATGATTCCCCCGTCGAAACCGCGGATAAACTAATACAAGAAAACTCCTATAATTTCGTTTTTTTTTTTTTTCTGGTATGAAAAATACTCTCTTCGGTTCGATTACAATAATTTGACGATCGATTTTATTAGCTATAATAAATAATATTTTTCAAAGTTTATCGTACTGTTGTAATACGGAACTCGCGCGAGTTAAATTGTGCCGCGTGAATCGCGGACACATAATAATTTATTGTATAATATGTTTTTACTGCGTTTAAAACAATTTATCGAGGTTTCTGGCTGTGTTTTTATTACGTATTATTACCGCCCAGCTTAACAACACATTTACGTCATCGACGCGTAGAGTTCTTCGGCGAACCGTAATTTATATAATTATTATATATATATATATATATATATATATACACACGAGTATGTGTACAATATATAGAATTTTCGAAATAAGAAGGAGAACTTGCGCGTATATACTGCATATGATATTATTGGAAATTAATTTGCGTTATTAAATTATTAGTTTATTACTGTACTTTATTATATATATACGCCTGGCACGTCAATTAACTCATCTAGCGTGTTTTACAAATTACTATATGTATAATATATTATATAATATAGATGCGATAAAATACGCTATTTACTGTTTTATATGCTTTTAAAATATTTAATCTTATCTATATACGCGCGTATAGACTTTTCAATTTTTACTCCCACAATATTTAATTTCTTTTAAGTATCGCGCGCGCGCGCCGCGCGTATAAATATTATATTAATGTCACATAACATATTTTATCAATTTGTCCGACATATACAAACATTATACACTGTTCATAATAATATGTTGTTTTCTAGTTGAAATTTTCCTTGTTTTTTTTTTTTGTTGTTGTTGTATTCTACGCGCGTTTCTATTAGAATACAGATTTTACTGCGGTGACGACGCACGCCTATAGCTATCCGTTCCGAACAGCAGCAGCATAATAGTATATGCAAGTGTCGTATGTTTTATTTTAGAGTTTTTATCGCTCTTAATGGAGAACCTATAGTGTTAAGAGAACAGTTTTCATCGATTATATATCATTTGAACTCGGAATCGAATTTATAGTATTTTTCAAAAAAAAAATAATAATGCGCGTAACGCGCGATTATGTATTTTCTTAAGTTTTTTTTTTTTAATTTCTTTTTCTTTTTTTCCCAGTAAAATCAACAACTGTGTCAACTGTGTTTGCTTAGAATCGTTTAAAATGCGTATATAAACACTTGCGTCATCGTGATGGCGGTGTGGCGGCCCACCTTAAACAGTGGCTTATCCGACGCGCGAAGAAAGACAGATTTTTATATATATATATATATATATATATTTATCAGTGACATATATTAAATTGTCTTTTTTCTAAAAAAAAAAAAATACTTTTAATATGTGTAATATTCTCGTAATACGTATGATGAATACGAACAAAAATGATAATAATTATAACGGATAATTAATAGTGTTTATATGGTTGAAAATGTATTGGCTATATGTGTATATACTTAATAATTTATTACGTATTTGATGTTTTTTCGTGTAATTATTGTATAATAATAAACATACGTGTATCCGTTGTTTTCAGGATGGTACTAGAGCCGAAAAGACAGTCTAGTACTGATGGAATCGAAAACAGAATTGGAATTAGAGGGGTTTCCTATACGTGCAACAAAAACCATAATAAAGAAAACGTTCACATTGAAATTAACATGCCTCCGGCTAATGGCCATTTAGTAAGTTTCTCCTTTTTTTTTTTTATTTATTTATTATACTTTATATTATAATACGGTTTTACATATAGGAGCGGGAAATGTATATATTATTGCTTTTTTTTTTTATTGCGGGGGCAATTCAAAATATTTGAATACTGAATTTTTTTATTGATATCGTATGATGGTCGCATTATATGATATCGAATAAATTAGGTACGTTTTAACTCATATAATTCGAAACTGTATAATGTTAAATAGAAATTAACATTAAACGCACGTTTTATTTTTTTATAGTATTCTTTAATTTAAAATGCGTGTACGAATATTTTTAAACTAAAAGTTTCGCGTACTCAACAAAAGGGAAACTGTATTAAAAAAAATATATATATATAAATTAATTTAGATCTTTATTTTTATTTTTAATAAAACATTAAAAAAAAATTTAATTATTCTAATGGTACCTATTTTTCAATTAAATTACTTTTCTTCGAGTCGTTGAATACATTGTTCCTGTCATTTGCGCGACAATTTTCATATTTAAAATTTTTTTAATTTATAACGCGTAATATAGCATGTAGGTAACCGTATAAATTATTGATATATCAAGGATATTATTAGAACCTACCGAAATTCCCGGTTATGACGCAATTTATTATTTAAATTTGCAAAAACTACTTTTTTTCCTGTAGCGTAGATTCATATTGGCGATATTTCTTTGTCTCCATTCATATTACCTTGTTCTCTTGGGATACAAATAAACACGTGTAGTAATATTTATAAATATAAAAATTTAAAAAATAATTATTAGTTTACGAATTCAAAAAACTTAATGACGTATGGCGATGACGTGTGTGTGTGTGTGTGTGTGTGTGTGTGTGTGTGTGTGTGTGTGTGTGTGTGTGTGTGTGTGAGTCATTAAATTGGATGCGAACATATATATATATATATATATAATTATTATTATTAATTAAATAAGTTATATATTAATATATTACTATTTTAGCTGAATAAGTTTTCTTCGAACTGTCGATTTTTTACACGTCTATACATTTTAATTTGTATTCTTTCATCACAGTCGTAATAATTTCGAAATTTGTACTCATATACTGTAACCGCAGAAAGTAAAACCTAATAATCCTGCAATGTATTAAAGATATTTTATAAACGAATTCATGGCATATATAAATAATAAACGCGCATACGCGTTGTGAAGTATTTCGAATTTGTAGATCATAAATACGCGATCGTATTTTACAACGAATTCCATTATTAAAACAAACATTACTAAAATAAATATGTATATAAGATAAATATTTTATATTAAATTTATTTATTATCGATAAAAACTACTATTGCGTTAGTTTTATTTTTGTATTTTCAAGTAATCGTGTGACACGTATTTTTATAATTTCCATGTTATCGGTCTTATCTGGTAAAGTATAAAATAGTGTAATAAAAGTAGTCGAAACGCGGAATATTAAGTAAACTACACATACTGTCGTGTAAAATTATTTTATTATTGCAATTCGAACTCTGCAGGCACTTATCCCACGAACACCGCGGTGGATTACACCGCGCACATTCGACAAATAAACTCTGTATACGCGCTTTCGTTTAATTAATTTTTGGTTTATTTCTTTATTTCGTATTTCTGGGGCCATCCAATAAAATATGTAAGCAAACGTTCGATACACATAATATATTGAAAAAAAACTTCAATTAATTTAGTACGGGCGTTTTTATTTTATCAAGAATGTTCGAAATGGAATTTTGAAGCTAAAACAATATTGTTACCTGGTTAGAGATATGTGTATTAAATCTAAATAGGTTGAAGTTAAATATTATTATTATTATTATTATTATTATTTTAGTCAGTGCTAATTTTCTTAAAAGACACGTTGTAGAGTGTTTTTAAATATTTTGTCGCGAGACTACACCACCCTTTGGTGTCCTGGGGTGACCGTTCCTTAATACAATAGGTGGAACAGGTTGATGTATCTACAATGTGTGGTTGGTCACAATCATAAGGAGTGTCGGGTCCTCTTTTCAGACGGCCCGCTAGAATCAGTGGCGTGCTTGGATGGCGCGGACCCGTGGAGATGAGGCTTAACTGAGCGACCGAGGCCGGGGGGGGAGTGGCCCTGAAAAGGGCCGTTTTATATCGTGCACCGCCGTTGAGACGTTCCGGTGCGAATATCTCTCCGTGGGCCCCTTGTTGATGTGTCGCCGTCCCGATGCTGATTGGTCGTCACCACGAGAATTGTACTCGGGGTCGGGATTGGTCCTTTCTTAATCTTCGGTTCTTCAAAGTTCAGTGTGTATAGTCGATCGTTTTGAAAGTATAAATAAAGTAAAGGTGCCGTTTCATCGAATCTGTCGGATACTTGTTCAGGTGTGTACGTACACTATATATAGTAAACTAAATAGTATTTTTGATGTTCCGGTGTGCCTACGTCGCGTTTTCTTCTTCCCCTCATTACGTGGCCAGATCGCTATATGGATACAAGGATGGTATGTCTATGGATTGCGGCGGATATATACTCCATCCGACGACACCATCTCTTTGTGTCGTTTTTATGTTTGTGAGCCCGGAAAATGTCGTGTCGGCGGTTTCTGTACCGGTTTGACATCTTCCGGCTCTCACATTGGTCAATGTCGTCCGGTGTTGTAGCCTCGCTACGATTTACTCGTCGGCGTGCACGTCGTTCGCCAATCGCCATTGGTGTCCGCGTATTAATATATAATATATAAATACTAATAAAAAGGGCAGTTTTACTGCATACACCACTATTGTGTTCGCCCCGTTACAATTTTAAGTCTAATAATATGTAGAATAAAAAAAAATTTTAATAATTACATTTTTTTTTTTTCATTTTTTTATTAGAAAAAGAAATGATTTTGGCTTTACGCGATGCGTATACATTGTTTTGCGCTCATAGTGAACAGTGACTTATTTATAGGGCGTTTTACATAATTTTTTAATCGAATGAAAAAAACCTATAGTTACACCTCAAATTATACGACTCTGTTGCAATGATCGTAAAACAGTTTCGACCACTCGAAAATTAATTTTCAAGCACGGAAATGGCTCCTTCAGAATACACGTAGTAAAGTTAACGCACATAAGAAATAAGGCCTATATATAAGTACAAACACGTATGCCATTTCTCATAAATTAATATATATATACATTATACGTGTAGAATATAGTTGTAGTATAATTTTCCCGTTCTAATGACGTGCAGACAAAATATTCTGTAGTATCACTCTGCAGTTTGCATAAAAAAAGTTCTTAAATTCGCCCCCGAACGTAATCGCGATGATGTGTGTTTACGCGTGTACAAGGTAACTTGTAAAATGCGATTATTACCATCTATCTTAACTACGGCAGTAAAATGGCCATTACCACATTCAGTTGTCAATATATATTCATTGAACGCGGTGTGCAAAGTGTATTTTTTTTTCTCAACGCTTAATATATACACTATACGTACAGCGTATGTGTACCGTGCATGGGGTTTTTTTTTTATATATTTTAGCGTCTTTTTCTTTAATCGATTTTTATAGATACTCTAAAATAATATTACATTCTCGAAGGAATCTTTTTTTTTTACCTTGACGATCTTCATGATTTTCACAGTTACATTTATTGACCCTATCTGGGTCAATCCTTATTTTTTAATCTCGTATCCTAATATTCTTTTTAAAAATCGTGTATATATATATATCGATTATTTATAAAGATAAACGTTTAAACGATAAAAGAGCAGAGAGCAAAAATAAATGCATAAATTAAATTTCAAAGCGCTGTTTTTTCGCTCGTCTATGAGTGTAATGATATTAATCACGAGGCAAAACTATTATTAATTCCCGAAACTATTAGAACGTATATCGTATACATTTACATTTGAAAACGACAACATTGAAGTTTCAAAAATAATATTGTGAATGGAGGGAAAGTCGGACGCGTATAGAAAAATTATTGGTCAAGAGAACCTTTAAAAGTCGGGTTAGTGTAATGTATTTTATATTATTCTACAGCAGAGTTTGCTGTGCGAGTCGGTAGGATAATAGCGTTATGTAACAGTACGCATGGAAACGTATCGAATTACGCGTGTTCGCTTGTTGTAAGTACAGACGTAAGTATAGACGTTTCAAATGCAAATAAAGTGTATTGTGTTGTGTTCACCTATACTAAATAATCATTAAAAATTCGTTTACTAACGTGTCACGTCGAGGGAAATATATGTGTCGGCTACTTCTGATACTTGATAGTATATATTGTGCGCGCGTATTGACTGACCGGTGACGTAGTCGAACCTTATACGTATATACTTAGGTAGGGCAACTGCCCTAAAAGAGTGGTCGTGGGTATAAGTTCTGTAAGTTATAAAGAAATAAAATAAACGTACTTTATTACTTTATTACACGTGTATAATAATAATAATACGGCGGTGGTCCCAAAAGTAACGCGCAACATGCTAGCATAGCTTTCTATCAACTTGACGTAAACGGCTGCTGATCTTTATGCCAGTTTATAGCGTGACGTCTAACGAACACTTCGGTACACAGTTTTGGTGGGTTTAATGAAATGTCCGAGAGCAATAACGAAAGTGAAAAAAAAATACGTCGGGTCTACACATTTCGGTGTTTAAACCGACGTGCCTTCATTCAGATCTGCCGCGTGAATTGCTATTTCACTTTGAAAACGAGGGCGTGAAACGTTCCGTTGACCTTATTATATAGTAGCAATGAGACTTGGATCCGCGTGACTTTAAACCGGAATTAAAATTTCAAAGCAATACTTGGAAAGGAGGAACATCGCCGAGGTCATCACAAAAAGTTCGTCGCCAGCAAGCGGCAAAAGTGAAAAAAAATTGATGATTTTTGCCTACGATAAACGTATATCTGAGCGCCAGTCGTCGCTCTTTTGGAAAAATACAGCTGTTGGGAACGCCTCAACGTCTTCGACCATCCACCATATTCACCGGATTTCAATATGTTTCCAAAACCGAAGAAACCACTCGGAGGAATCCGTTTTATTGACATGGGTAAATATGCTGAATGTGAAACAGTGAGTCGAAGGGTACGTGAGCTCAACAGAGATGGCGTTCAAGTGCTCCCAAACGTGTTGCGATCACCACGCGCATTGATCAGCAGGGTGATTATATTGGAGGGCTATAATGTTGTATTTCATTTGTAATAAATAAATGTTGCATTTAGAGCTGATGGCGGCCATTACTTTTTGGTACCACCCTTGTATAAAACTATACATTTAGCCTATCCTACTAAATTCCGTTAGATTTAGATTAAATTTATGTCTGGTGTGGGAGGGTTGTCTCTAAATAAAATACGAGTTTGCCCGCCCTTAAGAGTTCGGCGCCACAGTGACGACACACTCGCGCGTTTTGACCTTTTTTTTTTTATAAACTGCAAAAGCTCTGTACAGAAACTGCTGTAATATCGTTATCATCACTGCGCATGAAAACGGCGAGTCTTAAACACATGTAGTACCGTTTGAAACGCGTTTGTTTTGTGAATACATATTAAACTATGCGTGTACACTCCGGAATAATGTATTTGTTTTAAATATTTTAATAATCGAGATTTCGTTGATCGCGCAGCAGCAAACTGTTGCAAAGACTACACCATCGCGGCGCGACCGCATAAACTTTACTTTCAGCACGCTTAACTCGTTTAAAGTCCAGTGATCTTCCGACATAACACGTTTTCGATATTATCAGTTATCGCCCCGTGCGTAAAGTGAAATTTCGCAGAAGTTGATCGACTAAAAATTTCTCTGTTCATAAAAATGTATAGACACAAAAAAAAAAAAAATTACATTAGGCGGTAAATTGTGGGTTATGGAATTTATTCATTGGACGCGCTGTATTCTTTTTATTTCGTTTTTCGCAACATTTTCGGTTTATTAGACGCTACATAGATATCAAACAAATTATTAGGTACCATCATGTTCTACCGCCACTGTTTGTCTACGAGCGAAATCAAATGTCAAATGAAAGTCAAGACACGAAGAATGTACGTAAGATTGTCAAGAACATTGCGATTGAAAGGAAAGTGAGAAATATAAATGATTTTAAATCCTGCTGTGTAAATGCGGAGAACTTTTTGCTCGCGTAGATTTGACCGTCTCATTGCTTTGAGATGTATGGCTGGCGTATTGTCGTATGTTGTTCTACACTTGGTAATCGGCGTATGAAATTGTTGCGTTGAAACGAACGATTAAAATGTTCAATATTTAGAACTCGGATGTATAATAATAATTTATATAATAAAACTGGGCGATATGATTAAGTATTTTGATGCTTTTTTTAATAAATACGTTTTGGCATATATATATATATATTTTTTTTTTGTAATCGTTTAAATTGAAGAATTATAACCACGTTTTAACTTTTTCGTTATTCATCATTTACTATTAAATCGTCGTTTTCATACGTTTTATATAAAGTATATATATATAAGTTTCGAACAGTTCTCTAGTATATCCATATACGGTTTTCGTAATAAATTATTAAAAACACTACGGAGTTTGTATGATATTATGTAACATCAGTAAATAATTAATGACCACCATAGCAGGGTGAATTATATACCTTCTACTAGGGTCAAGGATAGATTTTAATGATCCTATATGTTTAGTTTATTTAACCGTTCTTTTTATTTTTTATTTTTTCAAAAAATATTTTGATGTTTTGTCTACTTGTAGTAGTATACATATGTATATACATTTTTTAATTTCGAATTAATCGAACTCGTAATTTTAATTATGTTTTTAGAATGAACGTCAAAGACAGCCGTTGTTGGGTTTGTGTAAACAGGTGACATCGGCTGTGAGTAATGGTATCGGTTGGGAACCAAGAAATGGAAATAGTGATTCGAGTACAGACAACCGTGAGCATCAACGACCTAATATGGGTCATATACACCAAGTCGTCTCAGATAACAAACAGCAACCAGACAGTGGGGTGACGTCTACCGAGAACAGCGATGGGGGGTTCAGTCATAAGTATCTTAACAACAATGCCAATGCTCCATTTGCTCCAGCTGTGCACATCGATATACCAAATAATATTAATGTGTCATCGTCAAACGATAAAATCAGGATTCCACAAGAGAAATTCAAAACTTTTGTTGGTAAAAACATTTTGTTGTTCTTTTTTTTCGTGAAATGAGTATCTGTATTATTATTATTATTATTATTTTTTTTTTTTTTTTTGTAACACAGCGTTGATATTGTTGATTGTGAATTTTCTGATCACTACTACATCATTGGCTGTTGTCCATGAAAGAGTGCCTGATCGTAGTCTGTACAAACCATTACCGGATACTTTTTTAGATGCTGTACCTGCACGTGACTGGGCATTAGATGTATCAGAGTTATTTATTATTTTGAGCACAAACTTGTCACTGTTAATTATCGCCAGTCATAAGTATAGGTAATTGTATAGTAAAATGTATTACCGAGTATTTCAGCTGGTTAAATTGTTATTAAAGATATGAATACATTGGATTTTATTATTTATTCTTTTTTATAATAAACTTTACATTTTATTTTTATACCCATCCATTGTATTAATAAATATAGGCCTTCGTCCATTGTATTTTTTTTATTTTACATTACATAAATTTAACATTTCTTTTATTCAGTTTCGTATTTTAATTGTTGTACAAATATTTTCTGTTCCTGAATTGTGAACATTGAAATTCTTTATTACTCATCTCTCAGAATAAAATCTTCAATTACTCTTGCTTTAGTTGTATATACATTATATTTATTTTAGATTTTATGGTATATTCATTTTTTTATTACAAAAAAAAAAACTCATTTTGCGCAGGAAAGAACTTATTTTTTATGCTCTGCTATTTCACATATAAAGTTATCATATATTTTGTGTGAAAATTCAGTTTCTTATTTATGGCTGTAGCATTCTGGGTTCTTTCTCGTGCAAAACAATTTTACTGCAAACAAATATATATATATATATATATATATATATATATTTATATTTAGAGAGGTTTCTTCTTAATTAAATTTACCTTTGAATAGAAGTCCAATAATTGTGGTTTAAAATAAAAATATTATGTTAATTGTGTAAACTATATTAATGAATACGACTTATTATTAATATATTTAAATTGTTTTGTTATAGGTTTATTGTGTTACGTAGACTAATGTTTATGTTGTCTCTTCTGTATCTACTTCGTTCTGTCACTATGTTTGTTACTGTGTTACCCATGTCTAGTACTACGTATTATTGTTCACCCAAAGCCAATTCAACAAATCCAGTATTAATTGCTAGACGTGTATTCCAGCTGTTTTCTGGTTTCGGTTTGTCAATTAACGGCAAACACACGTTTTGTGGCGATTACATATATAGCGGACACACTACGATTTTGGTGATGAGCTACTTAATCATTGTCGAATGTAAACACCCTACACTCTATTAGCGGACATTGTAAAATACTTAAATAATTATTATTTTCTTTTATAATGTACAGACTCACCCAGACGATGGTATATATTGCACTGGGCTTCGTGGTTGATGGCGGCCGTTGGAGTATTAATGGTACTCATAGCGCACGGTCATTATACTGTCGATGTGATCATTGCATACTTAGTTACTACGCGGTTATTTTGGATATACCACACATTAGCTAATAATGTTTATCTAAAGGTATGTTAATTTAAATTGTTTAACTTATATTACGTGAAATTATTGGTATTTTATAATGATCAAAATAACAATCTGTATTATTAAATTCGTATCGGGTGTTGTAATGGTGATTATGCTTTTGATAGATATTATGGAATATCGTATTATCTCGTCACAAAAAAAAATTCATTTTTCGTATTAATTAACATTAAAATTTTTCAAAATAAATACGCTCGATTTTATAATGGACGAAAAATACCTGCTTCAAAAAATATGATGCAAAAATTCTAATACAAATGGAATTGATAAATAGTTGTATAACAACTAATGTTGACATTATTTTTAACACCGTACTACTACTCATTATAATATTTACGTATATGTAAATTCAAGTATAATATTACCCAACACATTATTATAATTTATATTAATTATCACGCACTTATTATACTTATTATAATACTCCATTAAAACAATCGAAGCCTATAATATGTCGACTAAGAAATAAAATAAATAATGAATTATTCATCGTTTTTTATATTTCTAATCTCTCAAACATTTTATATAAGTGGAAATTGTCTGTGCTAGATGGTGTGTGTACTGTGTTCATAATATTGATAACTAATACCTATATGTTAATCTTTATTTTTTCAACTATAATATTATATTTTGCAATAACAACACGATACGAGATTACAGTCGGCAATAAATTATATAAAAACAAATTGTATTTTATTCACATTCAGAGAAATGAATATTTAAAATATAATTTCTTGAAAGATCATATTATGCCGTTGGGAATTTAACTGTTTATAACTAAATAATATTAACAATTAATATAAGCTCTATAAATTACTTATACATTTTGTTTATTTTAATTTTATAGCATAGCAGTTCCAATAATTACTTATCACGGTCTTGGTGGTTTTGGCTGTTCAAATATTTCGAAGGAAATGTAAATGGTCCGATACCTCGCCAGTATGATTGGCCTTTACCGTGGCCTCGACGCTTCACAGCTGCTAAGTATCCGAATCGAGATAGTTAGCCCCGGTTGCGAATCTCGTATATAAAAAATGTTCCTCGGCTGCAAAATAATAACGTGTATTTAAAAAACTATATCGCCCACCAGTCGACATTTCCATACTCATAATTATTCCTATTTACTTTGAAATATATCTGTGCAATTTAATTTATAATATATATATATATATATATACATATATATTTTTATATTTACATTGTTACGTGCCAACCAAGTTGTTCAGTCAGGAAGTGACACAATAAAGTACATGCATTCACACCTTATAAATACATAACAATTAAAATATTAATTTAGATCATATTATTCTCTTAATAATTTTTTTGAATTTCAAATACTTACGAAATTTACTGACATCGAAATGTTTGTATGACTGTACCCAGTACTGCGTTAGATTGATTTTGTTTCGTGCGTGTTGAATGAGCTCTACCAATGGACGTAGTCACGGGGCAAAGGATTCACAACAACGCCGATCGATTTTTGTTAGATATCTATCGTAGTATCGGGTATAGCTCTGAAATCGTAACTCTTTGTGTGGGTCTTCGATTATTACTCTCTTATAAGGTACGTTTTGTTACAAAAGGACCAAATGAGAGGTACATAATTTACCAATGGTATTTTAGTAGTTATTATTATCAATAAAGTGCGAATGTATAGACTTACGAGGGATTCGTTAGGAATTTGGTTATATGGGTTTTATTATAAGAATTTTATTTTTTATTTTATGTTTTGGTGGCTCAGATTTTTGAAATCATTGTTATTTGTCGTTGTTTTTTCATAAATATTATATTTCAACAATTTTGGAATTTATTGACAGTTATACAATCATCGCATCGTTTTGACAAAAATATCAGTAATAATAATTATTTAAGAAATTTAAAAGTCTGTAACAATATATATATATATATATATGTATATGTATATGTATAATATACCCTGTGTTCACGGCATTTAAAATTTTTTTTTTTTGATGTGGTAATGGAATTTTTCATTGTCCCCGTCAGTTAAAAAAAATTACAATCGCAGTGGGATACTGTACATATATGTACATCAAATATTTATCTAATATATTATTAATAAAATTAATTAAAATGAATTTTTACTCCTTTCTATTTACATTTTTTAATTAATATGTAAATTTTTTTTCCTAATTCTCTACTTAATCATTCTCCATACAGTATTAAAACGGATTTAAATTACAATTAAATATTATCCTCAGTATTTTAAATTGGTAATAATATTCATCTGAATGTAAATTAACCAATGAATACGTCTTATTTATTGAAAATACTTTCTTTTCTTTTTCCATGACAAATCTCTCGAGTTTCTTTGTTTTTACTTGTAATGTTGAATAACGGTTAAATTTTGTTTTTACTTTTTATTAATGTATAATAGAAGTTACTTTTTTTTTACCTTTGTTTATTCTGCAAAAATGTTTGAAAAAAGAACAAATTATTATTATTATTATTTTATTTTTAAATAATGATCGATGTTATCAGTGGTGTATTTCCAACAACATATTTACGTGTAACAAAAATTGAAAATTAATTTCAACTTTAGTTGATTTATAGAATTACATACAAAAGTGTTTATTACTTTCATAACAATTTAAAACGTTTTTAATTCTTAACAAAATAGTTGTCTACACAGTTTTTATTATAAAATATAATGCCATTAAAATTCTAAATGTTTACGATGTCGTAACGTGTTAATTATGTGTATATATATTTTTTTGTACGTCGTAGAACGTTTGATGCTCTTGGACATCTCTGTAAATATACCACTGTATGTTATTATATAGTTACTTATATTCTTGTTTTTTAATTTGTTAAAGCAACAGCGTTGTAACGTAGATAAAAATGAATTATTATTAATATTATAAAAAAAAAATTATTTATGTTAACTTAGTATTTAATTATTATTACATATTATTATCTAGTCTTTGTTTATCTTAAATTAATTTGTTATCCGGATTAGATCTTTTGTGTTCCAAGTGACCCGCATGATTATTTCTTTACTGTACATAGACGAAGATCTGCCCTTGATACTTTTAAATACAATTCTACCTTACTACACTTCATTTAAAGTATTATCATAATTGATCCTTTTTTTTTTTTTTTTTAGTAAATTTTTTACTGTTCTAAATTTCATTCATTACTTATTTGAAATATTTAAAAACTATACGCCCCGTGTCCTAAAATTGTATTTATTAGACGAAATTTGCATTTAAATTGTAATTCTATATTGCGTTTTACAATTAAATTGTTACAGTTATTTTCGATAAATTATTATCAATTGAGGTCCGTCCTTATTAAAAAAAAAAAAAAAAAAATTGTTTCTATCAGTAATTAAAAAGTAATAATAACGTAACGAATAAATTATGACCGTATTTAATTATTGTTTTATGTTATTATACATTCCTAGAAGTTTGTCAAACATTATATATATACATTAAAAAAAAAAAAAACTGTAAAATATACAAAGGAGTAATAATTTTCATTCCATTCAAAATGTGTAATATTATTAATAACACCAGTCATGCTATCTCTCTCTCTCTGTCTCTCTTTCTCATTTATGTACAAAAACTGTGCAATGTAACGTTGTGTTTATATTAATTATTAAGCAGCTTCATGCTTCTTTAGATTGTCTGTGATAGTCTTTGTGTGTCGCACTGACTAGCTAGGAAATAAATGTTGTTACCTACCTGAAGTTTATATTTTTTCTATAAATCCAAATATTATTTCGAAATTATGTGTGTGTGTTTTTTTTTCCTTCCGCCGTAATAATAAATTTAATTGTCCGTTTCTGCGATTCAACGAAAAGAATAATGATAATTGTATTAGAAGAAGGAAAACTACTGATTTTGTTCTTAGTGTGTTAAGAATTTTTTAGTCCCTCGAATATTCTGTTCGGATCGGTTATCGTTGTTGTTTGTAAAGAACCGTTTTGAATGTACACTTGTAATGTTTTCTACCAGTATTTTGAATAATAATAAAATTAATTTTATAGCGTTCTTGCTCTTATTATTTGTTAATTTTTGTCCTCGGCTTTATATTTTTTAAATTTTACATAAATTTAAAAATACTATTTGTACTCGTAGAAAAACATTTAACATTGTACTGCGCGTATTGTTTTTAGTTTAAATTATTCGCGTCCATATACATAGGCGGAAATGGGGGGCTAAGCTATTAGCTAAGCTAAGGCTACCTCCCCAACTACCTTATTAGCTCCCCCTACAAATTATTTATGTTTAATGTAATAATTTATAATTTGTATGTATTTTGGATATTTGACTGATTATGACTGATGTTAAAAATGTTGGCCCCCTCCCCCCAGAAAATTTAACAGATTTCCGCCTATATCCATATATTACATTTCTGTTCCTACCGTTTGTTGGGGATTAAATACTATTATTGCCCACCTATATCCAGTGTTGTGACTTATCCACATACGTAATAAACGAAGCGAGTATTTATAATATGTTATTAGGTAAATAAAATACGAATTATCTAATAATAAATAGATTTAGTGAATTTTTTTTCTTTCAACTTTTTATTTGAAATTTAAAAAAACAATGTTCTACTTTCGTTTATTTGACTCGATTTTTTTTTTCAGACAGCCATTTTATTTTTTTATGTTTTATTTAATTTGTCGATAACATATTAGCCCACACCGGTAAATCGAGTATACGCTAATAACCCAATTGACAGTAGTGTATAATATATCACAGCTGACCAGTCTGTCCCTAAATGTACATTTACTAGTTTATAGTGATTTTTAATTAAGAGGAAAAAAAGTAAATATTTTTTTTATGTTTGTGAATAATTTCTTTTCAGATAGCAGTAATGATTCCATTTTTACACCTATATATGGCTATACCTATATCTCTATAGATAGAGAATCGTAAACGAATAATATAAAATACTTGAAAAATTTTCTTGACAATTATATAAATACGAGGCGTGTATTACATAATAATTTAATAATATTTGTAAAAACTTCAACAATTTTTTTGGCTTTACTTTTTTCCCCAAGCCTTTAAAGTTTGTATCAAAAAAAAAAAAAATTTGTTAAACGAATTACAATAGTGTCTACAGTAAAGATAGTGCGTATGGCAATATTGTGATTTTACGAAAATGTATTTATGCAAAGTAAGTACTCACGTTTTATACACAAGGCCCAGATTAAGGAGAGAGGTCTAGCCGGAGCGGCAGCTCTGGGGCTCACGCATGTCCCCTCAGGACATAATATGAAACTAATACACTGTACATATTTTTCATTATTTTTAATACGTTGTATTGATTAAAGGTGCCACATCACGAAGTTCAGCATTATTTCTGACACAGTTAAATTGTATAATTTGAGTTGTTTTTTTTTTTGTGATATTAATATTAATATTATAAAATATAAATATAATATATAATAAACCTTAAAAATACTCAGTATATATATATTATATATACTCAGTATACAACCTGACTTGTGGGGGGGGGGCTTTGCCCCCCACACCCCCAACCGTTCATCAAATTATTATAGAATATAATATAATAGACCAAAAATTACAATAAATATTTTTTTTAAAACTTGTCATTATTAATACATAAAAATGTAGGTACTCTAGCTTATTTGGTACCTACATATAATTAATTTTGAATAACATGTTGGTAACTGTGATTTACTTCGGTATTTTGTTAACATTCAAAAAACCCAAATATTTCAATCAGAAATTCGCAGACTAATAACAAATGCACCACCATACATCTCAAACCATACCCTCCATACCGATCTTCACATTCCTGAAGTCACTGAATCAGCCAAGCTATACTATTCCAAATTTAGAAACCGTCTTCAAAATCATACCAACGCCCTTGTTCAAGACCTTCTGTCCATCTCCGTTCCTGGAAACCCTCTCAGAAGGCTTAAAAGACAATGGCCCCGAGATCTCATGAATTAAAAAATGAACAAATAACTTTTAACTCAAGCCGAAGTGTCTTCACTGGAAGATCCTTCCTGCACCTTCTTATTGTACCTACCTACATATATGTACAGATTGTATAATTTTCGAAATCAAAATCAAAAAAAAAATTTGTATTTTGTATCCAATGCAAATTTAAAAAGTCAAAATTGCAATATTATTTTAACAAAATAACACGTTCCGTCCCCTCGTTCTAATGAAAATAATTTGAAGCCTTGAAGGGGTGCTCTTAAAATATGAAAAAATTAAAGAGGAGCTCCCCCCTCCAATTCAAGCACTGCTTCTATAATAAAAAAAAATGAATAAATCGTAATAATATTACATACTGCGCAGTGTACCTACCATTATTGTGAGTATATATAATATATTATTGTATAAAAGAATTCTTACAAGTGGCGAGATGCGACTGCTATTGCGATATAAATATTTATATGTCATTATTTTAAATTGACGAGTGAGTCGTTCTATAATGACGCGGACTACGATTATTTATTATTTACTATTATATTAATAATATTATTGCGAAAATATTATAATAACGAATAATCGGTAATGTAATTATGAAATAACAACGTCGATTATTATTTATATTCCGAATATTATTTCATCATAATATAATATTATATTATATTATTAGGAAATCAAACGTAACGAAAAATTTAAAAAACATATGAAAACGTTTCACCGGTTTATTTTAAATTTATACCTACCTACTATACGTACCTATAACACTTAAAATATTTTTAAAATCATCCACAAACGAGCGTATATATATATATATATATATATAGGACCGCAGCTACACATTTTGCCAGGGGTGGCAAGCCCTAATATTGCCCCTTCCATCACTCAACACTAGCAATTGGCAAATAACTTTTAGTCTTATACGCCTAATCGGCTTGTGAAAAATCCTGAAATATTTAATAAACGATAATATATTTTGGGATGTCGTATACCTGCGCATTATGATAGAGCTATATGTAAGTATGACATAATAATATAATGCGTATATAAGCTGGTTTAATATAATTCGAAAATGAGAAACAAATGTTTATTATTATAGGTACCGCAGGCGAATATTGTACATAGAACGATTTCTCCGAAAAAATAAAACTAAAAATTAGTTTTTAAGATTAATGTAAATTCGAATTTTCTTAATTTTTTTTTTTTTTTTTTTGGCTGAAAACGTCTTGATTATTTCGTCAAATGATTAAATTAAAGACCTGCTCTCTGCGGATGTTCAATATGCATACGTGACTTAAATTGGTGAACTTCTGTTGTTTCATATAGTGAGTTTTTGAAAAGAGAAAGAAAAATTTGTCTCGTTAAAACGGCCCGGAGTTACATATACCTATTATATTTGGTGGACATTTCGGGTTTCTACGCATGACCATTTAAAACCAAGAAGAAAAAACGATAAATCGATTTTGACGAAATCGCGTTTTTATGTAATTTTTTGGTCGTTTTTTTTTTTTTGACGCTTAAAAAAAGTATTGAGAAAATCGAAAAATGGCCTCTTTAAAAACATTACCAGCTATAATTAGATGCAATTTGCTACCGGAAAATAGTGCTACACTGTATACGTCAGTGCCGTAGATAGGATTTTTATATGGGGGAGTTCAGTGCTATCTTGATTCGTGCATTATAATCGTGTATCGTAATGATTTATCAACACAAAAATCTATACCTAATCATGTTTATCAATGTTTATAATGGCATAGACCGAATTAAATATTTATACATAATGTTATTATACGCATTGTTAATAGGTACTTATTTTTCATAAATAACAAATCTACTTAACATCAAGATGTTGGTAAAATCTAAATATGAACATACATTTTACTGCTGTAACATCTGCAATGCTGTTGTGTGTAAAAAAAAATTGAAATTTCTACTTTTCTTATGTTCAAGGGGGGTTGAACCCCCTAAACTCCCCCCCCCTGTGTATACGGCCCGGGTCTACGTGTAATGATCGGAGCACTCCTATTCTGGTTGAATTTTCGGGTAAACAAAAAAAAAAACACATCATTGTAAAATAATAATATATATATTTGTATATTATAAACTATATAATTTTTAACCTATTTTCCTTGGTCCTGGAGGGGGGTTAACTCAAAAACCCCCTAAGTACGCCACTGATATAAATAGGGATTGGAAGCGCGAATATCTATTCCAGGGATGGCAAATACCTAAGTGGCACGCAGGAGATTTTCGATGGCACTCGAAAAACTTTCATTTGTCCATATATATTTATAATCATATTATTATATATATATATATATATATATATTTATTATCATACATTATTATCATTAGTTTTTCAATTATATATTTTGTAAAAATTCTCCGTGTTAATAAAAATAATTAGGTATAGTGGCACGGCTGAAATTTTTTTTTTTTTTTTGAATTGTGTCATAAATTGGCACGTTGAAAAAATCCTATTTGCCATCCCTGATGGCTGATCTATTCTCTTTCCGTCTTGCACACACTATAACGCGAATCATAATGAAATGAACGTTTCGTATCGGCTTCCAACGTACCGATCGACCTGTTGTATAGGTGTGGCGATGCGATAAAGATTCTGAAAACGGATTTGAATTCGTCGTGAATTTTACTACATATATAGAATGACTTTCTCGCTCTTTTCATTTTTTTTTTACAAGATAAAAATTGATTATTATGGAATTGCTAAAGAATCAATTTTTTAAGGTCTTCAAATAAAATGAAAAAGTGAGAAAGTCATTCTATATAATAAAATTCACGACGAATTCAAATTTCAAATCTGTTTTCAGAATCTTTATCGCATCACTACAGGTCGATCGGTATACGTTGGAAGTATGTACGCGAATGGTTTATTTTATTCTATGATTCGCGGTGTGTGCAAAAAAGAAAACGAGAGAAATATCAAATATTACTCGCTTTCAATTCCCTACTAATATTAAGAACGTTTTAAATAAACGGAGTAAGCCCTCTAAAACTGTACGGTAGGTAGGTAGGTACTCGAAATGCGCCTCGACGCGTAGTACCTATGTATTATATTAATATTATAGGTATTAAATACAATTTAATAGGAATTTTTTTCATACATTTTAAACGCCGACGGTTCAAAAAAAAAAAAATCTTCTTCATATATATAAATATACATTACCTTTTAGCTGAACAATTAATAAATTACAAAATTATCGTTTAAAAAGACTCGAAACTAAAATTATATATAAATTATCCTAAATAGGTAGGTACCTACGCATATAAAATAGAAAAACGTCCTCTCATATATACAGTCGTAACAAAATACAATAACGATGCTGTTGATTTCTTCAGCGTTTTTATATTGATATTGTTTAATCGATTAAATAAGAATAATACATAAAAAAAAAAAAAATTTTAACGAAAACAAAATCGTTTTACGAAAATTCGAATTTATCAAAAATCCCGCCGCGGTATTCGGCCGATCCGATTGGTTACGGTATAGTCCGGAACGTGGCCTCGGCCGCGCACGCGCATCACGCACTTACGTGGCACGAACAACATTTTAGCGAGTGTACTGCCCGACCAGTTGACGTTTTTCTTCTGCTGGTGTCCCGGACGAGTCGTGGTGTAAATTGTTAATAATAATATAGTGAAATTAAATATACAATAAAACACATTATGATGTGAGAATGTGTTGAATGTAAAATAGACGGAAAACAAGTGGACGATTTAAGATTTTTTTTTTTTTTTTGCGGACGAAAGTAAGTAAAATCCTCAACGCTTTTATCTGTAATTTATAGCTGGCCGGCCGATGGACAGCGGGTTTATTATTGTGAACCGTTATTATTTTCGTTTTAATGTAGTAACGCGATTGTATTTCAGTTGACGACAGACATGAGTAATTCTCAGTTCGTACAAGAGCGTAAGCAACAACAACACTACGGTGTCCCACCGTCGTCTCAACCAAACGTTCAACATAATCCGTCGTCAAACAGTAAGTAGAGAGAGAGAGAGAGAGAACTCTTTGAACGTTCAAAACTGTTAGCAGCGATAGGCGTGTAAAGAACAGGAAGAAAATCGTCGGGCGTTTTAAATATATTATGTGTGATTTCGATAGACTTCCATTTGATAACGTACTCGTTCGCTCGACGTGAATTTAAAATTAAAAAATAAACGGATAATGTATTTTATTGTTTTTATCGGTTAATAAGTGAGTTTGAAATGCGTTTTCGCAAACAGTTTATCGAATTAAAAGTGTCCGTAGTGGAAATATACGAATTTTAAATAATTATTGAAATTTTTTTTTTTTTTTGAGATACATATTTTAATGTCTTATCACGAAATTTGTCGAAAACGTTATCGTAATAGATAGATCCGTTTAAATAGTTGAAACATTTGTGTTTGTTTTTTTTCACATTACCTAGTTATTAAGTAACCATATTGATTAACATATTTTCGTTTGATTCGTAGATTTATCGCTATACAATCACACTGAAGGACAGTTGAATGATCAATTTTCTCAACTTGGATTGAATAATGGATCGCCAATGCCACCAGTTCAAAACAATACTTTTGTAAGTTGTGATTTTATTGTTGTTATTGTATTCGCCTGTGTCTCTAATAGTTTATATTATTTTAATTTTCTAGCCCAATAATGATATTAATAGCTTTCCAAAAGGAAACGCTCCTCAAGCGTATCCACCGACCAATTTTATTGAGCAGACAGGACCTCCTAAGCAATTCTCTTCATCGGCGCCTTTCGGAGGACCTCCTAATCAAAATGTGCTTCCTCCGAGTACTTTCCAAGAAGGTGCCAACAGTATGGTCCCCCCATTATCTTCTTTTCCTGGGAATAGCATTCAATCAAATAAACACGATGAAATTAACGATCAAGAATCAAAAGAGTTTATTAACGGTGGTGTACCGGGTAATTTAAATGACGCAACGATGCCTACAAAACATAGTGAATTTAGTGCGAACAACTCTGCTTCGGCTCAAAATCAATTTGGTTCTGGATTAAATTCTTTACCTCAGCAGACTCAGTCTGCATTTTCTGTTGTATCACCACAGTCCCGTTCTCAAAGAGCGTATCCGAGTAATTCAGGTTTACCACAAGTTCAGCAACCGGGAAATTTTCCAACTCTATCAAATTCATCTGTTCAAAAATCGGAGTTTCAGTCTCAGCCATCAAGTTTTCCATCACAACCCAATCCAATACCACAGCAGCCGACTGGATTTGCAACACAACCATCCAATTCACCGCCGCAACAGCAAGGTTTTCCACCTCGACCCAGTTCAACATTGCAGCAGACAGGTTTTCCACCTCGACCTAATTCAGCATCTCAACAACAGGGTTTCCCACCACAACCTAATTCAACACTGCAACAGCAAGGTTTCCCGCCACAGCCTAATTCAACACTGCAACAGCAAGGTTTCCCACCACAACCTAATTTGACATCGCAACATCATAGTTCACCACCGCGACCTAATTCAACACTACAACAGCAAGGTTTTCCACCACAACCTAGTTCAACACCTCAACAACAGAGTTTTCCACCGCAATCTAATTTAACACAGCAACAGCAAGGTTTTCCACCACTACCTAATCAGACTTCGCAACCACAAGGTTTTCCACCACTACCTAGTTCAACACCGCAACATCAAGGTTTTCCACCTCAACCTAATTCGACTACGCAACAGCAAGGTTTTCCACCACTACCTAGTTCAACACCTCAACAGCAAAGTTTTCCACCACAGTCTAATTTAACACCGCAACAGCAAGGTTTTCCACCACAACCTAATCCTACTTCGCAACAGCAAGGTTTTCCACCACAACCTAATTTAACGCCAAAGCAACCAGGTTTTCCATCGCAACAGCAAGGTTTTCCACTGCAATCTAATTTACCACCAAAGCAACCAGGGTTTTCACCACAACAATTTTCACCTCAACAGTCGAATTTGATACAACAAAATTCAACGTCGCAACATCCGGGTTTTCCACCTCAACCGAACTTGTTGGGTCAACCAGGTTTGCTATCAAAACAACCTCAGGTACCAGGATTTCCTCCTCAGACACCAAATTTAACACCTCATCAACCATCAGGTTTCCCTCCGCTACAATCAGATTTTCCACCACAAGTAAATAATTTACAACCTCGACAATCTGAATACTCGCAACAGCACCAAAGCGGTATACAGCAACCTGTTCCTCCTCAGCCATTGAATTTACCACCTCAACAACAAGCTCTACCACCACTCCAGCAACAAGGGTTACCGCCTCAACAACAAGGGCTACCGCCTCAGCATCAAGGGTTTCCTCCTCCGCCAGGAAGTTTACCGTCTCAACAAACTGGTTTTCCGCTTCAGCCAGGAAATGTACAACATCGACAGCCAGGTTTCCCTCCTCAACAACCTGGTTTAACGTCTCAACAACCTGGCTTAACACCTCAACAGCCTGGATATGTACAACAACATAATGGTTTTAATCCGCAACAGCCAGGT
Organism: Slavum lentiscoides; assembly: GCA_032441835.1. Classification (NCBI taxonomy): domain Eukaryota; kingdom Metazoa; phylum Arthropoda; class Insecta; order Hemiptera; family Aphididae; genus Slavum; species Slavum lentiscoides. The sequence goes on from CM063708.1 coordinate 16,491,400, forward strand.
TATCCTCCGCAACAGCCAGGTTATCCTCCCCAACAACCAGGTTATCCTGCACAACAGGGTGGTTTTAATCAAGGCACACCGTCTTATATGGGTCAGCCAGCTCCTAGTAGGAGATTAGATCCAGATCAAATGCCAAGTCCAGTAATTATTTATTAATGATATTAGTCTTGTTGAATAATTTATATTAGAGTATAATATTTGATTGTATTAAGGTACAAGTTATACAAGATGATCAGCAAAGTAAACGTGGTATATTTTTAACCAGTCAAAGAGGTTTAGTGCCCCCTTTGGTCACTACAGACTTCACTGTGCAAGATGGCGGCAATGCGTCACCTAGATTAATAAGATCAACTATGTATTGTGTTCCAACTACAACAGACATTATGAAACAAGTAAATAAATTTCTGTTTGATATATAAATGATTGATATAATATGTAAAATAATGACATTTAAAATATTTTCAGACTTCTGTACCATTTGGATTAGTTATTAGTCCAATGGCAAAAATGAGACCAGATGAGTATCCTCTACCTATTATAAATACTGGTGAAATAGGACCGGTCAGATGTAAAAGGTGTAAAGCTTATATGAGTCCGTTTATGCAGTTTATTGATGGTGGAAAACACTTTATATGCCTTTTGTGTAAAGCTTCAACAGAAGGTAATTCTCATTCTATTTTTTTTTCACATATGATTTTAATCTGTTACAAAATCAAATGTTGATGTTTTAGTACCTGTTGAATATTTTCAACATTTGGATCATACTGGTCAACGGCTTGACCGTTCTGAAAGGCCTGAATTGTGTTTTGGATCATATGAATTTATTGTTCCAAAAGAATATTGTAGGGTATGTACTAAATTTATATGCGTATATATGTATGTTTTTTTTAAATTTAATATACTAGTTTTAAAGTATTTAGGCTATATAAAATACAATGAAAACTTATCACGCTTTTGAAAAGTTTTTTTATTATCAAAGTCCGTTTAGTATTTTGAGTAAAAGATGATTTTTTCAATGCTATTAATATATCAACCTACTGCTTTGGTAAAAAATGTTTTTTTGTCCTTTGATTATTTAGGTTAATTTATTTGAGTAGTTTGATGGATTGTTAGACATAGCTATAAACTACTTCTTTGCAACATTCTGTAAGGCACGACCATTGTTTTATTTACTGGTGCAATGAATTTTTAAATTTCAGCACGTTATGCTGTATTTGATTGTTACAATAAACAGAATTTTTCAATATTAGCTAATGCTAATGTATAATATCAGTGAGAACCCGATTTTTAGAATACATGTGTATAACCATTCATCTTACTGTTAAAACGTTAACTATAGTTTTGCCAGATTTCTTAATATTAATCAAGTATATTAATAGATGTTATAATTAGTAATAAGTAATACATTAACATCGATTGATTTTTATTTAATTTAGTTATATCGGTTTTATTGTTAAATAAACAGCTATATTAGGTAAACTTATTATAGCATATATGTATTTTATATTTTTCAGAAAGAAATACAGCCAAATCCTCCTGCATATATTTTTGTAATAGACGTTTCTTATAATAATATAAAATCTGGGCTTGTACGACTCATATGTGCTTTTATGAACGAGTTATTAACTCAATTGCCGACTGAGATGGGAGAAGAAAAAAGTAAAATACGTGTCGGTTTTATTACATATGACACTACTGTCCATTTTTATAATATAAAGGTAAGATATATTTAAATATTTACAAACAAAATTTCGATTAAATAATTTTCATAAAACGTAGTAATAATACGTAGTAGTGATAGTAAATAATAATACATAGTAATAGTACGTTGTACACATTTTTTTTTTCGATTTGACTTCAAAAATTAAGTATAACTATCTATTATTCAGTTCAGCATTATTATTAATACAAAGAAACAAATTTAATTATTTTTATTTTTGTATGTATAGTTTATAATATTAAAAATTAAAAAAAAATTTATATTATGACAAGCATAAAAACCATTGGCATTATGCTATAGAATTATATATAGTGGTTAGATAACAGTTTTAATATCAAATATATTTAAATGTACAATGAAACTTGTCGGAAATATTTAAGTAGTAAATAATAATATAAACTCAACAATTATTGAATAGATAATAATAAAAAATAGTAATGTAATCTGATTTTTGTAAATAAATAATCAATACATTTAACATATACATATATCGTTATGTTATCACAAATTTAATATATTTCAGGAATCATTAGCTGTTCCTCAAATGATGGTTGTTGGTGATACGACAGAAATGTTCATGCCATTATTAGATGGCTTCCTTTGTAATCCAGAACGGTCGGCTCACGTTATAGATGCACTCATGGAACAAATTCCTACTCAGTTTAGCGAAACGCGAACTACTGAAACCATTCTCCTACCAGCAATTAAAGCGGGAATGGAGGCATTGAAGGTGCAGTATTTAATTTTACAGTATAATAATTAAAAATATTGGAAGGGTTTAACAATATAATTTAAAAATGAAAGTATATGAATTGGCTGTGTACATTGTATATTTCTATAGTAATACTTTTTCCCAGTGATAAAATTAATGATATTTGTATGAACTTGTAGACAATTAATAACATAATCAGTTGTATTTTACCTTTAATTACCTTTAATTTTAGTGCAAAATTATGATATTTATACCAAAATATAATTATGACGAAAAAACATGTACCATTTTTCCGAAATTCGAATTTGTAACTGATTGATATTAAATTTTCATGTTTATAATGTTTGGCGAGGAGTGCAGGCATTAAAAGTAAGAAGAGAAATTCTTGGTCACGTGATTTAGCTTAAACGGAAATTGTTGTTATCATTAAGTATTTTCTGAAATTACGAAGTTATTTCTTCGGGAATAAGTATTGTTATATTTGTATTCGTATACAGCCTGTGTTCTATATTATTAAAAAAAAAAAAAATGTCTGCAAGTCATACGTAATACAATGAACATTTGTTCTTGTTTTGCTTTGCTCTCTTTAGCGGAAGTCAGTTATTGGTGTGTCGAAGGATATACACTATGTAATTTAATTTGAATTTTCAAGTTTTCTTTGTGCGTGTCAGTAACAGAACCATTTTTCAAATTCCTTAGATATTCGCACATACGTTCTTAAGAAATTAAAAAAATAAACAAAATACATTATAGTTTATTTTATAAATATGAAAATAAGGTACTTATATTTCGTTTATAAAATACAAAATTAAATAAATTTGGATCGTGTAACTTATAGAATATAGGAGATGAAATGTATTTAAATTTGAATGCAGTGGTAAATAATCTGAACAAAACTTGTTTATCCAAGAAAATATTTTGTATGTGTTATATTCATTGCTTTATTCAAATTTAAAAGTGTATAGTGATACTTTTATTTTTATTTGTCACTTATCTCCTTAAACGATAATTCCTTTTTTTTTTTTAATGTACTCATAAGAAACTCATAAGTGTGTTTTATTTAAGTTTGAAATAGTAATGAATATTAATTATTAAAGTTACCTGTTGTGTGTATTTTTAGAATGCTGATTGTTGCGGTAAATTATTTGTATTTCATTCCTCCTTGCCAATAGCAGAAGCTCCAGGTAAATTAAAGAATCGCGAAGATCGGAAATTGCTTGCCACCGATAAGGAAAAATCTATTTTGAGTAAGATTTAAAAATTTGTTAATGTATAATAACATTTAACACATATTTGTTTTGAATAGATCCCCAAACAAATGTTTACAAAGAATTGGGAGAAGAGTGCGTTCAAGTCGGTTGTAGTGTTGATCTGTTCATCACAAATAATTCTTATATTGACTTGGCGACAATTGGTCAAGTTTCTACAATTAGTGGTGGTGAAATTTTCAAATACTCATACTTCCAAGCAAGTTGCATAATTTAATAACATTAGTAATGTGTTATTATAATAAAATCGTTATTTTTCGCATTAGTCTGAATTCGATGGTCAACGGTTCTTATCGGATTTAAAACATGATATTAGTCGCCCAACTGTGTTTGATGCCGTAATGCGAGTACGAACGTCGACCGGTACACGTCCTACTGATTTTTATGGCCATTTCTTTATGTCAAATTCTACTGATGTTGAATTGGCTTCTATTGATTGTGATAAAGTAAGTTATAAAAATTGTTTATTTTTTTATTAATTTAAGAGAAATAAAATTTTAAGATGGGTAGACCATGAAAACATTAGTACATTTATCTAATCTGTGCTTATATCATAATAGAGATAATCGTAATTTCTTTGAATAATAATAATAATAATAATAATGAAACATTTATATCCGTTTGGACAATTTTAAATTGTGACCTATCTAATATTTGAAGAGTGTCCGTCTTCTTATTTTACACTTACTAATTAATTATTGGAGTAATAAAATAAATTGAATGTTATGCGTTCCTAGGCTATTGCGATAGAGGTAAAACACGACGATAAGCTCGATGAACAAGATGGTGTTTTGGTACAAACAGCCATGTTATACACGTCGTGTAATGGACAAAGACGCGTACGTATATTAAATCTGTCGTTACGCTCTAGTGGACAGATGGGCGAATTATATCGCAGTTGTGATTTAGATACAATAATGAATTTCTTCGGCAAACAAGGTTGGTTGTGTTGTATTATGAATTTCGATCAGATTGTAATGTAACGACGTATTGAATTGAATATTTTAATTTTTTTTTAGTTATGTATAAAATATTGGAAAGTTCCGGACGACAAGTAAAGGAAGCAATTACTAATAAGACTGCTCAAATACTAGCCACTTATAGGAAGCATTGTGCATCGCCGTCCTCCGCCGGTCAACTAATTTTACCAGAATGCATGAAACTTATGCCTCTATACGTCAATTGCTTAATTAAATGTGATGCGATGTCCGGTGGTATGTTATTTTACTATTATCTATATCAGTTGTTGTTAAACATTTTTTTTTCTTACTCTTTCCAGGGCCTGATATGACAGTTGATGAACGTTGGTATAACATGCATCTAGTTATCACTGCGGATATACCTACGACGTTGTGTTATTTCTATCCACGTCTGATTCCCATTCATACTCTTGCTGATGAAACGCATTCGGATGATGTTTCAATACCAGATCAGTTAAGGTGTTCTATAGAAAAGTTTTCTGACAATGGAGCCTATATTTTAGGTAATTAATGTGTTTTTTGTATAAATAAATTTTTCGTGTTTGTATAGGAATAATAATAATAATAATAAATTATCGTTTTTAGAGAATGGAGTTTGTATGTTTTTATGGCTCGGTTTGAGTCTAAGTCAGACATTTGTATCAGATGTGTTTGGTGTTCAAAACGTTACATATATCAATACCGAATGCTCTGCTATTCCAGTAATTGATAATCCACTTAACAAAGCCGTTCGTCAAGTATTGTCTAAAGTTCAAAAAGAAAGAAGTCACACGATGAGAGTATGTATCAAATGTTTATTACTTAATAATATAAAAATTTAGTTATTGTTTGTGCTTATATTAATGTTGTTTGTAGTTATCAATCTTACGACAAAGAGATAAAATTGAAACGGTTATGAGACATTTCTTAGTGGAAGATCACGGCATCGACAACAGTGCTTCTTATGTAGAATTTTTGTGTCACATGCATAAGGAAATACGCAATTTGCTCAGTTAGCATACACAAAAATGGTAAAGAAATTATTTTTGAAGCTACTTTGTGCGGTTGTGCTACTGTTATGAACTGTCCAAAGTAATTCTTATTAACATTTTTTATTAATTATTATATTCCATTTTTAAGAAAAAAGTTCCCAAAGTATTTGAAATAAGACAATATTGTTTTAGTTTAAAAATCTTCGCAAACGAGTAATCTAAAAAATTCAATATATTAGATTTAAAAATGTTATGGTTTTTTTTTTTTGTTATGTTTACTTAAAATATTTTATTTTTAGCTTTTTAAGTTTGAACTTTTAAATAAAGTATATTCATTTTATTTTACTTGTATTTCATTAGCGTATTAATTATTTATAATAATTTAAAATTAAACCATTTAAATGAAATTTGGAAGTTAATGGTTATTATAGTATGGTGCATAATTAATTTTATCGTGACATTGTATCATTGTCCAAATAGTAAAATTTGTTATGCGTATCGATGTTTTTATTTCATTTAGCCGCGTTTATGAAAAAAAAAAATATATATTTATGACGACTGATTTGGATTTGAATATCTGTGTGACGATTATAAATAATAAAAAAAGACTTAAGTGCGCGTGCACTATTTTATTATATCATGTTTAAGAATCTGTTTATTAACTATTCAATGAATAGTTAACATTTCCTTAAAACGGTACATTCTTAGTGTTTATAACTAATAATAAGGAGTAGCTGCTGCTTTTTTTAAAAATAAAATTGTTCAAATGAATGCTTTGTGGACTGCGCGACAGTGTGTTGAAATCTGATTGTTGGATAATATGTTTATTTTTTCTATTTTTAGGTAATTGATAAGGGTCCATATGAGATTAACACCAATACAATTACTACGTCTATGATTTATTATATACTAATGGGTTAATCTGTTTCTGCACAGGATTTTTGTATTACATTTATTATTTTTGCTAATGTATACAGTATACACAGTCATAGAAATATCTGTTGTTATTATATTATATTTTATTATATTATTATTTTTTTTTTGAATTTTATTATTATTAATTAATGTGAATTTCACCGTTTTCTCTTGGTGTTACGTTGAACTAGTGTATTTGTATAATATACATATTTATATAATGTAAAATAATTTATTTACTACATTTCTAGATATTAATAATTATATATTATATCAAACATCCGGAGTTCTAATTTTGAAATTTCTGCCTACGAAAGAACAGTGCGTTGTTCAGGCGGGCTGTAGTGGAGTGCAGCTTGACTTTATTTGCCCAACGTTTTTGGTTGTCCGAATCGGAGTTTTTGCCCAGTGTCATGAACAGCTCGTGACCGTACATCAGTCGATCTTTACGAACAGTGTCGTCCACAATGTTGGCTTCGGTTACCTTGGCACGTTTGTGTTTGAAGTAGATCACTTCGAAAGCTAACGTGACCAACGCTATCAACAAGCCGACCAAAGTCGCTATGAAAACGCCTCCTAGAAAACATTGAGGCATAGGTACACGGGTTGTAAATTATTAAACACGACGTAATCGAAATATAGGTGAAACGCCGTTGGGTTCAGGAGGCGTCCGTTGCGGTCAGACTTTTGTTCGCTCGGCATTTGTGTTGAATTGACAACCGTAATTCACAAAAATGACGATATCGAATTATCAACGTTATCGCAACGCAGTGGCGTATCTAACGGAGTGAAAACCTAACGGTTTGTCGCCCGGGCCTTCCGTCAAAAAGTCTCCCAAGAATTTGTTTAAAAAAAAAAAAAAGCCCGATAAATGTATAAGAAATATTAATTATAACGAATATATTTGTCCGTTCTTAGTTTTAGAGGTTTAAACGAAATTTTTTTTTTTTGTTAAAAAATTGGCGATAAAATAATTTTTCTGATTTTTTTTTTTTGATCCCTCGAAGGATTTTTCCCTCGGATCCGCTACTACTGTAGCGCAATGATGAAATCAGTGTGCGAACGTACCCAAACTCTCCAACGTGATCCCTTCACTGTCGTCCGCGTTTGGGCACATGCTCACTTTGGAAGCGTTCCAGTATTTGGCGTTCAGTAACTCGAAAAATCGATCTTTCTGCAAGTCTAATATCCTGAAAAAATTCACACGCGTATCTCGTCGTTGCATTCGGCGTCGGATCACGGTGTTGAACTCACCTTCTGCTTATTTCCTCTTGTATGAGACTCCCTTGTTGGACGGCTATGGAATACGGCCTTTCGGCGAACGTCTCGCCCACTCCGGTCAGGTTACAATTGTTATAAATTTCGTACGTGATGTCTGACGAGTCGTGAATCAGAGCGAATTCGCCGTGCTCGTTGTCCAACACCTGATGAAAACGTATCGATATGCAATAGGTACACCGTATGCTGGTCACTATGCGAATTCCGGACCGTTTGAATAACACGTTTTACACACAATATTATAACGTTTAAATTGTAATTTTTTATTGCGAAAAAACAATAGGGATTTTTCAGGATCGAAAATTCTTGCGGTACAAGCGGTACAAGCGATTTGACGCGTAATTTATTAATACAGTGAGAAGTAGGTATGGATTTTGGAGGAAAAACGCCCATTTTTTTTCGTCGGGTCACTGAAAATAAATTATAAAAATATTCGTACACGAAAATTATGCTTTTAAATTAAGCTCGTATACTTGAAATGAGGTGGGTAACGCGCCGAACCGTTATTATTTATTGAGATTTTCTCGATGGTTCGGCGAAAAGTGAACTCGTCCTTTCCCGTCAACTGACAATTCATGCATACCTATATCTATATAGTATTCGGCAAGTTATATTTAGTGCTCACCATTTGAAATCCGACAGTCCTGTTCGGGACGGTTCCAGTTCTTTCTATGGCCGCCAATATTTGTCCATATTCTTCTTTTATCGGATAGTCCCATACTCTAAAATCTTTTCGGTTGTTTGTTTGATTCAGCGCAATCTCTTTCCAGACGCTAAAATAGTAGACAACATAATTATATATATATACATAATTTTGTAAATCGAGTAGTGTTATATATTACGGTATTGTGAATAACTCGTCGAGCGTTGAAAAATTATGGGTGCCGTGGTACATGTCTAATAGAAACTAAAATATAGGTACGCATATATAAAGACAAACGGGACGTTTGCAACACATTGCAGTATAATGTATAATACGATTTGTGTTTTATAATCAAATATTTGATTCACGTGAATTGAATGATATTTTTTCATTATATGTCCTAGTGAATTAGTAAAGTTATACCTAGTCGATTTTTTTAAGTGATATTATATAATAAAGTATATTACACGTTTAAAAAAGTTTAAAAAAAAAAAAATTAATCATTAATTTTAAAGTTTCAATAGTTGTCGTGTTTGATACCATAGAAAACTGTATTCAAAATAATTTTTATTACCTAAATATACTCGAGAATAAAAGTTTGTTGTAGTACCTACTAACAAAAGTGGTACTTAAATAATATAGGTACTTTACCCGAGTACCTACTATTATAATGCGACACAGCATACAATAACTTAATTGCATATAATTCCCGGGTTCTTTAGAAAAAATAAATACAATTTTGTAAAAAATTCAAATAAATGAGACGAAAAATAATTTTGATGTTCAAAAAATAAAATGTGAAAATATTAGACGTCTCGTACATTTTAATCGGACGCTCCTATAATTTTATCGGTTGTTCGCAGTTTTCCGGCAGTTTTCTAGCTCGCACTATAAGAAAACTATCACGAGAAAATCGAAAAACGTAGGTACGATATACTAGAAATTGTTCGCAGACAAAAATAATGAAATAAATTTGAAAAATGAACGTAAAATACATTTATATTGAAAATTGTTGCAAATATTAATGATTATACGTAGTTGATTTTCTCATGGTTATTTTTGAACGAGCTGATGTAGGCAGTGGCGTGCCGAAGAGACATTTTTTGAGGCAGTTGCCTCACGGTAATTTTTTGGGTGGGCGGGTGGTTCAGTGGTTAAAAACATATATATTATGTATATTATACATTATTTATATTATATATGTGGGTAGGTAGTCAAATTATCTAGTTTGCCTCAGGTTTGAAAAATGTTCTGCACGCCACTGGATGTAGTTACGTGCATTCCAAATTATTTTTGGTCTTCTAGACTTCTTTTATTATGTTCCGGAGGTTTATTTATTGATTATATTATGTACTAGTAAATCAGTGGTTTAATTTTTGAAGGCGCAAAACGAATCTATGGCGATTTACAAAGCCGTTCGAAATTTATAGTCGTGTTTATTGTTAATGAGGCGCGTATATGACGTAGTTATATTAAATTCTCTATAGAATAAAATTTGATTTTTAGCGCGGAGGTAACGTTTTTTTTTTTTTTTACTGATCTCCCGTGAAAGTGTTTTGAATTTGAACCTGATGAATCGTATATCGAATTCAAGTATCGTCATATACATTTATATTTTATACCTATCAATTACACGTACTGGATATATTATAAATATATAACAATTCAATGCAGGTAATAACTCATCTATAACCGTGGCAAACTTTTAATACATATTTTTAAAAGCTTTCGAAATGTCCGTCCCAATGGTACCTGCACCATTTCGGTTCAGAATTACATTTTTGTTTCTGGAGAAATATGAATTTTAACGTGACAATTTTGTTTTACAATCCAGTTATACGATACCTGCAATTGTCTCCACTTTTTGAAAAGATAAATTACGAGAAAGCAAATGGAATTTGTGTTGATCGACATTATGGGGCTGGGAAGAGATCCGAAAATTTGTGAACACTCAATCGAAAGACATCGAGAAAATCATATAAAAAAAAAAAGTCATCATAGAGTGGGGGATATAAGACGTCCTCCTCCTTCTTGGGCACGCTATAATATATATTATTAGTAACTTTACATATTATCGGAGGCCAAAATTTTCGTTTTTTTCGTATACTACAAGCAATTTGCGCAGTAAGACTAACCACATTTTGATATTACATTTTTTTTAAAGTACGATTTTCGTTAGTTGTTATTATCTCGGAACGATAATAACAGAACACACAGGCTGCAGAGTAAAAGCGGACATAATATAAGGGCAGGTAATAAGTGCAGTTACAATAATGGGTTAGCAAAGATATTTGGATCGAGAAAATTGAAAAAGCAATTATATGTCACGCATTAATCCGTCCAGTAATGCGTGAAGAAAATTAGATATAAGGTTTTGATACTAAAAAAGAAAATCTTGCGGAAAACGTTCGTGTGAGACCAGCGTATACAGTGCAGTCGAGTCGAGAAGTGTTAAGAGTTAGAAGCCATATTCCGAAGTATTCAAGTATAGTAGACGTAATTATTAGAAAGAGAAGATTACAATGGGCGGAATTCCGCTCCAACATGGTTGGAGGAGCCAAAATGAGTTAATGAAAGTTGTTTTCGAGCTGAATCCGTGTGGAAAAAGACATTTGAGAATAGACTCAAGATATAATAAAATAAAAAATAATGCGCGATTACTTGGCGGAAGTCCGAATCGGAAAAAAACGCAACACATATTGAAAAATAGTCAGAGTAGAACTGTCTCTGGAGACCTAAAACCAGACGATGAAGAAGAAGAAGAAGAAGAACATTTACGAACCAAGTAAACCGATATGGAAATCAACAGATTATTGGCAAATCGACAAACTATACAGACTACAGAGAGTCAGAGACCTATTATGAGAGAACGTCGAGAAATCTGAATGATTATTATTAAACGTGACATCTACGAATAATGCAAATGTGTATAGTCATTTCAAATTTCGTACAACAAAAATACCAGTGTCGCAGCACATTGTCGGGTGCCGCATACTCAGTGCCGTCCTTACCACCAATAACGTCCTAGGGCAACAATATTTGACGCCCACCCCCCCCCCCAAATGTACAACTAACGTATTATCTATAATTACATAATTTTATATATTTTAAAAGTAACTACACTCATCCTCGAAATCATCATATAGATACAAGGGAAATTAATATCTAAAATAAAACAACAATTTTTTTTTTCATTCATTTTTATGACGCCTCCTGCATTCATGATATTTTGGACGCTCTAGGGCACTTGCCCCATTTGCCCCACCCCCTCTCCTTGGAACGGCTATGCGCATACTATTCGATGTATATTATAATTTATAAATATATACTCGCTTGTATAGAATGTCTTCTGCCATTTTCATGTTTCGGAAGAACTGATGCGCTTCGCTACCGTTGATCACCGAATAGTTGATTCTGGATTGCCGGGCCAATTGTTGTAAGGACTGTACCGGAGTCTGCGGAGCGCACGCGAAGTGGTCAGGTGAAACACACACACACGCGTCGCGTTATAACAAATAATAGGAACGGGTTCGTTTAAATTTTCTCTTAATTCCGACTCACTTGCATCCGTTCTACCGTGAGGAATGCCGCCAAATTGGCAGTGAACGTGGCCAACATGAGTACGACGAAAACCCAATAGGCGGCGACCAAAACGCGGCCGCTGATGGCTTTCGGCGTTTCGCCGCCTCCTTGCGGCGTGAAAGAAGTCAACGCGAACCAGAAACTCTCGACCAGAGTGAAATTTCTGTAGGCGTCGGAGAACATTAAAAAAAAAAATCGTTTTCTCGCTAAAAAACCGAATTATACACGTTTTTTTTTTTTATAAAATATAGCGTACCTGAACTGTTCGTATTTGGGTTTGTTGTTCTGCGCGCTGTACGGCGAATACTTGTCCAGTAACCAAATCATAAACGCAGTCACGGTCAGAGCGGCCACTATACTCAGCCAGACTTCTGGTTTCAGCACTGTCATGAATTTGAACAGTGACGTTTTTCTCGACGGTTTCCTGATCACTAAAATATACATTGCTGTCACGTAAATGACGTAAAGTCCTTAAAACCGCAAGCACTACTGTAATAATATATAAGTACGCTTTTCATGTCTTATATCCAGGCGCGTAGCTAGGATTTTATTTGGGATGGGGGAGGGGGGGTTTGTTTAAAAAATATTGGAAAAAAAATGTCAATATGCATTAATATTAATAATATCAATATAAGAACGAAAAAATTTCGGGCGGATCCGGACCCCGTGGGACCTCCTCTCCTGGATACGTCACTGCTTATACCTATTATGCGCAGTGGTCGAGTGAAGTCTATATATTATAATCATTTTATTTTATTTCATAGAAAACCTAATATTTTATATGAAATAAAACGCATTATTTACAGTAAGAATACAACGCATTTTTTTTTTACACGTATCCTTTTTATTCGAATAAATTACAAATGACGTAATTATATGTGTTTACCGCACACATTGGTGTGTTATACAAACAAAAATGAAATATTGCGTTTATTTCTGAAAATGTTATAACATTCAGTTAGTTAAATATTTTTAATCCTTATAAAATGTATGTATTATTATACTTGTTCTTATAGTTGAGTGAACTTTTACCTTTCAAAAAAGTATTAAAATTTTTTTTATATGAGTCGTATATCGTTGTAAGAACATCAGAGCTTTCTTATTCTCACATAAACTATAATTATAGCTGTTGTTTTAAAACAGGTCTTAAAATGAAATAATTCAAACAGTTTTAACTGCTAAAATAATTGATTTTTTTTCCGGGGTTAATTTCCTTCTTTGTGATATTACATCGTTTTTAAAACACATTTTCCCATTTTGGTAAGTAAATATTTATTTAGAAAAAAAAATGAATAGAAAAAAAAATGTATAGAAATTGTTTATTTTTTTAAAATTTTTCAATTAGCTCATTGGGTCGAAATGTATTTTAAAGTTCGTACAGGTACTCGCAATGACATCAATAATTCCGATAAAAATATCATTTTAGTATTTACACTTAATATTTACAAAATTCACACACACACATTTGCACAACGTCTCATCAAAATATTAAATATAGGCGTTTAAATTAAAAAATAAATATACTTTTTAAACATAAATTAAAAAAAAATATATCGTAATTATCGGTAGCGTATGGGCGGTTAAATTAAGTATCGTTACCTATGGAAGTAATGTAAGTTATACCTATGGATATTCCAGTTTGTTCGAAGTACGGTGCGATGAAGTCGATTACTTCTTCTCGTTCTGATGTCATGGTCAACGCAGCCACTACAATATCTAGTTCCTGTAATGACACAGTAAGGTGTTCTAAGTTTAAAAGTTAATTACACGCACAGTCAGTCACTCACGCCTTCCACCAATCCACCGATTAGCCCGTTCCATTTGTTCGTGGTCGGGTCAAGCTCGCCAAATTTGTCCTTAACAATTAGTTCGTATTTGAAATTCATTTCTTTGGCTAATTTTTCAATTAAATCGATGCAGTAGCCTTTCCACGTTTCGCCTTCTTCAAACGTCCAGGGAATGGACTTGGGACATCGATATTAAAATAAATAATAATTACGCGCCATTACATACTATATAATGTATCATCGTTAGCACTACGAGAATTATCATCGTTCCAACCTTTGCAGTTCCGACTCTGAAAAACCGACGGTTGCCGACAATTGTCGATGCTGCGTATTTAATGTCTAAACCTTCATTTATGGTCCATGAACCCAGTTGGTTAAGTAGACCGGTCTCGCTGACTTTATATATTATCGCTCGGTCGTTATACGTCACCAAACCGTTGTAAATGTCGTAATGGAATTCGTTTTTATTTTTGTACTGAAAAATTCCTAAATATTTAGTGTGTATGTGATAAACTTAATAAGAAAACACAATTTTACTCATTTGATTACTTTCGTGTTAAATTAATACACAAGCTGTAGTAACTTTAACACATTAAAAATTTAGTGTTTTATGCGTACCGAGTTGACGATATTTCCGATTTCTTTTCGCAGGTTTCGTAAAACAATGTTGTCAGAATTTACGTCGCAATTGAAATCTGGACGATTCAGTGATACGAAGCGATTTAGAAAATACAGCATAAATTCCAACAACGTTTTAGCCCGTGTCGTTTCGTCTACATATCCGTTTTCCCAAGACGTGAACTTCACGAGCGATAATGCAGACGGTTCGGGCTGGATCACGGTGTTTTTATCAGTGACAATTATCCACGATTCTTCGTGTTTTATTAAATGCTCTTGCCGTATCTAAATAATGTTTTAGAATAAAAAAAAGTCATATACCTATTGTACGTTGTACGAAACGATATTGATTACTAATCATATACCGTAGTCAAGTGTTTTTCTAAGTCGTTCCCTATCAGAGCTACGTGTCTAATACCGATTTTCGTGTTCTTAATTTGCTCGATTTCATTGGACGTGAAACGATATAAAACAATCGCTCTAAGCGAAGATTCTCCCGAAGTCAAATAAGCAACTGCTTGATCCGCATCTGGTATAAGTTAATTTTCTTATTGGAGAAACAGTATTACCGACGATTACGTTACCTTTTTTATTGGTGAATACGAACGTGATTTCTTTAGTTATATTCAACCATATGACGTATGATTCAATCAATTGCATCACCGGTTGAATGTATGAGAAGTCAGTTCGGAAATAGGCCATAGAATTCGCGTTGCTAATCTTCCAGCACGGTATGCACGAGGGACGAAGAAGATCAACGACGGCTAATACGTTGTCGGACGATTCGCAAACTGTTTTGGAACATTAAAAATAGCGCGTTAATTTGTAACTTATTTCTACGTCAGTGCTATTTTCGAAGAGATAATTTTAAAACGTTTCCTCAAAACTCTACTTTTTATTTACAAACGAATAATATTACACAATGATAGCAAACAACAATAAGCATTATTTTACTACGATTGTCCGTTAAAAATTAATTAAAATGTTTCACGCAGGTAAATCAGGTATGATTCAGTGTTTATTTATCTCTTATATTAATTTTGCAACACGGATCAAAAATAAAAATTTTTAGTGTACATACATTTATTAGTTATGTTGTACAACGGTTCGTTGAAAATAGGATTGATTGATACGTCGTAGTTTTTCCATATGGACTGCAAGTGAACGAAGTTCGTGTCATTTTCATTTTGTGTTAATACGTCTGTAATAATAATATGAAACACGCGGGATTAAGAAGGACTAAATAAATGTGTTATTTTTCCAGCAACAGTTTTCGCGAGAAAACGCGAAAACTGTTTTATTATACTCGAAGAAACTAATGAAACACTCGACACACCCGAATTTTATAACATCTAATTCCATTTTTTCCATTTATTAAAAAAAAAAAATAATAATAATAGTAGTATAATATTATTATATTAATAATTTTGTAATTACATATATTATTACTATTATCATGCGCGTGTAGGAATAATTTGTAAATTGATTCGATATAATTAAACACGCTATTAATTGCTGGGATGTATAGACACAAGCCGATGTTTGAATCACACTGATTATTATATACAATGATTAATGATTGAATAGACACCCTGCAGGTCTCTGATTATATTATATTCCGCTGTAACTCGCTTAAACTCAAAAATTCATTATGTTTTCGAATAAATATTTAATATAATATAATTATATACACATTTTCTTAGTACCATTCTAAATATTAAATTATACGCGGTCCCACCATCGATGAAAATTTTCATCGCATATTCGAACGTTTGTACTTACTTATTAGTAACGAGAAAATAATACTGTTTAATTGCGATCAATTATAGAGTAAATGTAGTTTGTTTTTGATAAAGAAAAAAATTCTTTTACAGTTTATATATATATATCAAACAATTTAATATATGAATATATAATATAGTATCTAAATAAAACGTAAAACATAATCTACATTTTTTTATATATTAATTATACATAAACAGGTGGACGTGCACACACTCATATTTTTATAAATTTTTTAACGTGATAAAATTGATTTTTTTTTTTTTTAAACGTATAATTTGTCGTTTATTTTGCCGAAACTGAACAGTAACAGGAATTAAGTGTGATTTATATGATAATTTGATGTGTTTGATTTCTAGGTACTCCGGAAAGAGTACATAAAGAACAAGTGGAAAACTTTATATATAATTTACACGGGGTCTTTTATCGTGTAATATTGTTTTGTACTTAAATAATATCCGTCGATATTTATTGTAATTTGTCGCTTATCGTCTCGTATTGAATGTAATTGTTTTATAATAGAAAAAGACGGATTGAAAAATGTGTTCGGGCCGAGAATCGAAAACTCCAGTCGTTTACTTCAGGCCTAATAGGTACGACGAAATCTCCGCTACAAACAAATATAATAAATATTTTGTTCTAAATTCTTCATATTCCAAATAAACTATTAATGTATACTCGTGTATATTATATTGTTGTTAAAGTAAAAATCGAGCAATTTATTGTTTAAAGAGCTCGGATGTTGTTGCAGTAGAACGTGTCTAAATTCTATAAAAATAGGTACGTCATGGACTGTCATTCGATTACTCTACGTTTTTATCAATATTTGAAATTTCGCGTAGAACCGTTGAAAAAGTAATTTAAAAACGTAAAATGACGTGAAAAACATTGAAAAACAGGCGAAAAATTTTATTGTAAATGTTGTGAATAATGCCAACAAAATTGGGACAAGTTTTTGCCAGAAAGTTGCGCTAAACATTTTTTCGATTTCAACTCGTACACGCGTGAAAAAAAATTAAAAACTTATTTAGCGACGTATTCAAACGGGAGGATAAGAGTTTACAAATTTAACAACACCCCCGAGACCTCTTCCGCTGCTGGTTATTAAAAATTAAAGGGTTCATAACAAAAACAGCACTCGTTCGAAAATCAAATTTTTCAGCAACGTGAATAATAACTACACGTATTTTATTATTGACTAATTTTAGCTATATATATATTGCGGTGAAACTTAATATTCAAACACTATAAGAGATGGCGTTAAGAAAAGTTTTATTTCCATTGTTGAATCAACACGTATAACGTGAGCCTCAGAAGCTGATTAGGTCTGGACAAGTGCTGTTTTTTTGGCGGAAACTGAATAGTGAGGACTTGATCCTCGGAAAAAATAAATATAATAATGCCGAAAAAAAGAGTTTTATTTTGAATTTTGAAAACTTACAGAAAAATGACTTAACTAATTATAAAATAACAACGATGCTGAACTAACGTGTCTGGACGAATTTCGTTTTTGTTGGAAACGTGTCGGGAGGACAAGTGTTGCTTTTATATAGAACCGTCGAATTATCGTCTTGCGTTTTCATGACGAAATACATCGATTTTCAGCGAAATGGTTTCACGGCGTTGTGGGTATCATTAAGAACTTTAAGAATGTGTCTTATTTTCACGATTTTTGGACAAGTCCTGTTTTTGTTACGAACCCCTCAATTATTGACCGTGGTTCTCGATAAAGCAGTCGTGTTACGGCCGCGCATATGCGTCGGCAGGAGCAATATAACGATTTCAGGACCGTAATATTATTAAACCACATTTTTTACTACACGCGTTGAGATTGAGAAATGTTCGTTTTCGTCTTCGTTGCTGTTATCAAACCCGATGGAATATATCACAATAATATTTGTGTTGTAAAGTGTAAAACGCCAATCCGTCATTGATTATAAATAACGATTGATGATGGGTAAAAAAAAGTGTGAACGTGTTATTCAGGGGCGGATTTAAAATTTATTTTTTATGAGGGGTGCTAAGATTTCGAGTATAAGTCACAAAATTCAACGATTTTTCGTTAACTCTTTTTTTTCTTCTACGTCGCGTCAATATTTTTAAAACCACTTGACGGCAATCATTTAAAAAAAAAATTTTCTATACAGTACACACTATAAACCTAAAAATCACAAATATACTATACTTTTATTGCGTACATACGCGTTTCGACAACCGAGTTGTTATCGCCAGCGCGGACCAACTACTACTAAACCGTTTGACACTGTGTACACCCGTATTTATACAGTTTATATTTCCGATGACGTCACCACAAAACGGCCGCGTCGGTTGGTCGTGAGTCAACGACCACGCCCACCGCGAATATGCGCTGTCGCCATCTGGTTTACATTAAATTAATTTTAATTGTGAATTTTGTAATGAACCCCCGGTTTAACAAGTTATTTTTATTTTTTGACATTTCTATTGCTTTTCTTACGTTTAATTCTTTACAATTATTTACGTTTTTCAAAAAGTTTTGTCGACAGCAAAAGTCATAAAGTTACGGAGTTTTGCAATTTAAACCGACGCGGTCGTTTTGTGGTGACGTCATCGGAGGTATAAACTGTATAAATACGGGTGTAAATAGCGTCTAACGGTTTAACAGTATAGTTGGTTCGCGCTTCAGCGATGACAACGCGTAGTTGTCGAAATACGTATACGCAATAAAAGTGTATAATTTTTGTGATTTTGGGTTTATGGCGTACAGTATAAAACAGTCATAAGTTCTCAAGCGTATTTTAGTATTTATATAGACAAAAAACAAAAATGTACACGCATAATAGTTAATAAATACATATTTTTGTACTTGTTTATAGCCACGAGAAGTAATACCACGTATACAAAGACAAACGCTGGTCGTTTTGAGTTGGAGCATGTTAAGTTGTTGATTTTCGTTTCGCCGGGAAATAAAAAAAAAAAAAAACAGCCGATCGTCTTAATCAAATTCACTTTTAATACACGCTTTTCATGGTGGCCCATTAAAACATATTTACCCCTATTATTGAAGTCTTGAATTCGATTTAAAATTGGTTAAATACTCGAAAAACAGTAGTCGTTATATTACGATAGTTTCGAAAAAAATTAATTACTTTGAAAATGTGACAATAGTGAATTGCGACTGCGACAAATTCATTCGTTGTGTTTTTGCTGGCGTACAGAAAATAAAAAAATAATCTTACTCGCTCTAACTTGATAAATCTGTGTTGTCGAATCGAAATTTTACCTTATGGGCGACGGGCGGGTACACCGCACTCCAGAAAAATTTGAGCTCAGTCGTTACAAACGTCCATTATTGGCAGTTTTAGGCATTCTCTGATTATTAATTTAAAAATATATGCAAGCAGCGTAATCGGAATAACTTGAACCTATATTTTGAGTCTTAAAGTCAACCAGGTCCAGTACACGCGTCAAGACGGTGTACCTAAATACCGCCACGCGCCCGAATATATTTTTTTCCAAAGTTCGCGCGTTACTTCATAATTCCAAAAAGTATGAAAAAGAACGTTTTTATAATTTTTTAAATTTTTTTTGTTGAAAAATGCTGTTGTAAAGAAATTTTCGAGTAAAAACTAAAAACCTCAATAAAAAAATAACTGTTCGGCCGCGAACGCAATCTGAATGTTATGATACGCGTCTTACATGAAACACACTGCAGTATATTATCGTTATCAACACTATACTGATATCTGTCTAAATTATTTGATACGCATTAAAATAACGTAATATGGAATTTAAAAAAAAAAAACAAACAATTCTGCACGGTTCAAAGTGGGCGCTATAGTATTCCCTCTATAAATTCGCCGCCCCCGGCATAAATTAATAACGCGTGTACGTCTATACGTATCATTGTAGTATATATGTATAATTATGCAATAATATTTTAATTTCTCGCGTTAAAATCATGTTCAGTAATATAAATATTAAGCTTTATTAAAAATAATACAAATATATATTATATATTAAATATATTTTCACATCAATAGTGAATTTGATAAAATACGATACCTAATAATAATAACAATATCTTACCGATTTTCGGAACGTCTGCACAGTTTGTGTACGCTGCAGCTGTCAGCCACAATAAAATAAAACATATCATTGTGCCTTGGCCAACGACGGAAATGAACTGAATATGAAAAACTAAAAGATTTCTTACTATTACGGTTTGCATGTTTTTTGCCAATTACACATAATTGGATAGTAGCGTATGTATACAATATAAATATTTCAAAAACGTCGTGTCGTCTCATTATTTAGTATTATACTATTACCGATTCTTTCTATCGGACAACGGCGAATAATGTTACATTATTCAATGAATTCGTGTGTGTACCGTGTATGAGTTGGGGGGAATTTCGATTGATTAAAAAGTACTTCAAAAAGCATACGTAATAACACTAATAACGTCGTTGAAAGGGGAAAAAAAGCCGCTGAAAATAAACGATAAACTACGCGTATACCGTATAACGATTACAGGTATTTGCAATACTTTAATGAGGGGTTTAAAATATATATGTGCGATGCGTATAAAATTGTATAACAGCTAATCCTGTGTACTAACGGAAAATGAAAACTTTTTAGTTATTTATTTTATAATTATCGCACTAAAAATACGTCGTAAATTGTCGTAGTTCGATTGAAATGTTACACGTGACTATATGAATTATCGTTTTTTAAAATGAGGATACGTTATTATAACCTACCCACGTGTCTCGTGGCGAGGGTTTTTATTTTTTCAGTAGTATGAAGTGGTTATCCTCAGCGAAGTCGACGATTTACTCTGAACAGAGACCATACGCATATATATATACGTTGGACGTGTGAACAGTGTCGTTTTCCTATACAGTTTTAGATTAAAAATATATATTATATTTGTCTTTATTCTGTCTACAGGACGTTATACTTGTACGAGCACTAATAGCAGTTTTATTATTGAAAAAAAAAATAATTATTAACTTTTCAATATTAAAACGTTAAGTTTTAATACCGTGAAACACTTCAGTTTTATTTTTACTACACTACCGTTTTGAATCGGTAAATATTCGTGGTGCGTTTCAGCTGCAGTAATATGAAACTAATTATATTTTTAATTTCGCTTTTTGTGTTGTTGATAAAATCTTTATAGTGTGCTCGTACTCGACGTGACGCCAGTCGATGATTATTATCGCTCGAAGTGCCATAAAACGAGCGTTATTCGTTTCGATACGTTCCTGCGCGTTGTCAAGGTTTACGCGCAAAACAAAACGAGTTTATACAAATTCATTGTTTAAAGACTGAAAATTGAAGTGAATTTGTTATTACGATAACAGTTGACTCGTCGTTATACCGTCGCGCGTCGGACATTCATCCAAGTACCGGCTGCAGGCGCGTGTATTATATATATTATAGCAACGGAAATAATGACACTTGAAACAAATAACGAGAAAATTTGAGATTATTTAACTGTAAAAGGCGAAAAGTCGAAATTTGTTTTATGTGTATTCAAGAAATTCACGAGTTTACTTTTGAACTCGGTCAGTAAATACTCGTACATATTATCTAGTTCACTTTTAACTCACCGGGTTATGAACGAACGTTTACAGTTGAAATCGTCGTTGACAATATAAATCGAGAAGGATTTTTAATTAATTCCATATAACACGGTTTGTTGTGTATATAAGTGATGTTCGCTGTATTTTAAGAAGAGCAAAAATGCATTGAAACACGTCTCGTATCGTCTGCAATTTACATTCCACAATGTTATTAAAACAGCGTGTACTTTATGATTTTAATGAAAACGATTTAACTCGATTTATTCTTAACATAACGGGAAGCCGAGAAGAAGCGCGTATGCGATCATTGCGTGTCATTTGAATAATAATAATAATAATAATAATAAAAAAAAAGAAAATTTCGGATACAAACCCATATGTTCATTAATGTCGTACCGAAAACTTTATGGATTTTTTGTGTGTGTGTGTGCAGCGTTTCGAATCCTTTTGAACATAACGCATTAATTCACTTGTGTTGAGAGTTTTATGATTGTTGTCACTGATACCTATTGATGCTGTTGGTTCGAACATTGGTATTTATAATTTGCCGTATTATTATGAATGATTATATTATGTTGATATAATATGTTCATTGTGCACGTAAATTTTGAGTCTTCTTCAAATGCGGTAATGTAATTGTATACGTACAATGCGTATATTTACTGAATTTATAACCGTATGAAGAATGTTTGTCTTTTCACTTTCACTCGTATACTTAGTTTTTGAACAATTATTTGTACTACCCGCGTCTAACCGATATACGTTAATTAAACTCTTTGAATTTTCGAGGAAAATTAATTTCCTAGAGAAAACTTCGAGTTACGTTTCAAATAGGTACTATATATACATTTTTTTGACTGAATACTGTTCATTTATAGATCCTTCGTCGCAACCACTATTTTTTTCCGTCAGCTATCTTTGTTAGTACAGCCACCTCTTCTCCCTGGCTCATTCCTGGTGTATCCTAATATTTTAAAATTCTACTCATCCGTCTTTGCGTTAGACGCCCAAGCGATCTTTTTTGCTCCTCGGTGTGTCCATTTTGTGTGATTTCCTCGATTAGTCGTCCCCGAGCTCGTCACACATGACCCGTACAATCCAATCTCTTACTTTTCAGATTCACAATTATATCAGCGTCTTCTAGCATATCTCTTACTTCTCGGTTAGTCCTCCGTTCGCATTCCTGTCGCGTTTAGTGATAAATATCTGGTGTCGTAGGATTTTCCTTTCAAATATACTGCCAAGCTTTTTTTTCACCCGTTTTCGTCGTTGCCCAAGTTTCGCACGTATGTAGCGCAATGTCGCGTACCGTAATCTCATAGTGTCAATTCGTTTCTGACGAACTGAATTGAAATTAAAAGTAAATTTGAATTTAAAAACACGGGTTTTAAGGCATAGAAGCATTTTATTAGGTACCTACGCAATTATTCTCATCCAGATGTTTGCGGTTATTGCCACGTGCAATTATTTCTATACCTAAGTATTCAAAGGCATCTACGTATTCTTTCAAACGTCATTCCTTCCATACATATGTATATGTATTTGAGTAATGACAGCGTTATTGCAGTTAAAATGGTTACATATATGGTATGTTAAATTAGCCTGTTGACACAAAGGCCATTTAGGGTGTAATCAATTAATCGTGCAGTATCAATGGCGTAATTAAGGTTTGGTAATATGGTGACGGGGAGAGGATATACGTTTTTTACACAAACAAACATACTGACACTGACACATACGTTTGATACGTGTGTATAGTGTTAATGACGTATAAATTATAAATCTAGACTAAGACTATATAAATCAAACACGTGGTATTAATATATTATAATATAATGAAATATTCGCTGTATGTGATTTTTAATTCTTATTAGGTAGTTTCTAGGTTTTTTTCTGAGCATTTGACTTATTCTACGTATAAGGTATACACCGTATTTAACAACAAAATACGGTAAAAAATACGTTTTAATCGATTCTACAAACAGTTTTGTTTGTTATAGATAAAAATAATAAATATTTGTCGCGGAGAATTCATGCATGCATGGTATATTTTTCTCTCCAATATTACCTTGGAATTGTGTTTCGCAAATACGTTTTGTCAATTGTGTGTGTGTGTGTGTGTATACACATATAAAGGACCTAACGTATCTATTTGAATATTTTCTCTTTTATTAAACGTTAGATAAAATATAGTTGAACTATTCGAATAGGTAGAAAAATAAAATATATATCGTATTATAAATCGCTATATAAATTATTAAAAAAATTCTTTTATTACTGACCTAAAGATTTGAAGGATATTTAAAAAAAAATCATTAACGAGCGTATTTCGAATATAATATCGCGTAATCAACGAAAACTTAAAAAAAATTATATTTTTTTAAAAAATGTTATGTGCGCACGGTACACGATCCGCGCTCCGAACATTATAACTATATATAAAATAAACGAAGGTTATTACTCGAAATGCGTATTGCAGCTAATAAAATATAAACTATAGTTTATATATAATATTATTATAGTTTTGTTCTAAAGTAAGAAAAAAAAAATGAGACTAGTACATACACACTGTGTATTACACAGTGCCGAGCCGTCAGATTATGCTCGTTCTCTCCGAGCGTATCGTTTTATGTAATATAAGGGGCTTTTCAATATTATAATGTTATCCACGAAATATAATTGATAAATGATAAAACCCATTGTTGTTGTACTGCTACTATACATTGTCTAATTCTCCGGTCAGACGCGTCTACGAAGGAAATCGATTCCGTGTATTTTACTGAGATGTCCGTGTAACGGGGTAATGGAAATGTGGTGTAAATTTTCACCGCGGACAAGATAAAATGATAGTTTATAGTGACCTATTATTGTTATTATTGTCGTAAAGGATTTCTCTCCTCGTATAGTAAATCTATATGTTTTATGCGCGCATCACGGACGGACGGTTCTAAATCAGAGCCGTATCGAGCCGTTTTTTATCCTGAGGCAGGACTCTAGCAATGCGCCCCCTGGGTGGGGGCCGCGGGGGGGGATTTGACACTCGCAACTTTTAATATTTTTTAATAAAATTCGGAAAAATCTGAAAATTTGTAATTAGGTTTCGAGCAGAACAAGAAATAACACTTTTAGCCACAAGTATATAATTCTCGATATAAGTGTGTAATATGACCAGCAAATACTAATTAAAATTATTAAAAAATAGTAATATGCATTATGCCGTACCTACACAAAATTTGTTCACTTTCAGTTTCAAAATGATGATGTCGTTATCGGGGCCAGACTAACCGATTCGGCGAACCGATTAACGATGGCCCACAAACGTATCGCCATCTCACTTCTGTCTTGACATCACGTTTGTCTTTCTAAGCTCAGTCCAGTCTATTTTGTCTATGGTTAAATATTGTATTGTCAATAATACTTTTTTCTTAAGTTGATCCTTTAATATTTTTGCGCCCCCAGCATCAGGCGCCCAAGGCAAGCGCCTCGCTCGCCTCGCCCTAGTTACGGCTCTGTTCTAAATATTGAAATATACACGGAGCATTCGTGTAATGTGGAAAAATTGCCGGCTGCAGGTGTATTATGACCTGCAGACCGCGGTGTGTACACCATACGTATATATATATATAAATTTGTGAGTGGCAAGTGTAAAAAATAAAAATGAAAAAAGCTAAACGTTATGTGGCCAAGACGGCGAGAAAGAGGGAAAAAATATTGAACAAGCCGCTCAGAGTTGATCACAAAACGTAATTTCTAACGCGTTTATGATTATGACAAGAACTTGAATCACAGGTAATATTTACGTACTATATAATTATTTATGATACATTTATTATAGCCGACAAAGTAATGAATTTCCTCCCACAAAAAAAAATATATATATATACCTATATTGGGCGATTCGTGAATATGATAACGAAAATATCAAAATTTTACGTAAAATAGAAATTGTATTGAGCTAAATGTAAATATGGGAAATAGTTAAATGGGGCCGGTTAAATCTTTTGCCTCCCCCTTTCGAAAACTGAAATGACGCCACAGCCCATTGCTCGAGTCGAGTGATCGGAATAGGGTTTTTAATTCGATATCCTTCCGTCGAATTAAAAGAAGAGTGGAAAAAAAAACAACCGATAGCGTATAGAATATGTTTTATTATAGCGTATATATACGCACCAACATTTACCACCGTAATATCGTTGGCACGTAATAAAATATAAATTTATTACACGCCTTACGTATTCGCATTCGGAATGTTTTATTTCTAGCGTATATATTACAAGACTTCAGTTTTCAATAATAAAAAAAAGGCAACGAGCCGTAGGGTGTTGTGAATGTCGCTTAAGTGAATTACTTGGATAAAGATTTTGAAGTATCACTATATAAATTTGAAAGCCATGATAAACGATTCTGAGCGGAGCTTCGGTGTAACATTTTAAGGTATATGACAAAAACTAACTCTTTTTTATGAATTAAATACCTCAGAACCTATATAATTGCTGTAAATAGACCAAAATTAAAAGAAAGTTTTTGAGAATTTTTCAAATATTTTATATAGAATATAACGATAATCGATTTTGACGAAATCGCGTTTTTACCGTTTTTCGGTAGTTTTTGAGCTCTATTTCCAGGCGCGTTTGAGAAAATCAAAAAAATGACCTCTTTAGAGTACCAACTAGATGCAATTCGCTATACCGGAAACAAACTGTAAAGATCGGAGCACTCCTTCTGGTGGAATTTTTGGGTACAGACATAAAAAAGAAAAAACACAGCTTTGTATAACCAATAGATTCTTCGCTCTGCTCAGGATCTAAAAAAAAAACAAAAATTTTGCTTTGTAAACACGTCGATTTGAATGCCCGACATCGGAACTCGATCGGTTGTTTTACACTCTCGTCATTTCGTATCTATATTATTATTCTGAATCAGTGGCGTCATTTGGTGGTGGCAGGGTGGGCATTTGCCCCCCCTTGTTAACAGTGGGCCGGCATGATTTATGCCGATACCTATGATGTAAATATAAATAATTCTAACCAAATCTATAGTAATGCGTAATAACAAATCGCGTGGCAAACATTGGATTAAAATATTAAATTAATAATAAAATAAAAAAGTATGCAGGTTACAACCGCGATTAAAGGTGATTAAATAGTGGTAACAACTTACCGCGGTTCTGGGGTTTTTTCGATAAACATGGTTATTGTTAAAGGCAGTACGTAAATTATTGACGTTACCCCTAAATTCGAAGAATACGATGTACGTTTGACCAGTTGTCAGTTGACGAGCCTATATCGCGTACGGCACAAACGAATTTGTTTAACCATTGTCTAACGCTTCAAGCGTATGTTTTATGGATGTATGTATATATAAATTTGTGAGTGGCAAGTGTAAAAAATAAAAATGAAAAAAGCTTAATGTTATGTGGCCAAGACGGCGAGAAAATAAGAAAAAAAAGAGGGAAAAAATATTGAACAAGCCGCTCAGAGTTGATCACAAAACGTAATTTCTAACGCGTTTATGATTATGACAAGAACTTGAATCACAGGTAATATTTACGTACTATATAATTATTTATGATACATTTATTATAGCCGACAAAGTAATGAATTTCCTCCCAAAAAAAAAATAATATATATATATACCTATATTGGGCGATTCGTGAATATGATAACGAAAATATCAAAATTTTACGTAAAATAGAAATTGTATTGAGCTAAATGTAAATATGGGAAATAGTCAAATGGGGCTGGTTAAATCTTTTGCCTCCCCCTTTCGAAAACTGAAATGACGCCACTGTTCTGAATATTCGAAAGCGATAAAAAACGTTTCGGAGCGAAAGGTTAATAATGACAATATTAATCGGATAGGGACCCGACATTTCTAGGTTAAAGATTACGCATTAGTAGAGTACAAGAGTGCGTCAATATAGCTGAAATATTTCTGTACGCGCAGTAACCAGAATAATTACCATACGCGCGCGTGTAATATCGATCATTAATTATATTTTAAACGTATAGAAGAGAATAGTCTGGCAAGAAAAAAAAAAATCACCGTATTCGTATTTCGCGTTATATCGAAAAGAAATAGTTACGAAATAATCGTTTAATTATTCGTTATTATATAATTATAAAAAAAGTACGCGTTAATATACTTATTATATAGGCGCAGATAACCGATATATATATGATTGTTAAGTGAATCTAATATTATATGTGCACAGAAATATGCGGTTTACCGTGAACCGCGTCGGAATAAAGTATTTTTTTTGGTTCTTCTAGTTTTGAATAAGGCCTCGCACACGAATAATTTATTTGGATCTTGGGGGTATTCGGCGAATTCGCGGAAGTTTCAACGCGAGTTAATAAAAAATTAATAGCAATAGAAAATCTCTCGTTCGCCGATGATGACGTATACCAAACAAAATTTTAATATTATTGTAAAATATATACACTTAGTTTTGAACAGCATCATCAGTGGCGCGGTTATACACGATTTTCGAGGGGGAAAGGGGAAAATAGAGCCAACCACTATCCCCCAGGACAGTATTTACATTTTCGCGCCCTGGGGCAACACAATTTTCACAATAAAAAATTACACTTTATATATTTTTTTTTGTTAACATACTATATTATGTCTATAAAAATTTACCACCCTGGGCAACAAGGTACGCTTGCCCCCCTTAAATACGGCCCTGCTCTCCCCATAATCATGTTTGGACCGGTATTATAATTATGGTATTACGGTAAAAATTTATGTGTGAGGAAATTAGAAAAAAAAAAAATTCTAAAATACGTGTCCGGCGCTGTAAAATTTAAAAAAATATATCAAATCCCAATAAGGAGGCGATCCACCAATCGCCTCCGCCCCGTTATAACAGCCACCGAATTTTACAGCCTACAGTAGTAATACATTTTACCATCGTCAATATTATAAAGCGACGGTCAATTATATTCGATATTGACAATAATATTGACCGTGTATGGATCATATTGAAGACGATTTCAATGTATCGAAACGATCGGAATTATTTTGAATATTTTTATTGATAGAGTGTCAATATAATCGTAGCAATAATCGCGTTCTCTTCGCTAGTCATTTTGAACGAAACCGAACAACATGTTAATGGATATTATTGGTCGTGCGTGTGCCAGAAACACATATTGATATAAATATGATCGATTTATTTGTTTATTAATGATCGTATTTATGATTTATATTATTCACGATCAATATTAACAACCAAAAAAAAAAATGTGTCGGGTTAAACTTCGATTCGGCGGCCGGCGGTATATTATACAGGTTTCGGTTAATACGAGCCGCGGCGTTACCGATTCGGATTATATGGGCTTTTAACTTTTTTTAGGATTTTTAAACGGGAGCGGATTTTTTTTTTTTATAGGTGTCAAGGGTTTAAATTAATTCCGGTGCAAAGCCTCGGGTTTGAAAACGAATATATTTTAAAAATTTAAAACTTATATAAAAAAAAAACGATTTTTTTTTATGTTTATTATGGGTATCCTCTGTCGCAAACGATATGCACAGGAGCACATATTTCCCGTCGATATTTTTGTGTTCTCGGAAAGCTAGACGGATATTCACTCGCGGTAGACTTTTTATTATACGCGTAATGGGATTTGTTTATATTATATTGTTGTT
This sequence comes from Slavum lentiscoides, assembly GCA_032441835.1. NCBI lineage: Eukaryota > Metazoa > Arthropoda > Insecta > Hemiptera > Aphididae > Slavum > Slavum lentiscoides. The sequence goes on from CM063708.1 coordinate 16,520,876, forward strand.
CGGGACTAATGGAGCGTGGACCGTTTGAGACTATATATTTTACTGCAGTTTTTATGCGTGCACACTCCGTTCGGTGCGAGATACAGCGATTTCAGGCAACTAACAGTTGCCCGATCATCGAAGTCGGTAGACCTCGAACAACACGTCCAGCTATACGGACGTGATGTTCGCGGTGCAGTCTGCTGTGGCGTATTTGAAGCCCGATCAAAGAGGTTTTTTTTTTTAAATTCGATATTTTAGTACTCGTACACGAACAACACGCTCGTCTTTTCAACACGTAATATTCTTATCTCGTTCTCTTATAATCAGCTGTCATGCCATCCTCTCACTTGTTTTGTTTAGCACATTATTCGTCCTACTTGGATTTTTTAAAAATCAATTTTTTTTTTATAATTCGTTGTTGTTACGTCGCCTAATTTTTTTTGAAAAAATATCTTTCAGTCATTTTTTTCTTTACTTTTTATTTATGAGAACTATTTTGTTTTCTGAAATTTTAACATTCAGTACGCCTAAACGTCACTTAATCAAAATATATAAACTTTATTTTTTTTTTTTTTTTAGCAAAGAAAAACAACATTCGATTCCGGGATTTAAAAAATATGTTTTCATATTGTATACATTGTACAAGCAAAAAAAAAGCATACATTTAATATTTCTACGAAAAGAAAAAAAAAATGTACGAATTAACTGGATTACCTCTATAAAGTGACGTTATTTGAGGGTGACAGAGTGGGTATTTGCCCCCACTCTTATTGACAGTAGCCGGTGTTTGGGCGGGAGTCAGCCGGTGTTAAAGCCTTTTGTTAAAAAAGACTTTTTTTTTTTTTGCTTATTTTTCACAACTTTGCTCCTTCTTTCAAAACTTGAAACGACGACACCGCTTCCATCCCCGCATTTACTTTGATCCGATTCGACCACTGCTCGTTATGCTAAAAAAAAAAAAATAAATAGGCATTTAAATTTTTTTTTTAAAGCAATAATATATAAACGTACATATTTTTTTCATTTGCGAATCGGTCTGTCATTTCCACTTCGATGTATGAACAAGTCAGACCAGTCGACGTTCGTTCACCTATCTTACAGACCTCAACCGAGTTTCCGATCTAACTAAAACAGAGCAACGTCGTGCGATGAAGTATATATAAAAGCGAAAGCGAGTTTTAGCAGCCTCTCCGATTAATAATATTATTTTAAGTAAGATTTTCAATTTATTATAATTGAACATAGTGCGTTGTGTAGTTCATAAAGCGACGGGGAAAATATGACACGAATACAATGATCATTATTATCAATATTGCTCTTCGGTCACCGGTAAAATCCAAAGGTGGTAGGCTCCCACTTATAAACGTTACTGCAGGTTACAGGTGCCGCACAATCTTTTATCGACCCTTTTTTGGATGGGATCGCTTCGCGGCTGTGCGCCGGATATAATCGGATTAAATGGTGTCGAACGGCGTGTCATACGCAACGTAAATATGATAATATTATTATTGCCTATACATCGATCATTGGAACGGTTTAAGAAAATAATTTTTGTATATTACTCAAGCAGATATTATTTACGACGACAAAGATGATTTTCTCAAGTTAATCAAACGCCGGCAGACAATGACGACGCGACGATGACGGCAAGACGTGGCGTTTGCGCGTCAACCCCCTCCGTTCTCTGATCCCGTAATATACGGTCGAAACAATAACAGCTCTAACGAGGACTGGTGGTGGTCCTTTGTGATGCACATATTGTCTGTAAATTGGACGACAACGACGTTTCCGAGGAGGTGATTGCGTCTGAGTTTAAATATTCCATAATGTCACCACTTACGAATTATAGTTCTTTACGTGCACAACGTCGCGTCCCGGGCCACTGTTGCGTACGATTCGAAAAAATATTGTTCCTACGCGAGTGTAAATTACACGAGTCGTTATAGTGGGGCAAAAAAAATCGTATTGAAAATACCTGTTGACGTTCAAATGTTTTCATTCCGTTCGCTGCATACTACGCGGTTTATTGTCGGCAGATCGATTTCATAATATTACAATGATTTTCATCACGTGAAGATTAACAGGTGCAGTACGGAAAGTGCGAATTGAACGCAGTGCAGCATCGTAGTTATGCGCATAGGAACAAAAATGACAATTTACTTGAGAACTCAATCGGTCTGTTTGTGAGAACATTTTATACGAGGAATTCGAATCACTTACGAATTTCAGGGTTAAATCTAATGTGGATTACTGGATTTTGGAAAAATTAAATTCCCGTATACGGGGTATTGCAATCGTGATAAGGGAAACAAAATATTTTGAACACTTTCTATGTCTTATTATATAAAGATATTTTCATGGAAATAATTGTTTTGCCCATCAAACACGAAAATATAATTTTTTTCATCAGTCAATACAAAATACGGTAATTCTTTTTTTTTTTAACTAAATATATACGATTAATACGCGCGTTAATTTTAGATTTTAATATTAACGCAACTGCAGTACGATATTTAGCATTAGGAAATTTCGAGTTTTAATATTTGAAGATAAATATAAAGATATTACAATAAAAAGTAATTGAATTCGTAAAGACGTTTTATGAAATTCATAAAGAAAGCAGTACATTTAAAGAGTTGAGATAAAAAAAAAACAACTTGTTTAGGGTTAGAAAATTTACCAACGAAAATATTGTTCAACGTATTAAAAAAAAAAAAAAAAAAAAATCGAGAGCGATTAATTTGAATTCAGTTTATGATAACCAATTTTCATTTGGGATATTATATCGTTACACTTTACTTTTCTAATATTGATTTTTTTTCAAAGTACATTAAAAAAAAAAATATGTGTGTATATGCATTTGCAGACGTTGCGCATTAGTCTCGAAATTTATGCAATCAATCAAAAACGTAATATTAATGTCGTCTATTAAACTGTACCTGCTGCGAAATAAATCGATAAAGTATTCTGCATTATGTACACCGTTCTATATACACTGTAATATTGTGTAGTAATCGTTTTGGGTTTTCGCTAGTTGGTTTCGAAACGGGGTTCTTTTGAAAATTTTAATATTTTTGCTATTTATTATTCGTAATTAAACGGCGGTGTCAAATTAAAGTAAACTTTTTTTTATTATTATTATTATTATTATTAAAAACCTCGTGTTCATAAGGTTAAAAGATGTATTTGTCTATGTGATTTTAAGAATTTGTATTATCTCACAATAGGTGCCCAATCGTTGTTATCAAAAGAATTAAAATTCACGCGATAAAAATGTAAATACATTTTATTACTTTTTGCGTAGTGAAATTAATCGATTTCTAACGGAATGGAATTTGACAATAAGTCCATTCGTATACGTGTTACCCTACTCCAGTATTGAAGTATAGAAAAAAAAGATTAAAAAATAAAAATAAAATGAAAGTTTATGATTCATTAGCGAGTAAAAAATACCGAATAAAATAATACCGAATAAAATTTAAAGGTATTGTATAAATGTTTATGCTTAAACAAATATATTGTCAAAGTTTTCGAAAACAAACTGGATTTGTTCGAAAAATTTAACTCAATTTTTTTACCCCTAAATTTTGGGCGTGTGACAAGGATATTATATATATATATAAGCATAATATTTTACATTAAAAGTAACATCGAATATACGGAAAACATGTATCTACGCAAATGTTAAAAAGCTTGATGCAATATAGGAAACAAAATCTTAAAATAATGAATTTTTATTAAACGGTACAAATGTTCTATATTTATACGAATTCACGTGGTTTTTTTTAAATTAGAAAAATTTATATAAAACGTTTTTTTGAAACGAAAAATTATTTTGTTGCGAAACACCGTAGAAAATCACGATTTAAGCGCGATTTTAATGAATCCGTTGTCCATATTACATCTGGCTCAAGGCGGTCAGAATTTTTCTCAAAAAAACGGGCTGGACGATTTCAATTTAGCTGTATTAAAATGACGAAAAGAAGTCGCTAAATGTCGATAAAAGTACTGATTTTATAAAATACTCGTGCTAATAATTTTGGCGAATTTTCATTGTTTTTTTCTTCACAGAAACCTATAACGATTCGACATACGTATGTATAAAAAAAAATTTTTTTTTTGATTTTCGATACACTCTTATTAGCTACAAAAAAAACTATACTCTTAATAATACACGAGTACACCATACACATAATAATTACTATATATTATATAGGTATCAATAATGTTGTGTGTGTGTGTGTAGAAGACGTATTCGTGCAAACAACCGCAGCGATGGGCGACAATGACAACTGGTTATAAATATAGAACAGATTTAATTAACTCTGCGATGCAATCTATTAAACATCATGCCCAGTTTAGATATGTACTGGTGTATTGTCATGAGCCTTATAGACACTGGGCGTCGTAGACCTTATAGTATTATAATATTCTGTGTGTGTGTTTATATTAATGTACAAACGGCGCGTCTGGTGGCGGAAATGTTCTGTACGTTTATGGCAAGTGTGCAGTCATGGGTATCTTCGTAGCAATAATACGATGATATCCCATCGCGAGTGCGACGCAAATGTTTGTTTACATAATTGCGCAATTTGTTTATTATATAACGGAAATTTATATAGTTACGCTCACGCAGTGGAAAATATATGGGGGTTTTTTTGACCGATATGAATCTTGTCTCACGCTTGGAAATAAAAAAAAAAATGTCAACGTTAATAATAGGTGCAAACTGCAAGGGTGAATAGGTCGTTTTTTTCTGTTACGTATATATATGGAAATATTCGAAAGGGGCCACGAAAATAAAATAAAAATTTGCTCGCGCGTTACGCATTCGACAGTCTACTAGAAAGTATAGAACGTTATAACAAACCATTACGACAACAGGTACAAGTCATCAGGGGCGTACTCAAGGGGGGTTCGTGGGGTTTGAACCACCCCCACGACCTCACTAACCGATGTAGTTTTGTGCGTTCGTGCTTATAAATAATATAATTCACAGGAGCAATTTTCTAAAAAAAAAAATTTTTTTAACAAGGGAAAACAAATATTTTTTTACAATCTATTTTCAACAAAATTTTCAACCCCCGTTGAAAATTCCTGAGTACACCTCTGCAAGTCATCATAGGCGAACCCAGAGTTTTACGTCTGAGTGTGTCCGGCCTTTTTTGTAATTATTTTTTTTTATAATATAGAGGGGAGGCTATAAACAAATTCACCGGTTTTATGCGTTTTTTTTAGCTCATAATTCTTTCTTCCACACAATAAAGTCAAAATATTTTAAGTACCCAACACTTGTTTATACTAACCAATACTTTAATCGATTGTATAATATATTTTTTCTTTTTACTTTATGGTGTGCCTTGGCACACCCGGCACACCCCGCAGATTCGCCTATGCAAGTCATCGTTGCGATTAATATATACTTTTTTATTTTAAAACAATAGTAGGTTTCTTTAAACGCTTTATTTTTCACGTTGTCAATTATTTCGTCAGAGTCAACTCCGTCCAACAATACTTTCTGAACGCTCACCCCAGCATAAAACTTTCCGAGCGGTCTCAAGCACAAAGTATACTTCTCGAATACCTACGATTTAACGACTTGTCGTCGTGATATTACCGTTTTCTTGGAGGATAGCAGTAATAATATAATAATTAATGATTTCAATGACTTCCACGCGGCGAATTAATTTTATTATAAAAGTACGAAAAAAAAAACCGAGTGTCGGGTACCGAGGAGGCTACCGACAAAATATAGACGAGGGCCCACAGGGATAATCCCTTTTCCACTGTGGACCCATCCGGCCCCGAGTGGGCGCGCTATATTTGCATAGAGACGTACGCCGAAAATGCTAGTTTTCTCCCGTTTTTTTTATTTTTATAAAAGACTTTCGAGGATTTTGGGGAAAAAACCGACCCTTTTAATATTCAATTTTCATTTTTAAATTAAAAAAAAAATCGAAATCTTTTTAACGCGTTCATTGTTTGTCGTCTAGAAAAAAAAAAGTGCTTACCGAGAAAAGGACGTAATTGAAAAACCGACGCATTCGCTCAGAATCCATAGCCGGACATAGAAATAAATAAACCGTGCATAAATGTCACTATTCTGACTATACGTCCGTATAAGTTTTTAATTTAATTTAAATATATGTATTTAAAATAGGAATAAGATAAGTGTATTGAATTCAATTGATACTTCAATAAATCGTAGAAAAAAAAACAACAACAAATAATAGCGAGAGTGAGTATTTTCGAAAAGTGTAAAAAAACGATGAGAATCGACGTTGAACGCGTAGATAATAATTTTAAGTAAATTCAGTTACATTGACGGACAAAGCGTACTACGATATCGATTATTATTATTATTATTATTATTATTATTATTATTATTATTATTATTATTATTATTATTATTATTATTATTATTATTATTATTATTATTATTATTATTATTATTATTATTATTATTATTATTATTATTATTATTATTATTATTATTATTATTATTATTATTATTATTATTATTATTATTATTATTATTATTATTATTATTATTATTATTATTATTGAATATTACAAGACGTGTTATAATTTTCTTTAGTAAGCCAAAATATGAACTATTCAAAACGAATATAATATTCGTACGCGTACCGAGCGTAACGATTTTGGAAATTATTGGTGCGCGTAGCACGAAAAACAAACAGATTGCAGTTAGTGTCTTATGAAAATATTATAAGAAGAGTAGGTACCTAAGTGTACGTAAAATATTACAGCTGAATTATCTGTTTATACACGAATAATATTATATATTTTATTGTGTGCTGTTTATATTTACTGTTCCATTTGTATATATTATACGATATATTAGGTATTCGGTATTCCCTCTACCGTCGTCGGTATATATAGTGGCGAATCGTTGAAGTTTGGATGAACGATAGAATTTATCCGAAGAAATTTAAATACTCGAATGTAAACAAACAGTATGACGCTGAGGACTGTTAAATATTATTTTCGAAACGTGTAGAAAACTCGATAGTGAAACGCCGTTGAAATTTTTTACAATCTCATTCCGGAACGTTATTTGTTTTACGAATTTATTTCCAAACACTTCAACTCACGAGAGTTTTAGTTTTTTTCCACTATGTGTTTTTAATCAGACGAAAACGTTTAGGTAAACTTTACGTGAGAGTGAGAGAGCGTGAGAGAGAGAGAGAGAGAGAGAGAGAGAAAGAGTCGTTCTCAATTAATCAAATGTAATCGGTTTAAAGTTTTCTCATATATAAAATATGTTATTATTACGGTAAAAAGAAAATTGAATTTTTTATTACTACAATGAAACAATATACGATGTTGAAATAGTTAAATCACGGTGAAGAATAACGAATTTATTACTATGAAAGTAATTAATAATGGTGATAATGATAATAATAATAATAATTATAGGCGTTTCAATAATATCGATAAAACGTATTTTTGAATCTCTCAAATCTTTCACGCGGTAATAAAATACATCCGTTTCGTCGGAACAACAGTAAAATAAGCGTAAGTCGGCAGTTCTTTTTTTCATAGTTCACTCTCCTCATCCATACGCAACAGCAGATTGTTGCGCATTGTCATTTTTCATGAAAATAATACATTTCGTCCGAAACAATTTTAAAATAACGATAATACGAATAAAAATTGTGAATATGGATTTTTAAGATTTTTTTTTTTGATTATAGTTGAAGTAACGCGCGTAGGGACCTAAGTTGTATAAATTGTTCAGCCCTTAAAACTGAAAATACGCATTTTACCATTTTAATCTGATAATTGCTACGAATATCTCAAAATCAGAACAATTTTTTGTTTTTCGATTTTTCACATAATGCAATGTTAAATATGTTCGTTGTAAATTTAATGACCGCGTAGAGCTGTAATTATTTTCGAAAATCCGTAGAAACGGCCGATAACGAATTTTGCCGTTTGCAATAAAAATCTTTCAAAAGTTTTTCGTGACGCGTTCGAAAACCGTCGGGAAAATCGAGCAATCACCACCTCTGTCCCGAAGTATATCGTCTCAAGAAAAATCTTCTGCAGAAATACCACCAACAATTACTACGCGTTACGCATTTTTAATAACGCATCGTTTATTAGCGTATAAAAATTAATAATTATACATTTTTGTACTCCAGCTGATTTTGGTACCCAATTAATTTTATATGACATTCCACAACCGTTGCGGTAGCCGTGATTTACATTTGTATTTTTCCTTTTACAGTAACATTGTTTTTCAGAAGGATTTTTTGTCCTCTGCGCATCCAAGACGATACGTATAACAGTCGGGTTTAAAAGTTCGCACCGAAAGTCCAACTTCACGATTTCATGTTATTGTTACGAATTATCAAATCATTTAATTAGTTTTTTCATTAGCCTATTCAATGATGCGGACTTTAAAAAATGTCAATATTATTTTAACAAAAAAAAAACACGTCCCCCCCCCCCCGTTCTAACGAAAACGATTTGAATATATTAATGTAATTTGAAATTTGAAAAAATTGAAAAGGAGCTCCGTCCTGTTCGAGCATTGATCGTAAGTTCCGCCGCTCCGAGGACTCTTCGGTATATACGTACCGTGACGGACTGACGATATTAGTGCGAGGCCTGCACGCTCGTTTCGCGTATATATATATATAGTGTTATTATCATTGCCGTTACGCGTTACTGTACGGGGGGCGTGGGGGGGGGCAGGTAAACACACACACATACGAGTCGCGCGTGCAGCTCCGCGAACGGAGAACGACGACCGGGTTACGGGTGGTCACTATATATATATATACGGTCAGTGGCGGGTTTAATCGGGTAAGGGGGTGGAGGGGGGGACACTGTGGTGTCGTGATATGGTGTCGTGACGCGGGTGACGGCGGCGGTGGTGGTCGTGACGGCCGACGGGATACGCGCGCCTGCAGGGACGACTACTACGTCGGGGGCGAGGGGCGTTGCGTGATGTTTCCGGTACAGTTCCCGACGGAACGAGCGGCGGCGGCGGCGGCGGCGGCGGCGGCGGCTGTTGTTACCCGCGTGTACGTGTAGCGTGTGCGCCGCCTTGTGGTACCGCTGTGGTGGTGCACCGTCGCGCGCCGCCAGTTTTTCCGCAGCTCTCGTGCCGTTCGTTCGTCCACTACGTACACACCACGGTAACGTTATTTTCTCCTCGCCGTCGCGTCACACTCGCGCGACCCGAGCGCATTCCGCACACGGTTCCCTCCCCACCACCCTCCTCGATCACGATCCAGCGATCGATCGCTAGATCCTTCGCTTTCCTCCTCCCTCCCTTAATCCCTGTTTTGCCGGCAGAAAAAAACACAACCGTGTTTCGTTTCGTTGTTGCCCGACGGTAGTGTGTCCGACGGTGATGTGTCCGGAATAATTTATCGCGGATCAGTAGGAGGAGGCTGAGGCTGAGGAAACGGACGACCGATGACGAAGTCGCGCCGTATCATCGTTATGGCGACGGTGCACCGGTTGTTGCTGCTGTCGCAGCTGATGTTTCTTCGTCGGACGGCCGTCGCCGATAATTTAGGTACGCTAATACATACGCAGTGGCGTATTTGAGGGGGGCGATTGTCCCTATCGCCCCCCAAGAGATTTAAAAAAATTATATTATATTGTTCTGTGTTATAAGTTACAAGTATTTTTTATGAAAACGTTGGTAACACTATAGTTATCAAAAATTATCTGAATAAATAAAATGTGTTTTGTTCAATAATTATATTCCTACACATAATTTTTTTATTGGTGGGAAGGGGGGGAGTTCTTTTACCATCGCCCCCCCCCCTGAGGTGAAGTCTCAAATACGCCACTGTACATACGTATTATTATTACGTTTTGGGCGAGGGTAATTCACGTCGTTTTTATTTACTCAATTCTTCTTCTTCCGCAGAGTGCCCCGAAGTCGATACGTACGGCGAAAACTCCTACAGTAATATTATTATTATTATTTTGGGGGACAGGCAAAGTTTTTTCAAACGCCGTGAAACGATATATGACAGTACTACGACTCGACTCGGGGGAGAGAGAGAGAGAGAAAAAACATATAAAAAAAAAATAAAAACCGTCTACGAAATAAGGAAAACGTTTTTAAACGGCCGTCGGCCGGATATACGAACGGGCGAACTTTTAAAACGACTCGTTTTAAATGTAGGAGAAAAATTTCCAACGGATAGTTGGCAATTCAATGGATTTCGTCGGTCGCACCGACAAAATTGTTTTTAACGACGGGAATTCGACGAGAATACGTTTTTGTAATTGAATCGGTCGTTTCGAAAACAACATAAGTCATCAAAATGAAATTTTATACAAACCACAAGTAACTTCGTAACTCCAGAAATTTAACTTTTTTTGTACTTTTACCTCTTTACACGTTTATTTTTAAAGTTTATGACATTCATAATTTGTGGTTTTAAATTGTCTATCTTTGACTGTATTTCACGAAAACTTATTTGACTTATGTTGTTTTTGAAATGACCGATTCAATTGTTTTCTGCGTTTTAAACAACGTTTTAAGCGGAATGCCGCGGCCCGCGAACGGCGTTTATTCGGGTGTTTGGACACCGCGCCGTTTTAAAATTGCACGGGTTTCAGAAACGCTTATTCGGCGGTTATGTAAATGAAACCGAAATTTGTACGATACGTTATAGCGTTCGTTTATTATGGGGAAAAAAGCACGTCGGGCGTGTCGCTTAACACTCGTCGGACAAAGATTTTACAGTCTTGTTATTTGACAGCGAATTATAATATTCTGAGCGGAGTTTCGACGTGTAATATTTAATTAATTATTTACTGCGAGTACATATAATATTAACGATTGACCTAACAGCACGTCATTTTCGATATAATTTCTTACAGTATTGAATTGTTTTAAGCGTTAAAACCAAAAAACTGACCCTCTTTTGTATCAATTAAATACTCTAAAAAAAATAATAATCTATATAATCGCTATCGAAATCGAATGAAATTTTTTTGAAATTTTTTCTTCTTCCTTATAATATGTAAAGAAATCAGTGCTCGAACTGGAAAAATAAAAGAAAAGTGGTACTCCAAGACTTCAAAAAAATCAGCGTCCTTTCAACGATTAAACTCGGGGCCATCGCCCCCAAGCCCGGATTAAGAAAATGTTGAGCCCGGGGCCAAACATAATTTAGGGGCCCATGCCTGAAGCGGGTTTTGTTACTCATTAAGGAAAGGGTTATTTTTTAAAAAGTTAATTTTTTAGGCAAGAAAATTCACCAAATGAATGAAAAAGTATATTTTTACATCGTTGTCTGAACAAGGCCATAGTGTTGAATTTCGTTTATTCCAAAATTAAGTCTTCTCGTACGAAGGGGCCCACAATCAATTGGTTTTTGGTGGGCCCGGGGCCATGGCCCCCCTGGTCCCCTTAATCCGGGCCTGATCACCCCTCACACCCAACCATTCGTCTTCATCAAATTATTTCAATATATTATATCGATAATACACACCAAAGATTACAATGAATATATTTTTTAAAATTTGTCATTTATTTAACATATAAAAATTGGTAATTACGTTAAAACGTACTCCAGCTAATTCGATACCTAACTGATTTTAAATGACGTTCCACAACCGGTTGGTAACTGTGATTTACTTCTGTAAATAGTTTTTTTTTTTTATTATCTTATTCAATGCGACTTTACAAAACGAAAGTGTCAATATTATTTTAACAAAATAACGCGTTCCGTCGTCCCTCCGTTCTGTTGAAAATAATTTGAAGGGGCGCTCTCAAAATATGAAAAAAATTGAAGAGGCGCTACGTCCCGTCTCCTCCCCGAATTCGAGCACTGAAAGTTACGTATATTAATTGGTGAATGTACATTTCGAGTTTCTATAATAACCGCGTTGGTTTCGGAATAACGCGATAAATTCGACGATCGAGCGTAGTTTTTGAGTTTATTTTTCAGGCGAAAAAAACCGAAAAATGGCCTCCGTATAACGTACCAACCATAGGCGTGCGCAGACTTCTGACTCGGGTATGGCTAAATTCAATCTGACCACCCTGTCACGGTCACACGAGAAAAAAATTATAAAAACGTTCACTAAAAACTTCGAAGTGACCGTTTTGTTGGTGACCGAGAAATGTAAACAATCATTTTTCATTATTTCACATATACCTACAATTCATCAGTATCGATTTAAAATTTTAACCAAATAACATAATCTAATAAAACAATTCGAAACACGATATACAAAAAAATTAACAATATTGTCAATTAACATTAGTATTTATTTATTATTATAAATTATTCATTGTGTAATTTTCTAATTTCTATATAGTCTCTCGGGTAAAGACTCGGGTAGGGCTAAAGCCCAATCAGCCCTACCCGTGCGCACGCCTGTGGTACCAGCTATAGACGCACAATTTGATACCGGAAAACCGGGTATGACTACTGAAATTCCGATAGAATTTTCGGGTACAGACATAAAAAAAGAAACGCGCATCACTGTAAAACCGATACGCTCTCGGAATCCGAAATATGAAATGTATTAAAAAGCGAATAATATTATTCGCGCGTAACGGTATGCGTTTACAAACGTTAATTTGAATCGATGATTGCGAAAACATCATGAGTCAGTTATTTAAAACTTTTGGATAGGAACTTTTGGAACGACACAATTCATTGACTAAAAAGACGTTTTCGCTCTCAACCAGATTTTTCGGTTGTAATTTTATAGATAAAAAAAAAGAGTATAACTTACGACATTTTTACACTCAACGGATAGAAACACACGACTAGTATAATACGTTTTTACTAATATCTCAATTTCATAAAATATTTTTGACTCGTGACGTTTCTTCAATTATCGATTCAATTATAAAAAAAAAAAATCTCCGACGATTTAACATTGTCGCGTATTCGATTATTTTAATAATAATAATAAAAAAAAAAATATTTCAGTAGCAGCCCAGTGAGAACTCCGTCCCTCGCATATGCACGAGTAAAATCCTAATGCCGTGTCTCGTACACCGGTGTAAACAATAAAATGTTCCTGGTCAAATGCAAGTATACCTTGTGAAACAACGTGTCACGTGTATTTTTCAAATTACTTCTTTCGCGGGTTTACGGCCGTCGTTGATTCGGCTTATACCGCGCGTCGTTCCGCGGACTGTTCGGCCGCGGCAAGAGCTTTTTCAAAGGATATTTTTAGAGGCGTATTCGGTTTTGACGTGGACGCAAAGCCCCGGCGGTGGTTATGCGACAATAAACTATTAGTAGTTTTTTTTTTATTATAATTTTTTTTTTTAGAGCTTACGAGTAAGCAGACTTCGAGCACGTTAAATTGTTATCCACCCCTTTTTTCCCCGAACCTACACTTTTATATGCGTTTTAATTAGGCTAATTTCGCAGCTAGATAGAGCGTATGCAAATATTTTCCTACTCGCGGGTGTTTTTTTTATTAAAAGACATTTTTTTTTTTTAATTTCTCGTATAGCGGCGGGTGACGTGTACTGTACTATAATTGATATTTTATGTATCGAATATACGAGAGTAAAAAAAAAAAAAAGTAAAAAATATCGTTTGACCACACTGTATAGTTCGTTTCCGGTTTTTATAGACATAACGCGCGCGGGATTCTTCGCATTTCTTTTAAACGAAATTTATTACGCACATCGGAACGGGGTGTTTTTTTTGTTTTATAAATACACGGTGATACTAATGCGTAATAATAAAAACGGTTGCCCCTGTATGGATAAACGCAGTATAGCCGGTCGTCTGCAGAGCAACGAAGAAAACTATACAAATTAATTATTATTTTTTTCAAAAAAAAAAAAAAATGGTTTTTGAGGTCATTTGAAAGTATAATTATTTATGTAAATTACAATGCGACGGCAATGGTATAATAAAAGCGTGCGTTCGCGCGCCTCTTCTTCTTGGCAATGGACTTAAAATTCCTTTTTTTTTTATAATAACACACAACAATTACGCGCCTAATGATACTCGAGAGACTTTTTATTTCTTCAGTTTTCCTAAAAATTATTCACCTTCGGAACTTTTCCCGACTCGATAAAGTTCTAACGTTTTATCGATTGATCGGGTATTGTACTTTGAGATTTAGAGAGGAGAAAACGTGATCAATGATTTCGATTTTTTTTTTTTCGGATTTTGGCTCAGTCTTTCACGATATATACGTATTCTGTTTTTTTTCCGTCCACTGGACGATAACCGCGCACGCCACCGATTGTAATTCAACGTTTCCACAAACATTCCGTGCCATTAAATATTAATAATTTATATAATAATATTAAAAGATACATAAACATGCGTTGACACTTTACTGAAACGAATATTTCAGTTTCGCGTGCAGTTGTGTCCCGACAACTCTTATTAGTAGTCAGTCGTACTCGTATGTTTATACTCTCTCCACTACAATACAAAATCGTCGCAGAGACACATTATTAATTAATTGTTGTATGTTTCAAATAGTAATAATAAAACCGTATCACTTTGAAGCGAAATCTCGCATATAGTAGGATTCCGCTCGTTCTACCTCCCGGCCCCTGCGCACGACTATACGAGTACTACCTATATCAAATATTATTATACCCGATTTCGCGTCGCTCTTTCCACTGACTGTTCCGTCATCGGATTCCGGATTACACAGAAATCGTAATAATATTCGTAGTTGACATTATTAAATATCAATTATCGATATTTAATAATAACAATTAACGTTATTCGCAGAGAGAGAGAGAGAGAGAGAGAGAGCACGCGCATAGTACAGATTGCAGCAGAGTCTACCCCGCGATCCGTCGTCCGGATCTCCTGCAGGACGGCATACTCCGCTTTGATCTCAAAGGGGAAATAGTAAATCTATTTCGAGGATATAGTCGTTTATTTTAATAAACGGATATACGAGCGTAACCCGTTTTAACACATAACATTGAAACGCCGAAAAATCGTCCGCTGGTAATAATATTATGTTGTAATCGTATTGAAATCTACTTTAATGATCGATTAATATTCTAAATACTGAAACGGCGGTCCACCCGCGGTTTTTCGTTTTGGCCGCATGTCACGTACTATTATTACACGCTGACTGTGCAGCACTGGGAGTACAAATTTTATGCGTGTGTAGCTGCAAACATAGTGAGTAATCGTAAAAAAAAAAAATCGAGATACGCTTAAAAATAGCATTGTTGTACACTGTGTACAGTAATTTATTTGTTTCGGGTTATTTTAGTTAAAAAAAAAAACCGTAGTCCGCGGTCAAACCGATATAATCGGTAAATTTAACAGTACTTCCCTCCCTGACATGTTTTTTTTTTACCGTTGTACATGCAATATTAAAATAAGTCTAAAAAAAAAAATGTTGTCGTAATAATAATAGAGAATTTGAAGAATAAAAAATTTCCTTCGTTACATCACATCACAAGCAGCCGTACGGCGGGCAAACGTGACCGACACCGGTTATACAATTTTACCCGGTATACAACGGAATTCGGATTGGAGTTTATTATGTTATTTTTATTCAAGTGTACACAGAAACATTGATCATAACATCGTGTGATGATTAGAAGCGAGTGTAGGTTTTTTTTTTCTGTCGTCCGCGGAAATCACTTTTCATTCCGTAGTAACTGGGAAAAGAAAAATTTGAAATCCCACTCATCCATACAATACCGTTTATAATATTCTATATAAATTTATGAAAAATAATCGAGCGCGTTTAATAATAATAATAATAATAATAATAATAATAATAATAATAAAATATCATGAATTCATTATTCGCCGTGATATATATATGTATTATTTTAACAAAGATAAACTGGCGACACTTGAATTCACAAAATATTGAATATTCATACATTTGGAGTGTCTAAACTTTATAATAATAAATAATTAACTACGTAGAATGTTTCTCGATTTTTCTTTTGTTTATTATAAGAAAAATAAAACGGCTATTTAATTAATTCAACTTAAAATTGTTTTCGAAAATGCGATAACCGCTTTCGAATTTAATAACGAAAATTCGAATAGATCCTAACGCCGTTACAGCATATTGTGTGGTAAACTTTAATCGATTTTCATCGCCGATTATACATTTGAAAATGTCGTTGTTTTGCTATTCGAAAATACCCTCGAAATAATTTATTATTTTGGGTGTATTATATTTAAAGAAATCGAGTCGGTCGAGTTAAGTACATACTTTACACCGGGTATTTATTCCGTACGCGGTTAATGGAACGATTTTTTTTTTTTTTTTGCTACGCGTAATAGAATAATTAACGTCTGAAAATCCAGCGAAAAGCAACAGTGTCAAGTGCCGTTCGACACCCGCTCTAACAAATCGATTGTAATTATTTTTTGTTTCGGACGTGTTTTCAATATTTTTATCCGAACAACAGAATTTATTACACTCGCGATATTCCGGAATAAATTTGAGAAAATTCGCCGTAATCGCTCAGTATAAGTTTGCTGCTAATCGTACACAATTATTTAACGTTTTAACGTGAACTGATATACGCGTAATGTCGTCGACGGAAACTTTATAAACTAGACGATTTAGTAGTAGTCGAAAAACAAATCGTTTTTTATTTTTTAACGTTATATATATATTTTTTAATTAATAAGTTTTATATTACCGCACTTAGACATAACGTGAATACCGTACCTCCGGCAAACAGTATTATTCGAATAAAGGAATCTTAATTAATTAATTTAAAAAAATAATAATAAAGAATTTAAATGTTTACGAAAACGATCTTTTAACGGAGTGCAGCTCAAAAGAATGCAATGCGTTATCAACCTACTCACCGCGTTATGACTTCGACATACTATATAGAGACACGGTGTGCAGTGTTTTTTTTTTTTTTTATCTATGTACGCCGTACACGCTCCAATGTCGAGTCGTTTTTATTTTTTTTTAAAGTTTCAACATATCATTACGGTTCTTAATTTAATTAAACTAACGTTCAAATCGTTACCTAGTTATTTTGTTTTAAAGCCGTTCTTTGTAATTCGTTCTGTTCGTTGGATTCGTAAAGGAATCGTGCATAACATACTATAATGATTACACGTAACACGTTAATGAACCGTATGCGGACGGCGGCGGTTATTGTTGGTCGTCCAGACGCGATCCGCGACTGCTATTAATGTTCTTTTACTAACTGTCTTCTTCGGCTTATTATTATTATTGTTATTTTAATATTATCGTAGGATTTTTTTTTTAAAATGTTTTCGTTTTGTCAAAAACGTACAGAGCGTACCGAACGTTTGGACTCGGGGAAAACTCTTATATTATTTTATAATGAACCTGTATAAGAGAACGGGAGAATTTTTTTTTTCCAGACAAAGTATACCGATAATACCGAAACAACCATAAATATCGCACATTTTTTTTCTTCTTTTTTTTCTTGCCGGCGCGCATAACGAACCGAATAATTTCCCGAGCCTAACTATATATATATATATATAAATGGCATACACACACAAATTATTTTACGTGTCAGAAATGTAAGAATTTAATAAAAAAAAACCGAGACGAATATATTATAACCGCAGACTCGCGGAATTACGGATTTTCTTATAAATTCAGGGAGAAAACGTAAAATCGTTAATCGTTCAAACTGTGTAACGCGCGTGGTACACAATTTAATATTGCGCAATTTCGCGATTAAAAATATTTATCGTTTTAAACGAACGCGATTCGTACGCGAACGGCGTATTAACAACGACGTACGGCCGATGATTTTCAATGATAAACAAAATACTATTCGGATTGATTTTTAAGATAAAACGCTTATTATACAAACGCGATAGAGGACCACGTTTCAAAGAGAACACGCGTTTTTCAAAATATCAACAAAAAAAAAAAATAGTCGCGGAGATTTAAATAAGGTAAAAAAAAATGTATATTTGCGTTCATCATATCGACCTATATATTATATTATGTAATACAAAACGCATACGAGGTTCTCTTTCGAAAACATTGTCCTCTATCATCTATTTTATTATAGGCGTTTTATCTTTTAAATCACTTTGCTCGGTACTTTTTTCTGTTTTGCGGGAAAACGTTTTTTTTCTTTTCGTCGTTTCTTTCTGTTTTTCATCAATCCGCGTGTTGCCACCTATACCCATAATAACATATTCGTACACGACTGTTTTTTTCAATGACTTTTTTTTCAATATTTTTAAATATAAATATATAATTTGAATATATTTTAAATCGTTAGATTTTTAATAATTTCATAAATATTTTCTGTTCGGAACCGCGTTGAAAATCGCCGGTCATACAGACGTCCTCTTCAACGGATTCGTTAAAAGTTTGATGCCGGGGGAAAAAATTAATATTTGGAGACCATATTATAATGTAGTGAACTGTCCGTTTCCTGTCCGTAATTATGGTCAGTATACCCGTTCTCGCCGATCGTCAAAAACAATGGCGAAAAAAAACTCTTAAAAATTTATTGTTTTCCGAACGAGCGCAATATAGATTTTTGTTAATTAACGGGTACGCTATAAATTTCGCCAGTGTACTTTTTTTTATCCCCGTAATTTTTCCGAAAACTTGTAAGACCTTTTTTTTTTGTTTTACATAAAAAGCGTGTGTCTACGATTTATAATTTACATTTTACTGGAAAAAGAATTATTGTACGAGAACCAAAAAAAAAAAAAAAAGAAATTCGCGTAAAACGCCGATATTCTTATAATCAGTGGTCGAAGTGGCGGGGGGAATATGAGGGAAAGCCATCCCTCCACTTTTTTTTTTTAGTTAGCGTATTCCATCCCCAAACTTATTTTGTTTAAAATTATTCGTCCCTCTTGGATTTAAAAAAAATTAATTTTTTTTTTTTATAATTTGTAGTTGTTATGTCGCCTAATTTTTTTTTTAGAAAAATTTCTTTGCGAGAACTATTTGATTTTCTACAGTATTCACATTCAGTACATCCAGACGTCACTTAATCACAGTCATATGAAATATAGTTCACAATCGCAACAGGGACGGTGTTAGAGCATTCTATTACAAAAATCTTTTTTTACTTATTTTTCAACAATATGAACCTTTTACAACTTTGTCCCTTCCCTCTCTTTTAAAACTTGAAATGAAGACACCGCTTCTATCTGCTTTTGATCCACTTCGATCACCGTTTATATTCGTTCTGAATTATTAGATACCCTTTATAATTTATTATCTTTAATATACCGTGTATTTGATGACTTTCCAATCTTAAAAATACGTAAAATATCGATTAAAAAAAAAAAAAAAGTCACACGCAAAATAATTTAATAATAAAAGAAAAAAAAACATTGTACACGTTTTATTAGAAACGCGCTGTTCGGATTATAATATTACTTGTAATACGACGTTATGGATTATTGTAATGTGCATGAAATATTAGTAGTATTAGCTCACGAGGCGTTGTATTTAGAAACGTGTAGAATTTAAAAGGTGCATTTTCTTAATGGGGTGCGTGTGCCAAGTATAGATCGAAAAAAAACATGTATTACACGTGCGCCACGTGAACTCCATATTTCCAAACCATATGGTGGTGGTCCCTTCCGCAGTTTCACACAAAATTAAAGCAGCCCCGATCTGCCGGCCCTTTATTCATATACCTCGTATATATATATATATATATATATATATTATAAACCCTCGTGTCGGATATTGTAGACATTTTTATATTTTACAAATCGTTATCGTGTACGTATATAATATAATATGTCAATACGTTCACACGTGATATCGCGTTGTTCGAGTGAAGTGGTGAAAATAATCAGTCACTAATCGTAATCGATACCAGTTTGCCGAAACGGTTCCCGACCTCTGTGCAGGTACGCGAAGCAATTGTTCGATACAATTTTCTTTATTAATACAACATACACGAGACAAAGAATCGATATTCGTATGATTATAGTGACGGCTCGTAACGAAAGACAAAACACTGGTTTCATTTCGGATGTAAAAAAAAAACCATCTCTTTTCAAACGAGCGTTACAACGTTTAATTCCGTTCGTCACTTATTATTCGCGTGAGAGCAGTGGCGCCGATGTGTTTAAAAATATACTATGACATCATACATCAAGATGAGGGCCCCCCCAATTTTTTTTCCATTTAACAACTAGACGCGAATGAGAGGAGCACCCATACAATGCAAAGTATAAGCCATTTATTTTTTATTTTTTAGCTGAACAAATATTTAAATCCTATACTTAAGATTGGATTTGGATTTTGTGGCCCCCCCCTCTCCAGCTACAAAATCTACTATGACATAATATGTCATAGATAAATTAGGTGATCGGCGCCACTGCGTGAGAGTGAATTTTCCGAACGGCTGTGTATATTTGAAAAATAAGTACAGAAATGGGGCTCGATATATTCAAATCGATTTACGAGTGAAAATCAGTTCCATTCAGCCCGATTTCGATGTCCTTGTACAAAATAAACAACAACGAATTTCGCATTGAATTTAAAAGTAATTCAATTATTATAAGATTTACCTAAAAATTGAGATTTTTTTTTTTTATGAATATCGTTTACAATAAAAAGAAAAAAAATGTTATTAAATCGATATAATAATAAAAAACGTATTAAAAAAAAAAAACAAAAATTGACTCTCCTAATTTAGAATTAACGTGGTACCTACGCGTATTGATCATAAAATTATCTAGCGGTACTCTGTAATAAATAGGTTTGGAACCCCTGCAAGTTTACGGTATTATTTAATTGTTATGGCGCACCCGAATATTTTCCATTATTATATGCGTATACGCGTACCGATATTAGTGAAAAAAAAAATAATGCGCCGGTTCGTTTATTAGTAAAAAAAAAATAAAAAATGTTCCCTTGTTCTCATCTCTTTTATGATTATTGAGTGTTGTTAAATATATAAACTATTGAGTTTAACAACGGGGGGAGAGTTTTTTCCACGTATGAATCTACTATTTTTTTCTTTTTTTTATAACCTCGTTTAGATACTATTATTTATATATTATATATAGTACATAATATAAATGTTTGTATTATTGTTCTACACGATATTCACGTGATTAGGACACCGCGAATGCCATTTGGAATGAAATTGATTATTTTCGTTATAATACACCAGAAACAGCTCATATATAACTCTGCCCATTGAATATTGACATTGCAGCGTATTTGTAGAGAATTGCGTTTGTGTGTTTATATATATATATATATATATATATAAATATATTATGTGAAAGGAATTGCGATAGAGTCTGTTTAAAATTAATTTTAAATGATGGCGGTTAAGTAAGGTACTCCTATTACTATTCAGTATACGCAAAAGCCGAAAGTTATTCACGAATGTTCGGTTGATGCTCAAAACGTTCCTTATAAACACACGTATTCGTGTATATATATATATATATATATATATACGAAAGTAATTTTATTGTAAATGTGTAATCGATTTGTCTTTAAAAAAATATGTACCTACGTCGTTTGAATATAATACTCATTTTCAACTTTTTTTTTTTAAATTCATACCGATAAAAATAAAATATGGTTTACGTTAATTAAGTAGAAAACGATTGAGTTATATCATAATTCATAAATAACGAATAGGTAAATACTTAAAATAATGTTGCGAACTAGTTCATGTTGTTAAAATACGTTGCGCTGATTTTTTTTTTTATATCATCAGCTGGATCCGACCCATTAAATATCTAAAAAAAAAAAAATTATTCGACAAAGTGTAAAATTTTTCGTATATTATGTATATTATTATATAAAGAGAGAAATACAAAATTCGGGTTTTTAATTTCTCGCAGCTAACATAAAAAAAAAAAAATAGGCAAAAATTAAATGTGTGAGATGAATAATAATAATTATAACGAGCGTTTAGTTTGTGAATTTTATTTTATGTTTTTAATAATTTTAAAAAATAACGAGTAATTTAGAGGGGAAAAAAATTACCGTATTTTTTTTTTAAATTCTATGTCGATTCCTTTTTCTCTACTATACAGTTACTCGCGGTAGTGTTCGCTGAACACGTGCAGTTACTAGTCATGTTCTACATTAATCGCTGGTAAACAACATATTATAATAATTGGTATTCTTGAAACGTAATCGGAACGTTTAACGGTCGTTCAGCGACCCAGGTTTTTTGTTGTTGGAGCCTTTTTTTTTTATATAATATGTCGAGAGGAGTACTACCACATAACCATTAGCGATTTTATTCCAGACCGAGTTTTATTTGTTTTTTAAACGTCGAATGAAATTCCCTTAAAAATTCTCTCCTTCTCTCTTTGCCCTGCACTGTCAGTACGAATCGGTTTGATTGATTGGATGACTTTTTTTTCCCTCCGGTTTAATAAACAATAAAATACCGTATAAATATTTCTCTGTAAAAAAAAAAAAACAATGTTTGAAATGTTTTCTATTATATTTATAATGTATAAGTCGATAATAGCGCGTTTTTTCTTCTTATCAAAATAATACTATACAGAATGAAATTACTATGTAATTGGAATGATGATAGCCACAAAGACTTTTTAATCAATATATATATATATGTATACAGTAAGTTTTGAGACGTTATATTTTAAACATTTATAATGTTTATTTTTTCCCCCCAGAAAGGTCATATAAATTATACCATTAGTGTTATTCGTCTTTCGTTAGTAATTATTTTGAAATTAGTGAGGGATGATGATCTAGTGTACTTACCTAACCACCGGGTACATTTTTTCGCTCGTGTTTTATGTTCACGGATTATTTAGTTTTAGGGTGAAAAAAATAAACAATGCCAAACTTTTTTTCTTATTTTAATTTTATTTTTTCCGTAAAAGTTTATGAGTAAACGAGTTTATGATAATAATTTTTAAAAATACTCTTTTTATCGTGGTGGGATTTTCGTATATTCGTATAGACGTTCAAAACGAAATTACGAAATAATTCGATATTAATTTAATAATCGAAATGTGTTAAGAAAAACAAAATTCATACGCATTATATTGTAAAAAAAAAAAAAAGGTGAAAATGATTTTGAACTGTTTTTTTTTTAACTCAACTCCTACGCTCCAAACTAGAATTTTTTTATTTATAAATAAGTTTATGTTGACTCGAAGCCAAAATTATAATAGACAGTATTGTTGTACATCAAGAATATTGTTGTGTATATATTATGTATATAACTGGAAATAAAATTAAGGGTTTTATTTCATTATAGTGTGTTCGCGTGCCAAAGAACCAGTTAGAAATATTGTCATTGTTATAAATGTTTTTTTTTTTTTTTAGGGATGTTAGGTTGATTTTCGTTATTGGTTTTTTGTAGAAAATATTTGTTTTCTAAAATCAGGCCGACGTTTTTTCGGGGTGGAAAAAATACCGGTATAAAACACTTATAATAATAATAATTTATTAATTAGGTTAGTAATATAAATAGTTATTGAGCGTATTAAATATTTCTCGGCTAAACTTTATAGGATATCGTTTAAACGCGACACGCAACAACGCGCCACATATCTTATAATAACTGTTTAATAGAAAATTAAACGCATCCGAATCAACATTTGCAAGACGGGTTCCTTCAATCAGTAATCATTCAAAGCGTATTGATATAATATAATACCATCGTATTATTATTAGACATGCCATTTTGATTTATCGTTTGCAGTGTAATCCGCACGACACTGTCACACGTTATTGCAGGATAAATCCCAAATGAATCCGTATTAATTATTAATTTATATTGAAATTTCCAAAACGCATAAATTATCATATACGTCTGCTAAAATACGTTTTGTCCCGTCTATATAGACTTTATTTTTATTTTACAGAAATTTCGATACTCAAAGATAAGTAATATATTATACGTGAAATTATTTCTTCTAGAATCCAGTGCTTATATTTTAACGTGCGTTTAGACGCGTTTTGTTGCGTGATTCCAAATAGAAAACGCGCTGCTCTATTTTAAGGAATGCGTATTTTCAACTTTTTTCTGGGAGGTCCAAATTTTTTTTGTTTTTGAAAATTTCAACAGGATATATTGATATTAGATATTTAATAAAAAATACCTTCGGATAATTTTAACAAATAAGTATGTACGTTTTATTTAAAAAAATTCATTTTAAATTTAAAGTACAAAATCTAATCGCCTTTTTTTTATCAAGTTCATCCAAAATTCCATGAGGTGAAAGAGAATCTTTGTTGTAAACGGATAACACTGCAATCCGGTTCTGGTGGGGGGTCCAGTGCCCCTTGACCCCTCCCCCCTTGTAAATACGCCACTGATAATGATAATAACGAGGGGAAATATTCTGTTCACTCGTCAAGTGAATGCGATGTGCCGCGGTTGTCCGCATTTAATCGGTCTATTAATAATAATAATATTGTGGCGGGGAGCGGTGCTCGCGTATTTCTCCTGTGTTTCAACGTCGTGTACGTGCATCATTAACACGCGTATTGCCCGAAAATGTTATAGTTGCTGGAAAGGCGTATTAGGTTAGGTTCGTACACCGCCGAAAAACTAGGACGATTTCACGGCGCGGGCATGGCGTATGATGGATAGCATCCGCGGCGTTCAACTTAATAGCGGCTCCCGTACACCTTCCCCCGAAAACCACCAGCCTGTTTAAAATAGCAGCACACGTCCCGGCAGTCGGTACTCGGTCGCGAGGGGGGCGGCTTTCTCCATCCCCTTCGCTCTAAACCCTCGGGAAAGAATTTTTTTCTTCTCCCGTTTAAAATTTATTTCGTTTAATATTGCGCGGTCAGTATAACAGCGAATTTTCAATTATCACGACAACGTTACGAGTGTACGTAGCACAGAATCAATATGCCCTGTATACGCGAGATAATATAAATAATAATCGATGAGAAATCGATTGATTTTTGTTTTTGGATATTTTAGAAAAAGGCGAGAGAATTCTCTACGATAATTTCTGAAACCGTGTCAAGTGTGATCAGTGGCGTATTTAAGGGCGAAGGGCACAGAGGGCTCGTGATCCTCCCGTTTACTACTGTATAATACATTTATTAAATAATAATTTACACTTTACGAAACGCGATGTTCATTCATTTAATACCGATTTAATTATGTAAATATTACGAATTGTTAAAAACTAATACGATACATAAAATAATTTTGAAAATCAAACGATATTATTGAATTAAATTTCGATTCTTTGAAATGACTTTATTTTATCGTTGATTTTGTAATTTTTTTTACAGAAATATGATTATGAATAGATGTATACCCGTTTTGGGGTATACATCAAAACTTAATGTCAATTTTTTTGGTGCCTCCCCCTCCCCCATTACACGTTTCTAAATACACACCTGCGAGTATTGTATATCTCTTGAAAAATGTATACTTTTCTTAAAAACCGCGTATATTATAATAACGATTAATAGAGCGAGAGGTTTTTAGATGTACCGTACAACAATCGGCGAGTTGACTTTGTTTTTTATTCGAAATCTTTCGTTAAAAATTACTTAATAAATATATTTTTATTTCTAATGTTTCTTTGAATCTCTTCCTCTATGTTGAAAAAATCTATCTACGCCACTGCGCGTCAGCCCGTGCAAAAAAAAAGGTTTATCTGTCTTCGGACTATATTCGTTTTAACCTATTCCACCGCCGTTTACGTTAGTTCTTCAACAATTCTTGACGTTTTCGTCGAATATCGTCCGTCCTGTCCGAGTCCGGATTACTGTCGTTTAGAGAGCCCAGTATTTTTTGTGCAGCTCTTCCCCGCTCTTCACCGACGAGGGAAAAAAAAATCAGTTTTGTTCTCGTCCCCGTTATAATATAATACTGGTCGTGTTGGCGTACACGTGGCTTCATAGTATCCAGCGTATTACTGTTAAGAGAAATTATTGCCACTGATTTAAAGCAAAAAAATAAAAATAAAAATTTAATCGATGATATTACATATACTGTCATTGAATTAAAAATTAAATATACTAAAATATTTTTCAAAATAAAAAAACAAAATATTAATTGTTTGTATAGCGATATAGTATATTAATCAATGATGTTACCGAATCCAGATTTTTGAGGTCGAACCGAACCCGAAGCAAACTTATTCAAATAACAACGAAACCGAACCGAACTTACAATTTTTTATTCGAACCCGAACCGAGCCGAACTATTCGATTTAAATATCGAATCCGAACGGGACTTTAAAAAAAAATTTAAAAGATTTAAAATATTTAAAAAGACTAAATAAAAAAAAAAAAGATTTAAAAGTAAATTTAATTAGTTAATAATTCTTTTATTAATTCATAAAATAAATAACTGTACTATATTTTATTACACATTATATTATATACAACAGAACATAATATTATCTCATGCATTATTGATTTACATATTATACGTTACAATTTTATACGTATTGCAACTTATTTACCACTGGGTATTAAAAAAAAAAAAAAAAATGACAAAACAATCTATTCTTGGATCCTAATGCTACGAATATTGGTATACGAATAATGTATGTATATGGTTGAATTTTCCGAGTAGCTCACTTCCGTCTTCCGACAAGAAAACAGACAGTCGGGCTTATTGCGGAAAAATTACTTTGCATCCTAAAAATAGAACAAACTCTTTTAATATTTACTTAAACCTTTATTGATTTTTTTTTTAAAGTTTGAATTCTGTTTTCCGAGGCCCGATATTCGAACCGAATTATTTTGTGTTTAGTTCGGTTCGAATATTTTCAAACACACCCCGGGTTCGGTTCGAAAATCGATCGGTTCGTAACATCACTAATATTAATATGTGTATATGGGCACAACGAATAAAGACGCAATATTATGTTTTCATAAGAAGATATTTTTTTTTCAGACATAAAATGAAATATTTTTTTACGTAAAAAAACAGTACAAAATATATAGAGTGCTTAATATAATTTTAAGCTGACAACACTATGGGCCTCGGGGACGTGGTCCTTCCTATCTCCGTTATCCCTATCTTATCCCTCCCTACCCATGATTGCCCGTTCGTATTTCGAACGTTTCGTTTAAGTACGTACGACTTATCTATTTCGTTGGTCAATATGATGTAATATTACGAATTTTTCGTAAAATCGATCATTTCAGTGTGAGGATACCCAATAAATTTCCTCGAGTTTCGGCCGTGTTTTTCGTCTGAAAATTTCGTCGTCACCGTTAATCCTTGTGCGCGGTGCGCATAGTTGTTTCAAAGTAATTTCTAACTGTTTTTGAATATAGCCCGTAAGTTGAGAGATATTAATCTATCGTATCCCTCTCTCCTGCCCCCCCTTCTGTATACGACTTTGCTCCCAATAAAACACATTTTCCTATTTCGAAGGAACCGAGTTAATTGGCCGGAGGAGACTTTGCGTCGCGAGAACGTCATAAAACACTGGATATAAAATTGAATTATTTTCCAGCGAGGTTTACGGGTTAAAGCCTAAAAATAAATATATTCTTATTCAATTCTACGTGTTCGCGATACGCTGAGAACGCACCAATATATTCTAAAAAAAAAACCAATCATTCTCGACGATATATTTTCTCAGGATAATGGTCGGATAACTAAAAGCCTACGGGGGATCTAAATGACAATTTAAGTGTACACGTATACAGCTTGTTTTCAAGCGAACACTTTTCGATTTATTAATGATGTTGACTCATTGAGTTTTCAAAGACCTAGACGTAGACATTTCGCTGAACGCAGCGCACGTTATACATTTTATTAATCATTGTAAATAACAAGCGAACAAATGAAAATAGACCAAAAGCCATTTGAAAACCATTTGAATTTTTTTCGGTTTATGCGTTTCATTAGAATTGCGAATTCTCGTCGGGAGTTATTAATGACATGTAGTGATTATCTAGAATTATAAAAATACCTATCCGGTTTTAAAGTCTGTTGAACGATTTAAGCGTACTTTATAAAATACTTTTAAATCTCATATTCTCATAAAATTGTGTTTGTCGTTAGTAATAGTTTTTGTTTATTAAAAAAATTGCAGTATACATCACGTTAATTTTTGAATACGAATTTCAAAGAACAACTACAGTTCATGAAATTTTAGCTTACCGTTTATATGTATATATATATATCACAATTATGCGAGTAAAATGATTCTATTTCGTTACATTAAATTTGATTTAAATAACGCGTTTTTTCTTATTCTGATGATAATATTCTGTATAGCGAATAAATATAGGCATAATACGGATTTGTTAAATATAATGTAATGGTCGAATGTGCTGTAAATGATAGTGACTGAGTGCGATAATATTTTGAAAACTTTATATAATAATAATAATAATAATAAGATTCGTTTTTCGTAAGAATAACTCTTACATAATTTTTTTATGGAAAATTTCAAATGAAAAATGTACCGAGGAATGAGATGTCGATCATTTTATTTTTTTTATACTAAATAACGCTATTGATAATTAAATGCCTACGGGTCATTGTAACGTATTTCCAGTCAATATTATTATTGTATTTATAAATTTATCGTTTTCAGTTTTTTTAAATTTATAGTGGCCGATACATATCGATTTCTGAAGCGTACTACGAAAACTATTGAATAGTTTAACCGATTGGTTTTTTTTTGATCGATTCGAAACAAAAGAATCAATTTTGATCGGTGTTAAAATACGATCAAAACACAAATGATGGTTCACAACAACCGGAGGGTCGTATGAACCTTCGGTACGTTCATTCTGTCCGTGACTGTTCAAACAAATCACGGGGGAATGAAAAAATTATATTATTGCACAATCGATATTGTTTTCTCGCCCCACTCAACATTTCGTATACGATATATGATTTTTAATCTCGAAATATTGGACCGCGGAGTGATAATAATAATAATAATAATTACTATACTTCAGTAGTTCAGTCGTATATACAGTCCTTGTTGATATTTATATTTATGGCTGACCATTAAAACTTTATACGCCGTGTACGTACCTATATATACGCGATAGTTTACATACGAACGATTTTTCATAGGACATATTATTATGGGGTTAATATTTCGAATCGAGAACATTATTAATATTATAGTATTGCTTTATTTGTATGACAACTGTATATAAAAAAAAAAAAATTTATATAATTTTTAATTAAATGTAGTCGAGTAGTGGATTCTTTTTTTAACGAAAATTAAGAATAATGAATATTTTTAAACATTTTGACCGTGTTTAAAGATTTGTAATTTGAAAAAAAAAGAAATTGTTCGTTAGTGTTATGTTGATTTGAAAATTCGAATATACAACAGGTTCGAAAAAAAAAAACAAACATATTTTTATTCTCGAAGTATTATAAAAGTGGAATTCGATAAAATTATTTGTTATTGTTGTACTCGATGTCGAAACGTGATTAAAACGTTTCGAATTTGATCGCGATAAAACTGATTTGGAAAATCAAATATATTCAATATTTCTACGCGCAGCGTACAAACGTAGAGCGAACGTATTTTTTAATCATTCATGGATTTGTACGTGTACGGCGTACTTAATAATACAACGCACAAGCGGTGTTTTAAAACGACGTTACCGTTATGTAGGCGCTGTGTTATTCGAGTCGTTTTAACGTGCTGAAAGTCAAATCGTATCCATTATTTACAAACAATGTTTGGAAATACACGTGTACGCGTGTATATTCACACACTGTACAGCGCTGCAGTGCGATAAGCTTCCGAAGTCATAAAGACGGATTTTGGTTAATGGACCGAATGTTTAACTTAGTCTAGGTGGTGTAATTAAGATATTTTAATGAACTCAATACCCCGGCTAAACTTTCGGTCAAACTTTTGTCATCTGAAATGCGGGCCCTAAGTCGCATTATCTGGCACCGTTCGTACAGCGTTCCTGAAATCGCATTGTTTATTAGTTTATCAGGCACGGGAATGCGAAATCTATTTCGAATTTCGTTTGGTCCACAAAAAAACCTTTTTTCTTCCACTCTCCACGTACACAATAATCACGTCTTGTGCATAACCGACAGAATAAAATATATTGTAGTGATTTCGACAATAATTGTTATTACAATCGTTTTAGTCGTGTCGGATTGAGGTTTCCACGCGTAAGGTAAAAAAAAAACGGATTTAACATCGCAGGGTAAACGACAGTATCCACGAGCGATGTCGTTATGGTCATTTTTTTTTCATCTCATTACTTTATAATATCGTAACGACCGCGCGGAAATAACCAATTTATTTTCTATATCGCGATGAATAGATATTTATTGAGTTGATTTGTTTTTATAAATATATATATATATATATATAGCAGTTAAAGAATATAAAATATTTTACGAAGAAATCAATCGAATCGAACGGTTCAAGCACGTGACTTGATAAAAAAAAAGAAATATATATATTACGTCTTGAAACGGACAATTTAATTGGGTTTTTTTTCTTTTTAGGAAAAAAAAAATTGTTGATTCTGGACACTTATTTATTATAAGCCAGACGGCAATTAAACCGAATGTACGTGTGTGTGTATATATATGTAGGTGCAGTAGCGCGAAGATAAAAGAAACGCGAGCAGACAATGTGTGAAATTTAATTTAAAGCTGGCCGTCGAATGGCATACATTCAAATTCATTGTTGTTTTGGAAACTGTTCAATTTTGTGTAAAAAAAAATATATATATATATAATATACCAGCGTATGGATCGCATGAAAACGTTATAGTACCAAAAAATACTGCGTGCATACATTATAAATATTAAAACGTGTAGAACACGGCCGATTCAAAATTGAAATATTACAACTGTTGTGTCTTGTAAATAACAACGGTTGAACTTAAGTAATAATATAATATATTGTGTGATACAAAATTTGTAAAAATAACTGTGTCGATTAACTGAATCACTTGCAGATCGCCGAATCGCGGGGAAAATTACACACACGTATCGACATTGTTCTAACTAATAGCTACTATTATATAAGTCATCTGTTATTCATTCTCACCAACATCATACACAGGTAAGCGTTGACCATCGGTTCTCAAACTGTGCACCGCGACCGTTTTCCAGAGGGCACCGTGGCTCGTAGAAAACTATTTACACTATTTATTTTTTGAGCACCTCAAACGACTAGAAAAAATTCGTTCGAGCAATATTTCCCTGCAGCTCAGTAGGTGTCAAATTGAAAATTTAATCGACTTGACTCAAACGCAAAAATTAAAAAAAAAACCTGTTTTTAACAGAAATTCGAATTCTGGCCAAGTTCGAAAGACAATAGAGTTATGAAGGTGCAAAAAAAAAAAAATGGCGAAAACTAAGAGTTTTATAAAACTCAAAAAACCTTTTGCCACCCACTTATGCGAGACAGAGTTTACTGCACTGGTAACTATAAAACCCGCGAATACCGCGATCGCCCTAACGCCTAACCCGATCTCCGACTCCAGTTGTCAGAAATAAATCCTGACGTTTCCAAACTTTTCCAAAATAATCAGCCACATACAACACGCGGTTTTTCGCGTTAAATTTGTTACTTTCTTAATATTTTTCGTTATTATTTTTTTAACTATTATATAACTTATTAATCATGTCGGCCGTGTATTTCGTGTTCAATAAAATATTATTAAAATTGGTTATCGACGTGAATTAGTGTACCATTTTTTTATTTTTTTATTTATCCGTTTCTCGCGCGGTATATTTACAGCACAGCGGCTGAATTCGGACCAAAAAAAAAATGGCACAGCCGGAAAAAAAAATTGTTGGAAACCGCTGGCGTAAACGATATAGATAAGTTTTAACGTTTCGTTAGGAATTTAAAATTTATATTGTATCGTTATTTTTACGAACGTATGTACGCGTACGAGCAACCCATGACGTATATTGTTCGAATGTTTGACGTGCCTATTTATAAGGAGTGAAAGAACAAGAACTAAAAAAAAAAAAAAAGTTTTAGATGATAATGTTAGCTTCGTGTTAGACGAGAAAAAAAAATTGTTTGAAGAAAATATTTCACTGAGTTATTGGTCTACGGGGAAATCATATTGAACGTTTTTTGAAATTATCGATGTCGAACAAACTTTGGTACGTATAGGTGATTCGCTATTATATACAGTTGACATCGCTATAGTCGTTGTAGTATTTTAAATTACACCGCGCGCGGTACCAGCTATACACGCGCTTTTTTTTCTCCTTTTTTTTTTTTTTGACAACAGAGGAATTTTTTTATAGCGGTATTTTAACGTATACGAATAAAGAAAAAGAAAACGGGTTCCGTCCGAACGATAAAAATTCTAATATTATTATTAAAAAAAAAAAAATTTTTTTTTTTGAAAAGCAATACGCGCGTATTAATAAATAATCGGTTTCGCTTTCTTTGTAAAACGCGGTCAAAATCCATAGGGATACACACGCAGCGGCACCGTGGGGATATCGTCTGCTGTCCGTTTGACACGATATGATATACGTAACAGACACTATAAGATATAGGTAAGATGGATTTGACACTTTGAACCGATTGATCGATCGCGTACTTAACTATAGTTAATAATTAAATACAAAATTCTTCAAAATCCTCAGTTTGCTACAAAGGCGTTTTAAAACTAATTGAGGTCAGGCTTTTTTAAATAACGTTGTATACCGGCTTCTATAGAGCGATATCTATTATTCATGAATCGCGCGGTTTAATACGTACACCTACGGTCACCGTTATTTATTTCTTAACGCGTTTTATTGAACGCGAAAGTATCCTTTTCGGCTCTTGTCACGCGTTGAATTGTTCTCCACTTTTTTTTTTTTTTTTTTAGACGAATTTTCAGAAATTTCCCTCCACACACGTCCATAATCAGTGACGTGCTCAGGGGGGGGAGGTTAGGGGTTATATCCCCCCCCATTGTCTTTTTTGCCGACCTACAGAAAACAACTTATTAGTTATAAGAGCTGTTTTAGAGTCATTACTTAATACTTTTTATTAGTTATTAGCAGAAAGTTATTATACTTATGACAATAAACATTCACTATACATAACATAATATGTTATGTTAATTGAACAACTTGGTACTAGTATGTTATAATTTAAATTCATTTTAATTATAGAACAATTTACAAATGTACACAATTATAAGCTAGAAACGATTTTGGAGAGCTTGAAACATAAACATTTGAGTTTTTGGTAATACCATGACAATACATTGAAATGTATTATTACTATTTACTTATAACGTCCCCCCCCCATTGAAAATTCCTGGGCACGCCACTGTCCATAATGATATTTCTGACGTGGTTACTTTTTATACGATTTAAAAAACAAACATTAATCAAACGTAATGTACAATATTTCGGCATTGATTTTCCACGTATAGAACAATTCAATCCGATTCGCGTCAGTTATTAAATGGAGAAAAGCGATGAGAAAAAAAATGACACCGCGTGTAATAGTATAGAATTTAAATTCGTTGTTGTAACGGTTATATATTTTATGTACAATAGTCGTAGTTGGACGTTCAGATAAAATCGGTATATAAACCAACGTTTTAGGAAAAAAAAAAAAGGTATATTATAGAATTGAACGGGTACAATAAAAATATAGAATTGAATTCAGAAAACGTATAAAAATTAGTTTTTTTAAAAAAATATTTTTAAACCGTCATTGTTTTTTTTTTTTGTAATTTATGTTAAAACCTAATGGATTTATTTCGACGATTATTTATAAAAAAACTCCTCCTCCGAAGAAGATGTCAATTAAAAAAAAAGAGAACAAGAGACTTATTATGAAATTCTATAGTTTGTACACGCGTGTTCGAGACTTCGTAAAACACTAAACTTGTATTATTATTATCGTCTCGTTGAATTTAAGCGATTAAAAACGTTTAAAAATAAATTTTGTTGTCCTGATTAAAGCGTATATCGTGTGTCTGTACTGACGTGTTTAAATATTAAAACACACGCGATTCGTTAAAAAGAACAGGATCGGGACGTCATCCGCGCCAGAGTACACGACCGTTTTGATAGTTAAGCTACAACGATAAATACGCGGTTACTCGGTTTAAACTCGTTGCGAGTTTCGGTTTAATATAATATAAATCGTGTGTAAACGTTAAAGTTTGAATACACGGAAATACAAACGTTATAAAAACGTCTTTATTTTTCGTTATT
Organism: Slavum lentiscoides; assembly: GCA_032441835.1. Classification (NCBI taxonomy): domain Eukaryota; kingdom Metazoa; phylum Arthropoda; class Insecta; order Hemiptera; family Aphididae; genus Slavum; species Slavum lentiscoides. The sequence goes on from CM063708.1 coordinate 16,554,933, forward strand.
ACTGGAACGTGGACGTTTTAATGATTCGTGTTAGACATGTTAAATACAATCGTTTCGGTTTTCGTTGACTTCATTTTCTTCGGTCCACAAAAAAGATCCCACACTTTTTCTTAAAATTCGAAATCGACACGAGAACAACACCGCGTACAGCGTTTTTTTTGAAAATAATATTATTATCGTTGAAATTTAATACGAAACGATCACTGGGTGACTGCAACGCGATTTCGCTGCGTAACAAATCACGCTGCCAGCGATCTAATCAACGGATTCATTTTCTTTTGCCCCCCACTTAAATCGACAATTACTCGCGTTATTGTTCAAAACCCGAATATTTTAATAGATTTTATTCAAATATTTATATTTATATTTTATACTCACTCCCCGTGAAATCTTTGCCGATCGTCTGTGTTCGACGAGCGTCGGGAAACAATCCTTTTATTCGAGGGTTTGTCACGTATAAAAATTAAACTGACGCGCGAACAAACAAGAGCGTAGTGATTGAGATTTATTTTTAATACACCGAGTTTTTATATATACATATTTTTTTCGAAATAAAGGTACTTATTTAAATATAATATTAAAAATATCTATATTTATTTATGTTATTTCTTAAAAACGTAAACGCTGTTTATTCGTCGCTCGGACTATATCATTATTATACGCGTTGATAATATTTAACTTTGTGGTAGGCACCATATGGTCTCAATTCAAACACGGACGGTAATATCGGTAATCGAATTCAACGATATAATAATGCTAAGTTTCTCGATATTTTCTGCAATCAGTGTGTACAGATTTTTTTTCCACGAGTGTTTTTAACGAGATCCAAAGATTTGTGTACGACGGAACAAAAAATATTTAATTATATTCGTTTAATTCGTATATTAATTATCGATTACAATACCTGTGGCGAGTATCAGACGTATTAAAAACCGAAAAGGTTTATTCGTTTTAAATTATACAAGCACTAGTGATAAATTTGTGTTTAAACGTGTAGGTACACGTTTTTAATTACGATTTATTGTTGTCGTTTTACGTTTTCGTGTGTTCCGAGTACTGGTTATCAACGATTGACAGTATTTCAAGTGAAAGTAGGTACTTTATGTAAAATAAAAGTACATTATGTATTTAGTAATTAATATAAATCTCTACGAGTATTTTTAGTATTAAAATACAAAACACTTTCTTCTACAACGAAATACCCGTAATTAATATACAACAATAGGGTTTGAGTAATCGAAAATAATTTTAATTACGAAACATAACAGTGGTTAAACATTTTTTTAAATAATACACTACATTCAGTTTACTTGCGTCAAAATTATGTTTTTTTTCTAAAAAATAAATATTTAAATCAGTAGCGTCTGTAATCACTTGATAAAATATAAAATATCTATGTATCATCATATATGATATGTATTCGAAATGTATTTTTTCTCTTAATTAATGTAATATAATATATATATTGTAATCGCGTATTTCTTGTAAAATAAATACTCGGAATTACTGTGTGTTCCGTCAATAAAATATGAATTATTCGTAAGAAAAAAAAAACAAAATATTTTTTTTTCGTACGTATTTTATTTTAGAAAATTATATATTCTAAAAATGTTTCAAATACTTTTACCAATGTATTTCAAATAATTCACGTGATGTATTTTGTCAACCACAGCTGTTGGTTCTAGTATAATTAATTTTATATCGAATAGATTTGATGTGAAAATGATCTCCGTCAGCCCCTCAATCGCTCGGATCGTTTTTCGAATCGAAATTTTAAAAAATCTTCCGATATCCGTTCAGTACAGTGATAATAATTCATGTACACATAATATTATATTGTTTAACATTAGCAAAATAAAATAATAATAATAATATTTTAACATGTGGCGGTTTCCGGTTATCGCGGGGGGGGGGGGTGGAGGGGGCGGAAAAAAATATCCGGTAACTCTTACGCATTAATTTTTGTGTAGTACGTCAAGTGCAGTAAATATAAGACACGATGATGTGTGTACGGTGCCAACGCGAGGGAACAACCGTTGTGGTAGATTAACTGTAGTCCCGCCGAATGTTTTTTTTTCTATTATCCAACACACGTGCAGGATATGTACTTTTTTTTTTTTTTTTTTAAACTGGACAAAAAGTTTGTTTGTTATTTTTGTACACGGAATAAAAATGAGAACTATAAAATATCTTTTGTAGAGACAAAGTACCGATAAAGAGAGATTTTTGTACATATTTCAACGGAACGAATAATTCGTAAAAACAAAACCGAAATCGTATGATTTTGCGCACGCATGTCCGAAACAAATGGATTTTAGACGTTTTTCTACGCGATGCTAGAGAGACAATTTCACTTGATTGTCTTGACAGGAGTGATGTTATTTTTTAAACGATTTTTTTCATAACTACTATAATATTAAAAAAAAAAAAAAAAACAAAATTTTTATACATTTATTGTATGCGTGAACTGCTGTGCTTTTGACGTGTTCGATTATATTATATTTTCCACCGTCCTCTTTTCATCCGTAGAAACCGTTTGTTAATTTTAAATTTCAAAAATAAAATCTTTTGACGAAATATCAATGGAAAATTATAAACGATTCATCTAATACACGTGTAATCTTCTCCGTTCGGTTGATGTACGGATTTTTTTTTATTTCTATATAGAGACTCGTTTAATGACGTTTATATATTAGATCGTGTACAGCGTCAGATACGTTATGTTATACACGTTATGTACGTTTCGAATATGTTGGATACGTATTGATTTGGAACCGTACTACGCGATACTCTCAATATTATTTGTTGATAAATGATATATATATATATATTTTTTTTTTGCCTGCTCGGACTTCGAAGAGGAAATATTTTGCACAAAATTTCGATGCCGAGAAAATGATTAACGATATAATATGGACGTAGTCTTTTATGCGAAATCCGTTTCCAGTTCGCGTTTTTTTCCTCGTGCGATTAATTTACATTTCAATGAAATAATTTTTTTTTTCGCATTGCATTTACATTTTTAATGAAATATAGTAACGCGGTATTAAACTTTCACGAAAAATTTCGTAACGTTGCGGATTAGCATTTTGAAAAAAAATAAAAAAATATTTATAACGCTTCTCGATTTCTTTCCTCTCGGAATATTGGATTTATTGTTTTTTAATAGTCGCGCAAGTAAAGAGACATTATCTGCATTATATATTGAGTTTTTTTTTTTTTACTATAAAATTGTGCAACAGGACTCAATTCACAAAAAAATTATTTCACAGATCCATGATTATTTATTTTTTTTAACATATTATTTATTAACATGTCGGATGCCGCGTTTGTATACGTTGTTTAATACGTATTTTAACGTTTTATTTCACTTTAAATTATTTATTCATTCGACTATATTAAATATAGATCATCCTGCGTAGGCATAACTATTTTCTTTTAATTTTCTTTTTTTTTTTCTACGAACGTTTAGAAACTGAAAAGGATTTATATTTATAAAAGTTATAAATAAAACGGCGTTTAAAGAACTATAGTAATATAAAATGTGTGCGGATATAACGTGTTTATTTATAAATTTCTTAAAAAAAAAAAACAGTTTCGAATTAATATATATTTTAAACGTTATATTTGTTTTATTATTTTTTTTTAAACGCACAAACATATAGAATAATTTACAGTGGTACGCGTTTCATAAAGTGATTAATTCGATGAACGAGACGCACAGGAAGCATTAAAACTATTAAAAAAAAAAAAAAAGTCGAGGTCTAGGTGTACTGCTACTCGACGTTGCAGAGGTCAGGAGTCGTACGCGGGATGCTCTTATATATTGCGGCTAGGCGCAAGGGGTGAAAATAGTTGAAAATGACATTTATTTTCTCCGGTCCTTCCTTCATCAGTCCCGCATCCCTCAGCGGTACTTTTTTTTTTTTACGCCCGGGCACCGAACAAGAAAAATAAGATTAATGATCTGCCGCGGAATAAAAAGAAGGAAGAACCGGGGGAAAAAAAAAATATATATATAACTATCAACAACCGTATAAGATGATGATGGATGGGACTATGGTTATGATGTGTTGGGTCCGAGCAGCAACAGCGAAAATATCGACAATAGCCGCGCGCGGCGAAGGACTGCGAGAGAATACAATATTTTCCTTTTCGCAAAACGATGTGAATTAATTTCACTTGGTAAAATTTAAATTTCTCGTAATTTATGTGTTTACGATCGTAAAGAGCCGACGCGACCGTAACCGGATCCGTACGAGAATATAATTACAATATGCTTATATACGTTACGGACGGTTGAAAAGAACGGTATAATGTAATAGAAAAAAAAAAAAAAGGGCACCGAGACCGATGGCCGCGTTTTATCACTACATACGTTCTCGTCGAATGATCGCAGTTTTTCCGAAAGGCATGATATTTTTCTAAGCTCAGCGTCGTTTTCGATATTCCGAAGCCAACAAAACCTTTTATGTTCGTATCGAAAACGAATCGCGTTGTATCGTTAAAACGCGCGCGGTTCATTTCCAAAACGATTTGTTTATCCATAAAACGCGTATTGTATATAGTAACGTATAATAATCAGGATACTTGCTACGCGAAATAAAGGCAACACTAATTGGAATTGTTTAAGTATAAACTTAATGAAAATCAGGAAGGCTCGTAATAAAACCCGTTTGTATTTTACCGCGTATTCCCCTACGTGTTCCGTGTAATATACGGTGTCGTAAATCCACTGCGTGTGTATAGGCTTTCTAAAATTATTGCGGTTATTAATAAAATTAAATTGTAACCTACGTATCAGAATTATGTATTTAAACGGACCGCGAATGCTATAATAAGGGCCGGATTAGTTTGCGAAATGGTACGCGTATATATTGTGAACGTTTTATTCCGCCCGATATCGCCCATCAGTGCGCGCACACACTATACATATACCTTATTTGAAAAATTATTATTTTTTATTATTTTCACATACGACATATACATAGACATATACGATAAACACCTAACGCGGAAATATAAAATATATTTAACGATAAACGAACGGTAACGCGGCGGTAAATTTTTACGTCTGCTCTTCCCGAGTCGCTCGACGCTTCCTTGAAATTTTTGTCCTCCTGTAGCCACTGGCGGCTCTAGCATTTAATTTTGGTGGGGGGGCCAAAAAAAATTGAGTTGATGACCTTTTTTTTTTGTTTATTTGCTAATAATAATTAAGGTCAACAACTATTGATCAATGAGCATAGGTATAATATCCTTTTTGTCACAGATCCATAGATAATCATAGTAGTCTTATTTTATATTCTAAATAAACGAAACTTTTTTTTATTTATTTATACAATATAATTAATAAGACAATATTATTTAAATAGTGACAATAAACTTAAAAAAAAACTAAAGAATAAAACTAAAAGTATACTAAATATAAATAACTATAATCTACAAATTATTAAATTACAATAAGAGGTAATAATTTTTTGTTTTATCATATATAAGTCGTCGGCGGCGACCGGTTTTCCACCCCGCTACCTCGTCTAAATCAAATCATGATACTTTGGCCACAGATTAGATTAATACAGACGGTTCATCTAATCTGTGCTTTGGCCTACAGAACGATAATATTTACTGACTATTATACGCGTATACTGGATACGACCGCGTTATTTTCGATAACGCTGTAATTTTTTTTTTTATATTGTATAATACCGGCGAGTATTCGTCCGCCACCAAAGCTCTTTTTTTTTAAGAATTTGGGGGCCATGGCCCCCTGACCCCCCCTAAAGCCGCCACTGCCTGTAACAAACGTTATGTGTGCTGGAGATGGTTTGCTCCGACCCGCGCTCACAGAACGGAGTGCGGCCAATTCGAACGGCGTGTCGCCACACCCGCTTTGTTCTGTCCTTATTATCCTGTTTAAACATTGTGCGCACGCGGGAGATCGAATCCTCCTGCAGGAGGGACCTTTTTGTTCAGACCGTCGTCGCGACGTGAACGATTCAAAACGATCGTATTTCGTTAAAAACGTGTTCGTTAATTATTATTATTATTATTATTATTATTATTATTATTATTATTATTATTATTATTATTATTATTATTATTATTATTATTATTATTAATATTAATAATATTAATATTATTATTATTGATTAACGCGCGGGTCAACTGCGTTTTCCTGTGCAAATAAACGGGTTTCGAATGGGAGTTTGCGATTTGGTCAAATGGATTTGTTGTGACTGCGTTCACTATCGTGTTCGTATTCTTTACGCGTTTCGTTTTAGGCGATTGCGTTTTAGACGCGGTCGACATTAACGCGCACCGGCTTCTGGGTAACTATAACGATCACGTACGTTCTAACGTACGACAGAAATGATTAAAAAAAAAAATCATTCTTACAATTTCTTTATAATGTTTCAAAAATAACGATTATTATTATCGTTGCTCGAATTGAAATCCAAAGAACTTTTTTTGAGGTATTTTTATTTATTTACTAGATATTGCGCTCGAAGAATTTGAACGCGGTATGTACGTTTTGTGGCCAGCGTATTGAACGCAACAAATAGTAATAATTTAATATGTCGTATTGTGTTCCGAACGGCGGCGGAGAATTCGTTTTACAACCTTTTTTTTTTTTTTTTTCGGATTTTTCTTCGCCATTTCGGAAACCTCTTTTTTTTTGTCGCTGTAAATTTAATCCGAAAGTTTCAAATAGCCCCTATGTCGATTTGGAAGTGGACGCAGATGGCACTATCAAGAAGTCGTTTTTGCAAATTATCAGTAGTTTTCGCGCAGGAACTCGCGAAAGGCGTATTGAAAGTACAGTTAAACTTTTCTCCAAATTCACTGTAAAATCTTTGGAAAATTTAAAGTTTTCCAAAAGCGTATATTATATTCTTTCTTTCTTTTTTTTCTTCTGTTTTTTCGAGTAAAAAGCTTTAATATATATATATATGTGTGTGTGTGTGTGCGTGTTTCGACGTTTATTATTCGTCCGTTGTTTGATTGAAAATCGACAGCGGAATACAATAAATTCTATACTTAACCGGGAACAACTCGAACGTTAACCGAGTTAAATCGTTTCAAATTTTTTTTTTTTGTGGTAAATCCGTTTTTTCTTTTCAGAACGTAAAAAATACAAACGTCGACAATACACCAAAAAGCCATACGTTTTTAATTCTATCTCAGCCGAACGCATATATTTCGTTTTTGAATAAGTAAAACGTATATATATATATATATGTATAATACTTATTGGTGTACCAATACAATTACATAAATTATTTTGCGCAATACTTAACTCGTCATCTCGATCTTTTAGAATAAAGAAGCTGTGGATATCGGATCCGTTATCCAATAGTTACACGTCGCGATAGAGAAGCGATCGGGGGGCAATGGCGTGTTTAGGATTTTAGAGCCCTAAGTACATAATTAACCGTCGCTTTTTTTCATTAACATCACTGGCGCAATTGTGGAAGCTTGAAACTTATCCTCCTCCCAATGCCGTAAATAACTCCGGAAAAATTTGTTAAATATTCACGGTTCATCCGAAACGAATCTCTACCACATATTTCATAAAACTTTGTTTTTGATTAACCCCTACCTCATCCAATTTTTAAACTCATGAATTTATTTCTTCTCTCTTTTGTAGAGCATACCACATAAAAAATTCCAAATGTATATTACGTATGAATATTTTCAACAGTGTATAAATGTACCTACCGCTGTATTAAATATAATAAATAATGCAGTGACGTAAGTAAAACTCATCGTAATATAGTGTATTAGCACTGATTATTTATCGTATAATCAATGCTAATGCATATATTGTGTAAATAATGTAATCAGTACGGTATTATAAAAATAATATATTTTACCGATAAACAAAAAAAAAAATGAATGGTATATTAGAAAATTCAGTCCTACTTTTGTCTTTTGGTATTTACATAAAATCAACATTAATTTAAACGATATACTACGAGATTAAAATATTTTGTACCGTTTCGCGTTCGTTTGCCACAGAGATAAGACCACGGTATGGTAATATAGACTGTTTAGTGCAGCACAAGTGCGATCTCTCATTTTTCGGTTAGTATCAGGAAAAGAAAACGGAAAAGTTCAAAATATAATCTTATTATTTTTTTTTTTTTGGAATTTCGTATTAAATTAATAAATAATATTGCTGTTTCAAAAACGTTTTACATCAAACACCGGCGCCCCTTAGTGGGACTCAGAATTTGGCGCCTCGGGTCAATTGCCCTCCCCTAAATACGCCACTGAATTAGGGTCCCGACGCGTACTGTGAACTGTATATCTTCGCGCAAGTCAAATGGACGGGAAACGAATGTGACTGCAAACGTCGAGGCCAGGTTTGCTGTATTCGTCGGTTATTTCTCTTTATTTTGCGTGTGAAATGGAGAACGTTCTTTGCGCGGTAGAACAGAAGAAATGTCGAAACGCGTGTAAGCCATTCGTCAAAAGATTGACGTATCGATTGTACTTTAAGCAGAAATAAATATTTCAATATTTCTCAAAAATTATTATTATTATTATTATTTATTTTTGCGGAAGCACCGAAGCGCGCGTGATACGAAATTAATAGGTTGTGCTGGCGCCAGATGGTCTGATCGCTATTTTTCACCACTCGTTTTGTTTTATTTTTACTAAGTCCCATTTCGCTAACGAATACATACGGTTTTATCGCTCTAATTATTATTATTATTATTGTACTTAAATTACTTAAATAATACGCAATAATTATATTAATAAATAAATTGAAGAGTCATTGTGATCGTGTTCATTCCCCCTCCCCCAACGAGTTTCGTTTTTTTTGCAAATAAATTTTTAACACGACGAAAAATAATGTAATACACGTTATTATAATATTTTCGCCGTTCTCCTTTTACATTTCATTAAATCGAGGAGTTATGGATAGTTTTATAAAAACAAAATGTAACATTATCCAAATCGTTGGAACGACGTTCCTTACACTGATTTAAATTCTGCTTTAAATATTTCATAAAATTGATTTAAATGTAAATTCCAATAACATTATTCACATCGGCCCGATTCAATTTTCGTTCTATTTTAATGTGTGTGTGTGTTTTTCAAATATTATTATTATATTATTTTTTTTGATCTTCAAATACTTATTCACGCACGCGTCAGTTTAGTCGAAATTAATGTAAATTAATAAAAGTAAAATTTCGCTTAAAAGTCCAATTCATTTTGTAAAGTCAGAAAGATTTTTATTCTTTAATTACTATATAATTATTACCGTAATGAAATGAATTTTAATGGTTTGTCAATTCATATTAATATGTTGACTTCGACGATTTTTTTTTTAGGCTAATTAATCGTCTACTGGTTAGGTTCGGTTGACCCTTACAAAAACCTAACCACCGATCGTAAATAAATATAAATTATAGAGTGTACAATACTGTGTTACAGTAAAAATAGTACTGGCTATAATTATTGATGGTATAGGGAAGTAATTTAAATTTAGATTTGTACGATTTGTAATGAAGTCCACCGGTCAACATTTTTGATTTTTTTTTTCTTTTTAACATTCATTATTTAACATTTATTATTTTTTTATTGTAATAACGCACGAAAATAAAATAAATATTATTATTTGCGTTTAATTTTTATCAAAATATTAAGAAATAACGAACGGTGTTCAGTAGTATTTATTACTTACAAGATAACTCAAATTAGTATGCTCGCCTCCGTCAATCTAATGAGTAATATATAGCGAAATAAAGTTCGGTAAAACTTATATAACGCAGTGTTGACGATAAAGTTATCGTTTTAATATTTATAATAAAATTTAAACATTAAAACATTATCTGTTTTCTCTCGCGGGCTCTTGTTTTTAAAATTTTAATTTTAAAGTACGTTATCCGTATTTTTTTTAAAAAAAAAGTTAATTTTTTTATATATATGTATAAACGTAAATCTCTTTAAATCTATAGCGTCGTAAAAAAAAAAAATCGACGAAAAAGCAAAAGTAATGTTTTCGTCTTAAAATTCGGTTAAAGGTGTTTTGTTTTGATTTTTATCGTAAAGCCACAATGATGAATGTTCTGCGCACCGATTTAAAAAAAAAAATATATATATATTTTTTTTGTCTGATAAACGCACGTGTCACGTTCAGACGTTCTCATAACAATAAATAAAATAACCTTTTACTTCTTATTTAAGTACGATATAAAATCATATATGTATATATATATTTTTTTTAAATTTACAATTCACATGCCATTGATTTTATTGTTTGTATAAGGATTCAAAAATATATTCTCAAATCTATATACGAGTATTATTTGAAAAGTTTGGTAAATGGATTTTTTTTTGTAACGTGTGTACGGCGCATGTATAATGTTTACTATAGAAATATATTCCGCGATTTCATTTTGGTACGTAACACTATTTTATTAATCTCTTATAAATATTTGCTGATAAATATATTAAAAAGTACATAATATTTTAATCATAAAAAAAAGCCTGACCTGACCGTTGCGTTTAATGGTATTAAGTGTTTTATAGACTCACGAAAATTCACCGATTTAAAGTATTCAATTAAAAACGGTATTTGTAAAATTCCACCGTATCAATGCAGTCGGATTGTCGCGGAACAGTATTTAAAATATAAATCGTCTGACAATATTATTACAGTAAATACTGCGGTATTTATCGATTTAATCGGTTGTGTTCATACCACAAGAATAATATTGTAATAACGTAGTCCGAGTAATTACTGGATACACGTACATTTATTCGTATAATTTTGCATTAAAAAAAAAAAACACACACACACAACAAAATTATTGAATAATTAATATAGAATAATTTTTTGTTTTTTATGCAAATAAGACATTATTGTTTTATCGTTTTTCTCGTGTACCTACGTTTTAATAACGAAAACATTTTCGAGTATTAAATTTTACATAAAAAAAAAAAAAACGAAATAAATAACCAAAGCGTAGACAAAACAACGAGGACATCTATAATTATTATGTTTTAGACGACGCGTTGTTGTATTTATTAAAATCTCCACGTATACAATCTATTTGTGTTTAAGGAGGATTCTCTGTAGGGAAAGAAAACCCGGTGGTAGTATACACACGAATAAAAGCGCCGGATGTTTCTGTGCTTATGAGCTCGGAAACGCAGTTACAAAATGTTCCTCCGCTTTTCTATATCGTGAATACAACGACAACGCGACAACGAAAATGCAAAACACTATTTTCGTTCACCTCGAGTAAAGGGAAATTTCTCTTGATTAATTAACTTTCGTGCGAACAACTGCAGGTTATTAACAACGGCTTTAACGTATTATTGTGGGGAAAAAAATGTATAAATCGTTAAAAAATTCTATTTTTTTTCTTTCTCTCACAATATTTTTTAAACGTTTTCACCGACGGGGAAAAAATACATTTTTTTTTTTGATGAAAATTTTTGGTGAATTTCCCGTTTTAGATTGCGAGTGAAGTACAAAGAACGGTTTATTATTATTTTATTTTTATTATTTTTTTTTTTGTACAAATTGTGTTCGGACGATATTGACAATTGACATGCGTTACCTTCCGGTAGCAAATTGAATCTAGTCGGTACTTTATTTGACACGTTTTCCAATTTTTCATGTAGTTTCCTGAAGCGCAATTCAAAACAACCAGTGAATCGAAAAAAAAAAAGAAAATCCGTTAAAATTGTCGACAATGGACATATATTTTATTAAATTTTTACAGACTCGAACTTATAGACGCATTAAATATTTTAACAATATATTTATTGCGTTTTTTTAATTATAACGATCTATACGAGTATTAGCGTTGCTCAGAAAATAATTACTCGTGCGAATCATCGCTTTTAAAATAATAAGAAAACTCTGAAATCTAAGATTTAAATAACTCACTTGAGTCGATATCCGCAACGCACGCGGCAACTCTATTGCACTTCATAATTCTATTCATTTTTTTCTGCACATATTTTCTTGATTATGATTTTAAATCCTGAGTAAAACGAGAATTTTATTGTTTTAAAACAATAATATTATATTGTTTTCTTGTTAATATTCGGCCGTTACCATTTTTTTTTTTTGTTTTCATTGCGAGAAAAATTACTCCAAAAGTTTCATATATAGCACACTATGAACTGTGGAGATTGAACGCAGTAGAAACTTTAGATGGTAAATTTTTAGAATTTTACAGTAGTTTTTGACAAGATAACAAACTACTCACCTTAAAAAAAAAAAATGAATTTTTAATCATATATGTTTTATTGCCGTCTGTATTCGTTGAGCGATAGAAGTCCATAATTTTATTTAGGATTTCGCCGCGTATAAAAATTAAATTGATACGTTAATGTACAAAATATTAATGAGTTTTTTTTTTCATACGTTTAGAATTCTTTGGAAAACTATTTTATTTTAACATAATATTGAAAAATAATTTTATTTCTCCGTGATAGTAAACATATTTTTTTTTTCATCACTCATACAATATGTCTATCTATGTTGATTTTACATATTTCACGGTGTTCTCTATCCAAACAAGTAACGAAAACACGCTCGACGAGAAAGTTACGTTTCTAATTTTTAAATTTTACTCTTATGTCGAAAATTAAGCGCATTAAATTATAATATTATGTTGCCTTATAAAATTTGTGGAACATGTAAATAGTCGTACACTAAAATAAATGATATATGAATTGAACCGTTTATATTTCAAAACTTGTTTCGAAAATTACTTTTAAACAGTCGTTTTACTTTTTGTGATAATAAAAAGTGTATTGTGTACGTTAATGAACATTTTTATTTTTAAGAAATATAAATCAATTAAATGTACAATTAAAACTTAGATTTTAATATTTATTAAGAGATTACTTTGGTAGATTATTTTGTTTGTCATTATTATTTATTGTTTATATACACATACAATTGTTTTAAACAGTATGAAAAATTCATCGGATGTGAAATGATGTTAAGTACGTATTTAAGTGTTTTTCGTAGGTTTTGACGCAATTACCGGTTAAAGAATTGCTTCAAAAGATTTGTCCATACTCTCTATCGAATTTGAGATTGGACACGTGCCTTATGGAAAAGTAATTTGTGAAAATTTTCAGTAGTTTTCGAAAAAGCCGCGCGAATTACCCGTTTTTAAATAAATTGAATTTCGTATTTTTTTTTTTTTAGTTCAGAGAATATAATAACCTAAACCATTCGAAAAGTTCACTGATTATTTATTTTAATGTTGCATAAACGCTACTATGTTTCCAACTTTCGTCCAATTATATATATATATTCATATTTTTTTCAAATATTCGTTGAAAGTTAAATGATTAAATTTAATAAAAACGATATTATTAATAAATCATCGTATATTTTTTTCGATTAACGGTGTAATTATTATTTAAAAATTTCAATTATTTTTTTTTTTACATATTTCACAAGAAAATCTATAAGTGTAGTGTAATTTGATAGGATAATGTGGTTTGAAATTTATTCAAACGTAATTCGTATCTATATAAGACATTTTTTTTTTAGCATTTTATGTTACAGACAGTTACGTTATGTCACATGCATTAGGTTCCAATTACATATCGTATCGCATTAAAATATTAAAAGCCAAATAAGGTGCGTCATTTCAGTCCATTCATTTTGATATTCTTTACCCGGGATCATTCCGTATCGTAATTTGGTCTACTAAGTAATTTGTTTTTCTCAAATTCGTCCTGTCAAAGTATATTCTTTAGTACAACTCGCATAAAACCCACACACGTATGCAGTCCATTATATATCAAGACTGAATAGAACTTTTTCGATTTCCATGATTATATGTGTGTTATATATTTATATACATATTTTTCTGTAAAAAATTTACCACATTCAATAAATTTCGAAAATTTAGCTATCTAGAGGTATTATAGATCGTATATAGATTACGAAAGTTAAAAAATAGCGTTTTATTTTAACACAACGCCGTAGGAATATTATTAGGAGAAATACTCGTGTGGACTAAACGTGTGGAGATCGAATAGATTAGCGAGATACAGACGGTTACAGTATACGTAGTATTCTCTTAGGAAAAAGTCTGCTTGGAGATCAAAACGGTATTGTATTGAAAAAGGGGAATAGTATTGAGATGGACGCGGTGATGGAGTACGGAAGGGCGGTAACAGCCACGGGAGACGGACGGGAGGAAGAAGTTGTGTGCTGCTACGGTGATGGCCTAAATGGCCTCTAAAAGCCGCAAAGAAGAAGATATTGTTGTTAATAAATTATGAGTTTTAAGAGAAACATTATTTTCCAAGCGCATAAACAAATGTCTAAATAAATATTTGCATTTTCCAGTCCACGAACTTCCTTAGTTTTTAATATTTATGGCTCTTAATTTTTGTAACGAAGTAATTGCATATATGATGTTATTTGGATATAAAAATAAAACTAAGCAAATTATTAATTTAATTGACTCTAAATGGTATTTTTAAATCATTAATTGTAATTTAATATTATATATTAATTCTGAGTGCAGCAGAAAAGCTATTGGCGGAAATATAATGTGTTTTTTTTTTGTAAAAAGCTTCTTAAAACACGTTCTTTAAAATATTTATTTAGCGTAATTTTTATAGCATAAAAATTAGAGCGTTGGTTTTTATTCCGATACGGTTTATGATTAAAAAAAAAATTTTAATTTCCCTCAAATTTACAGAAATAACCACATAATTACGGTCATCGTTTTTAGCACAATACTTATTTTGTTTGAAATCATTTTTGTTGAATTCGGTGCGTTAAATTGTTTTGTTCGCAAATGCATACCCCAAACAAGTCTCCCGAGATCGCATTATTATACCCGTTCTAGTTGAGCGTAATTAAAACGTCTAACGCTGGATTACGTTTCGTTTTCAATTATTTCTTTTCTGCATGCTATTTGTGGCTTAGTTTTTTTTAAATTTTCAGTGTCGAAAATTAAGCTACAATGGTTTTAAAATAATCCGTGTAAAAAAAAGAAAACGCCGCAAAGTTCTATAAAGGTTTTTTTATATCAAAGAGTTTTTAATATTACTTTAAATATATTGTTTTTACGAATTCTCAGAAATTTTTACAGTTTTGGAAAATTACAAGTTAAACAATATTTATTAGGAAGGAAAAAGGACGTTATGATGTACATGTGAAAAATACGTAAATATTTTTATACACAATTTGATTAAAAAAATTCGCATTCTAAAGGACGAAAATACATCACGTCACGGAATGAAATGTATTAATAACAATAATCGTATAGGGATATTATTTATATCGTGTTCCCTTAGATGTTAAGCCTTTATATACGTTCGACGCAAGGTTACTTAAATATGTTATTATAAACCAGCGGTTCTTAAACTATGCCCGCAAAGTTTCACGGCTGTACGAGAACTGCCCAAGGGTAGTTATATACTTTCTTAGGGGTTTTTTTTTTTTTAGTAAAATCGAGTTAAAAATATCGCGAAAGTTAAATCCATAATGTTGAAAAAAAAATAATTAAAAAGCGAATATTTTTTTTTTTTAAAAAAGGTAGTCATATTGCGTTATAAACTCATTGTTTTATTCATAATCATTAAAATTTATATTCCTATTTTTACGGTTGTACGGATTGTTTTTATTTGCTCAAAAGTTCTTTAATCAAGCAGTTTTATAACAGTTTTCATAATTACGTTTAATCGATATTCGAACGGTTCGGAATGTTTATTGGATAACATTATTTTACGCATTATTGCGTGATTCGAAACGTATAATCACGAGATCTTTGGGACTTTTCAAATTTATATTTTACCATTTTCGTATGGAATCCTGTGAAGTGAGACGCTGTGCGACGAGTTTATGTGTATAAATTTGATTGCGATATATACGTATATATAGAGAAATGTAAAAATCTGTGTTTGTATTACGCGTACTTTTCTAGAAAGTATTGTCCAATATATTATTACCATATGGAGTTATAAAACCGGGATAGATAAAAAGTTTAATGCCGAATAGAGTTATACGACAGTGAAATTCGTAAAAAGAAACGCGAGCAAATGCAATAAAATAAATATATTTTATTACTGCGCGGTGGTCGTGTTTAAATTAACCCGTTTCTACAATAATATTGTAGGCGATATCGATTAAATATCGTTAAAATCCCACGTGTATTTTCATATTCGTTTAACGAATTTAAACGCTGTATCGCGTATAAAAACGTGTATTTCATTTTGTTGTGTTCGTGTGGAATGTTACGGATAACCGCGTGAAAACCATTCCATCTATAACAATATCGCTTAAATATTATTTATTGAAATAATGATCCGAGTGCGATCGAATTACGGGTTTCCTGTAAAGTTTTTCTTTTTCCACCCAATTTTGTGTAAATTCTGTTTCGACAATGCGAAAATTTTGTTCGTATATAGACTCTATTTATATCGATCAGAAAATAAAGTGAGTGCGGAAGGTATTTTACCGAATTTTGAAAATTATTCTCATAGTAAAACCATTGTCATGCGTACGTGCAGTGGGACAGTGAAACGATAAGTGAATATCATAGAGTAAGAATATAATATAAAGAGGCCATATCGTATATTATACGTGATTATCTTATACACTGAATGAAGCAGCAGGAGCAAAAGGTGTGATTTCAGAGTGACCACACGATCAATAAAAAATTATCGGGCGCCAGTTACGGAAAACTTGTCCGTTCAATAGTGTGGGCCCGGTGTGATAAGAAAACATAACATAAAAGGAAAAAAAGATCAATTGTAAAATGAAAATACCAACAGATAAAAATTTAAAATATCTTCTGTACGAATTTAATTTCAAGAATTAACAACACTGGACTCGCCAAAATAAATAATTTATTTAAAGTCTAGATGATTTGTTGCGGACAGAAGAATATAACGCATTTTTTTATTAGGCCCGAACATTTTATTTTATTTTTCATGATATTAATTATTTCATTTAAAATGAATACGTAAATAAATAAATTTGTTTATTTACGAAACTCTGTTTTAAAAGATTTTTATATTTCTAAGTTGGCACACATGAATTTTAGTTTTCCGGAATGTAAATTTATGTTTCTTGTCACTCCGGGACAACTGGTACACACGGCAATAGTGTTCTCTGATAATGATGAATCTAGTGACAAAAAAATCACGAAATACACGTTTATGCACGGAAAATGGCCAAAAGTATTTATTATCGACTATTGTCAATAATAATTGTGATTTTCGAAAACGTAGTACGAAAATTAAGGAGTCGTAGTGCCCGACTCAGTTGTCTTTGTCTGATGTACACGCAATACAGTAAAATCGATGTTACGTTACTACGTTGATGAGTAACCGAAAAGTAAAGAGTGGATTGATATCAGTCCACCTCGGTAATAGCAGGCCTACGAAACTCTACAGTTTACGGCCAACAGTGTCTATGACCTTGAAATTTTAGTGCTTCAAAACATACAACATCAGTGGTTAGAAAACATGAATATTTAATAACATTTTCATTGTTATCATAATCTATTATATAATAGAATAGTGGGTCCAGAGTCCGTCGAGCGAAATTAATGTGGCAGAAAAAATCGCGAGTATTATTTCTTCCAAGACGTTTTATCGTCTAAATACCCTGTTACGGATTGTGGTTTTCGACTCGGTACCGTTGGCTCGGTAGGTAGGTGATAGGCAGGTCTCCGGTTCGATTCCCGCCCGTCGGCGGCGAATTCGTGGTAGATCCGTCTCCGTCGGTCCGTTTTTTTTTCATTTTTCCGTCGCCTATATTCGTCGGCGCGTTATCCAATTGTATCGTGAGCGCAATTTCATTTATTTACAGTTTGTCTTATCACTGTATATTCTATAATCATAATCAACACTATCTAAGACCGAGACCACGGTAATGTTTTATTATCTAAATATCATAACTATATGCCTATTTCAATGTTTTATCACAGAATAAAGTTTTATGCTCAATTTAATGGTTTTGTATTAACGCAGCTTACAAAAAACATGGTATGATGCCTAGCCTGCGAACGCCAAATTTGCCGTAGGCAACCGCGGAGGGGGAGGATCGATTCATATACTACTTTAATACGGACCAATAATCGCTACCAAAAACGATATTCACAGCAGAGCGAGGCACACCTAGTATCATATAAAAACAGAGCGCGAAAAGATGCCAGTATAAACAGCATAAACAGACCGTTAAATGGCCGACCAATCACAGAGAGCCTATACCGTCACGTTACCGTTTCTATATTTCCGTAATCAATTCTCCGGTTCTATGTTCATGGTCAATTTCCGTTTAGAGTTTTCCGGCTCATACATCTAGTTAAATTCTCCAAAAACTCGATCGGCTGATCGGGTTTCGCTTCTCTAATGTTCTCTATATTATATTACAGTTTAACAAACATAATATTTTGGGAATTTTTATTTTTCTCGTCTGGTTACTACGTAGGTATTTACACCTTTTGCATAATACACGACGAGTCCGTAATATTTTTTACATTCGGAATTGGTTTGGCCGACGATCATTATTTCAGTTCGCGTCTGCCTAGCGGATTTCGAATTTTGTAAATCTCTAATTATTATGCTCGCCTTGTTAAATTTCTTTTTTTACATTCGAATACTTTTGTTGGTTTAAGAATGTTTCGTTATTTCAACGTCAAACACAAAACCGACACAATATTTATGTACCCGTATAATACACTCGTACGTATTGACTGGCTACGGTTTTATTTGCACATTCAATCATAATAATAATAATAATAAAAAAAAAAACGATATACCTACGAATATTTGTTTCGCACGCGCGCCCACGTGCGTTTTAAATTCAGCACGCCACGCGGTCTTGGCGGTAAGCTTCGGAAAAAGAAAAAAGAAAGTAGAGAGTGCGAGATAAAATATGCGGAAAAAAAGTTATTACGAATAGCGTACAGTAATAGACACTGTATTCCCGTTTAAACTGTGCGAATTTCGGTATTTCATTTCTACTGTATAATATACGTGTCCAAATCGAGCTCGTATATTGTTCCAGCATCGGGCCAGAAGAAGTGGATTTCGTTCGTATTGCATTTTTGTGTTAACGCCGCGGTTCGGTTTACGTCTGTAGAACGGTGTTATGGCGAAAGAAACGTAAGGAATTTAATGGGGAAAAAAAACTATATAAACGCATTGTGTGTCGTCGGTGTCGTAAGATTTTCATATCCCCCCAATAAATATTGCGCACGCCCACACCGTCGTAGTAGTGAGCAGGAGATATTATTTTACTCATATAAATGTGTGTGTGTGTGTGTGTATATTAAGATCTTTTGATATTTTCCAAAGGGGAGAGAAAGTCGCTAAACGACAACCATATGACCGAATCGGGCTGATTACCGTTACGCCGAGAAGTTTTCGGGTGCTCCATAAATATCTTTCTCTAGGTACGTTTTTTTTTTTTTTTTACGGTTTCTATAATAGCGTAAGCTATAAATATAATTCCGTAGTCTTCGCTGTAGAACTTATTAATAACATTTTTCGTTTCGTCGTTATAAAAAAAAATTATCGCGTTTCAAAAACGACTGTAAAAAAAAGTTCTCGGTTTACTAAAGTCGTTGGAAAAACGTTTCGAGTATACGCTGAAAAGTATCTAATGTCCACGATGACTTTGAACACTCGAATTTCAAGTCCTAGTGCAATACTAACGTTTTTACGTATAGTACCTACGTACATTTAAATAATAGTCATGCTTATACCGTCACTAATATCCAATTAAATCGACGGCGAACAGAAAATTAATAATATTATTGTAAATCACTATCCGTTTCGTAATATTTGAAAATAGTTTTTTTTTTTTTTATTATTTTTTCAGGTAATTGACTTTTATTTTTTTGTCGAGAGGTGAATCCGCAACGTTTAAAAACGTAAGTACATTAATATTTTTTCATAATTCGATATTCACGAAGGACCGTAATACGCGCGTCACGCGATCACAGAGTATTGTCTATTTTTTATTTTTTATAAATATAAAATGATATAAAAGTCTGACTTTGTCGCGTATCGATAATAATTCGTATCTCGAGTACTCGCCCGTTCCAAACGAGCGAATTAATTGAAAATCGATTAAAATCATAGTGATTCGTCAAAAAAAAACGATTATTTTTAATGTTAATCGCGCGCGCGTGGATTCGCGGGTAAGATTCATGCAAAAAAAAAAAAACGGCGTTGTCGTCGGGAAACGGTAATAATTTTCGAATAGTTTTGTTCGCAGAGTTCTCGAAGCGTGAAATAACAAAATTGAAGTAATAAAATCTCGTTTATCCGCGCTTAGGTACGACCGTTTTGAACTTTCGTTATTTTTCTTATTCCGACGTTATACATTACTTATATATATATCCGTCGTTCCACGTTATGCGCATGTAATATTTCTAGACAGCGTTAAAAATCGAAAAGCCAAAAAAAAAAAAAAAGGAGCCCTTTTGGACACCGCCGTCGCGTTGACCGCCTTATTTCATATTTTTAATATAATATACCCGCCTTTCAAAAAAAAAAAAATAAAAATAAAAGAAAGGACAATTTGTCTTTTTTACAAAAAAAAAAAAACAGGTGCCACACGCGTGCAGAAGAAGAACGGCCGGTCGGTCACGCGTTATTGGCGCGAACGTCTGCAGCGCGGGAAACGGTTTATTTTATACGCGGCACCTTATTCGGCGAGACGTAGCTGGGCGGTGGGGATTTATGGGTCGGGGACATCTGCAAAGTTCCTGTGAGCCGGATATTTATTATGCTCCGGCTGGAAACTCGCGGTTGATTTATCGTATAACCGCGGGTCCATTGTAGGCTAGATTCGGCTCCTGTTGTAGTTCCTTGTATATTGCGCGTCACCGCTCGCCGCCGTTATTTATCGACGTTTTAAATACTGCCCTCGTTATACAATAATAATAATTATAATAATAATAATAATAATAACGTACGATTTCCGAGTGAATATTTCAATATTTTTATTTTCGAGGTTCCGGTAAAAGGATTCAATAATAATAATTGTCACAACGCTGTTTTTTTTTCTACGAAATAATGCTTATACGGAAGTTAATTTGTATATAGTTTCCGTTCGAAGGATATTTTGTCGAAATTCGTAATATACACATAATTATATATTAAATATTATTTAATTTAACTCGATTATTTATTTTTTTGGTCATTACAATTGGGTAGACACGAAAAAGCGCATTCGATACGGCGGTGATTTGTATTATTTTTAAAAATCTCATTAAACCGTTTAATTCACAGCGACGAATCGACGGAGTTTATTTTTTCGTTACATATTCGCCACTGACTACGGGCGATTCGTAAGAATTTGTACACGTAAAAAAAAATTAAGCTCTGCCATCTGACAATCGCCGGGTATGATATTATTATATGTACTATATAATAATATTTAATTTCCCCCCAAAAAAAACGTAATATTCTATTAATCGAATTCTACCGTCATCGTATAATATAATGTAGTAAAAACATACACAATAAATGTATACGAAATCAAACGTCCACTATTATATTATCGTATACTGTATATTCAATAGGTAAATCAATGTAAAAATAAATATATCGCATATATTATATTGTGTGTATTAAACGACGAAACGGAAACGCATTTAAAATAAATGAAATTTCGAAAAATTTATTACATTACTCGTTATAAAATAAGTGTAGTACAAACTCGTATAGTACATTATGATATTATAAAGTATAGGTTTTTGTTGAAAAACCAACGCGTTATAAACTCCTATCATTTTTTTCCCCCGCTCACTTTTAAGTAGCTTTCCACAATTTTCGCGGAAATCTACTGCAGGGAAATGTTAAACCAGTTATTTTCAATACCGTACGCGTCCCTAACTTTCCATATTGCGCGTACGCGATTTGATCGAAGCACCGTATTTCTGTTTAAAAAATATTTACGCGGAAAACGACACATTCGCGTGTACTCGTATAATATTAATTGATTATTATATACGATTTCGTAGTTAGAATATAAATAAAAAAATTATTCACCCGTAACGTTTTACACATATTATATTTACCGCGTATTATATCTATATCGTGACGAACAACACTTTTAAATATTTAAACGTCTTTGCTTAAAGGACCCTCCTAAAACCGAGTGCGTTCGTGTATATTGTCGTTTAATCTGTCAGTTAACAGAGTGTTCTTTTGTACGCTGTCAGAGAATTGTGATTGACTCGATGGAATTGACTAAAAGTAATGCGGTGAATAAATATTTGATCCGCCATACCGTTCAAAATGTAGCCGTAACTTATTGCTTTTTTTTTTTTAACTTTATTATAGTTAGCAAACAATACACGTGTTTATTTTTATCGCGAATAACTTTGTAACTTTTTTTTATACATAAATATTCACAATAGAAATACTTCAATGTAATCCGTTAGTTTTTAAGCACATTTTATAACACGCACACGGCGTGTTGATATACTCTCGAAAAGGAATTCAGACGTACAGCTTCCGGTTTTCCTGCAGGGTTTCAAAATTATCATTTCTTTTTGTTTTTCCTGAATTGTAATAGAAATGACTACGTTTACGTTTAAATCCCACGGCCGCATAAAAGATACGTTGAAAACGTGAAAAAACAAATAAGTGACTTTGATTTGTCTAAACTCTAAAGGAATACGACATTTTTTAAATTCTTTAATCTAACCGCGAGGTGTGTGTGTGTATAGGGTTTGAAGAGTTTTTAAAAATTGCATTACGTTGTCTAGTGTTTTTTTGATGATTATACTTATTTGTATCGATTATTATTTGACTGGTGTTTTACACGTCTTAATAGCTCAAGTATCATCGTGTAATTCTTGTCGTTTTTTGATATTGGAAAAAAATTACTCCTATTTTATTACCCCCGATTGCATAAAATTAAATTTAACACATTATAAATGAAATTATTGTTTTTAAACTTACATTCTCACACATGCATTACTATAAAATTGAAATCGCTTTTTAAATTGATGTGATTTAAATAATCCGAATTTCACGTTTTAAGTAAAGGAGTATTTATTACTTTTATTACTTTAAATTTGTCCCGTATGCAGTTCTAAATTATATTACGAGTAAAGTTTAGAAATTTAAATTTAAATATTCACTCGAATTTAATTCCGTCTGATTAGTAAAAAGAAAAACGCGTAATTTTAACTTTGAATTTATTAAAATTTAGAATTATTTTTAAAAATCGTGAATTATTCTTGTGTACACACTGAATGTAATTATTTTTCAAATAATATTTGTATACAAAAATTGCAATTAAAAAAAAGAAAGAAAAATCGAAACGTAATGGGGCAGCGACCACTAAGTATAATAGTTACAAAACGGACCGTTGAAATATTGACATTTTTCTTATTATTATTTAAAGTCAATAATAATCAATATTACCCGTGTGCAATTTATTCCGTGCACTGCTGTTTAGCCGTTAAAATTTTATTTCACAGTTGTTACGTTGTTTAAAAATTATAGAGGGCAAAAATCACATGATTTTAAGGGTGTTTTTTCACTGTATCCCTACACACACAGGTCCTGCAGGTTAGACCGCTAAGACCGGAGATACTGACATTCGTTTTGCTGTAGTGTTTACCTGCGCAGTGTTCGTATGATATAGAGAGTTATATTATTATTATTATAAATTTGAAAAAAATGGCAATTTATTGTGTTCGAAAAACGATTCTGAACAATACTCGACTATTGTTAGTGCGTATTATTGTTGCAATATATTGTGTAGTATATCGTATAACATAGCGAGCGTTATTGGAAATTTCATTGGAGTTTGCAGTAGTGTACTCTTATGTTGAATTTCGGATTATATGTTTCCTATATAAACGCATTTAATAAGATATTTGAAGTATTCGGGAAAACATTAATAATAATATTGTTTAATGCTTCTATAAAAAAATATATATATATATATTTACTAATAATTACGATTTAAAGACGTGTGCCGAATTCGGTCGAAATTTTTTTTTTATCGATTTCGTCACCATAATATTATACGAGTATATGGTGGCTGGTGATACTGAAAATATGGAAAAAAACGGTTGCGACGACATATCGTTTTCGGGTAGAATATTAAGCTTGTTTACGAGTACCGTGAACGAGTAGTTACTAGATTTTTGCACCAAAAACTTAGCGGTCGAGTCACTTGATCGTGTGTATTAGAGTTATATTCCGGATTCTAAATCTGACCGTTTACTACAGAACAATCTTTGGCGTTAAACGCTGGAAAACAATGTGTTCTGTTTATTTTTTAAACGTATTTGTTCAAAGCAATAACGTGAAAGTTTGCGCGTTAGTAGCCGAGTGATAGATGGCATACCTGAAAATTCGTTTACTGTCCCTGTTTTTACAGTCTAATGCTTATAACATATAACAACACTTTTTCAACCGGCATTGACATATTAGTGATTTGGAAAAACGATCGACGATCGTATCGTAAACGATTCGGTGACCGGTTTTTTTTGTTCAGTCGAAATACATAGCGAACGATATTAACAACGTAATTAAAGTCAACGTCATTTAAAAGTTTAACAGTATAGAGAACTCATTTGATCGTTTCCGGATTTGTAACGAAATGGGTGACTGTTTTATCGATATAAATATTTTTATGTCGCGGAAAAATTGGTAAAATTATTATGACGGTGTTCTGAGACGACAATGAATCGTTATATCAAATCGGATATAATTACAGGTACGCTCTGTTCGACATTTTAAGGGGACTGAAAGCGGGCATTTTCTCTCTTTGTCTTGCACACACACGAAACATGGCGAAATAGACGTTTCCTACTTTCAACGTATACCGATCGATCTAATGGTGCGATAAGAAATTTGAAAACGGTTTTGAATTTTTCGTGAAGTCTACTCTAGATCGATTTTCCCACATTTATAATTTTTTTTTTTCATAAATCCTTAAAAAATTAATCGAACCGAATTAAAATTAAAAAAAAATTGCTAATAATCAATTTTTGAAAGTCTTAAGATAAAAAAAAAATGAAAAAAGCGGGGAAGTCGTTCTATAGTAAAATTCACGAGGAATTCAAATCTGATCAAAATCCTTATCGCGTCACTACGTGGATCGGTACGTTGGAAGTAGGAAACGTCTATTTTGCTATGTTTCTTGTGTATAAGACGAAACGGGCTTATCGAGTGTTTGTTCCGAAATATCGAGAATTTCGTTTCAAAGTTTAAATGAGTTCATCGAATTAAATCTTATCGGAGCCCGAGCGTCAACCCGTAGTGATGCATTTTTTACCTTCTCTAAAATTACCTATTCGTATCGAAATAAATGCGCGCGTTTGATTGGAAAAGCATTATTTTCGTTCGATCCTTTCGTAACATTCGTTGTAAATATCGACTGCGTGCATTATTATTAGTAGATTATTGTTATTCTCCCGTGAACGTGCATCACATATTTTATACGCCTTTAAAACCGATGCCAAACGCGCGCGTCTCGAACCAGTTAAGTGCCCGCCAAACTGCGTAATAAATAATATTTACGACTGTCGGCATTGAATAAGCGGTCTTTGCGGATTTTCTGTTTTCGTCCAAAACGGCTTTTTATCGGCTAAACATTAAAACCATTTGGAATTCATTCCCCGGACCACTGGGCCGTCTACGGAAGTACCGTAGGTCTTCCGAAAGCTTTATATATTACCTGTTTTAGAAAAAGTACGATTATTATTATTATAATAACAATCGAAACACTTCTTTTCGAACTGCCTTTTTTGTCTGTAAAAAAAAAAAAAACTTCCATAGAGACGCGGTCCAGAAGAAAAAACGTGTTGTACGCACAAAACGAGAACGGTTTTTTCTTCTTCTTCGTTATTACGCACGTTTACGTATTATTGTTAGCAGCGAGTTTCTGAGATTTTTCGCGCGATTCCTCGGAGAGCACTCCGGCCGTTGATTTAACGCGAGACACCGTCTCCCCTACACTAACGCCCTCTTCAATACTTGCTACCATATCCTTTTAATTTCCTCCTCGAACGACTAGCGTTATATACATTTTCAACGCTTCTCAGCGTTCCGCCGGATTACAATATTGTGCGTATTTATGATGACGCCACGTCTTTTATCGAAAAAAAAGCCTTTTCATCGGCTCGTTTTTATTCGAGCCCATCGGCTACGACGCGTCTGGTCCATTTGCTTCCGCCGTTTCGTCTCTTACCACGATCGTGTCGCGCAACATTACTTGCACGCCTCTAATTCGGCTCTGCAGGCCTCTGTACCCATTTGTAGTAATAATACGCGGTACAGGTCGCGTCCTTTAACAATAATAATATTCTGTACTTCACCGCCCGGCCGTCTCGACGAACACGCACAAAATTATTAACCGTTCGGTGATGCCGCAGATAGTCGGTTTGAGCCGGGTGCTTGTGTTCCAGTTACGCGTCCGGTATTGTTTTCGAATTTCCTTTGAATCTCCTAAACTTACTGAACCTGAACGTCTTGCGTGTATATTCGCCCGTTCTTGTTAATGTGTTTTTGATAGTTGCTATAATATTGACCGCCTGATCTTCATCAACCTTCTGTTCTCTACGCGTTCCATATATTAATTGTTATTATTATTATTGTTATTATATTATGTATTATTATTAATATTATCAGGTTTTACTTTACCTATAAAATACCGCGTATAATCTAGTCACTCTTATCACAGTTATTACTTATTAGTTGTTACTATAGGGCAGAGGATTTGTAGCTCTAAAAAAAAAAACACTAAATACCTACGCAATGGAAAATTTACATTTAAAAATCAATTTTAAAACAATTTTCAAGTAAATTACGTACAGCTAAAATAAAATTAGATCGAAGAAATGTTATTAAAAATAAAATAAATAATTTTATTTAACCATACAATATATAGAAAAATATCTAATAATTCTTTTGACAATAATAAAAAAAACACAGAATTTATTGAAAAATAATTAAAATCGTACTTGCGTTTCATCTTCCGCACACGAGACAAGAATGTTTATGACAATTATCTTATTTCTTAAATCGTCTTCGTCCGTGTAAAACAATATCCTTTTTGCTACCGAGCGTTATGAAATTCGTCGAAAATCCTGATAATATAATTTTATCTTAGCGAAAATACCCCCGCCATAGTTTTGTCATGATGTCAATTAATCGCGGAATAAGACGAGAGTGAGACGTTTCGGAAATTTTAAACACTTTTGGTCTTTAACGTCGTAAACAACAAAAACAACAACAGCAACAACAGGTGAGTAAACTGAAATTTAATGTTCCGTAACATTATTAGATTGGAATAAAAATGTTTATTATAATGAATGTCGTCACTTTGTATGAGAGGAAAGTATACGAGCCGAAAATGGCTATCCATCAAAAACCTTATAATAATCATACGACCTCTATCCAAAATAGTGGTAAAACGTTTTTGGGGACACCTCCTCAAAAATAAAAATAAACGACAAAATAGGTACGCCACTGGGAGTCAAGTATACTATTATAGTCTTCAAAATAAGGGAAATACGTTTTTATTTTGACGGTGTAATTAAATATGAACAACCGGGTTAATTAAATTTTGATTGCGCCCTCGGGATGATTATCATATTATACCTTCATATTATAACAAAATATAAATTAACGTGACGTTGAAAAAGTTAATAGTTTTATAACGCACGCATAAACGTTTGAATAAAATATGGTTTTAGTAGCGTATATACAATCGTAATATGTATTGTCTGTTGCCGATAGGTACATCGTATTCAATAGGTACCCATTTACTACTCGTAAACCGTACTTGAAACTTTCTACGAGCCTGTTCCATTAAAATATAGATCTGAATTCTGTTTTAAAACATTTTGTTACAAACCGAAGAATCTATGTATATATACGCATATATACGGTATACAAAAACCGTTAAACTTCTGGGAATTAATTCGTATAAGATTTAAGAATAATCTCACGACGAGGACTGTTTCATTCGATTTTCTACACATAAATAATTCATACGAGAGAAAACTCTGTATATATATATATAGTAATTCTTTGTACGTCTCTCCGCCGGCTTAGATTATTCTGTTCAGTTATTTCAATGTGGAGATCGTACATTACACAATCATTTTATTTTTTCGATTTGCCAAATAACCGTATTCCTATAAATCACCGTCTAGTATATTGTGAGATGTCTATTTTGTTCTTGCGGCTCAATTCTTTTTTTTTTCTTTTTTTTCGAAATCGTTCCCTTTTTAATTGTCTAGAGAAAGGTATGTAACAGAAATACTCCGTTTGATACCCACAATTTTTAAATTGGAAATACGTCTTGTTTGTAATCAATTACATATCCATATTTTAAAATAATTTGAGCCACTTGCGCGAGATAATATTATTATATATTTAATCCACAGTAAATCCGATTTGTATTGATGTGGATTCCGTTATGGCCACTCATTTGTCACGTGTGCCTACGTAATTTTAATTTCTTTAATCATGATATCTTTCGTCTTTTGACCATTATTCTCACAGAAATATTGTTAATAGCAGAATTCTAAAACGGTTTCAAAAGAGGATCGCCAGTAAATAAAAAAAAAAAAAAACCGTAAAATTCTTTTAAAATCTAAATTTCAATTATTTAAATACGCTGCCGGTCCTTTAAATAGCAGTGGCGTAAGGAATTGTGCGAAATTGGTGCGGGCATTATAAATTACACGGTAGTTATTTAACACATTTTTATTTTTATTTTCTTGCTACGGAGGAAGAGTAAATTAAAAAACGACTAAAAACTACATATATTATGGCCCCCAAAAAAAGAATGTAAACGAAGTGAAAACAATTTTTTACTTTTTTTAAAAAAAATGTTTATTAGCTCTTTTAACACTTGAAAGTATTGCATGTAAATTCATCGAATTTAATGTTAAATATGCGTAGAGGTGTAAGATCAGGAGATCGGAATGATTGGTTTATTATGAAAGAAAATTATAAAAAAAGGCAAAAAAACAATATTCCACGAATCTTTGACATTTTGGGTACGACTATATTTGGAGCAATTTTTTGTTTTTACGTTACTGAACGGATAATGTCTGTGTGTCGAGTACAAAAAAAAAAGAAAAAAAGTTGTAAAATCTAAGACAAAATTAATACTTGAGCCGTGTTCTTATTGATTATTGTTACTAAAGAACAATTTTTTTGGACGAAACGGATGTTTTCTCATTAATCATTTTCAATTTTAATATTAAACACTTAAAACGTCATAAAGTTATTTTCCAAATAATAATTTGAATTATACATTCTTATCGTTGTACGATATCTTTTTAAATTTAAGAAAAGAAAATTAAGTATATAAAATAATAATAATTTATACAATTAAATCTACGTGTGTTATATTAGATTTTTTGGAATTTTTATCTTAAAAGTTTTTCCCCTTGATACACAAAACATTTCCTAAAAAAAAAAAACACGAGTCACGAGAATCCTTTCGTTCACAACGTCAGTGTTAAATTAATTTCTGGTGATTTCCGTCAATGGGTTAATGGGTTTGTATAACGCTTTGAATAAATTGGTTTTTTATATTTAATAAACAAACACAGAGAACAGACTAGATTATAATTAATTCCATAAAGACATAAATAAGCAACTTTACTTTATTATTCGAGCTCTATAGTCGGATTTAACTTTGAATTTATATTCCAATTAGGCGTGTTTTCTCTTCTGTATTATTATTATTTCCTCCCTCCCCCCCCCCCACCAACAACACTCGAAAATTCACCACATATTTTTTTTTCTCCACATACACAAATTTTGTGGTGTGTTTTTGTTTTATTTTTATACCGCGGTGTATTTTATACGGTGTAAATTTTAAAAGTTGTAAATCTCACGGACATTTTAAATAGAAGCATATTACAAAAACGCGTTGGAGGGGGTGGCGGGGAGGAGTAGGTTCGTGGGAAAAAGGTTCACCTCGCGGGATACAATACTATACCTTGATTAATAGCCGAGTTTTCCTTCCCGTCGGTTTCCTCCCCTGCAGCCATTGCGTACACATTGCAAGTACACGAGGAGTAGATAGCAGGGAAGGAAAATCGTAGAGTTTTACATAATTGTAACGCGTTGTAACTCCTACCTATGGTAATTAAATATTGTTCTGTTTAACGGAAACCACATGTATTGTAGTTCTGCAGTGCTCCTAAAAGTGAGGATGCCCTCCATCACGTACACAATGCGGTCGTATTGAATTTTCGTGGCATTCGCTATCCTTTATCGTTTGTCTTGCCCATAATACAAAACTGTATGAAATATAAACGAATTTTCATCCCAAGCCGTTCCGTGTACAGTGCGCATAAAAGTAAATAGAAAATAGCGAGCCGCCGGGGTGTTGTGCATGATGTCGCTTGACTCGCGGATAAAGATTTAAGAGTTTATTGTGTTGTTATACTTTAAAATTTGAATTTCGCGCAATGCGATAACTCCGTTGAATAAAACGATAGTCGAATTATATAACGTACGCGTCTGACGTTGCATTCAATTTTTAAGCCTTAAAACCGCAAAAATTTCCTCTTTTATAAATATCCTCAAAATCTATATTATTGCTATGAAAATAGCTCAAAATTGAAAGTAATTTTTTTGAAAAAAAAAAAAATTTTCCCCTAAAATATAATTTAAATTTACTTATTTGGTGAATATTTCGATTGTTTCCACATGATTTTTAGTTTCAAAATAACGCGATAATCGATTTCGACGAACATTTTCGGCATAGTTTTTTTCGTATTGAGGATATAAATATATAAACCACGCGTCGAACTTTCCCTGTAGGCGCCTATTGGTCCGAGGACTTTTATACGGAAACTGATCGCGGTATTCACAACTTCAACAAATATATAATTTAACTATTTCTATAAATAAACTAATCGTAAAATGTATGTATAAATATAAAATAAATACATAAATATTTTTCGAGTTTTTTTGTTTGTCTTCGATAGGTAGTTTTTAACGTGTATAGACCTTAGACAAATATTATTCATATATATTTTGTAAAAGTAAAAAGATATTTTCCGTTTAAGATGAATTTCGTCTTTAGTTCGAATTTGTTACATCGACAATTACATATTGGTAGGTTACCAAAGAAATTTCTTTTTCTTTTTTTTTTTGCGATCGGGTGGGAACATAGTGAGCAGATACTGTCAGACAGATATAATGGGAGTGTAAGGATTCTGTACTTCGTATATAGAATCCAATTTATTTGAAAAAAAAAGAAATCATATAGTAAACACATCGAAAACACTAATCAAACTCTGTGTCAGAATTTGATGAGAAAACAAAATTTTATTTATAAATTAAATGTCAGGTGTATTTTCAGTCTCGTACACGAATAAATAAATAAATTTAAATTCGCGTATATAATCGTGTCTTATTCGTTAAATTTAATACGTCAAAGTTGTTTTTTATATATCATATATGAATAAACCAATTAGGTACCTGCTTAGCCGTTTATTCTGTCGACTAATCAAAAACATTTTTTTTTATGCTTTGAGATTTCGTGAAATTTTTTCATTGCGGTTTAAACGATACGATAGTTCTATTGATGTTTACAAAAAATTTTCTAGTTATTCATCTTCATGCACGTTGACCACACGATTATACTTTTACAAACGATTATGAACATTGGTTAGTGGTACAAAAAAAACATTTGTCCCATACTTATTGTGTAACGCTTGGATTTTTATCATTTTCTGTGACTATATTTGGGTGGAGTCTCGTGGTTAGGTTAGGCTTTTGTAATGTACCAAACACGTCGAATCAACAGTATCGTATGAGCCAAAAAACTGTATATCAAAAAAATATATCAATTTATACACAAATTCTTTATAATTTTATTCGTTCAATTATTATAAAATCATTAATTTGTATTTTTGTAATTTAAATTAAATTAAAAAAAAAATTCTAATTAATCAGTTCTTCGCGATTTCTGCGATATCTGACATTTCTTTTCGTCAGAATCATTGGGTTATATTTTTTACACCCCAAACTTACACGCTAATATCGATTGCCATTTCGGTGAGATCACCATTTTGTGCCCACGGAGAATTTACTGCCCCCTTTTGTCATTTATATAATCTTAAGGCGTGATTCCCAAGGACGCGTCAGGAGACGCGCGGCTGGCGTAATTTAGGACGCGGCGCGACCGATTTTTCAACCATGCAGCGCTATTTACTATTTCTTCATATGTTAATAAATATTTTATTCGGTCCACCACTTCTCCTTATACGCTCGTGCAATGAACACGTGTTCTGTTAATTAAAAATTGTTTAAAGTTTTAATTTGTACAAATATGTCGTGCACTCAAAAAAAAAATAACTTGATCAAACTTCTTCTTTTAGAAGAATCAGACGATGAAGAAACCATATCGCAGCATTTATTAAATAAAACAAAACAAGCGAATAAAATGTTTCAAACGCGAAAATCTGAATAGGATTCTTCAGTATTTTAATCGAAAAACATTTATACAGAGATGAAAGTAAATTCAGGGAATTTTTTCGGCTGAGCCGGGACCAATTTTGTGTATGTACTAAATTTAATAGAAGATGACATAAAAGCAATTCCGTGTAATCGAATAAGAGAGCCAATATAACATCTCTCACTCCTTGATTTCTATATAATTCGTGTTCCGCATTAAAAATACACGGATGTCGACTAACCGATTCGGCTAATTTGATATCTTTTTCTGGAGAAAAATACACTAATTTGGAGGGTGGCGTTTTGAAGCAAATTTAATAAAAAATAAGAAATAAAAACAGTAAACTAAAATAAAATAAAACGGTACACAGCCGCGCGCGTTCGCGTTTTGACACCTCTCGGAGCGGTCAATTTTATAAACAGTCGCAGCCGCGCGCGACGATCGCCGTCTTAGGAATCGGTTCCATTATTATTACGTATATACAATGTATAAATTTATACTGAAATTTTGTCCGCGCCTCGTCTCCAGACGTGTCCTTGGGAATCACACCTTTACGGAACAACGGCAAAATGTTATCACTCTCGTATTTTAACACGTTTAATGAACGAGAGTAAATATTTAATAGAATTATTATGAGCGTCGATTTTATTTTACGCACAAACAGTATTGAAATTGTTTAAAGTTGGTTTTAATTATAATGGATCACCTGTAGAGCACTGTTATTGGCATTTACATTGACGTCACGTTAAACGTACAAAAGCCACTATGACTAAACGAATATTGTATATGTTTACATTTTTTAAATTATTATTTTCGCTTAATTTTTCAATGATCCAGGTGTTGGTGGGCCACAAAAGAAAAAGAGTCGAGGACCGCTCGTATAACACGCCTCTTTTGCGCGTTTCCTTGCCTGTTATAAATCGTTCGCGCCCCGCAAAGTTTCTCAAACATTTTTTTTTTTTTGTAATTTATATACACGTGTTTTTAACGATCTATTAACGTTTTGTTTTTTTCGTTTGAAATGTTGTAAAAATATTGTCTTCGTTTTCGTTGTACACACTGTAAACGCGCGTGTAATGAATACTTAATATAATTTGGTTTGTACCCAACACTTTATACGGTGGTCGGAAGAGAAGAAAAAATTCAATTTACACCGGCCGCATTAATTTTCAATTGTAAACAATAATAATAATAATAATAATAATAATAATAATAATAATAATAATAATAATAATAATAATAATAATAATAATAATAATAATAATAATAATAATAATAATAATAATAATAATAATAATAAAACACAAGACGTATACTGTATACTTATTTGGTTATCGTCTTCCGCATTAAATTTTTCGTTTAAGAAAAAAAAACAAAGAATTACAATATTAAGCAGCTATACGGTTGTCACGCGGTAAATAATGTATTATATTATATAATATATGCACACGAACGTACTTTTTTGTCGTAAATTTTATATCGAAAATCCTGACTTAAATTCCCACATCAAATAAATGCAAAACGTCGCGGTAGAAGATACGGCTATGGAAATGAGGGCCATCCTTCGTATTCCGATTCTCCGAGTCGGTTTCTATATAGGTGACAGCAAAATGGACGACCAAACTTGATGACTTTAGACTTTTCCGATGTTTGTCTCTTTTACAAACTTGTTATTTGTTAGTTTAATAGACGGACATTTCGTTCGGCTTATTGGGTTATATTTTTTATACCTTCAAACTAACGCTATATATATAGTGGCGATTGCCATTTTTGTATGAGAACACCATTTTGCGCCCACCAAATGGTTTTCGTCATTTAATCTTACACGGAACAGACTTAATTACTCACGTTTTTTTTAATACGTTTAACGAACGAGAGTAAAATATATTTAATAAAATTATTTCGAGCGTCGATTATACGTAAATAGTATTGTAATTATTTTTGAGTTGGTTTTAATTGTAATGGATCACCTGTGCAGAGCACTACTCTACGTGACATTAAACGTACAACAAGAGCGTTAAAATCGATAACAGTGCATACAAAATCATCGTAAATAAAATAACAACGTCCAAAGTAGATTATGTCGATTATTGTTCGTGTGCTTAAAACGCGTATAAATAATCAAAAACCGTCAACAATAAAAATAATATATAAACATACAATAATATTTGCGTTCTCTATATTATGTTCTCCATTATCAGCTATATCGCTCACCAAAAATCGAAAATTCAAATACGATATCGTTATATACGAATGAAAATAATAATAATAATAAATCAACAAAAAGTCCATACAAACTGTGTGTATTTTAAACACATCTATAGTATTTGATATTAAACTTTTTTATATTTTATAACTCATAATATATAGCTGTCGGCGATTTTAGTTAGTTTTAATAAACCGTATTCTTTACATTGTTTGTCAATCTTAAACGTATATATAATATATATATAAGATTATAGCGCTTTCTACGGTTATACGCGTATAAATGGAATTTTACAAAAACGATTTGCATGTTCTTTTTTGTTTTGTTTTGGAAGTAAAAGTGTTCGATGTGAAGACGAGTCGAAAATAGCGAACAATTCAATAAATAATTATTATTAATAATTTATCGGTTTAGTTTGCATTTATATATTCACTACGGTAATTTTATCAAGCGTGTCATACGTATTATTTGACATCGAGATATTCGACTAAGTGTAATTCAGTTACCTATTAGAAATTTGGAAATATACAAGTATGTTTGGAAAATTTGTCGTATGGTGATATTCCTTATGGATTCTATCTATACGTGTATAATATTTCTTATGATTAGGAACATATACAATGAGTATTGTACTAGGCACGTCGAACTCGAGTGCATTATTAGTTATCATATTTCGTGTGTGTGTGTATAGATCAGACGATCTTGTACAGAATTTGTAGATTGTGGTTTAGGAGATTGGAATGCGTGTAATTTATTCGTTTCCGTCCCCTTTGATGCTGAACATTACAGTGTTTTAGTTCTTGTTAATAATATCAATATTCAGTGGGTATTATGTGTCAGCATTAATCAATTATTTGTTGCAATTTTACGAGTAATGTCATAAAAAAAAAAAATTAAAAATACAAATAACATAAAAAATAATTAAAAAGAAACAACGATTGCGTATTATATAAATACGTTTTATAATAATATTAGTTAAATAACAATACGGCCAATATCAATATTTTATTATTATTATTATCATTATTAATATTGTGCGAATTATTCGCACGTGTTACAGCTTGTCATTTATAAATAAATGAATAGAATTCGGTGTGAGCATATTTATGGATTTTTCTACTTAACCAAGGTTAAAAGTTAATTTTTTTATCTATAGATATAATCAATGCGATTGGAAAACTTTTTTTCATTTTTTTATTACACGCGTATTATATTTTAATAACGAAATATATACGTTTATTATACTCGATTGAATTTCTTTCAGGATAGTCTTTTGAACGCAATAATTTATTTTTATTTTTTTCATAATATTACACAACACGAGGCAAACGAAACGTCTCAACCTAACCGCACGTTTTTACTTTATTCCGTTTTTATAGTCAGTCGATCACGAAGCGCACGACAAATTATTGCAAAATACCAATTAAAATGACAGTTAAAACGTCATTAATATTATTTATTAATTAGTGTTATTGTTGTTGTCTGTGAGAATCTATGTTTTAAATATTCATTACAGAGAATAACCATTTTTTCGGTGTATTCGCTAACTTAGCTAATATTTGAAGAACCGGTCGAGTGTTAGTGACTTGAATTGTAGACCATCAAAAATATTAAAGGTAGCTTATCAAAAGTGTTAATGAGATAGCTAATGCCGAACTATGTTGTTATGAATACGGAACACTTTTCCTTTTGTTCGCCATAGGTTACATTACGTTAACTTTACCATTACTGAGTTTTCAAAGTGTAAATTTTCTATTATGTTTGGAACGATTCATAAACACGATTTTAGTCAACAGTCTTAGATGCGAGCTAAGTTCTCGCACGCCAACTCCATTATTCATAATAAATATGGTATCAGAAACACCTTTTTTCCTTTTTTTCTCTGTTATAGATTAATTTATTAAATTTTTTTTTTCGTCAACTCGTTTTAATCTCTACCAAATAATCATTTTTCTTCGGGAAGTCTCCGCAGTGAAAACCCTTAATCGAATTTTTTCCTAAAGGGCAGCGGGGAGAAGTAGAAGTAGATTCACATTAATTAGCATGCTGTCATTGACAACGGGGTGTCTTTACTTCAAGGATTTTTGGTAAGCAAAAAAAAAACTATTCATTAAGAGTGGAATTATAACGGTTTATTATTAATCATCGACATGTCCTGGTTTTTATCGCTTTTTAAATCAGTCATCAATCAAACAGAGCTTTCGATTTTTTTTTCTGCGAACAAGTTCATCTCGTTAGAAATAATCCAGATTATATAAGATTAAACGTTCTACAGGTATTATGAAAATAATTATACATATATATATATATATATATATATATATATATTTTAAATACTATTTTATATTTTATTAATTTCTATAATAAAATTTTATTTTACTTTCACTAATTCGTTTCGCGTTTTATAGAATCCCGAAGAATTCGTTTATATTAAAAATTATCTATTTATTTTTAGTTTTTTTTTTAACGGGAGTGCAAAATATTGGTTTTAAAACAATGTTTTTTTTTCGTTTCAGTTAAAATGTTTTTTTTGTGCGTGTGTGTGTTGACATAGTGATTCAAAAGTTTTATTAAAACTTTTTTTTTTATCTTCACAACAGATATAGTACATAAAAATAGGTTACTTTTGAGTAGTAGAATTAATAAAAAAATCGTAAAAACACGTACGTCCAACGTTCTTGGACTTGGTGAATTATTAATTTGAGAAACAAAATATTTGTTAATATTACTATCAATATGTGTTTAATTCCTCGTCTATTAAACGATCGTATGAGAAACACGTTAAATACTCTGTTCTGTAACCGAATAAATGATAAAGGGTAGGAAGGGCGGGAGAATTATATAATTTAAAAAAGAAACCAATACGTTTCGCGCCCTGAATCTAAAACGAAACACGTATTAAACTATATAAGCTCCGATTCAGAACCGTTTTTCAAATTCGATGATTTATCTTCGCTTTTAAGTTTGTACCGATAATTTATAATTCAATACCGCGTCTAGCGCCGAGATGACCGAAAACCATCCATAGCGATCGTCCGTTTCTGCACTTTGTAAAATATTACTGTACGAAAACTTAATACCTACGATATCCGTCTAGAATACTATTATTGTTATAAAAATTGAACAAACAGTAATAAATATATTACCGTTTTTCGTATAGAGATTTTTGAACGCGTTATCTGTATACTGTTGTTCGCAGTGATTTGGGCGAATTGAAAATTAAAAATCGGAAATTAAATTACGTTTAAATCTCAAAAACATAGAATGCAAAAAAAAATTTGGAATTCACGGTACGTTTCTCGTTGTCCTCTTCAACTCGTATTATAATTAACTGTTGCGGGTCTACTATAGACGGTTTATAAAATCTAAAAATAAAAACGCGTTACACATTAAACGACAAATCAGTCAATGGAAAATAATAATTAAAACGTTAAAGTTGTAAACGGCGACCGTATAATATTACGCGCGTCACCAGTGAATTTTCTAATAACATTCGTGTTTATTAACTACTATACAGTATGTACGTGCATACTGTTTAAACGATAAACCGCGGACGTTATGTGCGCTGCAATAAAACAGAAAATTTTACGAAAAATTGACGAAGATCATAATGCAAGCGATTAGAATTTTTTTACTCGTAAATGTGTTTATTCGTTGGTAGTAAAAATAAAGTAAATTTTTTTTTAATAATATCGGTTCGGTAAATATTTTTTAGATTCTGTGCGGAGCGAGGGATCTAGTTGTTTTACAATGACGTTTATTTTTTTTTTCTATCCTGTGTACAGATTTTCGACCAGAAGGAGTGCTCCGATCTCTTCGGTCACGATTTGTTTCCGGCAGTAATTCGCATCAAGTTGATACTTTCGAGAGATCATTTTTCGCTTTTCTCAATAGTTTTTTAACGCGACGCGATAAATTACCGAAAAATTACGAAAAACCGCTAAAAACGGGATTTCGTCAATATCACGCGTATAGTTTTTTCGAAAATAATCATTCTATTGTCTTGAAATTTCCAACAAAATTGTATCTTTGTACTATACAATTTCAAAAAAAATTTCAAAAATTTCATTCAATTTTAGGCTATTTATAGCTATTTTTATGTTTTAAGGTTTTCGTTCATAAAACAGTTAATTTTGCGTTTTTTTGACTTGAAATTCGGACACAACGTCAGACATATGTTACTTAAATTTTGTACAAAAAATAGACAAAGCTCCGCTCAGAATCGTTTTATCGAATACAATGATTTATCATTGCTTTCAAATTTATAATAAAAACAAAACTCTAAAATCTTTATCCAAGTAATTCACTTAAGCGATATCCACAACAACCCGCGGCTCTCTACCTTTTTAACGCATATTCGTATTGGATTTTTAAAATAATTGTACACGGTTTAATACAAATAATATTTTAGGACATTTCCGGAGTTTTGATATTTGCGAACGTACCGCATTATTCTCGAGACCCGGCTCGAAATTACTATATAGTTTACGGCACCGAGTTTTTAATCAAACAAAATGTCTTGTGGACAGAAGAAAAAATGTTTAGTTTATTTTTCCTTTGATAATAAATATTATTCATTTTTGTAAAAGGTTTTGCGCCCCAATATCTTATCGCGTATCGGCCAGCACCAATGGCCATCAGTTTTCGCATTTAAACATTATTTTGGTGGTAGGATACAAATTCGCGTTGACATCCATTTAAATTTTAATAAATATGTACGATTAGTTTTACGCAGATTTTTTTTGTCACGTCTTCTAAATCCGGTAAAAAGTTATAAAACGTATATGACATACCGTTACACCTATATTTATTAGTATAAATTATTTAAATTTGTATTTAAAAAGTGTCAAATAATTTCATATTTAACGTTCACCTAAGGTATATGTACTTAAAATACGTATGAAATTGTGGCCGCGATAAAAAAAAAAACATTTTCAGCTCAACAAGAACGTTTATTTATTTACTTTTTGTGTGCGCAGCTTATTTAATATTTATATGCAGACCCGTACTTAAAGGAAAATATAAGATTTTGTCGATGACTCCGGTCGGGTCCGTTTCAAACGTTCGAGACAGTTTTCGGGGAATAAAAAAGAACCGTTTTCAAAATTCTTCAATAATTATTGTCCGGTACGAGTACCCTTGCATTTATTTCCCAATACACAACTGGAAAAATCCTTTTGGATTAGTCGTAAACTTCCGAGTTTT
This sequence comes from Slavum lentiscoides, assembly GCA_032441835.1. Taxonomy (NCBI): domain Eukaryota; kingdom Metazoa; phylum Arthropoda; class Insecta; order Hemiptera; family Aphididae; genus Slavum; species Slavum lentiscoides. Next base: position 16,594,787 of record CM063708.1, read on the forward strand.
AAAACTCTTTAAACGGACGGTAAGTTTTCAAAAACTTTATTTTGAAATCTCTTTTCATGTACTTATATCCGTGACATTATTATTAGGTATAATAATATATATTATGTTTTAATTGAACGAAAATTAAAAATCTTCCATTATACACATATGTATGTTATATGTAACAATTCAATTAGAAAATATTTTAATATCGTTTAATATTGCTTTTTAACGCGGTAACAACCGTTTTAAATAGTTATAATAATGTAATATACACGTATAACACTGGCCTACGCGGCCGTCACAAAACAGTGGTTTACCTTTTCTGAGAAGGATGTCTTTTTCTTTTTTGTTATTATGTTAAATTCAAAATACTTTTTATATAAAATTATTATAATAATATTATCTCTCTATATCCAAGTGAGTATATACTTACAGTTTTTTTTTCTTCATTGCCAATCGTTTATTATGTAAATTCTTAACTTCTTAGGTTATTCTTTTTTATTCTTCATTGTCTGTTACCTCTATCCATCTTCATTTCATTTTTTTTTTCATAAAACTTCTTTCGGCAAGTCCTTTTTATGATTAATTTGAAGTCGCACGTGGCAACTCTAAATTTTCCTTTTGCGACCCCTTTATAGAACGATAATTTTATCCACTTTTTAAGCAATATTATTATGTTTTTTTTTTTTTGTACTTCAGTTTGTTACTATTTATTCTACTGGATTCATCTCCAGTCGAATATTTTATTGTTTTTCAACAATTTTTATTTGTTTAATCTCAAAATCAATCCATTTTTTTCCCGATATTTTATTTTAATCTTATTAATTAGGTACTTTCTATTTACTAATTATTCATTTGTAATCATATTAATTTTCCTATATATATGTATATAGATTTAATAACTATCTACCTACAGTAAAATAAATAATTATAATTGTTGAGAAAATATACGTAGACACCGTTATTTATTTATTTTTTTTTTTACTTTCTTCAACAATCTAAATTCTCAAATATTTCGTAATTTAATATTATAGCCGGGATCCAATTTTTAGACAGTTTAATTTTAATTTCTTTTTTCAATATTTGATTATCGTATCAAAGTTATATGTAACAAATATAACACCGGTGCTGGCATATTAAATTTATAATCTACTTTTTTTTTTTTATTAACTATAAATATTTAAATTATAAATTTACAATCTAATTCTTAATCAAGTAGCGATACCGGAAATTTAGTACGCTCGTAGAATGGGAATTACTCTATTTGATTTTGTTATTAACTAAAAAGTAATATTCAACGGCAATTTTTAAAATAACTTTATGAAAGAATGATAAAAAAAAAATGTGTTTTCTTCGTCATCCTTCATCTTTTATTCCATCGTGTTCAGCTAATAAATATACATATGTATAGTGTTTTATGATTCTACTTTATTTTTGTAATTATAATTTTTTTTTTTTTACATTTACAAGATGAAATAACTTGAAAAATATATTATATAATATATCATTTTTATTAGATTATTTTTGTCGTGTAGATTTTCGTGGAACATAATATATGACGCGTATAATTTCGCCTTTTACCTATAAGGTATAGATAATGGTTATGGAAATACTAAAAAATTAAATACAAAAAGTCGTTGACCCATAAGTTTCTTAACTGCGACTTAATTTTTTACTTTAAGAGTTCTTCGATTACTTTTAACGTACTGAAGTTAAAATCACGGAGATCGTGTTTGAGGGACTCTCAGGACACGATTGTAATCTAATTTATGTGTTTCATTATTATTCGAAATTGGTCATAAAATTCTGAACTTTCATAAAAAACTTTTTACTGCATTTTTAAAGAAATGTATACATGCAATGCGTATTATTTACGAATACATAATCGTGTAATTAAAGGAAACCAAAAATAGATATTGAAATTAAATCGAACGTGATGTTCGAGAAGTTGGAGAGTTTAATTAGAATTCGGTCCTGTTTGGTTTCAGTATAATACTATAGTGCTCAGTGAAATTCAATATGTTTTATCGTTTACTCGCACGTTCTGATCTCCGAACTCCGAGGAATGACATTTAATTCGGTGGCCAAAACAATTATATTAACCCAGTTTAGTGCAATTATTTCACTTTGACATACCTCGATATTCGTTTTATTTTTGAATAATGTGTTGAAGTTACGTGTAATTCATAGAGACTATTCGTTTTTCACATATCGTGTTTTGCAATAATATATTTAAACGTGTTTAAATGAACGTTTACGTAATATTAATGACTTACGTCTATCTCGTAAATGAGAACGGATTGTTTTGAAATTCGATTGGGTTAATCGTAATTAATTTTTGGTGAAATGAATACACAAGTGAATTAATCTTAACGTTTTTAATAATAATAATAATAATAAAAATCGAGTGCAAAATTTTAAGAGTTTAAAGCGACTCAAAAAATATCCTTATTTTTTTTTAGGAAACATATGCATGTAGAATAATTATTACGGATAAAATGTTCTTAACGTATTTAGTGAGTTTTCATTTTGATATTATGTCGTTGTTACATTGTAAGTTCATTAGTCAAAGTTGATGAGTTTTTCTTACGTGTAAAACACATTTCATATGAAGACGATAAACGCATTTAATTTTCTTCGTTTTTTTTTAACGCAGCTATTATTAAGTTTCAAATTTTACAGCAAAAATCGCTCCGAGTTACGTGAGTTAACGTGTACAAACAACACGTCTTAAATACATAAATATTCGTGAAATAATGTGTTATTTCCAGTTATTTTTAATAATGAATTTTTTTTCCACAATGTGGTAATATTAAAAATCGTATTGTTCCATTTCTTGTGATTCAGTATTGAAGTACAACATTTCTACTATTACACTCCTCTATACCCTTTAAAAACATCTTAGTCTCGCAAGCGTAAAACGCGTTTTATAACACATATAATTATGAATAATAACGGCACGGAAGTGTACTAAATAATATATTTGTAGTGTTCGATAATTCTTTTCAATATTTCAATTAATTTTATATACGTATATTATAATTCATATAATTTCCAGAAACTGTACAAACGCTTTCTGACGGTTTTATATATAAAAAGTGTGGTGCGTGGTTTATTTTCTTAATAATTATATTTACGTAATGTAATATAAGCTCATTAGTTATTAACTTTTAATTGGTTGTAATAATAATAAAAAATGTTTACCATTAATCGTTTTGTAAGAGATTTATACGGTTTTATACGTTCATAATATATTTTTGTTTATATATTGTACGAAACGTCATAATATCACGTACCGTTTTTATATAAGTTTATGAAATTGATAAAACAAATTTAAATAAAAACTTTTTAATAAACAATAGGAATTAATTGAAAATATAACGATAGTCTACTTTAGTTTAGCAGAGTAATTTTACAATGTATAAACGAAGTTTTTCAATGACAAAAACAGCATAAAAACAAAATAAAATCCTATTTTAAATAATATTTATATTAATATTTTGATGAACATAATTAAAAAATAATAAAATATTAGACGTCGATAAATAATTGATCGGCATAATCACGTTTAAAAATTATTAAATACTATTGGTAGGTTACGCAATAATATATTACCAATTCTCAAATTTGTTAATGAGAAATTTGTTGTTTAAATATGTATTAAAAACGTATGTTTTATGTTAAATATTAAATGAATAAAAACATCACGTTTTTGACGTAGTAAAACGTATAACGTTACATAATCATAATTATAATTTTTCTTTTTTCCCGCGACAAGTTATTAATGGAATCATGTTCGATCAATTAACACGCTTTGTATATAGAATAATTTGGAAATTATATTTTTCTGTAATCTAATTAGATCATTGCACATTGACTACTCACGAACGGGAATTATTGTACATTCGATCGTATCAAATGTATGTAAGTACGTTTATAGTAGTTTCAAATGTTTCCTCTAAAATTAAAAAAAAACATTCATTTCAGCTACAAAGGAAAAATTCATAATAAACTTCACAATTAAAAAATGTTTTCTTTTCTATATTATAATTCATTTATATAAAAAAATTGGCTTTCCGGGTCAGGTGTCACCGTGATGACATTAACGTTATTATAGTGTATTTGTTTAATGTTTTGCTATTAAATAAATTTATTTATTTAACGATAATTAGCGTATTATTATTTGATAATGGAAATAACAAAATAATAATCAGTAATTGCAAGAGCAGAAATGTTTACAAGTCTGGACATTAAAAAGTTAATAAATTAAAATTAACTCAACTTTTGCTTTAATATCGACCTATTTTTCCTTGTATTAACAAGAGTATTTGTTTTTTTTTTTATTCCGATCAATTAATTTAATATTTTCCGTTGCCGAATGTTCATTTATCAACGTATCTAAACATTCTTATCTAAATGTGAGTAATATTATCTAAAATTAGTAAACAAAATCAATATTAGATTTCGTAAAAATTGTTGAAAAATTCATTTTTATAAAATAATGTGTACGACGACGCATTTTTCATACGAAAGAATCAAACGGACTATTTAAAAATTAAAAATAATCTTAAGTCAACAGTATTTTGTTAACTTAATTTTGATATATTCGAATTCGTAATCAAGATTAAATTTAAAACTCGGTATAAAATAATAACTTATAATTAACTACATTTTTGGAATTAAAAAAAAAAAATAAAAATTATCGCCTTGCTTAGAATTGAATATTTACAGGAAAGAATGCCGTTAAATAAATAATATCAAACGATTTCTGCGTTAAAGCATTTTTTATTTAATTTGGTGTCCTTATTACGCCTACTAAGATATTTCTGCAATGTTGATTTATATTATTGTTCAAAAGACAAAGGTACGGATTATTTTTTTGCAGTCGACCGAAAATTATATGTCTTCGAGCGTGTAAAGTCCTCAGTGACATTTCTCTTGTTCGCCTATTCTTATTATTATCCTGTGCCAAGGATTCTCGCAGAGCCGCATAGGATAACTGACACAATATTATGTGCCTACTCGCGAGACTCGAGCGATACAAAGTCCTCATTACGTCCCAGGATATAACGGTCCCGGGTTATATTCTGGAGCGGTTTTGGTGTATTTTAAGATTTGTTATTTGTTATTCAGTAAGTATTAATATTTAATAACAAAACTACTATTTTCGGTTCAGAAAATTCATTTTAAATATACGTGGGTTCATAAATTACAGATTTATGAACACGATTGAACATTTATGCAACTGACTTAAATATACAATATTATTTATTTATTATTATTACATGTGAAATATCTATTATGGAAAATCAATTATATAGAAAAAATAGAAATGAGTAACATATAGATAAATGTAAAATAAAGTTTTTCGCTCTGTGGTAAACTACACATACACACAGGTGGTATATGCGTAGGTATAAAATATATATCGGAATTGTTTATGAAATTCGAAAAGGAGTTTGCATTATAAAAATGATTACGCAGAGTACATATGGTTGTTTTTACTTGGTTTTTTTTTAAATTTTACGAAAAAAAAAGTCTGCTTATATATACACAATATACACGTATAGGTACATTTTTTTATTGGATTATTGTCTTGTATATTTATTTGTATGACCACATACGGAAACTTTTACGATTTTCACAAAACTGTAATATTTTTAAATTTGTATAATTTATGTAGTTATATTTATATTCTGCCACAATAGTTTTTAATGAAATTATTTATTATCACGATAGTTTTGTAGAACTTTTATTAAAAAAAAAAAAAACAATTTTTACAAGTTTTTCACTGTTTTTTTGTTTGTTTGTAACGTCATTTCTTAATACAAATACGCTACACTATATTATCGTTTTATTAATTCGTCTCGTTATCAATAAAATAAGTTTGAAATATTATGAAAAATATAATGAACGCGATAAAGAAAATAGGAAGCACTTTTGACATTGCAGATTCTATAATAATGACAACAATAATAATACTATACATAATAATCAGAAATATAGTTTTATTCGGTTATTTTGTTCTAAGTAATTTAATGGAATTTCAGTCTTTATTAGTTTTCTAAAACAATCGGAATAAACTATAAACAGTTATAGATTGTAATTTGTTGTTGTTTAGTAATAAGCGTATTATTTTTAATAACACGGTTAAAAGTACAGTTTTAATCTGAAAAGAAAAGAAAAAATTGTAAATATAACATCTGTTAAACAAACTTCTCGAAAGTTGTTGTTTTTTAATGTGCGTTGATAAAATTCAGTCGCAACAGATGCCATATTCCCAAGCTCCAACGAGGAAATAGAATTCTGTTAATAAAATTTTAATCGAAAATAACGGTTATATTATGACATTTATTGTATTATCAATTAGTATCATATTGACTCTTATACATTTTTTAACAATATCTTATCATATTGTGAATTCAAATTATGTTTTCGAATAGAAAAAATAAAAATAAAAATTGAAACGCAAGAAACGGTCCATTTAATATAATATGTACTATTTCCAACCTAATGCATTCGTGATCGTAATGTTTGTGTATATTATGGTGAATCACAATTCTCAATGTATGGCATTTCGAGTGATATTTAGTCGGTTTTGTTGGAAATATAAATTATGAACAAACAGAGATGAATACATTACGTGTCATTTTTTTTCTTTTTTTATCATATTCAGTTTAGAGTGAAATAACTCGCCATTCTGCTTTTAACTTATGATTAATGACTATTGTAAAACTTTCTTAAACGTATAGAAAACAAAAGCGCGTAAACTTTTAACTTCATCAGTTGTAGAATACAGTTAATAACGATAATTCGTCATTTACCTACGTGGATTAACTTATTAAGAATGTCCACGTAACGTTTTTGTTATCTGCGTTCAATACGTATTCATTATAATTATGTTTTTTTTTTTGTTAAATTTTTATTCATGACATCATTGACTTTTTTATTGAAACAAATTATTATACAAATTCATTAAAAAAAAAAAAATATGTATTTTAAGTTTTCCGCATGTGTATACCACGTGATAAAATTATATTCGTATTATAACTGTAACTAATGATTTATATGGAATTATGTTTATGATATATTAGAATACATACACAAATTATATATGTGTGTGCCATGACTCATGAGCGACCTCGTTCTCGATCGGGTGTCGTATTTTCTTTTTAAAACCAATTTGTCATCCTCTCTGCTGCTGTTGCTGCTGCTGCTGCTGCTGCTGTTAAGGCGTTTGCACACAGAGAAATAGATAAATAATGGCGATACAGCGAAGATAATGAAAATAATAATAATAATAACAGCAATACAATTTGTCTTGAATATATTATCGAAGTAAGTCATAACGTAGTTAATTAGTAATTAACATTTTAAAAAATTGAAAAATTTATAAAAAAAATATCTAGAATGATTTATAAATTGGAAATAATTAGGTATTAAAAAAACTTTTCTTGTGTATAGTTTTACGGACGCATTAAAATAAAATTTTTTTTTAAAAGTGTTCCTTATCATACGACTTAGTAAAAATTGTATTTTTACTAATAAAAATAAAAGATATTGGTAAGCCTGCTTAAGTGCTTTTTCCCTTCGCAATTTATTGTCTAACTGTGTAATTTAAATATAATTCAGGGATACGAACATAAGATAATATACGTAAGAACACAGCTCGTTTTTCGGAAACAGATAGGCTGAAGATCAGTGAAATCTTCTCGAAGAATCGCTTCGTACAATAGAAAAGAGATTGGGTTTTTAATACTATTGTCGCAGATTTTTTTTTTCTTTTTTTGTATTGGATTATTCGAGTTTGAAAATTAAGTTGCTTTGGCCCTAGAGACTACTGGATAATACAAACCGTTTGAACAGGCTTACCGTCGGAATTGCGTTTACCTTCGTTCCCGACATTTATGTCGTGTTAATGAAAAATCTCCGCAAAGCAAACCCACCACAAACGATTCAAAGACGTCACGGCCTGGGAAAAATACACAAAGTTATTAATTTTATTTGTTATTCATTAAATATCTCGTAAAAAATAATTACATTTACCGGAACGTCTTAAAGACCCGGTGGAAATTCGTTAGTAAAATAAAAATATAATTTTCGAGCAGCTACGCAATGTCATAATAGCTATACCGATTGAACCGTCCACATGTTTATAGCCATTATTTTTTATTAAAAGGAAAACGAGAAATAAATATTATAAATATTTAACAATAGTTAAAAATTATCGACTAAAGCAAAAAATAAAAAATAAAATAAAATTACGCGAAACCGTCCATTTAAATTCGTGTAATATTAACCAACGTGACATAAAAATAAAAACTAAATATAATTCTTATAAATATTACGCATGCGTGAGCGTTCGTTATAATAAATAGCAACGATTGCAAAAAAAAACTAAAGTCCGTATATTTCAAAAAACGATCCACGCTTTTTGGTGATAATCGTATTTTTTATCAAAACGATAAGATGCGTGACGAAAACGTATTATTATTATTATTATTATTAAATTCGAATAGGAAAAACGAATTTACAAATAACCGAGTCTAATTATTAAAACACTAATTGAGTTTATAGACGATTAAATTAAGAATACGAAATCCTCGTTTATAATATTACAAGTTTTAACGTATCGTGTTTTTTTTTAATATTTCTAAGAACTCTTTGGTCGTTATAAAATATCAAGTGTTACAACGACTTCGAGATTAATTAGTATAAGTAAAATAGTGAAAGTTTTACAACGTGGATATATATATATATATTATATTTATGGAGAACGGTTAAGTTTCGAACGTTAAAGAAAATAAACTAAATATGGATATTTGTTGTTTTTGAAATTATTTAATATCTACGTTATAGGTATTCTAAAAAAAAAAAAAAAATCGTAAATTAATATTGAAACATCCGTCCGTCGGTCAAAAGTCTTTTTCGCGGTAAAATAAATTTACGAATTTATCTTTTTCGCTTATTTGAAAATTGCGCGCATTGAATCGTTTAAAAAAAAAAACGATATTACGAAGAACAGAAAGAATCGAAAATGCGCATTACAATTTATGTATGTCCTTCGATAGTTCCATGTTTACATTATTTTTCATACCTAATATATGCACTACGTCCGATTCGGTGCCTGTTTTTTTTTGTCATTTTTCGTATTACACACTTTTAAGTACGAATAACGCACAACACAAACTCGTCTTCGGTACACTTAAATTCGCTACTTTTTTTTCCTTCTTAATATACTCCACCTTACAGTGGCGGCTATACATGACGTTCAAGGGGGAAGGGGGGTGAAAATGGAGCCAAACCTCTCTGCTAATGAAATATTCACATCGACCACATTATTACCAAGAAGGAAAACGTATTAATGTACCGAGACGAAATGCAGATGTAGAACAAGGAAGAACAACGTGCAAGGAACGTAAACGAAATAACAATAAAACGGGAAAATAAAGTAGTCACCAGACAGCGCTACGACACAACATAGAGGGCGTGGCAGAAAGGCGCATATAAATAGCGGTCAGTCTCGAACACACCGCAATCAGACGCGAACAAACGTTGTTCACGCCTGACCGTCGTGACTACACTGAGCGTACCTTTCTGCCACGCCCTCTGTGTTGTGTCGTAGCGCTATCTGGTGACTACTTTATTTTCCCGTTTTATTACGATCGGCTGACGCGTCATGTCGGTATATGCGAGTGATTAGTTTGACGCTGACCGGGTGACCGATCGTACGTATGTACGCAATCTTAAATATTAATTTTTGTATTATTATCAATAATAATATTATTTCGCGTATTCCAGTGAAATGAAATGAACGTTAGGATTCGTTTCCTCGTTGTACAGTCGTACAGTCGTCTACACGTTTACTGTTTATTTTACTTTTACTCGTTTACACTGTACTCGACCGACCGAGTTTGTAGTCAGCTAAGCACTAAACGCTCGATCACGACCGATGATCAGCGCGCACTGTCAGCGCGTACCGTACGTGCTGATTGTCGGTTGAGCACTAATTCCAGCCTTATACGCCATGATGTTCAAATGGGGGAGCGAAAATGGAACATAACCATATCATAATTGGGCCAACTTACATGACACAAGTCAGTGTTGTTAGGTTATAGATATAGGTATTAAATTCAAAAATATCAAATCCCATGGGGGGAGCGATCAACCTATCGCCCCCTCTTTATAGCCGTCACCGTCGACTTAAAGTAATAATTCTAGAAAATCATATTTTTTTTTTATATGAAAATCAATTTAGAAAACTATGGACAATTATCCAATATGTTTTTCAACTTTATATACTTACGTTTATTTATTATGAGATAAAAAAAAAATTTCACAAATTTTATTTTGTAATTCCTCATTAATTAAAATAACATAAAATCCGTCTCAAATAATCAAGCATCACATATAATTTACACGTAATGAATTTCGTATTGCACATAGTGTGGCGTATTACACACAAAAGTAGGCCCGGGTCCGATTTCGGTCTTTGAAACTTCAAACAAAACGATTAGTATTTACAACACGCCACCTGCATCATCGTTTGTGGATAAAGACACAGAACACGCGCGTGTTTATTTTGTTTATCGATTCGGTATCATGTTTATGGATACGATATGCTTAAAGAGAAATCCCGTATAGATAGAGTACACGGAGTGGCTGTCTGACATTCGTGCCTTGTAAACGATCGTTCGAAGAGTGCAAAATAAGTTTCATCATACGCTTCGCTTGCTACTGGACATCGGCTGAAATTCTTGTCACTCCTCTACGAGACAATCTGTATCGTGTTTGTACTCACTTTGTGGGCATTGTTACATCTACGGTTGTGTCGATGCTCATCGTTTTGAATCCATTCACGTTCACGGGCTATTCGGTGTGTTCGGATAAAAATACCGAGTTTGAAAATAATTGTGTGTCGTCTAAACCTCCAGGACACGGCCAAATAAATTTCGGTTTTCTTTAAACACAACACACTTCCGAACTGTCGTCGAAATAATATTATTCAGTAATCGATATTTATTGCTACAGAATTATCGACCAGAAAATATTATATGCGCTGACATTACTCGAGTGGAAATGAAAGATACAAACTATACGGTTTCCACAAGTCCTTTATTCGTTTTTATTTTCCTTTTTACAAGTCGTGTATTGATTCATTTTTTGCCGCTGCAGTTGTTGAAATGGCCATGTATCTTGGAATTTAATGTCGATATATTTCATTCGTTTGTTTCAATTATTATTATTATATATATATATATATATATAACGTACGCGATGAGATATTGAATTGACACGTCAAATTCACTTCGGGCCATAAACCAAATAAATTGACATATACGCGCGCGCATCGTGAACCAAAATAATAATTTCTAACAGATTTCTTTTTTTCTCGAACAAATGTCACTCTCCCGATGGCGGTGGCCCGTAATCTCTGAAAGCAGCCAACTATAATGCCCATTTCACCTGTAGATGATACATAGTTAGCTCATCTGTTTCTACAGAATCGTCATAAACGAATACAGACGTTCCCGTTCGAAATGTACGGACCAAACATTAAAGTTTTTAGTGTTTTTCTTGCGTCTGTCCGTCACTCATTATCGCAGTGCGAGAACACGCGTTTTAAGTGTTTATTATTTTCGCGTCTGATAGATGGTGTCTAAATCCTAGTCGCGCCGGTGATAAACACTATTTCGCGTTAATAGAGTTTGTAAAAATTTGAAAATGATATATTGTTGAATGAAAATTATAGTGAACTAAACGCGCGTGCATTTATTTATTTCATCCTTACTAATATCTATTTATTTCCCTAATTTTATTATTGTTATTTGTATACGGATAACGGAAAATGATTATTTAACATTCGAATATCACGTAAATTTGTATTTGTGCGTTTTAATTACTAATACGGGAGATTAGTGGTGTGAGAGCTGGTACCATTCAAGCCTTTTAACATCACGTAAAAGGGTTAACTATAAAAAACAGGTGTTGTTCCCGTATTCAAAATGGTCGTAAAATTGTTGTAATTAATTAAAGAGAAAAAATAATTACCAACTTTTATGCGTGTTTTTTCGCTTTGAAAGTTTTTCAACGAAATTTATATATATATATCCGATTATTATTATTTTTTATTAGTAGTAGTATTAGAGCCGCGTAATTTTTGGTAATATTATACCGTTTAATAATAATATAAAATTTTCGCGAAAAACAAATTCGTAATAAATCGAAAGAAAATTTTCGAAAAACAATAAAACGTGTTAAAATTCAATAATAATAATAATAATAATAATATTTAGACATCTGTTCCATTGTCAATAACATATAGTTTCCTTGAATCCGAAATACTGATTGCATTATTCATGTTTGCGTGAGAAATGTACTCCGTAGAGTGCTTTGTAAATATATACTCAGTTCTTCAAGTCCGAAAATAATTTTCGTTCAAATCTTTTTTTTAAAACTAAAAAAAAGGAACTTGATATTTTATCGACGATCCGCAAATAATGTATAAATAAGATTTAAATCTGTAAGAAATGTCGACATCAATTTTTAGGTAAAGAACTTTCATTATACTTTGCGCGTATATCCATTAGCATTTAAATGTCTTTTTTTCTTCTTCTAATATCCGTATTGATCATAAAAGACAATTGTGAAACGGACCAAAACGTATACGATTATAAAGCTCAAAGTAAACAAATACCTATAACACTAAACAATTTTATTTTCAGTTTTCCGCTTATACAGTATATTTATATAATATGTATTAATAACACTACAATTATTTCTAATTTTCTATCATATTATCGTATAAAATACGAATATTTGACATTATACGAACACCGTGTGATAACAAATTTTTATTAACACGAATATTTTTTCGATACAATTTTGTTTTTTCACTCATGCAACAGTAATTAAAATACGTTCGAATGCACGCGCATTCAGTCCGGTGAGTGTTAAGAAAACAATAATGTCTTGGCATGCCTTCGATTCGATCGAACGTTATTCTTGTTTTGCAAATATAAGTTCTACAAAGATTTACCAGTTTATGTTTTTATGTCGACTGTGGTTGGCAGACGGGCGAGAACTGGTGTTTTGGGCTGCCTCTCCGATAGCTGTACAGCTTTTAGAAATTAATGAGCTGAACAGAAAACGAGGCGAAAAAAATTACCGCTTACTACTATGCCGTGTCGATCTTATTCCGTCAGCCATTGCCGATTTTGAAAAATTACTTACCTTGTCAAAACAACGATGCGAAAAAGTTAATGGTCCGCATATCAGACGCGAAAGAAGGGGCGTGGAAAATACTTCAAAAACAATAGTAATGACTAACGCGTTATTATACGAAATTATACGACGTACAATCTACACGAATGTGAAGTATTTATAGTGTGTCTTTTTCAAAACGGGCTAATTTGTTGGATTAGAAAAATGTTTTGTAATGCCGATCGAGAAGTCGTTCTGTCAGTGTGAATGTCTCCTAGAAAACACCGATTTCGAATACATTTTTTATTGAAATTAATTAATTTTTATGGACACTGCCTTGTCGTTTTATGCATTTGTTGACTAAAATAAGAACTAAATAAATTGTCATAATTTATTACGAAAACGTTTTATAATTTTTTTTTTTAGATTGAAATAGAAATAAGACTGAATTTACGGTTCTACGGGATTCGATATATGAAAAACAAATTCAAAGGGATGTACGCGTACCTTGTAAAAATACGCTGTGGGTTTATAATAAGTGGGACAAACGTATTCTAAACACTTTGTGTAACTATTTTACAAATTAAAACAACGGAATTTTTCCAAAATGTATTTCGGTAATAATTTTGCCGTCAATCAGAATATTACGTTCCAAAATATTTTATTTTTAGTACGACTTGTATAATATTTCTTTAGAATATTCCGAAAGCAGATAGTTGTATCGAAATCCAAATAACGATTAACGTAGGAGTATAAAATGTATTCAGTTCTCCGCTCAATAGTGAGTAAACATCGAGAGATATTTAAAAAAAAAAACTTGAAATTTCAAAAATTATTGAAATATTTCAGTATACGTATTTAGACTATAATTTATTTAAGTTGTTCTCAACCTGCAGTGTGTTATATAAATATATTCGAGTGCCGACAAAAATAAAGGTTCTTTAATTTTCCTTTTAAACGAAGAAACATTGTAAAAAAAAAAAAACAAAACAAAAAAAACAAAAAAGTTTTCAGACAAGAAGAAATAAAGTAAATCTAACAATCACGCTGTCTGAAGAGTACAGACTTCATTCGCAGGTGAAAAATAAAATTAATGATGATGTACTACTCCGAACCACGTTTATTTTTATTTAAGCTTATGACACGTGTGTTAACGTGGACATTGATTAGGTGTAAAAAGAACTGCCTGACTGACTTCAGTAGTAATCTGAGCTCTATTCGAAATCGTAATTTGAGAATGGTGGTTTACAATTACTTTCAAATGCGTATAATTAGAATAATATTATTTTCAATCCATATAACCCCCCGCACTGCGTGTATTTGTAAGTGTATATATATATATACATAATTAATTTTTGTTTTTATTTTATTTTCAGGTAATTATTACACAGTTAAAAAATGAAATTAAACACGAACGGTTCGTTTCAGTGTTGTATTGAGGATAATGTAAGTACGAAATACAATCAATTTGTTAATTAATTAAATGATCATCTCACTAAAACTATTTTGAGTAATTAAAATAAAAAAATGTATATACATATGTATATAAATGAAAATACCATATGATTATTATTTATCAATAAAATGTTGAGTTATGAATAATAATAATAATAATAATAATAATAATAATAATAATAATAATAATGTGTTAGCAAATTGTTTCGTTAGTACCCAATGAAATATCTACACGAATTCTCGTAAACGTTTTAATAATTCAATTTTCAAAGTGTCGTGAATTAATGCGATGAAAATTGTCGAAAAAATTACATTTACTTGTCACAAAAGTACATTTTTATTGAATTATGTACCTACATATATGCGTAAATATACCTACCAAAACGAGGTAAACAATTTTCTAGTGAACACATATACAGTGTGACTGTGTTGAAAACAATTATAAACTTTCACTTGAAACTTTCTACTTGATAAAATACACTAATTAATAAGAGAAGTCAACCGGCTTTCCGTGATATTTGCATTTATATAGAAATATTCTAATGTCCGTACACTAACAAAGGATGTAACACAACCGAAAATGATCATATAAACTTCCGTATACGCCTTAATTTGGAATAGAGCGTATATTCAGTTGTTATGTTAAATAAATGTACATTTGTTATGCTTATTGAGATCATCAAATTGTAGTTGAATATTATGAATAATACAAATTTGTATTTTTTTTTTTAAAGAAAATCTGTGTTTAATAAGACAAAAATGTTTCGTGTTTTCCGATCTTGAAGATTATAACGATTTATTTATAAGTCACAGGACTAATAAACTTTATTACGGTTTTGAGTAAAATCCTTTAATTATTATGTGTTATATATTAGTTCTAATATTGGAGATGAAAATTAATTTTATAAAATAATGAAAAGTAGTTTTAGTAATATTTTTTTTTCTATTATACTGTATATGTTATAGAAAAAAGGTTTTAGCGGTAACACGAAAGCTATTGAATTTACAATAGTGTACATGTTTGCGAGCGCTTTTTATGCGTATTTATTGATTACAGGTTTCGATAGAATTTTCATGTTACTGCATTTGATATACCGGACACGTTTGAAGTAGTCGGTAGCTTTTAATAAAATTTGAAAAATACAAAAAGAAGATTTTCCAAAATTTTACGGGAAACCTTTTAACTTTTTTGAAACATAATATTTTCGTTATTATTCGTTATTACTCTTTAAGAATTCACATGATTTCGGATAATTTTCAAAAGGATAATACACGCTCATTTTACATATATATGTATATTACAGTATCTTACATAAACATTGCGTTGTCGGTTATTTGTGACGAGCAAGTATAATTATTTATTTCACGGATAAACACATATAATAAAAATAATTTTTATTTTAAGTACATATAATTATTTATTGTCGTTTTTGCTTTCGTGGATACGAAATTCTCATCATGAACCTCTGAACGTCATCTTACGTAACTAAAGTCTATTTTCCGCTCGCAACAAATGTTTGAATAAAGTTATATATGAGTAGCGATCGGAATTGAATATTTCGGTTCGTCTAAATCAGTGGTTCCCAACTGGTGGTCCGCGGATCACCGGTGATCCGTGGACTCATCTCAAGTGTTCCGCGAATGAAGAAATTTAAATTGAAAAAAAAAATGAGCGAAATCGTCTGAATCCAAGCGAAGATATGCGACTTGCACTAAGCAACAGCATCATTCCAAGGATTCCAGAACTGGTCAAAGAAGCGCGCCCTCATAAGTCACCATTAATTAAGTACTTAATAATATAAACTTGTTCTATTTTTTTCGCATTGAATAAATGTCAATTAATATAAGTTCGTAAAATGTAACATTTGAATTCGTATCACCTTTTTTTTTATTAAATTAAATTTTTAAATAAATATGTTGAATTATTTTTCCACAACATAAACTGAATTTCTGATTTTATTTTGTACCTAGAAGTTATAAACTATAAAAGTATAAAAAAAATGTGATATAAAGAGGGGTGGATTGATATCAGGTCGTGGTCCGTGACGGTGGAAAATTTATAAAAGTGGTCCGTGCCTAGTGTTGAGTAAGGGAACCAATGGTCTAAATCTAAAATATTTCTCAAATATATTATCCTTTTAGAAAAACTCAGATTCACCTCGGAAAACATTTGGTATGCAAAGATTCCCGTCATAATTTGATATTTTGTCGGAGTTTTATTTGACTTCTTTCGAGATTAATTAACGAAACGGGAAATTTTAATTGTTGTAATAAAATAGATTTTTAGAGTTTTCACAGTCTTTCAAAGTTATATAGATTTTGCGCGTTGACGGGTATTATTTTTGTTGTAAATATATTTTTCGAATACAAAAGAGTATTCTAAAAGTTTCATAATACGGCCTCTCCAGTGAATCGAAATTCAAAACAAGATGTTACTTTAAACATGTTATTTTAGCGTATTCACCGGGTATCCTTTAAGAAAAACGGGGGAAAAAAAGAAAAAACAGTGAAGTCTCGTATATTGAATAAAATCCATTATAGTTAGCGTTGCGTTTCTGAATACTGAAACTTTAAAGATTTCGAATTTTGCCGATCACAATTGTGATATAAATTCGCCATTTGTGGAGCGTTCCGCTGTTTCTGAACATTTTAATTAATGTTTTTACTTTTCAGTTATTTTGTTTAATAGTAAATATTTGTGTAGTCATTTGTCATTTATTTTTTCCTATTCTTACAATTAATTCTTTATAAGTATGTCTCGCGGTTAATCAAGAATTGCCGAGAAGGACATTCGTTTTTTTATCTACGTGTTATTTTACTACTCTGATACACTCCTCTTGTTTAAACATTAAATAATTATTAATGAACCGTCGTTCGTTATATACTGCGTTGTTTACGTAACCACACAGTACGTAGAAATACAGTAATATACGCGTAAACTCATTTTCTATTAAATTATTAAATTTAGCAAATAATATATATTTAACATTTAATAATATTATATTTATAACAAATATTATAAAATGAATAAAAACCATAACCATCATATCGGTTCACAAAATACGTGAATATATGGTACAGAATTTTTTTTTAAACCGATATTTATTAATTTAATTTTTATGATATCCGTGATACGTGATCCGAAACTACAGGGATACTACTATTCTCATATATTTTACTTTACCCGTATAAAACTTTAAAAAAAAATAAAAATGTAAATCGCGAAGAACAATAATATTTATGTTTAAAAAATATTGAAATGTCTTTCATTTTTTATTTATTCGACATTCTTTATTTTAAAATACACTGTTTATTTAATGTACTGCGAATTCGGACGCTCATAAATCTCATTGCTAATTATTTACTCGACGGAATAAACTGAATAAAAATTTTGAATGTACCAGTTAACAACAGTGACTATTTTATTTAAACGATTGTACATTTTTTTGTTTTGTCATTATAGTAACTTTATATATATATATATTTATTTATTTATTTACCAGCAACGTCTTATTTATATTTTCGATCGCATGTTCTTATAAAATGTTCTATTTTTATATCTTACTTTGAATCAACAGTACTACGACTATGCCTTGATCGTTAACGAAAATTATGTTATTCTCATATAATTTTAGACGTATAATTAAAAAAATATATGTATAGTTATTAAAAAGACGATTTCAATTTTCGGAACAAAGACCAGGGTTCTGGGCATTCGTTAGAATAATTACGATATTTATCGCCGAATACTTAATCCTTCTCGGGGGTAGTCGGGTTTAAAATTTATCCTTATGATTGAATCATAACATCGAGAAAACACTATTTATCACCTCGTTTAAGCTTTCCATTAACATAATCGGTCGTATAATATTCTAGCGCTCGGGCGGATTACTACGCAGTTATCTACATACATATCTCTAACAGAAATCGCTTATTGTGATTTTAATGTTTAATTTGATGATATCGGCCCCCCCCCCCCTCCGGTCAATTAATATTTTTTATTTCTTTGACAGACTGTTGATAAATTATACGAATAACTAAAAGCTAATAGAGCCAGTGTATTTTTTAATATAATACATTTCCAGCAGAAATCTTCTTCAACAAATCTGCAATACTCGTCGCCTCTATAATGTATTATGTACAACTTAAAAAAAAAAAATACTTTTTTCCATGTCGTTTTGGTTTTAGAATACCAACAGTGACCTCGGCGGTACAAAGATTTTTACTATACGTCTCCCGTGTTCTGATTCTCCTTTTGTTCTTTATTTCGAATTTTTCATTATAAATTCACAAAATGTTCGAACTCTGAAAGAAATTTAATAACGTACCTATCTACGCACACGGTGTGGAACACAAAAGTGCATTTTATTACATCGTCGCAACAGAACCGCGGTACTTGTTCGTGTTTCACTCATTCGTTTTGCCAATAATAATCATTATTATTGAACTACACGAGATCGAGGAAAAATAAACGGCCATCATTTTTCGGATCATCCGAAAGATTAAAAATTAAAACTCGATAAAAAAAAAAACCATTCGGTACGGATTCGATAACATTCGACTAGGCTTTCGCGGTACCTATAAACGTGTTAACGTGATGCGAGTCGGATATATGCGCGATGCAAACAAATGTTCCATCGTAACGTAAAAATACCGATGAATAATATCGTACTCTCGTGACTGTATTGTCTTTGGCTTAAAAAACAAAAATATTCTATAAAAAAAAAAATTGTCAAAAAGTTTTATCAAATATAGTTCCGAGCGCGGTGCGCAGGTCGTTTAAACGTTTTTTTTTTTTTGTTTTAAACGCCATGACTTAATCGAAAATCAATAACTCGTATTTGAATGAAAACGCAGTTAATAAATTATTAAGAAAAAATTTTCGATTTTATATATATATATATATTTTTTTTTTTTTAGATATTTTTATTATACAACCGATGTTATACTGTGTATAATATTTCACGGTGAATATTTATGCGTTTAAATACTTTAGTAGTAGGTATAGTCATATTTGCAAAAATCAAATTGATATACGAGACGCAATATATATCTGTCGTATATCGCGCGGTATTAGCTAGTTTAAATTTAACCGAGTTCGGGGTCGGGGTGGTAGAAAAAAAAAACGCGCCGCCCAAGGTATACCACCACCGGCTTTTCTGGTTCGAATGAGAAATTATGGGAAAAGTTACTGTTACGTCTACTCTTTTTCCACGTTATATATATATATATATACCTCGGGCGCGTATATACAATAGCCAACCGTGATATAATAATATAATCTCATTATTTTAGCTACCGAAATTTTCTCGTTTTCTCGTTTCGAAATACGTATAATGTATATAGATATATATGAACGTACGAGTATATATAGTGTATATACGCGAATATCTCATACAAAAACGTTGAAAAATGGTTGACCGAATAGCTCCGAAAAGATAAAACAACACGCGTATAATAAAGAACTTATCTCTTAAAAATTAACGATTTTTCATCACAAGCGGTTATTATCGAGGGCGTATATTATTATAACGTAAAATACGAATACATACGCTTTGTTTTTATATTTACACGCGCATAATATGTTCTACAACCGTCTATAACGCACACAATGGACTTTATTTGTGTTTGAAAAAAACAAAAAATCATAATACATAAACGTATGCAATAATTGAATATCGGTTAAAGCGAGCGTAAAACATTAAAAATTATGATATTTTAATGATAACGTTTTAAAATGAACGATATTAATTTGATGCGTTCGTATTAATAAACGCGTATTTAAACGCAGAGTTCCAAAAATGGAGATAGAAAACGTGACGCTTAGTTATTCCAATATAAATCAACGAATATTTGTACAAAAAAAAAAAAGAAACCGACTTCAAAAAAACGCACTAAAAAGTATGAAATAATCAATAACCTTTTTGAAAACGGCGCCGAATTTCAAACATCTGCAGAAACGCATTTTATTAATCTAATATAGATATTATTGTAATATATTAAAATAAAACGCGTTTCCGCAATGTCATGTTGTTTGAAATTCGGCGCCCATTTCAAAAACGTTATTGATTATTTCATACTTTTTAGTGCATTTTTTGAAGTCGGTTTATTTTTTAAAAATATTTTTATTTCATCCTTTCTATTCATAGTAGTTATATCAGTCATATCGTCATTCGTGTTCTTACATTTCACTGGGTGGTTGGATAGGATACTAGGCCAATCCTTATGAAGTCGGAGAATATTAAAAAAAAATACAAAAAACTAAATTACTGGCCGAATACTAGGCCAATATTTACAAAATCGGTAAGTGACTACAGGGAGGTGATATTCTTTCATATAAAAAAAGATTCGTCCAAATCGGTTCATAAATGACGCAGTTATGAGGTAACAAACATTAAAAAAATACAACCGAATTGAGAACCTCCTCTTTTTTTTTTTAAATCGGTTAATAAACGTATGAAAAGAGTAGTAATAAATTCAACCAATTCACGAATTAATAGTCGTAGTGATTTTATTATTAATTCGATTTTGAAAGCAACGATCGTTCGCGTTGTGTTCAAAAAAACAATCGTTATATTTTCGCCAGTACAGTTTTTTTTTTTGTAACGCTTAAAATATTCTGTGTCCCTGAGATCGTATTCAGTTTTAAGCTCTTAAAAAAATACAAATCTAAATGTGTCGACTATGTTTCGTTACGGTTTTCGGGTTGTTTCGAATTGCGCTTCAGGAAACTCGTATACTGGCAAATTCGAAAAACGTGTCGAGTAAAATGTAAAACGACTTTCGTACAATTTTCTGCTGGAACGCAAAGCGCTAGGAGACCTCTTCGTCTACACAAAAAGTCCATAGACAATGATAGAAATAAATCGGCAATATTCGATTATTATTCGCTCGGAATCCGAAAAGGATAGTGTTATAATACGAACTGAATTCTTCGGACAAATCACGTATAATAATAATAATAATAAAAAAAATTATCTTTTTTTCTCGCCAGCAAATTTGGGGAAGTGGGAGATTTTTTTTTGTCCTGTGGGTCTCGATGTAGCAATTTTCGTTTCTCAGGCCGAGCAATTTTTCCAATCCTCTCTCGTTGTAATCTTGTCAAACAACGACTTTTTATGAGCGCATAACATTTAAAAACACTTTAGTAAACCAAGTTCAAGAAACGAACGCGATTATATTTAATATGTACTTTCGATTTAAAACACCAATACGCTGCAATTGACAACGTAATAAAATCTTTCTATAATGTTAATAGAATCGATTTGAGTCGTTTCTAAATTACCACGGTTCAGCCTCCACAATGGCTCGGTGTAATATGTATCTATTATAGTTATAATTGAATAAAACGCAAATAACATTTCCTATTAAAACCGCAATATTTATTACATAATTTCACTGTTCGGACATTTTGATATATCGTTTCTGAACTAATATCTTAATTATATAGTGTTTGATGATGTTCAATATTAGTAAAACGTTTTTAATAACGTACACGCGATATAAGGGATTTTCAATTAAAAGTTTTTTTTTAAAAAGTAATACGAATTATAGGTAACGACAATATATATTTTAAAATTTACAGTATTTTAATTAATGTATTCCGTCTAATATTTTATTTAAAAAAAAAAAAAGCATTCCACTTTTTTTTTATAGAATGCATTAAAAAATTGTTTTCTTGTATTTCGTATTTATAGGTATAATACGCTTTATAAATACAAAATCAAACCGTATCTCTTTAATACGCGTGTACGGACCTGCAGGTTCGTTCAGGATATTACACGGAAATTATTACTATACGTAATCTTCCTAAGGGATCGTGACAAACCACTGTGCGTCGTTCCGTTACACGTATGCGTAATTTATTCATATTCGTTATAATCACCGGTAATCGGACAGATAGAAAACAAGACTGTTCGTTTTGAAAAAAAAAAAGAGATATTTCATTAAATAAAACTAGTAGGAACACGCGTACAACGTTTTCGAAAAATCTTAAAACTATGTAAAGTATATTTCACTTGTTTTTAGTCATGGGCGAACGCAGGAAAAAATTTCGGGGTTCGAAAAAAACGTAAAATTATTAGATACTGTATTATATACTCTTACGTATACATGTCGCAGCTTAACTTTCAGATTTTCTCAGACATTTCGGGGGGCGTTCAAACTCCCAAAACTGCCTCCGCCTCTGTTTTTAGTAATGTTTTACGGTATTTTTTTCCCCCTGGCTATAAGTATGGGCCATTCAGGCCATTCGCCGCGACCACTACACGCTTCTGCGTCATTATAGCTAACTCTTCGTCGTCCATGACTCCTAGCACTTGTAGGTCACTCCCGTAACTCGGTCTTGACCATCTCTTTCCATCGGGGATCCATTTTGTCGCCCCTCGGATCGTTCGGTTTTGTGCTCTACGTATAATACGTCTTGTCCAGCTATAATAACACGCTTGCTCTTCAACGTTTTTACGGTGTTTAATTGTGATAAATCGTTTTTCACACGGTTTTTCAACACGGCATTGAACGGATCGCGCACGATTACCGTATCGATTTTCGGAGCGCCGCGGCGGTGGTGGACGCGGGAGAGAGAGAGAGAGAGAGAGAGAGAGCGATGAATTCAAATATATTTTACACCGAATAAAATGTAATCTTCGCTCGTTATGGAAAAATAAACACTGCGAACTTTGTTTGCAACAGTGTTTAAACACACGAAATCCGTCCTTGTTACGGAAATAATCGTGTACGAAAATCAATGCCTTACCGTAGGAACGTAATTTTCAGACCGGGAATAACTATATACGCCTATAATATAAATCGACGATGAACGATGCTCGTTACAAAAGTCCGATGCGTTTACAGGAATAAAATGATTTCGGTCCTATCGTTTCGGCCCCGGTTTAAACGCTTTTAATTTTCTTCACTTTTTTCCGGCCGCATAATATATAAATCGAGCGAAATCGCGTTATTATAATAATTTTACAAAAAAAAAAATGTCCTTTTCCCCCTCCCCCTCCAGAGTAATTTATTGAAAAAAACAGCGCGCGCGAAAACAATAATCACGCGATGGAAATAAACGTATATTATACGCAATCGAGATTCGGTATTACTTTAACCGGGATCGAAGTAATCCCTTCACTGGAAATTAACACACTATATTATATAATATATTATATTCGGTTAGACCGACCGCCCGAACCGATATTATTATTCCCGTGTAACGTAGAAAATCGAAAACCAGAAACGTGTTTCGTAATAAATTATTATCGTTATCGCGATCGGTCGACCTGAATAATAATTTACTAGAGTTTTAATTTTTAAAAATATTTAAATCGTTCTGTGCGTGTCGTCGTAACGGGATACTCTATACACGACGCGGCCATATACGAACGAGGTGCATAACACTAAAACATTTGATGGATCGCCGCGGTGCGCTTATTGCCGTTAATATTATTCGGCGGCACGACCGGATATTATTCCGTGATTTTTCATCGCACAAAACGATTTCGTGTGCTGCGGAGTATGTCCGGAAAAATTATTATTGTTTTTATCAGCCTATATTGTGTGTGTACGAAATTCAACGAATTTCTCACTTGTCGAGGGTGAAGCGTTGAGATAAGTATGAGGCGGACCACAATTATTCGAACCGTACCTCCCCCGGGAGAGTCGCGCGTGTTGGTCGTCAATGGAGCAGCGGTGTGACGTAGGAAAACAATAAACGAATACGATAATATTAAGACGATGGCGGTTATGGCATTTTTTTTTTAATCGATTTTATCGACTCATTTTATTCGAATCGTAAAACATTTGATTTCAGTTTTTTTTAGTTTTTCGTTATTTTAATAATTACGTGTTTTTTATACGATAAAAAAAAATTAATTTACGTACGAGTATTTTATACGCGTTATTCTTTTTTTTTTTTTTTATAATAATGTATTTTTGGAGCCGTCGAAATATTGTAAAGACGTAAATAGGAGCCGGCGATGGAAAACTTTGAATACCGTACTGAGGTGCTGACGATCAGAATAAACGTTACCTATGTCGAATTATCAACTCGTTAAATTTTTTATTTAATACGTTCGCCTAAGGCTTGTTGACGACTTGTGTTTAAAATTGTTCTCGTTAAAACCGTTGCTTTTCAAAATTTATTTAGTCGCGATTTCGCGTTGTTAATCGCACGCGAAACAATATAAATACAATATTAAAAAAATAATTGATTTTTTTTTTCGCGCCCTAATTACTCGATGTTTAAATTTGCGATTTCGTTTATTAAAAAAAAAAATAATAATAATAATAATAACGACAATATGATTACAGACGAAAGTTATTTTTTTGAATCGATCGTGATTTCGTTTGCAGATTACCTATCATTAGATTCACAGAGTTTAGCACGGTTTTAAACTCGTTTTTTTTTTTTTTGTCAAGAAAACCAAAAATATGCGAGTCTATTTTATAGAATTGCCAAATCAATTTTCTCCGTTTATGAGTAAGGTATTTCTATGACGTAACTTATTATTATTATTATGAATGTATATGACGAAAATGGTCTGAAACCTTGGCTTTTGTTGCTCCGTACAAAGGAAACAATTAACTTTGTTGCTTTTAACAAGTGTTTCTGACATTCAGTTGGCTTAGGGGCAACGAAAACAACAAAAAAAAAACACGTTTGTTTGACTACAATTTATACATTAAAAACTATTCGGATGATACAATAATTACTGTGTGTGTGCGGTTTTCAATACAGAAAAAAAAATATATATATTGTTATCTACAACTACATGAATACGTATTGTGGTTTGTCGTACTATGGAAAAGGATAAATTCGGCAATAAAAATTAGATATTTGTACGTATTTTAATGTTTATACGTATAATATCACTGCGATCGCGAGGAGAGAAAAATGGTTTAATTCCGTGTCACTGTACGTTTTCGTGATTTCTATTGTGTACGCTCATTGTAAAATCGTATTGGTATAACGTAATAACCGATACGGCGATACCATTGTAAGATTATTTTTACAGAACTCTTATTTGACAAATGTCTATGTGATTGCGAGTAATTTTTGTAGATTAGGTGAAATAAACTGTTGTGGTTTTATTCCAAACGTATAAATGTCACGTTTATTTTCGTTTGTCTCGCGTTTCTACTATTGAACAACATTTTATATCGCCCATATTTATTGTATTGCCAATAATATCGGACTTGGTGCCCACTTTTAGCCGCGCAGCGTCACTCTGGTCGGTTATTTTCGTTCACTTTTGTATTGTACGCCGTTGAACGACGAGTAATTATTTCTCTTAATTCGGCTATTAGTATTTCGTTTTTGAGGAGAAAAAAAAATGATTTCCAAAGGTCTGAGAGTTGTTATTATTATTTTAATGTGCATACTTCTTACTCTTTTTTTTTTATATTAATTTTAATTGCTCTTATTTCTATTAAATTAAATTTCGCGACAGCTGTTTCCGAGATCATATAGTTCTCATAACGTTACAATATACGTTCAGCAATAACGAATAGACCGTTTTAATATTAAAACAGACGTCACAAAAACACGGAAATACGTCACGGTAAACAATTTGTGGAGGAGCCAGATATATCGTAATAAAGTATCCGTAGACAACCCATTATAATATGTAGGAGTATATAATATAATCTTAATGATGCTCTTATTGATCTATGACTTCTTTAAATTTAAAAAGTTTTTAAATACTATGCATACGTACACTTTCTTCTCCTTCGGTTTTAAAGGCCATCGAGGCCCATTACTACAAAACGCCTCCTTCAATCTATTCTTATCGTGTATTTCTCCGTCTTCTAATTTTCTACAAATTCATTCTTCACTTTATCCGTCCTTGTTTTTGTTCACCCAGTTGTTCAACCTACCGTTGGGTTTCCATTTTAAGACCGGTTTCACTATTCCGTTTGATCTCCGTACATGACCAGTACATGTGATTTTTCAATATCTCAGTACTACTCCGATGTCCTGTTCCTTGCACAACTGTCGTAGCTGTCGATTATACTCCTTATTTCGTATTCTTCAGTGATATCATTCTTTTTTTTTTCGGTCCTAAATAATCTCCACTCAAGGACTACTGTTTTTTCTTCATCTCGTTTGGTTTTTTGCCAAGGTTTTTTACATGCATACAACAGAAATGGTCTATCTATATAATGTGGTTTTTTTACGTGATACTTAAGTTTGGATTTAAAGATGTTCGACACTCCGTAATAGCATTCATTCGCCGTAGCTGTTATTATTCTAATTTATCCGTAGTCGATTTTTGTGTCATTTATTTCTACGACCGAGTATTTGAAATTATGCACTACCTCAAATTTATAATCTCCCACTTCTAGATATTCTCCATATTATTGTTTTACTGTTGCTATCACCATATTTTTTTTCCTTAATTTACTTATTTGTAGTCCAATGTCTTTTTTAATTTTTATTAGTTCTTTAGTACCGATTTTAATTTCTTGACTATTTGATCTTAAAGTGATGATGTCATCTGCATTGTATGCTAGTATCTCGTAATCATGTTTCTATATATTTATCCCCCCTGTGTTTTTCTAATAACAGTTCCGAGTGCTATTTAAAGAGTACCGTTGACATATATATATATATATTAAAAAATAAGACACGTGAGTTTATTTAAGTATCCCGACGTTCATAATATTGAAAAGCTCTCCTTCATAAACATCGATCCTATACATATCACGATTGAACGAAACAATACAATACCGACGATTGTAACCGAGGCCGAACAAGGCGTTATTTCAACAGGCAGTAGGATCTAAAATGGTTAATAAGAAATGTCAAATGGGCAATCGACTCCATGAATTTGAGCACCCAATTAATATATTTATACGTGAGGTGTTCTCGAAAAGAGGCGTTCTGGAAGATTACTTTCATAATCATTCGAAAAAAAGAATGTTTTAAATGTTAACTACAATCCTAAATAATTAAACGGTTAGAATTAAAATCAATAAGCCTTCTCGTATTGTGTTATCAATACTTTAATCATATGATTATTAACTTTATGTTTAAAAGAATAAAGAGTAAAATTAAAAGATTAAAAAAACACGTGGTTTTTATACGACATTTTTTTAGGGTAGGGGGATATCTCAATAAAATTTATTTAGTTTTCGGGCAGAAGGTAGAAAACTTTAGAATAAGTCCTGGACAGAACTGCGCACAAAGCAATTATAAACTGTTTTGGAGGAACGAAAATAATACTATTTAAAACACCTTTATTCGCCCGTCGTCGAGTGACAGAATGCAAAAACATTTGTCTAACATTTATATCGTACCGTATTATAATAACGATATAATTGTATGTAACGTGTAAAAGCGCACCCGTATAAACGAGTTACAATACATAATTAAATATCGTAATAGTAGTAATAATTTTATTTTATTTTACTTTTTTTTTTTAGGAAACCAGGTGTGTTTGTCTGAAAAGCATCTACCATCATGTATTAACTCTAAACTATGATATACCGCTATTGTTGTATAATTTATAATTATAATTTCGTTAGTATACCCACATTTAAGTTCGGGTACCCTGCAACAAGAACGAAATCATCACATCTAGATACGTCGGTAAACATTTGTAACGTCGAGAATAATAATATGCTCTGGGTTTGGTTCCCCGTGTTTACATTCATTCGCGTTTTATGAACTGGCCTGTTCGTAGATAACCATTCTCTTTCTATTAATTTTTTTAGTTCTCTCACTTCAACCTTTCGCTACTTTACCGCATTCGTTTCGTACCAAAAACATTTCTTCAAAACTTAATTATTATTATAGTACACATTGCGTATTATAATATCCTGCAAACTGCGTATCCGTTCACACCTAACCGTGGTGCGAGTACAAATTATTAAAAGTTCAAAACGAATTTATAATCATATATATATATATATATTTTTTTTTTGCAGAAATTGACAGATATCAACCTAAATGTGGTATCTTTTTGTTTTCACAAAGATATTTATTTTCATACGTTACAACTTACAGTGTAGGAGATACATATTTCGATGTTGACAATTTCCAATTTTAATGTGATTTATTTACTATTCTGATACCTAACGAGCTGCAATACTTCATTGTAGAAAATAAAAATAAAAATTAAACACATATATCATAATGCTATAGTCACAGCAGCAATAGGTTTCGTTTGAAATGAAATACAAACTTTTTAAAAGTTTTTTTTAAACTTTTTTTATACGTACGGATTACAGGTGAATCTGTATTGTTAACAGACTATCGATTTTTTTTGTAGCACTTTTAAAAACCTCGACCATCGTTGTACGAGTATGACTTTTCTATAAATAGTTAATAATACCGGCGACAACGGACACTATATAAATCCGATCCTGTATTGATCAAAATAAATCGTACAACGAGCCGAACAATTACCAGAAACATATAAATAGAAATAATATCATCAAACGTCTATTGACTTTTAGAAAATTTTTTTCAAATTCGAATCGAATAATTATAACATTATGACGTCCTAATGATTCACGTTATTTTATCTACGTTAAGTATCTGCGGATGATTTCTGCATTTATACGATTTAACAATATTCGTGAAACGATAACGCGAGTCGACTTTATTGGATATATTAATTGTCAAATATCATCATGTCGGTTGTGGTAAGAGGTCATAATGGAAATCCAGCCATCTGTTTCAAAAATATTTATTAGAATATAATGTACAAGAATAACACACTAGAATATAACGCACATTTTTCGTATCTTTCAACAACAATTTACCGCGATATATTATAACTACTGCAGCGAGTGGTTTTGCAGTGAAAACACTAATCGTCACTGTAGAAAGTAAACTATAGTTTTGGGGGAAAAAAAGTTTATTTGCGGACAACGAGAGAGAGAGAGATAGAGTGCATACGAAAAGTTACTCAAATGCTTTGAAAACGAATACCAATCGCAGTTGTAGACGGATGCAAAAATGTATTAATAATGTTTTCTTTTTTTAAAGTTTATACGTTAAATCTCTTTCAACATTAAAATATTAAAATTTTGTACCCGCCTCATACAAAAAAAAACACCTTTCGGCTTTCACACGTTGGGTTGAACATATATATATATAAGTACATAATATGGTAAAGGCAACTATCGTAAAATAATGTGCCTATACGTTCGCGTGCACATCTATAACTTGTTTGATATAATCAATAATAAAAATCTCTTTTAATGTTTAAAATAAATAAGGTCCTGAAAAAAAAAGCTCCACTTCCCTGGCATCCCCACTTAATGCATCTGAAACTTAAATCCGGGCAATCTATGGTGCTCTCACCGTTGCTGAGGTATATCACTTTTACCGTAGGGATGCTGGAGATATGCTCAGCACTCCCACCTCGTACATCCAAATTTTTTATCCGGGTAACAGTTGCGAATTTCGTAATTCATCAAATCATTTGGAAGTGGTAAGAAGATATTTTTGACGGCGATAAGCACCGCCTAGCCACCACCTAATTGCGCGGGAGGAACGACACGCTGCTGCAAGTAGACGTTCGGTGGCGGTGGAAAAAAAGAATTTAAACGTCGTCGGTGGATGACGAGCGCGTGTTACGGTATATTATTTAGGGTACACGGTCCGCGTGTAAACCGTTCCATGTATCAATCAATTCTATTTTTAAAAAGGATCGCCGCGACGGTGCAGGTGGTCGGTCGCCACCACCTTGCCACTACGCGGGACCGAAGCCGCTCAAAATAATCGTCCTTCCCCTCTCCCCGTAGCCCTATCACACGGGGGCGTATAGTGCCTTAATGTGTTTGTGGTTCGGCTTATCGGCCCGGATTTAACACGTTTGACGAACATCCGTCCGGTGCGCATCGTTCTTTTTTCTTGACAAAGCGATGCACCGCACACGTTCACACATAATATTCACCCTGTGGTACCCTGTGATGTGTAATATTCGTCCTGTGGGCCTGCGGGTCTGTTTCTTCCAGGCATTTTGTTCCTGCCTGCACATTATCATTCTGCACACGAAATAAAACCCACGAATGAATCCAGTCCTCTGATTGGTCCTGGTATATTTCTGATAAGTGATAACAATATAATGTCCCGCGTTATTTTACGGAAAGTATGAATCCGGGATTATATTATGTTCCATGACATTTGTGATATCAGTGTGATTTTTTATATTACTATACTCATGTCTCATCTTGACAAGCTACGCTCGTTTAAACACCTTCATTCGCTCGCTTAGCGAGTCGAGAACTTCAACTAAAAATATCCATTGATTTGTTATGAAAAACCACCTAAAGATACTGAAGTGCGCGTGTTTGGTTTTTTTTGATAATAACACACTGATAACACCGACATCACAAATGGACCAATCAGAGGACCGGATTCGTTCGTGGGTTTTATTTCGTGTGCAGAATGGTAATATGCTTCCGGCCTGGGGAGGGGCATTTTAAAATTTCGTTGATGCCAAGAGGTATTAATTAAATACAATTAAAGACAAATATTTGTCTCGGCCAGTTTGTTTAAAAATGAACTTTATTTTTTAAATATAAAATGAGAATAGCTAGTAAAATACAATTTGTTGTGTGCAAATAATCGTATTCGGCGAATTTCCTTCATCGCACACAAGTCTACTGCTTTGTTTAAAAATTTGTCGGTTGGGTATGTGTCGGGTCCCTCGATACTCATTATCATACAATGCTACAAAGGTTCCGGGTAGCATCCTATTTCTGGTCTTAGTCAGAATTCTGTTCGTTGTACTCTGAACGATATTGCTACTGAAGCCGTCGTTACAGGAATATCAATTACTAGTTGTATTTCTATACAATTTCAAAATATTATTAATTAAAGTAATTTTTTTTTTTTAAATTTAATAACAAATGCGAGTAAAAGTTTTGAAATGTTTCAATTCGAAGCATTAATTGTGGCGTACCGACAATGATATTCTAAAAAAAACACGTTTGTGATAATAATTAATGGCGGTATTGTTAGCGAGGCGAGTGAGGCACTGCTTCGCCTGAAATTCGATTTAAACTGTCTACAGATACGGGTTTAAAATTTTCGTAGTGAAAAGTGAAAAAAAAATGTCGTTTGGTCGCGACACGCGGTACACGCGCTGCATTAACGGTTTATAGCGTTATTCTATTAGACTACATGGTAAATATCATGATTCAATATTTTTAACATACGTTTTAATAAATACTGATCGACCGAAAAAATGAATGCCAAAACCACCGCTGATTTTTTTTTTAGATAATTACCGTACCTATTAAATACATGTATTTCAAAAAGTAAACCTATTTAAAATGCATTTAACAACAATGGACCAACTTCAAATAATTTGGATAAATATTTTTATGTCGTACGTGTAATTGTAATTATCGGGCATTTTATTGACTCATCAGGAAGATGAGTGTGAATCTCGAAATCTGCTAAATTCAAATACCCCGCTTTATCCTTTGGGTATAATAGGTATAACGTACACAATATTGTGTTTCAATCACTTTTTGTTTCTGTTATATAAGACTTAAAAAAGTAAATGAATGAAAACGAGTCCTTGGCCGATGGTGACAGTCCTCGACGTTCGGTTTAGAAGAAAATTAGATTATACAAGGACGCTGAAATACGATATTTATAAAAAAAAACTCGGTCCGATTCAACCACTGCAGGTCACACCACCGCTAATATCGAAATTACTCGCGCGATTCCATCTCGTTATTTTTATAATCGATTTTCGTTGTATTATTTATTATTATTTACTCGACTGCAGTAGACCGGCAACTGATATTCGCCGGGAACGTTTTTATTAAAATGCACGACGTACAACGTCTGTCTTGGAAATAAATAATACGCCGCCGCCGCCGCTGCCGAGTCGAGCCAATATATAATATAACGGTCTCGCGTATAGTTTTATAAGCGTCTGGTTTTCGTTTGAAAATTTAAGACTTTCGAAATATCGCAAATTATCGAGTTCTTATTTTCGCGTCATTAGAACAGTTTCGTCTCGTTGTTACAGGATTGTATTTAGATATTTTTTATTTTTTTTTGGGGGGCATTGAGTAAATATCATTGTTGAATCGTTTCTAAATTCTAATTCAAGACTAAATCCTAAAATTAAGACAAATCACCAAATTCTCAACATTTTGAAAACGACTACATATTACGAATTTATTCTTAAACTAATTCATTGTTCCTGAAATTTTGAGGGGAGGGGCTGGAGACCCATCAGACTCCTCCCCATAATTACGCCCCTGCGTTGTTACTCTCTGATCGTACAGCGAATAATCCGATCACGATTATAAATACCGACTGCTTATCGATACTAGTTTACCTGAATTTTTATGTAATACACGCTGAAAACGTAGTTTTGTTCCCTTATTGTTGTATTTTATAATTTTAAAATTTACATTATTTACTGTTTAATATCGATTTGTGCATTTAACATTGATACGAATCGATGAAAATCAATGAACAAATATTGTTAATCCCGAATAACGCACATTTAAACAGTGATTGTAAAAGTTGGATTTACTCCGAGCCTCTGCATCTGCAGAGAAATTATTTTCGTTCCTTTAAAACGTGTATATCACGTACGCCGCCTTTTTTCCATAATCTAATGTTTCAATATTTTATTATTTCTTATACCAGAGGTTCCACACTTTTCATAAGTGCTCAATACGAAAATTTTCAAATGAAGGTGACCCGTCCAAATCCATTTTTTTTTTTTTGGCGTTGTAGTATAATATTAACAATATATTTTAAATGAAAACAATAATAATAATACTGTATACATTCTGATTTATTTGGTGAAAAAGTGTTATCAAAAAAATAAAAATACGTTTTTTTATAATAATTACTATTTATTAGTTGAATGTAGAGGGTGCACTCGTTTTCGATTGTTCTTGCAGTTGACTGCATTAATATCCGCGCACTGATGTTGATCGATTCGATACGTAAGGAGTTTCACAGATGATATTTGTTCTGAATTTTAGTTTTTATCGTTAACAGTGACCGATAATCCAACTTCACAATCATACCGCGAAGAATTGAATGGGTATAGTAGAGTCTTATTACAGTTTCGGCAGAAAGTGTTACATATAGGTATCTGGAACAGACGACCAAAACTCCATCAAACGTTTACGGTCGAAACTCATTTTCAATAAATTGTCTTCGAATAGATCAATAGTAATATTCTTCTTAAGAATTCTTGCCGATAACACAGTGGGTCACGTGAAAATTGTTCGCAACGCATCAAAAATGTTATGGAGAACCACTTTTCGGGAACTTCCGATCTATACTACATGTAATATAATACGTTATTTATACTTATATTATTATAAACTCTTGCGTATTAACCCCTTGTATACGTTTTTGAAAACGTATTGTTTTAATAGCCAATAGTCTTAGTCACAGCTCATTCAATAATAGTAATATATAGATTTTTTTTTTTACTTATTATTTCTATATAAATATACTTTTTGCGTTATATTATTATTACAACGAGTATGTATGTATATATATAAATATACAGCTATATAATAACGTTATGAACACAAGCAAACATAAATGATTTGTCGACAAAATGTGTATCAATTTGTTTAATTTGCTTTATTATTTTTAAATATATTATAATATTATCTGCTAAGGCGAAATTGGTTTCGGTATAAACACTAATCAAATAACTCCGAACTTCGTCGTATTTTGTGTATATCACTTTATTATAACGTGATTTGACACTTTGACGTTTCACCGATACAGATAATTAAATCTGAGCGTATTCTTATTAAGATTTATAAAATAAAACGTTTGATTGACCGAGTAATTTGTCCAATTATAAAGATTACGAATAGAATTGTAGATACTTACATAAAAAAGTACAACACGACTGATATGCGTGTATGCTCAGAAGTCAAAACATTTCGTTTAAATACCGATATCAGTTTTTTTTCTTCTGTTTCTGCCATAAAATTATAATATATAAAATTGAGTACTCGTTTGGAAATTTCAGAAGAAAAACGGTATCCACTGCTGACGTCACCCAAATTCGATTATCGCTCATCCAAACGTATAAAATAAATTATTATTATTCATTTTGATTTTACGACAAACTGATAATGTGATTGCGCGCAAGAGGTGTCGTATATATGTTCTGCAGCTATTACTTATGAATATACAACGATGGACACGAGGATCGGCTCGATTTATTACAAAATTCGTTATACGCAAAGATATACCGTCGCGATTGACGGTAATAATCTGACTTCACGGTCGTGCGAAGACGAGTAAAAATAAGCAACAGATATGTTCAAAGCTCCGAGCGAAATTGGTGAATACGTTTCTTGAACAGACAGCCCCAGAACTTTGTTAATTGTTCGCTGTTGAAACTCTTCGTCGAGACACATATTTTATCAGCATATAATATGTATTTGAAGTCTTAAAATTTCTAAATAGTTATATTTGGTAGAAAATTTAAAAAAAAAAAATTATTTTTAAACTATTTTACAACGTAATATAATTTATATTAAAAACATTGTATTTTAGTCAGAACAGTATAGTCGATAAAAAAAATCGTACAAATCGAAAAAAATCGAACATTTTTAAAACGTATACCTATAGGACTTGGAAATTTCTCGCGTAAGTTAAAAGTAAATTTTTTAGTATAGAGAGAATTTTTTTTTACTCGCCATTTCGTTTGGTACGCGAAAATTCTTCACTGCGAAACCCGCGAATGACTTTGCGAATAGTTTTCGTGTCCGTCGGTGGGCGTTCGTGAATTTAGAATAGTTTTTCGCAGTACAAGATTAGAATGACTGTGTACGAGTATTATTATACGTTTTGCATGATGCGGTCGAAATTGTTCGAAACGCTTTTTTACACTAATAATAATTACTGTAATTAATAAGTACAGTAAATAATTTTGTTTAATCGCGTTCTATTTTTATTAAAATATAGGTCACGTTTTGTTTGAATTTGAAAACTATACGCGGCGAATTCCATTGAAACCATACCACCTCGTGTGACGAAAAAATAATTAGTGCGCAAAGTACTGTGTACACTGTTCATTTAGATTACATTCTTTACAATTATTTATTTATTTTTTTTTTAACAAAAAACGTAAAAAAAAAGCGACAGTAAAAGAAAGAAAAAAAATCCCGCATAATATTTTACAAAAGTAATGTGACAAAAACAACAAAGAAAAGTACGAATAAATTATATATACTCTGTATGTAGTTTACCGATTCAGCCGTTTCGCGGATTGAGAAACGTCTACGAATGTACAATAGTGTTGAATATTTTTTTTTTTGCGTTTAGAAGGATTAAAAAAATTAATTATGCCAAAAAAAAAAAACAGTGTTATTACGCTATTTTAGATATACGAGTGAATTATATAATACCTGTACGATTATAATTTCAAATTCGTTACACTTACAAATCACGAGTTTCTTAACGATATTAACTTTCGAATTTTATTTTTAGAAATGTTAAGGGTACATATTATTATATTATTATTTCATTCGATTAACGGCAGTTGGTTAAGAAACGTAATAAAACGGAACGTGGAATTTCGTCGTCGCAGTAAACCTTTTAACAGAATTGTGTGCCCGAGGTGCTCGAGTTAAATGTAAGTATTTAAAAAAAAATAATAATAATAATAAGAAATAGAAAATAGAAAGGTTAAAACCGATTATTCGGTCGAACCGTTTAAAACTTTCCTATCAGCTGATAATAAAATTGCGTGGGTACCTGCACCGCTGCAGGGGGAAACGGCGTATTATTATCGAACGGAAAAGTTTTTTTTTTTATTCTCTCTCCGAAAGGAATCGTGCAGTTTGTCTACTCTAAGATGTTGTCTACAATACATTTAAATATATTTATGTTATTTATACTGCCACTAACAGGGCTTAGGTTTGTTTTATTGTTTATTCAATATATATATACTGCCTATTCAATTTTCTCCGCGTATAAACGTATACTGTGTAATATAATACAACGTATATAAAACGGTCACAAAGACATTATTTTACACGGTGACGGTTAATTTAATATAATACATACAGCGCGATAAAAGTTATATATTATTATTTAGATACCTACTTTAAATAATAATAATAAAAAATAATTACATTTATTTTTTTTTTCTTGTATTTTCAATGGCTAAGAGAATTTTCGGTATCGTAATAAATAATAATAAAATATCCGATACTATATATGTACATACCCGAATACGATTGGAACACGTTTTCCCAAGTTTTTATTTCGCCCAATTATTCATTTTTCCAATAAAATTTTTCTCAATAAAGTTATAAAGATATCTGTATAAGGTATGCGATTATAACATTGTTACGAACGTACTCGTGTTTTCATATTTTGTTTTTAAATTACACACGAAAAAAAACACCTAATAATCATTACTATAAAAAACAAATGGTATTATTATTATTTATTTTTTTATTAAAATTTGTAATTTTTTATATATGTATGATTACAAAAAAAATTAAAATGTTATAAACGTAAATTGTGGACCAGTGACCGAAAGGTATTATCAAATAACTCAAAATTCGTCATACTATAACTGGAAACAATAAAAGGTTGTTCAGGTTGAATGCACGGCCACACGAGTACTGCGAAAGTATTGTACGAGTTCTTTGGTCTGATCTCGTGATCTAATAGAGCAACACGGCGCTCAGTTATAGAATAATTATAAAAGTATATAGTCAAGTATTGACTAAGGGTAATTTCAACAACGTATTTTTTCCCCTGTTTTTATTTTTATTTTTTTGGTAAAATGAAATTGGGAAAAAATTTTTTTGTTGAAAAAACGGATTAGAAAAAATTTTATTCGACCCTCGAGTATTAAAATAGTTAATTGATTGTTGCTTACGACGTGTACGCTCATATATTAGTAATATTAGAAAGAACTGTTTAATTTGTTACTCGGTACTCTTCTTTATTATTTAATAATATATGAGATGAAATTTATAAATTTGAAACAATGGCACGAACGGTAATGTTTAAAAAGCGTCAATTGTTTTCGCCAGTAATAACGAATGTGTACAGTAAAATGTTATAAGTGCATTATGTAATAAAACGAACTTCGTGTTTTGAAAGTCTATCGATAAAGACGATAGTTATATGAATTTTATCTAAAGAAATCAATTAACGCGTACATGTGTGTGTGTGTGTATGGTACGTCGTATATAACATCGACGTTTTTAGTTGAATTAATATAAACTTCGTCTTAATTAAAACTTAAAATACTCTCACACGGTTATAAGGACGTCTTCGTTAGTATTAAAATATTGTTGATCGATATATATTTTATACAACGGATTTATTAAGCGACCGTGCCGTGTTTTTACTGTTTTCACGAGGACTAAAAAAAAATTACAATTTAAATTAAAAGTAAACGCGTAGGACGGCCAAACGTCGATAGATTATTATCACTTAGAAAAAGAGTTTCGAAAAAGTTGAAATTATATTCCAACGAGTCCGGGAGTGTTTAAAGTTTGTAAAAAAAAAAAGTAAATAAGTGCGCGATAAATATTTGCGCTACGGGCGCGACTGAATCGCGTTAAAATTCCTATATACATTCGTTCTCAAAAGCAGTCTACAACCGTCGAAATTTATCAGTTTAGTCGACGTCACACCGAAATTCTCGTTAACACCTTAAAAATTTTAAAATTAACCTTAAGCGTATATTTTAATTGATAAAAACGGAACGCGATAAATCGTAAAATATTATTATTATTATAATTATAATAATAGTAATAACTAAGAAAAAAGATCTATTATTGTACCGAGATGAAATGCAGATGTAGAAAAAGGAAGAAAAACGTGCATGGAACGTAAATGAAATAACAATAAAACGGGAAAATTAAACACTAGATAGCGCTACGGCACAGCATAAAGGGCGTGGCAGAAAGGTGTATATAAATAGCGGTCAGTCTCGAACACACACAACACATCGCAGTAAGACTACGATGTTCGCGCTTGACAGCCGTGACTACACTGAGCGGTCCGCTTGTTTCTGACCGCTATTTATAAGCGCATTTCTGCCACGCCCACCGTGTTGTGTCGTACCGCTATCTGGTGACTACTTTCTTTTCTCGTTTTATTACGGTCGGCTGAAGCGCTATGTCGGTATATGCGGGTGTTTACTTTGACGCTGGCTGAACGACCGATTGCACGCGCGTATGCGACCTTTATTATTTTATTATTATTATTATTATTATTATTATTATTATTATTATTATTATTATTATTATTATTATTATTATTATTATTATTATTATTATTATTATTATTATTATTATTATTATTATTATTATTATTATTATTATTATTATTATTATTATTATTATTATTATTATTATTATTATTATTATTATTATTATTATTATTATTATTATTATTATTATTATTATTATTATTATTATTATTATTATTATTATTATTATTATTATTATTATTATTTGTTAACACTAAAACGGGGAGGGGGGGGTTTGAAAAACGTTTTTTTTTAAGTTAAATACGAATTGTATAATACAAACGTTACGCACATTATAATATATACGTGTTGTACGAAATCGAATGACAATACACAATCGTCTTGTATTGTTGTACTAGTATATATTATTATTATTCTTAATATACAACAACATTGGTGTACGTATATATATATATATATATATACATAATGTATTTATACGATATGGAATATCGACTAACAGTTCGGTGAACCGTGTCAATTTTGTATTTGGGCAAAAAGTTATTTTCGAACAGCTCTGCAAGGCTCCTACGATTATTT
Source organism: Slavum lentiscoides (assembly GCA_032441835.1). Taxonomy (NCBI): domain Eukaryota; kingdom Metazoa; phylum Arthropoda; class Insecta; order Hemiptera; family Aphididae; genus Slavum; species Slavum lentiscoides. The sequence goes on from CM063708.1 coordinate 16,634,218, forward strand.
TCCTACCTTTTACACTACATTAAATCGTTTGAATTTTTCCACAAATGCAACCGAACAGAATACTTACTATATACGTATAGAAAATACCACAATAACGTATAAATGCGCGCACGAACGTAAAATTATTACAGTGTAAAAAAAAAAAAAACGTGGATTTATTCCGTATAGGTATTCGGATTTTTATTATTTTTTTTATACCATTCGTTCGATCGAAAATATAATTGTCTTCTTATTATACTCAAATAATTTCGTTCTTTCGCTGTACCTTTATTCTATAATTTAATATTATTATTACGCGCTCGTGTATAGCTGTACAAAAATTCATTAAAACTATACGTTATGAAACTTTATTTTCGTTTTACGTATTGTAATACATTTTCACCAAACACTGTATAAACGTGTGTGTGTGTATGCGCTATTAGTCTCTGAGTTAATAACAACTTATTACTAATAAAATATTTTAAAATGTCGACTAGTTGCGATATACTTGTGTATGTCCAACAAGTTTATTATATTCTGTGGAAAAAAAATGAATAGCTAATTGTGTAAAACGATCCGTATATAAGACACGGTCATCGACTGACCAGAGTCATTATAATATGTACGGTAACGTTATCTTTGGAATACACTTCAGTGCTTTTTTAAGATTTTAGATTTCTTGCAGATCGCGTTGTGGAAATAGAAACTATTGGATTCAAACAATAACTTTGTCTTTTTTTTTTTTAAATCCTTTCAGATTTATATAATATGTAAGCATGTATAATAACGTCTTTCGAATTAAAAAAATTTTTTTTTTTGGGGGGGGAGAGAATTTCAGTGTCCAGTAAGTTTTTGTTATAATTTTTCTAGAAAAACGCCACGACCACCAAAATGATCGACGATAAGAATTCGAAACGATTTAAAACTATCACGAACACTGCACACATATAAAATAAATATCGAATAATATAATCAATAGTCGGCCAGTGCATCTGATGTCATTATAATAATAATTATAGTGTTTGATTAACGATCTACAGTTAATGAATATTTGTACAAATAAAATATTTCTGTTTCTCTAAAAATTTATTGTATTGCTGCACAACGAGTGACTTTAAATTACTCGAGTACGTACCATATTACGGGTATATTTGTTTTAATTACACCGTCGTTTCAAACCGTTTAACGTTGTGAAATTAATTAATAAATTTTCGAAAACGTAAGTGGAATTTTCAACTCTTTTCTTTTATAAATTATTTTCATTTTTTATCTAGTTGTAAACACGTAATTCGTGTTATTATTGTAACACTATAAACCTTATATGACTTACGAATTTCAAACGTTTTTATTATGAAACCAATTATACGTCGAGTACAATAAGGCTCTTAAAAAAACTTAAAAATATATATATTTTTCGCGTCGTTTAGAATCCTTTTAAAAATCGGTTCGCAAGCCCGTCTGCGCGACTCTACTGTAAGTTTTGGAAAAATATGCTCGAACAGATGCCACTCTCGCTTTATCATTTTGAATATTTAAATTAAAAAGTATTAATATAAATATATATATTAGTAAAGATATTATGCCATTTGAATAAAAATTAAATTAATAATTTATTAATAAGATTTGGGCGATTTGAAGAATATAGACATATTATATAGTATTCAACAATTTGCTGCAAAAATATACAGAGCGTGGTATTTTCTTTCTGAAATATAATCTCTTTCTGCGTTACATTTCACAGCCATCTAGTTTTTCGTATAGTAACGGTGTATCGAAATAGATTGATTCATCGACGGAACAGATCGGTTTTTTTTATTGTGCAACAATAACTATTGAATGTTTTTATTATACAAGTTAATAATAAGAATAATTATAAAAAAATCAAATCTATACCTCGTATATATAAATATCGCCCTAGATTTAGAATAAAGTTGTATAAAAAGAAAATAGGGTATAAAAATGATTAAAAATTTATTTTTTTTTAAAAAAAATATTCATATATTAACATTTTTTTGCGAAAATCTCGATTGTTTTTTAAATTTGATATTCAACAGATACGATGGTATATCGGCATCGCCCGATTCGAACGACTCATAAGCGCATTGTGCGTTTTTGAGCATTTTCAAGTGATAAAGCTATTGAATTAGTTTTGCTTATAATATGCTATTTGATAGCGAATGAATTGGCGAAAAAAGAAAACGCTTCAGTCGGATAGAAAAAATATTTGAAAATAATCGAATATATAGGTGCAGACACGGTGTGTTTATTGACATTGAGAAAATAATGCAAGGTCATACAACTGAAAATGGTTCCGAATTTACACGAACTTTATTACATTTAATATTTTATTTTTTTAGAAAACTTTATGGATAATGGTATTTTTTTTATGAGATTTGAGGAGACACGCGTAAAATATTAATTTTTAAACGAACTTTGAAATATCTAATAAAAAAAAATTTTAAGTACGTTTTTGATAATTTTTTAAAAAATTTTCTTATATCATTAATTTTATTGTTTTAATAATAAAATATATTTCGCGTTTACGGTTTCTCGAAAAATAATGTAATTCATTTCTTTTGCGTGCATTCATTCGCACTTTTTATTTGTTCTTGGGTGTTTATGGGGCGGTAGCGGGCAAAAATAGGTCAAATCTATAAACAGTTTTAAAAAATATTTAAATATTACACACAATATTATATAATTTATTCGTATTGTCAAATAAACAGAATAATGAAAATAGTGAAATGAAAACGTTCCGAAAGTATAAATTTAACGGCGTTTTTTTTTTAACGAGAACATTCGAATTTGATATTAATTAAAAACTCGTCTCTCGTTATTTCAAATATATTTATTCTATCATATTATTATTATATACGTTATATAAATAGTAAATAAATGTGTTCATAAACTAAAATGAGTTTTGCTCTCTTGTCGCAGTATAAACGATATCGTCGATCATAAACGTTAATAATTTTGATTTTAGAAACGAAACGGGTATATACATATTGTTAAACATGTTTATTCACATACGTATATGTAGGCATTGCAATACGTTGTGCCGGCGATACTCTCAGAAGTTTATAAATTTATCGTTTGAAATCCGTTGGAAAGCATTTCATGCACTCGCGATCAGTTGGAATGCTTATAAATTTCAATCGTGTTGACTCGGGAGTAAAAACCTCAAAGTATTCTGTACAAATATGTATTTCCGGTTTTGAAAATCGAATGCATTCCGCTCGAGTGGTAAAGAATATTTTTTTCCGTACAATTTTTCTCCCTTCGCTTATTTTATTTTTTTTTTATTACCGCAACGCACTATTACGTATAAAGGAGTAGTCGATATTCACACACTCCTAACGCTATCCTGCAGTTAAAGAGCAACAGCGGTTAGCTGTTTCCCACTACACCTAGCGTTATTTTGGACCGAAACGGTTGTACGATAAAAATTAAGTTTTTTTTTTTTTTTAAATTAAAAGATTTAACTGGTTCTAAGAAATACGATCGCGTAGTCTGTCTGTTTAACACAAAAACGAACACGATTTCTGGAACGAGTGCACGGTTGGTTTATTATAACAAGTATCCCCAGTGTAGATCTAAAAGATTCACACCAGGGGCGTGTTTAGAAATGTGTAATGAGAGGGGGGAGGGTAGGATGCACCAACAAAATTTTTGAAATGGGTATATCTGTTAATAATCACATTTCTGTAAAAAAAGTTACTGATAAAATAATAAAGACATATTTTCTAATAATAGAAATTTAATTTAATAATATTACTATTCAAACTTCAAAAACTTCTTTTATTTATTGTATTAATTTTAAATATTATAATAGCTATGTAAACGTTAGAAAACTCTGTAACAGACGGTTTTCCTCTTTTGTCGGACGCGTTTCATTTCGTACTCATTATTGTTTTCCAACACGTTGAACCAATGGCGAAGAAAAAAAAAAGTACAATAAAATCGAAAACTTTTTGAAATTTATCAGAAAAAAAATAGTGAAAAATAACCGTCAAGCGTTAAACGTTAAAATAACAGTGAGTGAAACCGCATGCTTATATGAGATAATATCACAAACTAAGAATATAATATATATTATGGATAATTTTTATTCATAGTTCGTCGATAATATTAACGCTAGGGATGGGTAAGTATTTGCTTTCATATAATGTAAATTATTATTTAATATATTATGTATATACAATAAATGGGGGAACGAGCTTCCTGTGCCCTCTCCCCCTTATTATCCATTGATTCACACTACAGTTCTACGCAAGACTCGAAATAGATATAAATACGACGTTTCGTGCTCTAGATATATGCTCTTATATTATATTTTTTTATTTTTTCTTATAATATATATATATATATATAATAATATTTATAATATTTAATGGCATGCTCGACAAAAAAAAAAGAAAAAAAATGTGATTTTTGGCACGTAACGTCAAAATTATTTGCCACCTCTGCTCTAGAGACTAGGCCACTGTGTTTTTTGCTTATTATTATAGGTAAAACGCGACGAGACGACCATTTGGTTGAAGCCCCAAATAAATTAGCGAGTAATATATATATATTTTACTCATACACGACAATTTATTGTCTTATCTTTAACGGACTTATTCGATTTAATTAAGAAATTCATGGAATAAAAATAATATATAAGAAAAAAAATGAAGAAATTCGAATAATTATAAACCTGGAACTTTCTTGTTTTTTTTTCTCGTCACAAAATCATGTGTTACACGTTCAAAATCGAGTTTTCTTAAAATATCGTAATCAGGCCGACCCGTAATGGACGACGGTGCTCATACTTAATAAAATAATATAATATCTAAATATTAAAAAATAATTCGTATTTTATTATGTGAATTCTCCGGTCGGTATTTGCAGTAAAATAATTAGAAAAATTTTATTAACTTTTTTCAACTTTTCCGCTTACATTTTTATAATTTTTCTTAAATGACTCGTGTAACTTTAGTGTCAGACAAACGCATAATAAGTTAACACGCACGATTGGAAGAACTGGCATTCATCACAATATTCGCACGTAAAGTGTATTTTTACCTCTTAAAAATATGACGATCACGTACTACGCTATACCAAAGACGAACTATATATATATATTTCGGAAATACATCCGAATGGGTTTTTAGTTCTTTTTTTTTTTTTTTCTAATCCCAAAGACGAATATGATACGCTAGTGTCGTAGAATTTTAATACCACCAATACATTTGAACCGCCGTCCCCCCCCTCCACACCACTAACTGCAACACCACCCGGTAACCATATCCCCGGTTATAAATATACACGTATTATGTTCCATCGGCAAAAGTATTTTAAAGTATAGTTTTAAACTCCCCTAGGATTTTTCGTCTTATTTATACCGTCGGTATCCGTATATACTATAATGTACATTAGTAAATTAAAAATCAAAACAACAATTTCCAGCGTTTATTGGTTCTATTGAACCGTGTAAATTTTATTCCGTTTTTTTTTTTTAGATTCTGAGCGCAGCGCGAGATTATTGCGGTTTTATAATTTTTTGGTTTTTTTTCTGTATATATACTCGTAGAATACACGATTTACGATTAACCGTGCAACACAATCGTTTTAATATAATAAAATAATAATTGAATATAATTGTTTTCATTATAATAGTAGAAAGTTAAAACGTCAAGACTCTAGGACCGTTAGTTTTGTACGAACGTAACTTTCCAGGAAAAATATAAAAAAATACGCTTTGTCGAAAAACTCGGAACGTTTGAAATTGTGGCGAACGATGTTCGAGAGATTTTTTTTTTTCGAATATAGTTGAACGTAACGTACGCGTCTGATATCGTAACAAAATTATTTAAGCCTTAAAACCGCAAAAGTTATCTCTTTTATGAAATAAATAATACCCTCAAAGTCTATATAATTGCCAAAAGAAATTTTTTTGAAAACAATTTTTTTCCTCAATATAACATACACATATTAGTTACGTATTTGGTGAATATTTCAAGTCTCTATAACCGTATTAGTTTCGAAGAAATAAAAATTATAGCGATTTCGGTGAAATCGCGTTTTTATGTAAATTTTTGGTAGTTTTTTTAAAAATTTTTTAGTCGCTTTTGAGAAAATCGAAAAATGACCCGCCTAAAGAGCCGACGACTAGATGCACGATTTGCTACCGGTAACCGCGTATGAATGTAAAAATCGATGCGATCCTTCCGGCGCCTAGCCAGGATTTTATTTTGGGGGAGTGTGTTTAAAAAAAACATCGGAAAAAAGAATGTTAATATATTAATAATATCAATTATTAGAACGAAAAAATTTCGGGGGCAGGGGGTCCGGACCTCACGGACCTCTCCCCTGCAGGATACGTCACTGAAATCCTTCTGATAGAATTTTTGGACATATAATACAGACATCGTTGTAAAACCAATACATATTCTTGCTCGCTCCGTTCACCGGTGTAAAATTGCAGCGGTTAGGTAGTGCGCACGATTTAAATGAGCACTCATTGCGGGCCACGGCTCGCGGTATCAATTTTAAACCAATGGCGGTTTTATATATATATATATATAAAACACTTACCTCTTTCACTCTCACTCTCTCTCTCTCTCTCTCTCTCTCTCTCTCTCCTTTCGAATAAGCAATAACAGAAGAAATTCCGCCCAGTCAGTGAAGTTTGGGTGTAGATTTACGATTTTGTTCGCGCTTCGCCCGTGAGAACTACAGCAGCAACGCGCGTACACACACGTGTCCTCCGGATTTCCACCGTGTTTGTTTGTTCTTCGATAGCCAGATATTTATTATTATTATACGGCTGTTATTTATTTTATGGGGTTTATTTATGGGAACGGGAGGCAGAAGACGAGTACACGGGGCGATGGGACCAAGAGAAAACGTTAGTTATTAGTCGACAAAATAATCGGTTACAATACGTTTACAGATACGATACGTTTTAATAGTAAATATAACACGCACCGGTCTTAATAACGGTTAATAATAATAAAAAAAAAATTTTTAACGAAACGAATTTTTATCTTTTAGATTCTGACGGGTCTAATGGTTTTACAATGACGTTTATTTTTTTTTTCTATCCCGTGTAACAGATTTTCTACCAGAAGGAGGAGTTCGTTTCCGGCAGCAGTTCGCATCTAGCTGGTACTTTAGAGAGATCATTTTTCGATTTTCTCAATAGTTTTTTTAACGCGACGCGATAAATTACCGAAAAACCGCTAAAAATGGGATTTCGTCAATATCCCGTAAAGTTTTCTCGCTATAATTTCGAAAATAATCGTTCTATTGTCTTGAAATCTTCAACAATATTGTACCTTTGCACTGTACAATTTCAAACGAATTTTCAAAAAAATTCATTCAATTTTAGGCTTTTTATAGGTATTTTTAGATGTTGAGGTTTTTCATTCGTAAAACAGTTAATTTTGAGTTTTTTTACTTGAAATTCGGACAGAACGTCAAACGTATACTACTTTAATTTCATACAAAAAAAAAAATAGACAAAGCGTATTACACCGAAGCTACGCTCAGAATCGTTTTATCGAATGCAACGATTTATCATTGCTTTCAAATTTATAATAAAAACAAAACTCTAAAATCTTTATCCGAGTAATTCACTTGAGCGATATCCACAACACCCCGCGGCTCGCTAGCTTTTTTTTATGTTTTTCGATTAGCGCATTACGAGTGGGCTCGGGGAAACAACAACGAGGAATAGCGTATATAACATTGACCGTGCGAACGGAATTATAGTCAGTGTGATGTTCCCATCAAATTCGTTGTGGATAGCACAGTTTTTTAACAATTTCAATGAAAAAGTTTAGGACGCTAAAAAAAAAATATATTTTCCATATGCCAGTTTCAGATTATGCAATGCTGCAGATTATGTGCTTGGCATAACGAGGGACGAGTGTTAATAATAATAATAACGAACAAATTTTCATTTTTTTTTATTCATTTAAAAAATGTAACGCATTTACTTAAATTTTATTTAAATATATTTATAAAAAACTCGATTCTTATCCCTTATTCTTTCCTGGTTAATTACGTGTTATGTCGTTATGTTATAGTCGATTATATTCGATGATAAACAACAAACGTCGTCGTAGTGCACAATCATCGGCGGCGGAAAATAATTTCCGTATCGAAAATATTATGTATTATTCGATTTTCAATAAAAACGCGTATTGCCCACTAAAAAAATCAATAAAAAATATTTTTTCGCAAATTCATAATGACTCGATAGTATATACGCAGTATATCCATGATTTGTAAAAAAAAACCTTGACAGTATACGGCGTATATGGAGTATACCCTATGGGAACACCACTGATTACAGTTATAAATTTGGGGCCCGAATGTCCTAAAAAAAAAACCCTATAAAAATGCCCTTTAGAAATTACAATCTAAAAATATTTAAAAATTATTTTAAATTATATTAATTATTTGTTATTTTATTCATACACTCGTATATCAAACATCTAATGATTGTATTAAGTATGTATAACATATTATATTTCTTATTTGCCGTTTTTCTCGACTTTATACCGTTTTTTTTTTTAATGAGTAAAATTTATGCACACATTTTAAATTAAAAACTCGCGATTTTTTCTGTCGGTTATTAGAAAAATTGTTCACAAAAAAAAAAAAATCACCTAAAAATGTACAATAAAATGACAAAAATAAAAAATGCCCTAAACAATTAGTCCAAATAATAAATGATGCGAAATAAAAATGTATGATTTAGATTTGTACGTTTTTAGCCGGGAAAGCGTCGCCTAAGACGTTCTAGAAGAAAAAAAAGAGTGTGAAAAATCATCGACATATCCGGGTTTTAATAATTCAGAAAGACGCGTTTACAAATTATTATACTGCGCACTTAACGTGTCAGGAACGAGTCCGATGTAATATAATAATATACGTATTCATGTATGTATACACATACATATATCAGTATTTAACATGTGTTTTATACCAACGTTGTGACTATTGATTTTATGCACCGAGGTTCTCGATGGAGACGTATTCCGCTGTACACTTGTGCACACTCCGTTTTGGAAATTAATCCCACTCGAGTTGGATTCTGTACTGTGTATATATATATATACCTATATTATATTTCTATATTGCGTTTGATCGTACGATCTAGAGAGAGAGAGAGAGAGAAAGTGAAAAGGAATGAAAGAGAAAACAAAATAATGTGCCGAGTGAGTGTAACGGTTTACAAACTTCCAACAGTTCCGTTTTGTATAAAATCAGCCTCCCTTCTCATTGTAATATTAAGAATTTCATAAACAAGTATAAGTATATATATATATATATTATTTATATTAACAATATAAGACCGTTGATAAAATATAAGTACGGGCGGGAGACTTTTCAAAGTTATACAAACGGATTTGAATGTAATTTAACTGTAATCGAATCGTAAATTGTAACGCCGAAATGTCAATATTCCACTCGTATATATACGTCCACTGTTATAGCGCGTTCTATACAAGCGTATACACAATTATATTCACTCGACTGGTTCGAAATTTCAAGCCGTAATCAGATAAATAACTAATGATAATTAAAAAAAAAAAATATATTCAATTATTTGAAATGGTTTGTGTGTATGTATCTGTACACAGTACACCACAGCTCACAGGTGAGAAATCGCCCGTTTCACGACTCAAATAAACCGTTTTAAACGTGAGAATATAAATAATTTAATAGTATTTTACAGCGTATGTAAATCCATATATATATATTTTTAATTTATTATTGTTAATATATCAATTATTATGTATCGATAATAATTTTATATTAATAATTATATATTATTACGCATGGATGAGTTATTACTGCATTGAATTAAAAAATAGAGTATAATTATAATACTGCAACATGTACCTTTGTTGCATGGACATTTCTAAAACTGAGAAATCTATATCTATCCAGAGAGTAATCTATTTCACGTACATAGTATTATATCTTCCATTAGGAATGAAAAACCGAGAAAATGTTTTGGGAACCCTATAAAATCGCAATGTCGACTCCGCTCGACGTATAATACCGGAATTTTCTATTGAAAATAATATTCCGTTAGATCTTTTTTTTTTTTTTTAACATTTTTTCAAAGATTTTTCATTTATTTTTATTAAATATTAAAAATTACCCGGTTCATGAAGCGGACAGTATTCCACGCAGTCCAATTTATTACAATTATTATCCAATTTAACACACCGTAATTCTTCAAGATACACCGATTGTTACTCACATAGATTTTTATGAGAATTAATCAAGTTTTTTGAATTCATTACATAAATAAATATAAACGTAAATATACTTAATTTTCAGTTTAAAAAAAACATTTTTACTTACGTCTTACGCGTAATATTGTTGTGGTTTAAATATTTATAGTTGATATGTATACTTCTAGGTGGTTCGTAATATTGTACGGACATTGTGCGTACGAAATACCAGTCTATCAAATGAACATTTTACAATTTTCGTCACTTTAGTAGAGGTATTAAATTCCAAAAAGTCATGCCTTAACTCTTCATACATTACATAATATTCATTTTGGTGTACGTAACACATATTTATGCGCCTATATATGTTTTCGAGAAAAGTTTTAAATTGTTCACATTTTTTTTTTTTTTTTTTAGAATTTTAGTCACATTTTTAATGTTTTGCTTAACTGTTAAACATCCAACTTTTCAAAATTATAATTTAAATAATTACATAAATTTAAGATAATGTGAAAGCTCATATTAAGTTCAGCATATTGTATTTAAATTCTGTAGTGAAACGTGATTTTCTCGTGTCACTTGAAGTTTCAAAGACTTGTCATGCATATACGTTAGAACTCAGTATTTCATTTTAAAGCAAACAACAAGATCTTTCCAAAGCATTATCTGATGTTATGATAATTCGCAGTGCATTAGAAAAGCTTCGAGAAAATGCAATTGGAAACTTAAAACAAATATTTAACGATGTTTCAGATTTACCTTAAAAAAATCAGTATCAAAATATGTATGTGGTAAACAGACACATAGAGTAAATATAAATTGAAGAGTTCCATAGACATAATTCAAAATATCTATATCTCTTCCTTTTCTTGATTTCATTATTCAAGCATTTCATATACGATTTAATCCACAGATCTGTGATATAATAATGCCTTTAGAAGGACTCGTTCCGTAAAATTTCGGTACATATGACGATGACGTTATTTTGAAATGTCAATGGAAAAATAAGTAACTAAGACCCGATTCTGCTATTGATACATTACTTCATTGTGCAAATGTTTTGGCCAAATATGAAAGTACTTCTTCAGTTATTGTTTGCAGTAACATTGCCGGTAAACTCAGACACGTCTGAACGTACATTTTCAACACTGAAGCGATTAAAAACGTATTTACGGTCAACCGTGTTACAAGAACGTCTTAATAGCTTTAATCAATATTAACAAAAAAATAAGTAATTAGGTAATGAATTCGAAGTAATAAAATCATTTTCAAAAAAACTCTCTTAGAAGAATGCAATCACATGGCTGGATCAATTAATAAATATATATATATATATATATATATATATATATGTAAATATATATGATATTGTCCCCGAAAATTTGCGAATCCAAGTAGTGTGTCTATACCGGCAATCAGACATAAATAGGTACCTATTTAGACAAAAGTTAGAATATCATTAAAATGGAAATACGCGACTATAAACTATGCGCGGTTTAAGTGCTAGATAAACCTCAGATCCCCGCAAAACGGGATCCCATAAAGATATTGCGCGAACAGAAATTTCGATGGCAATTTAAACTAACGATGTTCATCTCGTTACTATTATTATTGCTATTGTTATTATTATTATTATTATTATTATTATTATTATTATTATTATTATTATTATTATTATTATTATTATTATTTTTAATGTATATTTCGACCTACTTATCGTCGACACTTAACGTTATTAAACAGTTTCACTTTAAAAATGTAACGTTTTACAAAATTATATTCGAATTTTCCATATCCGTTATATTTTTCCTTAACAAATATACATAAATCAAAAGTTATTATTATCAATTGTTTATGAATAATTCATACATTACCCTGCACACACTTTAATTTGTAAGTGGTTTTATCTTCGTATTATTCACTAAACTAAACGTTCCGTTTATATATATATATATATATATGTTTCGCACCCACCATCTCGCAGTCGCATTAAACACAATTGTATTATTAAAAAACCCACAGTAATACACATATTGTTGTGAGTTTGTTATGAAAAAAAAAAAAACGAAGAAATATTACATTTTATTATTTTTCACGCGGTAATCTCTACGGTCGAATTTAACCGTACGAGAAATATATTTATAATAATAGAGAAAAAAAAGTATATATTTATTAAAAATAACGTTCAGCGACTTAGAGACAGGCAGACGGGCAATGATAACCACTCGAAACCGAAAACAATCAAAGTATACTTTTTAAAGAACGGCCAGATGCTACGCATTACCAGAACTTTTATGGCACGTCTCTTTTTTTTTTTTTTTTTAATATATGACTACTATTATTGGATTTTTCAATATTCCAGGACGGAAACGAAACACAATAACTTTCGGATGATGTCAGAAATAGATTTAAAGTTATTTCTTATATATCAAAAACGAAAAACAATTTCGATATTAACAAGAGCGAAAGTTCGCTTATTCCTAGATGTGTTTTGAATTTGTCGTTTGGAATTCGACATAATGATAATGTCTATTACAGAACCGCGTTTTTGTTTATCACTTGTCTGTGATTTTTTTTTTTTTACGGCATAAACGAGTTTCGCTTAAATCGAAAAAAAAATAAAATGTTTTTTCGCGTTTTTTTTTTTTAACGTCAATTTATTTCTTCATTTACAGTCAGATAAACTTATATCTGCATATTAAACGATTCGTTATAATACCTTTGGGATCGCTAATTTACCAAATAGCTCCTGCACAACGGGGTTTAATTTCGTTCGACTAAGAGTTTAGCCCACTTTATTCGTTCCAACTCGCAGAGAACACAATGAAAACGAAAACACAATTTTACCCGGTCATTATAATTATAATTTCTTCATTAAGGTCAAGTGGAATATATTCTCAACGTATATGCGTATTTATATAGAAATCCTTGGCAAAGTTCGCGTCTCGCTGTCCGGTTCAATAATATTTTAATTTAAATTATATAAACTGTTCGGATTTCATAAAACTTGTATGAAACGAATTTCATAAAAACGCGGCATGTCGAATCGTGTTTTTTTTTCTCGCCAAACGGTTGTATAAAACTCGATTCGTAAAATACATAAATTATTCCTAACGACAATATATTAATACAAATACGTCGTGTATAAGTTCAAAGACAAAAAAAAATTGTAACACAATTATATGTTGTTTTTTTTATAGGTAACCTCACCGTGGACACACACACAACAAAATAAGTTTTGGTGTACAGTGAATAAAAACGTATTTTTTTTTTTTTTTGTATGTATTTCTACTCGTGAGCCGGGTGAACAGGAAGAATATATAATTCGAAATAACGTGTGTTATCGTTTTGATGTCGGTAGTGATGACCGATGAAGCTGTAATTGCAGCAATATAAAACTATACACAGTGGCGTGCCCAGGATTTTGAAATGGGGAGGGGGTTCAAAGTTTCATTTACCATGTTGGCTACATAAAACAAATTATTATGAACTATGAATGATAGTTATGATGTATAATAATTAATATGAAATACTATAAATATTATTATAAGGGGATCCCTATCAACCCCCCCCTGGGCACGTCACTGACTATACATAATCGTTTTATTTCACAAAGGGTAACGCCGGTTTTTTTTTTCATTAAATATATTACGCGTGCTCTGTAATATATTCAATAATAGTAAAAAAAAAATGATATTATAAATATCGTCGGTATATAATATTTTGCCGGTGATAATTCGGGTTCAGCGCGAGAGGACACTGCAGCTTTGGTACAAACGTCGAGCTTTTGCAGATATCGTGTATGTAACAGACTCTTTAAGTGTCTGCAGTCTCGACGATACGTCTGAATATTGATCGGGTAATAATTGTCTAAATAACGACAATTTTCGTAATACACTCCTAAAACATCTAAGCTTTCGCAACAGAAAAACCGATTCCAGATACGTCTGTTCGGAATAATGCCGTGTTCTCGGTTGATTTATTCAACCCTTGACTTATGCAAATTGAATATCGATCTAGTGTTTTGATATGCACGAGCGCCGATGTTTTTTAGTGTTTTGATTCTAGAGCATAACAATATATACAATCTTTATACTTTTTACACCGCAAGCCCCGAGAAGAATATCGACCGTCGCGTATATATATATACCTAAAATATGACGTATGTGCGACGCTCCTAATTTTTTACGCATTAGTTTTTAAATTAAATATGGATTTTATTAATTTTTTTTCTCTTTCAGTTTTTTTATAGTCTTTGTATCAAAATGAATGAAAAACAATAACGGAATTCTAGTGATATACGTAATCGTTTTCCGTATATATTTTTCTTTGGGGGAAAAAAAATGAAGCTGATCGCACGATTCTGAATCTATTACATTTCATATCAAAACAAGTTTTTATTCAATTCAGTAGAAAAACAATGAAAACAATTAAAAATATTCATTTCAATGTTTTTCAAACACAGAATTGTCGTGTACAGAAACCTCGTACGTGTATCATTTATTACAAATGTATACTGTAATATTATAATTTTAGCGCTATAAAAAAAAAAGTTGTTATGATATCGAGTTCTGGAAAATTAAGTAAAATAAGAACATTTATTTCGTTTTTTTTTAAAACGTACTCTATAATAATTACGGTATAATGGGTTAGCATTGGTATGGAAATAACGAGCGAGAGAAAAGGTACTCTCAATTCCTGTATAACAAAGCAGACGTTCATCACACGTTGGGTAGATTTTTGAATGGAGTGCCAGAAACGGATGAAATTATCGTATTCAAAATGACAAAATATATATATATATATAATATTATCACGTTTAAAAGCCGATTGCTTATATGTATATAACTACTACTGTTATGTTTTTTTTATAACTTAAACAGCGCTTTTAAAAATACAAAATGAATTTCAAAAGAAGGTTTACGCGTTAAAACGCGTTTTAAAACACACACACACACATATATATAGTATAAAATATGGTACGATTAATCCCGGATTAAAATTGCAAGCCTTTACACGCGAAATTAAAAACTTTATCAAATTAAATACAACAACAATATTCTGCCACACATTTCATCGTGATTCAAACTTCTGTAAAACTAATATGTTTTTCGCGTTCATTTTCGAGAATATATCAAAACACAGAGCACTCACTATACGAAAATGCCCGAAGCATTACAGTTGATTCGTGGCGCGCTTTTAATTTCAACGATTACTTTTTTCGTCGAACGAATTGACGATTGTTATCAATACGATAACGCTTCAGTCGATTGTAATAATAAAAAAAAAAAAAAAACACAGGTTTCAATATCGGTGCGTATATAACAATCGTTTGAAATAATGACTGTGAATATTATCATCACTGCAAAGTGTATTTGCGTTGAGAAATTGAAAATTACTTACACGCGTATAACCTATCAATGTCAAGACAATTTATGTTAGTGAACGAGTAAAAAAAAAAAAGTCAGTTTATAAATATCGACTATTACGTAGCTATGCGCGTGATCACTCATCTTCTTGATATTACTTAAATTATTAAAAAATCGGACAAAAGTTTAAAATAATATTGGAGAAAAATATATAAATATATTCTCATTTGAAGACAGCCTTTCAGGATAACTCAACGAAAATTAATAGTGTTTTGATTTTATTCGAGTAGGCACGAGGATGGATTTGTTTTGATTTACGTAAAACGAATGCATTTGAATAAAACTCCGGGACAATATTTTGTTAATATTAAAATCAAGCATAGGCGTGATTACGGTGGCAGCCTAGGGTGTCTGGGCTGCCCCTGAAATTTTAGAAAGGCGCCGGTCAACCGAGTTAAAAGTCGGTGACTTACAACTTTTATTTAAAAAAATAAAATAAAATGTCTTCTGAATTGATGCACTCCGTTTATTTATGATTCTTATCCGGTCATTAGCTAGGCTGCCGCTGCGGATGAAGTCTAGTCACGCCTATGAAATCAAGTCAACGTAATATCAACAAATGATAAAAGACAATACTATATAATATGTCGTACAGTATTGTTAAGTTTTCACGTTATCTTATCCCACAGCTCACACAGGTGGCGTTCAAGCTAAAAATTAATTAACTCGAATATATTCAACGTTTCGGTGTTTTTTTTTTTTACTGTTGGTTACCAGTGGTTCGCGCGCGATGGATCATAAGGATGGATCCATAAGCTAAATCTCCGATTTCTAGATGATCGGCCACTTACTCGTATAGCCTTCATCCGTAATCTCCTCTGTAGTAAAATTGATTCTCCTCGCCTCTTTCAACCACACAAACTTTAAAGTTCCTTCACGCTCTAGCCGAAACTCGTTACTCCTCTCTTTATAAATTCATATACATATATCAATTATTATCTAAGTAACGAGATAAATAATAACCCGTTGCATGAAACAGGTCAATTTAAACGGGTCCTTCTCTTTTTATAATTAATTATCTTGTAAATAATTATCCTACATTACAATGCGTATACTCCTTGTAATACAATATGGGCCTGCTGCCCGTTTCATCGTAATAAATAAATAAATAAATAAAAAGGTACGATAACCATTCGTACAACGTGAAAATAGTAAATTCTCATATAGTATCTTATCGAGGTTTACTATCCATCTAATGCGTATTATAAAAGTTCTCTTCTTGTAAGCTATTTTGTGATTGTAGTATATAATTGCCGACACTGCAGTTGTCCAGTTAATTTTTTATAGCTCGTCTATAGATTTCATTATTATACGAATTTAGAATTTTGGTTAGGTAAATGCTATTTTATTCTAGGTTTTGTTTCTATTTAATTTACTTACGAATTGAAAATATATAGTTTTAAATATTATCAAAGCCTTGATGGAATATTGAAATCCAAGAATATTACGATAGAAATTTTAATTATTCCCCAATACGTACAGAGTTCGATCAAGATTGAAAACGAGTTGTTACTATTACATTAACCGTTTGATATATGTTCGTTCAGTCGACTATTCGTGTTTAAATAAAGTTTGACACGTATAGACTGCACACTCGTTTCGGTTTTTATCGCGCGTATAATACATGCTTTGTGATGAAATTCTACACGAAACGATATTATAATATGACGGGAACGCATATCACACAAAACAAGGGCAATTAACCCGGTAGGTAGGTGAAACGTCACGTTTGAAGAAGAAAAAAAGTGGTCTCGAAATTTGTAATTAATTATAAGACTTTAAACGCGCTCGCTGTAATAACAGAGGTAACCAAAATAAATACGCCGAATGAAATGTTTACGTATAATTGACATTTTAATAGTTGAAGTTCAATGTAATATTGATACAAGTCGGTGAAAAATAGACTTTAAATCCCGAAATCCGACGGGAATAATCCAATAAAGGTGCAAACGAATTCTAGTAAATTAATATTATTCGAGTTAATAATGTTAATTCTATTATTCGATTGTGCCCGGTTACAAGACGAAAATAGAATTATTACTGTTTTCGTAACAGATTAATTTTGAAATTCTTTTGTAAAAAAAAAAGGAATTATTACACTTTTTTTCACGCGAAAAAACATATATGAAAATATACTTGCATATAAATTGTTTACTCTTCTTTAAAACAAAAAAAAAAAAAGGATACATAATTTGTAAAATATTTATTTATTACGATATATTAATATAAAACGGAAAAATACGTTAATATTTTCTATAATAAACAATAAATTAAAACGTTTTCCTTGGAAAAATTCTAAAAAAAAAAAACGAAATAAATTACATTTTTCATATATGAAAATTGTTCACATTAAAACACACTTTTCAAACGAAAATTGTTTTTTTTTTTATTAATATACTAAAAGATATTGTCTGAAACTGAAAAGAAGAAAAAAAGTTAATTTTTGAAAATTAAAAAACCAAGTAAGGTACATTTTACAAAATATTAAAAAAAAAGAAATCGTTTATACGCGCGTACATTTTACTTTAGTAAACTTTCAAAGTATTTGACAACATAATACGGTGGAGAGTATTAATTTAACGCGGCAATGTTATAGATAAGATTTATCTTTCTAAATTGTCTTAAACGAATAAAAACTCGAAAAGAGTTAAGTTTATAATTTAAAATATATATATATATATTAAAATACTTATTCGCGTCTTATCAATTAATTAACTATACGTGTTTTTAATTTCATCGCGCCCCATTAATTTTTCAAAATTTATCAAATAATGTACACGTTACACAGATGAATCCCCAAAAGAGGACGAGCCCTTTCTAATCGATTTTATTGTCTTCGTGCACTGAACACGTGTAAATACATTGCTGCGGAATGAAGATAAAAATCCGCGATGGTCCGAGCATCTGAAAATCGTAGTTACTGATCACTGCAAAAATATGCGAAAAAACGTTACAAGTCCCGTTTTTGCAGTAAACTGTTAATATTCAGAGCGTACCTATTTGATAATAATCAGCAGTTGGGGAATTATTATATTACGGTTATCTTTCTCTAAGTGTCCTGTATTCAGATAATATCGTTATTATACAATTTCAAGAAATATAATAGAATATTATTATTTTTTCTGTATTAATTCGCGTGAATTTGATATTACGTTTTTTTTAATTTGACCCGGTTTTTTAACACGTTTGTTTTATAGAGGACACGTATATGTTTACAATATTTGCTGCACAATGGACTCGTCGTCTAATTAAAAAAGAACTCGTATAACTTTTTCTCGAATGGAATACTACTTAAATACTCGGTATTGATAACAATAGTTTACAAAATCTTATCTATGTAATATCGTTGTCGTGTGTCTCCTGAAAAATTAGTTAAAAAATCGATATTTCCAACAGCGAAGCTATTCGGATAACGTTATAATATTGTATGTGATTATCGTCATTATTATCATCGTCGTACGGAATAAAATCCATTGACATCGGCCGTAATTCGATTCGAACCGTATACATCATAATTCCATTACTTTTCGTCCTCGCGCGGTTCGTCGTGGAAATTCGATTATTTTAAACCTCGCAGTGTATCGTCGGGGTTCACCAACGTGATTACACGTGTTTCCTCAATCGTATATATACGCATAGTGGAATCAGTGAACTCCCGCGATACGTGGAACTCGTATATCGATCAAGAAATGATCCCCAGATAGAAGGTCGCCATATGCATCCCGCGAGACATGAAAGTCATGGAGGATACGATGGAATATAATTTTCTCCACGATATTTATCGTGTTTTATTGTTTACTGTTTAGTTCACAGGACACAAAACAACGCGCCTATAGGATCGATGTTAGCACCAAAAATCTGTTATTTTTACATAATGAAGTTGGTAACAAAAATAGGAAAACGGAATGCATATGGCGGCTCACTACGAGAATCATATGCAGAATGCGCGATCCGTGTATTTTGAGTTCAGTGAATGAAATACACACGTATACACAACGAAAACATGTCGTTATAACACAGCTCCTTGCCGTGGCTGTTTTCCTCGAATTCTTGCCCGTGATTTCCGCGATCAAACAAGGTGAGGTGGGCGATTTTATTACCCCGTGCCTTCGACCGCAGCCGAATGTATATTTTTGCAGAGGAGGGCTTCAGTCGGTTTGACTGGAATTAAACGCCCGGACTCCAGTTACAGACAGGGATATTAATTAGACGACCGCCTCGTTCTACGGCATTACCCTAAAACGAACTTATAAATCATTTTGCGAACCGACGGTGTGTGTATGTGTGTGGGCACGTCTTTTATGCTATATATATTATATATATATATATATATATATATGATATGGCGTATCGCACAATGCGAGGATTTAAACACAAAAATAAAGTCCATGATATGATATCCGTTCGATAACATATAATTTAACCTCAGCTATATTAAAAAAAATTACAAAAAAAAAAAAATTGCTCGAGTTTTCTTTTAAGATTTTTCGATGATTTAAAGTGTTGAGATTAATTCTTATACGGAATTAATCGAAAACATTTCTGAATACAAATATGACGGTTTTTCGAATGCATTCGTTGTTTTGTTCATATTCGAAATAATAATGTAACTATTCAACTCTAACAAGTTCTTTCTAATGATCCATCCGAAACAATGATTTACCCTACCTTACAGCATCTTCGACCAGCTTTCATTTTTCTTGTATCTTATTTGCATATTCATATTATTTAGCATTAATTGAGTTCTTGTAAGAAGTCTTATTTGAATTTCGTTGTTTAAATAATGTTTTCCAATAATGCCATTATACGTAAAGTAGTATTATTTCACGAGATCTTGTTCAATACAACACACTGACAGAATTTTTACATTATTTTAAATAAATCACAATAAAATATATAGATTAAAATACTATTGAATGAAATGGAGATTATTAAGAATTTTATCCGAATACCATCTATACCGTACACTGCACTTAGTGCTTTAGTGCGTGTTACTCACTACAATACATGTTGGACGGATTCTATCTGTAGACCGTATACTATTAAGATCTACACGAGGTATTATTCTGTTCTTTTGTCTACTTAAAATCAACAAAGACGCGTAAAAAAAATATATATATTTTTTTACCCATTCCACGGCCTATTGTTCGCATGACAAATAGGCAAGGACGTGTTTTTATTTTAATTTTAATAATGTTCTCCCATTTTGGAAGATTAAAGTATAGTGACTTAAGACTTTGCTCTGTTTCCTGAACGATTACAAGAACTCATTCACAGTTAAAAAAGATATATTTTCGTATTCCTACTAACATAATAGTCGGTTAACAATTTATCTTTTATATTGTTATGTGTATTTCGTAGACGCATTTTAACGCAGTTTATAGTAAAATACACACATAATATAATATAGTATAGTAATAAATAAATAATGTGTTCGTAATGAAATTCCTTTACAAATTTAACTGTTGAAAATAAAATACGCGTTTGAAGGAGTAAGAACTTAAAAAGTTTACAAATTAAATACGTCCCAGAAATTTCATGTATGGTATTTTTTTTTTTTAATTCGTTTAAAAATTAATAAAGATATATAGTCATATTTCGTTCCAGTTTTCTGTCAGATGCACTAATAATATTAAAGCCACCGTTCACAGCTGCAGTGCCAGTGAAATTATTTTCTCTTTTGTATTTTTTAATTTTGTTTTTTCAGTTTTAAGATAGAGTTGGATAATATATTTAATATATATATATATATATATATGTGATTTGCAATACCCTGTTTGTACCTATGTCAAATAATTAAAACGTTTAAATAATTTATCATTTCTGTGGAAAACAAATTATTATAAATTATGTTAAATGTCGCGTTGAAAATAAATATTCATCGTAATAACCAGAATCTACAATATACGTATTATACGTTTTATACAATTTTGTTTCCAAAATAGATTTAGAAAATAACAGTTATAAAATTAATAATATGGTTATAAAAATACAGTTTGAAATAAAATCTATTGGAGTTATTTGCTTAAAATAAAATAAAAGTTTCTTTCCTCTGTTAGAAAAATCTATCTAATTTTAAACATTTTATCCAAATCTAAATAGACATTAATAAAAGCACAATTCCTTATATTTAATTGTTTAATCTTTGGATTCAAAAACTGCAATATTTTTAGTAATATTATTATTGAATAAATAAATTTTTATTAAATATTTTCCACACACCAATAATTATTTTTACTTTTTTTAACATTTTTGAACGTTTAAAAAAACACGTATCTATACGTAGGCTGGTTTAAATCGGTCTCGAATCGAGGTTCACATAACAGAAGCGGTTTTTTTTTTCTATTAAAAACTTATTTGTCTTTTATGACTCGCCATAGAAATATTCAATTTTTTTTTCATTCGTTTATCCTGTAAAGTAATATTACATTGTTTTTTTTTTCAAATTTTTTAGCGATAACGTGGTTTGGACAAAAAAAAAGTGTTACCGGAGACTTGATAAAGTGTTCAAAAGGTTATAATGGACTGTTCCAGTATATATATATATATATGTAATGAATATTTATAAATATTTTTTTTTTCAAATTTAATATTTGAAATATTTCATATATCACCCTTTTACTGCCGTGGACGTACTACTAATACATCATAACTCATAAACTATAAAATCGTATTATTACGTCCAAACTAGTTACACCACTCATTGCCATGGACGTACTATTACGTCATAACGTATAAAATCATTATAAAACGCGTAGTATAAACTTGAAAACGGTTTCGTTATAACGAGCAAAAAAAAAAAAAAATAACAAAAATTTGGTTATATTAATGTCGTTTCTGCGTTCATTTACCAGGTTATAAGAATTAATTTGAATCTGTATTCGCATTTCATTGCATCCCAAAATGTAAAACTAGCGTGTTGCGTGTCATTAATTACGAAACATCAATACTGTTTTATTTTACTGATTTTTACAATTTCTGAACTTAACAATTTTATATTTCCAATTGAATTAAAGTGAAGTTAACCAGTACGAGTACGAGTAAATTTGGTAAAATATTTTTTTAATCCCTTGAGCACGATATTTCAAACTCGAATAAGTCAAAAATAATTTTAAATTATTTAAATTATATATGGTTCGGTTTTATATACGTTTGTCTGCAATTTATCGGGTATTTGTATAACATATCAAATTTATCTCGCTTGTACGCAGCCCATTCAAAACGGCTGACTACTTCAAACGGAATTTCGAGTTTATAAATAAGTACTAATTTACTGCAGAAAGAAAACCTTATAGTTTTAACCGAATTAATATGAAATAAGTACATGCACCAATGTTGTCTCGCGTAAAAATGAAATCTTTTTGTGCGTCTCATTCAAAACGTCTCTGAAAAACTGTTCGGTTTTTCAAAGTACTTACCAAGAAGGATAATAAAGGAAAACTGTTGATCCAGTCATTCAAATAAATGCTTACCCTAAAATAATCTTTTAAGTACGCTGTAGCAAATGATCGATTACATAATATTAAAGAATAAATTATAAAAATAATTTTGAACACAAGAATTAACACAAACCAACAAGAGTTCGCGCCTTTATAAAGTGCCTTTTAATAAATTTTGACGCTAACGATTATGTCGAGTTAGTGGACTGTAAGAAATGCGGAGTAACAAAGACACCGATTTCACCGGTGATTGAAAACGAAGATTTAAAAAACAAGTAAAGTTACATATACATATGTACTAATTTGTTAGTTAATTTGAAATACTTTATTTGTTCATTTTCCCGTAGATGTTTGTGTGTGGACAAGTTACTAAACGCATTGATACATATATTCTTGTCGTATACTTAAGGCATTCGACGAATCGTTAAATAACCTAAGCATTGGCAGCAGTTTATGATGTATCTGCTAGAGATGGATTAATACGATTCAGAATTCAGTCTCTTATATTGTACAAGGTTTTTGTGTTTTATATAATATAACCTTCAAACGATAAAAATAAATGGAAAAAAAAGTTGATATTTTATTTTGTAATTCAATAATTTTACGTGGGTAAAAAATATGTTTATGCGGTACCTCTAAAAGTCATCCTATAGCCTCAAAAATGTTTGCGCTTTTTAATAGTGTACTCGTAAAATTTAAAAAAAGAAAACTATTATTAGAACATGAAAGTAAACATTTTTTTTTGCTACTATTGATTCATTTCACCCTACTGTGCGAGGCACAGAGTGAAAATGACTGTCAGTGAAATATTTTAACTATGATCGTATTTAAAATTTGCCGTAAAAAATAAAATAAACTTTAACGAACAATTTAATAGGTAACTATCGTTTATTTAAAAGTAATAGTTATTAAACGTGAACGTTTAAAAATATTACTTCTTTTCCTTGTCGTGTAAATCCCTCTCGTTTTAAATATCTAACCGCGAGAAGCGTATTAAATCCAACGTTTATTTTACTTTAAAATTATTAAATGCTATTAAAGGTATTAATCAGCTGCACGTTTATCATCTAAAACATCATTATAGCTATCCCTCCTTACAACAGTCGAGACATACTTTTGCGTATTTAAAACTAAATTTAACGCTACTGTAACTACATACAGGGGATAAGCAACTCCTGTGGATCGTACCTGTCCCGTGTTTTTAATAATACGCCGAACGTCGTTGCGGTGTATTTCATGATTCGTTGTCGTGTGTTATCCAAAAATCGAATTAAGTAATTGTTTTTTTTTTTATTTAATCTGTTCCGTACATGCCATTGAGGCGTTGATATTCCCGTATAAATAAATAAACATGTACGTTTTAATAGGTCTTAACGTCGAAATGTTATCTATCAGTAGTTGTTATCCATATGTATATAAATCAATTATAAAAATTGCAAGAGGCCGTTTTATTCGTAATCGTTGTTTCGAAAAGTAATTTTGGAAATAAAGAACCAAGCGAAACGCTGCCGTAACAAAATGATTTAGTATACACTTAACATTTTTTTTTTCTTTCTTTTCTTAAGTGCCACTACTACACATTACCGTTTAATTGGCCGGCTACGTCGTCTATATAGGCTTGTTGGTATATACCGACGTGTATCCTTGGTATACGTCACATTACGGCGCGGAGATAATAATAATCTACAGGAAAGTTTAGCGATTTTCCCTCCTGTCCGTGCGAATATATCATTTTGTGCGATCGACGACGGCGTAAAAAATAAATAATATAAAATAAAGCTATTAAACAAAAACTGCAGTGCAGGATCCAGGAGGCCTGTGAAAGAATAATAATTCGTCGTCACTCTGTACATATATATTATATGGACCTTATTATTTCCAGAGTTGTATTTATTTTTTATTTTTACTATTATATTTTTATTTCGTTTCGTTTTAACGGTCGCCTTCCGTTCTAATAAACTGCAGCGGAAAACGGAATATAATAAGAAGATAAAATTTGGAAAACTCCATAAATGGATTCGAATAAAATATATATGTAGTGAGGAAATATTATTAAAGCTTATAACGTTTTTTGTTTTTTCGAGCGCAACAAAAAAAAAAAAAATGCGTGTAATTCGTTCTTTTATCGCTTTTCATATATTTATTCGTATATATTGCATATTATTATTATTACTACATAATCCAGCTTCGTAATAACGGCCAGTAACTCGCACCAACTTTCCACATACAGTGCGTGTACACTTTCGCAAGATTTATCGGACCTTTGAATTTTATCATTTTTAATTAAAAGTTTTTATTATTATTGTTTTAACGACGACCGTATAATATATATTATTATTCGGTGTACCTACTGAGAATTTTTTCGCGAATGCTAATGCGCTCATTAACGATACACATAAACAATATATTATTATAATATCGTTTGACACTCCATTAACGTATATAAAAGTTCATCTTTGAAAATTTCTGTTTTGGTGGAATTAGATGTCGAATAAATAACACTGCCGTGATTCGAACGGCGAATTCAGAATTTAGTTTTTTTCTCTTTTTTCTTAAAACTTAACTATTGTTTTACCAAAAAAAAAACGTTAAGACAATATTCAATATATTATACTGTCTCGCTGCTCCGTGAAACGAGTAAAATCAGTGCCCAAAGCTCGTATTTTTTTTTTTTTTTAGGTACTTTCGAAACGATTCAATTCGAAATTCGAAAATTCAAATTCGAACGTGTATTTTACGAGTTTTACTTGTGATTACACAAAAAATATCTCGTTCGTTTCTTATCGCCCGAAACGTTAATATTTTCCACACAGTGCGGGACAGTGCATTATACACATTTATCGTTTATATTTCTGTCCAACTCGTTCGATACACTAGCCTCTATTCCTCTTGTCGACAAACACCTGTTTTTTTTTTTTATATACGCGAATTCTATTATTAATATTGTTCGTTCCACAAAGGCGAAAGGGGTAATAAATTTACACGGAAACTTTGACAAATTGGTTGCTTTTGTTCCACACGTGCTCCTTAAAAATTTATGTTTCGCTCCGTCGCGTTGTTTAGTGATTTTTATTATTCTAAACTTTTACGCGTTCTTATTAAAGTTGATATCATGCGTGTGTCTTCACGGGGTCACTGCAAACCGTATACAACCGTTAGGCGAAACAAAACGTTCCGTTGAATTTGACAGATTATTCAGTAACACGAGTTTAATTAATTTAATTTTTCATCTATACAATATACCTATAGGTCGTGTAAATTTTTTATTTTTTGAAATAACGACACGCAAATACGTTATTTTATATTCGCGTATAATATACGTTTTAGTCGCCGCGAATAAAACGAAATATCGGTTTTGAAAATACTTGTTTTATATACGACATACGGCGATGTAAAACTATTTTTTTTATATTTTTTTTTAATAATAATAACCTGCAAAACGTAAGGTTTTACGGATTAAAATGTTTTTATTTTTTTTATTTTTCTAGATAGATTAAAATATTACGTATAGCGCAGTTATTACACGCTAGTTTTTAATAACGCGAAAACAGTACTTTCTCTGAGGAATTTTATTCCCGAATAGTCGAGTGTTTAATAAATATTATATTGTGGTTATGATGAATGTTTGCATAAAAACTTCTTCACGTGAAAACGTCGTGCGCAAAACAAATATTGTTTTGGTCTCGACCCGTGTTCGACATTAATTTATCAAAAGCAAAACGTCTCGCGGACGAATAAATAACGTTGATTAACAATCAGTTGATTAATTTCCTAAAAATGTTTCAAACTTTTCATAATTACGAATTCATATTTACCTGCGCGCAGTGTCGCATCAGTGTCATTCAATAGTTTAAGGCGTAAAAAAATACGAATACAAATATTCGACAAAATCAAAAACGTAACGATTTTATTAAACGATATTAATGATTGATAATTGTTTTAATTGACGAGATATTGCGGTATTTAAAAAAAAAAAATTGAACCCCGTCACCTGTAGAAATTGAATAATTTTTGTAAATTCATTTTTATTTTGGTGAAGATGATACGTGTGCAGCGTTCGTGTAGAAATGTGCTAGTGAACGCTTAAAACGACGTTACAAATATTATATTAAGCTAGCTTTTGCCAAAAAAAAACAATCATCAAAAAAATTTTTTTTAAAAAAGGGTTTTTCTAAAAAATGTTTTTCGTAAAAACTTTCTCCTGGCAATTGCGAACAATTAAAAAAAATTTGAGCCAAATCGGCCCAGCTGTTCTCAATTGATGAATTGTTATACATTTTTGGCTCCATTTTTATATATAAAGATTCTTACCGGATATAACAAATATCTCGTGAATCTATTTCATTTTTTTTTCTAAATTAAAAATCGAAAGAAAATATTCCGGAAATTATGTTTAGTCGGCGAGTAATTATTAATAGTGTCATTAATAATTAATTAGTTCAAAATGTTATTCGACGAAAACGTGTACGAGAGGCATGTAAAAAGCAACAAATTAAACGTTACCTGTTTTGAACTTCTTGAATTCATTGAAAACAAACTCGTTGAACGGTTCGACAAATGACGAAAATTCACTAGGAAGAACGTTCGACAGGCGACATTCCAGCGTGACGAAATCGTGAATATTAAGTCGAACTTATTTCCGTTTAAAATGAACGAGAAATAAGAGCAACTTGTAAATCACGTTTTTAATCCTATTATGAAATTTTGTTTGAAAAAAATATCGTAGTATCGTGTAAATAGCGTTAAGAAAACGTCATGTTAAACCAGGGACCGGAACCTTAATGATTTTATCGGTTCTAGTTTCGGTTCTTGAAAAAGAATAAAATTTCCGTTCCGGTTCATGAAAATTGTGAACTTCGGTTTCGGTTCCGGTTAATACCGGTACTAACCCGTACTTCAGAATAACGAAATTACGATTAAAAAGTGATATAATATATTAATTTATAATGTGGAGTAATTATTATTACGGATTTTTTTATAGCATACCAATTTTTTGTTCAGTGCGTGTTTTTTCACCATCAGCATACAAGTGTACCCAGTATGAATAGCCCGTCTAATCATTTAAAGTTTATACATTTTTGTATTTTTTTTTTTGTTTTTGGAAGTTTATTATTGGACTACTATTATTTATTTACTGGACTTTTACGTAATATCTATTGTGATAAAATGTATTAGTGATATAATATAAAAAAAACCTGTATTTCCAAATATCGGTTCCGGTTTTGAAAAAAGAAATTAGGGCCACGGTTAGGTTTCGGTTCCAACATTTTCAAAGAGTTTCGGTTCTAAACCGTTTCTTTTCGGTTCAATTCCAGTTCCTGTGTTAAACAGCAAATCGTTTTTAAAAAAATGTTTTTTCAGTGAAAATTTCACGATTGTTACTGGCGTATAAAATTGTGTACTGGAATTATGTAACTTTTATTTTATTTCAAAATAATAACCAAATTTACAACATTCTTACACACAAATTCCTGTTACGTTTACAGAACGGGCTATTTCCGTCCATATAATAATCGTCGCAATGTTATAAATTGTAAATACGTCAGTAATAATAATAATAATAATAATAATAATAAATTAGCAGGAAGAATTTGTATGAAGTGCAGAAAATTGTTCTGCTTAGCACCGCCCACATTTTGCGTAAAGTGTTGGATTAAGTCGCTGTGAACTCAGGCAGAGATACCGGAGAAGGAGTTCATCCTTCAACTCTGTGATGAGATTAAATAATAATAATAATAATAATATGATTTTTAATTACGTATAATTTAAAATGGGTTACGTAATCCAACTATACTGTATGTTACGAATTAATTGTCAACGCAATCACCCCGTATTATTTTATTATATTATTAAGTCTTTGGTATCAAGCCGCGAACGATCGGCATTGCGAAAATTTTCGTCGCGAAATTGGCGAATAGTAATTTCCATTTGGCTTTTACCGAATTCCGTGTACGAAAAATAATGTCGATCGTTTCGCGAACGTGGTAAATGAGTTTTAGGAATTTTCATCCCGCAATAAATTAGGCGCCCGCGTAACGTCTGTAAAACGTTTGTTCAACACACTCTGGGTTCCGTTCTCATTATAAGCGCACGATTCATTACACGGTCGTTGAATTTTTTTTTTTAAAAAAAAAACTTTCGATTTTATACGCCGTTCGATGAATCGTTGTTTTTCGTCAAATAAAATCATTTTATTCAAAAACATTGTGTTCTTCGACGAGGCAAATATTTTTCCGTTCGTTTTTCTATTACGATATAATTGTACAATAAGTGGCGCGCACTCGGCAATATAAAAATTGTAATCGATTTTCAATGTTGTAACATTTAAGATATTTTTTTCCTCATAATCCGTGTAAATTAAACTGTTATAACTTATAAAATATTAATATAAAATCAACTCGACATCAGGAGGTACCGCTATTAAAAGGATACCAACGTTTTTTTACAATATATATTTATTATTATTATAATAATAGTAATAATATTAAGTTTAAACAATATATATATATATAATACAGTGTATTTGAAAATTGCCTTCGGGCGTAAGTTAAATAAATAAATTATTATTATTATATTAATATTTTTATAAGTGTGTTAGCCGAAGCACCTATTTGTACCCGTTCGTGTACACCGCTGTATAAAAATAATATCTTTTGCTTATTTTTTTTTTTTTGCTCCGTATAATTTTTCAATTAAAACGAATCATCATCGTAATAATAATTAAACCAACTATATTATGACTCCTACACGTATGGTGTATTTCGCACCTTTATATAACGTTTAAAAGTAGATTTACTAAAAATCCACTGATAGTGATAATTCAGTGCAGAGGTCGGCAACATTTTCACCCACCTAGGCCATAATTTTTTATTTTTTTTTTACTTTTTATCAAGGACCACATTAAAATAAACATTATTAAATATATACAATTCAAATATTCCAACACTAATAATTTTATTCATATCGTGATTTCGCATGTGTCCATCGCGAGATCAATATTTATGTTTACGATATTTAACCAGCGAAAATGTTTGCTCACAAATACGTGTAAATGCTATCGACAGTGTTAATCATTTTTCGTCGGCAACAGTTTTTTTTAATACATTTGAAATCTGTTTCACGAGGGTTTGAATAACGTATTCGTACCATTGTTATCGCTTTCTTTAAAAGCGGTCTTAAGGACATCGTTATTGTTTTGCAGTTCGATGACATCCGCATTTGTATATACGTTAGATTCGACATTATCAGTGTCAACGGGGAAAAGGGGAATTAAAAATATTTGTTTTTCTCGTGTTTTTCAAGAATCTTAAGACCTATATTGAAAGTCCATTTCGTAAGTTTTCGATCATATTATTCGAAAGTCATTTTTTTCAACAAATCCATCGTTTTTAGAATACCTTGAGAAACGTCCGTATTCGCAAGCGTCGCACGGGTCTGAGATTTTAATAGAACGTTCGAACGCACGCGGCTTAATCGATTTTGTAACCCACGCCAAATTAACGTAAGTACACGCCGTATATGTTGAAGATCCAATAGTAAAGACGGCAACGCGTCGAAATAGTATTATCCGAAATGTGTACATGAACCGATGTCGAATTCGAAACAGAAATCCGAACAGTATCGTGTTGCCGTTCATAGTCGTCAAAAGTTTTAGTGACTTTCCGTTTTAAATATCTAAAAGTTTTCTTGGATAATATTTTAAAAAAAAACAAAACAAAAACCACGCGTAACATCGTCCGCTGACACCGCACACAAATATCAAAAACGCGTATAATGAATTATTCTAAAAGTATATATTATGCGTCAAGAACGAGTCGAGAATAATATTTGTTCGGTGCAGGGGATGAAAATAAATAAAGAAATTCACGTGGTGTACTTGCAGTTGTCCGCGTTCGTATATTAAATGACAACACGAACTCGAACGGCGACGTGATATCCGAAAAATTGTTCACCGCCACCGTCTGAATGTTTAAAAATACAAAACCGTCGAATTTCTCGCAAACAATATCGTGTGTTTGCGCATCAGTATATGATAAAAAAAAAAAAAGTACTCGGTTCACATTTTATACCCTCTCATAAATATATATTTTGTTTTTTTTTGCTCTCCGCTTAGCCAAAATATATTTTGGTATCGATAAGCAACGCGTCGGTCTCCGTGAAAATTTACAGTCTCCCCATAACGAATTTCGAATCTTCCGATACGCCCGAACGAAAAACTTTTTGAAAAAAAAAAAAAACTTTTTTGATTCGATCGGAATCCAGCGTTGTAGAATTTTCAATAATGAAACGTATCGCGGGATTAGAGTTAAGTGGTTTGAACGACTATACAGACACATTCTCGGGGCGTTGTTTAATATTTTTTTATTTTAACTCTCCCCCAAAATCGAGTCGAACGGAAAACGTTGTCGGACGAACAACAATTATTATTATTGTTTCGATTGGAATATTAGTGTAAATGTGACTAAAATTCTACGAGTCGCTCATCAGCTATTATAAGTATATAAATCGACTTGGATTTATCAATTTTTTTCTTTCTTGTTGTGATATAAATGACGGATTCCTGAACCCGTTTGGAAATCGATTTGTCATAGATAAAACCGTTTTGCTGAGATACCTAACTCGCGTATAGGTATCATCGCGCGCTATCTCTTTTGCTATTATTTATATTATACCGACGTAGATTGTTCTCCGTTTGATATTATTCGCCTACACGCAACACCTTCCCGGTAATACGAAAAAGGCACATGTGGGATTCGCGTTCCAAATACATAATTCATTTCGTTGTAATTTCATTGTAACAAAAAAAAAAACAGCATATTCAAAATAATATAATAATAATTACAACGTAATACGTTTATTTTATTCAACGATCCGATTCGAAACGAAAAATAATAATAATCGTATGGGGAAATTGTAATTTTTCGAATTAAAAGAACAACGATAAAATATGCCTGATGATTTCGATACGTGTAATTGCTTTTAAAAATTATACATTTTTTTTTTCGTAATTTTCATTTCGTTAATAGGACAATTAAAAAAATAACAATATTGTACGTTTTTGTATTTTCCTCTGCGTTTTTCCACATTAGTCTACACTCCGAATAATATTATAAACTCTTCCTACTATACGTATAACTATATAGTCATAGGCGGAAATCTATTAAATTTTCTGGGGGGGGCTAACATTTTTAACATCAGTCATAATCAGTCAAATATCCAAAATACATACAAATTATAAAATATTTGGGGGAGCTTAGCCCCCCTAAGCCCCCCATTTACGCCTATGTATATAGTATCTTTAAATGGTAACGTCGTAAAACAAGAAAAAAAAAACAAAATCATATCATAAAAAAAAAAAACAAATCATATTATACTTTTCAACGGAAACAACGTTATCCGTTTATGTTTGCAAAACGTTTTTTATAGAATTTTATTATTTTTTTTTTTTATCAAATTCTGCCCCTCCGAAAACGTAGTATACTATAGGTGTGAACGAATTCGTTTTAAGAACAACCTCTGTGGACTGTGCACGGTATACTACGCAATGCAGCGTAAGGGTCACGTCCCTAGATTAACATTAAGATAAACTTCCATGATTCAATACTCTCCGTACAAAACGTAACGAGATCGTTTTATTTTGTAATAAATACAACGTGTTCGTTCGATGTTTATATAGTGTGTCATTTTTATCAACTACTATATTTTCACATTCGCGTAAAATAATCACCAAACTGTAATATTACGAAACAAAAACGTTGTAAAATATATGGTACTCTTGTATTTTTATTACACGCATTATATTGGCAATAGTAAGAACGTACGTATAGGTATTTGATCGATCGATATTGTATTGGAAACGTATTGCTTCGCGCGTTTTTATTTAGTTTAAAAAAAAAACTTATAATAATAACTTTATTACGGAAATAAATTCCAATTCACAATTTTAAAGTATGTTACAATGTATTATATAAATACGTTGTCGTAAATCGTTTTTTTATGATTATCCGTATTTTTTAATAACACGCCTTGTGTCGTTTTCAGTGATACGCTACACATATTCCGGAAGTATAACGCAAGACCAGTAAATGACACCTACTTTAAAGATATATAATTATTAAGTTTTCGAAGGTTTCAGAAAAAAAAAAATTACAAAATTATAAGAAAATATTTTATTTTAATAGATTATACTTACACACATAAGTTGTATGTTCGCCGTGCAAAACGTACGAATGTCTTTAGCTCGTACGCGCGTTATCTGCATTGGAACTGGGATTCAGTTTGTGTTGTTTGTATATCAACAGAGGTTTGAGGGCGTCTTTATCCTTCCCCAAAACTACGCCGGAATTTAATTAATCAAATACTTAAGACGAAGACATTTGAAACGCCGTGTGTTATCACAATTATTACAGTTCACTCCGACAAAACTTAAGTATTAAAAATTTTCGTCGTCATTTACTCGTATAACGATTCAAGTTGGTGTAATATTATAACGTATTTGAACGGTATAAACATTAGATGGTGTAAAATATAATGTCAGTAACCATCCTCCATATGGTAGGTATCTCGCGTTTTTTTTTATTGTATACTGATTATAGTACTCGTATTTCAAGTCGTTCACAAATATTATTGCAATTCCGTCATTGTAACGTGCGTTATTATGTGCAATAGTGTTGATTATTGTAATTTTGTTATGACAAAGAACTCGATTAACAACTGTGGTGGTTATACATGATGTTTAGAGGGAGGGGGGGCGAAAATGGAGCCAATGAAATATCCACATCGACGAGTAATAACTAAGAAAAATGATCTATTAATGTACCGAGACGAAATGTAGATGTAGAAAAAGGAAGAACAACGTGCATCGAACGTAAATGAAGTAACAATAAAACGAGAAAAGTAGTCACTAGATAGCGCTTCGACAAAATATAAAGGGCGTGGCAGAAAGGTGCATATAAAAAGCGGTCAGTCTCGAACACACACACATCGCAGTCAAACGCGAACTACGTTGTTCGCGCCTGCCCGCCGTGACTACACTGAGCGGTCCGGTCGTTTCGGACCGCTATTTATAAGCGCTTTTCTGCCACGCCCTCTATGTTGTGTCGTAGCGATATCTGGTGACTACTTTCTTTTCCCGTTTTATTACGGTCGGCTGACGCGTCGTGTCGGTATATGCGAGTGTTTAATTTGACGCTGACCGAGCGACCGATCATACGCGCGTATGCAATCTTTATTATTTTATTATTATTATTATTATTATTATTATTATTATTATTATTATTATTATTATTTCGCGTATTTCAATGAAATGAAATGAATGTAAGGATTCATCTTTCCTCGTTGTACACGCGTTTACATGTTTACTATTTTATTTAACGTTTACTCGTTTACTCACATTTACACGTTTATTCGTTTACGCTGTACACGATTGTCAGCGCGTACCGTACGCCGCGATCGTCGGTCAAGCACTAATTTCAGCTTATACATAATGTTCAAAGGGGTGGGGACGAAAATGGAGCATAACCATAATATAATTGAACCAACTTACATGACACAAGTAGGTGTTGTTAGGTCAGAGACATACTAAATTTAAAAGTATCAAATCCCATGGGGGGCGATCCACCTATTACCCCCCTTATAACCGCCACTGATTAACAGTATTTTTTGAAATATTCGACGCGAATAAGAGAAATACAATTCAAAAGTGATGTTGTCCAATATAATACCGATCTAATTCAATGAAATGAAATAATAAAATTATTTTATACGCGTTATTTAAAATAATTCCCATTAAAAGGAATGAAAGGTACGAAAATACAAACGTTATAACTTTTTAAGGTAATACCATGAAGAAGGACATCCTTACGTAAGAGCTAATCGCCTTACTTATTTTGTAGTTGCTCGTCATTTCGTTATGTTTGTATATTGTAAACATATCGAAGAACACAAACGTATTGTTTATGCGTGATTAACATTAAAAAAAAAAAAAAATTAATTGATCCGAAAATGTTTAAAATTACTATTTACGCGCATTTCGAGTGTGTACTTTGGAAACTCTCCTCATTTTATGTGACTAAAAATACACTCGAGTGATTCAAACAAGCCATGAAATTTAGATGTTTACTAAAACCAAAAACTATATGGCCGAGTGAAAGCGATAAAAAATAAATCTGTTCGCAATAATATTTTTGGTTTATCGAAAGAAAGAAAAAAAATGTAATAACAGAGAAATCCATCGAATATATAGATACGTATATTTTTTTTTTACTTTACAATATTGCGTGTCTTATTCAGGCGGATGATCGAAAAAGAAAACCTATTTTGTTATTTCGTAGACTATTCAATAAGTGATAAAAAAATAAAACAATTTTATCCACAATAAACGAAAATGGCTAAAAACAACCCCGTGGAGGGATGTTGGCGGTTTTTTTTTTCCCGGGGAAAGAGTAGACGAAAAGAATTGAGTTCTATAATAGGGTTGAACAATTGGAACAGATAACTGGAATCTCTCCAAAGCATGT
The DNA here is from genome assembly GCA_032441835.1 of Slavum lentiscoides. NCBI lineage: Eukaryota > Metazoa > Arthropoda > Insecta > Hemiptera > Aphididae > Slavum > Slavum lentiscoides. The sequence goes on from CM063708.1 coordinate 16,669,821, forward strand.
TGACTTGTAAAGAACGGTTAGGTTATATGCAGTTAATAAACCGAAATTGATTTTACACTCATCGCGCACCAAAGTTAATAATTCAATTCGAGAAAATGTCAACGAATTAGTGCCGGCATTATCGAAAGTTTAGATTAACGTGGCCGCGATCAGTATATTATACGCGTCGATATCCAAAATATTATCAATTGCGTTTTGTCGTCTACGAACGCAAATGTTTGCGTTACTGCAAAAATATTATTGTTTATATGACCATAATTTTAATGCAGTTTAGAAAATTACAACAACAACAAAAAAAAAAAACATATTTTTTTTTTCGTTTTGGTTTCGGAATAAAATAATTTTTGATTTCGAATTTTGACGGATCAGACATTTTATAGACGCGATAATATTTTTCGATCGCCTATATGTATGCCTCCGACGTACATTTTTGAATATCTCTCGTTGTTCCCTTTTTAAAAAAAAAATGTCCGTTTTTAAGACGTGACGTTTTAATACGATGTTAATATCTTAAAATAATTTAATAAAGTTCAACAAATTTAATACAAAACTTTACGCTTACTTTTTTGAGTAAGTACCAAAAGTTTATTTTTCAAAAACAAAAAAAACAACGCGCTTTATATTAAAAAAAATTAATAAAATTATATTTGATAAAAGTCGTTTTAGAACTAATCGTCAAACTGGACATTTGAAATTACGTCATTATAGATTTTGCTATGGCGTATAGTTCAAAATATTACTCGGACAATTCTATTTGTCTGTAAATGAATTCGTTCTTCTAATGTTTTAACGTTTTACACAATTCTACTGAAAAAAAATTAACGTTATTAAATATATAATATCGGCGCATATAATACGATTATAAAAAAAAATTATAAAAAATGGTAAAATAATGTTTCAATAATAAAAACGCAATAATCAGTTTAACGGATATCAAAGGATTATCAATAAAAATATTATCATTACTGTTTTACTTGCCTTTACGCAGGTTTTACAAACCTTTCAATTTTTTTTTTTATGTCATTTCAATTAAAAATAATTATTGATTTTATGAGTTTCGAAATAATTATACGTAAACATTTGTTCGGGCCTAATTACTTGACGAATGAAATGTACGATTTCGCTAATTTTTTTCAAAAATTCATTTAATATTCAAAACGCCTCCGTGTTACTACTTAATCCAATATAATTCTAAATGTATAAAATAACTTACAGGGAGCGAAACCGGCTTCTCGTCAACCCAATAAATACGTTACTGATTTTACGATTGATTTATCTGCATCATAAATATTTTAACTGAAAATACATTGTGTGTTCTTTATGAAAATACTACTTTTTTTTTTCACGGTTATTTTCCAATTCTTGATACTCATTATTAAATCGTTTCCCTAAATATTAGAAACGTTTTTTTTTTTTTATTTTGTCTTTCAATATATCGAGCTTTATTCGTCGACATTTAAAAATCAATTTTCTTTTTCAATCAGTAAATGCTGTGCTTTCGTGGATTTCACATTGAACAGATAATTTTCGTGATACTGCAACAATATTGATGATCAACGGTTGCTATCAGGCCAACACGTACACGATACAATAACAATTGAATGATGGGTGTTGTAGTATTTTTATAAACATTTTCATATGACGATTAAAAAACCCCTTTAAACCACATTTAAGTCTCATAACACGATCTTCGTGCACGAAGACTGTAGAGAAACGCTTTTTCACTTTAGAGATTTCGTTAGACATTTTTATTTGAATTTTTAATAAAAAAAAAAATGAAAATGATTTCTGTTGGGATAATGTAAATTCGGATTTTACAACCGAGATAATTCAGGTTTAGTTGTTGTTTAATTACAGTTCTCATTAAAAATATAATTATAACTTGAGGCAACAAGTACGAGTTATTATTATTATTTATTTTTTGTATTTCTCGAAATTGAATTAATTTAATTGGAATTTTACTGTTTTATATAACACAAAATACAACCCTACGTAACTTGTACTCGATTATTTATTTAAACAATTAAACATTAACAATAGTTTATTTACTACTACGTCTAACGGTCGTTGTTTAAAATTTCAACGGTCAAATATTTTATCGAATATATGTAGGAAAATATCTTAAATATTCGCAGTCGTATTATACATTTCAATATTTTTCACCGACCATTGAGTTTATTTAGCAAATTTTATTTTACTCGTGTACGAAATATTATTCTTATTATATTTTCTACATTGATTTGCAATATATTCCAAAACACAATATCGATACAATTCGTTGTGTTCAAAATCATTTTAAATCGTGTGTAAAACTATTAAATTACACTGATTCATCGATTCGTATTTTAATTTGTTTATTATACTACACAGTTTTCAGTTTTCGTAAGTTTTCAGCGTATTTAATTAAAATTTATAATATTTAGTATTTGGGAATTTATTTTTTTTTTATCGAATTACATTTAAAATCTTAAAACACAAAGGATTAGAGTAAAAACACGAAATACATATTATTTCAACGAACCCTTCGGACTGTTTTACTTTTTAATCTGCCAGGTGATTTATCCTAATTATTTATCCTATTTATCCTATTCGTTGATAATAATTGATTATTTGTTTCAAGGGTCTCGAAAGAAATCGCAGTTTCGAGTAGATATTTTCGTACACAACTGCTGCACTTTGCAGTAATATATAAAAAAAAAAAAAAAATTACACCAACGCTCGTCTAAACTGCAAATCGAAAGAGACTTTTAATTAATATTAACGCGGAACCGAGTCTTTAGTGACGGGTCAGTAAATTTGTCGTCGCTAAGTGTGTCCCCGCGCCCAAAACACTATATATGTGTATAATGCTGCAATCGATTTCGTTACGGTTTTCAAGAAGACTCTCGTTATTAACATAATCTACGTCAGTTTGGTGGTTTGGTGCGAGGATTAATAAAATGTAAACCTGAAATAACTGAACGAATAAAAGTCAAATGAATTGATCGATTTCGCGTATAATCGTATACGATAGTAATACACGTATCTGCCACGTGGCGTTTAAATTTATTCGCTCACATAAAAAAAATTTTAAGCGCTTTATTTTAAATAACAATTTTTTTTTTTTTGTACACGATTCGTATATATTGTAATAGCGAACCTCGTTTTCACAACACTTTACCGTGCCGTTTGGGTACGATTAGCGGCTAACCCGAAAGAATTACCCTAAAAGGCTAAAGTATTGTATTCCGCGATTATACGTATAACGAAATTATAATTAAACGCCGCGCGGTTTCAATACCTTTGTTTTGTTTTTCCGGTTTTGAAAATAAGTACCATTAGACAAACACATTTATATAACGTCCGTACTGTAATAATTGGTGTTACGTTTTATATGAAAATTATTTCGTTCATTTTTCCGCCTCAACAGGTTTTATTAATATAGATTTTAAAATATTTACGTAGATATTATACAGACTAGATGTCGGAAAATTATTAATTCGTATTTCGTATAAAATAGAAAAATTAACGCGGAAAAACAAAATTTTAATCATTGATTAAATATTGAATATTATTTAATCAATATCTGTGTAAAATATAAAATTGGACGCGATAAATAGGGCCATTAATTTAAATCTGTAAATAGGGCCATAATCCAATTGAGTACTATAAGATATAGAAGATATAGACATGTAGGCTTTTTTTTTTTTTGGATTCCGAGCGAATAATGTGTTTGGTTTTACAATAAAGTATTTAACCGCAGTGCTACAGTGTTTTCGTATGAGTACCGGCGGATGATTTTGATACGAGCGCTTTACTTTCCAATAGGATCTAATCGGTACATTATTTTACGCGTTTTTCGATTCGCCTATGGTATAATTTAAGGAAAAACAATCTAAAAACAGCGAAAATAAACGAATCAAATTGTCGACGTTGGCATTCTTCGTATTTTTTAAACGCTCAAAATGTAATAACGCATTGAACACGACACTATTAACGGCTCGCTACATTTTTTAATTTCAATTATCCATCAATTTAATAAGACGTGTACGTATTATTCAAGAATTTATAACAAGAACGTCACGTATAAAAACAAATAGTTTTACTTTTATGATTTGAAAATTTCGTATGATTAGAGCGGAATGAATAATAATGAATCGTTTTAACGGAATTTATATACAACGTGAATCTGATGTTTCGATCCCGGTTTACTACTTCTCAGATTGGAGTTTTTCATCTAAACACCCAATAACAGCGGTTGAGTCCTGTTTATTTTACGGTCCTCTTCAAATATATGGATCAACAACAATATTATATTCTTTCAAGTGAAACTAATCCCATCTTCCACTCCCGTAACTTTTTTTTTTATTTATTCATTTAATTTTTTTCTTTCTTCCTTTCTTTCTTTCAACGGCACGTTAAACTATAACGTAATTGACCCAGACACTTGTAAGAAGTACAAAAAAAAAAAAAAATATGGTCTGTCTTTCCGAAATTCTAAAGTTAATCTTTATTTATTTAAATTAAGAGTACATTTATTGCAAAGTTCAATTTTATTTTGTATCAAAATAATATGTTTTCATTAAATATTGAATATATTATACAATATTGTTCCCGCCGTCTCGAATTTAAATAATATTTAAAGAATCTAAAAGTGTTTTATAAAAATTATTTCTGTATGAATAAATATGAAATTTAATCGGTTTTTTTTCCATGCAAAACTCAATATATTACATCGCATTATTCACGACGATACATAATATTATAATATCAGTGTCGTCTGCTAGCCGTTCCGTTTACAATACAATTATTCGAAAACATTTAATAAAACCGATATTATAAAAAATAATTATTATATATTCGTAAAATATCTAAACTTATTTACACGCGTGTATTTATATAAGTAATTATTATTTTCAAAACAACAATACTCATTTAAATAAAATCGAATAACAAATAATTTTATTTCCATATTATAGTGTTCATAAGACTTTCCCTTACCTAACTTAACCATGAACATTTAAGACACACTTATATTTACACAAATTACTTTTCAAACCCCGACGAACTTTCTCCCTAACAACTTTCAAAGTTTATCGTAACTCAAGGGATCAAAATAAACTAGTAGTTTCTCGCAACGGGATAAGTTCATTTTTGTATACGAGAATCCTTCAAAAATTTTCCCGAATAACCTCACACTATTAATTGTAAACTTTATTGCAACTTAAAAACCCATAACATATACACACACACACACACACACACACACTGTAGTTTCCACTCGTTTTAGTCAGAAAAACTGAATTTGTATACAATTCACGTCCATATCCTTCTTAAAAAAAAAAATGTCTTCATAAAGAAAAGTGTTGAAAAAATAAGTGATTTGAAAACTTTGCGATTGATCATAAATTCCACAGTAACCGCGGGAAAACGCGGGATGAAAGAGAAATTGAACTAATAATTATGATATCCCACCCGCTCCCTCTTAAACACAATTTATTATAGTTTATTGTTATTAAAATATATTCCCACGAACCGAGTCATAGATTAGGTTAAATCATACGAAACGTAGTATCAATAATAATTTAGTTAAGTTTTAGCTATAGAGTATACACTGTACACATATTATATACAAAATAATATGTAATTAACTTGCCTGTAGCACGAAATGCAACTCTATATGTAGTGTTTCAAAACTGTTTCCATTAAAACATTGAATTCATCGCGAGGCGATTTCGTAGAAGTAACTGCGTATATAGTGATACACGTGTCCGAACGGGGGTGGATTAAGAGGGGTTGGTAGGATGCAGTATCACCCCCTTTACTCGGGTCATTAAATTAGAGTATATATTATTTGTCATTTTTTTATGTATAACAAACGATTAGTCCGCGAAATTCGGTATAATATTAATAAAATAAACATACAGTGTGACCTATATGCGTATACCGTAACATCGTCGTAAATATTTCCGCAGCAAACAGACGCTATCTGATTGAGTTATTATTAAAAATTATCTATGAAAAAATTCCAACTTGATGACACAAATTTCAAAAAAAAAAAAATTTACGGTTTATCGAACTCTTGAATTTTTAAACGATTAAAATAAGCACTTTTTGTCATTCAGATAAGTTTAGAAGAAAAACGATTGAAATAGAGTAAAATGTCATCAAATCAGAATAGATATTTTATTTTTTTATTATTAATACGTTAACAGAAACACAGAGATTAAATATGTGGCATTTTTTCACCCATCACGTTTGCAAAATCATCATAGTAGCAACTACTGTTTTTCAAATACTCTAACAGTTGCCACTCTAAACCCTAACCAGACCATCGAGGAGAATGAACAGCTGATATAAATCTATTATCCGTGTCAAATAAACTGTACAATAGAGAACGCGCGTTCGTTCTGCATTGTTTATTGACATATTGTATTTGAATATTTTTTTCTTTCCTAATTATGTCTACGATGAGCGGATCTAATACAGGACAAAGATAAAACATACAAATTAATAGAACTTCTTGAATAGCCACCCGAAGCGTGCGGGAATAATATTGTACATTAAAAGAATGTAGAGACAGGCAGCTAATCGTTAGAAGTACTACAGAAGTTGGCAGAAAATTGCATAATCTTAAGTGCCGGATGAATCTAGAAAAATAAAGAATAAGAAGGGCGGAGCAGATGACAGATAATCTCGCGTAAAAAGCGTTTTGCGGTTCAACATGATTTGTACGAAGTATCGCAGTAGCCAGCACATTTTTTAGTGAATATTCACTGTGTTTCCAGGCGTCATTTCAGTTTTAGCTATGGTGGGTTCGAGGAGTGTAACAAAAATTCAACGATCTACAAAGCCGCTTGTAAAAACCTGTATCGATCGCTTACTCACTCGTAGAATTCATGTAATTATTTATGAATCAAGAAGGTATTTATTTAGTATGTATTACAACTTTTTTTAAATAATTAAAAACAAAAAAAATATCATTCTTTAATCAAATTACAAAACAAAGAGTATACTATATAAAATAAATAACCGTATAATTTTATATCTACGTATTATAACACAGTGTACCGCTAAACAGAAGAAAAATGAAAAAAAAAACCGTACAGAATTCAGTGTTGTTATAGAAAATATTAAGTTTCTTTTTATGTGACAGTCATACTTCGTACGCCTGTTATTTCTCTAATATTAAGTGACTTTTTTTTTACGTGATAGTCATACCACTTATTATAGATAAATCCGGTTTTATTTAATTCAATTTTACAATTTACTCGAACTTAAAATATAATATTTTAACGGTATGATACGTCAGGGAAATGACGTCGTATGTACGCAACTGGAGTTTTTCAAAGTCCAGATTGTATGTGTTTTAGTTTCAACGGTTATTATATTTATGTATGTGCTGCACTCGTTTTGTCGCCCACCACACTACACCGTCTTTTGTATTGATTAAATCGTTTCCCGCGGACATGTGTTTCGAGAATTAAATTTGATAAATTGTTCTCGTGTTTCGTTCGCACTGGAGGGAAAATCGACCTGATTTGGTGTCATTGTTTTGGAGCTTTTCCGCTGTGATATATATTATAACGAGAAAATATAATAATAGTCTAGCCGGACGATAATACTCGTGTTTATAGATTAGCCGAACGCGGTATTTTGCACTTCCACAGCGACAAAATAAATTGGTACGAAAATGATAAAAACGTAATATTATTGTTTCCACTCTACTTAAGAATCGCTAATATAAGAATTGCGTTCATTATAATTCAGCTTACAATAATCGGTCACGTTTTTATAGGAAAAAAAAGTGTTAGGAGAATATGTATCGATTAGTTTTTAAACAACTTTTACCCGACTCAGTCCATCTCATACACAGCTTCGCCGTTGATTCAAATGTATGTGTATACTTCTAGTATATTTAAAACATTACTTGTACACTGAGAAACCGTATAGACGTTTTGTAAAACTACATTTTCCTAGACACCTACACAGACAACGTTTATATGGTTAGTGCACTACAAAGTAAATACGTAGTTTCCTGGCCAATGATTTTCAACTACCTCTTAGAGATTGTGATCGGTTAACGACGATGCAATGGACCATAAAATAATTGAACCACACACACACACACACACACACATGGAAAAATGTAACATTCTATTAAATTATTCTATTAACGGGAGATAGAGGGAGAGAGAGAAAATGTGTAAAATTTCAGCGTCCGATATTAATCAACGTTTTAATAATTATATTACATATTTTATACTCGCAATAATACTCGTACTTCCAAAGTTGCGTTATTATTACTAATATTTGATCCACTTGACCTGCTCGCACTTGCATCGATTATTGCAACGATCGCGGTGGAAGTACTTCGTTTAATGAATAACGACAGCTGGTGTTTCATTAATATAAGGACGATGGAAAGCAACCCTTTAGATACGTCATTCAAAATACCAGCGAGTCAGCGAGAATTATAGTTACAGTGGAGTAGTTTGTTACTTTAGCCATCATTATACTCAGTTCACTCCTCCGCTGCGAGTTGGAATATTGTAAATTTTCATTGTACACAATATTATATTGTAAATCAAAGAACGGTTCACTGTGTGTGTGTGTGTGTGTGTGTGTGTGTGTGTGTGTACAGAAACAAATATGCTAATTTCTCATCAAAAACACAGAACCGAGAAGTTATGAAATCATGTCCGTTCCCACTGCGGATAGTCGAATAAAAAAATACGGTTTTAATACATCATATGTGATAGACAAACAAAACATTTATCGTAATTTGAATTTGTATATCTTTTTTTTAAATTTTTTACAGGCTTCAATAACATAGATTTTGAGCCTATATGATTCATTACGTTTGTGTTATTTGTGTTATCGCAGTTTATATTACTCTGTCTAGATCTATGTATTTCACGAATTTAAATATATTCTAAGTGTTGTGCTGATTGAGGGGTTCTTCTTTTGTTGAGTATTTAGAGCAGTGAATAATATTATATGTTCTATTTTTGATGGAGTTCTGCGTGCTGCATCACATGAAGACCTGGGTTCCTTGCTGATCACGTATGCTGAGGAAGTGTCCTATTCTGGATCTATTTATTACTATTTCGTCCTGCTTAAATTTTCCGAATAATGCCCATTTGTAAATATTGTTTTTAATGTCTCTTAGCTCCACATTTCCGGGTTATGAGTTCCCGTTTGTTTTGTCATAGTTTTGTTATTAGTTTCTGAGCTTCATTTATTATGTATAGTCGGTATTTTATTTACAGTGGTAGTCGTCGCAGAAGTGACCATTATAGCCATTTTTTTCTGCTTTTTCCTTACTTGCAGGGATGTATATGTGCGATGATAGGTTTGAGGTTTCTTTCCCGGTATACCATTTACCGATTAACTCGGATGTAATTTATATTCAATAACATTATGACGTATAATTTTTTTTGTATGATGCTAGTCTAATTTCAATTATTACACGAAATGCGCCGGTATCGTTTGTACCATTTTAAAGTGTTCGTATAATATTTAACACGGTTATAGGCGAAACTTGTATTATATTGAATAAAGCGCATGTATACAATATAGTCTCAGTGCATGTGACTTTTATAGTGGAAAACAACGGCGTACGGGTTGTTGTCGCCTTTGAAGTGCGTTACGCCGTTATCATATTGTACGTTTATATTGAATTTGAAAGCGATATTATCATATATATATTATATAAAAACGATTTTCAATGGGTTTTTATAGCAGTTTTTTTTATATCTTTTTCATAATATTCAATCGTAATATAACAGCAATTTTCAAGTCGATATAAATTAATAACTTTATTGTATTAGTCGCAGTAGAATAAAAATTGCGAACGACTCGTGCGCCGTATACGATATCGAGAATTTATTAATTCAACACGGTACACCTACACGGAGTTTCGTTCGTTGAAAATCGACGATTTTAATGGTCGCGGTGAAATATGTTTTTAATAATTTTCAATTTTATCGCACAAAAAAAGCGTAACGGGAGGTTTTTTTTGTAAGAAGGAAACTCGCCAGATTCTAAAAATTAATCGAGTAACACGTTTATACATGGTTAACGTTTAAATTCAAATGGGAAAAAAATCGGTTAACCCGTCGTATAATAATAATTATTATATTCATTTCGAATATACAAATTTAGTACACAAATAACGTAAGCTCATAAACAGTTTTTAGAAAACGTTTATCAGCCACGAAATTTAATTAATATATATATATCGTATATTAATAAGATACACGGCGGAGTTTTCGCGAGACAGTGTAATACGCGTAATTCTGAACAGAACGAATGTGTTCGCAAAAACATTGACACGGACGCATCAGAGTTCATTCAGACGACTTGAGCAAACAATCGTATCCAGATATGCTATTAGGTCTAAACGTGTATAAACAGGATGGTAATTATTATTCGATAATAGCTACGGAAGCGTATAGGTACACACATACTGCGTACCTAAGCATTATATACGCGTATATGCACGGGCAGTTTAATACTCTGAACGAAAATATATAAATAATCGATTAAAACTCATAGTTTTCGAATACGAGAAATAATATGAATTACGCGTAATAGACTTTACAGAAATCGAATGGAAATCCGTTGATCATAACGCAAATATACATTCGGAGTATTACGCCCAATAAGGCAGTCCGTTGTCTCGGTCTTGTAAGTAATAAACAATGAGATCGTTCGTAGAAAAGTGTTCTTTTTCTCCATGAAGTTATATCTGACGTTTGGTTAGATAAAAATTTTACATAAAATTTACCGTCGATTTACACGGTCGGTCGGTGGTAATATCGCGCATAATTTTCAAACTGTCAAATTGAAAATATTCTACTAAGCGTGTGTGAGTGTAGGGTAGGGGAGTCCGTAATAATAACATAGCAGCAATGTCGTGGAATTTAATTCGTAGTATATTCTTCTTTTTTTCCCCGATATATATATATATATATATATATATATATATATGGCAAAGTCAATTGCTTTCATTTTAAAACGATTATTCAAACAATTTCAAATAAAGACGTTTTTAACCATCTTCTCGGACAGGTATAGCGATTATTTCTGTGAACTCGCCGTCATCGTGTCGTCCCTGTTGTTTAATCAATAAAATACCTTATTCATTATTCATAAACATTTACCGTGATGGTAACAAAAAAATTTTTCTCACACTTCAATTTATTATATCGTTGCAAAACGGTGACTGTTAGAAAAAAAAAAAAAAATTCAGCTACTCGGAATACGATGGATTTATTTTTCAAATATTCCAGTGTTACACGAATTCTAATGTATTCGATTTTTTTTTTTATTCAAATGTTTAAGAAAGTACCTTTAAACGTCTTAATTTTTACATTTCGATATTTCAATTTATTCGTAAATATTTGTATCGCTCGGTTTGTTGAGTTCTACAGTGTGCAATGACGCCGAAACGAGTAAACGTTTTTATTTTTCAAATATAATATCCTACTAAAAAACAGTGTTTGTTGATTTTTTAAATGCGGTATTTATACGGGTTTCTCTGGAAATTTAATACACGCGTATTATTAACCGAATTCGGAAAATGTTTAATACAAACATCGTTTCGACGCGAATCCTGTCTGGATTAGAAAAATCTTAACACACTAAATTATTCGTACAATATTACGCGTTCAAATAAATAGCGCCGAATAATAATAAATAAACCGACCCACACAGACACATAACTAGGAAAATGTATAACACAAAGTTGTACGCGTAGTTTTCTATATGAATTGTATAGAAACCGAATGAAATAAAAAATATATATATATATATATGTGTGTGTAACTATTATTGATGAATGAAATAATGTAACTGAAGGATATATATATATATCCTGATTTCACTTTTTTTTATGATTTCTTTTTTTTTTTTTTATATATAAAATAAAATACGAATCCCCGCGTAGGTATATATATATATATACTAAAACGTCGAATACGTCTTTTTAAAAATACCATTTTATAGAAACGTCTATATATTCGAGGTGGGAAAAAAAGACATATAACGCGGTAAAAACTGTCATTATTGGACGTGGATTTTCCTTTTCGACTTTCTATACTCATCATATTCGCCAACATTTTTTTGTCCGTATATTATTTTAGTTTTTATAGTGTTACAAATACGCGATACCGCGGTCGGTGGAACGTTCGTTATATATTTTCCTAATATAAATATTATTCTTTGAATTCGCGAATAATGTTTTTTTTTTTTTATTTTAACTGCGCGTGTATAATTCGATTTACTTATATATAAGCGCAAGTGGCTTGCGTGTACTGCAGAACGAAATAATATTCTGTATTTAATTAATTTAAAAAATTAAAATTAATCAATATATATATATATAAATGGAGTCAAAATGTATAACAATTCAACAATTGCGAACGGCTGAGCCGATTTGGCTCAAATTTTTTTTAATTGTTCGTAATTGCCAGAAGAAGGTTTTTACGAAAAAAAATTTTGGAAAACCCCTTTTTTTTAATTTTTTTTTTTTTTAATTTTTTTGATGATTGTTTTTTTTGGCAAAACAACGTTTGCCGGGTTAGCTAGTATATTATATTAATGGGAGGACAAAATGTGTAAACGTACCAAGTCAGATTTTCGTTTACAAAAAGTCACTGCGTGGTCTGACACAAATTATCGTATACACGGGTACCGCTAGATCGTTAAGACGATTATTATCTGTGTCTTCCTAGATCTCCTCAATATCTTTTAGGCCATTAAATGAGATCTTCCGATGAGCTGGACAGCATACGGTATTTAAAAACGTTCTTTGCGCTATGCGCGTAAATTACATTTTAATGAATTATTGTCGGTTTATATAGAAATCCTTGCGGAAAACAATTTTATTTTTTACAACTAACGCTGACCGAAATAAAAATGAAAATAGGATTTATACGAAAAACGTTAACTGACAATACGTTCTTTTTTTTTCTGTTTGAAATCGTGTCGAATAACCGCGAAAACAAGCACTCGCTTTATTCGTCACTGTGTTGAAATCATTTACTAAAACTTCATAGGTAATGTACCCCAACTTACGGGGCGCGATCTAATATTTTTGACGGGTCGCTTTTCGTAAACTAATTACGAGGAAATCATGTTAATTATCAGGAATAAATATATATATATATAAAAATAATTTTATAAATAAATTGATTAATAATTCTAAAATTATGTTTTTATTTGAATATCTAATAGTCGCACCAATAAGTCTAAAATTATCAAAAAAACAATTTATTTTACTACATCGATTTTTATTCATTTTTATTACACTTTCAAGTACCTACAGATATGTCTTAATCTTTATATTTACAAGAATTGAGTATTGCCAAGGCCGGGCCAGTTAACAATTTTTTTTTTTAACTCGTTAAGTTAATTTAAAATAATTAAATTAAATTAAGTTAAAAGTTAACTTTGAAAAAAAAGGAACTTAATTAAAAGTTTAAAGTTTTCTGATTATCAACAGAAAACGAAGAGAAAGCTGCCAAGATACCTGCAGGGCCTATAAAATAATTCCGATTTCTCGATACACAATTTAAATTTACTATTGTTGAAGTCCACGACGATCTTTACCCTTCTCCAAACTCTCTTTTCACACCACTTGCGTGTAATATATATGTGTACATTATAAAAAGTCATGAAAAACGTAGAGTTAAAATTAAAATATATATTTATCATACGTGTATCATTTTAGTATATTTACCATTCATTTAGTCAAACGATTATTATTTCATATATATATATTTATTACCTCGGATAACATTAAAAACGAATGACATTACAATACCAAACGCGGATGGTTTCGTGAACATTTTATTAGAGTTTAAGTTTTCATCGCGCGAACTGTGCTATAATAAAATTACCAAAATTTTGAAATAAAAACAATGTAATTCGAAATCATACGGAAACGTACGTCGTTCTACCTGCAGATAAAATTTAACTCGAATACTTTTGATAAAAATTTAACGTAAAGACGTTAAGTGGTAAAAAGAAAAGTAACTTTTCGAGTTGATTTGAAGAAAAAAAAAAGTAACGCGTTAATTGACTTCACGTTTTAACCCGTTACTGCCTCCAGCCTCGAGTATTGGCTTTATATCGATAAAATTGCTTATGAAAAAAAAAAAAAGATTACTAACGTTAATAATTATTACGATTTGTATTTTACGGTAACATATTTGAATTTTTTTTTTTTTTTGCGGGACGATCGCCTATAAAAACGCCGTTTTACGTTATAAATTCACGATTCGATTATGAGTTTGTGCTGCACGCGCATTACCGTTATTATAAATATATGTAATACGTTTAAGTGCGTCACATTTAACAGTGTACAAAATACAATAAGTATAGTAAGTCACAAAGTCGCGATGCAAATATACGTAGTATAAAATGTGTTTCTGTGTAACGCCGGGTATAGGCATAAATAACACTCCTCAGCCTTATATTATATACACATCGGTACATTATACAAAATGTTCCGAAATAAGAGATGGTAATAATAATATCAATATTAATAATATAATTATTATTATTATTACGAAAAGCACTGCACGACGTTATGAAACTGCGTTAACGCTTTTCAATAATATAATGTGCGAATATTCTCTGAATATTCCGTCTGTCGTTGTTTGTCGACGCGCGTATATACAATATACATCATACACATCATTCGTGATCCGAATAACAATCGCTCCAGTCTCGTCTCGATGACATATTATACTCGCGAAATACGCGTCTATTCGAAGTACTTATTTGTTTGTTATTGTCTTTCAAAAAAAAAAAATCCAATAATAAAATTGTCAATAAATCGTCAACGAGCTGTAAAATAATTGTATAGAGCGTAGTCAGGAGCGTATTTAGAAATTTTTTTTGGGGGGCTGAGGCATTGAGTAAATATCATTGTTGAATTATTTCTAAATTCTAATGCAAGACTAAATCTTAAAAATAGGACAAATTACCAAATTCTCAACATTTTAAAAACAACTACATATTAGGAAATTTTTAAAAATATTAAATTTTAAAATTTTTTTAATAATATCCTATAGGGCATAGGAATTAGTAAAGAAAGTTCCTGAAATTTCGTGGGGGGGCTGGAGCCCCATCAGCCTCCCTCCCCCCATAAATACGCCTCTGAGCGTAGTACGCATATTTTTTCGCTTTTTTTTTCCGTACAATATCCGACGGTTTTTAAAATCCTTATACCGTGGGTCCGTATAGCAACAAAACACATAATTCAATATTGTGCTCTCTCCAGTGTTTTCCTCCAGCCACGCGATTCCTGCGCGACCACTTCCTCGAAACGTGTTTTCTCTACTCGAATAGGCGCGATATTCTAATTGTTCGCGATAAAAGCGTATTTTAATCATTTAAACGTATCTAAACGTCCGTTTTGTGCGAAAAACAATACTTTCCAGTCCGCATAGAAACCGCGTTCCGTTTATCGCGTAAACGAAATGCACGTCGGTAAAACAATAATATTATTGTTTTCATCCTCCCCGGAAAGTCTTGGATTATTATTCCTGAATTTCCTAGGAAAAAAAAAACATTTTATAACATTAAAATTCAATTACACGGCGTAATGTATTTACAGTAACGGCACGAGGCACTACAATAATAAAAATTTTTCCGTTAAACGCGCGGCAATAAATCGTTTTTATATTTTGTAAAAAATTATAATTTTTGGACAATCGATAATAATAATAATAGTAGGCACGTTTTGACATCGTGGCCGTTGTCTATTACGCTGCTGCAGTGCGTGCACGTCCTTAAAATCCGTCAGTAAAATGGAATGTCACTGGAATGCGTCACTGGAATATTATGTCGTCTTCATCGCGCGCGCAATAATTCATTTAATCCGCCGCTGCTGTTAACCGTATGACTGCAGTGTAGGTATACCGAATTGACTTACAATAAATTTATCCGTTTCTGCGCATAATGATTTTATTTTTCCCGTATAAAAAGCACGGTTGTGTGAACCGTACTCCTTCTGTGAAACACCGCGTCTTGTCTTGTAGCAGCGTTGGTATGGTGTGGAAAAAAACGAAATAATAATATATGCAACGACGCAAAACGATTTATTTGTACATGATATTTTTGCGAAAAACTTTTTTAGAAAATAATCGTACAATTATTTTCAATGTAGATTAATATTATAATATTATATTAATTATTAATATTAATATTATACAACGATATTTATATATATATGAATTAAGTTTTGAAAGAATTACGTAAAGAAATTAAACGTAATAAATTTCTGAACACTTTAAATATATAAAACAGAATTTAAAATAATATTTTATACCAATATATAATATTTATAATAATATATATAGTTATTAATATCAATTTATAATATTTATGTATATTGATATATTAAATAACATTAATAAAATAGCTGATTTTTTTTTTTAACAATTCAATGAACCACGTACACAATTTTTGTTTAACTGTTTTTTTTTAAATTCTATGTCTCTTATTTTAATATTCACAATTTTCTCAAATGTAATTTCGTTCATTTTTTTTTTTTTTATTCTTTTTTCGATTATAATACCTTCAGATAAACGAAACGGGTAATAAATAAATACAATACAATACAACAACAACTCCTATAAAATATTTCTTTATTATTATTTTTTTTTTTTTATATATATATACTGCCAAATTAATTAAAAACAAACGCGTATTAATTGTCGATCAAGAATACAAAAAAAAAAAAAAGAAAAACGAGTTTTACCGTTCGCAAAAATCTGACAATAACAGCCGACCGCGATAATTATAGTATATTGTATTTCCCGTTTATTGATACAGAATATTGTAATAATATGATTAACGACGAGCACGCCGACTAGAACGGGTCGCAATTGATATTCAATTTATACTTTTAGCATCGCGGTTAACCTTATTGCGCCGACTTCGGGACCTTTCGTGCCTTTGTTAATAATAACGCCAATACGAGCGTTGCGCAAAATATTTCTGTTTTCTACCCGATTTCTACGGTATTAAACGTCTCTCTCTCTCTCTGTATATGTTTGAAATTTATATTTTCGTTTTCATTATTATCAGCATAAATAACACGAACCCATCTTTTTAGAGAACCGTATATTATCACGGTCGTCTGTAACTGGAAACGGAACAAAAAAAATTATTATATATGCATATATCATTTTGTATTCCTATATTTTTTAAACAGTTTTATAGCGTTCAATTAAAAAACAATCCAAATAATATTATAACGCGAACAAAATTTTTAAATAACGTCTCTCTCTCTCTCTCTCGATTTCATTATATTCGGTTTTTTTTTTTTTAACACAATTATATTTATTAATGTGAACTCGAACAAATCAGACAGTAATATAATATCTTCCTGACTTATTTTTTGCTCGTAAAAAATTATTACGAAAATAATATGAAAATTCATTTATTTCGATTGATATACATAATATATATTATCCTTAATTTTTTAATTTTTTTTTCGTCGGACGTTTTACAGTTATACGTGATCTGTTTAATTGTTTCTTATACGATTTATGTCGTCGTTTCTCGTTTTATTCGTCCGCGGCGTCTCAAATTAAAAAAAAAAAAACGTAATATGATATTAATAAACACCTATTGATTTTAAATTTTCTTATATACAATAAATATTAACGTTATCTTTTTTTTTTTTATACAAAACATTTTTTTATTTAATTTACAATAAAATTTCAAACTGACTTATATGTATACACACAATTTAATTATTATTATTATTATTATTATTATTATTATTATTATTATTATTATTATTATTATTATTATTATTATTATTATTTATAATGTCCGTAATGTTTTTTTTATTACTTCAGTGAAAACACTGCACATTATGATCGTTTTAAAACGCGTAGCCTCCATTTATAATTCAGTATTTTAATAATGTTTTTATTTGAAGGATGGTAACCATCCGCATCAAATCGTTTATCAAATGCGGCAGAGAGCGAAGACAAATTCATAACTTCCGTGCGGTTACCACAAATGTGACTGTATTTTTTTTTTATTATTATTATTAGTCAAACGAAACGATTATATTAAAAATTTAATACTTGAGAAATCAAAGTAAAAAGAATTTCGTATCCTCGTATTATACGCGTTATAATGTATATTTACCTATCGTACAAATATTTAATTTGAAAAAAAACAAAACAACGTGTTATTCGTCCGTATATAGGTAGAAAGAACATATAAAAACGCTCGTGCAGAGATTATTGACGAGAAAAAAACTGATATTCGAAATTTGAAAAATTAAATAATTACCAACGCGATTTTTTCGTATACAAAAAGAATGTACGATTTATATAATAAACGAATTTATTAATTGTTGTTCTTTTTTTTCAAATAATATTATATAAGTGATTTAGAAATTGAACAGAATTTCAAAACTAATGATATTTTGTGGAAGAACAAATAAGATGCGAATTGGCGTTGACAAAACTAAAATACTAAATATATTAATTCGGAGGAAAAAAGAGAGCGCGCGATGAATCCTGAAAATAAAATCATCATCGCGTAATAAAATGTACGCAGTTACTCGCGTTAAAATCAACGAAGTAAGAAATTTATTTTAATAGAAAAAAAAAATTGTTATTATTAGGTACGCGATTTGATTGCGATTATAATACACATAGACGTATTATACTGTGTATATTTTTTTTCCTACCGCTCGAACTTTTCGGGAATAATTAATTCAAACGATAATAATAATATATTATTTGAAAATATAAAAATTGAGTAGGTGCGGTATATTGTGGTCGACGCGGTCGTTTCTGTGTAATAAAATACGTTTAATACATTTGGACGCGTGCAGGGAAACAATAATAATAATAATACGAGACTTAGTGTACACAATAAATTATATACTTTTAAAATCCCGACTCTTTCGCCGTGCCTGCAGGGAGTGGGACGTTTTTAATTTTATTTATTTAATTAACGCGGTTCTGCGGCCGGACCACGAGTGTGCAGACACTCCATCTCATCGTGTCGTCTGGTTTATGACCGCCGAAACAATAATATATACGCATTATTATTATACACGGAGTATAGGATAATCCGAAACGAGATCCGGCCATTATTATAATGCGATATAATCCACACCGAAATATTATAATATGTTATATACATATTTAGTAATATAAATAATAATATATTAAAATATTATATAGGTACTCGTATCGACACGCGCGCGTAAAACACTGGTAAAAAATTATTTACGAATATATTTTAATTATTATTCGTTTATATTTTTATTTCCAATCGCGTATTTCCATATAGATAGTGCGGTGTATTTCGACGAGAGCGCGTTTTGTTTGCCATCAATTCGAGTGTATTTTATTCGACGAAGTAGGTACGTGTGCAAAATAAGCGTGTAAGATATGAATTATACGAATAATAGGTTCCGGATTGATCTATACGCATATTTTTTTTTAGGAAATTACACCGAAGGTCGTATAGCGCGATTATTAATATATACAAAAAAAATAACGTTCCTGTTATTTTTCGAAAAAAATTAATAAATAGACTCTGCGTATAATTATACCTTTTTGTACGGTATATATCCTTAACCGTATAGCGAGTTCTCTTTTTTTTTTTTAACTCGGAAGATATTTCCGATTTCGTTAGTGAAAAATTTTATTAGCCGCCGTATAATGTATTATCATATAATGTTAATAAAAAAAAAATTGTCAAAGCGATTTGCACTTGACGTGAGAAAATATAATATGAGTCGTTAAATTAAAATAATACATATTGAAACGTTACAGAAAAAAAAAATTATATTAAATATGTACGAACTCTGTTTATATAAACCGATATATGGTATCAAACGGCCTAATAAGTATATTTTGTGCCAGTTATACCGCGGTATTAACAAAAAATATCGATAAATAGCTGCTTCGGTGTTATAGGTAGAGTCGCAAAACTGACAATTGATTTTTACCTTATTTTTCGTGCATATTTATCGATCGTTCGACATTCACTCGCTCAGTGGCGGATTTGAGGGGGGCAAGGGGCGATAGGGCGATCGCCCCCGTCCCTTGGGTCGTGCTTTTCTTGTATTCCTGCATTTACAAAATTTCGACAAAAATTTGAGAAAATACATAAATAACAAATTTTGTTAAAGATGGTAATATTAATATAACAGAAAGTTGAGGAATGTTTTTCCTATGGAAAACCTATGTTTTCTTATGGACCGCAGTCCATATTGCCTGTTCATTCGACGACTGTTTTTATGTCTCTTTTGCTCGCGATTCCAGCGGATGAAAACTCAAAAATAGGGCCTTAGTTTTTTGGCGCGGGTAGGATTTTTAAAAATCTATTTTTTTATGATTTGTAGTCGTTATTTTAGCTTTTTGTAAAAAAAAATACTTTGCTTATTTTTCAACAATACAAACCGTTCACAACTTTATCCACCCCCTTTTAAAATGTAAAATGACGACGCTGCTTCCATCTCCCCTCTTATTTTGAACCACTTCGACCACTGGGTACCCCGTATAACGCCGATTCCGAAGTATATTTTGTCAACTGGTTCAAATATCCGGAATAATACATCCCGTCCACCTCAGAAAAATTGCCTTTAAAAACTCCACTTTAAAAAAAAATATCTTTCGTATAAATTTCCTCGAAAATCTAGGGAAATTCACTTTAAAAACAATAAATAAGCAAAACAAAAAAAAAGTGTTTTGTTTGAATTGCGAATGATGCGAACCACTGACCCACACGACCACAACGAACCGGTTAATCGCATAGCATTCGGCGCCTCGTATGTGCCTATATGTTAAAATTCAAATGATAGCTGTAAGTGTATTTACATAGTCTTGAAAAAATATAAGTAAAAATTAATACTATTACGCTTTTAAAGTACTAAATAAAAAAATTTAAAAATTCACCCCCTCCCTTACATGACCTCTAGATCCGCCACTGCACTCGCTAATAATAATAATAATAATAATAATAATAATAATAATAATAATAATAATAATAATAATAATAATAATAATAATAATAATAATAATAATAATATTGCATAAGTTCTCCGACGAAAAAAATTTATTCCTAAAATTATTACCGTAATAAAATTACATTCACCATTTATTCGTGTCTAATATTTCACAGCGCATTATTATTGGTCCAACGACCACGCCTCGCGGTATACTCGTATTTTTTTTTTTTTATACTCAATTTGATGTTAAAACGTACCCTCGTCGTTATACGCTTTTACACTTCTAGGCGTATTTTTAGGGGAGATTATTTTAGATTCAAAAAAAGGGGAGAAAAAACGAACAGGGATTTTTTTTTACAATTATTATTATTTTCTTTTTTTTTTCCAAATAAAACCTTCTTTTCATTTAATCCGTTTGAGCTCGCGAAGTTTCAATCGTGCGGATACACCAAGTTTACTGTGTTTGTTTTACAAAAAAAAAATATATATATATAGGCCGATCGATATAATATATAACGAATTTATGTATTTTTATATATACGCGTGTATAGTACTGCAGTGCTTAACGTCTTATTAACATATTTACGTATGAAAACATATTTTCAAGTATAATTTTTAGTTCCATTTTTTGTTTTTCATATTATAATTAACACCATCAGCGATATCATTTATATATATATATATTAACAGTAATACTAGTTTAATATGCCGCGAAAATTTTGCTGAATGTAAAAAAAGTGAAATATAAATCTGAACTAATAATTTTCAATATAACATTGTCATACTCGCGAAAATTTCCTATTCAAATGTTAATAATAATTTTTGAAAAAAAAGTTAATATAATACGATCGTCATTCATCATATTATATAATACAATAAGATTTAAAATTTAATTAAAAACCTAACTCGCGTAATACCGCGTAATAATTGTCCACGATTTATAAATCATTATTACTATTATTATTTGTGTATATTTTTCGCGTATACTCGTATATTAGAGAAAAAAAAATTACTTTATAATACTATTGTCGCTTTCAGGATCGATGAAATATGTTTGAATCGTATTTTTTTCGTTTTACGGTTTAAATTTTTGACGAATATTTTATTATATAAAGTTTAATATATTAAAATTTGGTTTTAAAATAAAATCCAACTTATATCGTTTTCGTTTCGTTTTTACGGCGTATTTCGATTGTTTTTATTAAGTTTTTAATTCGCCTTCTAATTTTTCATTATTGCAATATTAACACGTACGAATAATAATAAAAATAATAACGTACAATTTATGAAAAACGAATTTTCGTTTATCGCAAGAGCCGTGTCGTTTCGTTAACGCGCGTGTATCTTAATTACAAGAGTTACTTGTATTATTAGATTTAAAAATTAACATAACATTTAACGGCTTTACGTAACTAAATTCGCAATTACGTAAACCCGTTAAGTAGAATTCGATTTTAAATTTCATTTTTATTCGATTTCTATTACTTCGTTTCAGCAAGCGTATATCAAATATAATTATATATTATACTCTATGACATAAAACATTACAATATACAAATCATAAAAATGTTTACTACGTGATTATAATACATTGTTATCAGTGGTGTACGCCCAACACGCGATATTTACAAAATTAGACGATTCGTAATTGATTCCGATAATAATTACACTAGGTACGAATGATTCAATCGTTTTGGTTTTTAAGAGATTTGTCATCGTTGCTTAAATACGATTAATTTTTTTTTTTTAATCCTCATTAATCATTACGATTATTATAATCAAATATTCCCTTTCACACAACGCTTTTTTAAAATCAATTCGTATTTCTTTTTATTTAAAAAAAGAAAAAAACTTTTTTTAAAACTTCTCTGTAGTTTAATTGCACGTGTAGTTTAGCACGAGACAAAGGAAAACATTTTATAATTACGACGAAAATAAATATATTTGTCCTGATCAATACATATATATATATATATATACACTATTATAAAGAATATAATTTCTTTTAATTGTAAATGTTTTTTTATTTTCAACTAGACGATTAAAGTGTTTTTTAATTATTGACTTTTGGCTATAATATAACAATAAAAAAAATAAGAACTGTATGAAAAACTCCTACGTACAATAGACATTTAAGATGAAACAAACTTGGTGAAATGTACACATAACTTTTTTGTTTCACTTCGGATTTAAATTTTTACTTAAAATACGACTCATTATTATGTCTATATATACGTATATACATTTTATTATTATTGTAGTTGACTTGGTCCGCACAATTTTGTCACTCGCATATTTATTGATTATAAATCAATAAAATAAGCAAGCTCTGCGCAGTATTATATTGAATTATAATAATCCTACGACCCATCGGTACTTACATTATTTACTCTCCGACGCGTATTCGAATATCTATATTTATTGTGTAATTGGTGGGAGACGGAATTCAACATAAATATAGAAATTACGGCAAACCTTTTTCTCTCTCTCTCTCTCTCTCTCCTCTACTACTACCACGGTACCAGTAAAATCTCGATAAATCGGGATTTCTCCATCGGTTTATTTAATTATTTAAATCCGAAATAATAAAAGCGAATTCATTTAATTGACGCATATTACGAGTACATAAGCATTATTCCTACGTATATAAAATACAATGAATATCGATCGCTATCGCTGTGTACGTCAATTAATATTTATACGTCCCGGTTTTCATACCTACTTCATTTTCTCAACATCATACCGAACGTTTTTAATATTTTTTATTTGCGATATTATTTTATAAATAAATATCTATTTATACGTCATTAACGGCGTTATATTATTTTGTAAAAAAAAATAGTTTTTTTTCTAAATTCTAGTTAAACGTTAAACTCAAATTATTATTTTATTCGAAATAATATACGAGGTGCAACGTTCAATGTGTACACCGCGCGTTTAATAATATTCCAAGACACAATAAGGACAACGCGCTTGTGTTTTTTGCCGTGCGTATACTGCAGTGTACACCGTGATGTTGGAAAACATAAAATAGGTACATGTGTGCTCTTCGAATTCCAAATGTATACAGTGTCCCTTTTCGGATTTGTGTAAATAAAAAGAACAAAAAAAAAAAAAAATCGCAATACGTTTTTAAATAACATGATCGTATTATTTGTTTTATGGATTTTGTGGAAAAATAACTATAGTACAGGAGACATTGCGAAAATAATGTAATAACAAATTGTATATTCGATACCTACAATGTTTGATTCAAACCGAAGTAATTTCAATAAAACAATTTTTTTTTCGTCGTAATTCATTATAGGCATACGCTTTTATTTATTCCACACCGTTTCAATTGACCCGTCGTCGTTTGTTCGTATAACATAAAAACGTTAATATTTAATAAGAACGTTACGGTTTCTTGAATTCTTCTTACACTAAAAATCAAACGCGTCGTCAACCGAATTCCCTCGTAGAATAAAACTAAAAAAAAAATCATCTACGAGAAATAATAATATTTTTCGGTTTTTAAATCCGCGTATAAATATGTATGTGCAGACGGAACACATTTAAATATACGATTTCTATTACTTCGTTTCAGCAAGCGTATATCAAATATAATTATATATTATACTCTATGACATAAAACATTACAATATACAAATCATAAAAATGTTTACTACGTGATTATAATACATTGTTATCAGTGGTGTACGCCCAACACGCGATATTTACAAAATTAGACGATTCGTAATTGATTCCGATAATAATTACACTAGGTACGAATGATTCAATCGTTTTGGTTTTTAAGAGATTTGTCATCGTTGCTTAAATACGATTAATTTTTTTTTTTTTTTTTAATCCTCATTAATCATTACGATTATTATAATCAAATATTCCCTTTCACACAACGCTTTTTTAAATCAATTCATATTTCTTTTTATTTAAAAAAAGAAAAAACTTTTTTTTAAACTTCTCTGTAGTTTAATTGCACGTGTAGTTTAGCACGAGACAAAGGAAAACATTTTATAATTACGACGAAAAAAAATATATTTGTCCTGATAAATACATATATATATATACACTATTATAAAGAGTGTAATTTCTTTTAATTGTAAATGTTTTTTTTATTTTCAACTAGACGATTAAAGTGTTTTTTAATTATTGACTTTTGGCTATAATATAACAGCTATATAACAATAAAAAAAATAAGAACTGTATGAAAAACTCCTACGTACAATAGACATTTAACATGAAACAAACTTGGTGAAATGTACACATAACTTTTTTTGTTTCACTTCGGATTTAAATTTTTACTTAAAATACGACTCATTATTATGTCTATATATATATATACATTTTATTATTATTGTAGTTGACTTGGTCCGCACAATTTTGTCACGCGCATATTTATTGATTATAAATCAATAAAATAAGCAAGCTCTGCGCAGTATTATATTGAATTATAATAATCCTACGACCCATCGGTACTTACATTATTTACTCTCCGACGCGTATTCGAATATCTATATTTATTGTGTAATTGGTGGGAGACGGAATTCAACATAAATATAGAAATTACGGCAAACCTTTTTTCTCTCTCTCTCTCTCTCTCTCTACTACTACCACGGTACCAGTAAAATCTCGATAAATCGGGATTTCTCCATCGGTTTATTTAATTATTTAAATCCGAAATAATAAAAGCGAATTCATTTAATTGACGCATATTACGAGTACATAAGCATTATTCCTACGTATATCAAATACAATGAATATCGATCGCTATCGCTGTGTACGTCAATTAATATTTATACGTCCCGGTTGTCATACCTACTTCATTTTCTCAACATCATACCGAACGTTTTTAATATTTTTTATTTTGCGATATTATTTTATAAATAAACATCTATTTATACGTCATTAACGGCGTTATATTATTTTGTAAAAAAAAAATAGTTTTTTTTCTAAATTCTAGTTAAACGTTAAACTCAAATTATTATTTTATTCGAAATAATATACGAGGTGCAACGTTCAATGTGTACACCGCGCGTTTAATAATATTCCAAGACACAATAAGGACAACGCGCTTGTGTTTTTTGCCGTGCGTATACTGCAGTGTACACCGTGATGTTGGAAAACATAAAATAGGTACATGTGTGCTCTTCGAATTCCAAATGTATACAGTGTCCCTTTTCGGATTTGTGTAAATAAAAAGAACAAAAAAAAAAAAATCGCAATACGTTTTTAAATAACATGATCGTATTATTTGTTTTATGGATTTTGTGGAAAAATAACTATAGTACAGGAGACATTGCGAAAATAATGTAATAACAAATTGTATATTCGATACCTACAATGTTTGATTCAAACCGAAGTAATTTCAATAAAACAATTTTTTTTTCGTCGTAATTCATTATAGGCATACGCTTTTATTTATTCCACACCGTTTCAATTGACCCGTCGTCGTTTGTTCGTATAACATTAAAACGTTAATATTTAATAAGAACGTTACGGTTTCTTGAATTCTTCTTACACTAAAAATCAAACGCGTCGTCAACCGAATTCCCTCGTAGAATAAAACTAAAAAAAAAATCATCTACGAGAAATAATAATATTTTTCGGTTTTTAAATCCGCGTATAAATATGTATGTGCAGACGGAACACATTTAAATATAATAATAATTCTCTTAGTAAAATGGCGCGGCAAACAAAAGCGATTATTACCGAATACAATCAAATAAAAATAAGTCGAAGGACACGACAAAACTCGCGTTATTATAGTTCAGTATTCCGGTTTTTATTCGCCGGCTGTTCTATAAAATTTATAACACACCGAGCCGTGCATTTTAAATCGCGAAACACCGGGCCACTGCGGTACGTATGTCGCGGCGAGAAACAGTTTAAAAATAGTAAAATAAAAATTGCGATTTATATAGCCGAACGTTAATTTTTAAACTATCGTTCTCTATAAGGCAGCCGAGTTTCCCAAACTGCTGCAGTGGAAAATTTTCACTCGAAGAACACCGAGCCGAATGAAAATTATCATATTATAGTCTATTCGAAACATTAAAGACGATTCGTGTTCCGGTTTTCTATACATTCAAAATACCTACAACACTTTCTGCTAAACCTATAAAAACGCCGCCGCTTCCAGTTCTTCGCACGATCTCGCGGAAGTTGGATTATTATCGGCCATTTTTTTACACATTTCTTTATCCAAATACAACTTTATTTTGAATTTGAAAGCAATGATAAGTCATTGCATTCGTTAAAACGATTCTGAGCGGAACTTACTTTTCTCGTAAATATAGTCTAAAGTTACATATTCGGTGAAAATTTCTATGACTGTTAGATTCAGAATTACGAAGAATTAATCGATTAAGACGAATAAATTGCATTTTTAGCGTTTTTGAGTTATATTTTTGGGTGCTTTTGAGAAAATGACCTCTACATAGTACCAACTAGATGCGAATTGATTTCCGGAAATAAACTGTGACCGAAGAGATCGGAGCACTCCTTTTGGTCGAAAATCTGTACACGGGATAGAAAAAAATAAATAAACATCGTTGTAAAACCACTAGATTTCTAGCTCCGCTCAGAATCTAAAAATTCATATCGGCCGGTCGCCTAAATTTGAAAATATTGTCAAAAGTGTGTCGCACGTATAGAAAAAAAAAAAGTCTGGAAACCTGTCGGCTCTAAAGGGACTAATTAAATGTAAACGTTATCGTCGGTAAACCGCACAATAATAATAACGTGTATAGTCGGTATATTAATTTCAGTTATTCATTATAATATCGTACGAGTCACGAGACAGTGCACGACATTCGAGTAAATATCTGCACTCTAACGTAAGTTTTAGTAATCCCCGCGGGTATTTATCAGGGACCACCACCTCCTTTCCTATACATATATAATGGTATATATATAACTGTCATCGATAATGATTTATTCGTCAGTCGATTGTAATATAGTACGCGCCGTATATTAAAGTCCTTCTGCGAGAATATTAATAAATACATATAAGACCGCCTCGTCGAACGATATTTTATTTTTTTTTTAATTCTGAACGTTTTTTAAACGCCTATATAAAAATATACAAGCTATACTTATACATTTCTGTAATACGAAAACTTTAATCGTTTACGACATTGTCTGATACCTGCGACAATATGAAATGTATTTGCGATCCAGTAAAAAAGAAAATAATAATGTTTAACCGGCCTTTTCGCGTATATATTGAATTTCCAAATTCAAACGCAGCAACGTAAACGTTCGAACGAACTGGAATTCGTTAACTGTACCGCGTTAATTATTACAATATTTCGTTCCAGTATACGGAAAATATAAATTTTACGAGATTTCTAAAATTACCGAATATATATACGTTTAATGTTCGCGAAATGTATATTTTCTACGCGTAAAATATAACGTAATACACGATAATAATATTATTACCGTTTCAAATGAGAAAAATAATGACGAATGATTTCGCGTTTGGCCGAACGATACCGAGTGATAAAATATGAATTTATAAAAAAAAAAAAACCTCCGAGATTTTTTACAGTGATGGTTACAGTTTTTTTTCCCTCGTAATTTTCACGAAAACTTCTCAGGGAATTCTACAAAAATCCGTGTTAAATTCTCGAACCGCGCGTATATGCGTAACTTTTGAAACACTGTTTTATTGCTCGAAAAAAGGTTTACCGAAGAAGAAGAAGAAGAAGAAGAAGAAGAAGAAAAAATACTGCAAAAAAAGCCACATCATTATAATACGACCAATGTACGTACACTTTTCTCGCCGCGCTCGGAATCCAAAATAAAATTATATAACCACAATAAAAACTGCGAGCTCGCAACACGAATTTCGAGAGAAGAAAATATATAACGCGCACTCGAAAACTATGTATAATTTTATTTATAATCCGTGTGTGTGTGGAATATAACGAATGAAATTGTTATCGAGCGTTGATATATAATAACTCATTCGAGAAATATTCGATATAAGATCCGCAGCCGTTTACACCACATCACAGACCGTTTTCTTTTTTTTTCGCGTATCCCACTGCGATAGCAGCCCGTCGAAACAAGTTTGCCGCACAGGGTATATATACTGCTTCCTTTGAGTTTTTTTTTTTTTACGGAAATAATAAGCTAATAACAATAATATTTTATTGATTACCCTTTTGAACGTCACGTTTTGAAATAATTTTTATTTTATTTTACACTCGAATAACATTAGTTCTGATAATTTAATAATAATAATAATAACGCGTGCGTGGCAAAATAGATTTATTTGATTGATAACACAATATTATTGTACGAATTTATCCGTCTTCGCTCGTCGAATATAGCGGACGTGATGGGCGACCGGCTATAAACGCCTCGCTCGTATTATTATATTGACTTCTCGCACATCGTTTACACAGCAAAGTCTTATATAGTGAAATTTATTACGGTCAGATGCGTTATCGACTGTCAAGTGACGACCGCGTTGTTGTGCCCCGTTCGACTGTTAAGTGGGGTAGTATAATTATTTATAAAAGTCGTTGGGGAGCTAAAAAGCAGACAAAATATGCGCGAAAAATTGTTATTAAACGCGCGAAACGAATTGTTCGATATTACGTTATTTAAAGATATTTTTTATGAAATCCGCGGTTGTAACCGGCCGGCAACATTATTGAATATAATACTCGTGAATTACAGTGTGCTACAGAACAGTGGGCCAATGGTATATATTAAGGCTCGTAGGCCCGATATTCGTATAACAAATTTTTATTAGTTAGGTTTATATAAAAAAAAATGATTAAGTCCTTTAAACAGCGACAGAAATTTTATTGAATTATTTTAAATACAGGTATTTTTGTAAAGGTTGTTGATTCGTGTTATTCGTGATATGAAAATGTTACGTTTTTGGTCCTAACGAATGAACGTATGATTTTTATTTGAAAAATGTATTTCGGCCGATCGAATGGGCGGCTGGACCATTCCTAGTCCGCCTCTGAGTGAATATGGTAGAGAAAAAATAATTTTTAAATAGCTCGCGAAGTAAATAAATCGACGTTTTGAATCTTACGTCAATAATAACATTTATGGTGAGAAAAAAAACGTCATTTTTTACAAAAAAAAAAAATATGCGCAAAAATACAAAAAAAAAGATGACGAGCCGCGGGGTGTTGTGAATTACTTGGATAAAGATTTTAGAGCGTATATATAATTATCACTATATAAATTTGAAAGCAATGGATAAATCGTTGCGTTCGACAAAACGGTTCTGAGCGGAGCTTCGGTGTAATATTTTAGGTATAAAACAAACTCTTTTATTTATGAATTAAAAGTACCTCAAAACCTATAATTGCTATATAAACAGTCCAAAATCAAAAGAAAGTTTTTGAAAATTTTTTTATAATAAACGGTTATACGTATTTGATGAATATTTCAAATTTCTGTATCCGTTACGAAGAAATAATAACGATAATATCGATTTCGACGAAATCGCGTTTTTACGTCATTTTTCCGTAGTTTTTGACCGGTTTTAGTATATTTTCAGGCGTTTTTTGAGAAAATCGAAAAATGACCTGAAAACAGTGCTACGCGTAAAGAGGACGAGCATTCCTTCCGGTAGAATTTTCGGGTACAGACGTAAAAAAAAAAGTGCCGCTTTGTAAAACCAATAGATTCCTCGCTCCGTTCAGAATGTAAAAAAAAAAAATTCATTAAGAAATATGCGAAATTTATATGTATATTATGTCTTATGGCTGGGGGGTCATTCTACAAATTTGTGCGACACCGAGAGCGTTACCATGACGTCATTGACTCTACTCACCACCCGGCCAAGTCCGCCCGCTTTTGTACCGTCGTTGCCAGTTACATTGGAACGGCGATGGCAGCGCGATCTATATATAAATATCTCTATCTATAGATATATAGATATAGATATGTCTACATAGATACGAGGAGACGAGGACTATATGAGCTATATGGGTAACTTTTTGTCACGTGTAAAAAATAAATGAGATATATATGACAAGACATATACATGTACCGATGCATGCAGTGCACATACTCTCGTATTATTTTTTTTCGCTGATATTTCCAAATGTAAATTTTCCGTTTCGTTCTTTGTACGGAACAGTGGTTTTTATAAGTCCAGAGCATATTGTTTTCCGTCTCGTCAAAGCACGATAATAATATAACGCGTCGCGTACTTTCATATACATTCGGGTAAATATAATTACTATATGGCATTTGTTTAATAGCCCCCCGCGCGGTGACTAATTTATGGACGCTGGCCGCACACGCGTCGTTGTGCTACCGCCGCCGAACGAACGGTTAATACGGAAACCGCGAGCCGGTGAAACGGCGGTGCGCGATGAAGAATATAGCGAGCGCGCTACTCCCACCCCGGGTGCCGGCCGCCGGCTCGTGAATCCATTAGGCAAATAAAAAGGAAACGCCCGAAATATTGATACGTCACACGCAAAAGTTCGTGTACGATGCCCCGACCTCTCGCTGCTCCTGTGGGAGAACGCTTCCCGAAAAACGGGAACTCTCGCCATAATAAATATGGCGATACGCGCGCGTTTGTTTCGTATCTGTCACGCGCGTATTAACGCGGTTAAACGGCGCGGCACACTTTTTTTTTTTTCCTTTTTCTAACGCTTTTTTAAACACTTTAGAGCGATTATTATTGCCGTTAGCGCTACCGCGCACTCGAATCATTGGAAACGACAACGCGTATGTAATACGAGATTTCTCTATACGCGAGCAACAGCTGGGCAGACTCCTTGTTCGAGGGTATGCGAGCGAGCTACGTGTACTAAAGTCAGTGGCGGTTATATCAAAGTCTTAATTGTGAGGGGAGGAGCGGGTGGACTCGATGGCGAGCTAACTACCTCCCTTCCCCCGATCATATGGAGTTCAACCTCAGCACTATCGGTATTAGAAGTTTATGGACTCGAAACAAATTACACGGACAATATTGTGGACGTTTTTGCCTACGGCAAGGTTTAATCGTGAGTCGCGAGAAAATGATAGGAAAAGAAAAGAACGATTTTATTTCTTAAACGGCGTTTAATTTTGAACACGATTTTACACAAGGGGAAAAAAATACTTACATACGCGGAACGAACGACCGCTCGCGATGGCTGCGCGTATACGACAAAACGAACGAAAAAAAAATTACATCATCAAAAGCGGCGTTGTCGTCGCCAGTACTGTTATCGCAAGTACCGACGACCACGGTAACGGTAACACGGTAATCATAAAAATATTATCACATAGTCAATAAAATATTACCACAATATTTTGGAAATTTTAATTGCGCAAAAAAAAAAAACGTACATCCTTTTCCGTTTAACGCTTTTCGACCAGGTCTGTATTGAAATTACACCGGAATATAGCCAACGCGCGGCTTTAGATCGGATAAAAAAATTGTTTTACGCGAAACGAATACGAATGTATATATACCTATTATTTCATATTATGTAACCTGCAGTAAGTAGGTAATAAAAACGAATATAAAGTGACGAAAACGATCCACCTATCCGACGCCCCATCCCCCGCAGATATCCGCCACTGACTAAAATGAACCGTGGATGCTTCGTCCCCACACCACCTGACTTATTTATAGAATTACGTGAGATTAAGTTCGATGCGACGAGTTGCGTTACACGAAACCAGTGTAAACGTACTCGTATGCATCGATGAAGGAGAAATTAATTAATCGATCAAAACGTGTTACTAACGAATAATTTAAATGATTTACTTTTTCTTTAACTCGCTAGACCAACTTATAGGTTACAAAATATTTAGTTCAAAGTTCTAACGGCACGAGATACAGCATTTATTTTTTAAACGCAAACATAAAAGTTAGTATGAAGTCAATATTAGTGTGATTTTATGTTAAGACATTAAATAACGTAAATAATTATTATAAAAGTATGCCACGTTACTCTTCGCACGGTGTTTTACGTTTTGTTATGATTTATATGAATATTTAATTGGCAGCTTATCAGCGATGACGGATAATATCTCGTCATTTCTTATCGACGATAACGGATGACGGCTCACATTATTTAAACACAATTATAAGCTATTGAAATGCATTACTTTCAGTGAAACATATAGCCGTCTCCAAAACGGTCGAATAAAAATTGTAATTTTCAAAGGCGTACAGGGTATGCAGTAACATACTGTGCTGCCCCGCCTCCGGTTACGTCTACGAGCGATTCTCGCGGTGTGGGCCTCCTACTAGTAATGTTTTGGTGTAACAAAATATTAATCGTTTTTCCATTTTTTTTTTTTAAACGTATTTTTAATTATTTTGGTTCGGCGTGACGGGAAAAAAATAACGATTGGTAACGATTGGCAAAATTACAGTGTACCGTATCGGACGATGCACGCCGCAGTCGGCCTGTTAACGATTCCGTGAAAACGAAAAAAATTGAAAAAAAAGCGAGAATTAAAAAAACTGGTATTAATGTCCCGCCGACGCGGTTTTTGTTTCGCAGCATTATTGACCGGCACGCTCAGGACGTACCACAGGGTGGGCTGCGAGACACAGTCGTTGGCGCTCACGTGTCCGACCGGGACCATCATCTCGGTGCAAATGGCTCAGTACACGCCGGGCTCCTTGGCGTTACCTTGCTCAGACACGAGACTAGCCGTCAATCTCAACAACAGCTGCAGTTGGCCTCAGGCCTTACAGGTAAACATAGAGCCCAGTTTCTTTTATATAATTCGTTTGTACACGCGGTGGCGTAGCCAGGAATTTCTTTCGTAGGCGAGGGCTGATATTAGACGATATCAGTGACGTTGATACTGAAGGGAGGAGGTGCAAGAGGTTTCCCCCACCGTAAACCCCCTAAAAAAAGCTTGTTTTTGTCGATTGTGCTGAATATGGAGCTGAAATTTTAATCATAACAAATTTATCGCATAAAAACAACGAAATTTCAGTAGAACAAAAATATTGTTATTTTTTTTTTAAATGTTCCTTTCGACCCGCCCGGAAGTATCTACGCCACTGAATAACGTGTTACAATAATCGCACGATATTAATTTGTTATCGTAGGCGATCGTATAAAATTTTACGCGTTTTTACACAGCAAATTGCAACCAGAGATTGTAACAAAACCAACGCAACTGGTACATGTTGACGTTTTTATTTCAGAGACTACGATTATGGTTTCAATACAATCGTCGGTGTTTATTTAATTCGTATATTAATTTGTTATTCGATTACAATAAAATGATTCTTAACAATCCGATACGTATAGTAAACAACTAAAATTTAAATTTTTATAATATCGATTATCAGTACTCTAAATTAGAATAAAATTCTATTTGTTAACGCCACGTCTAATGGTTTTTATTATAAACGATACACGCTATGGTATGACGTACCAAAGCGACAGTAGTTCTCAACATTTTTTTTCGTTCGTGGCGACTTTATAATCCGACGTTGCATCACCCCACCGTTAAAATGTATATGATAAACGGAATGCGCTGAATTTTTATTACATTCGGAAAATTTATAGCATTAGATTTTAAAAAGAAAAACGACTTCGCTAAAAATATTGTACGAAAGAGAGAAAAAAAAAAGAAAGATAAACATTTCATTCGAGTTGTATGTAAATATCGTATAGTACATCACGTGTATTACCTACTCCAGAAGAAGAAGTGAAAATGCCGGGGAAATAATGCGAAATTCGGAGCCCCGGTGATTTTTATTGGAGAATTCTAGGGACGATGGCTGGCTGAAGAGCGAGACTCGTATCACGTTCCACTGCGCGGTTTATTGTGAGTCTTAAAGCTTTTTTGTTTTTTTTCTTGCTTCGGTGGCGCTGAATCCCCGTGCTCTGCACATTGCCAGGAAGTTGAAAACTCACGGGCTGGCGGGCGAATGGCGATCATTATTAATACGGTGTTCCGCCGGCGGTGAAAAAATTACGCGTCGAAAAAATTAAAAATTCCCTCTTTTTTTTTTCTTTTCCGCCCCGGGATTTCGCGTCGCTTCTACACTGGGTGGTCCATGTCACCACCACGGGATACAGTGCTCTGTTGTAGTATAACACCATATATACACGGAGTCTGTCGTCGGACGAATTTAATATATTATACAACTGTATAATATATTTAACGACACGAGCAGCGAATGAACGGAGAAAAGAACAACGGTCTTGTACGTTACAATAATGTTGATTCGACGACGCGAGAGTATAAAACGAAAATAAATCTTGCACGCGATTGTAAATCAGTTTATTCTATATAATAATAACGAGAAAATAGAATAAACCGGTAGAAGATAAAAATAATCTGTCAAAGGTCGGAAAATAGATTACAGAAAAAACCGTTATTTAAGTAAAAGAACAAAAACACCCCCAATCGAAATAGTATCGAGTCATACGAGTCGGTACGGTATATATATATATAATTATTATTAACGTATCAATAATAAAGGAAACGTTAACTGTTAAAACAATATCGAATCAAACGTCATACCGCTATTTATTCTACACGCGCGTACTCGCTAAACCGAACGCATAAAACATGCATACTGACATACTGTATAATAATACATTTTAATGACAGAAATAATACCTGTTTGTGGTAAAAAAAATCAATTCTGATCGAAACTCGCTTGTATTGATAAAAAAATAAATCATAATTTGTGTTGAAAATGCCGTAAGTTATGATAAAATCAAAACACAATAATTAATTTACGACTTTCAACATTTTTTCCGCGGGGAACTGAAAACAGTCGGACGGTATAACGTGTGTGTCCGGTTAAAAATGAATAATATCGAACGATTATTTCTTTAGATTTGTACAAACGCGCGTTTGCCCTTTAGGTAATTTTTTTTTTTTTAGTTGCGATTTTGTCAATAAATTATGAAAATCCTACACTTTAGACAAACGTCTGAAATACCTACCGTATAAATATATAATTTCTGATCAATTACACGTGGGATTTGAACAAAAAAAAAAAGCGTAGGTACACTGTCTATCTTCTATCTTCGAAAATTCGTTACGCGTAAGACCGATTTTTTCTCTTCTTCGGCCGTACACGTAGTTCAATATTCATCAGTTAAAAAAAAAAATCGATAAGATGTGTAGAGGTGAAAAAAAAATGTTTAAAGGTAACATTTTATATAGGAAAAGATTTCGTACGTGTTACGTCGATCCAACAGTTGATCGGGTAATTTAGACATCCGATTACGTTTGAAATTTTAATTCATTACTATATCGATTGCGCGTTATTGAATTTAAAATTTTAAAAACATACGTTTAATCGAACTCATACGTATGTAGAGACAAATATTAGCGAAATTTAATTACATAGTGTAAAATTAAAATAAATGCAAGTATATCTAAAGTGATCTTAATTACATTATTTCCATTAAACAAATTGCGTATTGCTATATATGGGTTTTCTTTTTGTACACAATGTATGTAACATACTCCAAGGGTTTTATTCGCGTATACCTAGGTAATAAATTAATTATTTTTAGTAACGGAATCGAGTAACATTTTGGTTGATATTAATCGAAAATCTCTGTGCGGATTTTTTTCTATTTGAATAATAATTATTCATATCATTTATTTGGTATAACGTCACGGGGGACGTGCGTATCGCGAGACCGGCGAAAATTTGCCGACGAACCGGCCGGGTACGTTTGTACGGCGTGTGTTATATACATAAAATTATACCTAAAGATAATATTATACATTTTGTTCACGGATTACTACAAAATAAGTAATTATAATACCTCCTGATTTGAAACATTTAATCTAAAAAGTATTTTCGTTAAAAGTACGCGATTTTGGATAAAAAAAAATAATCGATTTTGTGGACGGAATCGGCCGATCGTGTTCGAACTGAATGCCGTTCGTAATATAGTTGTTTCGTAAGTAAAAGACTAATAATAATTGTCGAAAATCTAAAATTCAGTAGAATAGTAAAATCGAGTAAAATACCGCTACACATAAAAATATAATATTTTAAATATATTTTTATCGTTATTTCTGTAATCTATAAGCACATATTTACGTTCCGAAAAAAGGATAAAATTATTGTCTCGGCCATCTTAACACCTCGCGTCAAGTGCAAACAGTACCGCGTTAAGCTGTGCTGCCGCACCGGGGCAAATAAAATTATGTCGCCCTTAAGAAAATTACAATTCAAATTTATGTTGGTTCTCAAAAATTTGCCGCCCCGGGGCATTTGGCAACCTTGCCTCCCCCGTTAAACGCGGCTCTGCTAATTTGGAATAATTATTATTATACGCTTATATTACATACGTGATTTTCATTTTTCTTCGGTACTTCGAATTTTGAAGATCCGTTTGAATCCATAATTGTATTTTGACTGCGATATATATATATATATATATTATAGCATTGATTTTTCTAATACATTTTAAATAACCCCAACGATATAAGCGACCTCTTTATAATACCGTATTTATCAGGGCACTTTTTAGTGAATACTCACTGCGTGTCCAGGCGTCATTTCAGTTTTAGCTATGATGGTTTGGTGGGATGGGGAGAGGAAGGGGGAGGGGTACCAAAATTCATCAATCTACAACGTCGCCTGCAAGAACCTTTATCTTTTACTTACACATTCGTATAGAATTCGTGAAATTATGTATAAATCAAATAGGTATTATTTAGTAAGTAGCTGTAACAAATATTTAAAAACAGAATATTACTTCTTTAAATTACAAATTACGAAACAAAATAATAACACCTTTTAAAAATAGTTAAATTTTTTATTATATGTTAATCAATAATAATAAAACAGTTTAAATGAAATCATTATTTTCCCGAAAAAAAATTTTCACAAAATCCCTCTCGTTGTAAACATCAACAACTGGTTCTCCGTAGCGCCGTTCTTTTTTCTTTAAAAATCCTATTACGGCAGGTCGAGGGTCATAGTTTGCCGTTCTCACTCCATTAAGTGATACAAATAGACGATTGTTTATTGTTTCTTCTAGTATATTTGATTTACGGTCTTTTAATTTGATTTTCGATTAAAAGACAAAAGTTAAAGTCATAAATTACTGGATAAATCAGTATTTGTCAGTAATTTACATATTTCAGTATTATACGTATACATCAATATATTTTAGAAATTAAAAGGACACCCGCTGAGTCAAATATTTCATTACTAGGTGTCCGTCTACGCCAGTGGTTCTCAACCTTTTTGGATTCGTGTCACCCTCATCCACGATAACCCAACACTACGTCTCCTAACATCAATAATAATAATAATAATATAAAATACAAGCGCTATAAAAAATATAGTACGCAGAGAAAAAATAACGACAAATTTTATTTTTGCTTTACTGTTAAATAAACATTGAAATTTTAAATTGAAAAAAAAATAATTAAGATTATTGATAATATATAATAATTGAATAAACTATAAAATCTAAAAATTAATGAGAAATTTGACCCTGGTGATTTTTACATAAATAATACAAAGATAAGAATTTTGCGGTATCTGTGCCGTTTAGTGTAAACAATTATTGCGTTATTTGACAGTGGTAGCAATCACATGATTACCGTTACAATAATACGATTTTTTTCGAAAAAAATTCTATATTTTTAAACTTTTCCCCAAGGTTTTCTTGTCACCCCTACATTGGATCCGTGTCACCCAAGGGTGACGTGTCACCCCGGTTGAGAACCACTGGTCTACGCTGACTGGGTGTTCAATTGGACACAGAAAATCCCCTTAGAAAACGCACTGATATTTATCACCATTACTGTCCATGCAACGAATGTAATGATTGAACTGCTTAAAGTTTGTGAGAGCTTTTGTTTACTTTTTGAATTCTCCCGAAAAAAATTCCTGGCTACGGGCCTGATTGTGACAAATGATTTTTTTTGAATACGGTCTGAATAACGCACGTCCGACATAAAATCGCCGCCCCATAAAACGTCATACAATTTGCCGCTCCTGGGCACGTGCCCCCCCCCCCCACCGTTAAACGCGGCTCTGAGTGCAAATCCACAAAATTCTGAACGGATTCTGTACATCGTTGTTGTTTTTTTTTCGGGGTTTTCTTCTTGATATTCGTGTTTCTGTTATAATAGAATTTACCAATTTATTTTTCTGTACGCATTTTGTGTGCGGTCCTATTTCTGTTGACACTTTTTAGATACGTAAAAAAAAAAAAAAAAATGATTTCAAACACATTTCGTGTCTCGGCCTTAATAAAATCGCGTTAAAAATGAAGAAATTTTCTCAGTACGTTCCGAGAAAATCTGATATTATTATCTATTTTCACGGTTGCGGGCGCATACACGTCCTGCAATCGGCGGACTCGCAGCGCAGGACTGTAACGTAATTGCCTTTCCGGTGCGCCGCGTGGTGGTCGACAGTATTTGTGAAAATAAAAAAAAAGTTCCTCGATTGCAAAAAAAAAAAAAATAGACATAATAATAATAATAATTTCGTGTTTAACATAATGATCGATGCTGCCGGCACCTCGATAAAGTGAATTAGTAGTTAAGCGCAAACTGCAGATCTGTCTCGAGCTATACGCGCGTTAAATTGTATTAGAAAGAAATTGTGTTTTATATTACGCGCGGAATGATAAATCATATAGTTTTTTCCCGACGAAAAGTCTGCGTATAATTATTATGGTCTACCGAGTTGTCTAGCCATTATAGTGTTCGAGTGTATGTATATATATATTAAAACGAAAATTTAATGAAGCGATGATAATGTTGTTGTTTTTTGAAAATTGCCGCGTGAATGGTTAAAATTGGCTTGGTTAAATATTTTTGCAACCTCGGAAAAACAAAATAATAAATAAAGAAAAAAAAAGCGCGCTCGTGCGATTCTACAATATTATATTGTATAAATAAACAAACGTAGATAGTTTATAATGTTATACCGATGTAAAACAATCGTAATAAATAATGTTACAAACGTAATGAATTGAAACTAATAGCACCGTAACGGATAATTCAAAAATCGAACTCGTATTTCATATATCTAAATAATATAAAAAAATTATTTAAAAAAAAAAAAAGCGCGTTTCTACAGGACGTCGGATAATTATTATGAAAACAATAATCGTTTTACGGTTTAGATGATGTAAAAAAAAAAAAAAAAATGTATTCCCCAGCTTTCTCCCCCCTTACATCGACATTAATATAGTATATATAATGATTTAAAATAACGACCGCGTAAAGGTTATGTAATTGAATATTTTATATTTTTCGTGTATTCCACAAATTTTCGTACATATACACGGTTCGATGTCGAAAATAACTGACAAATTTAATTGGTTTTTTTTGTAATTTTCGATTAAATCTTGTATCCTACAAACGATCTCATCCGTAAATTGTGACTCAAATCAGCGAATAATTTAGAATATATTAATGTTCGTATTATCGTTTTGAGCGCGGTATTTTTTTAAATATTATTCGAAATCGCACTCGCTTAAAACCTTAATACGTGTATACAGGTAATTATAATCTTCGATAAATACAACGGCGGTCAGTGCGCGTGTGTACAAAACAATAAACGACAACGTTAGGTAAACATAACCGTGTTTAACTATAATAATATCCCGTCTTTATGTATGTGTGTGCACAATGTAAAATATACAAACGCGTTTGGAGGAATTAGGGGATGGGGATGATGGCCGAAAACCCTGCAAAGCGTCAACATTAGCTAATGCTCCGTTATCTGTACACAGTTAAGAAGATAATACGTATATTATGTAATACGTCTATAACGCGTTTATATCGTATAAAATTATATGCGCAATGTGTCTGGAGAAATTTCGAATTTCAGTATTAAGTAGGTACTGGCCAGCAGTAGGTACGAGTGTGTTGTAAGTATATTGAAAACGGTGAAATTATAATGCTAACCACGATAATAAATCGTTTTTCACGTACCCGTGCATTTTTTGGCACCGACAAGTTTTCGCTTGAGATTTCTTCAACAAAAAATTAAATATCTATTACAATTTGACTACTTTCGTATTTTTAAAAATATTAAATATGGTATTTTGGGCAAGATTTTTTTCAAGTACTCCAACTCCGTACGGCGCAAATGTCGAGTTGCGTCCCGTGCGGAGAAAAAAGGTCGAGTCGCGTCCCGGTCATTAAAATGGACGGTCGAGTTGCGTCCCGATCATTAAATTTCAAGTGATGAGTCATAAGTTTTTCCCATCACACTTGATCCAGTCTTCGACTGGCGGTATGACGGTATTTATACACAATATAAATAACAATATTATCTGTGCAATATTAGAGTTCTTTTTTAAATGTCTTTTGTTCTTAAAATGTTATAGCATTTAAAAAATACAATTTTTAAATCACAGATGTGTAGGGTCTACATAATATGTACTACACCAGTTCAAGGTTCTCATACATTTTGGCATTACGTTGAGTAATTACTGGGACGCAACCCGACCGTCCATTTTGCTGATCGGGACGCAACTCGACCATCCATTTTAATGACCGGGACGCAACTCGACCGTAGGAGTAATTAGCGATTGCTTACGGAACGCGATTCGATTCCAGCCCCTTACGGTCCTCAGCATGGTCCTCGTACATCTCCACGACTCGTCTTAATCGTCTTTGGACATCGAAAAAATGAACCCCAATCCGTTATTCACGGCCATATCATTTCTTCGGTTATATTTTAATAATAATAATATTTATAATTATTTATTCTATTAACGTCGTTAAAATTTCGGTAACGTTTGTCACTGGGGTGTAGAGGAAGCCAGCTAGTTGGCAGATAAAACATCATAAAAACAAAAGTATTATAAAAACAAAAGTTAATTTAGCCGCGTCTTTCGTGGTTTTCGAATTTTACCAATTCGTATGCCAGTCACTGCCGGTTGTTTTTTTTCTTCTTTCTCTAATGATTGTCATTTGTCAAACAAGTCTCTTTGGGTAAATATTTTATAATACGCACGAACCGTAGACAATTTACATTACTGAATTTTAGATTCTTACTTAAAAAAAAAAACTGCGTTCGTGATTATTTACGTTTCTATTTGCGTTTACTAACGAATTAGCGCGTTAAAATTCGATAAAAATATAAAAACGCTTTCCAGGAACGTTTTAAAATGTTTATTTTAATTTTCACGTAGGCCACTACGCTATATATAAACAATAAATATATAAATAAATTCATATTGCGTATAGCGGATTGAAATACGTTAACGGTTTTTGAAATGCAATATAATTTTGATATTTACGTTTCACGTACTGTAAACAGACAACCCAAATAATATTACCGGTACGTAAAAAGGAAGTGCGCAAAAAAAAAAATATATATATTTTTATTTCAATAACCGCGGAAATAAATATTGGAGAATTTGATACGCGTATGTATAACTAAACAGACGTATATTCGTGTTCGTAGGAACGACGATAAAAAGTATCATGTGCCGTGTTCTATTATTTGCAGTATGGTATAAATATTTTTTTTCCTGTTATTGTATTCCTGTACAAATTTAAGCATTTGCAAACAAATTGATTTTCCAGTAGTTTTTTCCGCCCTGAAATTTAGACAATATTGTTTTGCAAAAAAATGTTTATTATTAGAGAACGAAAATTGTTACGTGTACACGAGTAAACGTATTATGTGTATTTCAATATTGTAATACCTATAAATTGATAATGCGAAACGCTAATATAATAACGTTTGTAAAAATATTGCAGTTTACGAAATACACTTTTTTGTCAGTAAATTACTTGTGAAGAGAGAGAGAAAAAAACGCTATTTAAAGTAAATATTTATTGAAAAAACGATATATTATTATTATCGGTGATAACAGTTATATTTTCAACGCGGACGGAATAAAATAAACGTAATTTTCGGAGACATTTAAACAGTATGACAGTGCACATTCTTAAAGAAAACATACACTTATACGTATCGTTTGTTTTTTTTTAACAATTTTTCTATATAACGAATTATTTTCATTTCCAGTATACAGAAAATACACTCGTGTATATATAATACGTTTGTTTTCACGGTACCCGTATACGATTTCACATATTTTCGCATTTATTTATTCGGAAAGTAACTGTATAATATATATATATGTGTGTGTGGATTTCTCTCTCACTACTCAACCGCTAACAATAGGATGGGATTAATCCCATTCATTCGACTTGTTGGGTACGCTTTTTTTTTTTTTTGTCTACATTCTGTCCGCCCAAAAAGTGATCGTAATTTTCCATTTAACTGTGATAGCTTTATCTCCGTTTTTAACCCCTCTTGCCGGGTTAGTCGTATAATAAAATATGCCTTGAACAACGTGCAGTTCAAACTTTAATACATTATACACACACACACATATATATATATATATATATAAATCATTTAGAGTTTGAACT
The DNA here is from genome assembly GCA_032441835.1 of Slavum lentiscoides. Classification (NCBI taxonomy): domain Eukaryota; kingdom Metazoa; phylum Arthropoda; class Insecta; order Hemiptera; family Aphididae; genus Slavum; species Slavum lentiscoides. Next base: position 16,713,178 of record CM063708.1, read on the forward strand.
TTTACAACGTCAGCTTTTCGTTACAAAAGTTTAGTTGTGTAAACGATACCGCCCGGCCCCATCGTCGTATCGCCGCCGCGTTTCAGCCGTACCTGTGTATACGCGGCGTAAAACTGTATATAGGTGAAAAATAGCCGCGTGAAAAGGTCAATCGAAACGCAACTAACGCGATAAATACTGATTTAAACAAATATAATATAAATACTCCAAAATGATCATACGAGTGTGCTGGAACGAGTGGCGTATAATTACGAAAAAATAATAATAAAAATTCAGCATTGGATAACCCGTAATATTGTAACAACCCTTCCAACATTAATATCGGAGTTAAAGTGATTGATATTAGTACTTTATACTTTTATTTTCTTAAAATAAAAACAACGTATTTTATAACAAAAATTTCAATTTGTTCTTCGTTTTTTTTTTTTAGCTAATTCATCGAGAGTAGGTACTTTGTCCGTTTTTACTTATCGACATTATCTGAATACGGTAAATCCTTCTTCGGTACCTAACCTATTACTAACCGCACCATACCCGTTGATAGATACCGGTCAATAAACTGAGGAATATTTTGAATCGTGATAAAATACTAACAAATTTTGTTAACACAAAAAAAATATTGTTTTTGTTTTTAATTATTATATTTTTTTGTACATTAGATGATACGTTATGTGTAAAAAAGAAAGCTCGTGGGAGGGGATCCATCCCCATACCCCCCGTAATTACGCCCCTGGCTGGAACGTATGGAATTGATGTGGGATCGTTATATCAGAAATCATTTCTTTTTTCAAAGACATTCGTACACGCGTGGGTGCAGTGTTCAACCCTGTCCCTCATACCTACCGCTGAACGATCACTTTTGTACGTGTTTATTTTTGAAAACGCTATTCGGAATAATAAGAAAAGCGAAAAACACGAATCTACGAATATCATCGAATATAATCGTATAGTAATGGTAACGCAATATATATATATATATATAATAACGGGTAGTCAAAAAACAGTACAATGTCTATAATAATTATACTGACGAAACGAGTAAACCAAATCGTCTCGTTTAATTTGAAAATGTGTAGTACCTATCGTACAAGAATAGCGTTGTAAAAAAAAAAAAAAAAAGGTGTTACGAAAAGTATTTAACGGATTTGCTGAAGAACCTCGACGATTTTCGTTGATATAAGTAAAAAAAATAAACCGCGAAGGATCGAAGTTATGCGTAAAAATACATTTTATTTCATTATGTGAGCTTAACAATCGTAAAAATAATTTATAATCTATAAACAGTAGTTGAATTACCCGGCGTTGCCCGGGCAAAAAAATGTGAGTGTTCAACTCCTTTTGGGTGTAACTCGCTGTAATATAGCTGGATAGCTAAAATTCATGAATAGCTGGATACTTATCGTGTACATGTGAATACCTAAAATTCTCCAAGATGCTTCGGAACTACTGATATACCTGCCAAAAGGAAAACAAAACTCGAAACGAGAATAAAAACTCGTGCGTTTCGATATTCGGGCATGTAAAATTTATTCGCGTCCCATCTTGGAAAACGATGTTGAAAATCTAGCCATAATATTTGACGTTTTTACAATTACATAATATATGGTTCGTTATTATTGTAAACGATTTAAAACCCTGGAAAAATATATTTAACTCCGAATATATTGTAGAAAATCGTATTTTAGATTCCTATTCACAACGTATTATACTAATTTGAACGTTTAAATGTATATTTTCTCTCGACCGGGCTCTGCAGCAGTATAACTTTTGTACTGGTTATTGTTTGTAAGATTTTCCGGATACAAAAAAAAAACGTCTTAATAGAGTTAATATTTCTAATAATATTATTATTATAAATAATAATAATGACGTGACCACAGAACGGATTTTCGCGGTCGATTCAACTTCAACGACGGAATATCGGCGAAATGCACATATCGTGCGCTATAGAAGCGAGACTTGCACGTGAAAACCGTCCCACGCCGTCGTGAAAAGTCTGAAAACAATAATTTAATACGAAATAAATGTATAGTACATTAACCGTATTATTATTAGATGTGCCAGAAAGTTTTTACAATATTAAAAATAAATTAGATTTGGTAACAATATTTATCGAGGTGTTTTTCTTCCTTCTTCTTCAAAAATAATGTTATAAATTACAATACGTATAAAATGTAAGCAGAAAACTCGTTATAATAAATATACTTTACCAAAGTCACGTTTGGAATGCGTGTAGGAAGAACGATTCAAGATTGTATTCGAGCGCTGTTAAATATTATACGCTTTTATCACTTGTAACTTAAAAATATAATATAAATATATTTTTTTTTTTTTAAACGGTTACTTTCTAGTTTATTTAAATGTATAACGCGTTAGACACACACACACACACACACACACACACACACAAATTATTCGGGAAGTCGATAAATTCACGATAAAAAATAAGAAATGTCCAAAAGGTTCATAAATAATTTATACAATTATTTCGACTGTTAAAACATGGGTGCGCGCACCCTTTGTTCCTCCGCCCATACTCCCTTAGATTTTTATATGCGTTCAATAAAACGCCCATCGTAAAAACTTTTAAACTTATACGTTAAAGCATATAATATAGTACAGTCTACATAAAAAAAAAAATATTTAGAAAGCGAGTAGAATTTTAAAAAAACACACACACAAACTGTTTTAACGTTACAACCAGACTTCGATAAAAATCGAAATAAAATCCTGTCCCGGCAGTTTATATAATTCTCATACGAGTACTTCGTACGTATAGACATCATTATAATATCATGTATGTTTCATACGTGACTGGAGATTTTCATCTCGATATTACTTATATACACACACAAAAAAAAAAGACAAAAATCGACTAAAACCTCCATCTCTGCATACATGTACGCGTGTAAATACGCGCGTATAATGTTATTTAATATTTCCCGTTAATTTATACGATAAACTTTGAAAAACAATATTCGTTAAAATAAATAACGACTGCGTTCAATTATTTTCGACGTAACAGTGATATAAAAACCCTTTTAGAGATGTTTTCATCGCCGAGACGTTTCAAAATAATTACGCTACGATTATAAATATTTATTTCATTCAAAATGATTTCGTTGACGAATTATCGTAATATTGTCGAGATTAATAAAAAGTTTTATATTAACTTCTACACAACCGAATCGTTGTATTTTTTATTTTTTCTGTTATTATTCAACATCAAACAGTGCGGGGAAGAACTTTTTATTACGTAAAATCATCACCGTAACAAACTAAATTATACTGTCAAAAACTAAGTAGCGACAAAAATAACAAATACTCTTCACTTCCCACATCCAAAACACTTCTCTTTTCGAATAATTTCCTGTTCCTGCGCAAAAAAAACGCCCCTCAAATCAAAAAGAAAAACAATTTAAATTTACTCGAAGCTAATATTATGATGTGGACCGCGTTTAGAGTAAAAGAGAATTTTCCACTGTATACGATTATACGAATATATACGTGGTTCTAAATAAGTATCGATGATTACTATACAATATATTATTGATTTTATTAACGGTTAATAAATGTTTATATATATTTTTTTTTTTTGCAATATTCTTTTTCGGACAATTCGAACAGTTATTATATTGATATAATTCGACACTCACAAAACGTGCGTCTTTTTAATTACTCCGATCAATTGTTTAATTCGAAATTTAGAAAAACTATATCTACTTGCACTTTGACGCATTTATTATGCACGATGTTAACAACAATCAGTGTAAAATATTATACGAATCGGACGTAGCCGATTGTTACTTGCAGATTTTTAAATATTGTATATGAAAGTGTTTTACACATTGATCAAAACACATAATAATTATTTTATTCATTTTATTAGTTACAACGATGGGGTAAAATGTTTAATTCTTCGTCGTCGTACCTTCTTTAAACGTTTCCGATTCTATGTTTTTCGCGTATGATTTTTTTTTTTTTTCAAAAACGTATGCAGAAAATGTGAACTAATATTGTTAGCACAATCCTTAAATAATAAAACTACAAGAAAAATATTTTATGCATGGACACATTCGCGTTGACGGTTGGCATTTGATGAACATTTTGAAAAATTCAAATCCCGAATTCCGACGAAAAACTTTGAAAAAACATTTCCCATTTATACAACTCGTCGTTTTTCTTCGTGGAAGCGAATAAAATTAATCTGTATAATCATCAGTGAATCCCGGGGTCTGTATGGACTAGATACATACATGGATAGATACAGTATGTAAACCGCAATGATTTAGGAGTTATACGCATATACGCATCTACGGAATAAAGATCACACACACACACACACACACATTTCTAGTCCAGTACGAATTTACAAGAGAAACCAAATCGAATAGAATGTATTGAAAATCCTCTGAAAATTGCCAATTAAAATTTGTGTAAAACTGGACACAGTTGAGTATCAAAACGTAATTAGAAACGTATTACGTGAGACGTTTTAAAAACGCATCTTCACTAGTATACACGAGCTTTCTTAAAATTGAGATAACAAAATACGAACTGGAGCCTCGTGACAAATTAGTTTCGCTACGTTTCGTTTCATAAAAGATGATATTACGACGACGAACGGTACGTTTTCGAGTCTGTTATAAAGAGGCCAGTTTTAAACGCCACCGCTTTAAACAACGCAGTTTGGTACTCCAAACAGTTTGTGTGGGGGTATAGGAAGCAATTCTCTTCGCGCGTAGTGTTGAAAAGGAAAAAAGTCGCAATTGACGACACTGCCCAAAGTCTCGTGTACTTCATTTTTCCACGTCAACTTCATACAAAAGGTCACAACGATTCAAGATTAACTCATCGTGAAAAAAAAAAAAAAAAGAGACTTATTTCTATTACACTACTAGTTCTGCGCGCCGGAACGACTGAGTTAATGAAATTCGATTTATCACAGTCTGCGGCCATTGCCGCCAGCGGATACGTATAATTACTATTTACAAAAAAAACAAAAAAAACAACGTCGTTTCATACATAACCGAGACGTATAAATCGGGTTATGTGGGAAATCGTACTAAATGTAACAGATTATTATAATATCCGACATTACGTCTTCAAAAACTCGTTTCCGTGTAAATAACAAATTTAAACGATAAATATAATTTGTTTTACAATGTAGGTTAGATATGTCACGTATGTACGTCAAATCGTGTGATTTATTTCACTCCTTCCGGTAGAATACATTGTATCGCATCTGAAATTCAACGTTTCGTATATGTACGCGGTTTAATCGACTCAAAACATTATATTTTTGGTTTTTTTTTTTTGTAGCTCACTCTCTTATGCAGTAGTAGTAAAACGTACGAAATATTCACAGAGAAAATCTGCACTAAAAATGTAATAATAATTGTGCGAATTCCCGGGAAATTTTTGAAAGAAAAAAATATTATTTAATACTACTATAATTGGCTTTGAGTCGATGATTGATTTGTTTTTATTATATTATTTTCTCTATTACTCGAAAAACATACATAAATTAATATGTGAATTCAAGTCGCGAAACATTCCTGTTGATTCTTGATAAAATGATAAACATTTATTTATAAGAACCCACATTTGGAATTCAAATGCGCGAGAACCGCCGTAAGTTATTTATTTATTTATTTTTTTTTTTCAAGAATAATAAACCAAATTAATGCGAGTTTTAAATGCTCTCTTGTAAAAACAACGAATTATACTCGGTGCTTCGGGAGTGCTCGATATTTAAATAAAACACCTTTTATCAACTTTGCGTTTTAAGTACCGCTCGAGTCGTTAAAGCGGAACATTTATTATTATTTCTTGACTACTGCCGTTGTTTTATAGTAAGCAGGTAGGTACACAATTAAAAACTATCGTGATTTCTTCGATTGTTTTATTGTGAACACACAAACTCAAAATAATTCAAGTGCACTGATTTATGGGGTACTGCGGTACGTAATATTTATATCGATTCTATGATATTAACAACGATCAAATCGTTTGACTTTAAAACGTACTTTTTATTACATTGAAAGTAATAAAACACACGTCATTAAAATCGATAGGTTCTCACCCACGCTGAGAATTTCGAATTACATAAATATCACTCTATGTATTATTTTATACCCATTTCATAATAGTAAATCACGTTGGGACGCTAATTCGTAGTAAATTAATTTCACAAATATTATATTATACCCAGCGCGTGTATTGATTATAACGCGACATATTATATAATATTGTCATAATTACTTAAAATAATAATTGATTAGCAATTTTTTTTTTAATAATATTCGTTGTTGTTTATTAAACATTATAAACGAGAAGCCGCGAAAACGGTATTATAAACAAATAATAAAAAGTACGTTAACATTTTTATTTAAAAAAAAATTGTAACAAAGAATTTTTCGAAATCATTTAAACATAGTCAATTAAATACGTAATTTACATTAGTATAAATAAACATATTTTCAAGTGCTAATATATATGTACTACGAATTACGACTTTAAATATGTTATTTTAATAGATAAATTGTAAATAATTGTCAACGACGAAATTTCGAAATCGTTACATCACAAAACAGTAAAGTATTATCAGTTTTTTAAATTATTATTAGAAACGTTATCTGTAGTTCTTCTTTTCTTTCACATACTCACTATCGAGATGATGTCATATATTACATCATATTTTTTTTTTACGTTAAAGCGGTTAACGATAAAAGTAATTCTTCCGAAAAAAAATATGTATAGGTAAAAAAAAAAGTAAATAGTTGTTTTAAAATTAAAAAAAAAAAAAAGAAAAACCAATTCTAAATATTATCGTTATCTGCCCAGACCATATTTTTATGTGACACCACTTAAAATGCAAACGCTGTAATTAAATGTGTTAAAATTAACGCATGAACTAAAATTAGATAATAGTTTCAATAACGAGACTTAAGACGTCGATGAAAATTTAATAATAAAATGTTAGATACGTTAAAACTCCTATTTTTTTTTTTTTTTTTATTAAAAAACGAACGAACGATTTTATGAACACATAAAGTAAATGCAATATTGATGAATACGAATTGATCCATAAATTCTATATAATATACCCATTAAATATTATCAATCCGGTTAACAAGTTTTTTTTCTTATTACATATTAATTTTTTAAAACAATTTTATTCAAAAATAGGTTTATTCTTTGTACAACAATAGAAAAATGTCCTTCGTTTAAAACGATATATATTATATATTATATATACAATATACATTTAACGTAACAAATCAAGAGGAACAAAAACAGTTTTTACTGTTCGAGTCGTTGAAAAACATCTTCAACAGTACCCTGACTCAAACAAACAAAAAACCCCTTCAAAATCCTAATTGTTAACTTTTTTGGTTCGTATTATTTTTGTTTTTTCTTTATAACTATTTTATTTCGTTTATAAAACAAATGTTTAAAAATTATAAACGTGCAAGCGTATACGTTATGAATGATTTATTTTCAAAAATTTATACGTTTTAGAAATTTAAGTCGCAACGAGCGGCCGGTTAAATTTAACTCAAAATTCTGAAACTTCGGTAAAATAGTTTTTATAACAAAAAGAAACCAATAATAAGGTGGGGTAAAAAAAAAATGTATTTTTTTAATGATACATATTATATATCCCGATTTACGTGATGTTGTCGGTGGCGGTTATATCAAAGTCTTGAGGGAAGGACGAACTCAAACTCGACGATGAGCTAACGATCTCCCCCCGGATCATAGAGTTCAACCCTCGCCACTTCACCACTATCGGTACCTATTAGAAGTTTATGACTCAAATCAATTACGGAAAATACGGATATTTTAATTGAAAAAAAAAATCCACATCCTCTGCCATTAACACTTTTTGAGCAGACCTGAAAACTCCAAGGAGGAGGGGGCAGTAGCCCCCCTCAGATATCCGCCACTGGATGTTGCATGAACTGTGAGCTACAAACATCGTATAATTGTTTTGCTGCAAGACATTCATTACGCTATTCGTCTTGAAAATAATAATCGATGATTTTTTTTTTAAAAGCAACTTTTATTTTTTACCCACTGTTTTTGATAATTGCGAGTAAAAAAAATCGTTTCCCGTTCGCCGACAACAGAATATCGTTCGTCATCCCAACGATCACTTCGATACAATCAAATACAATCTCTTCAACCGGTATAAAAGACGCTTAGTAATAACGATTTCACACGTCGTTTTTCTTTCCGTTTGATTTCTCGGATTTATATGTAAAGCGTAGATAATAGATTATTCCCGAAATCCTTTTACAACGCGTTTACAGTTAATCTTATATAACGACTTAATTCGATTTATATGAAATTTATATTACGGTATTACGGTCGGATTTCAAAGTCCGAGGCACTTGGCGATTTGCCGAAATTAATCGGTAAAGTACCCGCGCGTTATACGTGTGGGCAATTCGTATTTATTATATTTGGACCGTATCGAGACCGTCGTATCGAGACGTTCCCAGCAATCGCCGTTGGGATGCTGTGCTGTATGACAAATTCATACTTTCTTTCCGGGCTCTTACCGTTTTCTGTATAACGTTTTACACCTACGCGTGACAAATAAACCGCGGAAAATATATCGTCGACATAACATATATTTATTTTTTAGTGTCAAGTCGACGTAACCACACAGCGGTTTACACAGCGTTCGACTTAAACAGTATGATTTATAATACACGCGCGTGTGTGTGTGCGCTGGAATTTAAACAAATCCGACGATTTCAACACGAGTTTACGCGACAAAACGTGTCGGTGATAATGACCGGTAAATACTGCAACAACGCGCACGCAGACATATCGGTTTGATAACCCCGCCATTGGGGTCCTACAATCGATTTTCAAACGTATTTTTCCCCCAATCGTGTGGGTCGGAGTCCGAATGAGTGAATACAATTGCATTATTTTTAATTCATTTTTTTAGGATTTTTTTTTGATCATTTCAAAACGATGTTTTGGCGCGAAATCAAATGCGTTTTACCAAAAACCTGGTATGGCAGAGATACCACCATAGATCAATAATAATCAATAGTAATCAAACTGTATGCGTGTGTTTGTCGTAGATAATAATAAATATATGGATAGGCTACCTCATAGAGCCATTTTTACGGCCGATGCTCTCATCGTTTTTCGGTAAACTGCCCCCAACCCATATAAACAACTATAGACCAGAAATGATAGCCGCAATATAATATGTAATGCAATGAAGTCGACATAATTATGTGCGAATGAGATAGACTTGTCTGCGGAAATTCCATGGTAAACAAAATGTATGTTATCGTTTATTCCAAGAAATTATAAAACTGTTCGTTGTCCAACCCAGGTCTTATAATATAGTGGTGGCGAGGCCGGGTCACGTAGTGGTACGCGCGGTATGGAGGGAATGGGTCGAGGTGGAAGAAAGGGCGCGTATAATCAACGGACAAATGTTTATACCAGGGAGTTTCTATCACATTTATAACATCTTTGGTAATTCCGCAATGTGTTCGTGTTAGCTTCAAGCATTTAGCCCGACTCCTGGTCTAGTTGTTTATATGTCTATGGGCTACCTACACTCCTATATTGAACGTGTATGGGATAACGGTCCGTTTTATAGAAGAGACAAGTCACTACTTGAATAATTCTCTTTCTCGCCTGGGGTTTTTTTTATGAAGGTTATTGTAATGAAATTATTATATTGTGTCAATTGTCATATAATTATTGTCTATGGAAATTATACACGGTGATAACAGTCATTTTATTCAAATTCGTCGTTATTATCATAGATTATTATTATCACATTGTGGCATTTCGGGCGTGGGAGAAACGGTAAGTCTATTACGGAAGAAAGAACAAGCCACCCCGAGTGATTCTTAAAAAATAACCGGAAGATAAGATGTAATGACCCGTCCATATATTTACTGTCTATGGCGTTTGTGAAATTATCAATTTCAGCACCGTGATAATAAGTCGTCTCGAGCGATAAACCATTGACTCACCGCAGCGGTATAAGTGTATAAAACCCGGTAATTCGGTGAAACGTATTTGATATTCCGCGCCAAAACCGATCGTTTAGGAATATTTTTTTAATTTATTGATTTTCGAAAGTTATCTGTGAAGGATTTAAAAGTCAGAATAAAAACGAAAATAATTGTCTTCTTTGTTACAATAAGATTCGTGCGTATTTTTAATCGACAATTTTTTTTTTTTTTTGGAAGATCCCATTCGTCACGTCGCACTATTAAATGTCGATAAAAATATTGTAGTATAGCCGAGGTCACAATATATATTACAGAAAAAAAGAGCTGTTCGCGCGATTTCCAAATAAAATTTCGTATAACTGCTAATAAATTCCATCGCTCTCGCATAAATAGCAGTGCACCTATCAAATATATATATATTTTATAAAGAAATATAGTATTATATAGTATAATATTATGATATTTTTATTATTATGATACGCTTGTACGATTACTCGCTCGTGACGCGCGTGATATTTTGAAAATGAAAATATACGTGTGACACATACGAGATCTTCATTTTAGATTCTGGGCGAACCGAAGTACGTATTGGTTTTACAATGATGTGGCTCTTTTTTTTTTTTTTATGCGAACACTTTTCCGTGTAAACGGATGATCTTGACACGCGTTACATTCCGGTAGCAAATTGTATCTAGTAGTTGGTATTTTATTTGACACGCGCGTTTTTCGATTTTCCCTTGCGGTATATAGTTCGGGTATGGAAAAAAAACTACTACTACTACTACAAAAAAAAAAATAATAATAATAACTGATAATGTCGTCAACACATTCGTTTTAGACACGCGGCAAATGCGTTTAACAGCTCAAAACGCAAGACACGCGTATTTTAACGATTACTATACTCTATAGTAGTTCGTTTATTATAATAAAATACTATACCGTCCGTCGTCGTCGCTCTCCGATCGTTTTCTTTTTTATTCGAATTCGATGATTTATCATTGCATTCTGAATATTCCAAAAAATATACGAACACAGGTCTAAAAATCTCTCGTATCTATAATAGCAACTCGCGCACGTGTTCCGATACACGGTTCGCTAGATTTTCATTCAAATACCTACATAATATTAAATACGCATTCATTTTTTTTTTTTGTATGTAACATAGTAATCAGGCACGTACGCAGAAAAAAAAAATCTTTGTAATAACAACGTAAATACAGCAGAAATCTCTCTCTCTCTCATCGCACGATACTTTTTTTGGTTTTATATGCGGCTACGGGCTACAGTATACATATCTGTAATAACTGATTGATCGGGAATTTTCAATAGAACAATGTTTATTAGAATCGGCAAAAAGGAAAAACATTTTGGAAACTTAAAACGCCGAAAACCAGTTGAAACCGTTTTCTGACCCGGAACGTTTTTCAACTCCCCGCCCGATTGTTACAATCTCAATCAAAATCTTATCGATGACGCGATTTGGATGGTACCTACGTAGGATACTCTAGATCAGTGGTGGCCAAACTACGGCCCGCCATCATTTATTATCTGGCCCGCGAAAGTATTCTACATTACAGCACTTATATTTGCGTGTATATAATATTTTACATTTACGTTAAAAAAAAAAAAAAAAAAATTGAAAAATTAAAAAAATACGGTACACATTCTTCGTATTTAAAATAATGTATTAAAATAAAAATAAGTAGTTCCTAGTTTCTTATTGCTTATCGTCATTTACGTCATTGCTTATCAAATTTCAGGCCCGGCAAAACAATTTTTTTTTTTTTTATTATGGCCCGCGGTAAAAAACGTTTGGCCACCACTGCTCTAGATAAACCGACTTCGACCCGTTGTCGTCCGCACATCTTAGTAAATAATAATCGCTATACGTTTCATTCGACAAAACCGTATTTTAATAATATCCAAAACGAGATACGCGACTTTTGAAAAAGTATTCGGTGGGGAGTGATTCGAACCCCCCCAAAATCCTCACTGTACGAGTAATATCGTTCGATACCGTTATGTAGACCAGAGGTTCTCAAAGTCAAATGAATCACGGACCCCTACCTAAAGAGCTACAGTCTTCGAGGACCCCCGGTTGGGTTGGGTGGGTTGAGTTCCAGGCGTAAATTTTTTTTTTCTCATCATTATTTTATTTTTCGGAAAACAAGCAAAAAAAAAATAATTATCAGTTTTCACCGAGTATCGATAATAATACTGGTAAATACAAAATTATAAAACTATTAATAGATTTATCGCGGCACACCGGTTGAAAACCACTGGTATAGATTATAGAAAGTGCTTTCAAACACAAAATAACGTTTATTAACAGCAGCTTGTGTTTGGATTGGGTTGGGTTTGGGTTAGCTCCACGGACCCCCTGGTATGGGCTCGCGGACCCCTGGGGGTCCGCGGACCACACTTTGAGAAACTTTGATGTAGACTGCTCGACGACAGTCGATAATTTTTACATTTTATTACGCCCCCCGAATTCGAACACATCATAATTTATACGCGGTCTTATATAAATATTAACAATACAGTATTCGCGTTAATTCACTTATAACTATCGAATTTATATGATTTTCTTAACGCTCCGCGTATACACTAAAACAACGTTTATGGGCGCATATATATTCCGTAATTTCATTTATTACGCGATACCTAATAATAATAATAATAATTATCACGATATCGCATTATAATTATTCGAATAATTATTATTATATTTCAATATTGTTCCGTATCGTTTGCCGCGTTCATACATATTTATTGCTCGATGAATAATTGAAATAAACCTGCATTTACCGCGCAAATTGTTTTGTTTAATTAACTGTGTACGGTGTACAGGATAGTGTACTATAGAATGTGGCGACGTGTACTTTATATATATATATAGAGGTACTATCGCGGTAGGTAAACTGCGATGTTATTTTATTTGCTCATGCAATATATTATGTGTATAATGTATAAATTTCGGATGCCGCCGATTCGTTAGAATACTGTCATTTTTTTTTTAATATTATTCCCCCCGCATTATCATATTTCAGTGTGGAGAATAAACAACGATTTAATTAAGTCTTTGACTCATATGAACTTAATTTATTTACAAAATACATACGTAAATATTATACACACGCGCCGCCACGCGGGCCTATTGCAGGGCAATGTGTTAAACACACACACACACACACTGGTATAAGAAAAGTATCACGGATTTTATTCACGAAAAATCAACCGCGTAAAAGATCAAAAAAAAAAAAAACGGTATGTGGATGTCTTTTACTCGGACAAAGATTTTAGTTATTGCTGCTATAAATTCGCATAGCAATGCGGTAAATCGTTTCAAAATTCAAAAAAAATTAATAAAATACGCTTTGTCGAAGAACTCGAAATGTTTATAAAAGAAAATCGTGAGTAACGATTTTCGAGATTTTTTTTTTTTTTAAATATATAGTTTAACATTGTATTCGATTTTTAAACGTTGAAATCGAAAATTATATCACTTTTTTTTAATTAAATACCTGGAAAACTATATAATCGCTATCGATATAGCCCAAAAATCGGAAGAAACTTTTTTTTTTTCCTAATATAATATAAAGTGTATTTGGTGCGAATATTTCGGAGTTTCTACAACCGTATTAGTTTCAAGATTACGAAAAAAATAACGTTTTTATGTAATTTTTTAGTAGTATTTTTTTTTCTAACGCTTGTATAAAAAATACTGAGAAAATCGAAAAACGACTTCTCTAAAGCAGGGGTCGGCAACCTGCGGCCCGCGAACCGATTTTTTTACGGCCCCCACACGATAAGGTGTTAAATTTAAAAAAAATTATTTTATCGATATAAATGTATACGTTTATGGGATTTTTTCTAAAATTTAATCTAATCCGGCGCATTAGAAATAGCTTTAGTCTACAATTTTACATTTTTTTTTTAAATTTAATTATTTCCTAAAAGCAAATTTTTCTACAAAGAAATTTTTATTTTTTTTCATACTCATATTTACGTGTAAAATAACACTGCACTGGTGTGAACTGATATTATAAATTGAATAATAATAATAATAACATTATTACTATTAGAATATCGTACGTAAAATTTGCTTTTTTATTAATATGGCCCTCGATGACACGGTTAAAAAGGTTACAGACCACTGCTGTAAAGCACCAAATAGATGCAATTTTCTGCCGGAAACAGACTATGCGATCGTAAAGATCGGAGCACTCCTTCCGGTACAATTTTTGAGTACAGATATAATATATCTGTATTTTTTTATATCATAAAAAAAAACCACATCATTGTAAAACTAATAATCGCACTGCGCTCAGAATCTAAAATACCTACTTTCTTCTTAGGAAAAATCGGCCCCTAGGACCATCCCGACACACAAACTCGCCTCCAGTTTTCCCTATACAATAACTGTATCCTCCAGTCTAATCCTCCTCCTAACGCTTCCACATCCGTTCTCAAACGTGGTCTTTCCAGCAGTCTTTTCCCAGTGGGATTTTCTTCCATTACTGCTCGTACGATTGGATTTTGACTACGCCAAGCAAGCCCACTGTAATCTTTTGTTCCTTATCGTTTTCAGTATACTCGGTTTGTAAAAGAGTGTTTCTAATTCATCATTTTTTCTTATCCTCCACTCACCACTTGGCGTGTCCTTTACCTTTTTTTTGTTAAAATACCTACTACGCGCATAATATTTTTATTTTTTATCAACAAACACTGTACACGCGTAATACGTAAATCAAATAAACTTATTTAACCTTCGAAGTAATATCTCGCGTACGACCCATCGCAAAACATGACCAGCTAGCTAGTCGTCGGCGCCTGAATTTCTACGGAAAATAAAAATACCTGCGGTACGAGTGTAACGCGTGAAGACGTGCAACGTATAAACGCGCGTCTCGCCCTCGTGTTCCGGATAAGCCGTTCGAAATAATAAAAACCGTTTCCTCTCAAATAAATTGTATTTTCGTAAGAATTTTAAGAAAGAAAAAAATTCACGGCGACCGCGAACGTTAAATTGATCACCTTGTTTACTGTTGTTGAATCGAACGGAAACCGTTTTATACCGCGGAACGAAGGGGTTATTGGGTGCTTAGCAATATCTGGAGCGAAAACTTTAAATGACTTTGTATTTTTAGGGTTCACGTTATCTTCTCGAGTTGTAATGAACACGCGGATATTATTTATCGTTTTGACATTAGAACACTACGTATATATGGTTTTTTTTTTCCAAATCAATATTAACCACCAAAAGGACTACGAGTGCAGAAAACACGGAGCGTCCAACGAAATTATTTTCATATTGCAACGTTCCGGTGTCTGATAAATTCCGACAGAAATCACCTCGACCGAGACCATAGTGTTAAATATTTGTTTTGACATTATATTAGCATACACATTACGCGAATGCAAATTGAATTATTTTATTTTGAAACAAACAAAAAAAATGGAGAAAATCATAATATAATTTTCCGTGTTCTGTGGGGATAACGACTATTTTTTTTTTTATTTAGTGTAATTTACGAATGCACTTTGCGTCGTTGTAGTAAAGTCTTCTTGCCTTTTTTTTTTTTCTGTTCTCGTCTATACTCCGCCAATATCTTCGCGTTACATTACCATTAGATACAATATAAATGTTTGTCATAGTTATTCGATAAGACCGGTATGGTGCAAATGGACCGATACACGCGGATAAAAGCGCAATTTTAACTTTAAACCGTTTCGTTGAAACAATTTTTGCATAACGACACGAGAGATAAAGTTCAGATTCTCGTTCGTCTTATACTGCCAGTGTCTTCTAATGGACGTTTTTCGCGTTTAATACAACAAATATATTTATCTATTTGTTCACCGGAGCATGACGGATTTATATTATACAATACGCGTTTTACGTTGAAATATATTTTTTTCAATATTATAAACGTTTTTTTAGTTTTTATTTCAAATAAATGCAATTTATAAATATAATTCATGATCGAGAGAAGTGGCGTGAAACTGTGATGGCGGCAAAAACTCTTGTAGAGTAGATAAAGCCAGAAGAAGAAGAAGAAGAATTTCAAATATATATATTTATTAAACCTTTTAAACGCAAACACGCGGTTTTTATACATTTATATGTATTAATTTATAAGTATGTTCAGGTTTAAAAATTTCATCTTAAAATATTCAAAATATTTTTTTAAATACTTAAAATGTATTGTATTTAGAAGAAAATACAATACATTTTTTTTTATTTTCTTGGTACAATATTTTTTTTTTTTTTTAGCAGACCTGTGATTTATTTAACAACGCGTCGACGTTTGAAAGACCTTAGAAATATCCGTGGAAATGTTTACTAGACACGTAATCGCTTTGTATATGCGTAAACGTATGAGTGTGTGTAAACGTCGATCGTACGTGTTATCGAACACATAAGGATTTGTCAACTGGCACATTTCTCGTATAGGAGAAAACGTTAAAATGTCATTTTATTGGTATATAAATAAAATATTTATTCCGCCACCATGTATAGCGTATAAATATCGAAAAGTGTTTGATTTTTTTTTTTCGCGCTCTCACAAAACGTCCAATTATGTAGATTATAATATGTGCGTACATGTATACTCGTGAGAGAATTGGAATTTCATCGATAGGTGCATATTATAAAATATTGTTGTAAACACTAAAGCGAATAATACAGAAAAATAATTATCGATCAATAATAATAATAATAAATTATTATTATAATTATTAAATTATAAATTATATTATTTTAATAATAATAATTATTAAATTATAATAATAATCAATTATTATAATTATTAATTAATAATTATTATTGTTCGTCGTGAATCGCTATCGTATAGGTTATGAAAAAATAACAATATTTAAATAATTTACCAACAAATCGAATCAGATTCTACGATTACTGCGTTTTAAAGCGTGCTATACCAGATTTAACAAAAAAAAAAATAAAAAAATGTTACTTGAGCCTGAGGTGTTCGAAGGACGGGCAGATTTGTATATTATATTTTTAGATATTTCACACACAAAAAAGAAAATATATCGCGTTATTTTTAATTATTTTCCGGTAAACATTGTATTTAAATATGACAAAATTGAAATTTAAAAGTTCGAATTGACCACAAATAAAATTTTGAATGATGAAAAACGAACACCGTCTCGTATGAAAACATTAAATTTATTCGAAATTTTAAACGGATATATGTTTTTTTTTTTGCCCTCGATTCTGCTGAGTCTACGGTTTTATTATCCGATTATTCGGATTTACCTTTTAAAGAGTACGACGCGCGACGCTACACATTTGAGCTATTATTCTTTATTTTTGTATTTTTCCGATTATTACAGAAGTGGTAATTTATTTTGTTGTGCTATTATTACAGTATTCGCTGTTACAAACTGTGGTGGAGGCGTGTCAGAAAAAACAGCAGTGCAGAGTTCAGCCGTCTATAGGCAAATACGATCCTTGTCCAGGCCACCCGAAGTTCATTCAAGTCGATTATAAATGTCGGCCGTGTAAGTAATTTTCAACTATACTCCAACACTGAACTATAACTCAATTTAACTCTATATAGTCTACCGTCAGTCGACGCTGAAGAACTCGATCTCGAGTAGGTATATAATATAATATACTGCATACGTAAGTTTTTGGTAATTTTCGGAAAGCCTTGTAATGCGTGCGATCAATACCAGAAAATATTCTTATAATATCGAATTTAAATATTATTATAATAAACGGCAGTCCGCCGCGGCAATAAAAGTCCGATTATACGTATCTCCGGAGCAGACGAATGTTTTGTTATTTTAACCGATACTATTCATCTAAAATTAATGTACACGGTTAAAAAATAGATACCAACGTGAATATAATATATTATAATTATAATGAAATTTGAAACGAAATCAAATACCTATTGCATAAGGATTTAATAACAACAAAGTAATATTTTTATTTATCTCCTATACTAGGTTAAGATTTGGTCACAACCGCTTACCTGCACACTCGTTTTATTTAGGTTTGAATTTATCTCCTCTTTGTCCTCGTCATTAATCACCCGGTATTGGTGATTTTTTTCAATGCCCCAGTCTTTCGTCGGCCAGATCCAATCTCTTCCGCTTCCTTTCAAAAAAATAATACAACTCTCAACTCTCATTCTATCCTTAATAATTTTAATCCTTCTGTCATCCTTAATATAATCGAATTTTTTCTTGTTTGATAATAAATGTAGTTTTTTTTTCTTTTCTTCTATGTTTCATAAATTATTAATTGTTAAGCAATTATGTGTATAATAATGCTTTAAAAAATATATTTTTTTTATTGTATTTTTTACAACTCGTGTTACTTGTACATGGACACTTGATGCTTCGATAAATCACTGCCGAATATAATATTCATTTTCATTCGTTACTATCGCGTAATCGTCGAAACAACATTGACAATTATTTTAAGAGGCTTGGACAGCCGTGACAAAAACTTCAATTACAAAACATATATCGTAAACAGCGTTTTTAATCATTCATTTCGTTTTGGACGATATTACAAAGTTGCAGGACACATGCAAACGCAATATTTCGCTCTGAATTCAACCATTTATCTTTTGATTTCCCAACCGCCCCCGCAAAAAAAAATTCAACCAAAACTTTACTGTTTATTTTTTTTTGTAAAAAAAAGAAGCGATTTTTTTTCCTACTTGGTTAATAAACTGCAGTGTATTTATTATAAGCAAACAGAACTCGCGATAATCGTTTAAAAGTATTTACAGAAATATAAATACGTACACAATCGGACTACAATTATAAAAAAAAAAAACAATTCGTCGAGATTTCACTGAATAACACTAATAAATTGCAGCGATTAATATAATTTAATATTTGTTATAGGCGAATAAAATAATAAAAATAAATTACGATATTTCTATGCTGAATTCACTAACGATGATAACGTATAATTTATACTGTTTATACCACACGATATTCTATTACACTATAGGTACGTACACCTAAACAATACACTCGACTCTCCTATTAAAATAATAACTCAACTACGTGCTGGTCACATTTATATGTATATATATATAACACTGCATTTTGAATTATTCATGACGTTTAATCGTCGTCGGTAACCCCTAAATGTACATATAAAATTACAATAAAAATAAATTTTTGAACACGTTTGTTATGTTGATGAAAGGAAAAAATCATTTTGCTATATTTTTAAGAATATTATAAATACGGTATTTTTCGAGGTTATTAAACGAATAGTATAATGTCTCGCCATTTATGTAGATACGTATAGTTATTACTAATATAGGCTAGGATTTATATGCATTTGCCTGTTTTTTTTCCTTTAGTCCAAATAGATTGGTTGTCGGGTATGTCCACGATTTTACTTATTCTCGATTAAATAGAACAATTTTTTTTTTTTTTTAATATTTTGAACGTAATGCATATAATTGCATATTTATTTTTTGAAAATCTAACGAATTTTAAATTGTATTTATTCAATAAATGTCTTTATAACATCTTCATTCGTCGAAAATATATTAATAGCAAAAAATTAACAAATCACGTCATTTAAATATGCTCCAGTAACGTCATGCGTCATGTGGATAGAAGTTTTGATTCCATTCTTCGTTCCAATCGCCGTTCGTTCGTCCTATTTGAAAATTGTAAGCAAACACATCACTACAGCATGTAGTAATAAATTAATACGGGGTATAGTAATGCGGAAGCAGATCCCCAACTGTTGTCGGTTTAAAATGGAAAAAATAAATAAATAAATATTTTATAAATAATAAATAACTTAATTATCACAAAAATTATACACTTTTATCGCGTATACGTATTTCGACAACTACGCTTTGTCATCTTCAGCGCGTACCAACTACTACTAAACCGTTGGGCACTGTGTACGCCCGTATTTATACAGTTTATATCTCCGATGACGTCACCACAAAACGGCCGCGTCGATTGGTCGCGAGTCGACGACCGCGCCCACCGCAAATCTACGCTGCCGCCATCTGGTTTACACTAAATTAATGATAAATGGTTAAAAGAACTTAAGACACTTAAACACCCTTAATAATGGGTTAGAGAACAAAATAATAAGGTCATCAACGATATTTTGTCCCAAAATTTCGTACGGCTTAATAAATATTTTCAAAAATTACGGCGTCATATTTCGATTGATATATTAACAACTAAAAACAATAATTTGAAAGGACTCTTAGGAAACACAAAGGATAAAATAAAAAGAGGTAAATCGGGTATTTATAAAATTCAATGCGATAAATGCCTATGTAGGCCAAACAAAAAGGAATATAGATGTTTTAGAACATCTGAGAAATATTTTTTTAAAAAAACAAGAAGACGAAAAATCTCCCGCTGCGGAACATTTATCGAATACTGACCATAATACAAAACTTTTAAAATATGTAGAGAATTAAACGTAAGAGAAGCAATAGAAATGTTAAATAAATAAAAATAACTTGTTAAACCGAGACTTGAAGTCCGTTTCAAAATTCACTATTGAAATTAATTTAATGTAAACCAGGTGGCGGCAGTGTAGATTTGCGATGGGCGCGGTCGTCGACTCACGGACCAATCGACGCGGCCGTTTTGTGGTGACGTCATCGGAGATAAAAACTGTATAAATACGGGTGTACACAGTGTTCAACGGTTTAGTAGTAATCGGATCGCGCTAAAGGTGACAACGCGTAGTGGTCGAAATACGTATACGCCATAAAAGTGTATAATTTTTGTGATTTTTGTGTTTATATAGTGTATAACTTAATCGTCATTTATCAATTAGTTTCTGATATCGATTTAAACAGATTTTCTTTGCGTATTTTACGATTTTTTTATCGCACATAACTAATCTAGCCCTAACTTATTAGTAATTATAGTGCTCATACCGCAGAAAACGCGTCAGCCGTTTTGAGTTTTTAATTTTTTTTTTTTTTTATTCGAAACGAAATTTATAATTACGTTGTTACATTGGTGTCAAACCAGTGGCGGATATCTGGAGGGGGGCGATAGGTAGATCCCCCTTGGAGTATATTTTAATATATTTCGATACCTAAATACATATTTTAAATGGTCAAATACTTATCCTAAATTTTTGAAAAATAGCAGGATTTGAATACAGGCCTGCTCAAAAAGTGTCAACCGGAAGAGGATTATGTGGATCTTTTTTTTTCAAATTAAAATATCTAAAATGTCCGTAATTGATTTGTATCATAAACTTCTAATACTGATAATGCGTGGAGTTGGCGGAGATCGAACTCTATGATCGGGGGGGGAGGTCGTTAGCTCACCATTGAGCAGAGACGTATTTAGAAATTTGGCGCCCGGGTGCTAAGGTTTTTTTGCCACCCCCACCCCCCCCCCCGAAAATTTTTTCACTGTTTTCGTTTTTACATTTTTTTTACAACCCCTTTTTTTTTTTTTTGCTTATTTGGATTTTGGCGGGTAAGTGGTGGTAAAAATTTATGCTGCACCACAATCCTTAAAAGTAGTCCGGTGCCACTGAAAATGAATAATGCCGCCCCTAAAAAAATGCCGTGTGGGGCGATCGCACCCTCTAGCCCCCCTAAATACGTTTCTGCCATTGAGACTGAGTTTACCCCCCCCTCTACTCAATACTTTGATATATAACCAGGCACGTACACAAAATAAAATTTCGGGGGTTTACAAAATATAGCAATACAAATTGTACAGCAACATAATAAAACAATTTCTTCCTCCTTACTCATTATTTTTTTAATGTGACAAGAAATTATTTCGGGGGGTTTGAACCCCAAACCCCCCTTGTATACGTGCCTGTATATAACCGTCACTGTGTCAAACGAAATGAACTCTTCTCGTTTTTCCCCTTTTTAAACCGTAATATCGTTTTTGTGTTTTGTAATTTCATAAAAAAAAGCACCGAATCTCCATACTCCGGAGCATTCCTATCCGTGAACCCTACACACCGCCGTTGTCGTTGCGCCGTTTATAGCAGCTATAGTGGACACTTGCAGTGCAGCACTCGGCAACGCGTGACGTTTATGCAAAAATAACCGCGCTACGCCTGTTTCGTTCGTTTTATCATTCGCTCAACCCGGAAAGTTTTGTAATCGGATCATTGTTAAAACTGTACGTATCTATGACTCGGATAATAAACATTTTCCACGGGACGGAACAACCGCTATTTTCCTCTCTTCTTTTCCACACACACACTGCACAGCTCCGCCGCTACCCGGACGGTGTGCCGCCGCCGCCGCCACCGTCTACAGATTTATGACCGTGTTTGTTTTACTGCGTACATATACCGTTGGCTTGAATTTATTATGCTCGTACACAATGGCAGAAAGCGTAAATTTAATAATAATATTATTATTATTATTATTATATCAGTTTTGATGTCGTATAACGCGTGCATCAAGTATGGAAAAAATAAAACAATTAACGAGGAACGTTATTTATTATTACAAGAAAGTATAATATTATTATTTCTTCGACTGTATAATAATATACCTACTGAACGAATATAGTACGCCGTACACAATATATTTATATGAATAATCGACCGTTACACGGCCGTAGATCGGAATATTTTAGACATTTCCAGTACGCGTCGCTCTGTTATAATATATTGTGTTTAAAAAAAAAAGAAAATTTGCCCATTCGCAGCGAAATAATCGAATTTATATCGTACAATTAATACTACGTATTACGGACCCGCAAATCCGTTTCTAAATATCGTCTATCATCATCATCATCATATGGCTTCATGACTCTGTAAGAGTTTTCGCCGCCTCTGTCAATGCTCTCCAACTTCCACGATCCTGGACCAACTCTTTCCGGTTTGTAATTTCCAGTCTCTCTAGGTCTTGTTTTACCCCATCTATCCAGCGATTTTTTTTTTGGCCTCCCCTTGGTCTCTTCCCTTCTGGTCTCCAATCCGTGGTTGCTTTGGTTTTGCTTGTTGCTTCCCTCCGTTTAACGTGCCCGGACCATTTTGGCATTTGTCCTTTTATATATAGCTTGTTATCACGGGTATTTTTATCGTCTATACAATATAGACATTGTAGCCTGCGTTTAGAAACTCTATTTTTCGAAACGTTACCATAAAATTTGACTGCGACGCTTTTCGGTGATAAAATATTACGTTCTCAATACGTACCGAACACAAACAGACCACAGACGATTAAATATAATTTATTTAACAAATTTCTATAAATATATAGAAATATAAAAAAAAAAACTACCGTACAATTAAAACATCTATATGAAATTCCTTAATTTTGAATATTTTCAATCTATTAACTCGTGTTTTGTACTGCAACTGTACGCGCGCTGTTATAAAATAACGCTATAGAATAAATGAAAAAATAGTCGAATAAGTTATGATGGACCATCATTTTTTTTTTTAAATCAAACTAATAATCATTCGTTCGCTCGGACGTCAGTCACGTTCAAACATTCGATATTTAATCGAAACAATACAATTCTGTTTTTATTGATGCGGTTTACTATATAAAATGCAAGAGTAAATTTGAAAATAACGACATATCCGCAACGACCGGTAAGGTTCGATGTACACTGACAACGCGCGTCGACCGATTCCAATAATAATATAGACACTTTTATATTACTACAATATTTGTTAGTTACTCCGATTTTGATAAAAAAAAAACATTTTTTTTTGCCCTTTAATTTCACCGATATTTAAAAAATAAAATGAAAAGTTTCACCGCTCGACAATACCGTGACGCCGCCTAGTACAGTTAAAAATATAGTCGTTCAGATTACCGCTGGTATACGCGCGCGTTTAAAATCATCAATTATTATTTTTTTTTATAATAATTATTATACAGACGATGAGCCAACTGATTGAAAAAATAAAATTTCGTATATTTTACGAGCATTAAAGTAAACCAAAACAAATAGAGAAATAATTATTATACGTTTACATAGAGCAAATATCGTAATAACGTTCTTTTTTTTTCACTTTAATACAATTTCGGTACACGAATGACGTTTCAATTAATGAGTACCTATATCTGCTCGTGGCGCTTTTGAAATTTTTTCAATTTATTTATAATTATTTACAATAATAAAAAAAAAATAATCGTTTCAATTAGTTCGAAATAAATATAATTTCGTACGCGTTAATCTACGATTTTTACCCGTTTGAAACGACAGACTTTGAATGATTTGATTGATCGTCTCGGATATTGTTTTGCACGGGGTTTAGTTTTCATTCGGACGCGTCTGTATAGCTTATTAGAGACAATTTATATAAAAACGTCGTTTTAGCGTGCAGTGTAGTATTTTACAGCCATTCGTGTACACCTGCAGTGTACGGAATAATGAATATATTTCCTTTATATATATATATATATGTATATGAAATCGTCGTTCAACTGAAAAGAGGTCGCTGCTTGTAAATACAGAAAGTATTATACACACGCGCACCACATCTAAACCTTTTTAATGTAACGCCCTAGTGCCGTCAGTGTATATACGAATTCTAATGTGAATAAATAAACAATACAAATGCAATATATTGGACAAGCGTTTTGTTCTGAAACGCGACGTACCTATATATATATATATATATATGCAGTGCATACCAAAATTCTACAAAATATACTAAACATTTCTGTCGTCACTCGAGAAAAAAAAAATGACTGCTCAACACTGTATATATATATATAATAAAATAAAAATATAACTGTATTATAATAAAATGAACACTTTTTTTTTTTTGTAAAGGAATTCACCAAATTCCAAAAAGCTTCGTAATCCATCTAAATTGGAAATTAATACTTCATGAGTTATAACGGACGAATCTGCGAACTTCGTAACTCCTGCACATAGAATCGTGGAAAAACAATCGAGATATGAAAATAATTTGTTTTAAAACAATAATATTATCGTAGACGCTTCGGCAAATTGTATAACCGAACGTTATAATACTACACGGCTATTCTAGAATTTATAAACAAAAACTGTATAAAACGCACTTTTTGATCGCTCGTTCCTGAAACGACGGTATGGAGGAGTGTTCGTTATGCTCGTTCAATACCGAACAATTTTTGTTCCATGTTTTATTTGTTCGGAAATAAAATTAATTTTCAATTTCATAACTTCGTTTTATCGTACTATTTTAAATAATAATAATACATTCGTAGCGTTTACGAAAAAATATATATATATTAAAAATAATATTTATCTTACTTCAGTCTACTTTATATATATATATATATAGGGGTAGTGTTTTACCAGTCGTCAGATAACTAAAGAGTATTTTTTGCGTTTTTGATAGATATATATTCAACATTCTGAAAATATTTATAATTTTTAATATAAACATTTGTTGTTTATTTAGGATTTGATTTGATCTTTGTCTTTATTCGTCCAACAACAGAATTCTTAAAAATATGCATTATGATAATTATTAAGTCGTTAAAAAATTCGAAATTATTACAGTGTTTTATCGTCTATAGTTTTAAAACACTGACAGTTCGCAATAAACATTTTTCCTTCTTTAAATGTTGTCTTAACAAAAAAAATATATATATACATACATATCATATCAATATAATTTTGTGGCGGGTAAAATAATAAAGTTTACGACCTGCCAAAATCGTCTGGCCACGCCTATGTTGACTGCGTTTCGAACACACACAAAAAAATAAAAAATAATTAAAAAGCAAAAAAAAAAAATCACGTGGTAATTAAAGTGTATTTATTTTAAAACAACAAAAATGTAAAAAAAAAAACTATTATGCGTGACATTTAACGAAAATGAATTACATAAATTAACAATTATTTATTGTATGAATTTCATGGAACCCTTTACTTTAATAATGACTGCGTTATATGGCATAGTAAAATAAAATTCATTACTGCCGCTGTTTTTTTTTTTATGAGAGTAATTTTATGTATCCTAAACTTTTACTTGCAAATAAAAGTTTAGCTTAATGGAAAACTAGAAGCTACATAAATTGTATACCTACATGCGTTTTTTACTCGCAATAAACGTGAGGATATGAAAAAAATATACATAAAATTATTAATATTAATAAATACGTACTTTGTTTTACCTTATGTTACTTACCCGTTAAAAATATATTATTATCCATATAGATATAATAATCTTTGAAAAAGCAAATACTTTTGAATGAATCAGTGCTGATCACAAATTAAGTTATTCGTAACATAAATGACAAATAACGAAACGAATGAATATCGTTTATAAAAAAATACTGTAATAATTTTCACTTTTTTTTTTTGTCGGTTATTGCTTTGTAAATGTCTTTGTAATAATTTTTATGATCAATGTCGTCGGGATTTAATTTTAATTGAATTTAAGAGAAATTAAATAATATAACGTCCACGTCGATTCATAATTTTCTTATAACTATAATTTAATCATTTTTATTTCTTATATAATATTCCAAATATATTTGCGCGTGTTCTTTATTAATTTTCGTTTTGTTTCCAATAATATGTAAAAATAAATTCGAAATATTTGCATTATATTATCGTTTAATATACGTTTATGTTATTTCAACGTGTTTTGCAATGTATTACCTATCATGTTTCAAAAGGATACAAATACAATATCGTAAACGTTTTAAATGGCTTTTTATTTTGTATAATTCCGAGTTCGATCTGTTTTTGAACAGTATACACAGCATATAAATACTAAAATATTTAAATGTACATATCACGTTCCAGAGTGTGATTATCTTCAAACGATGCAATAACATTGATAGCGAACAGTCTTCAATAATATTTGGCAACATACAACAAATTAAAACTGAAAGAACAAAGTAAAGTATCATAAAGTATAACAAATCTAGCAATTCTCTTGAGACGCGTTATATAGTACCGAATTCTAATAAATATAGAGAAAATTTTGAAATAAACCAATAACTCTTAATCGGCAATACTGCGCGATACCAATAAATAATAATATTATAACTACAAAAATGTATAGTTTATAGATTTCCGTTATCATATATATATATATATACTTATATACCAACGTAAACGCATCCGATTAGATAGCGATGAATGCGGCGATAGACTTGAATATCGTATTTTGAATTGTATAATATTATTATTCAATGAGAAATATTAAAATATTAATATCGATGACGTGAAATATTACCATAAAAATGTCTTTAAACGGCTCAATTTCAATTTAAGAAGTTTCTGCGAGTCGGAGGCTGCACTGAAATCATTGTAATACCTATACGCGCGTTGAACAATGTAATTAATGATGTAATTATTGAGTTTAAATCTGAAACAATGCCACAAGTTCAACTCTCAACTGGTGCACGAAGTAAATCCATTGTACCTTTGCCTGCTATAATGGCATATCGTAAATAGTTTAGATATCGGCCGTCCATGACAATAGTGTATGGATATACTTATTTAGATTTGAAGATCGGAGAATTCGATTAATTCACAATCCTACGGAATCGGTTCCGCGCAACAATAATAACCGGACGAGTCAATTTTTTTAAATTATTCGTAACAGAAATCAAATGTTTTCAAATGTAAATTTGTATTTTCTAATACGTGTCGAAAAGCGTCTTTAAACACGTACGAATCGTTTCGTTTAATCCGTTTGAATTTTAATCGTATCTCCAAAAATTCTATTGAAACGTACGGACTTACCTGGTTTTTTTTTTTTGCACGTAAGTAACATTTTTTTTTTTTTTCTGTACTCAATATCGTTTTCTTAGCTTTATTATTTTATTATTAGTATTGTTCGATGTAAAAATAATAAAACTAATAAAAACGTTAAACCTAAATAACGTTCGACTCCTGTAACGGGAGTAAAATTTAAATGACCGAGAGCTAATAATAAGAGACGAGTCCCCGGACTCGCCAGCTGGTTCTCGCACATAATATTTCAAACCAGTAGTTTCGTTAACAATCCGTCCGTGTTGTACGCATAAATATAAAGTAAAAAAAAAAAATCTCTATGATATATATAGTTATGGAAAAAGTGATTTTCTGACAGAGATATAAAGCGGACTTGTCTGGGTCGTCATTGCAGTTTTCAAATAATTATTATTTTTTTGTTTCTCGTAAGTAATTGAACGATTTTTATATTAAAAATTTTTTTAAAAAAAAAAAGGTACGGCCGTTATTATACGTTTTCAAGACCGAGCACACTCGCCGGCTGTAACGTGGGCATAGTGATATTATTACGCGCAGCCTATACGGGGGTTGGGAGAGGAGAATGTTCCGATATTATCCGTTTTATTTTTGTTGCGATGATGAGAAGATTATGCAAGACGTGCACCGTTTCCACGCCTCCGAGGAAAACTTATCGAGCATTATTCCATATATGAATCAAATGGCGGGGTCCAAGATTTACATAAACTTACATTCTGAACGCACACGCACGACCCGTGTGCAGCGGAATACGACGTGGGGCGAGGCCGGTGATGGTGGCGGATAGACGATAGCTGCAACAAACACACTTCGGGTTTTGGTTGAATAATTTACGTTGTTGTATTATACGCAGTGTGCATTGAGAGAGCGTTATAACGTTCACCTTATACCTACTACGATATTAGCCGCATAGAACAGACGGGGTGGTGCCCGATGGTAGTGAATAGACTCGGTGCTCGGACGGTATTTTAAGTAATATGCGCCCGTGGAATTTCAAGATTATCAACACCGTCCTGTTCTCGTCCGCTCGTCTAGCTGCATGTGTGTGTGTGTGTGTGTGTGCCACCTGAATATCAGAATATTAATTTAATCGAAATTAAATATCACCGTTTCTCATCCGTGTGCGAACCCCTTGTCTGCGAATATAATTGAGATGTCGCGGCGGGCGCGGTTCAAATGTTTCCGAACAATAAACGCCTCATGCGCGCCCTAATATTTTATATACTCGTATATAAAGTAAACGCTACAAAATGTAAAACTAGACACAATTTAGCAAAAAAAAAAAAACAATAATTCGGAATTTTATTCCGGTTATTATTGCGAATTTTTTTTTTCTAAAAGTATTGACACAATACTTGGCAGTGAAAACGATATCCGAATGATAATTTCAACAAATTAAATTATCCTGGAATTCACATATAATACTTAATTGCGTAGAATTTAATAAATTTTACATTGATAAAACGAATACGATTTTGTTTTTTTTTTTTTTAAACGAGGTATAATAATATGGCACGTCTCTGAATTAAAATCAAAAAAAAAAAGTTACTACCCGAATTCAAATTTCGCGATACGCGTTTTAGATGGTACTATTGCTTTTAATATATTATAGATAATGACTTGGAATTTTTAAATAAACAACACGATATTATTATAAATTCCGTTTTGGAACACACACACACACGAATAAATAATAAAGAAATTTACGAATAATTTATATAGTTATTTCAAATATTCAAACTAATTTTTAAAAATAATATTTTATATCGATATACCTATATATTGTATATATTAAATAATATTAAAAACATGCCATTTTATTAACAATTTTATTCACTGTGTATACGCAATATCTTTGATGTTTTTTTTTATTCTTTTAACTCTGTGTGTGTGTGTCTTTTTGTTGTAGTATTCATAATTTTGTAATTTCGTTGATTTTTATTTTTTTTATTCTGCTACATTTTACTTTTTCGTTTAATACCCGCGACGATGGTTTTTTTTTTTTATCGAAAACGGTAGAAAATAAATTTAATACAACAACTCCTATACATTATTTTTGATTATTTACTCTTTGGCGTGATTGTATGTTCACGTATACACATTATATATTTTACTTTTACACGTACAAATTTATTCTTTAAACGCGTATTATCTAAGACCATTTATATATTGACAATTGCCGAATTGTCTTATTTATTTAAAAATTTAACACCCGAAACGGGCAAAGAAAATACTATACCATAAAGACAACATAATAATAATATTATTAATACAATGAATCGGTAACAATTACGTCGCATTTATGAAAATAAAAAAATATTAAGAATAATAAGTGTCCTCTTTGAGATACTCTATAGATGTCTCTAAGACCAGATTAGAAATAGAACTACCAATTTTCACTGTTTCAGTGCGGTTTCTCAAGCAGTGCCGTCCTAACCACCACTAACGCCCTAGGGCAATAATATTTGACGCCCCCACCCCAAAAAAAAAAATTTACAACTAACGTAATGTCTAATTACATAATTTTATATATGTATTTTAATAGTAAATACACTCATCCTCGAAATCATCATAAAGGTACAAGGGAAATCAGTATCTAAAATAAAACAATAAATTTTTTCTTTTTATCATTCATTTTTTTGACGCCCCCTGCATTCATAATACTTTGGACGCCATAGGGCACTTGACCCATTTACCCCCCCCCCTTGGGACGGCTATGCTCTCAAGTAAAAACGAAGCGATGACAATTTCCCTAAGCTTATATTACCGATCATCACACTGGTCAGACCTGGTCCACAGAGTCGAACGTTTTTCACGTGTCTGTATAAACTGCATCGACTTGACACACTAAACCACAAGACACTTCTTGTATTAGAAATGAACAGAGAACATTATTAGCTAAGGACGATTAATGTATTGAATTTTCCTCTAATATAAACAGTAAAATTATTTCGTCGTTTATCCGGGCATTCCTTTAAAAAACGCCGCGTGTCCATAAATACGTATGAAGAAAAAAATTGTTATTAGAAAAATAATTCCGTACGCGCGAGTAAAAAGGTATTCAAATTCGACAAATTTATCTGCATATAACGTGTCCCGTAAATAATAATAACCTATGACGTCGATATTAAATAGCTGGTCTAAACATTTTGTTCGGGACGTAGACTGCGACTATACGGTATCTATAAATTCTCTCGAATACATATAAGCGCGTATCGCCACGACATTGCGTTGGACCGATGATAAATAGTGGCCGACCTATAATACGCCTGCACTCTTCTTGTGCCGTCTCAACGGATTCTCCTACTTTATCATAAGGTTATGGGGAAGTATGTATTGAATTATTGACTTAAGCTCGTGAGATTTATTTCTTTCGGCCACAAATGTCGCGCCACAAAATATTTACAGTATAAAATGTCAAAAACGTCTGTGCACGGGATATTCGCACCTCGCGCTTCTTATTATTCCGGACACTTGGCTAGAAAATTCTCATAACAATATTCTGCGCATATAGGTAATATATTTCGCTAACATTTATACTGCCGGCCCAAAGTGTATGAATTATTATTTAATAATACAAAATAAGTAGGTATCGATATGATATTTATTGTTCTATAAAAAAAAGGAATATATTATATACGGCGCAAAACTCTTATAAAAATATATTAACCGAGTTGTGCGACTTATACATATTTGTTTACTCTGCAGTTATTATAATATTGTTATTTATTTTATGATAATTAAATTTTAATATAATAATAATATAAATAGTGTTATTTATACGAGTAATTCGACGTTTTTATGTGCGTACACAAAGTGTTCAGGTTTCGATAATAAAAAAAAAAAAAAAAAATTGATTATATAAAAATATAATATAATTATTATGTTGAACCTAAGAAAACTTCCCGAGTACATTTTTTTTTTTTTTGAAAATATTGTTATTTAAATAATAATAATAATAATAATAGACTGGGAGTGAATGAAAAAAAAATACACTTCTATACACATACCTAGGCTATCCGGTAGGTACTGCGTCGTCGTCGTTGTTGTTAAATTCTTTATAACGTTCGCGACAATGTTTTGCAGTCGATGAACATCCCGAAGTTATGTGAACTATTTATAAACATCAAAAAAAAAAAAAGAAACTATCTGGCCAACATAAGCAACGAAATTTCGGTACTTTTAAATTTACCGCGCCATAAATAAAGTAAATTATATTTAAAATAGGTTAACACTAATATTGAGTATAAATTTTATCATGTGAATATTAAATAAAAATATTTTTTTAGAAAAAAAAAAAGAAACCGACTTCAAAAAAATGCAATAAAAAGTATGAAATAATCGATAACCTTTTTGAAATCGGCGCCGAATTCCAAACAATTATTGCAGAAACGCGTTTTATTAATCTAATATAGATATTGTTATAAGTATATATTAATAAAATGCGTTTCTACAGTGTAATGTTGTTTGGAATTCGGCGCCGATTTCAAAAACGTTATTGATTATTTCATACTTTTTAGTGCGTTTTTTAAATCGGTTTGTTTTTTTTTTTCTAAAAAAAAAAATATATTTTTATTTCGTCCTTTTTATTCATAGTTGTTATATTGTAGTCATATCGTCATTCCTGTTCAGTGGCGTATTTACGGGGGAATATGGGGGTCATATCCCCCCCAGGGAAGTTATTTAAAGCAATATTTTGATAATTGTACGAACATGAATGATATTGAATTCAATTTTGAAAAAATAAATCAAATTTTGTACACAAATGACAATACAACATGAATATAATAATATCAATATATGTGTATAATGAATACAATAAAAATATCTGATAAAATTTGTATATCCCCTCCCGTGGAAGATACGCTACTGTTCCTGTTCCTACATTTGACTGAGTGGTTAGGTAGAATACTAGGCTAATCCTTATTAAAAAAAAGAATACAAATTACTAAAAAAACCTAAATTACTTGCCGAATACTAGGCTGACATTTACAAAATTGATGTGGGACCACCGGAAGGAAATACTCTTTCATATAAAAAAAAATTCGTCCAAATCGGTTCGTAAACGACTGAGTTATGAGGTAACAAACATTTAAAAAAAAAAAAAATACAACCCAATTGAGAACCAGCTCTTTTTTTTTAAGTCGGTTAAAAATAAAATTAACGTTTATCGACGACGCGTTTATCGCCTATATATACGTATCAACACAATTAAATCCACTGAACTCGTCGTGTTTTCAATAATAATATATTCATCGATTCGACATTAATCGATTTCAAACGGGTCGTCAACTCGTCAATTATTTTTAACAAGCGACATTATAATATTATTTACACCCGCCTGTACAGTGTACGTATACGAAAACCCCTCCTCTACTGCTACTACTGCTTTATGATTCCGACTAATTATTAGGAAAAAAAAAAACTTACAGCCGTCCTTCTCTGAATTCGCGCAAAAATGAAACTTTTCTCGGCGCGCGAACACGTCGCGACGTTCCGAAAAAAAAGGTAAAATTAAATGTATATACATATATAACGATGAATATATCTGCCGGTTTAATCGGTGCCGTCGGAAATAAATAATAATAATAATAATAATAATACAAATAAGAAGATTAAATTTTTCCGGGTGCCTTCCCCGTTGGAGAGAGAGAGAGAGAGAGATTAAATTCCAATACATTATGCATTTTCCCCCTTTGGTCCTCGCGAATCGTATCTCCAATTCCGCTCTCGTTAATCCCTCTTTGAAAAGTCTTCAGGAATTTAATTATTATAAGTACACGACATAATATCACACGTGTAGTACTTCAAAAACATAATATAACGTCGCGAACGACTCAATTGCTACGACGACAGCGGGTGTTTTAATACACCCTGTTATAGCTGGTGTATAAACTTACGTAAACGAGTCGTTCTCGGGGGGCAATACTCAAATGCGTAACCGTCTATACAGCGCAAATGTTTCGTTTAATTTCGGAAAAAATCGAAATCGTCGGGAGTTTATTTTACATAATATTTCAAACGCGTCACACAATAGGTAGGTACGCACATTATTATTATTATTATTATTATTATGCGTAAAGTTTTGATGAAAAGTAATATTTGTTCATTAATTATACGCGGTTAGATGTACTCGACTCGTGCGCCGCGTATATATACGTATATCATTTATATGCGTATAAAATATATACCTTATAAAACGGTTTGTTTTGAAATTTCAAACCGCATTCGTTTGCGGCAACCAAAAATTACTGTATATATATAAAATGAAAGTCATATACTCGTCTGTCAAACGATCCGTACGACTTATCCATTTCATCCATCTCCGAAATCATTTTAATTATTTTAATCCGTCCGTTTTTTTTTTATTTTCCTCTCCTCTTTAAACGTCAAAATACTATTTTAGCGACCGAAAAAAAAATAGAATTTCGAAATTAATCCGCTACGTTTTCAATCATCACATACGTGTGTGTGTGTGTGTGTGTGTGTGTGTGTGTGTGTGTGTGTGTGTGACCATAATCATCGAAACGATACGTACGTTTTTTACGGATTGAAATGCTACTGATTTTTTTTTTTTTTATATAGTGAAATTTATAATAAGTCACGGAATGAAATCATATTATTGCAGCGGTTCCCAAACTGTGCACCGTGACTCGAAAAAAAATGAGTTATGATTTATCGCAATTTTTTTTTTTTTTAATTTCAAATTGAATCTTATAAAAAAAATATATTTCGTGTATCTCGATTCGGACCCCATAATAACCACGTAAATTCGTATAACATTACCCTTTGCCACCACTATTACTAATGCGAGTCAGTCACACACACACACACACACACACACACACACACACACACACACAGTGGCGGTTATAAGGGGAGGGGGCGATAGGTGGATCACCCCCCCCCCCTTGGGATTTGGTATTTTTTAATTTAGTATATATCTGACCTAACAGCACAGACTTGTGTCATGAAATGTCGGTCCAATTACGTTATGGTTATGCTCCATTTTCGCCCCTCCTCTTTGAACATCATGGTGTATAAGGCTGGAATTAGTGCTCGACCGACGATCCGTACGCGCTGATCGTCGGTCGTGATCGAGAGTTTAGTGCTTAGCTGACGACAAACTCGGTCGGTCGTGTACAGTGTAAACGAGGAAAGATGAATCCTAACGTTCATTTCATTTTATTAAAATACGCGAAATAATATTTTTATTAATAATAATAAAGATATACGCAAGTACGATCGGTCGCTCGGTCAGCGTCAAACTAAACACCCGCGAGTCGCATATAAACGGTCCGTAATTAAACGGGAAAAGAAAGTAGTCACCAGATAGCGCTACGACATAGAGGGCGTGGCAGTAAGGCGCTTATAAATATCGGTCCGAAACCATCGGACTGCTCAGTGTAGTTGCGGCAGTCAGACGTGAATAACGTACTCCGTATCTGACTGCGGCGTGTGTGTGTATGTGTGGTATACGATACTGACCGCTATTTATATGCGCCTTTCTGCCACGCCCTGTATGTTGTGTCGTAGCGCTATCTGGTGACTACTTTCTTTTTCCGTTTTATTGTTATTTCGTTTACGTTCTATGCACGTTGTTCTTTCTTTTTCTACATCTGCATTTCGTCTCGGTACATTAGTGGATCTTTCTTCTTGGTTATTAGTTATTACTAGTGATGGGAATTATCGAATGATTAGTAATCGAAAGAAAAAATAATCGAATAATCGAATGATTAGTAGTCGAAATAAAAATTATCGAATGAATTACGGCTTACATTCCTTGAACGGGCTATATAAATAATCGAATGACGGTAAAACGGCTCGTAATATAATACGCGTTATTTTTCTCCTCCCAAAAAATAGCACCGTTTCGGACTTCGGACTCTACTATTCTATTACAATATAGCAAGATTCGTAGCTAAATAAGATATTTAGCCGTGGCAAGATTATTATGGGAAATTTCTTTTCAATGCAACAGCCAAAACCATTAAATATTAATATTGCTTTCGAGTATTGACATTTAATAATATAATAATTAAATAGGCATTCAAAATACCCCAAAAAATAAAAATAAAAAACGTATATAATATACATATGGATTTATATTTCTTTTTCGGGTTATTACAAAATACGGATACAATATATCGGATCATTCGATTATTTCAAATAATCGAATTATTCGATTATTCCCATCACTACACTCTGTCCAACATAAGAACAGTAGTCGGCGGCCGAGTTCTGCGCATGGGCGTGGTCTTCGCTGCGCGCGCGGAGCGTTGGCTCTGCCGTCCGTTTGAGATCTGCCATCTCTAGTTGTCACTGAACGGACTTTGTGCGCGAGAAACGTGCGACGACCACCTGTCAATTTGCGGTCGCCAAGTAGTTGACCAAGTGGGAGGTAGAATGGGCGTGGTTCTGACCGTCGGTGACGAAAACTCGTCGCCACCGACTACTATTCTTATGTTGGATAGAGAATATTTATTACTCGTCGATGTGGATATTTCATTGTCAGAGGGGGGTCGGCTCCATTTTCGCCTCCCCCCCTTGAACATCATGTATAACCGCCCCTGACACACACACACACACACACACATCTCATTAATAATGTTATTTTATTCACGTTTATAATAATTTTTTTCATTATTTTTATAAAAATGTATTAATTTTAAGTCGGTTGTACGCTTGGAATGCTTATATCGTATTATATTCAATAAAATTATGAAAGCTGATTATTATCGATGAGAATTATTGTCGATTTTTTTTTGTGTAATATATTCCTCGTGGTATATCACGGGGCAGGGCACCGCAGCAAAAAAACGTATACGGCAAGGAACCGCTGTATTATATTGTATAAAAAATATTATTTAGATACACTAAAATCCCACGGCGAATTCGCGTGCAGATTTCGAGTCGAATAAGTTGTGTTTTAATGAAAACAAAAAAATAATTAGGCAAATAATACGTTCGATTTTTTTTTTGTATTTCTTAATTAAAAATATTTGTTTATTCTTGTGCGGGAATTTTTTTTTTTTTATATATATATTGATTTATAATCGTCGACACATATGTATTTTGTACTTCGTAGCGGCAGCCGATAACTTCGTTTCTACGAGCACGTTCAGGGATTACGAATACAGGATCGTGATTGAAAACCAAAGGTAAAAAAGAGAACTGAAGGCAAAAAAAAAAATAGAAAGAAATCGCTGTTACAAAACGGCTTACATTGTTAGTGTCTCTACAATAAAAAATAAATAAATAAATAAAAATAACGTCAGACTAATAAAGTGCACGTGCCGGTCTCGAGTCACACCTAACCTCCGACAGTAGTCCGAAGTGTGTATACGTTGTTTTTGACCTATTTATATGATGTTCACGGTGAGCCCAACAAAAACTCTCGGTATTACTCGCGCGCTGTACATTCGTTCGATTTTAAAACTCTTGTTTTGTTCAATTTCTCATCATTTATTAACTGTACCTATGTATGTGTATATATAATATCACGTTTAATTTGTTTCGAGCAAAAAGCGTCATTTTTTTTTTTTTGCACAAAAGATGATCCCTCGATTCCGTTCTCTTCGTATTTTTACGGATTTCAACCGACTTTCTAAATTACAAAAAAAAATATATCACTGCGTTATAGCAACCTTAATATTCTGAATATTACGTTTATTTCGTCACCGGTAAAATATACGAATTTCACGAGTATTTTTCTTTCCCCACGGTCTGAGTTTTTATATTATGTGTATATCTTCATACGTTTCACGTGCGCATTCGAACGTCAGTCATTTTTTTTTTTTTACTTTCAAAGTTGAAATTTGTATGAAAAAAAAAACGAGAAAAACGTGCGAAATTATTTTTTAGCCGAAATTGAAAATATATCTTTTGAAAAAAAAAGTTTAGTTTACGTAAAAAAAATAAATAAAAAAACAATGTCAAAATGGTTAAGAATTTTCATGATTTTTTTTTTTAGGCATCGATAAAACAAACAGAATCAAAAGAACATATTCGCTACAGCAGGGGGGATAATTGAGTATATTTACACTATAAAAAAAAACCTGAACAATTTCGTTGTTGAAACGCCCCCCCTCCTCCCGAAATACCAGATTTTACAATTTATATACACTTAATATGTTTTATGACTTTTGATCAACACACGCGTTTTCCGTAATAATAAATTAACGAAACCGCTTTCATCGCCAGACTGTTCGTTAATACAAAATTAATTACTGCAATTGTAACGTCTTCGACCGCGTCCGATGAATTTTTAAACCGTGATGCTGAATATCCTTTACAAACATCTGCAGACTAGTGAGTATTGTACAGTATGTACTCTACATTTCTCCTACCACCGTCCCGAAAGAACTTTTTCGACATCGGGACGCGTCGAACCGCGGTATATACACTTGAGAAATTCGACTGGAAATCGATTGTTAAACGTTAGTCGAGAAATTTTAAACTCCAATACGCCTATACGGTTTTATACTGAATAACTGTTTTAATTCGATTCGTGAATTATTGCGTATATAAATTTTATACGATTTCACGTGCAAAGTGTTGATAAGCTCGTTAAATATTTTAGATTCTGAACGGAGGAGCGAGGAATGTATCGGTTTTACAACGATCGGTTTTTTTTTTTAATGTCTGTACCCAAAAATCTTACGAGAAGGAATGCTCCGATCTTTACGGTCGTAAACGGTTTCCGGTAGCAAATTACGTCTAGTCCGCGGTACTTTAGAGAGGTCATTTTTCGATTTTCTCAGATGCAAAACAAACTAACAAAAACTACTGAGAAATCAAGTAAAAACGCTATTTTGTCGAAATCGATGACATATTTTGTTTCTTCGTTATTTTTTTAAGTTAATGGTTATAGAAACTTGAAATGTTCACCAAATATGACGTGTAATTTTATATTAAGTATAATAAAGGGAAAAAAAATTTCTTTCGATTTTAAGCTGTTTTATTAGCAATTATATATTTTCAGGTATTTTTTTAAAAATGAGGTAATTTTTGGTTTTGAGGCTCTAAAAAAATCGAATACAATATCAGAAAAAAAAATAAAATTTAGAAAAATTCAAATTTACATTATTCTTTAAAAATAAATTTTATTGTTTTTTTTTTGAAGAAGAAGAAGAAATTGTTTCGTGTATAATAAAAATATTTTACTTTAATTGTTTCGTTCTCATTTTCAAATACTGGTAAACCTTACTTATTACATTATGTCATAGTTCCATTATAATGCATTATATTATATTATGATATCCCGGAGTATATTACCTATTAAATATTTCAGGATTTTTCACAAGCTGATAAGGCGTATAATAGGACTAAAAGTTATTCGCTAATTACTAGTGTTGAGTGGCGGGAGGGGGAGGGGTGGCAATATTAGGGCTTGCGACCACTGGAAAAATGTGTAGCTACGGCCCCGATGACGGAAATCGGTAGTGCTCCGCGGAACATAATACATATTATAATAGTTATATATTATTGTAGTTTTATTAGGTATTATATAACATTCTGTACATTTGATACACGACTGCTGTTTCGTGATTGGTCTATTGAAATTTACCGCCGGAATTATATTGTGTTCCATGACATTTGTGATGTCATTGTGTTATCACAGTGTATTATTATTATTATTATATATTATACTCATCATAATAATGAATCGCTTCGCTCGCTCCTGTCGGAACTTAAACTAAAAATATCCATTGATTTGTTATGAAAAAACCCATAGATAATAAATACGAGTATATGAATGGGTCATTACATCTCATCTTTCGGTCATCTTATAAAGGATTATATGGGGTTGCTTATTCTTTCTTCCACTTAAAGTTACTGTTTCTTCCATGCCTAAAATGCCACAATGCGATAATAAATAATAAACATGAAAATAGCAAATAAGCACTTTTGTATGGGCGGGATTGATCTAATTAACTAAGTATATAAGTATTCTAGTCAGGTAT
This sequence comes from Slavum lentiscoides, assembly GCA_032441835.1. NCBI lineage: Eukaryota > Metazoa > Arthropoda > Insecta > Hemiptera > Aphididae > Slavum > Slavum lentiscoides. The sequence goes on from CM063708.1 coordinate 16,752,845, forward strand.
TCCAGTCATCAGGGAGAACTTCGGCAATGTTACATATATTTTTATATATGCAATATCAAAATTTGAAAATAACTGTTATCGCCATGTATAATTTCCGTAGATAATAAATATAATAATTTCATTACGTAACCTTAAAATACACCCCATGCGAGAAAGAGAACCACTCTAATAGTGACTTCTGTCTCCTTTGAAATGGACCGCTACCCCCATGCACATTCAATATAGGAATGGCCTATCCATATATTTATTGTCTATGGAAAAACCGCCTAAAGTTACTGAAGTGCGTGCGTGTTTGGTTCGTTTGATAATAATTATTACACCGATAACACACTGGCATCACAAATTTCATGGAACATAAAATAATTCCGGATTTATACTTTACACGTATTTTATTTTTCCGATAAAATAGGTATACACCGCCTAATGATACATAATAATGATAACAATATGAATTTAGATAATTGCTATAAAATTTAAACGGCGATAAATTTGAATGGACCAATCACGAAACAACAGTAGTGTAGCACGGTACGTTAATATGCCTCCGGGGAGGCGGAAGGCGAAAAATATACGTTTAAAAGACCGACGTGATGATGACTCCGCGCCCGTGTCGCTTCTGACCGGCCGAAAGGACGAAGGAACGGCGAAAAACAGGTGCACACCCACCAATTGTGAAACCAATTTGAACAGGACTCGGTGTGGCGCAATTATTATTATTATTTCACCGCCGCGATACGAAACGTAACGGATTCGATAAAAAAACGCGCGTGAACGCACTAAAACAAAGTAAAAAAAAACCGCGTACAAACATTATTACCTACTGTCCAACTGTACGCGTATAATGACTGCGCAACACACCGGTCGAAACTTCAATCTATGTGGCGTAATTAAAAAAAAAAAACTTTTATCCGAAATTCAATTACGAAAAATCGGCTCGTAAATCATATTTAATTTTTACGATTGTAAGTTTAATGAATTATTATTATTGTTGTTTCGAAACTGCTGTTACTACTAATAATATACGCCTCGTATTGTTTCGTGCATTTTTTTCGCCCAAAAAAAAATAATAATAATAAGATAGATTTATATTTAATAAATACATTTATAATTAAATAGAATTCGTATGTACGAGGTTGTTCGTTTTCCTAAGACGTTTTTTTTTCGACAGTATTATTGATAATAATTCGATATTTACGAAAATAGCCCAGTTTTAATAAAGTTTTTTTTTTTTTTTTTGTATTATAGGGACGAAGTATTGTAATTCAAATGAGATCGTCAAAAAAAAAAAAACTGTCCAGCACCATTACCACCTCCGCCCTAAGCGTATAGGACAATAATTTATTTGTATTTTTATATACGTTTATTATAATATTTTAATAACGGTTATTTTTCTGCGCCGTGTTCAAACCCGACACAACTATTAATCATCGTAATAAACTGTTTATATATTGTTTTTTACTCGACCCGTTCGTGTCTGAATTCCGTTTTCTCTTCGAACAATCGCAAATAACAACCGTAAAAGTGCACCGCGGTTATTTAACGTTATATTATATACGAATAAAGTCAAAAAAAAAAAAAAACCAGTGACGTTTTCAATAAAGTCTCGGTAAAATATATTTCGAAAAATCCCTTAATTTATCGACGTTGCGCGGGGTAGGGCATAATTATTTTTATAACAATAAAATTATTATTCGCGATTTGAAGACTTATATAGGTGCCTATATATATATATGAAAATCTTGATTCCGCCGATGAATTCAATCGTTTTACGAGGGCCTATTTTTTTTTTTTTTTTCAAAATTAATTTTCCAATTCGATTTATAACGTTATAATATCCGCGACGTAATTGTTATAAACTCGTAATTTTATACACATACTTTATTTTTTTTTCATTCTAAAAATTCCATTACGTTTTTTTTTCATATAGGCGCTTCGTATAAAATTCGTTCGACTGTAAACAAATCGTAATACAATATATAATAACGATTTTAAAAAATATCAAATAAATACGTTGATTTCATCCGTAGTCTAACGGTTCGTTCAATCAAATTGAAAAAAAAATCTTTACTCATCTCGACTTTTTTTTTTTTTTTTTTGTGTGTGTATTACGAGCACTCGAAATTGAAAAACGATATAAACACTTAAACTGTAAGCTCTACTACTCGCAGAATCGTTTTCCGATCGCGATGATTTATTATTGCTTTCGAATGTACAAATAATAATAACAACACACAACGCTATAATACACGTCTTGCACAGTTGCACCGAGATAAGCAAAGCGAGACAAATGTCCAGCAACGTCGAATTTCCGTGTCTTTTATAGCTTCGTTTCTTTTCGTAGAAATTTTATTAATATATTTTTATCGACTAATAATATCGTTTAGCGATTTATAAAACACATACGCGTGTTTTCACTTACGTCCACTGGACGTATCGCGCGATGCACAATAAAATTCGCGTTAAAACACGTCAGTGGCGCCGATCGCCTAATTTGTCTACGACGTAATAATAATATGTCATAGTAGATTTTGTAGCTGGGAGGGGGGCCCACAAAATCCAAATCCAATCTTAAGTATAGGATTTAAATAATTTTGTTCAACTAATAAATAAAAAACGAATTGCTTACACATATTGCATTATTATGTGTGTGCTCTTATTCGTATCTAATTGTTAAATGGAAAAAAAAATTTGGGGCGGAGGGGGGCTCTTGATGTAAGATGTCACAGTACTTTTTAAACACACCGGCGCCACTGAAACACGTATACAATATATACTTTTCAGGGGCGTATTTATGGGGGGGGGCTGATGGAGCTCCAGTCCCCCGAAATTTCAGGAACTTTCTTTACTAATTCCTATGCCCTATAATTATAAGACGTAATATTTTTAATAAATTCCTAATATATAGTTGTTTTTAAAATGTTGAGAATTTGGTAATTTGTCCTATTTTTAAGATATAGTCTTGCATTCGAATTTAGAAATAATTCAAAAATGATATTTACTCAATGCCTCAGCACCCCCCAAAAAAAATTTCTAAATACGCTCCTGATACTTTGATTAGTTTGATTTTGTAATAGGAACGCACTATAATATAGGTACGAAGGTATTTACATTTACAATAAAACCGCCGCGGCGATCGCTTTATAATAATAATATTATTGAGATATCTTTTTCATAACGCAATAATGTGTTTTGTATAGTGTATACAATATAGTTTCTGTTCGTATATCTCAATAATAATAATAATAAAAACCGTACAAAATAATATTATAATATCGTGTGTATTATAACGTATTTATTATTCCCCATAACTGATACGTGTTTGCAAAGTTACGGAGATATAAACAATATTTATTGTACTTTTATTAACTTATTATTCGTATTTCCACATAACAATATTATAATACACTCGTACATCGATGTCCGCACTGCTGTTACTATTGTTGAAAGCAATGTTCCCCTAAACGTTTCGTCGAAATATTTCCTTAATCGTTACTCGAATTTAGCGTGAAATCCTATGCACACGCGTTTTATAACACGTTAGCAATATGTCGAAAAGAAACTATAAAATACGAAACGTATTATTTTTAAAAATATTATATAATATAATCGATATACCGCGCGTAATATATTACATTAAAAATATTGATATCATTGGTGTCTTTGTCCCGCGAAAATTACAACGACTTGCGCGAAAGGTTTTTAATGAAACGCAATGTTTTTTTTTTCTGTACATTATAATATTTTCTCTTGTTCACAGTCGAGTTCCGGAGCAAAGTGGCGTGTGAAAACGAAGTGGTCAACTTGCAGTGCAATCCGAATTCCCGGTTAGCCATGTTCTCGGCTAGCTACGGCCGGACCGAGTACGAGAGCATACAGTGTCCGCAGCCACAAGGCGTTCCCGAAGAAAGTAATATTATTTTATGCGCGAATAAAATTGTATTATTTTCCTATAAGTGCCGTGTAGGACGCGTCGTACGGTTTTCGACGATTAAAAAAAAAAAAAAAGTATATAATAAATCACGGTTTTTGTGTTTTTTTTTTTTTGAAGCGTGCTTGGTGAGTTACGCGACGGAGACCGTGATGAACGTATGCCACGGCAAAAGAAACTGTAGGCTAGCGGCGGACGCGGCCACGTTTGGTAACCCTTGCAAACCCGCCTCCAGAATGTACTTGAAAGTCGTCTACAACTGCGGTGAGTCGTCTGTAATATTAAAATAATTATGATCGGTCCACACATACGATGTTGACGTTGATGAAACGCGAGTCAGTATTATTTGCAGGATAAGTATAATATCGTATCCTCAGTGATCCTCGCCCGTGTTCGCACTGTACTCTGAAGTATGGCTCAGTGGCGTAATCGCGGGGTGGCAAGGCGTATCAACGGACTTGAACGGCCCCGAAGAGGCCCTGATAAATACGATTTACAAAAATTTCGAAATTCACGCCGTACTGTTATTACAGAGACCAAAGTGCAAAAAATATTGAAATAGTACTCATTTATTAACGTGATATAAGCTTAAATTTTGTAAAACGAATTGATGAGTATTATTAGGTGAGGAGACAAAACTTTAGACACTGCCCCGGGGCCGGCTCCGAATTTATAGTTACGTCTCGTGGCATCCACACTTCGCTCGTGACAATCTCCGCGGGTATAGAGCGAGCACAAAACCGTTTCCACAAACCGCTTTCGTCTTTCAAATCCGCCGTCCGTCTCGTGATCACTCTTGCTCAAACATTCTCACTGTAATCTCTCGTCGTTTTGTTTCAGATTACTCTTATATGTCCTCTCTCTCTCTCTCTCTCTCCTTAAGGGTTCTGTCGACGTTCGTAGTATTCTATCGTCCGTCTCAAAAATCATTCCCTTTTTTGCGCGTCCCGTCCCATCCCGCGTTTAACAGTCACGACCACCTTATCCAGTGGCGTATATATAGAGGGGGCACTCAGCCCATATTGAAATGTCAGGTTCTGTTTTAATCATTCGAGTAGGTATTTTTTTATTAATGTAATAAATAATTACCAACACGATTGCTTCGTAGAACCGCGGCCATCAGGCCTGCAAAACTATGCCAGGCCAATTGCTTTTACTAGTAAATGATTTAAAAGCTGGGCGATTTTACTGATTATTATGGACCCACGTGATTGGCTTAAGAAGGATTTTACGGCGATTTGTAAACGGTTGATCAGAACGACTTAGCTCGCGAATACCGGGACTGCGCATTAAGACAAATGGGTAATAAATAAAGATTTGGTCCGATTTTTAATGCTGTATTCTAAACGAGTCGTGCCAGACTGTTTTAGAAGGATTTCGTTCTCGCGTACTTTGGTATACTATTGTTCTTGTGCGTTACATTAAGCTTTTTTCGGTCCAAATAGAACAGCCACTGTTTTACCCTCGATTTTGATCCGCCACGTTCTGAACCACTCGACTGCTATAGGTCGATATGTCTCTGAAGCTGAATTTTAGCCATGTCAACTTTATAGTTTTTTTAAGACAAAGGCAGTATCGTCTGCCCTTTCTACAGCCGGAATATCGTTAATGAAATTGATAAACAGGATTGGAGCGAGACATGAGCCCCGAGGCACGCCAGCTTCAATGTTGCAAACTGTGTGTTTTCCAATCTTACTATAAAGCAGCGGTTCAATAAAAAGGACTCGACTTATTTGATTATACACATATCGGAATATTCATTCGGACCATTAAGGGACTTGTTAAGTAGACATTTGTTAACATATAACTTATATGCCGATACTCAATATACTTAATTAATTTGTATAATAAAATTAGCCCATAGTGGAAATAATTCCTATGAGCGTCACTGACTTTATCCACACAATGTTCCGCCAGATAAGTTTGAGTTCGGCCACTCAACTGCACTAACTATATTAAAAAAAAAAATGTCACATTTATTACACTGATACATTTGTGCCGTTACTAATAATATTAAAAGCAGCGCTGTATAGCGTTAATTTAATAAGTAAATAAAATAAAATCTATTACCGTTCGGTCGAATGAAATTCGAGAGTGCGAAACGGCGAGTTTGTGTTCTTGCATTTTTATTTTACACGCGCGATCGTGACTAATATGTAGTCGTGATAATATTAATTTTTTCGAGCTTTAACCAACTGTCTGAGTATTTATTTATTTATGTCGCTCACATAAATACGATTGCGCGCAATATTTTTTTTCAGTAAATATTTATAGAATTTCCGGTATAAGATTAATGTACTCGTTTCTTTTGGAAACTATTTATATTTGTTCATAATATTATTTGTTATTCGATTTTCAAAAAAAAAAAAAATGTTTAAATGCGGCTATTCCTCGACGCATCAAACGGTCATATGAAAAATATTCCAACAAAATATTACATAATTTCTATTTTAAAAAAAATCGTATTTTAGTCACATATGCTTGAAACGCGTTTTGAACGAAAAGGCCACCCTGCAACAACGACGACACTTTGACGTGAATTAATTATAATTTAGAGGTTTTTTTTTCCAATAGATTTCAAATTACGTTTTTATATAGATAGAAACGTTGTCATTCGAGTATTTTCAAAGAGCTTGTGTGGGAGAAAATTTCGGAATGGTTTCTCTATATTTGGAAATTCTTATGACTTCATCAAAGCTTCTGAAACCTAACACATTAATGCTGTTTTTCAATATCGATGACCGTGAGTACCTATATAGATACTCAAGTATATATTATAACACGTGTATGAACTATATGGATAAAACATACACGAGGCGGAAAAATGTTAATTGTAACATCTTCATTCGTTTTCTTTTTTTTTTTCATAGGTTTCGAAAATTAAATTATAAAGACAAATTTTAACTTTTCATCTTGTTCTTTCATTTTTATATATTTATATACTTACTTCATACATTTATTCTGACTTGTATAATTTGTTTCCAACAACAAAATCTATACGTACGGTTTACTATAATATTTCGTTTATAAATATTTCGATTTGACTCGTATTAACGCCCATAAATTATTCTTAATATTAATAAGTAGACTCATTTTTGTTCTCGCTAATATCTCTGCGTATACATAAATAATATTTCTAAAAGAACTCCATTTTTGTTTTTAGAAAATAAATCTTAACTGTTATTAAAAACAATATTTCATATAAATGTCTATATATCAATAAATTATAACTGGCCATCACTTGTGTCAATCCCGAATAGTCTTTTAGTCCCCTTATAAAACAATATATACACTTTTCTATTCTAGCACTTTTTTTCTCCCATTTATCAAACAAAGAGGAATAGTTTTGATTTCTACGAAAATCTGAAATCGTTTCGTTCGAGAAATGTATTAATATACGTTTATGAAAACTGTACATTTCAAATATACGTCTCTAGTTGTATAGCAAATTTATGATACGCTTTTTGAAAAAACACCGTTTTATGGTTAAATCGTTTTTTTTTTGTCTACTTCTAACTATTTTCACAAACATCTGCCGTGTACAATAATTCTTTTGTCACACTGTATTTCCAATACGAATCCGTCTTATGTGTGCTTTCAATTATTCAAAACTACTTAACAGACAACGCGTATATCATACACACAAATAGTATTATAGAGAATCTATTGATTCATACTTAACATAATACCGTGTACGTAGCTCGTGTACGAAAACGGATAGATTTATTTCTTTTTTTTAAACACTATATAAAAATATGTATCATACACAATACGATTTCAAAGATATAACGGATTGTTCGCGATTTGTGCGCGGCAGGAATGTGTCGAAGTGGTCTTCAAACAAAATCTACTCTTAAATAACGTTTGCCCGTCACAGTCGTATTGAATTAATTTTTATGCATTTCGAAAATATTAACGTCATATTATTGCGAGAGGAGGAGAGAAAAAAAAGAGAAATTGTTATACAAGAGCTATCTTTATTCGTTTTTTTTTTTTTTTAAACCTGGAAAAGACGGGAAAACAATATGGAAATGTGTCCGGCTACAGCGGGTACACGGAGAGAACGCGCAGAGGACGGGTATAAAAGGAGACGAAGCTGAAATAGAAAAAAAACATCTCCGTTCCGTGGCGAACGGCATTGGCCCGGAACAGGAGGAATATAATATTAGAATGAGATAAAGTGTGGGGTAGATGTATTACACGAAAATGATGGTGTCGAAAATTAATAACGATATACGAGTACGTACAGTGTATTATACAAACGAAAAACAGTGAAATATATATTTGCAATTTTTTTGTTTTGCGGAAAACGAATATCATCTCTGCAGACGGTGCGGGGTTGACTGCGCGATGAGTTCGCACATTTTACACTCAATGATTCCCCGTCCAAACGTTTGGAAACATATAATAACGCGTACATATATTATTATCTCGTGATGAATTGTTCGGCGATGGAGTTATTGACCACCCGCGACGATACCGCGCGCAATATCGCTCGCCACGAATTCAACCGCCGCGTGATGATCGGTCGACCTACATATTTTATAACGCGGTGTCTCTCATTTTAATTAAATAGCCGAATCAAATAATTGTTTTTTTTTTTTACACAAAAGTTTAAATATTTTATTACGAACGTGTTCGGACGCGGGAAACTACGAAGAATCCCCGTGTGCGGACATTTTTCAAATCACGTATATCGTCAAAAACAACGAGATTCCCGTCGATAATACTCGTAAAAAAAAACGAAAAAACCAATTCGTAAAAGTAATTACAGAAAGTATTGGCGGCATACAGATAAACACATATTATAACGCACAAATACGAGCATAATAATGACGCGTACTGGCCGTATACTGTAATACACAATATGTTACGTGTATTTTATAGGCATTATAAAAAATAAGTATGTATATAGCTACGGAAAATATCGATGGAATTTTTAAACGGCATTTTTTTTTTTTTTTTTGTTGAAATACCCCTCCGAGTACAGTACCCGTACATTTAGCGTCTGTTTCGTTCTGTAACGGCATTTTCCGTGATGAACGATCCCGTTTGAACCATAAACGCAACGAAAACAGTGGAGGAAAAAAAATGAACGCGTTAAGACGGCGCGTTAACAGTATCGTACACATATATTATATGGACTAATCTACATTCTTTTTTTTTTCCGCTATTGGTTTTTTTACAGTGCCCAGGAGAGTATTAAAAGAACAATTCGAAGAACCCGCTCATTCCGACGAACCGACCGTAATGGAACTGGACTACTTTGACAACCCCGGTGTGGCCCCGGTTCAGCCATTCGAATCCTTATCCCCGCCCGCCAACGACCCGAGGACTAGGTATAACGAGTCAGCCGCCGCCAATCCCGTCGGGCACGGTAATTCGTCTAGTTCGTCACTGGGTGAGCATAAACATTATTATTGATTCGCCATTAATCTTGGCAGCGAAACGATAAAACTAACGGTGATATATATATATAAGTTATGTTCGATATGGTTCTCGAATTGGTAATGCGAAATGTGTATATACACACAACACTGTATAATTTAAAACTAAAACGTCGTGTTAGCGTATAGAGGTCACGTTTACTTTGTACGTTTCAAAAAAAAAAATTTCCCAGACTATATTATAATAATAATTGTACCCGGGAGGAGGGGGGCGTTTAAATTAATTGTATTAAGCGTTTAATTTGAAATAAATATATTGTATTTTAACCGAAATCCTAAAACGATTATGCAATAATCTCCTTCGATCAGATATAAAATAAAAAGTCATTCGATTCCCATCCCCATTCCCCCTCTCCTTTCGTCACGTACTGTAAGCGAACTAATCCCGCGTATTTTTCATCGACACCAACTTTTTTTTTTGGTGCGCGTCAATATCGTTCAAGATTTAGCAAAGGCGTTTTCGGGTGGTCGTTGAATTTCTGAGCATACGAATCGAGCGATTTGATCAGTGCGTACAAAACACAGATACATATTCGAACGAAAAATGAATAACTGGCGTGACTCTGTCAGTGGATCCAAACAATTGACTCGGTCAATCCGGTTGATTCGCTTGACGATAATATATAAGAACGTTATAAAATATGAGTAAAAAATAAAAAAAATGTATTTACGATGTGTGGCAATTAAATAACGAGATAAAGCACGTGCAGATAAGAGAATAATTTTAATATATTTATAATCTATGAATATCGCAGAATCGATCAATACCAGTTTAGTCAGCGTCCGTTCTGTCGTTTACGTGTGAGCGTCGTTTTAAGTGAATTCATATGAGCTGTATGTCGATATTATATGCCGGACAAAAAAATTGAGCAGCGTATTAATTATAAAAACGTTTAGTGAAACTTAGTAAATCTGCGACCGAAAATTTTCATTTATTTGCAAACGTGTATAGAGGTGCTGTTATGTCACGATGAAACTTGGATGTATGTCCCCGAAACTAAGAGACAGTCCGTGCACTGGAAGATTTCCGCAACACCAAAGACAAAAAATGGTCGAATGAACGAGTCGAAACTGAAGGCCATGTTAATCGTGTTTTTTTTTATATTAAGGGTGTAATTAAGATTGAATGAGTACCCCGGGGACAAATTGTTAATCAACATTATTGTTCACAAACCTTGAGTGCAACACTCGGAGAATGAGTAAGAAGAAAGCGGCCTGAATTGTGAAAAGACGACACGGATCTTGCATCAAAAAAAAAAATGCGCCGGCTAATAGTGTCTTGTGTTTAAAGCAGTTTCTGACCGAAAATCGAAATCCGGTGCTACAATACGCTCACCTGCATATTCGCTAGATCTTGCTCCGTGTGACTTGTGGCTGTTTCCAAAATTAAAAATCGAATACGTTTTGAGTCAATTGAAGCCAAATCGACAGAGGTATTAAAGTCAATATACAAGAAAAGGCTTTCCGACATTGTTTTAACCGATAGAAAATACGAATGGAACGATACAGTAAACGTGGAGAGGAGTATATAGAAGAAGAAAAATGTTCAATTATTAAAAATTGTTAATAAGAGGTTTTTTTTTTAAATTGAAAGTATCGTTATTTAATAGCCATACGTGCATCTCGTGTAATCGCCGATCGATAATGTTAAAAATCCACCGTGTTGTCTTCGAAGCCAACGAGTTATATATCAGTCGTTCGATATAACGATCGACGCGATCCTTTGGTTTTTTTTTTATTTTATTTAGCTCTTTCTGTGTTTTACGCGCCGTGCTCACAACATAATAGACATTAAATAATATTAATTTAACGTGCTTTTTTTTTCTTCTTTACAAAAGATACATTTGTTTTATATAACGTTGAGCTTAAATATTACAGTAAAACCATTTTTGCGCGACACTGCCGGCTACTACTGCGTTATGGTTGTTCGTATTATACCGAGTATGGTACTTTTAAGTTCACCGAAACTGACGATAAATATATATATATATATATAGAGGGCGCGTGCCGGATCTGAAAACTTAAAAATAATAAAACATTGCGATAACAATAATATTATAATTTTGATTAAAATTAAAATGCACACTTCATTATAAAGGCTCGAATCGCGTATAACCGCACCGTTAAATTACATTAAAAAAAAAACTCGTTGCATTTGAATTGAATTCGTAATGCACGTTGTCATTTACACGCTGTTGAATTTCTTAATTTGTATTTTTATTCGAGTGCTTTTGTTGTGAAAAATAAAAAACACGGCGAATTTTAATTAGATAAGTTTAAAAAAAAATGAAATAATAAATTATTTTCTATACCATAAATATATATTATATAATATAACGTAGCCGTTTCATATTATTCGGTCGTCGACTTAATGACTTGATATTAATAACGTTCAATAGAAATTTTTGTTTAAAGTTTAACGCAGAAATTTCGCGCGACAAATACACTCGAATTTCTCGATTTTCTTTACCGAATAAAATATAATCTGTGTCACACATCTTTAAACTCTCTCGCTGCACTTTTCACTTAGAGATTGAAAACCTACATATATAATATAGTCGCCGGTTTAAAGCATACGAGTTTATTAAATGTTTACAGGTTTATACCGATTAAATTTCATATTTTAATACGTGTATCGAACGTTTCTATGAGCGTAAAAATGCTACATTTATTTATGTTTTATAATATTGTAATAAATCAATTCGATTAATGTTATGTGGAAGGACGACGACAAGCATAAACTATAAAATATAAAACACGTATATTATCATTGCGGTACAATATATCGCGCGTATTTGTGTTATTCTATACAATAACGAACGACTTTGTTTTCTTTGTATTAAAAATTATTTTTCCAAAAAATTTTATACCGAGACTAAGGCTACATAATAATAATAATAATAATTAAAACGAAACAAATTGTATATTTTCTTTGCAACGAGTAAAACAATAATAGTAACAAATGTAAAAACAACTTTACCGCTGCGTATAACACTCGAATGAGTTATTGGAACACAATGGTAAAAACCGGGCTTAAAAACGTTATTCATTACGTTTTAATCATAACGTTTAAAACCGGAAATTCGCTCCCAAACGTAATCAATAAACGAAAAACGAAGTATTTAGAATATCAATAAACAAAACGTATAACGTGCGACGTGTTAAACCAGTATAACGATTAAACGTAACAGTAGCGTTAAAAAAGAGAAAACGTTTTTCGTTGTAAATTAATTGTAGATGGCCAATTCTATTTGATAATATTAAAAATTTCGTCAAAACGATCTACGCTGTCTTTTTTAACAATATTTTGTAATCGTTTACTACACCTATTGTCTCCTGACTATTTGAGGTCGATCACCAGTCTTTACTCGCACTGCGGTCACACCAGATCTGAGAGATCTCTTCTTCTTTTCTCTAAAGGCTGTGCCTTGTACATTGTCGTTGAAGCCAAATGTAGCGATCTCGAACGGTTTCTTTTAGCGTTTTGTAATTCGTACAAATCGTGTATAACACAATACTCTTGAAAATACATGTTCTATAGGTCTTCCTCTGGTTCTTTTGCCTAAAATCTTTCCTTCTAAAATTATCTTTAAGAGTTCGTTGTGTCGAATCAGGTGTCCAACTAATTTTGTTTTCCTAGAATTTATGGTTTGTATGATTTCCCTCTTCTCATTTACTTCCGCTAGTATCTGATCATTTGTCTTTCCGACTTGTTTTTGCGATTCTTCTCCAGAACCGCATTTCTGCAGCAAGTACACTCCTGTTTATCTGGGGTCCATGTTTTGCACCCACAAATCAAGACGCTTCATAAAAATGTCTTTAATAACCTTTTCCTCGTGGTTATCGACAGGTTTTGATTCAAATCCAACCGCCTCTTTTTCGCCCTTTCTCTCTATCCTTCTACACGCAAAATAAAGTTTATTATATGAACAATATGAAGACGTTTCTCGTTCTTCATAACTAGACAGTCCGTGTATGATTTCTCAACGGTCTAAGCTCTACAATTGCATTTATCAATTAACAGTCGTCCGCGTCTATTATTGTCCACTATAAACAATAAATAAACAAAGTTGAACGACAAAGACCATGAGTAAGGTATTATGAAACTACACGTGTACGATGTGTATATTAATCAGTACCAAATTCGGGTCTACACTCCCGAATATTTTATAAAATATATTTTTTATATCAATACGTATTTTTTTCCGTCTTAAACGTTAAACGAAAAAATTAATTTTTTTTTTAAATTTAAGCCCCGACGAAATATACGCATTGGTTTATTCGACGATCTGTACGAATACCCCCGCGCATTAATCAATTCGAGACCATCATCTTCGGCTTTTTTTTTTTGCATTATACTTTTCAGTGACAATTATTTTGTTAATGGTTTTCAATAACAACAATTATTATTACACTAAGAATAACTTGGCTTGACACACTAACTCTGCAACGCACTAATACAATAATAATTACGCGCAGCAATAGACTGCAATCGATATACGTAATATTAACACGACGTTATGAAATAGTGTTTGAATTTTGTATACAAACGCACACACGTATTCACGCTACGCGGCTTAAAATCTATCAGAAACTTGGCACACTTGTGTGTGTTTGTGTGTTAATGCACTACACTCTATATGTACATATGATTATAATGTCTTATTATATGTTCGCTATCACTCTGCAATAAACGGAACACACAGAAACCTTCGCTTTTGGATGAAAACAAACGTATATTGTGCAGTATAAATTATTAAAATGATTTCCGTATTATCTATACGTTATTAGGTACGATATCCCGGCGTACGTATCAACAACCCACGTCGAATCCGACACAGAAAATTACCGCAATCAACGAAACCGATTCCACTAGCGTCTTAGCAAACCTGATTACTTTCGGTTACATGTCTTACAAAATTATGTACAGTAAGTGAAACGTTCATGATTACGCGAGCGTCGTACGGACGAGACGGCGATGCGGTGTACCTATGATTGCGGGCAAACACAGACAAAAGTTAAAATAAAAACGAATTCGACTCGTTGAAAAAACGGTTTTCAAAACGACAGGATTAGACTTATTGACGCCTGTCGAATTCAATTTATTTCCCACACAAGTCATAATATTTACGATTTTCGTACTTTCGATTTTTTTTTTTTTTTTTGGTGTGTGGAGGACGGTGTTTAAACAAACCCTGTGTAGAAACTCCCGTTCTCCCACTATAAACGATTTTATATAATATTTCGAATATTAAAATATATATTTTTTGAGTAATAAATTAAAACCTATATACATGTATATATATTATAAATATAGTGTATACAGTATGCATAAATTACTCGTCGATAGTATTTCGATAGGTTTATTAGGATTTAGAAAATTAGAAAATTAGAAAATACAAAAAAATGTTTCAAACGTCTTTTTTTATTGGATAAATTTCAGTTCTTCGGGTTTTTTTTTGCGTTCTTTTCACCAATTGTGAACATAAACCATTATAATTATTCCCTGTTAAAATGAATAACCAATTTTAAATTAATGTTTATTGTTTAATAAAAATGAATAAACATTAACTACACCTATAAAAAATACTACATCTAATGTATAATTTTTCTGCGAGCAAGTCTTTCCGATTTCCTGCAGATGTTCATTCTCTATACTCTTTCGTAAGATTGATAAAATCTTCGTAATAACAATTTTCTTTGAATACAGAATTGGAGTAATGACGTTACTAGTAGCGTTAGTGTAACGACAGTAGCGCTAAACGTGTTAATGTATAAATTGACCAATGCGAAATAATATTTTTAATTGACATTTCAGTCCTGGGAAGGCGGAGGGGGTTAAACTGAAGCTCCTCCGTCGCAAATACACCGTTGAATATATTATGTATATTAAAAAGAATTTCGTAAAGTATATACCAGTTTAAATCTTTGAAAGTCGTCAAAATAACAAAAGATTACTGCGAGGAACATTTTCAAACGATATATTTTTGAATAACGTAAAACTTTTTTTTTCAACTCGCCGCCGAATTATTTATTTTCTCAATAATAATTTGTAATAAAATAAAATAAAATTTCAACGAAACACGTTATAGTTCTCGAAAACTCCATTTGATTTTCGAATAACTATATTATATTCGTAACGTCTCATTTCTTATAAAAATATAATATAACGAAGGTACACTTATTGTATTTATAATTGGCTCGTTAAATATTATCGTGTCCTCTTAAACTGTATAATATTATTTTATTATTCGGATTTTAATAAATACGTAAAAATAATCGAATAATAAACATAACTATAGGATATACATTTATATTACCACAACAACACGAGTTTTTTGGTTAGGTATAATAATTATAATATTTTTATAATTGTACTGTACCTACTAAAAGTTATGTAATACGGATATTAAGATACACATAACTGTATATTTAAGTGAAACAATTTACAAATCACCACAAACCCCGTGATTATAGATTTTGAATCTTCGTAACGGAAATTGTAAAATGTGCGTATATCTTTTATCAAAATTATTGAAATTTATTGAGTATAGTTACGTGAGTAAAACAAAACGCCGCCATCGAAATAGAAAGTCCTAGAATTATTGTTTTCTGAATTGTAACAAAAACGCGAAGTAAATTTCAAAACAATTATTACACGACTCCTATTTGTACCATCTGTTCCGGATTTCTAATCGATAAACCTACACGAAATGCGTGTACCTCTTTTTAAGCACTTCCGCAGAAAAGGAAATATCTCAAACAAAATAAAACATAACACTAACTTATCAAAACCAATAGCTTCCTTCTTTCACCATCGGAAAACCTACAAACGATATCATATTTTTCTAGTATATACATACATATCGTATGTATATATGACATAATTATTCACGGTGAGAAAAGATTTTATTGTGTAAAAAAAAAAAAAGAAGAAGTAAGTGTTTATTCGTGTACAGCGGTACGGTGTGAGTAATGTTTGTGTCATCTCAAAACACGCTTAGATGGTTTACAACTACAAAAAACATAAATATTTATGAATAATTAATTGAAATAACAACGGAAAATATTATGTTATGTGTAGTTTTTATCAGTGCTGAACGTATATAAAGGAAATTACTTAAACTATTTATTATTTTTAAATTAAAATACCGAAATAAAGTAAAATTATTGAAATTTTTAAAACGTAGCGAATACAATACCTAATTTAAATGGTATAGATCAAATTCCCTATAGGTAAACACTCAAAATGTATTAAAATAAAGCGAATTTCAACGGGCAGAAAAATTCTTTGCACATTTACGGTATACACGCAAGAAACGATATAAAATGAATACATCGACCTTACAACAACTTCGAAATCGTATTAAAAAAAAAAATCATTTACCAACAATACTTATTCGTCGCCAAAAACTAAATAAATGTATGAAAACGTGATATTTAAATGCGATCATTAAAAATCTGCGTAATATTTCTGACTAGTATTATTATTATTATTGTGAGTTTGTGTGTAAATAATAAATGGGCCCGAAAATTAGTTTTAAAACTTTGATCATTTTGCGAACACGCTTTTATTAAAATGTGAGTCAAAAAAGCCGAAGCTTCGCTACAATACGCTTTGTCGCAAAAATTTGAAATGATTATAAAAGAAAAAAAAAATTGTGACTTAACGATTTTCAAGATTTTTTTTTTTAATATAATTGAAGTAACAAACGTCTGACGTCGTCTTAAATATTGTTAAGCCTTAAAACCAGAAATTGCCTCTTTTCCGAACTAAATACGTCGAAATCTACAATTGCTATAAATAGCCCAAAATTTGAAAAATTTGTCTCGTTAATACGGTCCAGAGTTACACATTTGGTGAAAATTTCACGTTTCTATGGCAATTATTTAGGTGCAAAATCACGAAAAAAACGCGTTTTTATCGTTTTTTATGTATAATTTGTCGGTAGTTTTTTCTGACTCTAAAAAAAAAAAATTTACGAGAAAATCGAAAAATGACCTCTCTAAAGTACCGAATATAGATGTAATATTTTCAACCGGAAAACAGTGCTACGCGTAAAAACACAAGAGCACTCTCCTTCTGGTAGAATTTTCGGGTAAAGATATAAAAAAAAAAAAAAGAACGCGTCATTGTAAAAAAAACCAATTCTTCATTCCTCGCAGAATCTAAAATATCGCATTGGTAATATAAATTGAAGTCTGAAGTAATCGCCGCTGATGATTTTAAAGAAATTTCAAAATGAACGAACGCTTAAACGAACGCGTTATATTACCGTATATTATCTATTAGGACCGATTGCTATAATATATAGTAGACAGAGCATCAAATACGTAATATGACTGGGATCTAGAAGTGTTCGATTCAGTACTACTCAATCTACACGCTATATGAGTGTCTCAAATGTCATCCGTTAGGCGCATACGCCCGCGTAACACTGGAACAGCCTGCGTGTATAATAATTAAATTAAAAATTTTTAAAAAATTGTAGTACTCTAATAAAAATAAAATAATATGTATTATAAAAAATAACTTACTTTTTTAAAAATGTAGCAAATACTCTAGGCATTTTTCTTTATACATATATATATATCGTTATTTTTTATAATATATATATTATTTTATGTATAATAATTGTTAGCGTATTGGATACGAATAATTTTACTAATTTTATTTCGAAAAATCGACGATTTTTATAATATTTTTGAAAATCAATTATTTAATATTAACATTTTTCAATAATATACTTCGCGCGAAGTCTGTACAACGATAATTAATAACAACCTTTAAAACATTTTATTGTATAGTCAAACGAATGTTATTATTGAATAAATAATTTTTTCGTTTTTTTTTTTTTTCTATAGAAAAACAAGACACGTTTTACTTATATTTGGGCGGCGGATTGATTGGCGGCCTATTGTCCGTACTGTGCGTCGTGGCAGCGAAATTCGTGTGGCAACGCTCCCGGCGACATTCGGACAATAAACACAAGTCCGAGAACGCAAACCACGACATGTCAATCGATCCAAACGCGTTCGGCGATAACATCAGCGAAGTAGACGCCGATATCGATTTAACGGATATTACACAATTTCCCATAACCGTTATACCGACGCAACAGCTATCGCCGAGCGAAGTAAGAAGATACATTGTTATTATTATTTAAATTATTATTACTATCAGTGCCGTCCTAACCACTACTAACGCCCTAGGGCAATAATATTTGACACCCCCACCCAAAAAAAAAAAATTTACAACTAACGTAATATCTAATTACATAATTTTATATATGTATTTTGATAGTAAATACACTCATCCTCGAAATCATCATTGAGGTACAAGGGAAATTAATATCTAAAAAAATAAAACAACAAATTTTTTCTTTTTGTCATTCATTTTTTTGACGCCCCCTGCATTCATAATACTTTGGACGCCCTAGGGCACTTGCCCCATTTGCCCCCCCCCCTTGGGACGGCTATGATTACTGTGCTGTAGTGGTTTTCATGAAAATTGGCCCTCGGCGCGGTGGCGCGACTGGTGACGCTATTTTTGAAAAACAGTGGTTCTCAACATTGGCCGGTAGAGAGCCGGTCAACAACAGGTGGTCGAACAACAATATCGTCATTATTGTATTTTACATTCTTCAGTCCTGTAACTATACCAAATATTTTACCCACCCGTAGGTTTTTTTCTTCCATATAAAATTGCACTCAAATTACAGCATTTAATTAATTACATATATATAAATAAGTAATTAATTTAACGTGTTTTAGAGCCCCTGCGTAAAAACGTCCACCAGTCGCGCCACCGTCGAGGGCCACTCTTTTCATGAAAACTACCTACTATAGAACACGCCGAATACTCGTTATTGAAACGTTTTATTATCGTAATTTCGCGCAAAATAAATTTTAGAAGAAAAATCTTCGTTATAATAATATACCGTGTAACGTACTGAAATTGAGGTATACACTTCTCCGGCCCCTAAAATCATAAAATTATTGTATATTGAGTGTACGACGTTACGTTTGTTGGCCGTTTGTAAAGCAAAACCAAAAATATTATATCGTTTTCAAAACGAGGGGCCGGGGTAATGTACATCTGAAATCGAGCGTCGAAATAATTGTTAAAATTTTTTTTTTTTTTTTGGACCGTTCGGCCGAATCCGGATATCCGTCGATTCCGCCTTGAAACGAATAAAATAAATTTTTTTTATACATTTTATATACGCGAATAGGAGGGAACGATAATTCGTTCTCCTCGGGTTCGTTACTCCGCCTCGTGAATTATATACACACCTACATAATCTATTTTAACCTCCACCCGCCCACCACAAAATTTAACCCTTTAAATTAAAATAAAGTGGTTTAACGTTTTTAATCAAAAAAAAACTCTTAAAACTAATCTATACGTTTCTATTTATTATATGTAATTAAAAAAAAAAGCCACTCCGCACAAACACAATTGTATTGTTATAAAACGGTCGACAAACGGCGGCAGCATATATTATTATTATTATTATTATTATTATTATTATTATTATTATTATTATTATTATTATTATTATTATTATTATTATTATTATTATTATTATTATTATTATTATTATTATTATTATTATTATTATAGCGTATAATCAACTGCGTTTGTCTGCCGTAAAAAAACTGTATCCGCGTGTAAAAAATAATATGCGAATGCGCGAGCGCGCGCGCACAATAATATATACGCAAATTCAATTTATCCGTAAAAGTGAGTGTAAATTCGTCCCGATTGTGCAAGTGAATATAACGCGTTTACCCGAGAATTGTACGTGAGTGTACCTACTATACGCGTACATTTCCACTACGTATACTAGACACGGTCCTGTGTGAATTTACACTCGAACAGCGCGACAGACATTATGAGAGGACTTAATTCAAGTCGTTGGAATAAATAACTGCGACGGTCTGTAATCGTATACCGCACGTTGTATACACACACACACACACTATTATTGATTCCGTCGTACGACTGATATTCAAAGAATACATTACTTATAAAAATAAGTCTTAGGGCAAGGGCGGATCTACGGGGGGGAATGGGAGAAATCCCAAAAAAAATTAATAAGACAACAAAAAAAAAAAAATGGGTCGTCGACTTTTTTTTTTTTGTATTTCGCCGACGAACCTGAAAAGTCTGACATTAATTCACCTGACGATTTCCTTGCCTGAAAACAAATTTTTAAAAAAAAAAAAAATTAGGTCGTCCCCTTATCAGTGAAGGAATTTCGTATACTTTTTATCGATTTTTTCGCTATTATACTCTGTGCGACGATACCGACAGGCCCGGATTAAGGGGGGGGGCAATGGCCCCGGGCCCACCAAAAACCAATTAATTGTGGGCCCCTTCGTACGAGAAGACTTAATTTTGGAATAAACGAAATTCAACACTATGAGTAGTGGGAAAACACCGTTTCTGGCCCCGGAGCTACCTTTTTCTATAGACACCGTTTCTGGCCCCGGAGCTACCTTTTTCTATAGACACCGCTTCTGGCACCTCCGCCCGGAGCTATCTTCTCCGTAGCTCCGGGCGGAGCTACACGCCCGGTGCTATCTTTCTTATGGCTCCGCCCGGAGCTAACTTCCCCATAGCTCCGGCCGTGTTATACTATAGCTCCGGAATGGGCGGCCGTGTTATGATAGCTCCGAGCGTGTAACTCCAGCCGGAGCTATGGAGAAGATAGCTCCGGGCGGAGGTGCCAGAAACGGTGTCTATAGAAAAAGGTAGCTCCGGGGCCAGAAACGGTGTTTTCCTACTACTACTATGGCCTTATATTGTTCAGACGACGATATAAAAATATACTTTTTCATTCATTTGGTGAATTCTCTTGCCTAAAAAATTAACTTTTAAAAATAACCATTTCCTTTACGAGTAACAAAACCCGCTTCAGGCATGGGCCCCCAAATTATGTTTGGCCCTGGGCCCAACATTTTCTTAATCCGGGCTGGGATACCGCTAAAAACTCCGAGGAAAAAGCCCGTCAGTTGCGCTTTAAACTGCAGGTACCTGATCGTTAATTAATCATCATTATCGATACGGTCTGATAATATCAATTGTCCTTCCCTAAAAATTCTTTTAAAAATAACCCCCCCAACCCCAAAATCGACTCTTAGATCCGCCACTGCATATACATAAGACTTAAGGACGTTGATGCGTTTGCATATTTTTTTTCTAACGCTTATAATACTTTCGAGGCTCGTCTTTATAGAAATTTGACTCGTGACACGCAAACGCGCAGCGATGGTACAAATTTCGTTTCGCATTTTTTTTTTTTCGATATTTCTTGGTTGAAAGGTCTTCTTTTTTCATCAGTTTCGGCGGATTTTTCTACCTCTTTTTAAGTCCGAGCTATAATTTTACATAATGCCGTAACGGCGTACATTCTCGGCTTGCTTCGGCTTAAGTGCACAACACGCATTCGCATGTGGACACGAAGTGTAGAAAATAAATAGCCAGGCGCGTGGAAACAACAAGAAGTTTTTCTGCACTCAAAACTCATTTTTTTTATGCGACAATCGCCAAAGTGTTTTGTTTGAAAAATATCATACGCATACTTCAATAATGTCCAATACGTTTAATAAAACATTTATAATATTTAATATCTATTTGCCCGAGTACCTGCCTGATTGAACTTCCACTGATTTTTACGGTTTAATTAGTAAAAAAAAAAAAAAAATAAGAAAATCCGAAAAAAAAAGAATAAAGATAAAATAGGTTCTTATCTGTGTGATATTTTTAATTTAAATAAAATATTAATTTTTAAAATCGTTTTTCGACGGCACCGATTCATTTTAACCTTTTTTTTTTCTTTTCAAATAAAATAAACGTATTTAACGTTTTTTTTTTGGTAATTTTTTAACACTTTTATGTCGTTTTATGCATTTTTCCAAGATTTTTAGGTCATCGAGTTCCGCGAGCTCTACATGACGAAACGAAGAATGCTATTGGAAAATATAATACGTTTGCATGTATAACAACGCGTAACGCGCATTATAAACTCGTATTAAAATGAGCTTTTGAACGCGCGCGTTAAAAGCAGCGGCGACGGTCAACGCGTATAATCATAAATATAATGAATACTGTCGGGAAACTGTCGTAGTTCATTATATACGGACGAATTTAAAATAATGTATGCACGCGTTATTATTATTATTATTATTACTGCACTATTTTGGTAACTTACTATATAAAGTGTATTTTCAGTAATAAAATTACAAAATTTAACTTGAATCCCGTATACAAAAGAACGTCGTTTAAACTAAATTGAGTTCCACTCGGTTTGCCTCTTTTTCGATTATTATCAATTTATTTACAACTCGCTCCGATATTCTCGGCCGATTCCGCTGTAATACGTGTACCTACTATTATTATTACTTGTATTTAATATAAAAACGTTGCGGTTCTGTACACAATTCGATGATTGCGAGCTGTAAACCTTTGAAAATGCGGTTTTCGCGGACAGGGTAAACATAATATTATGTATAGGTATACCTCCTGCGCGCAGTGAAAAGTGAGACGAGAAAAAATTATTTTAATTCTCCATTTGATATCGAGTTTTCAATACATATAATCAGTGGCGTAGCCGGGGGGGTTAGGTGTTTAAACCCCCCATTGCCTTTTTTTTATACTTTTTAATCTAATAAATGTATACAATTTATACAATTGTATATTTCATTAATTCTAGTTACCTACTGCAAAAAAATATGATATATTTTGTCATTTTACAAGTAATTTGTGCATTGTGCAACAAACTTAACAAAAAATGTAAAAGCTTATAATTTCATTTATACTTAAACCCCCCCCCATTACATGATCCTGGCTACGCCACTGCATGTAATAATGTGTTGACGAATAATAAGAATTAATTATCTTTAACAGTTCGCCGTATGTTCGTAATAATAAAACATATTATGTGGTTTTGTAAAGACGTTAGAAAATATTGTCACAGATCAGATGAATATACAGGCCATAGACCTATAATACGTATATAGACCGCGCATTAGTAAAATATATTGAAGCCAACATACGTGCGAGAGAGACAGCCTCTGAATTGACTTTTCCAAAGAGATTTTAAACGATTTTATATAAGACTCTTTGACAATAACTACGATAATAAATTAATATTGATAAGGGGTCGGGGGCAGTTGTCCGAAAATGATAACAGATATGAGATCGAAAATGGCGGCGTCGAATTTGTACCAACGTAACATTTTCAAAAATTTAAAGACCAATGTTTTTTTTCTTTTGTATGTGTACTGTTTTGCTATATGATAAAAGTTATATTATGATAGTAACAGAGGATAATAATTATATTTGTTTATGTTATAGTCTATAGAGTATTTGGAATTTTGTAGTGTGTTGTGAAACGTAAATATAATTTTGTTAGCAATGGTTGGCAGTACTTTGTCGAGTTCAAACCTTTATCAATCCCAAATCTGTTATCATTTTCGGACAACTGCCATTGACCGATTGATAAGGAGGGTACATTGTAGGTCTATGATACAGACGGATCACTCGCGATACAAACGAAAAAAAATAATGACGTCACTCGAAACTGGAGCCCCCTATTTCACGTGTACACGTATTCACGTGAAATTAACATTCGAACGTATAAAACCGTGTACACGTGTAATTATTCAAGTATACGCGTATTTCAGTGTTTTAACGGGGTTTCTGCGACTCGTAATTTTGTTTCTCGTATACGAGAAAATCACGCGTGACCGTTGGATCGCGCGTGCGCAGTGTTCTCGGGTTTTGTTTGTCGTTCTCGTATACGACAACGTGTGGAGTTTTCTCGTATATTATGAGACGAGTGGCGGTTTCCCGTAAACGAGAACGACAAATTTAATCGGTAAACGTTATATAAACATAGGCGTGCGCACAGGGTGTGTCGTGGCACACCCCGTGGCCCGTGGCTTTTTGTACAACTTTCATTCATTCGGGGACTTTGTTTGAATTTTAAGCTATAAATAATAAAAATTAGAGAAAATAAATTAGGCGCTCTAGCAAAATTTTTTTAATATTCTAATGTAGGTTACTAACCACTAGGTACATAGGTATATATTATATTGTAAAAATATATCTAAATGTTGTGAAGCACAACATTTAATCAATAAGTTTTTATTTTGCATTGAATTTATCCTTGTTTTAGGTTGAGAGTTAGGTTAGATTTGCTTAGGCTCATATAAGGGAAAGCGGCCCAATTTTCTTCGTGGCACACCCCATACAAAATTCCTGCGCACGCCTATGTATATAAATAAATTATTTTGGAGAAATTTGTTACGTACAACAATATGGTTCAATATAATATCACTATTACGTTCTTCGTATACGCGGATCGCAGAAACTACTGGTTTTTTCACGTTCTGTTTCTCGTACACGAGAAACGATTCGCGACAAGTTTGTCGTTATCTCTCGTTCTCGTAATTTTTACGAGTCGCAGAAACTCTCTATTACTGTACTACGCGCGTGGACGTGTTTACCGGACAAACTATTAAAAATATTAATAAATATGATGGGTACTCGTTTTATTTTATATTTATATATTTATATGAAATACGAGGAACACGCGCGTCCGTGTGAACATAGCCTTTCAGTTCGCGGTATCACGCGCGTCTACGCGCGGAATGAGAATTTCTGCGAACGATGTATAGGAATTAGAAAATCCCCCAGTGTTCGGAACGTTCACTTAAAAATTGAATTCGTTCACGATCACGTTCAAAGCTTAATTTTTTTTTTTTTATAATTTTTACGGGGTCTAACAAGATATTTGGAGGGCTTAGCCCACCGTTTCACCCAATATTTATACTCGCACTGCGGCGGTCAATGGCAGTTGTCCGAAAATGATAACAGATTTGAAATTGATAAAGGTTTGAACTCGACAAAGTACTGCCAACCGTTGCTAACAAAACTGAAAAATATGTTCTTTAATAACACAAAATATAACTGCTTAATATAATACTTATAAATACAGTGTATTAATGAATAATTATAGCGTAGTTATTAGTAACGTTTTAAAAAATTATCAATTTATACTTTGAAGTTCAAAATTATATTTACATTTCACAACACACTACAAAATTCCAAATACTCTATAGACTATAACATAAACAAATATAATTATTATCATCTGTTAATATCATAATATAACTTTTATCATATAGCAAAACAGTACACGTACAAAAGGAAAAAAAAACATTGGTCTTTAAATTTTTGAAAATGTTATGTTGGTACAAATTCGACGCCGCCGTTTTCGATCTCATATCTGTTATCATTTTCGGACAACTGCCCCCGACCCACACTGCAGTAGGTATGTTATTATAGCCTAAACAAATGTCCGTGAATACGTGAACACGAATGGTAAATTCACGTGTATTAAATATACACGTGAATAGAAAATTTTCATTCACGTGAGCACGAGCTCCGTGTTCAAGTAGGTACGTATTAATTCACGTTATTAATCGCGACCACTACTCGAAACCCCATCCCCTCCCACCATATCAGTGTAACCGCGCATGATAGCACAATATATTTACCTAAAATTTAAACATTACTCCCGTGAGGCAATCTATTCGTGTTGTTTACATATAGTGAATTCTGGTTTGGCGATCGTGTCATATAATGTCAAAATATACTCGTTTCATACACCGCACAGTTGAAAAACAATCGGCGCTCAATCTGCGTTAAATTTTCACCGGCAAGGTGATAACCATTATTATGATAATATTATTTGAGATAATAAAGAAGTTGTACAATAATATTGTACAATATCAGCACAATAATTTATATCGTCGTGTGCGCCTACACTGATATAGGGGTGGTGGGACCAATCAGAAGAGCGTATTTGCAATTATTTTGTGATCCATCTGTATTCATCTAATCTGTGATATTATTCTAAACAAATATTATTACGAAAGGAATATATTTTATGACGTACAATAACGTCATTGCCTCGGTAAGATATAACACTTTTTGGCTATAGGTACCAGAGACTGGAACCGAACCGAAAGCAACCGGTTTAGAACCGAAAACTAACCGTAACCCTAATTTTTTTTTTCAAAACCGGAACGGATATTTGGAAATACAGGTTTTTATATTATACCACTAATATATTTTATCACGCAAGAGATTATGTAAAAGTCCAATAAATTTCTAATAAACTTCCCCCAAAAAAAAAAAAAATACAAAAATGTATATAAACTTTAAATGATTAGTCGGGCTACTTATATTGCAGGGTATACCTTGTATGCTGAAGGTAAAAAAACGCACTGAACAAAAAATTATTATACGCTAAAAGAAATTATTAAATCCGTAATAATGATTATTCCACATTATAAATTAATATATCACTTTTTAATCGTAATTTCGACCGTAATTATTAAACGGAACCGGAACCGAAACCGAAATTCACAATTTTCACGAACCGGGACGGAAATTTTATTTTTTTCAAGAACCGAACCGAAACCAGAACCGATAAAATCATTAAGGTTCCAGTCCCTGATAGGTACACATCATGAATCGTTACGTAATATTTAAGTTTTTTTTATTTATTTAAAACGCGTTTTTCTTCAAAACGTATTAATATAAATTTAATTTATAATTGAACGCGGAGGCCACGCATCGGTTTAAATATGTTACATTATGTTATAACACATAATGATTTATATATAATGTGTACGCGAATTATTCATTTCAAACTAGTTTCAAATTGCCGATTTGTTTACAAACGACTTTTCTTATCATCTTTACGTTATGAAAACTTATCCCTTCCCCCCCCCTCCAGTACTTATATGTGTGATAATAAAAAAAAACCCAACGTCCATCAGTTTGGAATAGATTTGAACGAAAAAAAAAGTTTTTTCTTATATTATTTAACATATACACGTAGACGTGTCTTCGGTAAAATGGTAAATAAACGTATATATATATATATAAACGTCATTAAATATTTGAAACTTAAACTACAAACGCTGTATGTATTAAATGGCGAATGAAAAGATATACACTCTTATAACATAATGTCGTCGGATATAAGTTTTCAACGGTTTTCTTCGCAAAACATAGGTGATCCAACCTAAACTCGATACCATCTCTGTGTGCGCCGTCGTGTATAATAAACAACAGAATTATGCGAAATACGACGTAGTTCGTTCTAGTTCCTACTGGAAATAAAATATATATTACGATTTGTACAAAACTATTTTTAAACTCGAATAAAATATGAAATTATGCCATTTTTTTTTTTTTTTTTGCGACTTTGAACCCTCATATCCTTACTTGGAATCGTTATATATAGTACTTCCAACTTTAAACTTTGCACGTTCGTATTTATGATATATATACGAGCGTACCGAGAAAATATTAAAATTTTTCAATAGGAACAAAAAGAGCCCGAGTTTTGAAAGATCGATTTTTTTTTTCTTTTATTGTTTCTTTTTTTTTATGAATTTTAATTTAGAAAATAAATTATATATTTAAATAAGAAAACTACAAAATATACACTTCGATTGCCATTGATTCGTTGCTTTTTACTTAGGTTATACTCAAAATTATGTTTACGTATATATATATATATATATATATATATATATCGACATGTATTATGTTTTAAAATAATTTATTTTTACGGTGTTTAATAACGAACATTTATGTTTAGTTTATTTGACTAAAATTAGGAGATTTTCATAGACGTAAATTATATTTTAAAAAAAATTTTCCCCAGTAGCCCGTCTTATGTTCCACGGAATATAATATTGTCCTGTAAATATTTTATACTCGAGTTCCGGGTCAAGGAAATCTACGAAAAACCAAAAAATAAAAAATAAATAACCTCAGAAACGTAAAATATTTCAATTTAAATGTGCTGGCCTTCCGAATTATTGATCATATCATACTTTATTGACCGTTTTGCCTATAAAAACACAGACGTATTAATACTAACTTTTCTCTTACTTACTAAGTATATATAATCTACTTACATGCGCATAATGATGATATAGTATATCCGTAATAGCTGCATACGCGGCATTTCACACCGTCATATATTTAATAATCGTATTATAATAATTATTATAAGTGTTGTTTTTTTTTCACTCTATTTAAATACAAAAACCAAAAAATCAACCGTTGTTGAGTTTTAATTTTGTATATTCGATTAATTATGACTCCGAAATAATTATGTCGTTCTGACGAAAAACGTCAAACTGATTTTCCTTTTATAAAAAAAATCCTTTTTAACACGTACACTTTCTTCCCTAAAAAGAGTTTTACCATTTCGTTTCGCTAAGCTTTTATACGATAAAACTTTTAAAAAAAGCGTTTTATTAATATTTTTTCAAGCCCTTTCGATCTGAAATTTACAACAACAACAAAAACTATACGTGTACCGTAACCCGTCCGACTGCAGGGGCGTATTTAGAAATTTTTTTTGGGGGGAGCTGAGGCATTGAGTAAATATCATTGTTGAATTATTTCTAAATTCTATAATCCAAGACTAAATCTTAAAAATAGGACAAATTACCAAATTCTCAACATTTTATAAAAACAACTACATATTAGGAATTTATTAAAAATATTACGTCCTGTAGCCGCATAGGGCATATAGGAATTAGTAAAGAAAGTTCCTGAAATTTCGGGGAGGCTAGATTCCCATAACCGTAAAAAATTGATAACAAAATAAATCAAAATCATAGATACTTACACGATTGAAGATATACTGGTCGCCCATCGAGATGTGATAAGTTGACTATTGAACTGACTAATCAATTGGCTAACCTAACCAGTATATCATTATCTTTAATCGTGGATATTAAACATGTTAATATGTTAACATAATAATTACATTTTTTTTATTTGACAGAATATATAATAATTTATAATAGTACGTAATGTATATACACACAATGAATAATTTATAATAATAAATAAATATTAATGTTAATTGACAATTATTGTTAATATATTATATATTATGTTTTGAACGTTTTTGAATTGTTTTATTGGATTATATTTGGTTAAAATTTTAAAACGATATCGATGAATTGTACGTGTGAAATAATGAAAAATGATTACTTTTTCTATTCCGATACTTTTTCCAGTCACCAACAAAATGGTCACTTCGAAGTTTGTATAGTGAAAATTTCTGTAATTTTTTTCTTGCGTGACCGTGACAGGGGGGGTGGTCAGATTGAATTTAGCCATACCTGCTTCAGAAGTCTGCGCACGCCTATGAAACATACTATATATATATATATATATCATTTTAAATATACGATTGATTACGTTTTGTCTCGCGTGTTTGTTTTATATAGGTGGTGAGATTCGGGAACGAAGGTATTGCGCCCAAAAGCCTGTGTCGGAACGACAGCTCGCAGTACTATTACGGATGACAGAATGCAGGCGACAAGGCGACGGTCAGCCGGTTGCCTTGCTCATCGCGAACGCCAGCGAATCCCGCCGCCGCGTCCAGAACGTACTGTTTCTAACCGCGGACGTTCGTGGCTGGCCGGCCCGAGAATGAGCTTAGCAAAAACCAAACTTAAAAGACTTTCGAATTTATTTTATTTTTTTTTTGACTTTCGATTATCGTGATGTATACATAAATTATATGATATATCAATAATAATTTTAAAAAAACCGTGTTATAAAATAATATTTTAATAATGCGTGTCTATTATATACTCGATATTATTTAACATCGCGCACAATTCGCGAACGTATATTATTATATACTTTCGATTCGAAAACACGCGCATACGACCGGCGACCGGCGGTCAAACGAATTCCGTTCGCTTTAACGAAAATTACATCATTATATGCGTGTATCGTCGGTATATATAGGTAAATATTGTCATTAATGCTACGGCCTCTGTACATTATATTGATTTTCGCTACAACAGCGTATCTATAAGCGATTTCGATACAAAAATAATAAAATCGAATTCAACGTAAAAAAAAAAAAAAAGACACTTGATATCTCGGTGGTATATTGTGATTTGTACGATTTTCCGCGTGTACATATATAGAATTGAAAAAAAAAACAAACGAATATAACAATTTGTTTTCCCCCGGCCCCCGTCCAAAGCGCGTTTAAACGAGTTTTTCGTAGAGCACAACCCAATCAATAGAATATTCTCCTCGAAATTCGCGTTTTTTCATATAAAAAAAAATACAATAGGTTTTCAAATAATTACGTGTCTCGTACGGTTTTTCATTTCCTCTGTTTTTTTTTTTTAATATATATAATTAATTGGAAACCTGCAGTGGCGCCGAACTATATTTTATCAACCGGTTCAATTATCCAAAAAATACACTCACCCACCCCTTACAAAAATAGCATTTAAATTTAGAACCCCCTACTCCCTCCTCTACCCTCTCTCCCTAAAAACAAATTTAACACAAAATACGAAAAACAAAAAATGTGAAATATTAATTTTTTCAAAAGATAAAATTTTTCGTGAAGTCGAAAAACCACACACGACTATTTCGGTCGGTGCGAGAGAGAGGGCGGCGACCAGCAGCTCGCCGCATCGGTCCGGCGGTGCCGCATAGCGTGTTACCAACCGCCCGGCCAACTATACCGACTTCGGGAAGAATTCCTGTGGTGGTGTCCCTGCACCACACTATAGGTATATATGCAGGCGCGTATACAGGGGGGGTTTTGGGGGTTCAAACCCCCCCTCCCCCCGAAATAATTTCTTGTCACATTAAAAAATAATGAGTATAAGGAGGAAGAAATTGTTTTATTATGTTGCTGTACAATTTGTATCGCTATATTTTGTAAACCCCCCGGAAATTTTATTTTGTGTACGTGCCTGTATATATGAATACTATATAAAAACTATGAAGTTGATTTCCCCATTATCACGTAAATCTCAAATAATTATCGTCCACGACATAGGCGTGACTACGGTGGCAGCCTAGGGTGCCTGGGCTGCCCCTGCAATATTAGAAAGGCGCCGGGCAACCGAGTTAAAAGTCGGTGACTTACAACTTTTATTTTAAAAAATAAATAAAATGTCTTCTGAATTGATGCACTCGTTTATTTATGATTCTTATCGCAAATCGCAATATAATATCGTGTAATTATTATGCTGGTACCGGGTAACTGTCAAATGTCAACTGGTACAATTTATGAGAAATTGGTAAAAAACTTACTTACCTAATTATAATATGGTGTAATCCTGTAGATAAATAAGATTTCCGAAGTTAAATTTAAAAGTACTGAAAATACTGTACATTTATTAGGTAATTAAAAATGATAATACAGATTACAAACTTATTTACATAAATATTTAATTGGGGGGACTATCCCCCCTTTAAATTGTGTAGTGGTGGGGGGTATGGTGCTTATTTCGATGTATTAAGGTGGCGCCGGTCATTAGCTAGGCTGCCGCTGCGGATGAAGTCTAGTCACGCCTATGGTCCACGATATATGTTTTCATAAATAAAATAGAGTTTGTCTTGACGATATAATATTTTAAAATTATATACACCCACCCACGACCGGGAGTACCCACCACTAAATTGTACCGGTTCAATTGAACCGGCTAGGTATAGCGTTCGGCGCCATTGCAGTTGGAAACACTGCGCAGTTGTGATTGATTTATAAATATTAACAGCTGTAGCTTTTAAAAATTCGAATCTTTCGGCTTATAGTGAATATTTATTTTTGACCGTTATATATAGTGGCGACAAAGACGAACCCCGTTGTTTTTACGCCGCCGTCTTAATGAGGATTTAAAATGACATCCGCGTTAACGTGTATTACGCCCGCCGCCGCGATGAAAACGTAGCACGGGAAATTCATTACAGAACATATAATAAATCAAGTAACGAGAAAACGCGCGGCGGTTCAAATAATTAAAACAAATAGGTAAAGACGCGCGAAATAATGTTATAAATTAATTAACCGGTTGTATCGCGACGGAACGTTAGCCGATGGTAAAAATTCGTCGAAAATTTAAAAAAAAAAATATTCTTAAAACGGATGTGTCGACAATATAATAATACGAGTATACGTATTATATTTTGAAAACGAACAGAGGCTACGCAGAAAACGTCGACGAAAGTACAAAAAAAAAATTACAATATACTCGTGGACCGAGTATATGAAACAAAATCCCTGCAGTGATATAATATATCTCAAATACTGTATAAGAATATTGGCGGAATAATAGGAAAACTTCTGAATATCTAATCTTATAATATATACAAGACGGTTTGGGAAAAAATTGAGTAAAAAAAAAAAATTAATAAAATTACCACCGTGTACGGAAGTCGCCATAATATATAGCGTATTTATCTGATTCAAAACGCGTTTCTTTTTTTTTCTTCTTTCTTTTCTCCCGGCTTTCGAACAGACTATAAACACGATTATTATACACAATATTATTTACCTCTGCAAATATTACACGCGTGTCCATTATATAGATTCACAAATAATAAATTAAATTCCCCAAAAAATATTCGTTTAAATGAATAATAATAATTATTTCGTCGCGGCCATTTTTATACGTTTGTTTCGACACGCGCGATATGTTTAAACGAAATAATTATAATAATAATACATAAATAGGTGTTACTATTACGTCAATACTTTTCTATATATATATATATATATGTGTGTAATAATAAATGAACCATATCTATATATATATATTATATTATTCCTATTTAAAATATATATATATATATATTAACGTTTTAATACTGTTATTAACTCTATATATAATATATAACAAAATTATTATTAATATAGTATATAAAATATGTATTTCTTGTTGTACGTATTTTATTACGATATTATTATATACATATATAATTATAACATTTATGTTTTACAATTGTTAATAAATTTAGCTTATTATCGTTATCACTAAAAAAATTTACATTTATGTGTTTTTTGTAGATCGTTTACACAACGACGTTCGTGTATTATATTTGATATGATTTCCCCTTCCCCCCTTTTTTTTGATTTACGCGTTTAAACCAACGCGCCCGTTAAATTATATTATAATAATCATATTCGTGTATTATATACTGCAGTGTATATCGTGATAGATATGTACCTATCGTTTTATTATTTGTTTTACGTATAAGATATTTGTTTTACTTTTATTTATTTTTCATTAAATCTCAGTGCAATGTAAATATATGTAATTTATACAATATATATATATATATGTATATGTACTACAAATAAAAGTATTTTTTAAAAAATAAACTATCGCGGCCTACTGTTTGCAACGTTATATTCAGAATTCGTATATACGAGTATATACGTATATAGTAATACTATTGTATTCCGTATATAGTTTTATTTACAATATTATTGTATTTGTATAGGTACAACTAATTTCGATTGGTATACATTGACGGCATAGGCGTGTCTACGGGTCGTTCCTCTCATGCACAGGCACGACCTGCAAACAGGCGAAAATTTAAATTTTAGCCAAATATATATATATATTGTTATATATTAATAACAATAATTACAGCACAAGGCGGGGGGGGTGCTAAAGCCCCTTAGCTCCCCCCATTAGATCCACGCCTGGTTACCCAGTATCACATTTGTATATTTATCTTGTGCATGACCTGCTAAAAAGGTCTGGACACGCCTATGATTGACGGCAATTTGTGGGAAACAACGTGCGAAATTTATTACTTCTACGAATTTTTTTTTAGCATTGGAATCAATATCAATTTATATTCGTTTCGTGAAATGTACAGTTGGAATTTTAAAAGATTTTAGTCCAACGCATTATACATTTGCGATTTTTCGTTTTACATACGAAATTTTTGGGATTTCTTTACACTTTTTTTTTTTTACAAATTTTAATATATCGAAGTGTATTCGTACACTTAAAATAAGATTTTCTTTTCGACGGACGACTTGCGACGGTCTTTTGATTCTCGTAATAAGGCCAAGCAGATGTGTTTGTATTTATTTCACTATATATACGCGTATTAATCGTTTTGATAATTATACATAAGTTATTAAAAAATACGCTTACGTTTTTTTCTCATTCGTCCGGAGACCGCGCGGGAGAATTGTAATACAACGCGTGAAAATGTTCACAAACGTATTTTCATAATTTTAGTTTCGAAATTTCATTTAATAAAATTAATTGTTTTATTGGAATTTTTTTTTGTATTTTTAATTTTTTTCACCTTCTATAGTACAACAAATTCCGAGCTCTAATAATAATCAACAATTTATTATACCAGGTATACGTATTATTTTTTAAATATATACAATGTATACATACACGGTTACCTGTAATATAAAAAAAATGTAAGTATATATGGCTAGACCCATCGGCGCATAAGCGTGTCTACGGGGGAGGCAGGGTGGGCACCGGCCTCCCCAGTGACTTAATTCTTGGCCTCTTGGTTTATAATCTACCGTGGTTGAAACTATAAATATAAAATATTTGTAAAAAATAACTTAGTAGCACATTAGTTGATTGGCCTTATTTATTAGTTGTAATAGTATAGGAAAACATTTTTAAGATCAAAATAATCTTTAATTTTGTGGGGTGAAACAATTCCAGGTGCTATATAATTGCCACACAAAAAAAAAAGTCACAAATATAGAATGTAGATCACTGTAGTAAGTAAAAAAATTAAAATTTTATAACTGGCCTCCCCAGCCACTGAGGTCTGGACACGCCTATGCGGCTATGCGTCGGCGCATTATCGTACTATAATAATATAGGTAAGTATACGCAATAAAATAGAATATATATCCAACTGAATTCTTGCAGTGTGCTGCAGTATAAGTATATAATGTAATAAAACAAATTATACAGTAATCGACTTGTAATTGAAACGAATAACAAAATTTATATAATTAAATTGACGGTTAATATACTATTGAGAAACTGCGAAAACTGTATATAAGAGCGAATATAACGACCAAATTAAGTGCGCGCTATTATTTTCGATAAAAACCGTTACGGGTCTGTATATAGTATTGATCCGTTATGCACTTGTGTTCCTGTATATAAATGGAAAAAAAAAGCGTTTTCGACTTAATCTATATATTTATATGAAAACGAATTGTGAAACTATTCCAGGCACTCGATAGTTTTAATTGAAATTTTTCGATAAAATGCGTGTAATAAAGATAATGTTAAATAGTCGCGATCAAAAATATTCATGTTAACGAATCAACGGGGTATTTTTTTGTTGGACGTGCCGCGGCAAGAACAGTGAGGTACTCGAATATATTTATTTACAATAAATATTCTGCATAATAAAAATAACGCAATAAAGTTTCTAATGAAAGGGATTAGCTTTTTTTAATCGCGGTATACTTATTTCCCACGCGACTTTATGTTTTACGAATACAAATCGTACACAGTAATATATTGTCGACGTTATTATATTAATGAGCAGTTCGGTGTATTCAACGTATAATGTCGCGGAATATTCATTTTTAATTCAGATAATTTAAAAAAAAAATTTTTTGAAATTTTCAAAGAACACAAACGGTGGTGCAGGTGGTGTACGTCACGTCGTCGCTTCGAGAAATTAATGATTTTATCGCGAACGTTCATGTACGTCACAATAATATTATATAATATGGACTTTTGCAAAATTTCGCAAAAACGTTTTTGCAACATTTTAAATGATTGGAAAATGTAATTAAACTTAAACTCGTGTAATATACGCCTGCCTATTATATACGAGTATATAGGCTGTAGTTACTTTCTATATTGGTATAAGCGCGTTTTTATTTTTCGACCACATTATTATTATATACATTCGCACAATTTAACGGAAGGGGGGGGGAATGTCTTAAAAATATTTGTTCGCAGTTTTTAATTTTTTTTTTCTATTAGAAATTCTTATTTTTTAAATAAATAAAAATTATCGATAAATAATTTAAAAATCGAGTATATATATATATACAAGGAGATATAAATTGATTGCGCTATTTTTGTAATATATAGAATTATTTCAATACGCTTTTAGTTGTAATAAAATATTGTACACTTATATATATTATTGTAGCGTGTATCCTATATATACCAGCACTTAGGGGTATAGCATATATTACAGTTACGTTGAAGAAAAAAAAATGGATTTTATTTTTATAAAATAATTAAAACGTTTCGTTGTCGAAAAAGAAAAATTATTAAAATTTCAACGGTAATGATAATCGAGTACGGGGTATACGTTTACTGTGTATTCACGCGCTTTTTTTTTTTTTTTTTATTTTATTTTACATAAGTTATGATAATTATTATCGAAATAAAAGATGCGTATATATACTATAAAATCTACGAGTGGTTTAATATTAAATACGTACTTAAATCTTAAAATCCGACAAATCTACGTACTTGTCAGTCGTACCATTAGCCGTCATTAAACTTATATACATCAAAAAAAAAAATCCTATTTTATATCGAAATGGTCTCTTATATGAGAGGCAGACCGAGCCGTATAATCCTAAAATTCTGGATTCGCCACTGACGACGTCGTTAAAATAATTCCCCTCCCGTAAAGTTTTAAAAGTCGTTGATATTAAATCTCATCTTACAAGACTTCATTTTTCTTTCTTTTTTTTTTTAACCTCGTATTGTATGAACACAGCTATATTAAGACGAAACATATATTTCTATAATACTCGCTGTTCCTATATTTATAATATAAAAATAGCTACAAGATGTATTCCGGGAACATGTATGTAGGTATCTTACACGTATCCAACTAGAGTGATTTATATAACATTCACAAGTATAAAACGGTTATTTTTTTTCTTGAAGGGGTATAGAGGTAAATAATATATATATATATATATTTCAGTTGAGTAACACGACGGGCGTAAATTAAAAACGAACCGAACAATTATTCATTTTTTATCAAATACTATATATGTAAGTTTCGAATATTATTTTAAATCATAATGTATGGTAATATTATTTCTAGAACAAGAAAAAAAAATATTAAAACATAATTTTAGTTCTATTACTTTTTACAATATATTACTTGTTATTTTCAATTAATCGAATTATATAACAATTTTAAAATATAATATTACTAATACGACTTCGGTCGACATGACACGATTATAATCCCCACAAAAATATATTATTTAGAGAATTTTCGTAACATGTTTAACGTATTATAACGTATCGGACAATAAGAATATTAAGAACCATTATTTACCCGTGCAGCCCCTTCGAAGTCATACATCAAACGACCTTATATACACTTTATATTTAATAATACATATTGATTTCCTTTTCAACCCCTTATTTTCCAAACTATATAGTTAAATCCCTACCAGAAATTGTTGTCGCTATATATATTAACCACTATATTTTATTTTTACTTAATATTATTATTATTTTTTTTTTTTTTGCTGGTAATCGATAGACATGTACAAAAATTATGTATAAATAATTAAAATAACACCATATATAAAATCTTGCTTTTATTAATACAATTGAATTTTGTGTTATCTCAAATGAATGCTGTGAACTGAAACACGTTACGAATACGCATTACATTACACCGTATATTAATTGCGTTCTATCTCAAGAAATGTATATTATAAAATTGTTCTTCCAAATAATCAGGGAAAATCAATATCTACAATATATTCGTTGTCATTTTATTGAACTCGATTTCAGATAATAGTCCAGTGTCGTCCTTATAAACACAACAAATATACACTTTATGTAAATTATCAGCAAAAAAAAAACGCTTATCGTAATTACCAAATAAAATATTATTATACGGATGTAAATTTAGTTACCATTTTCATTATTATTTTCTATTTCATTTTCATATCCATATATGCTAAATATTCTTCATTATTAATATCAGCCTCATTAAATATGCCAGTCATTTTGAGAGAATATTTTCTTCCTAATGATTCTCACGCTGTTGTAGATATACATACCTGTCTGTTGCATAAATAATTATCTATTAAAAATATTAAAATTAACATTTTTTTTTTTTTTAGAAAAAATTCATTTTGTTAGAATATTTTAACAATCGTCATTAGACATTTTTGAAGTTGATTGTGCGCGGAAACGCGTCAAAATTCCACCGAAATACTGCAGAAGAGGTCGAGTTACAATTTTTTCGTAGTATCAACGTCGTAAATGAAAAAAATTGGTCGGTTTTTGTATAAGATTTAATTTATTGTCGAAAATGTCCACGAGTTTAGAGAAAAACGTGGAGGAGCCTCGAAACAAATACGGCATTTCACAATACAGTGGCGTGCTGTACTGAAATTATACGTATATACAAGATTTGATAATTTTATGAGCCAAACGAATAATGTTAAGTAGATATTTCGAAAACAACAATAATTAATGGGGCGAAAAGTGATTGCCACTTATTTCGGAATCCTCGGATTTATGTTATTGCGACGGTTTTGCTGCCGTTTTAAATTCACCGCGTTTATACGTATACTGACAACACCAATATAGTTTATCTAACCAATCACGTCTTATCACGCAATCTACCTTCATAAAAAAAAAACTTTTCACTTTGATTGTTTTAACATAAATTTCTTCTGAATATATATTGTTCCTTCGCGTGTATTGCTTAACCCGTATTTTTACCACGTAGAAACCTATATATATATAAAAACACTCCGCGTTCGCGTTTATAGAACAAAAAAACGTATAGGGTTTAGCGTTATTTTGCTTATATGATTTACGCGTAATCCTGATCTTTCGTTAGTAAAAAAATTTTAAAAATCGTTATTATCGTAATTGTACGGTACACTGCTCGTTACGTAAGTATAAATTTTTTTTTTCAATTTTCAAAATCAAAAAAAAAAAATCAAAACGAATTTGACTCTTATACATAAACGTATAGTATATATCCTAACGGAAATTCTCAACTTGCCTTCGTGGCGGACGATGGTGTTGATTTTTTTATTTTTTTCTGACCGCCAGACGTGTAACAATATATAATATAGGTATAATAGTATATAAAACCGCCGCAATACGCTTTTACATTTTTCGCTTCGTTCGGAATCTAAAGTATATATATATCGTTTCTGTTTTAGACGTATTTCATCATACAGAGAAAACATAACTATTGATCCACTAACAAAGTCGAGTGAATAGGTATAACGTATGTATGCAGTATACACAAGTCATGTTTGGAATTTCTATATACTAAGTCGAAAACTATATATCCCTATATAGTAGGTACCTACTATATTTTTGCGTTATACTGCACAATCACGTGTTTTATGTCGGTAATATATGTATATATATATATTAATGTATACACACACACACACTTATTGTACACATAAAATAGTAAATACTATTACAATATATACACGTGCCATTATATTGCTTGAATGTTATACTGTATACACGTATGTTATACTTATGTTACACTCGAATTTATTATGATATACCCGTCGTATAGGTACCTTTATATATTATAATACCGCAAAGTATTGGAATATTTATTTTATTATCGAGCATTCAAATAAATTATTTTAAATACGACAAGTTTTAAATATTTTTATTCGTTTACATTTATTTTTTTATAAATAATAAAATGCAATATCTCTAATATATATATATATATATATATACATTATATCGACTGGTATACAAAGATTGTCCATCGCGGACAATACTTTAAAATAAACCGTATATATAGTTACTCTTTTGAGTACCACCCACTGGAATACTACTTTTAGTATATGTATTCAAAAATAATATTTTATTTTTCATTCTTTTGAAATATTTGAATAGTAACACTGGCGTAGAATATAGTGTATATGACTATCGCGTCTTATCGTATGTTTCCTATATATATATATATATATTATATTCATATAATAATATTGACAAAATGCGACGAAAAACTACAGAATTATCCGTTATTAATACGTCAAATTATAAAATTATGTATAGTGATTACAATATTACTCATCGTTTATATAAATCGATGGTTTTAGACCGTGATGTACGACCGAGACTGGTTATATGTACTTACTGTACAAAGGAATCGACGAATCGGTCTATTTACGCGTATATATACACACACATATGTATAGTATAAAGGTTCGTAAACTCTTTTTTTGCGATTGGCGATAAACACGTCACGTCTCGGCTGCTGAAAATGATGACAAACAACGAAAATATAACCCGTACTCACATTTTCTAAGCACATCTAATGATATCCCGTATATTATATAGTACGGTGTTTGATATGTATTGATCCAAAAAAAAAAAAAAATACCGCGTTTCGTGGGAAATTTAAAAAAAAAAAACGTTTTAAATTAACGTGACTGTGTACTTATACTATATATGTATTAATTTATACACATAATATATTTAATCGTGTTCGACGAGGCGACGACAGTATTCGAAACCGTCTTCGTACACAAGGTTTTAAACACAAAGTACTACTATATTGCGGGATATGGCGAGATTCCGAACACGGAAAGGAATATAAATGATACTATAATGGTATTATAATATTTATATTCACCGTTGATTAAATTTAATCCGTATTGAATTGGTTTGGAACTCGGATTTATTTCGCGAGCACGACTCA
Source organism: Slavum lentiscoides (assembly GCA_032441835.1). Classification (NCBI taxonomy): domain Eukaryota; kingdom Metazoa; phylum Arthropoda; class Insecta; order Hemiptera; family Aphididae; genus Slavum; species Slavum lentiscoides. The sequence goes on from CM063708.1 coordinate 16,793,811, forward strand.
ATGTTCAAAAAGCAAACACAGTAATTTAAGATAATAATAAGCTATTTATAAATCCTCGAAAAGAGCGAAGCAAAAAAAAAAAACGCCCTGTAATAGACGAGACTTTTATAGAAAATCGTCTTTACAAAATGAAAGTAATCGACCCCTGCATAATATTGTCGCTATCGCTCGGACGAGAAAAAAAGAATTCTGTATATTTTTTAAATGACTTAATAACAAACAATATTGGTGTTTGCGTAGCCGGAGAAGTACGATAGTAAATGATGAAATACTAGTAACATATAATATTTATCAGCGTCATTATGAAAGAAAAACGCGAGTTCAGCAGTTTGCACTTTGCAGCAACAACAAATAATCCAAATAATACTAATTATTCGTAAGTATTTAAATATACAGCCACAACGTTTTATAGTTTAAATTAATAGTAAATCAATAATATCAGTCAAGTTTTTGATCAAATCTAACACAACAAATTCTGCGATCATTTATAACAGGCGTGTACTCGCATATACAAAATTCTCATTTTGAGAGAATCGAGGCTATTGAAATTATGATTTTTTTTCCATCATCACATAGTTAAAGAATACGATTTTCAATTTTTTTCTAGACGCGTGTATTAAATAATAAATATTATTTTACTCTACATATTATACCTAACCATACTAGCGATTATCGTGGTGAATGCCGGTTGGAAATAATCACATTTTTCTGACAAATTACCGACTTTTATTTTGGTGCGTGTCACATTTTCATTCGGTTAAAAAGTGTCAATAGGCAAAATAATACATAATATAATATTGAAGTACAATCGAAAGCTAAAAATTAGTAAAATATCAACATTACAACAAAAACAGTACGAAAAATATGGTAAATATGATCAATATGGTCAATATGGAAACTTGGCTTGGGTCGAATTTTATAAGTTTAACTTATATTTATTGTAATACGCATCGACGCTTGTCGGTTTATTTTGTATTTGAAAGCAAATATGGTTAAAATAACATTTTTCTTCGGCATACATCAGGTCCGTCCGGAACGACAAAAACAACAAGACCTATGAATTTGCCGACTCAAACAAATTTTTGCTCGTTTCACTCCAAAACCGGGTACTATACTATTACATGTATAATATACAGTGATACATATCCTCAACATTTCCACTTTTCGAAAAAACAAACTATAAGGGCATTCGTTTGTAACGCAAATTTCATCGTTTCTAATATCATATTTATTTATAAATTTCTTTTTCCTGTAAAAATGTAAAAACAGAAGAAATGTTACACATTATAATAATATGAGAACACGGATGGTTAATTACTATAAATTACAGAATATAATTTTTTTTTTTTTTAGGTATCAATGCATTAGAAATCATATATATAAATACACACTATACAGGGTGGGGCGGAATGGATAAGTGGTTATAGAACAGGTAGTACACGCGAACGGGAGGGGTTAGAGGCTATTGCGTCTGAAGTCATTCTATTTAGGACGGCTTACCGTTCATTAGTCACAATGGTTATCTAGACGAGAGAGCATCGTGCGTTCACATTTGACTAATTGAGGTGTATTTAAAACCAGACAAGTCTGTTATTGTCGTGCAACAGCGCTTTCGACAACGCTTCAATATTGGTCGTAACGGTTCAGTCCCGAAACATGACACAATCAACAGATGGATACAGAATTATAAAACCAAGGCATTCGCAATGAATGCAAAACCTATAGAGGTCGTCCTCGAAGTGTAAGGACATTGGATTCCGTAGAAAGGGTGAGACAAGCAGTAATTCAAAGTCCAGGGCGCTCTGTCCGAAAACGAGCTGTAGCACTCCGAATGAGTAGTCGCATAATTCGCAGAATTTTATACCAAGACCTTCACTTCTACCCCCACGAACTTAAGTTGTTGTCCAACAACTGAATGATGGAGATTTTACACAATATTGACGGCTCTGATTGTTCGAATTCAATAACTGTTCGCCAAACGGTACGGTGTATTTTTATGCGCAATGTACTCGGACGACGCTCGTGCGATTTCATAATTATTCAAACTCATACTTTTGAAAGGTTTAAACCCCCCACCCCCACCCAAAGAAAAAATAATTGATAATACGCCATTGTTGGGATGGGGTGGGTGAGTGTTAAAAAAATATAATGGCACTGGCTTTTGAAAAACCTGTGGGCGCCACTGTTTATATAAGGATGTGAAATGTACACGAATCCCTGCGACATATCCCGATTAATATTTCCAATTTTGCTTGAACGGTATCAATATCTTTGCATTTTGTTTGTTCAATGTTTTGGGAAGAAATAATAATAAAGAGAATAATTATTTCATAGAACATATTTCGTCGGCTAATAATACACTCTACACAAATACAGTAGTCATACGGGCTATTGATTTAAATATATATTATTATGTATATTATTATTATATTACATTATACAGGATTTAGTTATCGCAGCGGATAATATCATTGATTATATACAGGGCTCGGAAGTTGTAGCATTTGCATATTTTTTTTTTGAAAGCCTTAGAACATCCTGTGTAAGATACAAATTTGTTTCACACGTCCTTCTTGTCACACACGAAATTTTTTTTTGCTAATTTTTGCATATTTACGGGTTTTAAAGCTATTTTGCTAATTTAGGATTATAAGTGCTATTTTATGCATATTTTTACAATTTCGGGTATAAATGAAAATAATCACATTTCTTTACTGTTTTTCTACTCAACACGAGTGTCTATCTAAATTAGAAAATAATAAATAAATTATGTAGGAAAGAGCCGCCTGGAATTTGTTTTTCTTGACTGGTATTAATTGGTGAAATTTCCCACTTTTATCTATAAATATGTATCGGCTCCGTGTCCCTGGTACCCCCACTTAATACATTTAAAACTTAAATAGGGGCAATCGTCTGTGCTTCGTTTGTGTTATCGTTTGTGCACTTTATCCCGACGTTTGTGCTCTCGCCGTTACCGAGTTATAACAATTTTGTTTAAAAAATTTAATTCAGAACAAATTTAAATGTTTTTTGACAATTTTATTTTGCATATTTTGAAATTTTTAGTGCATATTTTGGTGTTTTTAAGTGCATATTATAGCGCTAAAAATGAACTCTTTTAGTGCTATAACTTCCGAGCCCTGATTATATATAATATATATAATCAATGATAATATGTACGAAGAACGGTCCCCGTAGAGAGGTAGACAAATTCCCTGCAGTTACTCGCGATACTCCAATCCGCCGTTGCGCGCAGACATCATCATAAATCAAAAAAATATGCGCAATATATAATTCATATGCGCATATATGTAATATTATAGCGGTGGCATTATATGTACCGAATACGCGGTAATTGTTTTTTTTGTTTTCTACATACTTTAAAATGTTATAATAATATAAGCAATATAAATAGAGTTCTCCTCATTCGCGTTTTTGTTACTTTTTTCATAAAAAAAAAAACGACTTATACCACTCAACGTAATTAAACTGTTAACAGAACGATCACGCACACATTGCCTATATGAGAATCCACCGTTAATTTTGTGCAGGTGTTCCGTATTGCAGTATACCCATTTCATAATATTAATTTTGCATGTCTCTAATCTATTTAATACTTATACGTTTTTGTATTTTACATACATTTAATATTGTGATTTTTCGATGAGGCCCGATTTGAAATAATAATCTTTAATATATTATCGTTCGGTTTGTAAAACAATATTTTGCAGTAAATTTGTCTCGTAGTTTGTTTAATTTTTTCAGTTTTTACAATAACATTCGGACAATAGACGTCTCGTGTCATAATAGCTTTAAATTTGTATTTGTTAATGTATTTTTAATGATTTTTACGTCATCATCATTATAATTACTTTGTGGGAATGGGGGAAATTAGTGTCAAATTTCGACATTCCAAAAGACGTTTTCATTTTAGTCTTAATTTCCGATTACATTTTTTTTTTTGGGGGGTGGTGGGGGGGAATCGATTTTTCATAAAAAAAAAATGTAATTATTATTCTACATCTACAGTCAACCGTTATTATAATACTTGAATCAATGAGAAGAAAAAACGAATATTTTATTTTATAAAGCCGTTATAGACTATTACAGATAAAAATTGCACCGAATTTTCCTATATACCCAAACTGAATTTATGACAACAAAATAAAACGGAAAACAATATTATTTTCGAGGACTTATCGTGAACAGCGATAATCAAAACGATACAACGACAAGGAATGTAGGTACTAGCAGTTATCCAAATTATCCACATCACAATTATTTGTTCTAACGACCATCACGTGTCAACAACAAACTACTGCTATGGGAAATGATCGATTAGTGACGATAATATTTCCTATTTTTAAACCACTGTCCGTCAATTTTCCTGATCTCATCTAATGGTGTATTTTTCCATCGTTGCTAATAAGTAGAGCTAGAGACTTCTGCCGTAAAAATACTTCAAAATATGCGTGCATTTATGACCAGCAGACGAGGAAAACATACACGATCCACTCATTTCATCGATATAACATTCTTTCCGGGTATTTTGAAGCTTTTAAAATTTGAAAGATAAAAATTAAATACTAGTTTTTTTGTTTTTAGTCGGTATTTATTTTAGAATATATTGAACGTATATATTGAAATACGCTCTTAAAATTCAAATATAACAAAATACGCACTGACGCGTGAAAAAGAGCTAAATATGCACACACAAAAATATATCTAGAAGCTCCTAGTAAACAAATTTCTATGTATATCACTGAGCTGTTTTCAGTGATTATTAAAAAACATGCAAACTCCTACGAGTATACCTACTAATAAGCAATAACTTTTTAACAAAACCAATAATAATAGTTGAAATTCGACGAAAAGTGATGTGATAATTATTTTCAGTAATTTTATTTCTTACGACTTGACATATGCACGCCTTTTCTCTATGACTAGCTGCCGGTGCACGTGACTCGGTAATCGACCCGGAGATCTTCCCCCAAAATCCGATGCTGCGTATTATAATATACGTATTATTATTTTCATTTATATAGGTCATTAAACTCGTATTACTAATAATCGTTGTCCGTTGCCACAGAATTATCTGGTAAGGAAGACGCATATAAACATAAAACGTCTCTTTTAAGTATAATCTCGCGTCGGGGATAGTTTCAAAGTGGGATTAGAAATTAGAATGTGTTTTTCATTCGTCGCGGTCGGCTTGACGTCGCAAACGACATAAGCAGCCCGTAGGGAAATTTCCGCCCGATTTCGGTCCGATCCGGTTTATGCGATAAAATATTTCATCACGAATCTAAAATGTAAGCTAATATGTACCTGGCTCTCTCTCTCTTTCTCACTGTCTTATTATTTGATCTTATCATAATAACGATCATTTATATAATATCGAAAAATATTAATGAATAATAAGCACGTGTTTCGAATGAATTTTGCAGAAGAAAAAACCATGCACACTTCATACACCAGCTCGGGCTTTCTGTTTTGTCACTTCGCTTTATGATAGTCAATGTACGTCGTAATAATTATTTGATTTGTCAAACTATTGTCGTAAACCGGGTTTTCAAAGTCCGCTTTACAATATATACTTACGTGTGATGAGTCGAATTTCCAAACACGATTAAAGAATAACACAATGAATTATATATAAAACAATATCGTATATATATATATATATATTGATTTAAGGGGCTGGTAGACAGCGTCCAGCACCATACATCGGCTGACTCGTTTTGTGATACATATTGGGTATATATTATATATTATTCTTAATTAATGATACATGAGTCATAACTACAAATAAGATTATATTAATGATTATAAGATAAATATAATATAATATTATATCTAAAATAACAATTTATGAGTATAATACATAATATATTAATTCTGGTGTGTCACATGAACAAGGTTCACGACACTATTCGCACTTTCATCTTGACCACATTTTTTGTTTTATAAAATGTCAGTAGTAGGTGAGTACCTACTACTGACACACACGTATTGCGGCTGAAATCCGAAATCTTCTATGGGTAGGTACTAGGTACCTCAGCGGCGGATTAAGCAATTTGCCGCCCACAAGCAGAAGGAAATTTGCCGCCCCTTCATTTTCATAAGCTTTTTTCTAACCAGCAAAATGCATTATTTAGCAAAATATATTATTATTTATTATTAAAAAAGTTTTCTTTGCCGCCCCTAAAATTTCGCCGCTCCAATCACCTGCTTGTTCTGCTTGTAGGGAAACCTGACGCTGAGGTACCTAATGCGTGCCTTATCCGGATGATGTACACGTCAGACACACGAATAATCCTTGAAATTCAAATTCACAATTTAGCCGTCATCCGGCTATATATAATAATGTACCGTTCAACAGTAGCGCGCTACCTACTCTATTTCCAATGTATATTGCGGATAAAATACGAGATTGTAAAAAAAATATCTGATAATAATTACAAATATCTGTGTGTTTGGGCAATATTGTTTTAAATTACTAATTTTTGTAAAATTCCCATTTTTATTTTCAAATTATAAAACAGGCGCTATTATTTTACTTTCCGGTAATTAGGTACTATTAATAAAATATATGTATACTCCGCAATTATATCCATAATTAACATTTGTTTGTATAACACTTTGGTGACATTTTGAAGTCACAGTATTACGCGCAGTTAAGCCCGCGAGAAGCTTCGCGTTTACAACAATTATTATTATTATTTGTCGAGCGTTTAATTTTGCATAAACAACAACGTTAACATAATAACAACCCCGTCTGACCACTAATAATGTTTACAAGCCGTTGCAGGCTACTTCAATTTAATGGTGTATTTTTATAATTTCTTACAATAAATTTATTTCAGATATATTATTCTCATTTGGAAAGTCACAGTATTTTTAATCGATTTGTCGAGTTTTTTAATTTTTTTTTTTTTTTACAGCCATTTTATATTATGTTTCCTTGTGTTAATCTGAACTTCGTCAACTGGAACGTCGTATAAAATATTTTGAAATTTACCGGTAACAATAGTATATAGTAATCGCGTTATTAATGAGTACTTGATAATGACTCGTCTATAGACATAAATAATGTCTATATTAAATAAGTTTTATCTGAATGTTTATCGGATGAATAAAATACGAATTATTATTATATCACACGAGTCTTTAATATTATTTTTTAACTTTTTTTTTTTAAATTTTCATTCGAAAAATTAAAATTAAAAATACTTCGCGTTTTTTTTTATGAATATATTTTAATAAGGACCTCTCGACACTTTTATCAGATCGTTATCATGACGAGACAGACAGCGGAAACGGTATTTTAACAAAAAAAAATATTAATCGCATAATATTCGCGGTTATTCGGATGCCGGACTGCTGTTTCCGTTGAGCATTCAATCATCCCGCTTGCACGATTGTATTCAGTGAAGGCGTAGCCTGGGAGTTTTTTTAGCCTTTAGACGAGGTTCTAGATCTTTAAAAAATATTTATTTCATTCTAGAGGGTGTCGTATGTACTCGTACGCGAGAAGAATTTTTAATTTTTGTTCCAGTATTTTAAGATATGTGACTGGAAAGAGATTCCGCAATTACAACGCACAATCCGGGCCGGCTTTCGACATTTCATCATCCAGCGCGAAAATTATTTTAGCGCTCTCTCTACACTATACTACTATAGGTTTCAATTTTTATACTTGAAAACCTGCAAAAATCTTAATCAATATTCTAAAAAGTGCACAAATTTTGAACAATTGAGTTTTCAATTCTTAGTGCAACCAATGATGTCAAAACGTCAAAGTGTCTGAAGTCTTGCGCTATATGACGCTTGATCTGAAGTACGTTTCTATTAATATTTAAGTTTGGAAAACCTTTTCTCTCCGTTTGCTATAGATACGCAGGTATAGACGTATGTAGTAAACAAAACCCTTAATAAAAACCATACCTACACCCGTTATGATAATATAAATCTTTCATTTTTTGAAAATAAATTGTCATATCAAGAAATGTAGTATCACGTTTATCTGTTTTGGTAAAGTGTTGTATGATAATTAGTTAATCGTAATGAAAAATCGCTTCAGCTTTGATATGATATTCAACGATTAAGAAGAGGACGCTACACTCCTATGATTTTCATCAAAATAATTGTTTCACGCTGGAAAGAACTCTGAAGGCCACAGTTGTACTTAAGACACCAAATTTTCGCACATTATAAATTACAATTTAATACATGTTTTAAAGACTTTCATACTTAAAAATAGAATCTATGTTATTTTAATTTATAAGAATAGTTTTATATAAAATGTTGTTCCTGAAGGCCACAGTTGTACTTAAGACACCAAATTTTCGCACATTATAAATTACAATATTATCTATACAATATCAGAGCGGTTTTTTAAATATCTTATTAATTCTTAAAAAGTTATAAGCATTTAAAAAATACTATTTTTACAATTTTTTTCAAATCACGTAACTCCTTAAGAATCAAAGATATTTAAAAAAGAGCTTTGATATTGTATAGATAATATTGTAATTTATATTGTGCGAAAATTTAGTGTCTAAAGTATAACTGTTGCCTTCGGGGTTCTTTCTCCCGTGAAACGGTTTTGTGTAGTTAAAATTTCAATTTTTTGAACATTTTCTGTATTTTTGCAATACAATCGGAAACGCCCAATATCGCCTCCAATTCTAGCTTGGTAAATTACGCCGATAACTTTTAGTTTGTTACAATGGTAGTAGGTATCAGCCTCAAAAATACATTAAATTTTGTCGGATCAAGAATAATTATTTATATATTTTAACAAAACAATAGTGATTTCCAATATATACAATATGGAAAATTCTCGAAACACCTATTAATCTACTTGCATTAAGTCCATACCCCGAATTCAATAATACTTATACGATGTGCGGACATCGCGCGCTATCGTTTGTTATCGAACTTTGTCAGTTCACGACTATTATCATTGATTATATATTACTAATATATAATCAATGCTATTATTATTGTTGTATATATTTTATTAATTATCTATGTTTCCGAGAAGTCGTAAAATTATAAGCGAACACGGGTCCAAAGTATGCTTGCTGTATACACGATCAATATTATAATGAACACGGCGAGTACCGATTTACGAATGACGCGCCGTTCCGGAAATGACCGATGCACAAACTGCTGCCGCCTGCCGCTAAATGAATAGACGTGGTTAAAATGTGCAACAAAACACCTAACAGCGCGTTCTGTCGATCGTTGTATACGTTCTCGTTTCTGTGTAGCGTCCTCTTAAAGCTAGTTGAAGACCTACACAATATTTCGGTAATTCATCTTTTTCGAAATCACAAAGAATTTATATAATACGTTTTAATAGCGTTTTAAATCTTTTAGCTTTATTATGGATTCTATATAACGGAGTCAAACAAATCGTTGAAAAATTCAATATCGAATTCTTTTCTTATGTTTAAAATTATCGGCTCATTTCTGGATTCGGATTTCGTACTGAAACTGTCGTACAGAGTCAGAGGCAGTGGCGGCTATAAGGGGAGGGTAGGTGGATGGCCCCCTCCATGGGCTTTGATATTTTTAAATTTAATATCTTTTATCTAACAGCAACGACTTGTATCATGTAAGTTGGTCCAATAATTATTATGTTATAATATGGTTATGCTCCATTTTCGTCCCTCCCCTTTGAACATCCTGTATAAGGCTGGAATTGGTGTTCGATCGACGATCAGCGCGTATACGATACGCGTTGATCATTGGTCGTGATCGAGCGTTCATTACTTAGCTGACGACAGACTCGGTCGGTCGAGTACAGTGTAAACAAATAAACGTGTAAATGTGAGTGTAAACGAGTATACGTTGAATAAATAGCAAACGAATAAAAGTGTAAACGAGTAAAGATGAATCCTTACGTTCACTTCATTTCATTGAAATACGCGAAATAATATTATTAAAAATAATAAAAAAAATTAAACAATAAAGATTGCATACACGCATACGAACGGTCGCTCGGTCAGCGTCAAACTAAACACCCGCATACACCGACATGGCGCGTCAACCGACCGTAAAACAATGAGAAAAGAAAGTAGTCACCAGATAGCGCTACGACACAACATAGAGGGCGTGGCAGAAAGGTGCTTATAAATAGCGGTCCGAAACGATCGGACCGCTCAGTGTAGTCACGGCGGTCAGGCGTGAACAACGTAGTTCGCGTCTGACTGTGGTGTGTACAAGACTGACCGCTATTTATATGCGCCTTTCTGCCACGCCCTCTATGTTGTGTAGTAGCGCTATCTGGTGACTACTTTCTTTTTTCGTTTTATTGTTATTTCGTGTACGTTCCATGCACGTTGTTCTTCCTTTTTCTACGTCTGCATTTCGCCTCGGTACATTAATAGATATCTCTTCTAGACTGGTATATATATATATATATATTTTAGTAATTCTATAATACAATATATGGTATGAAGAAGACTAACCAAGAAATGAGAGTGTAGAAAACGCCGATATAATTGCGGTACTGAAAATTAAGAGATTGGGCCAGGAAGATCATGCGCAGAGGCGAGCGCGGGGACGACTATAATAGAGGAACTCACAAAATGGATACCGGAGAACGAAAGGCATTCCGAGGCAAAGGTAAAGTGGATGGAGAATTAAGAAAGATTTGGATATGTTACAGGAACGAACAATGGAGACGAGTCGGCTACTAACAGGTATCTCTGTTCCATCTATCGATGGAGAGAAATGATTGCGACGAACAAATTAGGTAAGCCAAAAAAGAAATAATAATATTACACGTGGGACTTTTCTACTGTGATGGTAATTTTTAATGCTGTAAATACAGGTATATCGCTGAACGCTCATTTAACTATTTAGCTCTCGCTTTCTCTCGTCTTCAATACCCGTCACCCGAAAACGCATGGACGTCACGCGTCACGCGTCGGCCGTCAGAACCACGTTGAACTATCATATTCAGTATATTCACCTACTCGCTCGTGAGAAGCTGCTACGCGATAGGAAACGTCCGTTCTGGCAAAGTTTGCCTTGTTTACAAAAATACATAATTAAAAGTTTCCATCGTCGTATAAACTCACAATGTTTGACACTTTATACTTACAGTATGCCTTTATAAATGCATTTACGAATACCCTACTTATATTATTTTCTCTTATATAATTTAATATATATATATTAATTTAATTATATATATATATATTATTATTAATTACTATCAGTGACATATAAATATACAAATACACGTCGATCAATACACAACTGCGGAAATATCTGAAAATGAAATGAATTTTAAACGTCATTTCGAAATTACGAATATTTGTAATTTAATAAACGTGGTTTTAAAGTACAAAATTATTTATTTATTCGCTGTCGACTATCGTTTTCGGTATTTGATTTCAAAAACAAATCGATTGTACAATATTATATGCGGGATAAATATACACTCTTATAATACCGATACCACAGATAAGATTAAATTTTAAAGAGAAAGTTTTATCTTATCTGTGCCGATACCAAATATTAGTACCTATATGCTCTATAATATTTTCAGTTTGATAGTGTTCACAAATTGGCTTTATTATTTTCTTTACAATCGTGTATTTTTAAACTCATTTCATACACTAATATTATTAATTTTATTAATGATATTTATTAAATTACAAATTCATATTACTTTTCCAAGGGGGAGGCAAGTGCCCCGTTTTGCCACCCCTAATGGGCGCTCATGCCCATATACTCGTATGTATACAGTACGAGCGCGAGCAACTGCACAAGTTCGTGCATACCCGCCGATTTATTACACGGTACTCAATAAAAGACTCGTATATTATTTATAAATTATAACAGCGCATAGTTTTTGTAGGTATTAGCGTTAATATTTAATTATGCATTTATGTGAGGATTAACTAATAATTTCCTTACGCAATCAACGATATTATAAAATATAAATATGTACATAGTTACAGAATACCCACTCGTTTTCCATTCCTTGTCTTGGGCGCTTCCTGCTCGCGCGACTTTCTATAAATTTATAATTTACAATTTAAAGTATTATTTTGACGGTCCTTACCATCGCACGGATCGATCTTAGGTACCCAAAGCCCCGGGTGCCCAGACGCGATTCAATTTTTTTCCAACTATCATTCGTATAATGATCGTTATTGTTATCCTATTAAAGCTATAGAAAATATAATATTTAAAAATATAAAATGAGTATCTATACACTGTAATGCAGATACATCAGTACATGTATATGTCTTGTACTCTTGTATATATCTCATTTATTTTTACACGTGACAAAAAGTTACCTACAGCTTAGTCCTCGTCTCCTCGTACCTATATATATATATATATATATATATATATATATACTATATATGTGTAGATCGCGCTGCCATCGCCGTTCTAATGTAACTGGCAACGACGGTATAGAAGTGGGGGACCTGGCCGGGTGGTGAGTAGAGCCGAGTTCATGACGTCATGGTAACGTTCTCGGTGTCGCACAAATTTATAGAATGACCCCAGCCATAAGACATATACATGTCAAGATAATATTAAGTAAGCATTTTAATTATTGTATTCGTAGTGAAAATGAACAAGTATTAATAGAAAAACCACAAATTATATGTTAGCTTCGAGTACATAATATTGTGTATTGTAACTTGTAAGATAACATATTAATCATAATTTATATATTAAGCATTATATGTAATATGTTAATAACGTGTGTTTGTACACTGTCCGATGTGTATTGTACATATTATGTATGTTCGTTCTCGGACAGTTGTAATAAATGTAAATAATTTTTTTTTTTGATATTAATGCGCGTTTTATATATATATCTATTATTTACACGGTTCTTAATACATTTAAGGTAATTTCTAATTCATTTATTTACTGTATTCAAATGTCCTACCTAAACATACACATCAAAAACCATTGTCAAACAAACAGAAGGAGCTATAAGTAATTTTTATGCGTAATACCATTGATTATACATAATATAATATATTATGTGTAATCAATGGTAATACTAAATCTGCGACTGAACACTCGAGTTTAAAATTAGAAAATCCTCGTGCAGGTTTCCCAAAGTTTTATCGATCGACGGTGATCGGCCGTGCTGAGCCTGCTTTGTTATGATGTTTTAATTTTTCGGCGTTCGTACCTCGTGTTCACGTTGATGATGCTTTTATATTATTACATTGTGTTATTATAGGTGTACCTAGAGAGCCTTGATATACTAATCTATGATATATGAAGCAATGAAGGCTCTAGGTATACCTACATAACAAGCAAATACATTTAATTCTACGATTGTTATAGTATTGTCACAGATTAGACGATCGTCTTATCTGTGGTATTGTTATGAACGCGCGGCAAAACCATCGGCGTTTATCACGCGTGCGCCCGTGTTGTTACGTTATCAGTCATCGTGTCTTATCAACGTGCAATATTATTAAATTATCGAATTTGTATTAAAATCGATGTTCGCAATTCAGTTTTTTGAAACACAAATTACTCATCTTTATATAATTCGCGATGGTAAATTCGTTTGAATTTTATGCGCGCACACAACGTGTATGTACTTAATCTGTGAACAAAGTCGTGCGCGTTTGTATGAAATACGTAGGAAAAAGATTACGGAAAATCGAAAAAAAAAAATCCGCTATCGATTCGTTGGACGGCCGTTAGCGATAGTCAGTATTGAGTCCCCGTGGAAATTAACCGTTTTGGTAAAATGTCTACGTTTTGTTTGCGAAGTTTTCAACGATAATTATTATTTTCTCCACAAGCGTCGTTCAATATTTTCTCGTATTCTGTATGGTAAAACAGTACAATATTAGTAAAAATGTTAGCGCGTTCGTTTCTGTGCTCGGAAACTGTAACGTTGTATTATTGAGAAGAATAGTATATCGTTTTATTTGAAAAAAAATCAGACACGTATTTTCTGAACACTATAAAAATACTGGTGAGTATATTTTATTTGTTCTTGCTAGTATATTACGGTGTTCCCAAAATAATTTGATTACATAATGTATTTTATCTGGTTGCTGTGCGCGCGTCACGATATCAATTTCAGTACTCTGGCTTTGCTCAAGAACTCCGTCATTGATACGTAACATCCTCCGAAATATCGTTTACCCGAAAACGATGTTCTACCGTGTAACATTCTCCAATTGTTGTAAAACACTACTGTTCCTGGCTGCAGACTGTGTGTCCAGTACATTTCTTCTCGCGTTAATATTTCGACAAAATGAGCGTAACTTTCGTAAAACTCATCGATACGATCGTGCGACGGCGGTAGTGGACTGCGGTCATACACGTTGAATCTAATGTTTTCGATACAATATAAATTTGTTTATTAAATAATTGAATTCCGTATACGTCCTATTCTTTAATAATATTAAACACGTAATTATTTACTCGCCTTATTTGGTACACGTCGTTCGTGTTACGATCGATTTTTATAACGGGCCCAATCCACTTGCAGTGCTGACCGGGTTCCACGTATTCGCATTCTATTTCGATTTCAGTAAGGTTTCGAAAATGTAACGGATTTTCTCGTTTTAATATTTCTGCTACTTTAAATCCGTCGACGATAGTACTCAAACCTCCATGACCATTAATATCCCTTTCTAGCATATGAAATACTTGGAGCCTGAAATATAAATTTAAGTTTATTTATTTACTTATTTTCATTTTTTTTTTATTTAAATTTCTACACCGTTTAAGATAGTTTTTACCCTGCACTTTCGGAAAAATATGTGTTATCGTTGTGTACTATAAGTGGACCATTTAAATACGCTGGATCTTTATGATTTTCATTAGACTTGGTTCCAACAGTCCACATTGTTCCGAATATAGTTTGTTCGGGTTGTGCTATGAATCTTACTAATTTTTCTGTTGCTTCCAGAGTTGGCTCTACCTATGTGTACATAGTACAAAAATTGTACATTTTTTCTGGTAATAATAATTCACATTTAAGTGCTAATGGTTTAATTTAATTTATCGTAATTACGTTTGATCTGATCTAAAAATAATGCAAATAATTTATGTTGTTTTACCAAATACTTTACTTACATTCGTTACGATTCCTACACCGTACTTTAAAATGGATTTTACCAACTCTTTTTGACCTTCATTTAGAGTTAAATCATTATAGGATATTTTTGCGGGCAATTTATCGAGCTCTTCACCAAAACAATTGTACGGTTCGATTTTTATTTTATTTCCCGACCACGTGTCAATAACCCACTTAGTGTCGTACATAGATTTATGACCGTCAGACCCTATAATAACAAAAATACATAGATGTGCGTTATTAACTAGAAACTTGAAAAAAAAATGTATAAATATAAAAGTCTAACACTCAACACATAAATTGTTGTCTTCGTGTCTATAGTCTTGAATTTCAGTATTAATTGTTTCGAGAAATTGTTGAATTGTTGTTTTTCTGCACTTATTATCGTGGTCGTAACATTCTGAACACCTTAATAAAATTGGTAATATAATTTTTATTTCTTTAAAAATAACAAAACACAATTTTCCGATTTATAATAATAATATTTAACACTTACCTGCAATTGTCTCGTAACCATATTATATTGATTGAAATATTTTTGTTGTTGATTTTCAACTGAATTGCCATTCTTACGATACTTAGTTAGACAACTTGGTCTGAGTTTATATTTATTATTGAATTACAATTATTTTCTTATATGAATAATTCGTAGGTACGTATGTGTAATAAATATCAGTGTTGCTGATATAGTCTCTGTAAAAAAAAAAATTATCTGATATGAAAATAAAATCTCAATGCTGTATAGAGTTAATCACTGGTTTACAATAAATGATAAAGTAATTAAATAGGTCCTTAGGTTAAAACATTTTGTATTAAATAAAGTACACGAGTAATTAAATTTAATATCATTTCTTTCTTTTTTTTTTCTAATTGAAGTAAGGGTGAACTATTAATTATAATATAATTATCAAACCCAATAAACATATTAGTAATTTCACATTAGACTGTTTTGTTTAACAGTTTTCAAAAAAATAATTTAAATTGTTTTATATTAGGTATTATCTGCATTTTTATATGTATGTTATCATTATTGTATTAGCAAGAAGCTGATACTTCCTTTATTATAAAGTATGTACATTTGTCTTTTTTTTTTTATGTTGAAAAAATTTTTATTTGTTATAATTATTAATTCCTATTAGCGTATCTTAATTTATTAATATAACATATAAAAAAAATTGGTGGTAACTTTGGCTTTTGAGTTTGTATGATGCCATCCCTACTGCAGAACATTAAACACATACATTCTTTGTCCAAGTACAATTTTTATAAATTCCAATCTTAGTTATTTATTTTTATTGTTACTAGAATTGTATGCAAATGTTCAACAAAGTCATGTTTCACATTAAGTGTAGAAACTGCGTTTATCCCAGAACAGATGGAAAAATTGTTCGATTCCCTGTACCGGATGATAAAGTTGATTGGAATGCCGCATATCCCGTGTATAATCCAACAGTGTTTACATCGAAATTCGTTATTGGTCAAACATGGGCTGACCCAGACTTAACTGTACTTGAATTTAAACCCATTTGGAATTCCATTGACGGTCATGTCAACAGAATTAGTTTAACTGGAAAGTATGAAATAAAAAACGGTTATCCTCTGAACCCCGGTGGACGAACTGGTCTAATTGGTCGGGGACTTCTAGGACGTTGGGGTCCAAATCATGCTGCTGACCCAATTGTTACTCGTTGGAAAACGTTTGAAAACGAACGTGTATTTAATGAAAAAAGTAATAAACAGATCCTTCAGTTTGTTGCCATTCAAAGAAAAGATTCTGGTGAGTGGGCATTACCTGGTGGCATGGTTGATTGCGGAGAAGTAATTTCAACTACTTTGAAAAGAGAATTCATGGAAGAAGCAATGAACTTGCTTGATAAATCTGATGAAGATGCTGTAAAAATAGAAAAACAAATAGAAGACGTATTTAAGGAAGGTACAGAAGTTTTTCGTGGATATGTCGATGATCCTAGAAATACAGATAATGCTTGGATGGAGACAGTTGCAACCCTTTTCCATGATGATAAAGGTGTTCACGTAGGAATGTTAGAACTTCATGCAGGCGATGATGCAGTTGGAGTTAAATGGGTAGATTTAGATAGAAATCTAAAACTGTACGCTAATCATCTTTCATTTTTAGAAGAGATTGCCATACGGCTAAAATGCCATTGGTGATTTAATTAAATTCTTATTATATATAATTTATACTTTTTCAGATTGTATACATTTAATATACTTGATCGAGTCTAATAAGGCTTATATTGTGTTTGGTTTGGTTTTCATTTAAATTTTGAACGATTAGGAAATATATTTGTTTACTTTAAAACATCATAATAAAGTGTGTGAACTATTGCAAATAATTATACAGTGCCAGTCTTATGTAGATCAAGACTTGTTAATTAAAACATGATAAATCGATGAACGTAAATTATATGTTTTTCATAAGAAAAATTTTATAGATTTTGTTGTAGGCTACCTATGTTAACATATTCAATTGCATGATAACTTAAGTATAACCAATTAATTAACAATCTTCGTGGAAAATAATATCTTAATTATATTGTCATTTTTGCAATGAAGTAAAAACACAGAAAACACTAAATACAAAGTTATATTTTAAATATATAATATATTAATAATAAAATGAGGTACGCACAGGTAAGCCATTTTATTATTTTTTGTGGGTTTAAAAAAGTCAGTAAGAAAAAAACTGTAGTCCCATGGTGTACAAATGACCAATTTTTCATTTTTAAAATATAAATACTATCTTATATTTATAATTTCAATATTTCACAAATGTATACACTAAATATTTTAGGAGTCACCATACACCAATTGATAATTTATACATGTAAATTGAGTTTTATTTTAAATTTCTATGATCATTTTATTTCTTTATATGAATGTATAACAAATTCTTATGGTGTTAACTTATGTAATTACTAAACACTACGTATCACATTATTATTGTACTAATCATTATATGTATTGTGTTAATTGTGTAACTATTTAAGATATGAATAATACATAATTAGACAATTTTGGTGTGAAAACAAAATGTTTTTGTAATGTACTCTACCTATTAATGAATATTGAAAATATATCTAAAATTCATTTATTATTAATTATAGTTTTTTTTTTTTAAGTTTTGATCTCGCAATTATAAAAGAATTCATGTATTACATATTATACAGTTGAAATACCTAGGTATTACAATTAAATTTTAAAATTAAAATTATAAAATATTAACTACTTATTTACAACAGTAATCGAAAATTTCAGAATTTTTTTTGAACACCTATATTTGTTTATAAATATGGCTGACTCTACAAATCTTAAAAAACACCCAAGGAAGAAGTCTTTGAACACAAACCAAAACTTGAACGAACATGTGAAATTAGAAACTTCAGGTATCTATAAAAAAAAATATGTGACTCGTGTTTAACAAAATTATACAAGTAAATAACACAAATATAATATATTGTTTTCAGAAACATCTGTACGTACATATCAAGATGATGAAGATTTTGATGAAGCTTTCAAAAACTTATTACGTCCAATTGAATTAATTTCCAAAAGAAACCAAAATGAAGTTCTTCAGTATGATCTGCTTAAGGTAATCTCTAAATAAAAAAAATTATCAATGTAATTTATTTTTTAAATGCCTTTATGTTTCAGGAATTAGATTCATATTTAATTCATTTGAAATTAACTGATACTGGCTCTTCAATATTTGTAGAAGCTGCATTGATGTTTCAAAATGTTATAGTTATTTATCAAAAGAGAGTTGATCAAATAATTGATAGCATGATGAAACTTATTGGAAAATTCCGAGCCTAGTGAGTTTAAATCTAATTTTTTAAATACATTATCTATGCCAACTTTTTTATATTAAGTTCTGGGATTTAATTCATTGACATTCTCGCAGCACGAATGTCACGGTCCTCCAAGGGGCCGTGGACCACAGTTTAAGAACCGCTGACTTAAATCAAAATATAAACTGATCTTTTGATAACATTTTAGAGGAAGTTAGTTGGAGTGAAGGTGAAATAGTTTCAGGAAACAGTAATGAGAGTAGTAAAGATGAGCACAGAACTAAATATTAATATTGAAGACATTTCATTTACTAATGTTACCTTACCAGATGCGTCAATCAATACTCAATTAAGTGTAGAAAATAAATCTAATGTCTGTGTATTTCTAAAACTACCACCAATACAATTAAAATTTAAAGCATATTTAATTAATACATTGTATTTGTATGTTTTATGTTGAGAATATAATGCTAATATGTATAAAAATGTTAAAAAATGTTTGTTAACAAAAGGTATAATTTATGCTGCTAATTATCAATAAAAATTAAAATAAACACCTGTTGGATATTGCCGATAAGCGCCACTAAAAATATTAAACAACAAATGGATCACCAAATGCATCATATTTAACTATATCTAAAATATTCATATTAATTGAAAAAAAACAAATTTAAATTATTCTACATGTATAATTATATGTTTTTTTTTGTTCCTTACATTTAATAATGAAATAGGATATGAAATATAATCTTTGGATATCTTTTCTTTTAAACAAAATATTCAAATTTTTAATTTTTTTGGTTATTCTTTGAAAATATTACTGTGTCAATTCTTAGTTATTAATTTGACTCATCTATTATTTATTTAATTGTTGAAATATAATATTGTATTGATATATTCTTATTCTTATTCTTATTATTATTATTTAATTTTTAATTTAAATATTATTTTTATTAGTCGAATAAATCAAAAAGATAATGATGCAGAAAATATGGATGATAATAATAAAAAAAGAAGGAAAGAAAAAAATGTTGATTTTTATTCATCTTTTGAACCAATTGAAGGACGGATTTTTAGTACATGTAAGTAACTATTATAACTGTTATTTTATTTGTTAATAAATGTCTAAATTATTTACATACTCACTTTTTTATCAAGTGAAAAATTATGACTGCAAATTAGTAAATTTGAGTAAAAAGCCGTCTTTACCAAAAATTGTACTCAACGCCAATATTAAAGTAGATAATAAGTATAATCAAATATTGCCTTATATTTATATTGGAAATGGAGAAAACATTGGCAAAAAATACGACTTCTTGTAAGAATATAATAGAAAAAATTTGATTGTAATAATAAAATTACTTATAATTTTCCATAGGTTGAGTTATCCTTTAAATCGCGATTTGGCTGTTAATGAAGAATTTGATTGTCCTACTAATGCAGATGAGAATAATGCAACTCCTCTTAACTATCAAAAAAGCACTGATCCGGTATATTATTTTAATTTTTATAAGCTAAATTTTGAATAGAATCCTTTTTATAATTAAATGCTTATTATAATTAGTTACCAACAAATTTAATGGATGTTGATGGAGGAAATAATTCTGATGACATGCATCCGAGTACTCCAGATCCAGTCGTTTTTGATCAGACTGTTACTGATGAAGTTTATGTTGCCAATGAAATGTTACCAAAGTAAATAAATAAAATTAACTTGATTAAAAACTGGTCATATTCATGATATTTAAATTTATTTTGCAGTCCAGAAAATATATTGAATATTAGTCAAATACCCCCAGCAATTGATAATAACGCTTGGGCTACTGTTACAAGTTCAAAGGATGATATTTATTCAAATATTGATATTGTTAAGCAAAAAGTTCATAAAAAAGAAGTAAGTGTAAAATTCACTAATTTTATTATTATTATTATTAAGTTTGCGTACAAATAATGTTTATTGTTCCTTATAAATAAAATTTAAAATTTTTATTTTGCTCTGCAAATGTTTAGGATAATGGAGTGTGGTTACCAACTTACACAATTGGTGAATTGCGTTGTCAGTTGTTAAGATTGAAATCTGGTATGTCTGTCGATCCTGTTTTTAGGCAACTCATCCATGAGGCACAGAAAGCTCAGAGATCAGAAATTTTAGAAAAGAGAATTAAGCATATAGGTAAATATTAATTAATCCAAGTTTCTGCTTAAGACTAAACATTAATGCTTATTAATTGTATTATTTTTTTTAGATGAAGAAAAACAAAAAAATTACTGTAAGTTTTTAATAATTTAATTATTATTATTATTGTCAGTGTTATGATAATTTAAGATATATATATTAAATGAAATTCAGTCATTACCGCAATTTTTTAATCTTAGGTTATGATGAAGAAATGGACGAAAAATTGAAAAACGGTGGTATGTTTTTAATAATATATCTAAAAATTAAAATAGAACGATTAAAAAATTTTTAATTTTTTTTATTTTTCTGATATTTAGAGATACCCGGTTTTAAAGGATTTGACAGTCCAATTCATGATGACGATTTCGATTACGATTTTGAAGAACGAGAAGAAATATTAGAAGACAATGGAGATAATAGAGACGATTTTGAAACATATCAGAAAAATGTTATGGATATGAAAAAACACGAACAAAATCAACTAGAAATCGTTAGAATTGAATTATACTTTACTACTGCCTATATATATATATATATATTTCTGCTTTATTTTAGATGAACGAACAATTGGAAATGCGTAAACGAGTACAATCTTGGCATGATGCCCTTCGTCCAGTTTTAGAAGAAGAAGAAAAAAGAACTGAATTTGATATACATCAGTATGGAACAAAAGTGTTGGACTGCTTTCAATCATTAGGCGAGCAGAAGTCATTTAAGGATTTAGTCGGAGGACTAGAGGAAGAAGAAGTTGCTCGATATTTTTTATCTACTTTAATGATGGTAATGGATTGTTTGTGATCAATTGATAATATTTTTATTAAAATGTATAATGTTCTTCTCAGGCTAATACATACAATTTAAAAATAATAAAATCTAGTGAAGATCCTGATGAAGGAATGCAAATAGAGTTTTTAAAAAAAGAAAGGCATCACGAGGAACTACAAGTTAATATTGGTAATCAAGTGAATCAAGAACCGCATTAAACATGTGACATACAGTTAATTTTTTGTGTGTAAACGCGACATTCTTTATAATATAGTTCAAATTATCAAATTTTAAGAATTATTAAATGTTTGATAGACATTTTTAGACATTTTAGACATTTTTTTGTTTGATAGACTTAATATTTAATTAACATTTTACATAAATCACTTTTTTTTATTATCAAATTAAATGAATTATACTATAATGATAATTTCCTATATTACTTTTTACGCCTAAAAAGTGCATACATATTGTTGTATATAAATTAAAAAAGATTTTCGATTTTGATAATGTTTTCAGTTTTATTATCCTTTCCATAATAATAATAAAATCCAGAATATGATCGCTTTTGTGTACACCTATAATAATTGTGTATGCTGACTGGACTCGTAGCATTTGGATATTTATGTTGTCGCCGCAAAAGAGGCAAACGACATACACAAAACTGGTTAATCCTATGATAACGGATTAGGATACTTTGGGATAATAATAATTGTAAAAACGGACGGTGGCAGTGGTAGAATAATGAATGCATTAAATATTAAACTTTAAACTTAAACCAAACGCTTTAATCTACAGATCCCTTGGACATACAGTTAAACTCGCCTAAATGTTTTCAATAATAAAACTAAAGTCGTTACTATTTTTTGATCGTAATAAGACGTGGAAAAAGAAAAATTACATTATTTTAAAACTAAGTTGATCAGCTCGGAATGTGAATAAAACATAATAATCAAATTGTTTCGTCTCCCTAAACCACTGATGTTTAACCGTGTTATATTAATGTTATTCTATACGAGGAAAGATTTTTGTACTCTAAAAAAAATACTGCACAACGATTAATTAAATTAATAGGAATTAATAGGTACATTAAATTGCAAATTATTATTACTAGAAATTGTCGTGTATTATAAAACTTGTGATTTTTTTTTTCGTTTTGTGAATTTTCTTCGTAACGACATTGTCTCATTTGAGTTAACAATGATTTCAATGATTGTGTGTATTCTTTCGGTCGAATCATGCTAACGATGAGGTGGAGAATCTTTCCTCATCGCTCTGTTTCCTCATCGCAATTCCTGTTTAATGACATGTTTACTTCGTACGTGTATGTATTTTTTTTTTTGTCGTGACAAAGATTTATTCGAATTATTTACGAACACAATAACCGAATAAACTCCGTACGAAGGCGACGAATTATTAAAAATGAATTTTTCGCGCGCGAAAGCGTTACCGACCCCGCGGTTATTCGTATACAACTGTGGTTACGGTCGTCCGCGGTGGTACCGGTGATTACCGCATTGTCGGTACCGACCACGATTAAAATAATAATAATAATTAAGGCAATTAAAAATAATTACGCGCGCTTGTAATGACGATAAACGTTGAATACGAACGGAAGAAAACGTTTTCGTTGGCAGTAAATATTACATTTGAGGTTTATAACGATTTTCTTTTTGTTTCTACCGTTTAATCGCGAATGAAAAAACACGGTACCGGGAAATTAATCGATCAATAGTAAAATAATTTGGCGTTACCAACGCATTGATATCGTCTACTCTCTCAAAAAAAAAAGAAAGTGGTTCGTTGTTTGTTTTTCTCTCTTCAGCGTTATCTACGGCTTTTATCGATATTGTCTGTGATTTCGTATCACCACGATCCTCGGATCTCTCGGTAAACAACGACCGTGATTTGTATTCGTAGCGTATGAGTTCCGTCGACTGCCGTTCGTTAGAGGAATAATGTATGGGTAGAACGCCTTTGCTTTATTTAATTATCGTTTAGCGTTGTAAATATTTCATTGGTATTTATTCTTTTAATGATCGATGAAAAATGTTTGGGTGATTTCAGATAGATGCGGCTACGTTATTACCGTCGTATAGGTCAAGTCGAAACCCGAATCGTGCATAAGTAATATAGAGTCATGTGTTAACCATCAAAATGCACACTTGACGTTTTGAACATGGTATATTACAAGGCTAATGGATGCGTTTGGTTTTGTGTTTCCGTCCTGTGTCTCTATCCAATACCGCGTAAGTACTCGTAACGTATTTGTTTTCGTTTACCCAGCGTTGGATGGCGTACACAGACGCGCGCACTACCCAGAATTCGTGCTTAAAACTAGTGTAATCAATTCAACGAAATAATCGACTTGAAAATAATGTAACTCTTCGCGTTACAAGTTTATTTAAACAAAAAAAAATCGAAAAGTCACAAAACTGTATTGTCGGCGAATTACGTCACTAACATTTCTTGTAAACTACTACTGTGTTATCGCTATTATTGTTGCTTACTTAAATATAATAGTTTTTATCGCGATAATAGTATAACAATACGAAAAGTTCCAAAAATTTTATTATATCACGTATTAAACGGAATATAACTTTTCTGAGTACGTTTGTATGTTTCATTAAAATAAAAAATAACTGGTTACGAAAAATAACAATTTTTGACTTTTTAATTCGTTAATGCCCTACTTTAGCTTGATTATGAGGTATTAATTAAAAATATGAGTTACAACCACAAAGTCGAAAACGCTGTGCGTGACTAGTTTAGCTGTAGGTCCATATTATTAATATTGTCACAAATTATTAATAATATATTAATACGAATAGGTAGATGATTTTATTTGTTTTAAGTGTAAATTGAGTACAATATGTGTATAATTTGAAAAGACATTTATTAACCTACAACTATTAAATTTAATAATACCATAATTATAATAAAATAAAATTGGATCAATAAGACGACCGTGTGTGACTAAATCAACTTAATCAATGTATTGTTAAACGTACAAAGTATTTTTGTGTTTATTAAGAATTGCTATTATTCTTTAAACGCGACAAATTGTAGGCAGGTACGCATTAGCCATAAATAAAAACCACAATATTTTCTTCCTATATACGATATCTGAATGATATAAATCCATTTTAATTGTTAAAAGATCTTAAACAAATATAATATACTTTTATATAGATTAATAATTAAATAAAAAAAAAAGGCCAAGAGTTAATATTATTATTACCTAGACATTGGTGTCTTTTTTTCAAAACTGATCGTAGTGCAATTATTATTATTTAAAATATTATGAGTATATATTTGTTGAATATTATTAAAAATGTTAAATATTTGTTATTATGCACCTTTTTTATTATACAATGTGCCTGAAAATTATTATTTTTTTTTTTAGGTATTAATGGGATAAATAATAATTATATAAAAAAATTTCCGAAAATTGGTGAAAATGTTACTTTAAAATGTACTGACAATAATATGAACAATTCTAATGTGTTGTGGCAAATGAATCATAAGGAATTACCTGGCCGAGCCAAAATTATGAAAAATGGAGATTTATTTATCTCGTCATTTGATGCATCGGATGCAGGCATTTATAATTGTGATCTTGCAGCTGCTAACAGCTATGCCGGACATGCTCCATTAACCAAATTTGAACTAAAACCAAGAAGTAAGTAAAATAGATTATTTCATTTTTGAAAATACTGTTGTTTGTATTGGAAAAACAATCGAATAATGAACGTCATCATTAAATATCGTTTATGTTTATACCTTTTACTGTGTAAATAGCATACACATAATAATAATAATAATAAGCATAATAATTAAGTTAATAAGCTGAGACAACAAAATAAGTATATTATAAAATATAATGTTAACGTCAAAAAAAAGGAGAGTGCATCAGCAGCCGCAGTGTGCGAGTGTATGACACATAGCTTGTTTTATGTGTTTTAATAAAATTAGATTTACTGGATGTTTTGTGATTTTTTTGTGTGTGTGTGTGTGTGTGTCTGTTTTTTTTTTGTCCATGCCAGTCAATACTAATCAGTATTTCAATTGTTCCAGGTGTACCTGGATCTATGATTGATGTAAACATTATACCTTATACTGTCCTAATGCTTATCACGTGGAAAGAAACAGAAAATAATGGTGGATCTCCAATTACTAATATAACAATTCGGTACAAAAGTGTAGATGATAAAATTGCAAATGGTAAATGGAATGTTCTTCACGTAGATCCTTCTAAGGTAAAAATGCTTTTATAAAGAAGATACTATTTACCTAAATCGTCGCCGTCATGCAAAAAGTGTCTAAGTGAAATTTTAACTTTTTTGGTAAACTACAATTTACTATTCATAATGCCGTGAAAAATCACACACTTAGTCAAATTATAACAACACATAACTTGGTAAATATTTTGAATTTTTAGTTGGTCAATTTTTCTACACTTCAAAGACAACTATAGGGACTATTTGGTCATATAATTGCACTTGGTCACTTTTGACACTTAGACACTTTTTGCATGACGGCGATGAAATATTTATATATATATATATGCCATTTCTTAAATATTAATCATCTAATTTTATATAAGTTACAATGAATCTCAGTAATTAGTTTAAATTTTAGGAGGTGGGAATATTTTTTATATAAGTAATTATATAATTTATATTAAAAATTGGGAAAAATATATTTTGTGAACTTCACAACTGAGTAGCTACATTATTATTATATTTTCTGCTCCAGTTATTATTAATTGTTATAACTAATTCTCATTCTCTACTTAGAACGGCCTCTCGTGTCATTCACTTTACTAGAATAAAATTTATATAACCATAGCCCGTAAGTTATTAAATATATTTAAAAACACTTATTGTTATTGTTAGGTTCAGAAAGACATTTATTCACTGCATCCAAATACGATTTATAAAATACAAATTTGGGCTAATAATGAAATAGGCAGTGGTGAAAAAACTGAATTGACTATTAAAACATTAAGTGACATGACGGAAACTGGTAAACTCGTGTTCTATCGAATTGTATATATAGTTTTTACAGTAACGTATTAATTGTATATTATGTGTATTTAGAATTGGAAAAACACCTTTTGGAAGGAATTGATACATTTGATACCAAAGCGTGGACATTTGCAGTAATAGTTATTATGAGTACTTTTAGTATATTTGGAATTGCATTATGTTGCTTATTTATCAAAGATCCTAGAATGCAAAAAAGTAAGTATTTACACCAAATCAATGTATTTCAAACCGAAAAATTATATAATTACTTAATACTTATTAATTTTACATATCTAATTATTTTTAAGAAAATTATACCTATCATTAATTATGATTTCATAAATGTTTTCTTCTCTTCTAGGTATCATGGTAATTAAATTATATAAATATCAAAAAAGAGTAACATAATAATTAATGCATTATTCGGTCATTTAATAAATAATTTATCGATCTCCAACAAAGAGTATTTAAACTAACTTTAAACACAATTTCAAATAGATAGCTCATTTTTAAATAATTGGGTACTTGTTTATAATGTACAACATGTTTTTGGAACATACAATTAATTTTGTTATGAAATATTTATGAATTTATTTATTTTTTTTTTTTTTAATAATCATAATTATTATAGGTTTCTTTTACAATGCACAAATTTCAAGATTAAATCATAATTAATTTATAAATTTACCTAAAATCTGCATAATATAATCATTATATATAATAAAAAGTTCGCTAAATGTTTGGTACTTATCCAGTGGCGGCGCCAGAACTTTTGCAGAAGGTGGACCAGGCTGAGGCCAACCAATTATAGAGGGGGGCCAATATTTTTACTCGTCTATTTGTGATGCTTGAATACTTTTCGATACGTTTAAACCTCTGTTAACATATATTACAATTGAAATACCTATTCATTATTATGTTACAACTTTTTAATATTTTTAAGATAATTTTTAATGACCAATTAGGATTATAATTATAATTATGAGTACATAATTTAAATAAATTATAGGGGGAGCCAAGAATTTTTGGGGTGGGCCGAGACCCACCCCTGGTGCCGCCACTGTACTTATCATTATTCATTAGTAAATAAAATTTTTAAAAAAACCAAAGAAATATATTTAACATTTAGTATTTACTTTATAAAAAAAATTTAATTTTCTAGACTTTGAAGACAGTGAAGATGTTGAACGAATTGAGTTAATACCGAATATTACTATAAATCCTGGCTATAGTGAAACATAGCTAAGGTTTGAATATACTGACACAAATTTTTAAGTCAGAATCGAATGAAATAGGTACTGCTCAGATATTTAATTTAAGTATTTTTTTTTGTTTTTTTGTGTGTTGATATAATACAAAAATTGATGGTTTCTCCTAACTTTTATGGTAACTAATTCAAACTGATATAAAAAAATATGTTTTTATTATATTTTTTACATATACCCTTTTATGTATAAATAATAAAAGGGTTATTAGTATGCTAAAAATATCAAGTAGTCTATTTGGAATTTAGTGAAATTATTTTATAAGCCTTTAATTAACATTGCATAACTTTAATGAAGTGAAGCAATGTTACTTAAATAGTATATTTAAAAAGGTGCTTCAAAGTATAGGGTGCTTATTAATACATACAAAATGACAAAATATTTAACAGAAAACACAATATGTAACACATAGATTAATTTTAATTTTATAGATCACGCGTTACTCAATATTTATTTCGTGAATACGTATTATAATATTATCCACAGGGTTAATTCGATTTCATGTAATATTATATTATATGCTTATTAAGTATATTAAATACTTTCATTGTACTTATAATATTCTGTAGTGTACTAATTATTTTAAACAAATTTCTAAGTCAAAAACTGAAAGGTTTCATGTATGAAATTCTTTATAAAACGAAAACATGTATAAACCAATTTTTTTTTCATATATATAGATTTGTATATGCAAGATAACTCTTTCGTAAAATTTATTTAGTTCGTGCTAAAACTTGCGCAATATCTAATTCAATTCATAGGTATCTTATTTTATTCTAATCAAATGTTTAATAACATTAATTACTTATTATAGTATAAAAACTATATCATATTTAGATTATCTTATATTTTATAAATTATGCACCCTGAACAAATTAATTTACATACGAATTCTGGATTTTAAATTTTATATTAAAAACTCCAAAACCTATTACATATTATGCGATTTATTTGTCTTAAGTGTTTTTTTTTATCTGTTAACATTCATTTTGTAAACAGTGTAAATATTTGAAATCTTAGATACTTCTTTGTAACAAATTTTTGTTCATTTTTCCTTTAAATTTGACTAACGAAAAATTACTAGTCATTTTTACACGACAAAACGAGGTTGTTATTGCCTTAATTATAAGACTGCACGCTTCATTTTCATGCTGCCATGCATTTGTTTTTCATTTCATGCACAAGGATTGGTTTTATTGTGTGATTTAGGTTGTGTGCCATACATTCATTCTCTTATTACTTAACTCTGGCCCACGAGAGAAGTATATCGAGTCGCGACCAAAATGCGTCTGGTTTTGTACATTCCCGTCCGTTTGACATACCAAAAATGTTCGAGAGTGGGAGAAACGGTCGCTGCTGTCAGTTTGCTTGCGCGGAACGGTGTACTTCTCTCGTAGGCCCGAGTATAGTATAAATTAATATTAAACTCATTTGACATTATATTCATAACTTGTGTAAATCATTATCATAAAATAAAATCATAATCATAGTTACGTAATAATAATATTATTCTAAAACATTAACTTTTACGAAGTAATTATAATTAATAAATAATATTAGATGTGATTTAAATATTATGCAATCATATCAGTTTCGTAAATTAAAAGACTAGATACACATTAATAGTAAAATTAACGAAAATTGAATAGAAAATAATATATATAATATTAATTATATTAATATATAATTAAATATATAAAAGTCACTTTTCTTTTCTCAAAATTACATTTAATTTCAAATTGTTAATGAGTTGCAGTTACAAGTTCTGTTTATATTGTTTGTTTCACTTTTTTATGCATTTTGTTTCTTTTTTTTGTTAATATTAATTTTGTTGTTTATTTTTTATATTATGGAGTACTTCAGTTTGTACAAGTCATTATTATTATTATTATTATTATTATTTGTTACCTAACTTTTATTTTACCAGACAAAAATAACTTAAATAAATACCACAATGTAGTTAAATACGATAGACTACACCATTAAATGTAATATATCTCTGAATATAAAATAAATGCTTCGATTTTGTATATTTAACTCTAAACTACTACACTTGTATTAACATTTTGATCTAATATAAAGCATTCTAAATTACATTAGAAATAAATATTTTTAAAAAACAACAGTACTAAATCAAGACAACAATTGCATTCCAATTCTTTACACATTTTTCATTAAAAAAAAAAAAAAGAGAAGCCTCCCCAAATTTTAGAATATACGTTTGACTTGTATACAGTATAAAAATATTTCAGGGTATGATACATTTTATTTGTGTAAAGTTACATTGATTTTATTTTTAAAATATGTATTTTTTTTTTTTATTATTATTATTATTCATTCAAAATGGTTGTATTAGTTTCATTATTGTCAAGATATATTTTATATTCAGGTGCTTTATTTTTATCAAATGTAATAATATGCGACTAGATATTACTGTATTATTATTAATAATTTATTTTAAGTCTGGTATAGTGATTTTTGTGTGATTATCGAAAAGTGATTTCATTCTTTTTTTTTTTTTTTTAATAAACAAAATTTTTTTTATAAATATTATTAGTTTTCGCCTATTGAAAATCTATCAAAGTATCAGTTTCAAGAAATCATATAGTTTGACACAATATACAAATGTTACCAAATATTCAAGTACCTCAAATCAGTTTTTTTAACTCTTTGGTCTATGTGAGGTTTATGAACATTTTAACAGCCTTAAAATGTGTACATTGCATACTTTTCATTCTGTTGCGATTTAAAAATAAAATATATTGGAAGAATTGTCCATCTGAATGATTTCAGGTATAGCTAAATTGTGTATAATACATTTTATTTACAAATCTAATTTCAGGGCTACACCTGATTTTTCAGAGGATCCACAGTGTAAATCATCTAAGTCAAAAACCGTATACTGAGTTCACGACTACTTTTTTTTTTGGTAAATGTTACTTGTACTTTGTTTCATTACTAATCGAATAAAATCCGTTTAGAATCACTTGTTACTCTGCAAATATTCGCCCATACAATAATATATGTTAAATAAAATGAATGGAATTATAATATTTATTTGAACTTTCAAAATTAAAATAATATAAAATTATATGGATAGAATAAGAAATTTATTACATACCAATAAACAAATTGTTTAATATAAATATTTAAAAAAATATATATGGATTATATATTTTACAGTGATGCTTCTTCTAAAAAAGCCACTGGCTGTACAAGAGAAACTAAAAGTTACATGATCATTTAACGGTTGCAAAATATTTTCAGTACACTGTTCACAGTTGCCGCTTGTTTAGTGGTGAGTGACTCAGTCTTCAACATATTATCCAAATGATTATGCGCTGCTGCCAAAATTTCAGAATAATTAGAAACGTCTGTTAAATTACAAAATTTCTCCAAATCGTCTTGAACTGAAGGCAGTCTCGATTCAAACATGCATGTTAAATTATTAATGTCAGTTGACTTGAGTAAACGACACAAATGGCAAAATAACACGCAGAGCTGTACGAAACAAAATAAATTATTTATGTACTATTAAATATTTTATAATTTTTATGTCGCACAAACCTGATTTATGAGTTTTTGTTGATGCTTGTGTTCGCGAATATCAGGTAAATTTTTAGAGTTCTCAAAAGCATCAAACAGTCCATTCCACATCCAGCTATAATAAGTACCGTAAAGATCGAATCGATCATAAATTAAAGACGAACAAGCAGCAAGTCTGACTTTAAAATTAAAGCAGTTTTTCATTAAAACAACCAATGTATTCAACACAACGCTCTAAAAAATGAAACATTTTTAAATCTAATAATATTGCACAATGTTATATTTGTATTTAGAAATATTTACCTTAAAAAATGGTGGTAACTTTTGAATGGAATTGGTTTGGTAGAGAATGCCTAGAGAATGACAACTATTCCAACGATTCTAAAACAATAATACAAATCAGCAGCTTAACATCGATTGTTCATTATATGATTTATAGTGTAATTATTTTCGTCGACTAACTTTCATGACATTATTTTTAGTGGCAATATCAATTAAGATTTCTATAGAGTCTTGGAACAATGGTATGAATTGCTGTTCTGCGATATCAGTACGGTCTACTAATGACAGGAAAAGACCTAACGCCCTGATACCATAAGCTCTGCACTAAAATATTAAAATTATCATTAACAAATATTGTAAATTCATAAAAAAATTTAATCACTAATACATTATAATATGTTTTACATTTAGGTATTAATTTATTAGTTTTACTTATTTAATTATTTACCAGTTTAAGGTCATCGAGTGTAGAAAGTGCAACTTTGATCAGGCATAATAATTTACTATTATCTAATTCATACAAATCCCTAAAATGAACAAAAACACACAATACACTTATACAAAATCATAATGTAAAAAAAAAATAACATATTACCGAGTTAATATACATTACTCAGTAATATATTACCAATTTATTTATTTATTTTTTTTTAAGTTAATATTTGAATTTATCCAGCACAATTACACTATAATAGATTTACTGGAAATACTAAATTGATTGAAATAAAGTAGATTGTAAAAATTATATATGTACATTATATGTTAGATACTAACCAGTTTTCTACTAATACTTCAGATAAGCAATTTAACGCCCAAGCCAATTTTTCTTGAACTGAATTTACTTTCTTTTCCGATGATACGTAAAGCAAAACATCAACAGTATTTTTAATATATGTCGGATCCTAAAAATAAATATTTATAAATTAAGTATATATGTATATATTATATAGACTGATTATTAAAGGATTAGAGTATAACATTGACTTACTTTTGAAAGCTTTTCATACTTGACTAATGTACCCAATGTTGACAATGCAGCCGATTGGATATTGTGATCTGTACAAGTAACAAATGTATGCAATTCATTGCAGCAAGTATTAATTAATTCGTCCTACAAGAAAATAAGCACTAGATTGTAATGTATTCGATTGAATGTTTTAAATTTTTAAAAAAGCATACTTCAAGTTCACCAAATACATCTGATCCAATAGTAGATATACTTTCAATAAGAATAGGCAACATTTGTGGATCTTTTTCCGCAAACATTTGTGGTATTAATTTTCGAAATATCAACTTCCATTTTTCTAATTTAGCCGATTTATAATTATCCCCTAAAATATACATACTCTGGTTAATGTTTTGAATCAAACTAATCGAAATATTGCAAACAATAATTATATTTACTAACCATCCGATACTGTTGACATTTGTTTTAAACATAATAAAACATTTTTACGTAACAAATTTTGTTTAGTGTATTTCATATCCTCGACAGCAATATTTATCAACATCCTATTTTCAATCAAACCATGATAATGATTACAGTAGCTACTTAACATTTGCCAACACAGACGTCTTACGATCACCTGTGTGTTGTCTTGAGCACTTTCCAGAGACAATTTGGTTTCCTACAATAAAAAAATAAAGTATTAAATTACATGAAGTGTCAATAATTCAAACTAAACGTAAACGAATTGTGACTGTATTATTAATGTGTTAATTATTACTGTATAGAATAATTGTGAACGCAAAATCCATTGACAAAACGTACTCAACTCGTATTTCCAGAAAGCATATAAGCATACCATACATTGTTAGGGAACCTGTAGCAAATCACGAGTTCTGACTGGCTTTCTGGCACATGCGATAAATTCAAATTCAAATTACGAAGTGTAATAATATTTTATTATTTATATTACTATTTTCTTTTTATAGTATTATAATCGCTATCATTATTCATGTAAGATGTGTTTGTTTACATTTTAATTGTTTGAATAATAAAGCGTAATAATATTTTATTAATTATTTGAATGATTTTACTATTTTATTACTTATTACTATATTACTGGTACTATTTTTTTAATAGTATTATGATATAAATTTGATCTTAAATTAATATTATTTCCAGCTTCTTCAACTACCTCATTATCATAAGACTTGGGGCAGTCGCGCACACTGAATTGCACATTGATGGGTCTAACAATATTTTACACACCTGGTCACCACCCAATAAACAACTAGTAGATACCCAATGACAACCTTACATGCACTATATTATTAATTATGATTAAAAATATATTATTTACATTTTTAGCTTCATAACATCAGCATTGATGATATGAACCCTTTTGAATAGGAGGGGGGGTCGATCGACCCCATTGACCCTTAACGTGTGCGCCACTAACTTGGGGTATAACATTATAATTTAATAATAATTAATTAATAAATAAAAATTATTAATTTTAATATAATAATTTAATAAATAATATTAAAAGTAAACTTTAATACACATTAAACACATTATAATACTATATAAAAAAAAAATTAGTAATATAGTAATATAAATAATAAAATATTACACTTTGTAATTTGAATTTGTTATCACATGTGTTAGAGAGACAATCAGAACTGGTGATTTGCTACAGGTTCTCTAACAATGTATGGTATACTTCTATGCTTCCAGAAATTGTATTTTAGTTTAATATTATATATTTATAAATAATTAATTTATAATATAATAAATAATTAATTATACAATTTATGTATAATTAGACATTATATAGAACTATTGATTATAAATACTATAATTAAAAAAAAAAATTTATAACCAATGATTTATGTATTTAAATTATAAACACAATGGATAATAATCAATTACAGTAAATATCTACTATTACATATATTATAAACACACATGAATACATGAAAACTTACCTTAAATAAATATAAACATAAATTGATGATATCTGTTTTTTTCTCTATTAATAATTGTTTTTCATTGTCTGGTAGTTCCGAATTGAAAACGGATGTCAAACAGCGAAAGGCTCCTATTCTCAGATGGTTTTCTAGAAATAAGTAATTACAATAACAATAATACATTAAAACAATATATTTACTAAAAAAAAAAAAAAAAAGGCAATTAAAAAATATACATAACTAACCACAAGGTTCACATTTTGTATAAATAAATATAGTATCTAATACTGATTTCAGAAGATTTTTATTCAGTCTTGTATATGGCGTATTAACGATCACCGTAGAAAGACAATGCAATAGTACGAGACGAACACTGTAAGTTTCCATGCTAAAATCTTTTAACAGTGTATTATGTATCGCAATTATATAATCAGCAAGAGTTTCAGACCATGTGTTAAATGCACCTTTTTTTTCCCTTAAAAATTAAATTAACTCATTAATATAAAAACTAATGACTGATGATAGTTAAATTTTAAGAACGTAAAATTATTTACCTATATTGAGCATGTGCAAAATACAATTCTGATCCGTTAAAAATAGATGTAATAGCAGTTATAACAGTTGCACGCACTTCAGAGGAAGGTTCTCGTACAGAATTTGTCACTTCAGAAAACAAACAATTCTGAATGTTAAACGGACCATCAACAATCGTGTACAAATATCCTAATAGAACTTTTTTCTCCATAATCTAAAATTTAAATTACTGTCAAGTTGAATCGTATACAAATGCAATTGCAACTAAAAACATTTATAACTTACCGTAAACATCTTTTTCATTATTTGTGATGCCAACAAACGTACTTCTAAGACCATACGTCCAGCAACATTCGATCTGCAGGGTTCGTCTTCAGAAGAATCTGAATCCTTTACATTCAACAATATTTCGTCATCTACTGAAAAAGTAACTAATTTTGGTACCTTATTTTTAGATTCTGTGATTTTCCTTTTTGTTTGGCGACGTTTATTTGTCACATTAGCCTAAAAGCAAATAACAGTGTTTCATAATAATTTTAAATAGTTTATAGTATTAAAATTAAACTTACAGTAGACGAAACATTTTGTGTTGATAAATTTTCCTCCCACTGAACAATAGGAGAAGGTTGCAAATCATTAGAAAACTTGGACTCATTAAAAATCAACCCATACCTTAAAGAAGCTAAAACTACGGGCAACAATTTATTGAAATTGTAACAAGTCCACTCTTTTGACTGGTCGATAATTTGTTGCAAAATGAGAAGTGCATATTTTAAAATCTAAAAGACAAAAAAAAAAAGACAACTGAACTCAGTCCTTTAAAAGTTTAAATATTAGTAAAATACATTTTTGTGTAATATTTTAATATTTTTTTTGCAATAAAAAATATGTACACATATATATTATTAAAATCTTTGCAACATTAATTAGTCATTTCTAGTTACTTACTTCAGTCAAACGCGGCTGTACATCATTTTGACTGATCGACTCTTCCATAACCTTAACCATACTGTTTCCAATAAAAGCGAAATACTGTTTATCTTTCAAAATAACCAAAGCGGCTGCTTCTAAGAACCTCATGTAAATATGGAAATAAGACATTTTATGTTCATCACCATCTTGCCATAATACTGGTATTAACAGACCACTTATTAAAGCCATTGCCTAAAAATATATATACTTGATGGTATTACAACACATAGAATAGTATAATTTTGTTTAAAATTGTTAACATGAAATTCATTTATCGTCTCTGTGTATATCTATGCAATGGTCATTAATGAAAAATTTGTAAAAATAAGGAGAAATATAATTTTTTAATTAAAAATTAATATAAAAACGTAACGCTTATAAGCCTGAAGTTCTATAAGTTCTATAACTTCGGCATTCTAAACGTGTCGAATGAGCTCCAGCGATCGGCCGAAAGTCATCAAACGAATAATGAGCGCTGTCGTGTGGAACTCGATGCGTTTGATTACCGCGAGGCGTGTAACTAGCGAATTTTTATTGACATATTACTTGTTCCAACACGGAACGAAATACACGATAATATTACAACACTCAAAGAGAATAACGTTTTCGACGATACCGGTGTACCCTTTTCGTATATATATATATATATTAAATTGTCTAACAATATCGATGCGGAGTTTTTTATTCTTTAAAAACTGTGACTTTCGTGTTAAGACATTTTTATTGAAGAGGAAGGAGGGGGGCTAAAAACTCTGGGCAATATACAGCCACGACGTATCGGTTACGTTGTACGGTTTTGCTACAGAGACGAAAAGCGATAATGAATGTCGGTATTACGTACGTTACATATACATTTAAATAAAATAACAATTTACTTTTTCATCGTTGATTTTCAACTTATCATAAGTTTTAATGGCGCAAGCAAAATAATGCGAAATGTCGTCGATGTCTTCAAACTCATGCACATATTTCCAGTTGCTGACGCCCGTTAATAACCAGGTAATTGTTAAATTTAATAGGTTTTTTTCATCCAAACCAAGTTTTGGCAAAATTTTGACGAGTACTTTACAACATTTTCCCATTAATTTCCTATCCCCCGGACTGATTCCGTGACACACTTTGATCAAATACACAACATCGTCCTGTCGGGGGAAAACAAGCGGCAAAAGACGATAAAATTTGTTCACACACACAAACAGATATACATATATAAATGATTTTTTTTTTTTAACAAAATATATACACGAACGAGTAAGCGTTACACAAACGGTCCTATAATAAATATTCAATCCGATATTATGTGCGCTTATATCAATACGTGTAAACGATACTATATACTATAGACTATTACTTGATTTTTGATCCGTTCGGGTTCGAGTACGTTAACGACTTCGTTCAAACAAGTGGACACACGGTTTTCGTCGGGTGTTTTTACGTGATCGCCAATCGCGGCCGACAGCGTTTTGATGGAGTCTCTTATTTTACATTCCATGTCCATCGTTAACAATAATATTGTCGTACAAGGCGATTGAACAAAAAGTACAAATTCGAAGACACGCGCGTAACAGTAAAATGAAACTCCAAGACGAATAAAGCGCCCGTTACATACTACGAGTTATTACCGACTAATTTTTTTGTACGACTACACGGGGAAAAAAAAAAAATCGCCAGCAACAATGTCTACCGGCGCACGGGACAACGTCACAACAAAGACGAAATGAACGAAACGTACCGTGTACCTCCTATACGATGTGATAAATGCACGGCGGCACCGAAAACGAGTGGATCGCTCAAAAATCTGTTCGTCACGTTCTCAGTGTCGCCACAAGTCCTTTGTTCAGTCCTTTGTTCGTGTCCGGGTGGCACTGAGACAAGTTCGTTGTGTACTACGAGTACTTCTTGTGTCAGGCTGATCCGAGCCCGTTAAAAACAGTTCGAACCTGCTCCTCTTTTTTTCTCTCTCTCTCTCGCCCTCCGTTCGGAAGCCGCTCGCGTGAACACCGGGTCATCTGTTTTCTCGCGGACGCCATCGCGTCGCCGAGCCTCGTTCCTCTCGTCCGTCTCGCTCTGCGAATCGGTCCTCTGCGACTGTCCATCGCGGTAAGTGTCGTACGGCCCTTTGCCAGAGCCCGGCGCTAATATTTTCTTATTTATTTCAGGTCGATTTAGCCCGTCGTCAGTTGAATTCGACGTGGTGTTCGCCATTTGCTTTCGTCCCGATTGTGTCCCGCGGGTCTCGTGCATTTCGTGCGGCTGCGTTCTTCGAGTGCCTGTCGGTAAGCAATCGTTACGTCGCCGGGATCGCGTGCCGTCGGATTTTCCGTGTCGTACCGATCCCGTTGGCGGTCACGTGTGTAGAACAATTTTCTGACCGCGGGTGCTAAAGGTAAATTCGTTTTGTCGGTCGACGCGCGTACGCGTTGTACAATTTTTTTTCCTAATATCGGCCGTTTATGCCGCGTAGCTTTTGTGGAACTGTTGTAATAATCGTTTCTGCGTTCCACCGTTTGATTAACGGTGCGATCGGATTACATTTTACCGTAATAACTAACGGTTCCTTGTATATATTTCAGAAATTGTATTGTTACACTAGCGTGCGTTCCGTCGCGGTCGTCTGTTATTGGTCTCGTGAATATCGTATAAATTTGTTAATATGGCCACCAGTACGTCTCCCGAATCGAGCAAAACGATCAAAAGGAAATCTATTATCAAGTCTTCGGTAGAAAGTATCGGCCGCTTCATTAGTTCATTCAACGTAGCGAGCCAGTCGGCTCGCCGCACCAAACTAAACGACTTCTTGAACAAATTTTCAGAAATTCAGGAATCCCTCGTAGAACTTGATGACGGTCATGAAGAAGAAGGCGAACGTTTGAATTTTGAAAGCGCTCGTTATACATCCAAGTCGGACACGGAGGACGTCGTTTCTACTAAGCATTCTACAAGCGATGATAATTCTTCTGCAATCGTAACGACGAGACTTCCGGAGGTATAGCCTCCAGTTTTCCGTGGTTCATTGGAAGATTGGACGTTGTTCATCGATACATTTAACGCACTGTTCCACAACAGTACTTCACTCGGTGGTATTCAACGTCTCCACTTCCTCGAAACTGGTGTATCGGCTTCAGCTGCTGATATTATCAAAACAATTTCCATAACTGCAGAAAACCATACAGTGGCTTATAATGAATTGGTCGCTGACAGTACTAGAACAAGGCTCTCACAATTCAAAGTCACTATTATGCACACCTAAATTTACTGTTACATCGGCCAACAAACTGCACAAAATATGTGCGTCACCATGTGGCCCCGCACATGCGTGCGCTCAAGGCCCTTGAAGGGCAACCAATTCGGCATTGGGTTGCTCAGCTGGTAACACTCATTTGCAGCCAAGCAGATGCTGCCACTGCTGGTGGTGAATGGCAGCTTTGTCGAGACAATAAGGACATGTCTACCTATGATCAGATTTTGAATCTTTTCTGTTAAAACGTGCAGCGGCTTATGAAGCAGGACTCATTTCGATTAAACCTAGCAAGGAGAAAAATACTCGTAGCAAAAGCAGTAATGTAAGGCTTTATTTGTTCATCCTTCCGATGACAGGACTCGCAAGCGTCCAATGTGTTGTGGCACACATAACATTTATACTTGTAAACAGTTCAATAAAATGTCGATAGCTGATCGAAAAAAATGTAATTATCGAGTCCTGATTGTGTTTCAATTGTTTAAGTTTTGGGCATCGGGTGAAAGCGCTCAGGCATTCAGCATGCCCTAGGTGTGGAAACAAACGCGACTCAAAGCTACACGAAGATTTATCAACAGTGCCACAAGTCAGTTGCCAAAGCCTGAAGAGGAATAATTGCCTAGTCAACTGCAATCTATCTAGTGTCCGTTACCATTAATTCTCATTCTAGTCTCGTGCAATCATTATTTTCAAATTTGTATTGTTTTAATGTGTTTTAGTATATGTTTGAGAAAAAAAAAATACGGATACGAAGTATATTAAGATAATTTCGATTTTATTTACATAAGAACGGCATATACAGAATTTACATAAAATATCGGGCAATAGCACGTCGCGATTTGAGTGAAGAGCATATGACGGATGGAACGAGCTACGGAAGAGTGTGTATCTGTGCAACAGAAGCACGACGGGTCACTTTTATTCGTAGCCAATGACTGTTCGGAGCACGGTGATGGAGGCATGATATACCACTGACGGTTGTCATTTATGCAGGACGGCGTAATACTCGTAGAAGACAACTTGATTCAGACCATAGTGTGTAAGTTTGCTTTGGCTGGGCCTCAGTACACTGAACTAAGTTTTGCTACTCATCGTTGTTGTGCATTAAGCAAGTCTGCCACAGGTAGATCTTACTACAGTACAGAAAGACGACTGGCACTTTAGTGTTAAGATTTATACTTGGTCAGATTATACTATTATGATCTTAGTCTTTTTTTTTTTTTTGTCTTGGATTAAGCGATTATGTTAAGTTCAGTTATATTGTATTCACTGTACTTGTATTTTGTATAATAGTTTTTAGTTCTGTTCATTGTGTAATTGAAAGGCATGCCTCTTTCAAAGGGGGATGTATGTTTAAGTTTAAGACACTGCTGACATACATTAAATGTTTATATTTTTTAAGGATGTAGTTTTACTGTAATTCACTAGAGCTGAAGATTAGATATTATAATAAGATGTAATAATTAATAATGTAAATAAATACAGTGTCGGTGCGAAGTTTCATTAGATACCGGGATGGTAATAATATTTATCCACCTACCACCAAATTAAATTGCAAGACAATTGTCTCACAAAATCACATTCGCACCGCCACCGCTTACGAATATATTCGTATAAATATTTAATACTATTTAGTATTTACATAATGAGACATATTCATTTGGGATGTCACAACGTAATGCTCGTATTTCCCAGAGTACTTATTATATGTAAAATAATTATTTCAATTTTAAAATTAAATTATGTAGATTTAAAAGAAAATGTATATTTTTTCAAGTATCATATTCTTTTTGATGACATATATATATATTGTAACATAATATTATTGTTATAAATTCTCCAAATTGGTTTTTGACTAGAAGTTTGGAGCGAAAAATATTTTTATATCAAATTTAAGTTTACACGTGTCAAAATAACATATTATATTAAAAATGTTTTGAATGAAATTTTAACGCGTTTAGTCTTATTAAATTTTCCAACTTTTGAGTGTAAAAATTGTTTGACTTTGTTTTCATTAGGTACTACAGAGAAAATACTCGTTAAGGTACGTTTTTCTTGCAGCGTTAAACGCTATGACACTAGTTCAGGTATTTTATATGACAGTTTTCCTTGGTGTGTTCAAAGTATTTGAGGCATCAAACCTGGTCTCGAATCAGTGTATAGTGTTAGACGCCAACGACAATAACTGTTATCATTCATGTTTAAGATTATAAATATCTCTTATACGACTCTGTAAAACACAATGATGATGACAAATATTTGTCGATTACACGAGTAGTGTACTCGTGTTTGGGACCCATCTTTATAGAAAATACGGACAAATCAACGTCACTCAAACCTAGAATTCAATAGGTACCTCGAACTAAGATAATTATTATTTATCGCATTTTAATATCCCGCCGTGCAATTATATTTAAATACACTTACCTAAGCATTCAAAGAGGCTAAATAATGGATATTTGAATTCCTCAAAAAACATCAGTTTGATCAAAATATGTGTGGAAGGAGCACAGTACAATTACAATAAGTACTAATAAATAAAATTGGTGTGGGTCTCGGGATCCTCAAAAGGAACGGAGCTACTTCCCGGTTCATCAGCAATCTCGTGCACCTAGACACTGAATACGATGCTCCAAATCTATTTGATTCATTATTACCTGGAGCGCACTATCCCCAGACACCGTCGTCGGTAGTTCCGTGCTTATTAACACTGATTACTTTGATACTGTCATAATATACATTTGAAATTAGGCAATTGCAATCGTATGTGAATTATTGTAATTTTTAATATAACAAATTCTAAAATTGTATTCTAGTTCTAAAATTTGAAATGTAGCAATCCTTCGAGGCAACAGCAAATCGCATAAAACTTATGACTTAAGGACTTACGTCCTCCGATACAATTGCATAATATTTAGGACCGCGTCACACTACAGAGGTAGCTACCGCGCTGAATATACCGCGCGGTAAATTAGCGTTACACAACAAGCGGTTTAAACGCATTCACTTGCACATTTAATTATATAAAAATGTTTTGTAGAATGGATTACAATTGCTATAAATCATATAATTATTATGTTATTATAATATTAAATAATAAACGATCACCAGAAATGCGCGTTGATACCGCTGTAGTGTGACGCGTTCCATAAATATGTGTTTACGTTTAGCGATGGCACCGTGCGGTAGTGTGACTCGGGAACGTATTTATGGGGGGGGGGGTTGATGGGGCTCTAGCCCCCCTCCCCGAAATTTCAGGAACTTTCTTTATGTATTCCTACGGCTATAGGATGAAATATTTTTAATAAATTCCTAATACGTAGTTGTTTTTAAAATGAGAATTTGGTAATCTGTCCTGTTTTTAAGATTTAGTCTTGGATTAGAATTTAGAAATAATTCAACAATTGATATTTACGCAATGCCTCAGCTCCCCACCCCCAAAAAAAAATTTTTTTTTCTAAATACGCCCCTGGTGTGACTATTATTATTACTCTGAAAGTGTAATGCACTACCAGACAAGTACTGACAGATTAGATGAATTCATCTAATCATTTAATAAAGTTAATAATGAAAGAGGGAATTATAAAAATGTTATGTAACCTATAAACTAATTTATAATTATTATAACTAAACTTAGTTTATAGGTCTGTAACTGATAATAATTGAGGGTTGGTGTTAAAAGCGCGGGCCACAAGTTAATAATAGGTCCATAGTGCAAGCACTCGGACGAACGTTATGGTGGTGCTTGGGTGAGGTGAGTGAGAAAGGGAAGCAGCAGCCAACAATATATCTATACAGGCGTATAAATACGTTGGAGTATTGGGAAGGGTGGCGGTCAATTTTATCTGTGGGTTTTTTCGAATTTCACTGTCAAGCAGTGGCGTAGCCAAGGGGGGCTGATGGGGCTGCAGCCTCCCCAAATAAAAGTCCTGGCTACGCCGCTGCTGCCAAGTGCCGAACGTGGTGTAAGGAGCTTCGCTTCAATATTAAAAAGAACTATATAATAATTAATAGTATAATAAACATAATATGGTAATGAAGCTTCATATTGTATTGAATACATAAAATAAATTTAAAAAAAATAAAAAAAATTTATAGCTTGCGCTCAAATAATTAACTTCATATCTGATGTTGTTTACTCGGTGCGGGTTCTTGATTCACTTGATTACCAATATTAATCTGGAGTTCTTCGTGATGTCTTTCCTTTTTTAATACCTTTATTTTTATTTCACCAGGATCACTACTAGGTTGTGTTATTTCCAAATTTAATGTATTGGCCTGAGAATAACAATACAATAAATTAATAAATAACTGATTTGAATAAAAAAAAATTACCTTACCATCATTAAAGTAGATAAAAAATATCGAGCAACTTCTTCTTGCTCTAGTCCTCCGACTAAATCCTTAAATGACTTTTGCTCGCCTAATGACTGAAAGCAGTCCAACACTTGTGTTCCATACTGATGTATATCGAATTCGGTTCTTTTTTCTTCTTCTTCTAATATTGGACGAAGGTTATCATGCCAAGATTCAACTCGTTTCCGCATTTCTAAATGTTCATTCATCTAAAATAAAACAGAAATAATATACGTAACGCAGTGGTAAAGTACAATTCAATTCTAACAATTTCTAATTGATTTTGTTCATGTTTCTGCATATCCATAACATTTTTCTGATACGTTTCGAAATTATCTCCATTATCTACACTGTCTTCTAAAGGTTCTTCTTGTTCGTTAAAATTATAATTGATATCACCATTGTAAATTGGATCGTTTGCTCCTTCATCAAGACCTGGTACTTCTAAATATCAGAAGAAATATAAGTTGCTACAATTCTTTTTTTTTT
Organism: Slavum lentiscoides; assembly: GCA_032441835.1. NCBI lineage: Eukaryota > Metazoa > Arthropoda > Insecta > Hemiptera > Aphididae > Slavum > Slavum lentiscoides. The sequence continues at coordinate 16,838,298 of CM063708.1, forward strand.
TAATGTAGTTACACTGAAAAGTGAAAACATACCATTTTCCCAATTTTCGTCCACTTCTTCATCATGATCTAATATAAAGAAATTATTATTAATTATTACACTTTATTTCATTCAGAGTTATGATTTTATTATGTTGCATTATATTAATAATTTAATTATTAAAAAATTAATCAAATTGTTATTTTTCTTTGTATGAAAAAAATCAATACAAATAATAAATATTGTTCAATATGAAGTAGAAATTTTGATTGACCTACATATGTGTTTAATTTTCAGTTTTGAGATTTCTGACCTATGAGCTTCCTGCGCCGCATAGACGAAGTGCTTAAATGCAGGGTCCACTATCGACACTGATCTTCGCAATTCAAAACTAAATTGTCCAACTGTGTAATTTGGTAACCATATTTCACAATCCTAAACATTTATAAACTAAAATACTAAATAATATAAACTTATATATAAGCAACAGTACAGCAAAAGTCTTTTATACTCGTACTCAAAAAGAGTAATTTTATTTTGTGTTCAGAATATTTTTCAATCAACTAAGTAAAAGTGTAGTAAAAACAAAGTAAACAAAATAATGTTTTATATAAATAATTTTTTAACGTAAGAACTTAAAATTACTAACAATATGTTAGTATTATAAAGTTTGTTTTGCAGCTAAACACATATTAAATGCAGACTGTCTTGATTATACTGATAAAAAAACCTAAACATCAACAGCAAGAACGGAGAAATGCGCCCTTGTCATGTACACGCATTGAAACAACAGACATTGAAAGAAGCCGCAAAAGTGCTAAATCTTCAAAAGAAAAAAAATTACTATTTACAGTCCTTTCACATATTAATCGTTAAGAATCTGTTTTTAAGTGTTATTTAAAAACTAATTGAATAAAAGTAAAAAAAATTATTTATATAATCAGCACATTATAATGAATTTTATACTGACTTTTTTTTTATGAACTTTTTTCTTAACAATATCAATAATTGGATAAATATCATCCTCATGACATGCAACAACAGCCCAGGCGTCATTATCAAATGCTGGAGGTATTTGACTAACATTCAATATATTTTCTGGACTGCAAAATAAATTTAAGTTTCATAAATGTGAGTTCTTAATCAAGTTCATTTTATTTATTTACTTTGAAGACATTTCATTGGCACAATGAACTTCATCAGTAACAATCTGACCAAAAACGACTGGATCTAGAGTATTCGGATGCGTGTCAACAGAATTATTTCCTCCATCAATATCCATTAAATTTATTGGTAACTTATCATAAAATAAACATTTAATTATAAAACGTATTCTATTTAAAATTCAGTTTATAAAAATATAATATACCGGATCCGTGCTTTTTCGATAGTTGAGGGGAATTACGTTCTCATCTTTATTTGTATTACAATCAAATTCTTCATTTACAGCCAAATCACGATTTAAAGGATAATTTAACCTATGGATTAAATATTTTCAATATTCAATAAAAAATATTTTTAAATTAAATATTTTCTATTATATTCTTACAAGAAGTCATATTTTTTGCCAATGTTTTCTCCATTTCCAATACAAATATAAGGCAATATTTGATTATACTTATTATCTACTTTAATATTGGCGTTGAGTACAATTTTTGGTAAAGGTGGTTTTTTACTCAAATTTACTAATTTGCAGTCATAATTTTTCACTTGATAGAAGAAGAATTACGTAAATAATTTAGATATTCATTAAAAAATAAGTTAACAGTTATAATAGTTACTTACACGCGTTAAAAATATGACCTTTAATTGGTTCAAAAGAAGAATAGAAATCAACATTTTTTTCTTTCCTTTTTTTTTTATTATTACCATCCACATTTTCTGCATCAATGTCTTTTTGATTTATTCGACTAACATAAATAATTAAATATTTTTAGTAATACATCGATTTAACTATATTCTAACAATTACATAAATAACAGAAGAGTGAAACTAATGACTAAGAATTAACACAGCACTTGTATGTTTAAAAAAAAAAAAAAAAATTCTTATTAAATAAAATGCAGAAGGGAAACGACTTAAAGGTAAAATTAAATATAGTAAATAGGGGGAAAATATGTAATTTTATTGAAAACTAAATAATAAGTATATTTTTGTATAAGTCGAAGTCCCAGAATATTTGCGTAACTATGAATTCTTTAAGGGGGAGGATAAGACAGTGAATAACAAACAACAGGGGGAGGCCTTGCCGCCACATTTCCTTTGAAATAAATCAGTCATTATTTTCACTTTCCAATACGTTACCTCAAACTTATCGATTATCATCAATAATCGCAATAATAATAATTAAATTCAATACAAAAATAATAGCAACATCCGTGTTTATTATAATTTAACATTATTTTTTAAAATAAATTATTAATTTGTAGTTAATAAATTAAAAATATTCTCAAGTTTCCTTAATTTAGTGTGCAGTTTATCAATTACTCCATCAATATTTATATCAATCTATTGTGCGATGAACAAGTTCCCAAGTCGAGAAAAAGAAAAAAAAATATAATAAAAAAACATTAATTTATCTAGCAGTACTAATGTTGCTTTTGACTTTATCTAAACAAATAAGAATGATGAATACGCCCAATTTCATAATAGATTATAGTACTTTAAAATTTTTGTCTAAAAATATCTTGTACATATATTAACAGCTCTAGGGTAAATGGTCATCATAGTTCCAGAAGTTTCAGTAGTGTGGCCCAAGATATGGGTATTCACATTATTTGATTTTTTTTCCCCTAAATCATCACTGTCACTCCTTTAATTACGAATTATTAGTAATTATTACTATTAAATAATTGCGTACATTTTATAAGAGTAATCAGTCGTATAAACGCTCGACCAATCAGGCGGGCTCAGTATAGCATGTACAGAAGAAAAAAAACCTCAAGGCTACCTGTAAATACGCTGCCGTTCAAAACTTAATATTAAAAAAAAAAAATTGATACAAAAGAGAATTGCATTTAAAAATTGTATTTTAAACTCACTAGGCTCGGAATTTGCCCGTAACTTTTGCCATAACATCAACAAACTGATCGACTTTCATTTGATAAATAAGTGTAACGTTTTGAAACACCAACGCGGCTTCTACAAATATCAGAGAGCCAATATTAGTCGATCTCAAGTAAGTCAAATACGAATCCAATTCCTAAACACAAACGCAATTTAAGAAATACATGTAGGTACATTTATAATTTGTTTTATTTAGGTATAGATCAGGTACCTTAATAAGGTTGTATTGAAGAGGTTCACATTTGTTTCTTTTGGTAATCGATTCGATCGGACGTAGTAAGTTTTTAAAGGCTTCATCGAAATCTTCATCGTCGTGATACGTACGTACAGATACTTCTGAAAACGATAAATTATGATTTCGAACACGAATCGTATATTTTATGTACCTTTATTGTTCTCTGCATCTAAATGCTCGTTCGAGTTTTGGTTAATATTGAAAGACTTCTTCGAGTCTTTCTTGAGATTAGTTGTAGCAGAGCTTGCCATATTTATGAGCAAATATGAATATACAAACAAAAAACAAATCTTAAATCACTGTAAATTATATAATAAAAAAAAATTTTAATAAATATTTATAATATTATAAAATCTAACAAAGGACCTTAGGCATTCGAATCGTTTGCGTACAAATAACCCGTGCAAAACGCCGCGGCGCGCTGTAAGCGAGCGCGAGAATTTATGCTATTCCTACACTAACTATTTTTAGTGCGGGAACCCCGACTTCGCACTTGTCACTTGTTGTTATCATCCTAGTTAACACGATGCGTAGTACTTGTCACTCGCATTCTTGATTATATTAGAAGTTTCCAACCACTGCTACTACTCGTATTCCTACCACAGATTAGATTCATCTAATCTGTGCTCCTACTATCTCGAATCGTTCGTACGTGAATGCCATGATTACAGTTTACGCACAGATCTAATCTGTGGTTTACGTAGCAAGCAAGTAGTTGCGAACCAAACGTCACGATGGAAGGGGAAGCTACTTGTTGTTAGTAAATAGAACGGATTTCTATTCATTCGCACTCCCGGTTTTACTAATACTGAGCAACTATGGACTAAGCACTATTTTTACTGTTTACACGCAGAGTGCGAGTGACAAGTACTACGCACCGTGTAAACCAGGCAATACACGAAAGGTTTTTCCGTCGATGATTTTTTTATACCTTGACCAACCAAATCGGTCGTATGAAAATACCACGGACCGGATACGAAACGTTATCGCGCCAAAGATATGTAAATTGTATTTGACCTGTTCGTATATTGTGGACGGCCACAGATTTGTAGTTACGCAACAAGAAATATAATATTAAGGTGCGTCCATATAGCATGCAAACACGACACGCAGCACACGCGCTTGCATCAAATGTCATGTTTGCAAACATCACACATGGCACATACAACGTCCGTCCACGTAGTATTTAGTGTACCTGATCTTACTGTTGTCCATGAATGCGTATTATTTAGTGTGAATAAAGGCGCGCACCTAGTATCACAGTGTTATGTCCCAACTGCCTTGGTTGAACAAATAAATAATTTAAAACGGACAGTCCGTGTAGTATGCTTTATTATACTTCATAATTAATAAAAAGAACACAAATCATATTTGGCGATACACTTAAACGTACGGAAAAACGCGTGACAGAGAAAAAACGTATATATTACCTATAAAAACAATTAAACATAAATTATATTTAAGGTTATGTCCAAAGACATTACACACAGTAAACAGTAAAAACATGAAAAACTCCGTCCAATAGCAGTCGTAAATAGCTTTGACGTACCGCCAATATTGCAAACACGGAATACGGATGTGTGCACCGTGCGTAATGTTTACAAACACGTCCACACTAGCAGCACTGGTTTTCGTGAATGCAGTGTATTTGCGCGTGCTGCGTGTCACATGTCGTGACATGCGTGTCATATCGTGTTTGCATACTGTGTGGACGCGGCTTTATACGGCGATTTTAATTATTGTCTGTACTCCATTCGGTTTAAGATTATACCGGGCGGCGGACGAAAATTGGTTCGTGTTCGCGCAGGCGAGATCCCATCGGTATTCTGATTGTCGGAAACAGCGTTTCTTTTAAGCATTTCTCCGGGGGGGGGAGCTCAGGCAAAAAAATTAATTTTGATGTCATGGTGATCGGTGAATGACTTACAATCGTCGGATAAAAGTCAACGCAATACTCTAAATTAGAAAATTATTTTTCCCGTTGGAAATCAGTAACTATATAGATATAATATCGTTGGGCAACAGATAAATTAATGAATATCAAAAATAATATACATGATTATTATCTAATGTCAGATAAATATTTCATTAGTTTGTCAAAAGCGTATCATTGTTGTTGACTGTGGCAGTGTACTTATAACTTTACTATTTTTTAAACTGTGAAGTACGTTGATTGTTGTGTTCATGTACCCTACCGGTCAAAAGTTTAAGTTTATCCTTTCAAATTTTAATTTTCTAATCAATTTTTTTTTATTTTGTAATGAGAAAAAGATATTTTTTATAGATTTTAATAATTTTTACCCTGTGTCCTAATTGAATCCGTGCGTTTCGGCTATCACCCGCACCGCAATACGTTGCATTTGATTTTTGACGTGGCAAAATTAAATACGATTTTATCATATAATTATAATACGATCTTCTTATTATATAAAACGGAGATATGCTAATTAGCATGGTTTCCGTTCCAGACGGTACGTGAATATGATCCAAAATTTAATCTTGCCCGCAGCACGTTGCGTTGGGTGAATAGCATGACGAATAAGATCTTATATTTATCATGGTGAATAGAACATGTTTTAAATTGTGCGATATCATACGGTGCGTTCTATCGGATCGCATAGACCAGTTAGGACATGTCCGAACTTTGTCACAGTTTATTTGCGTGCACGCATCGCCCGCAATAACGCAACGCACGCATTGCACGTCATATAGTCTGTGGTTTGACGCTGACCGAGCGACCGTTCGTGTCTATGTGCGTACGCAACCTTTATTATTTATTTATTTTTATTATCAATAATAATAATATTATTTCGCATAATTCAATGAAATGCAATGAACGTAAGGATTCGTCTTTCCTCGTTTTATACTCGTTTACACGTTTATTTGTTTATTTTACGCGTTTACTTATTTACACTGTACACGAACGACTTAGTTTGTCGTTAGCTAAGCACTAAACGGTCGATCACGACCGATGATGGCGATGATCAGCGCGTACCGTACTCACTGATCGTCGGTCGAGCATTAATTCCAGCTTTATACATAACGTTCAAAGGGGGAGCGAAAATGGAGCATAACCATTACATAATTGGACCAACTTACATGACACAAGTAGTCGCTTCCAGTTACAACTGATAATTGCCGAAATCCACGAATTTTTTTCAATGCTTTGTTTAAATTTAATACCTATATGTTTCAACGCTTTCTGCACAGGATACCTGTTTAAACTTATTTTTAATGTTTTCACTTTAATATTAGGTACATTTTTTCAATATACGCCTTATATTTTAAAAATATAATAAAATATACGTGTTTGAATAATGTTCCGAATACGCGAAAATACGCAAAATCAAATTTCGCACACCATCACAATAGTTTAAGACAGTGGTTCTCAACATTTTTTGTACGACGACACCTTAATTTAGTTCTATAAAAATGGCGACACAGTCACACTTAAAACATTTTTAATGGATATATGAAAAAGTAACAATTACAAACCTTTGTAAATTATTACATTTATGTTATCATATTATTAAAAAAAAAAAAACAAAAATTATAAATTTATATAAATAAAGTTTATACAATTTAAAGTATTTAAATTTAAAAAAAAAATTATTAGTTTATATAGAAGTAATAATAATCAGTGTGATACTTATTGTTATTGACGTAAGTCTTTAATTCGTTGGCGAACGTTTGACAACTTTACAAACTTATAAAGTATGAACAACTGTAAATAAACAATTTTTTTGGCGACACACATCACGGTGATACGCGACACACCAGTTGAAAACCACTGGTTTAAGACAGTGGTTCCTAATTGGTGGTCCGCGGACCCCCAAGGGTCCGCGTGTTGTGTGTAGTACTGTAGTGTAGTGATTGATCACTCGTAGAAGAATAAGACGATACACACGGGTAACAAAAGGTGGACAATTTTTTCATTTTCATATTTAAACAAAATTGAAAAGTATTTACAAAAAAGGGGTCCCCAGACCAACATAAGTTAAAGCTAAGGCCTAAGGGTCCTTGTCTTCAAACTAAATGGGAACCGCTGGTCTAAGATTCAAACGTGTGTCTTACCCATAGCTACTTTTTATACTTATAAAACAGAAATATGCAATTGCGTATAATTTCTGGGCCCTATTAATAACCGTTCCGTATATGCAAACAGACTTTCAAAACAATTGGAATTTGCGGTATGGGCACGAGGATGAATAGTTGTAATTTAAATATGTGTACCTATATTTTTTTAGCGTATCTTGTATTTAGTAGATACTAGATACTGCATTACATCAGTGTTTCACAAAAGTGGGTCGCGTTCAGTGCCTTAACTAGACTACCTACTTGAAAGGACCGTGTGCAAAACTAAAGTTTGACGCTCTTCATAAACGTTATTTCACTGATTATTGTATTATATTATAAAATGTACGATAAAGAGTCGATCGTACGTCTTATATACTCATAAAACGGGAAATTAAATTTCCCGAATTAAATATTTGTATTATATATTCGTTCCTGGACGGCAAATAATTGTTTCGTGGGCGGACATCTTCCAGTGGCGCAATTAGCTCAGAAAATTGGGAGGGGCTTTAGCCCCACCATGATATTAATTAAATGTGATTCATGGGGGTAGAGACCCCCACAGCAATAATTAAAAGGAAATACTAATGAATAATGGTACGAAATATTATGTAAATGATTGTATTTAATATAAAAATAGGGGGGCTTGAGATGATTAAGAGGGAGCTAAGCACCCCTAATTGCGCCACTGACATCTTGAGGAGAACTGTAAATGTGCAAAGAAGAAGAATAGGGTTACCAAGGTCCGCGAGAACACCAAAATATCGAGGCAGTAAGACAGTCATTTTCGCGTTCTTCTCGGCGCTCGGCACGCAAACACGCGCAGCTGCCCTACGACGTTCTGATCGTTCTGCGAGGCGAATTCTTCGTAATGATTATTTCCATTTCCACTTGTAGAAGTTGACTATGCTGCAAGAATATCCATTAACGAATTCCAGAAAAATTGAAATTCTAACCTTGACGCGATGACTGCAAAAATGTTTTATTTTTTTGTTACGTATCGTTCACGTTTTTTCTTCGCCAACAGTAATTGTTTTTCGACTTCTTCCCGTTTTCTGATCTCCGAGTCCAAATCCATTTCTACGATATAAAACAATTCGGTATCGACAATATTAATACTCGTAAAAATTTTAATTTTTAATATATCCATTGGGATACGCATTTATATAATATTGCTAACAATTTTTTTTTTTTTTTAAATGATTTTTAACGTCACTCACTAAACACAAGGATTTCTTTATTTTTTAACTCCATCAATTTGTCCAGCGTCGCGAAAATGTGGATAATGTCGTGCTTTTGTTTTATCGAGCCTCTTTGCCAAGCCGGTAAATGTTTTACGACGATTTCTATTAAACTCGTGTACCTGTGTATTCAAAAAACGGCTTAATTAAATTCGAAATATTTTCAAAAATTTACAACATCGTATAAGCTGCAGTATAGCGCGTAGAATTTAAACGAGAATTCATAACGAGATTTACTTTTTGCACAGCGTCACGCTGTTATCGATTATTTTTTGGTGCATGAACGACAATTCCTGAAAGCGCAGCGACGTAAAACCGTGTAATTCGATTTTCTTCAACACCGCTTTCAGGTTCAGACGATTGTTCTGCACCAAAGCGTTACCGTCGCCGCATCCAAACTTGTCCGTCAATTTGTCGATAGCCAATTTGCCGTTGTCTGTTTATATAACGTAGGTATACGTTTAAAAAGCGTTCGGGAAATACAGGTAAAGCTGCAGTGTAGAAACGATCATAACGGTCTTCAACGCAGTGGTGTATTGGTAAATAAATTGAAGGGTATAGGTACGCACATCTCTAAACACCGAAAAATTTTTTAGAAAAAAAGTTTGCAATTTTTTTGTGTATTATTCGTAATATTTATACGGTTTTCACCTTTATTTGCCACAATACGATTGTAAAACACTAATAAAAATATAGTGAAAAGGAAATGTGTACCAGACAGTGGCGGACTGGGTCACTGCAGTGTTACTATGCTATACGCAGAACAGTGGGCCGATGGTATATTAAGGCCCATAGGGCCGATATTCGTATAGCCAATTTTTTTTTTTTATTATTTAGGTTTAATAATATAAAGAAATATTCTTTGTTGTATAAAGCGACACAGATTTTATTTATTTTAAATTCTGTGTTTGGCGCATATTATTAAAGCGGTTGTTAGTTTATTATTCACGGTATACGAAAATGTTAAAATTCCGACATTTTTCCTAACGAATATAATGATTTTTTTATTTGAAAAAAAAAAAATGAAGGTCGCGAATCCGTGTATTGGAAATTGGAATGAGTAGATCCTTCTCAGTCCGCCTCTGATACTAGAACACTACTGTATACTAACCTATAACCTGCAGTGTACGTTGCTCCCTGCCGCACACAGAGCTGCAACGGTTTGCTCTCGCTCAAAATCGTTAAAATAGGTTACTATACGGGTAACCGACAAATTATATAAATAAAAAAAAAAACCTACAAATTGGTGGCGACGAGATGAATAATAATTAACTAGCGTATACCCGTAATACCATAGGGGCGTGCGCAGGAATTTTGTATGGGGTGTGCCATGAAGAAAATTGGGCCGCTTTCCCTTATATGAGCCTAAGCAAATCTAACCTAACTCTCAACCTAAAAAAAGGATAAATTTAATGCAAAATATCAATTCACAAAAACTTATTGATTAAATGTTGTGCTTCACAACATTTAGATATATTTTTACAATATAGTATACACCTATATACCTAGTGGTTAGTAACCTACATTAGAATATTAAAAAATTTTGCTAGAGCGCCTAATTTATTTTCTCTAATTTTTATTATTTATAGCTTAAAATTCAAACAAAGTCCCCGAATGAATGAAAGTCGTACAAAAAGCCACGGGCCACGGGGTGTGCCACGACACACCCGGCACACCCTGTGCGCACGCCTATGCGTAATACGTTCATTTCATGGCAGGGGCTATGCGCAGAAAACCGAAAACAGGGATCTGGGTATATATATATACGTATACGTCGTATACCCTCCAATACCTAACCGCTGTTCGAACGTACTTTGAGATTCAACGGACGTACTGCCGCCGATCGGTTCCTCGGTTTGGACACCGACCGTCCCGTGTGCAGCGGGCTCGTAAGAGTCGGTCTGAACGGCTGCTACGCCGGTACTAGTCGAGTCGGTCTGTACCGCGGCCGAGACCGTTACGATACCGCGGTCTGCAGTCACAGCGGATTCCGTTTGAACGGCGACCGCGTTACGAGCCAACGACAGCGGTTCCGTCTGAACAGCGATCGTTTCACCGCGGACCGCCGCCGGATCGGTCTGAACGGAAACGGTGCTGATCTCGTAGCGATCCGTCTGGACGGCCGCGGTGTTCCTGCAGCTGTGTACTGTCGTGACGGTCTGCACGAAAACGGTACACGTTTCACGGGTAGGCGACCGTTCGGTTTGCACGCCGGCGTCCGTTGATACCGATTTCGCCGTAATCTGCAGCGTCTGATAGCATTTTTTTTTTTCAAACGGTCCGTACAACGCATAAATTCGATTATTATTATAGGCACGAACGTCAAATATGTTATTTATTTGTTAATATTATAATTTACGGGTTAGAACCCTTTGGAACAACAGTACAGTAAGTGATAATAATTACGTGACAATTAATTAAATAGATCACAAATAACAAACGTTATAAAAACAATAATTGAACATAACAAATTAGGCACTTACATTATAATAATATTACAATTAATTGACAGCATAACTTAATAGGTACTACATAATAGCATTGTGTTTAAAAACGTGGCGCGACATAAAAAAGAAATCGATATGTGATTTAATAATATTGTTAGCTGAAGTAAGAACTCTGGGAAAAAATGATGCGGAACTATAGTTGTTGTTACAAAACGGGACGAAGAACAAAGTTTGTGACCTTGTACCATAATTACTAAAGTCAAATCCAACCAGAGAGAGTAGTTTGATGAATCTATGTTTTCATACAGTAAATCGAACAAGAACATCGAGTCTGCCACTTTTCTTCTTAATTCGCATAAAGCCGTACTCAGATGTGTAGTGTGCAGGTGACATGAGTCTCGGTCAACAGCCAAATTTAATTTATTACCAATTAATTTTTGGAATTTATATTGAACATTTTCTACCTGGTTAACGTAGAGAGCATAATTATTGGTGACCAAATTATAGAGCCAAATTCTAAGTGAGACCTAACAAGAGAGAAGTATAATAATTTCACAGAGTTTACGTTTTTGAAATTCTTTGCGTTTCTGTAAATGAATATTATATTATTATATATTCTAATCGTTTTATACAAAAATATACGGTTTTTCGAAACGGAATAAACGTTAAAATTTACTTTACCGTCGAAACGGAAAACCATAACCAGAGAAAAAATTCCTTCAATTCTGCACATATCAAACCGACGAACGGCGCTTTCTTATCGTTGATTCCACGACTGACGGGATGAACGCTCCAGCCCGAATTATCGCGTTCCTCCGGAACGAGTGAATAACTACCGTTACGTAACGACCGTCGTAGCAGTAAGTCATTCTCGGCCGAGTCCGCCTGCACACTACTCGCGGTCTGTTGTCCCCGCGTCGTCGTTAACGGTTCGCCGTCCATCACGTCGTTCATTTCAGCTCGCGCGTACTTTGGATTGAAAATCCCTTCCGTTTGTCTCTGAACACAAGTCAAATACGATTAAAAATTGTGCGATATTGCGCGGTTTTTTTTTTTTTGTTGAAAATTACTTTTAGTTCAATATTTTTGCCTCTGACTCGTTCCACGACGTCTAAAAGTCGTATTTTGTCTTCGTCGCATCTCCTCAACGAAAAGCGCAATTCTTCGCACAGTTTATCGTTTTCGTCTATGTGCTGGTCGACCATCGTGTAATGCACCGTTAACGTTTCTTCAAGTTTCCTTTGCAAGTGTTTTATGAACTCGTCTCTATCGACGTTCGTCTCACTGCTATTTATATACGCCATGGCTTTCTTCACGTTTGACGACACAGACTCCATTTCAAACGGAACAAATATTCTCTGGCAATATTTATAACAGAAAAGTTTCCGGGTATTGACCGCCGGAAGTATTAACGGTAATATTATTCGGTGAATTATTATTCACGAGATTGTAAATTTCAGTTAGAAAAGTCAAAACCGCGGAAACCTACTTATAATAATAATAATAACATTAAAATAAGAGGCCAGTACCTACCAGCTATATATAGTTAAATATTATTTGATTTTCTTCGAAACGCGTAATTTATTGAAAATTGCAGTGCTTGATTTTGGGGGGGGGGGGACTGAGTACCCTTTCTATTTTTTCAGATATTTAGGCGTACCTCTGCTATTTTTTTTAAAGAGGAACGCGGGGGACGGTCAGTGCTTGATTTGGGGGGACTGAGTACATCAACTAATTTTTTGGATATTCTAGCGTCCCCCTACTTTTTAAAAGGGAACGCATGAGACGGGTTTTTATTTAATTTTATATTTTTATAAAATTGCTCAACTTACATTTTTGTATTAAATGAAGCTTACAAAATGTTCTAATATTTTACAAAATGTATTGATATCAGATATCTCATACGTGATAACTGATAAGTAGCCATCAATGATAACCATTCATTATCTATAAATTCAGGTACTTTAATAATAATTATATTCCTTATTCTGTTTTGTTATGATACGTGTTTATGGTTTTATATTAATGCTTATTAGGGGATCGTAAAAGGGGGTGTGGTGGCAAAGCCCCCGCGGTAATGTGAGGGATATTAAAATGCTAGGGACGTTATTCTTTAAAAAGTAGCTAGAGTAACTCTACTACTTTTTTCCCAAGTCAAGCACTGGAAAATTGGCTAAAATAAACCTTTTGCTACCTATTAAATATTATACATTAGCATTATGACGTCCGCAGAAAAAAATTCGAACATTATTTTGCAATTTTTTTTTACCGACCTTCCGCGGGAACGCGTCGTACACCTAATCGTGATGTATAAAACTAATAAATAATACTCAATAATAATATTAATAATGATAATAATAATAATAAATCCGATTAAATAAGCATTTTCAATTTTATTATATTCTTATTCGTGTATTCTTTAATTATTATTTTATGAATGCAATTATCTTTTTTAAATTATCGGTATAAGTGGATTGCGGAATTTTCATTAACGAACTTAGAGGTCCTAAAGGTTGGCGATCGCTGCCTTTATGCAATATAAAAATAGACATTTGACTTGAACTGTATTTTTCGTCCTTAGATTTTTCTATCGAAAAATCCACCACGTGTCGACGACATAACGAATCAATTTTCCTATAGTCATAATAATATTATTATTATCGTTTCTCACAGATATGTGGTCATATAGTTTGTATCAAACGTTTTAAACATATTATATGGTACTTATTTAATTAATGTTGCAATGTATTAATATTTAAAAAAATTTAATATACGATAAAGCAAATTATTATAACTTAGTTTTTATTTTCAGAATAAAGAACTTATAATTTAAAAAAATACATAGTAATATCATAGATAAAGTACATATAGTATACTCGATTCGCTTCAAGAAACAAAACATGGAGGAGGAGGCGTTAGGTGACGTCAGCCACTTTCTCTACAGCACCACCAAGTTAGGGTGCGATTCATATTCCTTTGCCTAGGCACTTCTTAAAATGAACAGAGTATATTACATAATATGTACTAATAGTCCACGGTATTATTTATATTATTATGCAATAAACATTTCATACAAATAAAAACAAAACATAAAGATGGTGTATTAAAAATACCGAAAGGCAAGTCACCGGTTATTTCATAATTAAGGAGGCATCGTTTTTGGAATAGGCATAGAGGCTGGCATGATACCATTTGTGCCGTTAGTTTGTGCTTGCGCAATATTTGGTGGATTCGTTTTATTCATCATGTTCATATTGTGCTCGTATGCAGTATGAATTAATTTTGTTCGCCTTCTGGTATAATGTTGCCATATCAATAACAATTGTTCGTCGATGAATTTCGAACAAATAGCAGTAGCTATTTCTTTTCTAAACGGTTCGTGTTGTAACAGATCTAAAAAGTACAAACACATTGGATACCTGTATAAAAATAAAAATACATTATATAACAATTTTTCAACAAATTCAAGAGTATAAATATCAAAGATATTTATTTTACAGTTAGGAGGTTAATATATTTTCATTTAGTATTTTTTAAAGAATACAGTATGCGTTGAATGTAAATATTTTTATTTCAATTGAATTGGTAATTTTAGATTTTTGATTGGTGGCAAAAAAGGTTTCATAATTTTGTTTGTATTCTATGTGGTCCTATGCGCGTATCTCATATATTCTACTATTTATGATTTCTATGATTTTAAAAATCGTATGACTACAACGATACCTATTAAATACTAATGATGAATATCTTTAAAGATTTAAATATTTCTTAACGTAAACTGTTGAATTATATAAGGACGATAATCATTCAGTTGTTCTTTTAAAAACTGAACGATACTTACTTAATAAATTTTGCGTAATCAGGTTCTTTCCAATACAGTAAATATTTCAAATAATTGACGAAAGATTGATCTTTAAAATAACCACGCTGTGCTAAAACTAAGTAAGTAATTAAATAATTAGAAAAATAATTGTTGGTAAATTTCATTTTCAAAAACAACAACTTACAGTTTAAATAATTTGGGTTGGCCAAGCACTGAACAAATTCAAGTTCTACCTGGAACCTCAATCTTGTTTGTTCCTCGGTTTCGGGACCTCCTGAAAACGAGTAAACGACTTTTATTCTATTACGGTATTTCGAAACACACCGAACATCCTGTATCGTTAATTTTCTACACTTGTAAAATAAACGAGTGAATTTCGATTAATATTTCTTCGACAAAATGAACGTACATTTTATTGGAAACGAAAACATTTCCACGTACTTATGCGATTATCGTAAGCGTTATTAACAAATTATCGTTCGTCCCTTTGTGTGAAATTATTATGTATTCGTATAATTTACCTTTATTGGCCATATCGACGGAATTAGTGTACGGGATTAAATTCGGACGGTTTTTTTTTATTTTCACGAAATTCCAACGCGTTTAAACACGATCATTACGCACAAACGCGGAAAAAAAATATTTACCAGCTGTCGGCAATGACCGATTGTAAGTACAGCTAAAAAATTAAAAAGTTTTGAATTTATACCACGAACCATAAAGTTAAAATGTGTACAAAAAAATTCTTAACAATTTATAATATGATCGTCTCTACGATTTTGTCTTCGTCAAATTCCAGTGTGTCCACGACGCAGATATGACGTGTAAACTGTAAGAAAAAAATCTTTATTATCTATGGTTAACCTGTAAAGCTGAAATTAAAAAAAAAAGAAACGTATGGTAGTGATATCACAATCATTTTTTAGTGGTGGGGGAGTTTGTTTTAATTTACATTCTTACTCTATGGTTTGTTTACATGACTTTGAAGCAACCTGTATTATCTATAAACCTCTCAGATAACGTCTCGATAACAGCGTCTAAGATGTGTGATAAAGATTTTAACTTTTAAAATATTATTAAATTTATAATGTTGAAAATTTTTGAAAATAAATTTCGTATAATAATGAGTAAAACAATTGAATATTATTAATAGACAAAACGTTTGGTTCGTAATCGATATATGCGCATTTACAGGTCGTTAATTTTTGTATAATGGTAGACAATGCATTGACTGAAAAGGTACTGTTGGCCACCGGTGGATATGATCATACGATTAAGTTGTGGCATGCAAATACTGGAGTTTGTAATAGAAGTCTAACACATTTGGATTCTGTATCCTTTAAAAACCTTATTGCGAACATTTTGTCTTGTCTGATATTCGATAAAGTCATTTGTAATGGTAACGTACGCTCAAAGTCAACCCCGACGAGTTTTTAAAGAGGTGTACATTTACGAATGTTATAAAAATGGGTATATAGGTTTCCACTTACTTACTTAAAATTTGACATCGTCATTCAGGCGACTCGTTTATTGAATGAATGTAATAATATAGTATACGATGATATTTATAGATTTTTATTTTCGAGTCTAATGATAAATATTAAATGATTACGCTTTCAACAAATTGTTTGTGTATTGGTCATTAATTTTGTTGTTTCAAATCAATAACGTGTGTAATATATCCTTGACTCCCTTGATTATTTAGCAAGTAAATGCGTTGGAAATAACACCCGACAGACAACTTTTAGCTGCTGCAGGTAATTTCGTCAGTTATTCCGTTTTGTGTTTATTTGTGTAATCGCGTTGTCTATACTCGTAGGGTTTCAACACATTCGTATGTATGACTTGAATTCTAGCAATCCAAATCCAATTTTAAACTACGAAGGAATTTCGAAAAATATCACGGGCGTTGGATTCCACGAAGATGGTAAATGGATGTTTACTTGTGGCGAAGACTGTAGTGCTCGTGTATGGGATTTAAGGTATAAAATACCAAGTTATTTTAAAGTAGTTTGACTTGGCGTTTACAAATAATATTTTGCACAGGTCTAGAAACTTACAGTGTCAACGCATATTTCAAACAAATGCGCCTATTACTAGCATATGTCTTCATCCAAATCAAGGCGAACTGATATTAGGTGATCAGTCGGGTTTACTTCACTTATGGGATTTGAAAACTGATCATAATGAACAGCTTGTAAGTGTAGTGTATTCTTCAAATGCTACAAATTTTATTTTATTCCAGCTATTCCTGTTTTTAAGTTTAGATACCCGAAGTCGATGCTTCCATACAATGCGTGGCTATTGATTCTAGTGCTAACTACGTCGCCTCTGTAAATAATAAGGGAAATTGTTATTTATGGAAATTCAATGGCAATGGCACTAGGCTCAGTCCAGAGCACAAAATGATTGCTCACAGGAAGTACGCACTCCACTGTAAATTCAGTCCAGATTCGACGTAAGAATACAAATTACTTTTTACTCAAAATTTTACAAACCAACTAATACTGTTATGTAGATTATTAGTAACGTCTTCAGCTGATCAAACGGCATGTATTTGGAAAACTAGTGATTTTTCTTTGAAGCAAGAATTAAAGGATGAACATCAGAGATGGGTGTGGGATACGGCATTCAGCAACGATTCTGAACATTTATTAACAGGTACATTATACTGTCTATAATATATTTATAAATATTAGTTTTTGATTATCTATTTTATTAGGAAATAGAAGAATTTTCCCTCTTCTTGATTGTATAATTAATTATAATATTAATACATTATAATATTTACACGTGGAACACAAATATATGATATAAAAATAGTTTGTATTCACATATGAAGATACTATTTTCGTGATTTTACTTTTTTAGATTTATGATTTTCATTACGAAAAAAATTTATAAAATACTCAATGGCATGTTTTTATAATTATATACTTTGTATAAATAATTTTGAGGAAGGTGAGCAGCAATGTATACTTATTAGTTGTATTTAATTTTAAAATTTGAATTCAAATAGAATTGTATCGTTTTTGTGAAAATATACCTAAATGCCAAGACTTCCCAAAAATATTCATTTACACGTATAATGTGAGGTCCTTTCGAAGGGTACGACTTCCAAGGACATTCACTTTTCTATATTCAGCCCTTGTTTATCGATTGGTTAGTATAATGTCCGAACTTCACAGTTATGTTTCAATAGAAGATAATAAATCTTAAATTTTAAAACATATTATTTACAGGTTTATTTTTATAGGTAACAAAATATATCAACATACATATTTGTTAATTATTATTTGGCAGTCAATGCTGTATTATTATAAATAAAGAAATTTATCGTGTTATAATAGATAAATATTATATTATTTTCCGATTATTCATTCGTTTTATGTTGTTTGTATATTCCAGCTTCATCAGATAGCGTGGCGAGACTATGGAACGTGGAAACTGGCAATATAGAACGTGAATATGAAGGACATCAAAAAGCACTTACAGCTTTGGCATTTTGTGATCCATATAGTTAAAAAAAACCTTATGCAATGTAATTGGAGAAACAAAGACATGCGTTTGTACCTCCGAAACCAAATGCATTTTTTATCGCTATTCTTTTTTCCTGTTTCCATTTTATTGAATTTTTCGATACGCAGATTACGTTTTTAGCTTCTTCGCAAATGTTGTTTAGATTTGCCGTTGGTGGAATGACTCCCTCGTAACAAGCAAGAATAGTGAAAACGCTCTCCAAGTTGCCTGCC
Organism: Slavum lentiscoides; assembly: GCA_032441835.1. Lineage (NCBI taxonomy): Eukaryota > Metazoa > Arthropoda > Insecta > Hemiptera > Aphididae > Slavum > Slavum lentiscoides. The sequence continues at coordinate 16,856,915 of CM063708.1, forward strand.
GACCCTAATAAATGACCGTGAGCACCTTTGGTGGACGAAACGTGTACATTGACGCAGTGTTCATCAAACAGTCGTTTAATTGCAGTTAATTCGATGGCATCTCCTACCGGAGTAGAAGTGGCATGTGCGTTTATGTACGTGATTTGTGTTTTATTTACGTTTGCATCGAGAAGAGCCCTAGTCATGGCTAACAAAGCTCCTTGGCCATTTTCCGGTGGTGCTGTTAAGTGTGTGGCATCACCAGACATGCCATAACCCAGAACTTCTCCATAAATATGAGCGTTTCTATTAAGTGCGTGTTCTAATTCTTCCAGAATTACCATGGCAGACCCTTCGCCCATAACGAAACCATCGCGATTTACGTCAAACGGTCTCGATGCCGATTCTGGTGTTTCGTTTCGAGTGGACAACGCACGTAGCCTACAAAATGAAGCTACCGACAATGGGCTAATACACGACTCGGCAGCCCCACATATCATTGCCTTCGCTTGTCCATACTGAATGAAACGAAAACCATCACCAATCGCATGGGCTCCAGTCGCGCAAGCAGTAGAAACCGCATGATTAGGCCCTTGTATACCGTAAGCCATGCTTATCTGACCGGCGGCCATGTTGAGTAGAATGCGTGGCACAAAGTACGGACTAACTTTACTGTAACCGGTCTCCAAAGCTTTAGCAGTTTGACACACGTCTTCCAAATCCACCATTCCCACTCCAACACTGACACCGATATTTTCTTTATCGACCGTCGATGAAAATATTTTTGAATCGTCTATTGCTTCTCGCGCAGCGATTAGTGCTAGACGAGTGGAAGGAGCCATCGTACGCACTTTGCTCTCTGACACCAGCTCGGGCAAACTCAGTCCATCCAGAGTTGCAGCGATTTTGCATGGAATGTTTCTGTAAAGGTCGCTGTCCAACGTTCTTACAAACGATTTCGCCGACAACACATTTTCCCAACACGTTCGTTTATTAGTACCGGCCGAACAAATGGCGCCCATGCCGGTTATTACGACTCTTTTTTTCATTTTTGTATTTTATCAAACCACGGGCTTCTATAACGTATTACAGTCAAATAGTTTAGGAAAATCAAACGAATCCCAACAACGAACCGCAGTACTGTGGAGAGTGGACTGCGATTTTCATAATTCACCCAAATCGCAATGGTTATCACTTATCAACGTTATCAGTTGTACCGGTAATATCAGCTGATCGTCGAGTAGTGTTTTTTTAGAAATTAAAATTGCCCATAGCGGATTATTCTTTGTTTAATATTTACATAATTCAATTTTTTTTTTGTCTAAGGAGGCCAATAGTTGAATTTTGATTTTTTGTATCCCAGATTTTATATTGATAAATTGTGTATTTGTAATGGTAATGGTTATTACTTTTCTTTTACAAAACTTGCGGACGATTAAAAAAAAAAAAAAAATTAACTTAATTTTTGTTGTTGAATTAATTTACAGTTTAAAATCGTCGTTGTAAAAAAAATTGGCTAACTTAAATTCGGAAAATTGACAAAAAAAATTATCTCGTCCTGCAGCCTTGGTTTTAATTCGTGAAAGTGCTCTAGGTCCTTGAACTCACTATATATTATATATATAAGTATTAAGTATTTTGGACCAATATTACCTATACTAACATACTGTTAAATAATAAAATAATAAATACCGTATAGAAAAAAAAAAAAAATAAAATGAAGACATTAATTAAGACTGAAAATTAGCTACACAGGCCTACAAAAGTTTTCATAACCGATTACCAAACCTGTACAATGGTACAATTCACAACACGTATATGTAGGTAGGTACCTACCCCCGCGTCGTCTTCCATTAAAAAGACACCGCCGAGCCTTTGGCGGATATTTGTTTGTTTTTTTGGGGGGCTTGAAATTTTTTACCCGTTATAAATATTGAAGCTTGTTCAACCTTTAAGCGTTTAATGTTAAATGTGTTGTGTATACCGACTATAAAACATTCAGGGTGAGGGGGTTCGAAAACACGCCTATGACGTATTATTGTATTTATGTATGTCCATGTCCTATATATGCTTCAATAATGTATAAGACGTCGTAAGCGGATTTGCTTGCTCGCCAATAGCTGGAGATTAAAAAAAAAAAATTGTTCTACCGTACAATTTGCTTTAATATTGAAATAATATATATACGTAGTATCTATGTAAATAAGGCTCTACTAATGTTTAACAAGGCCCAAGAGGGGGAGTTGCCCCATTCGCCTGTACTCTTATACCGCCGTTTATGTCGCAACGTTGATTATACTCCGTGTGATCTGCAGGATGGATCTGGGTCTAATACGCACTATTGTAACGGGTGTGTTTTAAAACTGTAATACGCAAATTAGGGGTAATTTGTAGGGGTTTGTAGAGTATTCGAATGATGATGGTGTTTTAGAATCGTGCAATCATAATGGCGAGTACTAGTGTAAAACATTGTGTTCGGTGTTGTTTTTTTTGATGTGCTGTTGGAGTAGGTACAATAATTTATGTACATACAAATGTATATTATACTCTGCAGGTCTGTATTTCTTATTGCTTACAAACTTACGCTTACACATATAATATTATGACTGTTTGACCGAAGTAGCTAGGCCGTGAACGAATTTCTAAATTTAAGTACCTATACCTATATAGGTATACGTATAAGCGAAAAATGATTTAAGAAATACTGCAATAATCGTTTGGAAAGTTTTGTGTTTGAAAGAGAAATATTAGGCATAATATATAACAGTGGCGTACGCAGGGAGGGGGAGCTAAGGGGCTGAAGCCCCTCCCATTGACTGTATATTTCTATTTTTTTTCTGTTTCATATTACCAATATATTGTGAATTATAGTAAATTAAGCAAAATCTTATGTCTACTGAATATTTATTTATTTTCAAGCTCCCCCCCCCCCTATTGGAAAATTCTGCGTAGGTACGCCACTATATATTGTTGAATCATATTATATGCGATTAATAAATTAGCAGTTAGAAATAAAGTTTTAAGTAAATTATTATTATTTTAACGTTTATATTGAAAATTGTATAGAAAAAAAAATGTGTCATTTACGTAAAACGTGGTACTTATATTGCGAGTGAAGCGATCAATTTTTTCTTTTTTTAAATATTTGGTGGCCTAAAAAATAAATATCCCGGTGTAAGAACACTCGACTGACTAATAATAGAGGACTTTACGATTTTGGATATAATTCGCAATTTTAAATGTACTGTAAAATGAGAAACGCATAAGAAATACAATATATTCAGTTAGGTTTCTAACTGTCTGTTATCTTAGTCTGTTATCGAGCACAACAGTTGTTCGAGTGTCAGTATTATTGACCATATAATATATAGTCGGGGGTAATTTTTTTTTTTTTTTAACCATTTGAAGATTAAATTTTGGTTAAAATGGAAGACGTTTGAAAAATAAAATAAAATTGAATTTTTCGTAATAACTGGATAATGTCCGTGGCAAAATGTCGGCTTCAATGCTAACCGCGTATTGTTTATGTTCATTTTACCAGGTCGCCGGGTAGTATAGGGGTCCTCATAAAATGTAATTTCGTTTCGATACTGCGTTAAGTATATAACATTTCATTGTAATCGTTATTAATTAATTATAATCGTTTATATTTTTAAATATTTATTTAATTTATTATAACAACCATTATTAATGTGACACATATAACACACACGTAAATATACTAATGGTATTAACTTACAGCATAATCTGTTGCAGAATGGTTTATATATATATATATTATAATATGACAAATAATATTATTGTCGTAACGTATATAACATAAAATCAAAACAAGATCTGACGTTAAATTACTACTTATTTATATATATATATAAAAAAAAAAAAAATAATTTTAATAATATTGTACGAATAAACTACATGGGAAGTTTGGTGTGTGTTTACTATCTACTGTAATTATGTGTTTTGTTGGAATATCAATGTGTTTGTAAATATAATGTATACAGTGTACAAGTTTAATACTTAATATTACACTTAAATTTTTATGATTACTGTATTATATATACTTAATTTAATCATTTTCAATGCGATGTACAAATCATAATTATTTGGATTACAGGCAAGTATTAAAATATTGTTAATGTATCAATAGTTTCAAAAAAAATCTTTGTTTTTTTTTTACACGATTTGGTCCAAATTTGCTTTAACACGTAAAATGAATAATAATATAACTAATTTATTGATTATTATTTGTTCATTTTCAGTAAATATTTAAACTATTAAACTATACGTAAACATAACGTAGGTACAGGTATATTCATTTATAATAATGTATTATCAAAAACACAAATAACATTCAAAGGAACTATATGTACGATTTCTAATAACTAATGTTGCAAGAGGACGGTCACATAAAAAAAAATACTTAAAAGCTATAATCATGGTTCAATCGTACAGTTAAATAACACAGGTTATGACTTAACAACTAAAATTATTTTTATGAACATATTAATCGAATAAAATCCATAAATATTTGCAATATAATATTTGATTAAAAACGAGAAAAACAAAGGAGCACATCTGTTGAATTTTTTTTTTTTTTTATTGCTAAATACTTTGAGATATTACACATTTATTATAATTTTGTACTGTGTCTTGTTCGACTCGTTGTTTTAGTCGAACAAGCGAATTTTCCCAAGAAAGTTATACGAATTTTGTAAAGTTTCATTTGTTATCGTATATAATTTATGTTTATTTCACGTGGCGAATAGAAAAATTATAGTTTTATACTTAAAAAACGTTGAGAGTGATCGATGAACGTTTTAAATTATAAAATCAATTGAATTGTATATATATATATATGTATATAAGTATATAACCATACGTGTTTGAGAGAAGAGAAACGTTTGAATATTTTTTTGTTAAATATTTCAAAAATATTATTTTATACCTATTTAAAAATTAGGTATAGCTAACTATTTAAGGTTTTTGAAATTTTAATTATTCTAATAGTATACACGATAATGCAAACATTTTCAAAATTTATGTGAAATAAGATAGTTGCGTTTATTAAAATTTTCCCAACGAACGCTCGAAATATGTATTTAATACGCACACACCCACACTCATATATTATATACAGTATATCATATATATATATTGGTTTACGATTTAAACAATTTTCAAAACGATAATTTCGATAATTTATTATATTATGTACACGTGAGGTAGACACATAGAGAAAACAATTCTATTTATTATTGTGTATATTATTATCGCAAAATAATTTTCATTTATATTTTGTACAGTTTCAAAATAATTAATCAACAGAAATCAATATTGCAGTTGATAAATTCAAATAATTTTTTTCATTACTATTATATTGTATAGACTAAATGATGACGAATACTTATATATATATATTTTTTTTTATAATTCATATTGTACAGTCGCGTATATTATTCTGCTCGACGGTTAGGTTTATAAATAAAAAAAATGTTCATAAAGAAAGCTTGGTTTTATTGGGATCCTATACACGGTGGAATATAATTATTCCAAAGCCAAAAAAAAAAAAAAATACGCGTATCCAGAGACGACGAACGCACGAGAAATAAAAACAACGCGAATACGTTAATTATTAGAGAATAAAAGCGTGTGAGTATCTCTACTATTTATTAAATTGATTTATCCATCGATTGTGTATAGGAAAATGACGTTTGTGGTCTTTCTTTCTTCGGCACAACACACACAGTCCGTACATTTGCTTATATAGGTATATAGAAATATAGAATTTATCGTAATGTGTTTTAATAATGTTGAATGTTAAATAAAAAAAAAAATCATAAAAACACGATATTTTATAAATAAATGACATCGACGGATTATATCGTCGATAAAAAAAAATATATATTATATTAGTAATAACTATAATTAGTTTATTACGAATTTAATATTATAATATTAATGTTCGAATTAAAAAAAAAAAAAAAAAACTGGGTTTATAAAGAAAAATGTTTTTGCTGCTTTATATACATAGTTACAATATATATCACGATTAATTAAAAACGTATATCTATGACTTTTTTTTAATGGGATATACGCGGACGAATAAGTTAAATGATATTTATTTTAATATTTAACGTTATAAAAGTGAAAAGTTAATAATAAAAAAAAAATGTGATTCTGGTATCGTATTATTTAATTTTGTACTAAACTTTTTGCATTTGTAAAAATGGGTCATCACGAAGTACACAATATACACACCGAAATGAGAAAATGTTTTTTTTTTTTTCCTTTTCGTTAACTATTTACGACGAGTGGCGCGACACGATTAACGCGATAGAAAAAAAAAAAACTTTTTTCTTTTTGAATAAAATAATAATAGAATGTCCTGTTTTTGGATTCGTATCGCATTCTCTCTATATTTACCATGTACAATAGGTCAAAACCGTATAATATTTACTGTAATACGTATAATATTATAATGTGTACGTGGAAGTTATGTACGGAGTCGATTTTTCAAATCAAAGGTCCAGGCGCGCGTATATTGTATACCGTTCGTTTATACTACGCGAGTATTGTATATCGGATTGAATTCGGTCTCCGGACGTGGTTTTTATACGCCGCCGTTCCTTTTTTTTGGTTTTCTATAAAGTGGAAATGCACAAAAGAAGCCGGGACGACGAGTGTGTATCCCAACGGGTTTTTAGCGCGAAACGAAACGAAAAATTACGATAATTGGTACGTATATTTTTCCGCTGAAGCAGGTATAGTTGATGTATATAAAGTCGATATATATATATATATATATATATATAATTTAATATAATATCGTATTGTCGTATCTAATAATTTAGAGTGCAAGTCGGACTGCGGATTTCGAGTAGGTATCCACACAAAACGGTTAAAATATACTGTCGTCCGTGTTATTGTTGGCGCTGCATACCGTCATTATGTTATTATTATTATTTTTTTATTCTTACCCTGAACGGTGCGTGATCGATACACATTTTATTATGTATGGTACCGCGCGCGGAGCCGTCTTGATAGGTTATGCGAGGCCCGGGGGCCCGAAATATTCGGAGGCTTTTAAATACTTAAATTATGATGTATATATATATATATTTTTTAAACACATATTATATTGGCTATTAAAAATTATACTTAATAAATAAAAATTTAAATGCCGATATTTATTAGAATATTTATTATTTACTATATAATGATGATTTCAAAATGTTTGTATTTTAAAATTTCAATATTTTTTTTTTAACATTCGAGATTTATTAATTTTTTTTTAGATATCTAAATAAAAAAAAAAAAATTAATATATGGTATTTTGTAAATAAATCGGGCATCCTTAGAATTTGGAGGCCCCGGGCCCTCCAGGCCTATGCCTTAAGACGGCACTGCACGCGTGTACAACTGTAGTAGGGTATTGTAGCAGGCAAACCCGGATTAAGAGTTTCTACAGGGGCCAGTGTACTCGTTTGTGGGCCGCCCCTCCTCTCAATAAACGGGAGGAAAAAAAAAAATTACAGTTCTGTTCTTATAACTGTTCGAAAATTATATAATATTATATTGGCGTACGCGTGAATTCATAATCAACGTTACTGTCGAGATGAAATATTACCATTTATACAATAAAATATATACGTGTTTAAATTTAATCAACAGTGATATCACTCTCGTTGAATTCAAAGTAAAATACTATAAAACGTTAGCCGAAATGGGGGGAGGGGGAAATTAATTACGTATATAGCAGCATAATGCAGTACATTAATATTATATAGTCACTACGAATAAATACGAAATATATTAAAATTAAAAATAGTAACAGATTATAAATGTCAATAATTAAAGTCGTTAATTGCAATCGGTAGGAGGTGTCGATAAGCGTTTAAAATCCTTTGTATAATAATAATTAATTAATTTAATTAAATCCTTTACAACAACGTATTAAAAAAAAAACAAATAAAATTGAATATTTTATGCGAAAGTCTTCTATCCCTCGCTTTTTACGAAGCAAATCTCGTTAATGTTTGTTCAAAGATTAAGTTTCCGTAGAACGTCATTTTTTGTACCTAGACAAAATTATTAAGGATGACAGATTATCTCGTAATAGCGAAAATCTATTCTTGTCTTTAAGTCCGGTTAATTTTGAAAATGTTCTTTTGCGCAGTACAATTAGCCGTAGGAATAGTAATGGATATATATTCTAACAGCAATATGAATATTGGGTAAAATATTAATAATATATTGATTTTTCAGCAATTCGTTCCAAAAATTGTGTGTACGCCACTCTCATAAAATTCTGGTTTATTTTGATCCCAGAATTACTTGAAATACTGGTAATTCATTTTCGATCGAATCATCCGTATCATTATTGTATATTCTAACCAATACGCTACACGCATTTATTCTCTTGTCCAGTTCGGAGCAAAATTGATCAATTATAACAATTTATCTTTACTATACTGAATACGGTTGTTTCTGTCGAAACATTTTTTTTTTTTTATTAATTTCTCTTTTTTCTTCGTCTGTGCCATACGCCCGTACGTACATTGTATTTTCGCAAAAATATTAGAATATAGATTATAGTTAAATGTTTTTTTTTTCAGTCTTGAAATGAAATATTTTTATACTAAAAAAAAAGAAAGTACAAACAGACTACTTAATATAATTTTAAGCTGACGGGCCCTTTAAATGCGTGAGAACCATGGCACCTCCTGGTCCTCTCTTAATCCGGGCCTGGTTGCAGGTATAATGATGCCTCTGAATTTCAAGTTTAACAATTTTTATTTTATTTTTTGAAGTATATATTTTCGTGGAAATACAGTTTTACGGGTATAAATTTAAAGTGAGTGTGAGTTAATTATAGTTTCATTTATAAAAAACCAAATTGAAATAAAAACCACCAACGAGATATTAAAACGGAACGCGATTCTGAACGAAGTTTAATTTTTCCAGAAAAATAAAAAAAATGTCGAACAAAACTCTTGTAAAATACGTACCGAAAAAAGTGTGTTCTGAGAAATATTTCATTATACAAAAAAAAAAAAAAAATCTTAGTAAATTCACGGCGAAAACGAGACGTTTTGTACCTAAATAAATGTTTAAAATTTCGCAACATAATACGATTTTACGTTTTATTGAAATAGAAGTATTTTTTCACTTTTCAGCTACTGTTCATAAATCGAGTAAACTTAAAAAAAAAAAAAAAAAAAATGGGTTCACTAACACACCAATGCAGCAGCTGTTTACACGCGTAAGTCGCATTATTTTATTTATTAATTATTTTTCTATATTATTTACAGGATAAAAATAATTTTTTTAAAAAAACCTACTTATATATATATTTTTTTTTACAGTACGTTTTGCTCGGTGCGACACGCGCCGCCGCCGCCGCCGCCGCCGCCGCCGCCGCCGCCGCCGTTGTTCTGTAGCAACGCAATCGTCGCCGGGTTCATGTAGTGCACTTCGGACACGTTGCTGTTGTACATCTGTTGACCGAACGCGGCGGTCGGCGTGGCCGTGTCGTTCCGGGAGTGCTCGTACCGGCGGCGGCGCAGGAACGGCGGACACCACGGCGGCGACCTGGGCCAGCAGCTCTGCAGCGTTTTCTGGAACGCCACCCGGAACTCCCGGTTGAAGTACGCGTAGATGAGCGGGTTCAGCGCCGAGTTGAAGTAGCCCACCCAGAACACGAGCACCGTGATCCACCGGGGCATCCACGAAGCGCCTTCCAGAAGCGAGCTCATCATGTACCTGCGTCGGTCAATGTAATGTATAGTAGGCATATATTACGCGCGCGCGTACTGCGTATTTATTCGTTTAAGGAAAATTCGTAGATCGTAGTGTTTAAAGACGTCTTAGGACAGGAGGATAATGGAAAATACGGAATTGAAAAAAAGAAAAAAAATAGTGAACTCGTGATTTTTCTGCCGATTATTGAAAAATAGATAAAAAAAAAAAATTCACCTAAAAGTACAAAAAAATGCCCTAAAAAAATTAAAAAAAAAACCAAGTAATGCAACGCTTTCCCACTAAAGACCGCACCAATTTTTCTCCTTTTAAAATTCCATCTTCAGACTTTCTTCCGATACACCGTAAAAACTTTTACGTAAAGCCTGGGAATTCAAATGGTCCTCCATCCATCCTAATTACGCCTCTTGGCACAGAACAATTTGTCCTTCCATCCCGCTACATCCACGGCTCCTAGGTCTTTACATTTCCAAACGGCTTATCAATTCTTTTTCTCGTCTTCGTAACACACAACCTGCTTCCTCATCACTCCTTCCGTCTTTCTTTAAACGCGTCCTCTATGCGTCCTCCACGCCAGGAAAAAGCATTATGTGACTTCAGTCACCTTCTATTTAACTGCGTCCTTCTCTCCTCTCTTAAAAGACTCCGTTTTTTCTCGTTTATCTTCTCTAGGTCACCCTTCACCAGATCCATGTCTCCTTCTTAACTCCCGCTCTCCTATTGTTATATTTACCTAATCATTAATTTCATCCATAACTCTGTTAGTTTATTGTCCGCATTATACATATAATTCATTTGTTCTTTTTTTTTTTTAATTTTTACTAATTGCCTTGCTGTAATGTTTATGTACAAAAGCAAATAATAAAAAAAACTAAAATTAGTTATTTAGATTCGTACGTTATTGAATCACACTGTTAAAGCGTCATCACTTAAGACGTTCTAAAAAAAAAAAAATGCAAAAGTCATCAAAATCCGTGCCCCAATTATTATTATAGTAATCGGCAGTCGAAACGCGGTGAAAATTATTTTCAATAATTTCACAAGATACGAAATTCGCCCCGGATCGCCTCACTCCCTTCCCTAGAACCAGTGCTGTGGTTATGTTATTATATGTTTTCCGAGTTCAGTTCGCGGTGGTGGTGACTGCAGGCGAGCATTCTCGCACGACGATTGCAAAAGCGCAAAACTTACCCCGAACACATCGTATTATAATGTTCTCTACAAGTGTCAAATGAAACAATACCAGAAACTACGCCGGAACGCGTGTGTAACATTTAGAAAACAATCTATACGTAGGTACGCGCGTTTGACATTTCCTCGTATATATATATATATATATATATATATATATACAACGCAAATTCTATTATATATTATATATTATCTTAAAGAAATATTGTCGTGTAATGAATTCGAAATATATACAAGTGTTTCGTGGTTAAGAGAACTTACGCCGTATAGACATGACACGCAGACGTTATTGCCGTTATTACGAGGACAGTAGTTTTCGAGGGACACTCCGATTTGTTGCTATTAAAACGGACGAATTGCAAGTTTATTCCGTGAAAAGTAATCGGGGAGAAAATTTAGGCGGTGCAACTCGGTTCTTCAAATTCAATATGGACCATACCTTAAGCGTTTTTCGAAATATTATACAATTATTATTGTTAAAAAAAAAAACCGCCGACTCTCGGAACGTCAATGTATACATATTTTGTATGTACGCGGTATATAAAAAGCAAACGATTCAACGACAAGCACTCGTAAACGTTTGTGTACAGTGAACGCGGAAAATGAAAGTAAATAAAAACGAGATAATTCAATAAAGACATGTTTTCAACGGTCGGCAATGTAAATTCGGAAAATCAATATTTAAATCGAATTAATCGAATATTTATTTCGGACGCGGTATTTGAAAAGTTCGATTACTATTATTATTATTATTATTATTTTTTCTGGTATAGTTTTACTTTAAACTATTAACGATTATGTTTTTGACTCGAATAAACTTTGCGTAATATAATATATTCCTTTTGTACAGGTATTTGTTGTTTTTCACGCGTATTATCTATAAAAAAAGCAAAAAAACAATACGAGCGTATGTGATATTTTGTGTAAGAGAAAAAAAAAAACGTTTTTGCCCGGCGTATACCGCTGAATTATTTAGTAAAGAAGCGATTTTAATACGTGTAAATCTAATAATACACGTGCACGCTAGCAGCCGTTTGTACGAAATATTTCAGATATTATATTGTATAATATATTCTGCAGGTATACGTCATTACTGCAAACCTTTTTACATTTGCGTATACGCGCAGTGATGAAAACGTGGAATTCCGACGCAGTCTTTAGAGAAATATTAATGACGGTTCTAATTTTCTGTGTTTATTCACGTATTTTCATTCGGCTCGTCGAAACGTTACTTTTGGAAAAAGTGCAAGAGAAACTCGGTGTTAAATATTTAAATGAAGAAGTACGATTCGTTTGGTATAATGTATATTACGCGCAGCATGGTCGATTCGAGTTTTTATTCATTAGTGAAATCACTGTATCGAAAATTCGACGACGAATTAACAACAAACCGAATTCTTCTTATAGGTACGTCCTCTTCCAGCACCCGGGCGGTTTCGCCAGTGGCGTATTTAGACCGGGGCCACCGGGGCCCCCAATATAGGTCCAAGTTGAGGGGCCACAAGAGGATCTTAATTACTAAAAAAAAAAACTCTGAACATTTTTTATATATATAATATTTATATTGAAACTAATTTAATTTAAAATACAAAAAAAAAAAAACGGCGGCGATCATCATTTTACAGACGTCGCAAGTTTTTCAAACGGGCGGTTAGTTTTAAAATTTTTTATTTGGCTTTTTGAATCACTATTTAATAATTAATATTCTTATTATAATTTAATTTCTGTGATAAAATGGGCCTTCATCTCTTATAGGCCACCGAGTTTCACGCTACGCCACTGGGTTTCTTCGCTTTAGAATACTCAACAAACGTAATGTTTCGAGTTTAAAACGCGATTGCGGGATCTCGTGAAAAAAACCGTTTCGAAAATCTTGTACCTTCATAGCGCGTTCAAAACAATATTTTAGTTAGCTACACTAATATAAATACGAGTAAATAAACGATTAAAAACGCAGAATACGTATCTAGGAATTATAGGGTTGATTTTTCGCTTCGTTTTAATAATAATGTATATATATACGGATAAAAGTGACGTACCGGCTGCGTCGGGGTCGGATTATTAATGTTAATGTCGAGCGTTATCTGGAGGGTACACGCATAAAATAAATGGTACTACCCGTAATCGGTCGTTTAACTTTTAACCAGTGGTTAAAGTTAAAATTTTTATGAACGATAAGGGTTTAAGAAAGGTAGCTACGGCGGTTATAAGACACAACGAAACGAACCGCGCGTACCTACACACTACGTAAACGTATATTAAAAACAAAACCGAATAATGAGAAAAAAAAAAAAATCTATTACAAAATTTTTAAACTAATTTATGCGCGTTTTCATAAGGTACGAGCGCGAACATTTAATAACGTACTATCGCGGTGTTGTATAAATTGAATAAATCAAATCAGACACTGCTGTTCCGTTAATCAGCGGAATAATATATTATCAAGAATATTCTATTCATATATGGAATACTGTTCCGTTTTCGCTGCTATTTATCGCGACGTATCGGCGGTTACGTATAATATGTATAGATATGCTCCGCGTATTATACTACGGTAAATAATATATTTTGTTTAGTTTTGTCGAAATATCCTGTCGGTCTGGAACAAACTGTCAATAATAACGGATGTGAGCAGCGAGTTTATTTTAAATATAAATAAATAAAGTCGGAGATAAACGAATTTAACGCCGTGTTTTTCGGATGAAATGGCTGCGGATCAATATCATATATTTTGCAGCAGGGATAAACAACAAAAAAAAAAATTTACCTATCAAGAGCAACGAATTTAGAACGATTGGAAAATTCGCGCGGTGTATTATTATTATTAGCGCGTACTGCATAAACACGCGTTTACCCTCGAAAAACGTTTTAAAACGATAAAAAAATGTTGGTTTAGCGAGGAAAACATTAGGTTTTATCTCGGGAAAATTAAAGACGTAACGAACGATATTTTTGTTCATTTTAATAATTCGATCGTCAATACATATTATATAAATATGATCTGAGCAGATAATATCTACTATATTAAGTGGGAGGGGGGCGGATTTGATTTATTACAAAAAAAAAGAAGGTTTGTTCTAATTTCTTCGGTATCATAATTACTGTCTACGCATAGAAAAGGTCAATACAACGTAGAATATTATCTAGCGGTAAAGCGTGTGTTAAAACGGTACGTTCATAATTTATATATATATATATATATATATAGCGCAAACCAGAATTTTGTTACCTTTACCTATATTGTATTATACGTTTTCAATTGATAATTATTGTGATTTATTGTGGGATTTAATTTTTAAAAAGAAGTGCAAATAGTAGGGACAGAATGCCGAGTCTGAGCGTTTGTTTGACTTCACTCGTGTCGGTTGAAATCACGGTGTTATAAATATATTATTATTATTATTTTAAATTCAAAAGCGATAATTGCATTTGGAAAACAATTCTAAGTAAACTCGATTCGTAGCAAAAAAAAAATCAAAAATACAATCAACCAAAAGATCAATCTGTTTTAAGAATAAAAGCACGTTTTTTGTGCACACAAAACCGTTGCGACTCTAAATGATTATCCTTTTCTTTTTTTTTAAAGCACAATTTATATTCGATTTGCAATCGACGAGATACAAAACGTCGTAATACTGTGTATTGTTCAAAAAGTGTTAATCAAAAAGAATCTAAAATATAACGCTTTACGGGACCAATATATTTCTGATTTCACCAAGAATGCGAGAACAAAGAAGGAAACGGTTTAAAGCGTGTATAATATAGTTTTGAGTATAGTTTCTATAAAGTGGAGATTAAAAGAAAAAAAAAAAAAACGTCTGCGCTCATTCTGAAAACGAAATGAGCGCCACCTGCTATTACAGCGTAGGTTTAGACGGACTGCACATTATAACACGGCGGATAAAATGTGATAATTCTCACTTGCTTCCAAAAATTAGCTTGTTTCTTGACGATGGTCTGTATACACGGAGTATATAAGAGTACACTAATTGAAAAATACGTGTTTTACATTTTTTTTTTTTATAGGTACAGTTAAAAATAGTAATTTCGTTAATTTGAAACTCAGAAAATTGGTTGACCGTAAAAAGACTTTATTTTCAACGATTTTTCCAAGCTTATGAAAGTATACTGCGGTATAGTACACGCGGTTTACCAGCCATATTTTATTACTCATGATAAAAATATCAGCGTACTGCGCAGTGTTTATAAAGCTCTATTATTATTATTATTATTATCTTAAATAGAAAATATTATTTACGTTGTATAAAACAACGTCTCATCGTATCTTTTTATCTCGTACAAAACCCGCGTAATAACGGAGAAATTAGCGATGTTAAAATAATATTCCGAGGACACGAAACTTTTTTTTTTTTATTATTATTATTAATTTTATTTGCGGATAACAGTATTATATGACGTCGTGGTGTTACCACCAGTCTGAATACGGTTACGGTGTCGCGCAGTGAATTGTTTGAAACGAATTCCGTCGAGAAATGTATGAATAACCCGTAAGACATTGAAAAAACATCCGACATCAGGACTTTTGACGTGTGAATTTTTTTCGAGAGGCGAGTAGAGCAAAAAAAAAACAACTCGACGGCTGTTCTGGTGAAAAACGCGACAAAGTCACAGTGGAAGGCGCGCGGTTAATTTTTTTCCTTATCGTTTTCTTTGCCGGAATAAATCCGAGTTTTTTTTTTAATGTATATTTACCATATGAAAAAAGGTAGCCAACACGCCAAAAACGCGGACATAATGATGCCCAAGGTCCGGGCCGCTTTCCTCTCCCGTTTCATTTTGTTGCTCGAAGCGGCTGGTCGAAAAGCGCCAGAGTCCGGATCCGTTTCCACGTCCACGTCCTTCACCGCGTCCGACGCGGACAGAGCGCCCAGGGCGCTTATGCCGTTTATCTGAAGGTGCTTGTTCAACAGCGCGGCAGCCACTTTGCTCCTGCAGAAACGTTTCGTTACGATTATCGTTTGAAATGAATAAAAGTGTACACGGGCAGTCTAAAACGTTTTTCGCCGTTAGGTTATTAATACCGACTCTTTCGTCGGTTTCGGTGAAATGTTAAATTGACGAGTGATTTTTACCGTACGAGTACTGTACGAAAAAGTGAATTTTCACCGGAGTCGTGATTCGAGGCGCGCGTACTGATTTGAATCTATCGATTTACCGATTTACCAAATAAATCTTATAAAATTTTTTTTTTTTTTTTTTAATGACGAAAAAAAGAGTCAAGACAAATCGCTAAAAAAAAAAAAACACATAATTATTTTTTTATTACGTTCGATAATTTATTTTAAACGTTACCGCAGAAGGACTAGTCGAGTAGAACAAATGGCGTGTAGAACACTGTAAAATCAGTCCGTATCCACCACCCCCGAAGCGGCCCCATAATGTATGACGCGACGTCAAGTCTGTGCGAACATATTGCAGTCGTACGATTCAAGTGATTACAGTATTGTTTATCGTGTTGCAACAGTAACGCGCGGATGGAATTGATAGCGGTCATTTCTGTTTTAATACCGTATAACCGTATAAGAAATTGTTTCGATGCGTACAACAGTAACACTGTAATACGTACACTCGCAAGAGGCTCAGAAAATGTCCGAACAAAACTCGTTGTTGCTCTTTTTTCACAATCTGTATGACATTGACCGAATACTTCCTTTCCGTACAACGCGCGTATAATAATAATAGGCGAATCGCTTCGATACGCCCGTAAATATAAGTAGCATTGGAAAAATAAAATCCGTTTACCATATTACCTCGTATACAAACGTTCATATGATATTATGTATCGGCACGTAATAAACGACGAAAGAAATCGTGAATTTATAAATTTTTTTTCAAATATATTTTTACACACACACACACGCGACACGCGTATCATTAAAATGGCGAAACAAATCGACGTGGCAACGTGTTGATGATGTATAACGTTCGAAATAAATCGTTACGTTGTCGAAAGACTTCAAAAGTAATGCGTGGGACAAAAATGATATCGTTTTCTGTATATATATATATTATATACTAACATTTGTGTGTTGGAGGCTTCGCATTAATTTTTCAGAACCTTATGATTAGTAATAAATCTAGGCAAAAAAAAAATGGTCGCGCGTATTATTTGACGGGCGCCTGCAGTGTTAAATTGGATAAAGATTTTTTTTTTTTTTTTTGGAAATTGCATACTCTCTTTCTTTTTTCATTATATTTGACCTGATGTTTTATCGCTGTCCCGTAGTGGACGAGATTGAAATTGCGACTCGACGAAGAGCGGAGAGTCAATTATTATCGATTACAATGCTGCAGGAATTGTGTCGAATTTCGTTGATTGATCCGTAAAACTTTGTATTCGTGTACAAACGGAACGTGTAATGATGATATTTCGTTTGACGAGTACGGCGAGGTTTGTATATGACAAATATCGTTTGTTTCGTAGTTTTCGTTTCGAAAATATTACAAGTTTTATTATAAAATAGTTCAGAACTTTTTTGGCCATATATGTAACTTTTTTTTTTTTTTGGTGTTATTTATACATTTTTATTTATTTTATAAAAATAAAAATGCCGTCTCGCGTGTGATAAATTGTTTTAGTATTATTATTGTTTATGAATAGATACGATTCAATTCAACCGAACACACGTAATATATTATACTGTATAATTCTATATTGTATATAGTGTATGTAACCAAATCAATAATGAACACATACTCTGTTTTTGTCTGCATTACTTAGTATTGAGAACATCAAACATTTTTTATGTAAAGATTTTAAGACTAAATAAATGAACAAATGAATAAATGGATAAATGGATAAATGAATGAATGAATAAATAAAAAAGAAAAATAGTTTCCATTATATAATAATTATATTTGAAAAGCCAGAAAAATTCTGTGTAGATGCGAAGCAACGCAGCTATGTTAAATCAAATTTACGAGATTAGTGTCATTCATTGCATATGACCTAATTTTATTAAGAAAAAAACAATACTGTGGTGTACTGTGAACAATACTGTTCATTAATAAATGTTTGATACAAATAAGTTATATTTATCATATTTTGAATCACTCTAGAAGATGTTTATGACAGAGTTTAAATTTTCTTTTTGGTATTTATATATTATTGTAGTGTAAGTGTTAGTAATTGATTAAAATTTGTAAGTAATAAATACTAATAATAATAATAATAAAATAATAATAATAATAATAATAATAATAATAATAATAATTAATAATAATAATAATAATAATAATAATAATAATAATAATAATAATAATAATAATAATAATAATAATAATAATAATAATAATAATAATAATAATAATAATAATAATAATAATAATAATAATAATAATAATAATAATAATAATAATAATAATAATAATAATAATAATAATAATAATAATAATAATAATAATAATAATAATAATAATAAAAAACTGACAAATTTATAAATGATATATTTATTTACAAAACAACCATGGTCTAGAAGTGGACCGTTTAACAAAATACGTATATATAAAACAATTAACTCTTTTGTATGTACATAAGTAAATATATATTATATATATTAAATATTTATAAGTACATACTGTATACCTACTGTTGTATTGATTTTGCATTCTGTTACCAAATATCATGCATAAGTTATAACTAATAAGTTCTTATATAATATAAAATGTATAAACTATTATTAGCAAAGTGAGAGTTAACGTATTTGAATTTAGTAATTTGTTACCATCCTAAAACAACGTCTTGTTTGACTTATGAAGAAAGTTTAATTTTAGATTTCAGGATTGAAAATGTTTGGTTTATTTTTTAGTTTTTTTTTTTTTTTGACAGAAAACGCGTTTCAATAGTTTAATGTAGTACGTTAATAGCTTAAAATTAAAAAAAAATATATGTATGTATCAAAAGTTATTTTTCGGTCTCGTAGTATTAACGAGAAAATAATCTTTTTATTTCATTAAACATTTTGTAATTGAATTTTTTTTTAAGAATCATTTGAACTTCATTGAGAATTCTTTTTCAAATGCATTGAAGTTATCATTACTTTTAAATGTTAAAAAAAACCTTTATTATTAATTTTATTAATCGTTATAAAAGTTAAAAGTTAAAAACGTAAACATTTAATTTGTTTACTGTATACTTAGATTCTTTTAATAACAAAAAGGGGAAATAACAACAAAAAACACTAACCTAACGAAATTGTAATAAGTCCGTACAATTTTAAATTCTTGTTGCGTTTTTAGTATAACAACGATTCGAAGTAAATTAATTTTTTAAATAATAAATATACTGCCAGAAATTCAAATGTTCAATTGAACAATAGTGTAGGAAAGATAAAGTATTATTTATGAAAAACACACAAATGAAAGTCTTTTGGGTTAGTCATTATTTTTCTAATATTATTTCGCGACGAAAAACTCAATACTCTTTCTTTTAAAAGAAAGAAAAATAAGTAGAAATACGTGCTATTTTATTCGGTACAAATTATTTTCACGCTCTAATTGTTTTTTCTTCTTCAGACGCAACGGTAGCTAAATCATTTTTAATTTGATATAAAAAAAAAAAAAAATTATAAACGAATTACGAATTTTTGAAAAATTTCGCACAGTACCAGTTCGGGGAAAGCGAAAAAATATTTGAAAAAAAAAAATTATGTAAAATAAAATAAGTTATAAAAATTACTTATAAAATACACAGTTATTCCGATCACTTAAATAACAATATTATGTTATCGATCATTGCTGGATATACATATAGGTAAATCCGAGGAAAAACACGAATCCATTACACTCGTTAAAATTCGAATCGTTTAAAATTATTTTTTCGAGTCTTGAAAAATAAAATAATATTTATTGCAACAGGAGCGAGTAGAAAAAAATATTCTTAGTTCTCGTTCCTACAAATGAGGATTTTCGTGGGCCTAATTTATTGTCGCATTCAAATATCACTGATATTTCCTTCGATAAATTTGATTAAAAAAAAAATAAAAATAAAGACGTATATTTTCACCACAATTTGAGAAATCGTTTATGCGATTTATCGTTAAAAAAATGTTTAGTGGAAATGACTTTAATTCGGAGAGACAGAACGCGTAATGACAACTACATTATGGTATCGAGTTTTCCGAGAAACTCGTTATAGAGCACAATTTACAGAGAAGAAAGTCGTTTGTGGGAAAAGAACTAATTTTTTTAGGGGCCACTGATAAAATTATACAAATAATAGTAACCTCAACCACGATACATTATTTTGTAACGCGTAAAATATTTATAAGTTTACATTGTATTTCTTAGCAATTTGGTTTTGTTTTGATTTGAAATTAATTTTTTTGAATTTAATTTGTATTATACAATACAAATTTCAGTACAATTGATATTTCGACATATTCTGTTATATTGGTACGAAAAAAAATGGACGATTTATAACGTGTTTGTAAATTATTAATCGTTAATTATAAACCATCATGTATTAAATATCGTTTCGATGAACACAAACGATTTTTATGAGATCAAACGCTTGTTATTTGTGTTTGTTGCAGTCGTCACGAGAGAAAAAAAAATCTACTTTACTGTAAAAGAGGGGAAAAAAGATACACTTTAAAAGCGCTACAGTAGCGTCGTGATTGAATTCTTACGACAGTTTATTGAGATTAAAAATGTTAATAACATGTATCCAGATAAATTCCGTGACGTAACGTGTAAAATTTTATGAATTGTAAAAAACTGATTTACGAAAAACAATAATAATAATACGAGACGATTTCAAACGATAGATTTATTTGGTGACCCCGCACAGGAAAGTAATGGAATTTCATAATATTTCCATAAGTTCGAATTGTACAAATACATTTCTACGAATCGTATACACTATTATTAATAATAATATTGATTTATTATTGAACAGAATCGATATAATATGTGTAATTATTTACATTAAAATGGAAAAGACTGAAAGGCTAATCCTGCATAATTTATTCACGGTAATAATTAAACTAGACGTTAGAAGAAAAAAAAACGCTCTTTAAAAGCCGGTTTATTAATCAAATATTGTTGAAGACGATTTCACGGGATCCAGTCGAAATGCTTAGGCCGCCTGAGTACAGTGTAAATATTTTTAGAGCCTTATAATCAAAAGTATAACGATAATAGTGTACGTATGAAGTAAGAGTGAAAAATATATTATCCGAAACACGCACTGTATAATTCAAAACTAAGACGGACGGATAACGATAAATTATTGGCATGTGCTAAATTCGAAATATATTTATATAGAATCATTTACGATGTTGAAATGATAAGAGAATATACTTTTATATAGTTAATATTTTGTAATATAATATGTATCGAGTTGATGGTTTTATATTATCATTATTTATAAAGATTTCACGTAGGTAGCATTTAACATTATATAATATTTAACTTTTATCTTTTTCGGTTTAGCCTCGAGGTATTGTTGTTTATTTATTATTAATTATTATGCGCGACAAAAATAATTGAATATATACGAAACGTAGAGAAAAAAATCGTTTTAATATTTTAATTGTTTTCGGATGGTGCGCAAAAAATTACGTTATTGGATTTCTCCGAAATTATCATATCTTTATTCGCGTTTCTCTTGTACAAGTATTTACTTAAACGGAATAACTGTTAGAAGTTTGTAAATTACGACTTAAATTATTTTATGATTAATGTATAAATAAGTCTTAATTAAAACGGCGAGTTTAGCGTGTATTTATTAAAACTTTTGATAATGACTATTTATATATTTAAACACACATTATATTTTCAAAAAAAAAAAAAGTTACAGATTAATTTTGCGATAATTTATTTAGAGAATAATGAAAAAGAGACAAGTACATTTTAATATTGATAATACTGTTATATTACATAACGTTCTACTTCCAATCTCAATCATTAACAATTAATTAAAATGTAAATACGTTTTTCGGAACAAAAAATTATACTAAATTAGCGAAATATATTTTGTGAATACTTTATATCCGAATAAAGATTGGCTCATTACGATTGACAGTGAAATTATTATGATTAGGTTTCAAGTAGCCGAACGTGTGAACTGCAGTTAATGTAAAGCGAACAGCATTATCATAATGTTGAAACGACGAAAACTAATAACGGTTAGCCAGCGCAGTAAGACTGATGAAAACGTATTCAGATTTGTGTTTAATTGAGTGTACACCACTCTGATTCTTTTAGAGAATATGCAATGTGTGCGCTACGCGCAGCATAAATATTGAACATGCGAAAAAAAAAAAAAAAACGGTCGAATGGAAAAATATTATATTGATAATGAAATTAATTTATGTAATTAAATTCAAATATTGGATAAACCGTAATGCGTGTAATATTTCCAAAACATTTCGTACATTTAAAATGTCCGAAACGTGTTGATGGGTTGTATATTATTTCGGGACACGCTTTCTACCACCCAAAAAAAAAGATACGAGATAAATTTTGGAAAACCTATTTTTATGTTAAGCACGTCTAAAAGGTACTTAGTACTCGGTTTTGAAATTAAAACGTCTAAAATAATCGGCGTCAGATCTCAGTTAACGGCATCACACGTAAATTATTGGTTAGAAAACAAAAGTATAATATTATTTACAGGTTTTATATTTCTATAGACCACGCGGACTCAATTTCCAGCGCGACATTCGTGACGGGTATGTGAAATCCCGGCTTTTTACGTATTTCTAAGCTCATTTGAGTTCATAAATAATAATTATTGTTGCAGCGTAATTCATTAAATGCGAATATTAACGAAAAAAAAATATATATCGGTTAAAAACATTGTTTCAATACATTCGTTCGGTTGTGAAAATGATCATTGGAGCTGATGATTTATTTTCAACCGGCTAACGTTATATCACCGTCCATAAGTCAAGTCGAATACGTTCATGTAATGAAATAAATCACACAGCTGGTAGGCCACAGTACGAGCCTCGACAATATGCACAACGTATCGAATTATAATAACATCGCGGAACCCTTCAATGATATTTATTTCGACAGTTCCCTGAAGGGCTCTCCCGCAATACATTTGAACGTTATAATTTATCGTGAACAGTCGTCGATCTCTTTCAAGACACCGTGGGGATACGCGGCGTTGAATAAAATAAAAATCTCAAAAATCATCGTCGTCTGTATTGTATTTCTCCAACTATCCTCGCAGTTTGGTTAATACAATGAAATAATATGATTTTCCAGAGAGAGAGAGAGAGAGCATATACACTGAACTGACACGTACTCTATACGATTTATATACCGGCGGAATTCGGTATCAATATGACTTCATTTACCGTGAAATATTAATTATCAAGTAGAAAACTGCAAATCATTTAGGTCAAAATATAATATTTTATATCTACGGTAACATAAATTTCGTATTCGCTGTACTATATTATACGCTCGATTTCTGTTTCGGAAGATTGCACCGGTTTATAACAGTTATTTACTGTACGTCGTATACGTGTGTATATATTATAGGTTATTATCGGTGACATGTTTTCGTTCCACTCGAGTTCAAAATTACCATAAGTAAATTGAAAATGGTAAAATCCGCTTAGTTTTCATTCTAATCATGTGTCAGATCTTCAGGCGCGTATCGGGCCAAAAGAAAAGTCGTTTATTTGCGTAATATTTTCGGCGCGGCACAGATCCGTACTGTCGTTATAAACGACGAGAAAATTCTTACTTTTATGACATGTCATCGTATATTATAGAATATCGATTCGGTCGATTCCGTTGAATACTCTGTAATTTTTTTTTTTTTCCATCGCCTATAATGTCTTGTGGATTTTAATATTGCGCGACGATATTTCCTGCGAGGTAGTTTTCACGCGTACGGTATTAAAATATATTATTTATAATAATGACGTTCACAATACCGATTACTATATATTATCGGAATGACGAATATTATTCGTTGGTCACGTTTGTTTAAATATTAGCATTTTCCGTTTAATAAATTCGAGCGAAATAAAATCTCGTTAGTGGAACACATTACCATGCGTAAAACCAAATCGTATTATGTTATTTAATCATCAAATTAATACGTATCAGGATCTAGGATGATTTTGAAAAATACTCGATGGATTTTTGTTTTGAAATTATTTTTTTGTAAATATCGTATTTGATTATTGGTTTGAGAATTCGTTAACGAATAAAAACGTATTTATATGTATTTTATTACGACCTAAACGTGTACATAAAAAAAAAAAAAAACCAAAAATACTTCAATACAGACGACGAACAATGCAATATTGTAAAATAATAAGTGATATTGAATTTTTTTTCTTTGAATGAAATTTTCTTTTTGTATTTTAGTGTGAATTTAATTTCGATAACAATTACTAATTTAATATTTTTGTATAACAATAGGTGAGCGAAAGGAAATGAAAATGTCGACAGAAAAGAAAAAAAAGGAAAGAATTCATATATATATATATATATTTTTTTTTTTTACTTATATTCGCTTTTTTCCTCGACTATATTTAGAAATATTAATTAACGTTCTTTTTATTAACCGCACAGACGGGATATTACATTTTTGTCATATTATTTAAAAAATATATATGCTTACAAGATGTTGTACATTTTTCCCAGTCACTGTATATATGTATATATATATAGGTAGTGGTTAGACGGTTTCTTAAATTCGAGAACAGACCGTGGGGATTATAACGTCCTGATGGGTTATTTCGCTTCCATAAACGCGTTTCAGGATTTTCGTAATATTACGCAATAAATAAAAAGAGCCTATAGTATATTATATAAAATGAAGAATGTACGACGTTCTTTTTTTTTTTCAACGGAAAATAATTTTTACTTTTAAAATGATTGGATAAATAAAATGTTGCGTATCGAACGGATTTGCATAAAACGATATATATATATATTATACGATAATGTCATGTTGTGTGGCGTGTACGCGGCATACGGTAGTCGTACAGGTTAGTTGGTTTCGATGAATAAGTTTCGATTTTGTAAATAATTGTTGTTTCGGCATACGTACATATGTATATGTTTTTAGACGTTTTCCCGAAGATTGATCGTCGTCGATCGAGTTTAACAAGACGTGTGGATTGAAACCTTTTTTTCTCGGATTTTAGAAAAAAAAAGAAAACTGCTAAAAAGCTGCGAAAAAAAAGGTATGAAAACTGTCCGTTTTTCTCGCAATCATCGTAACATTATATCTGTTTAAAATATCGTTGAACCGTAGTTGTGGAGTAAAAACAAGACTATAAATACATAATATAATACATATGTAATATGTAGATGTCTAAAGCAATCAAATAAATTAATGATTTTGAAATATTACGCAGGCATTAATCGTAAAAGTTAAAGGTAAAATTTATTCGACGGATCATTTTTTTGCAATTTTATTTGAATGATTTAAATATGTATAATTATACATAATAATTCGTATTTTATTTAAGAAGGGTGTACCGTTATTGCGATTCACTAACTGCATATGTATAACACACACAAATATAATAAAACTTGCGTTTTAGTGTTGTTTATATATTTCCGTTACGTCTCGATAATAAACGTAAAACATTGGTATATCCTTAGACAAATAGGCGGTGAAAAATGTCATCGGGATGTTTTTTTTTAAAAAAAAAAAAGAAAGGCAGGAAAATCACATAAATTACACAATAAATACGCGAAGAAATATGCGATATAATTATACACGAAGCGATGTAAATAATATTACGAATACGGATAGTTAAATATCATTAAAAAAAAAAAAAAATATTAAAATGATCTCTATGCGCGCTACGCTTTCAAATGTATATTGTTTATTTGTCAACCTATGGCGATCGATGAAGTAACAATAATTTCATAATACATTTCAGAAAGCTTATAATATAAGATAGCGGGCGTATAATGTCTCACCTATGCTTTTCTATCGATAACAATATACCGCAGATACGTGTGATTAGTGCGCTCTGTTTTGTCCGGATGACAAGAGTCGAGCACTGCACGCTATAATATCTACAATATTTAAAAATAATATTTTGTTGAATTTCTCGTTAAATATTTTTAATTAGTTTAAAAGTGAAATATCGTGTATTTGAATGAAAGGATTTTTTTTTGTGTTTAAATTATAATTATTTATAATCTAGTAAATTATTCAGCTCTGTACTATACTTTATTAATATATAACTATAATGGGACTTGTTCGTACCGTCACGTTATATTAAACTGCGTATATAGTAGTGTGTAATAGACGATCTGTAATATTATTTATTTTGCTTCGTTTTAGATTTAAAAAAAAAAAACCAAACACTGCGTAACATTAGTATTTGTAATTTCGTATTTTTTTTTTAAAAAAGTTTATTAATATATTGTTGGGTGTAAAATGAGAAATATTTAATAAGAGATATCATTAAATTATCGAGGAGCAATATTGTAAAATATTTCTCGTAAAATATTAGTCTGGTTGTTAAAAATAGTTGGTTATAATGTAAATAATAATATATTATATTGTTCGAGAGTAGGCGTTGTATTTTGAAACTCTTTTCTCCTTTTTTTTTTATTATTATTATTATTATTATTTTTGTTTTTACGAAACACTATTTGTCATCGTTATTTTTGAATTATTGAGTCGGAGTTCGTTTTATTCTCGTTATGCGTCGGAATTTGTAGCCTATCAAATGAAAAGAAAAAAAAAATATATAAATTACCTCGTTTTTCACCTTAAATCCTGGAAAATAATACGCCGGGAACACTTTCACAAGCTTCGCTCGACGGCCCCGCGGACTGCGGGAAAAACTCTTATAAAGACGGACAGTTTACGCGAGCAATTACTTACTTTTTCTGCGCGATATCCACCGCGGCTAATAATTGAACACTATCGTTGGAACCGACTTGGATGAAATACGTTTTAAGTCATATAAACGTCTATTATTGGGCACATAGCGTTTTAACTTTTGATGTTTTCGTATATATGTTGTTTTGTTCCGTTTTCAATTCTATAGAATTTCCTCTCGACTAGTGAAAATTACGTTGTCGTATATGTATATTTAAGTACCTACAATACTAAACTGTTTTCATTCGAGTTTATAATATTATATTATTATATAGAGTAGAATTTCGTGTTAAACAAAACAATTTCTATCAATTTGATTATTTTGTAACGGTTCGAAGTGTGCAATGGATTTTTGATACGCAGTTTAAAAACGATTACAGTAATTTAGTAATTGTGTTTATAGCTTATACATATATATATATATATATATATATTCAGTAATTAAAAAAATATTGTCTCAATTATTTATTTATTTGTTTATTTTTTGTTCGTGTCAAGCGTGTTTTCGAAACATCGGAACAGACGTAAAATTAATCGCGCAGTAGGCCGTATATCTACTTAAGTTTCAGTTTAAACAAAAACAGTCACGTTTACGTTTCGTATTTTGTTTAAAGCTCCACGAGGTCTGTTTGTCTTTGAATAATGATTGTTTAACATTGGTAGCGAGCAAAACGCCTTCATCGAATTATACGTAGGTATATATTTTAAATCTTGCGTCGGAGTAAGGTATTATTATTATTATTATTATTTGTTTCATAACAGTTCGTATTTATATTATAGTAGTAAAACGTTAGGCGTTCCAAATATATGGTTTACCAAATAATATTTTGGTAGGTAGATATTTGTTAGTGACGTATTTGTAACGGCTGAAGACGTAATCTAATTCCGCAGGAAAAAATAACTGAGTTACGTTTTGAAGACGTGTAAAATGTCGTTTATCGGGAAATATTTTTTGATAGATAACGTCGTACTATTAATATTATATAATACACAAACTATTTAATTTTTATACTTACTATAATGTGTTTTACGCGCATTAATATACAATTTAAATTCATGCTATAAAACAACCGTTGAATTTTTCGTGCCGTGAAATATTAAGTTTTAGTATTATTATTTTCTCTTTCAAAAATAAAAAATAACTTTTATTTTTGTAATTTCTATTATTACGCTGTAATTGTTTTTATACGGGAAAAATTGATGTACAAGAAATGAAAATGGAATAAAATATAGTTTTTTTTTGTTTATTTTAAGTATTTAAAACTGTCAAAAAACGCAAATAAAAGACGTATGTATTTCATTATTATATGTATCTATTATCATTAAAGTCCGTTGAATGTACTCGGCGATATTATATTCTGAACAATAAATTACACCGTTCTGATAGACAAGTCAGTGAAGTTATTTACGCCTTGATAACCATTTAACCAGGCTATACTTCACCTTCAAATAGAATACATTTTCTTCGTATTTTTTGCGGTCCAAATTATTTATCAGTATACCATCTTTAATTTTATGACCTTTATGATATTATTCGGATTTATGTCGTTAAATATAAATTAAAATCGAGATATTCCAAATTATGTTCCATCGTTAAATGTTCTATGAAATGAAAATAAAAAAATAAAATTTATAATTTCGTGTAGAAATTTAAAAAAAGAAAAAATAATATGATAGAAAAACTATCTGTAACACGTTGAGCCTCCGATACTAAAATTTTAAATTCAATACATTTTTTTCGAAGTTTTTCAAAACGCAAATGTACGAAGCCGAACAAGTTACAGCTTTAGAAAAAGAAAAAAAGTGCTTATACATTTCTTTATTCTTACACTGTTTTATATATATATGCAGGTATTTGAAAGTTTGTATAAATATTTAATTTGAAATTTTTATTCACGCGAGAGGAATTTTTATAATTCAGCAGCCTTTAAATTACAAACAAACTGCTGACTAATGAATTTCCATTGTATGCATATTGAAATTTAATGATTATACCTTTCTACTGTTTTAAATTTAATTGGTTTTTTTATTGATTGGTTAAAAAATGAGTTTTTTAATTATAAATAAAATAAGGAAGCTTTAAGTTAATAACTTCCGTCCCCATTAATGGAAACGTTATAAAGTGATGTGTTGTGTTCCAAAAAAAAAAAAAATCCTACATATTTTACAGTCATGTAAGTACTATAGTTATTATAGTTATTTCATTTTCTTTTTATTTTATGGATGATTACGTTTCTACAGTCTGGAAAGTTTTGCACGAAGGTGAAAAGTTAAGATATTTGAAATAGATGACCTATATTGAAATTACCGTTCTGATTTTATTACGTTCTGTAAGTATTACAGTTTTTATAGTATCTACTGTCTATATGTAAAACGGTAATTTTAATAATGAATTGAAATAAACACACACGTATTGTTAGTAATTTGAAAATCAATTTTCAAATTAATATGTCAAATTTTTCTATATACATACGTATTTTTTTCTGTAACCGGTTTTTATAAAACCATGTGCGTTTAAGTTATTTATACGGTAACATCAAGATTTGTTAATGTCAAATCTCTCTGCACATAGTGTATCGTATTTATGAATTCGTGTTCAAAATGGCATAAGTAATTTTACGCCAAGCAATTTATACTTGACTTGCTATGTGCACAACTCCTTTTTGCAATATGATAAAAAATACAAATTCAATATATTCTAAATCTTTTTTCATCATTGATATACGCATTCGGTCGCTCGTGAATTCAATTATTATAACACCACCGCAGCTCAATTCACTCAGCTCTTGTAGCGTAGCTACACCAACGATATACACCCAAGCCGACATAACGGCAGCTGACTTTACGATTCGTATATCGTTACAGTGATCTGCCCGATCGAAATTGTTTTCTTGTACTGCAGATATGAGGTTGGAAAAAAAATCAAAAAATTTATCGACTGCTCAGAATGGTATATATATATATATAGACGCTATAGGATTTTGTCGTATGCGCTATTTAACATGTTCATTAAGAATTCGTGTTTTTAAGCTTTCTATATTGAATGTACGCTTTACGAAAATCGTAAATTGTGTTTAACCGAGCATTATGTTTTATTTTGAACGAACGGTTTGTGTAACGGATCGGTTTTAATTTCGTCAATATACCAGTGTAGTGGCGCATGCACTTTAATATTTATAATAATATAAAGGGCGTTGCCTTCTGAGAAATATTATTTTCATTATTATTTTTAATTAATGGTTTTGAATTATTGTGTTTCGTGTAATTGTATTAACATTGTTAAATGTCCGTATATTAAATTAAATTTAACTCTGTCATCGGAACAACCGATATTTTTTTTTTAATAACGGCTGCTATGAATATTTCTTATTGAAGTTTTTTTTCTCTAGAAATTACTCGATATTTAAAACATTAAACGAAATCAAGTTTCACGATAACGTGTACAAATGAATGTACATATATTTTAAAATCGAAAACAAGACGAATTTCCCTACAGAATTATGTTAAATACGTACGTTTAATATTTTTAGTATTTTCTATAATCGAAACGTCAAAACTAGAAAACGATATTTCATTAATCGGAGAAAGCAGTTACTATACATGTATCAGCAAAATAAAAATCATTTGTTTTGTCAATTTTCGTACAAATACAGTGAATACTGTTTAAGAATATAAACCCGAATTGCCAAATGCGAATGTATCATTAGTATAAAAACTAATCATATATTGTACGATTGTCATTAAATTTGTGGAAAGATAAAAATGTATGTACTGCCGCGACTCGGGACAGAAGGAATGGAGTGTGTTTCGTTTGCGACGGACGTAATAAAATGAATAACAGAATTTTTTTTTATTTGTTGTGCATTCAACCGTTCAAGTGTGTTTATGGAAAATGCATACCCTCGCTAATTGACTCTCAGTGCAAATGATAAATGCCCCGTAGCGGAAAATAGGAAAGTAGGTGACAGGCGAAACGCTGCAGCATCGTTTCGAGTGGACCTTAGTTCTACGGGAGTTTGGGCACTTACTCGGGAGAGTCCAATTATTACAGCGGACATAATGACGACCCTTGTAGATTTGTATGTAAACTTTAGGCTCTAGAGTCGAGGAAAATATGTATGCGACGGTAAACAGTAACAGTTAAATTGAAATAGCCAAGTTGTAGGATATTACGCCAGTGCGGTGAAACATTGTGTTGGCTTGGCTGAAAAAAACCACGCAGTACGGAAAATGTTGAACAATAGTGATATTTTAAACATACGAAAAGTATGATTTTAATAAAATAAACGTTTTACATCAATATATAAGTAATAACATGCTATAGTTGTTTTTTTAACAATTTAATTCATTATGACGTATACACAGATCTTTCGCTGTTTTTTCTTTTTTTCTTTAATAATAATTAATTAATATAATAATAATATTGCAGTATCTTGAAACCTTAGGTGTATTTGAAAAAAAGAAAAAAATACTTACGTATTGTTGCATAAACGTAGCGCGTCATTTAACGAAGTCGATTTATATATATATTAATTATTGATCGTTTTTTAAATAAACAACATGTCATTACGATTTTTATATTGTATATTATATGCCGATTTAAAAAAAATATATATTGTTTATAAATTACGATTATACGGATGAATTCGCAGAATATCGTGTATGTTATAAAGATCGTGAAATATGTACGAAATTAGCAAGTTTTGATATTAAAGTGTGTTTTCATTTATTAATTTTTGTCATTTTATCTTATGAAATAACTAATTAGTTAAAACGCATTCGTTTAACGTATATAATTAATTTTATTCGAATGTATTTTTTACATCGAATACAATTTAATTCATACAGATTTACGAATTAATGACAGCACTCCCTTGTGTGTTTATATACACATATATATATATATATATATATATATTTTAAAAAGTATTTATATGTGTGCATATTTGTTTTGATGTCAAATTTTTGTTTACACACGTTTTTGATATTGTCAGTGTAAATGAATACCAATTGTTGTATAAATAAAAGTTCGCAATTTTATTCACAGCGTCACATGGATATAAATAGTCTTGTCGATTCAATGTGTTATAGTGACATTTTATTTATTATTTTGCGTTTTAGTTGTACGATTTAACTTATCCTCGGATATGTTACAGAACTTCAATGTACTGTAAAATATTAGGTTGTCTTCTCTATTTAATGTAAATTGCATAAAAAAAAAAATCAAATAAAGTGTGTTAAATTTAATTAAACAACGAAACGAACCGAATCTTAATTATTTAACACGGTTAAGCATAACAATTTGTGGCCATATTTGTGTAGACAATAAAACACACACACACACACACACACACACACACACACACACACACATGACAAAACATTATATTGTTGGTACGCGAAAATCGGAAAACACTTAAGTAGTTAAAAATCAAAGATTGTTTATTATACTGCATTGTACGTTTGCAACGAAATATATTTAATAAAAGTTTCAAGTAACTTATATATTAGGTATATCCACGAAATTTTGTAATTCGTCGAATTTGATTTTTTTCACACAATACATGGAAATATATTATGATCATATCCACTTTTATTTATGGCTCGAAGTAATACCGAAGCAAGACTTAAAAAAAAATCACTAGATTTTTATGCTTAATAAAATTTATTTAAAGTCTTTATTTTTTTGAAAAATGCATTTACAGATTTGCCGTTCATAATATTAATTTTAACACGAATTTAATGTACAAAAAAAAAAAAAAAATAATAATAATAATGTCAACATTCTAGTATTTAAAATGTATTGCGCACCTATTTAATAATGGTTTTAGAGTGGACATTTTTCCACGTTAACGTTTTAATTTCCTGTAAAAATGACGTAAGAAAGAATTAATTTTTTTTCTTTAGAAAACATAAAAATTAGAAAATAAATATATTATTCCTAGTGATTTAATGTAACTAAAGTTACATATCTTTGTTGGATCTATGGAACATTTTTAAATATTCATCGCATATTTAAAAAATTTAATGGAAATTGATCCGGAAAATGTATAAAAAGTAATGATTTGGACTCGGGTTATCGGCTAGCAAAGAGTTCATGAAGTTTAAGCGGTTTTAAATGTTTTTTAATTTGTATTTTGGTAGATTTTAATCTGAGTTTCACTTAATTTAATATATTATCGATCTTATTCAAATATTTACTAAGAATTAAAGTATTAACATAGGTTCCGCTATTGATATATAAAATATAAATATTGCATGAGACTTCAATGTAATTTTACAGTATCATTACTTATCTATATACATATAAATTGTTCGAATACAAGAAAAGAAGAATAACCGTAATGAAGTTAGATATGAATATGGCAAACGTGTCTATTTGTATTTTAACGTTTTGTGGTTAGATTTGATTTATTCAGACAAATCGAATTGTTTAAGAAGTACTTTGAAACGCACGAAAATATTGAAATATTATGTACACATTTAATTAAATTCTCGAAAAAATTGCACTTTCCATATCTCAAGTCTAAAATGTATTATTATTGTATTCGTTGTAGTCTTATTCAAGTCGGTAAGAAAATCGACTTAACTTATATATTTAATACTCAACGTAAAGTAATTCTCTGCAGTACATTCGAGTGAAATTCGTTGAGAATAATCATTTTAAGTGTAAAAAAAAAACCTTCGAAACAAACGAAAAAAAATACTTTGACGTCGCAGTATAATGATAAATGGTGCCTTTGTTAAATTTTTTTCTTTGAACTGCAGCTATTGTCTATGCCGGATAAAAAAATTTGCTATAGATTTTTCAAACTATTGAAAACCTTCAATTTCCCTTTTATGCGATGTTGCTCACGCAATGACGTCGAAACGGAATTATAATAATATTCTGTTTATAAAATATTTAAATTCAATACCTACACCGCTGCGCGTTTTTCGTTTTACCCGTATGTATATTTTTTATGCTACTACGTCGTATGCATTAAAATTCAAACATTTACTTATGCGATATGAAAATAAGTTAATTAACGATAATATAGGTATATGTGAGTTATTTAAAATGCGGTCAGAATTTTCAGTCAATTTATTTAAAGTCGATTTCTACTATGTACTTTGTACTAGTAGGTATTCTTAGTTATTGTTTGTATCGTTTTGCGAATTCAATTTTATCAACTGACAAAAAAAAAATATTTTTAGTTTTTATTTTTTATCACGAACGGAGTAATACGTCTTTTTTTTTTAAAGTCCTGTTGAAATTGGCAAAATGTCAAGGTTCTTCGAGAACAATGAATAGGTGACAAAAACGATCAGGTGCCGAGGTATTTTAAGAAAATGTATTTTGCAACATCTAAGGATAAAAAAAAATTTAAGGGTCAAACACATTTTACGACACTAGGACTTTTTACATACTAGGACAGCGGTTCTCAACAAATGGTACGTAGCATGTGTATGAACTATGAATATGTATGGTAGGGGAAGAAAATCGATTTGAGAAAAAAAAGTAGAATTATAAGTTTTAGATATATTAAACATTTTAAACGTGCGTACGATAATTGCTCAGGTCGGTTGTATAAATGACATAAACGGCATGGAGATTTGAAGTTTTGTTACTTCTGTCTGATATTGATGAAGAAAAGTCCAAACTTTCTTCTGATGACAAATGGCTGTGAAGATTAGCGTACATGGCTGAAATATTTGATCGCCTAAATGCATTAAACACGAGTCTGGAAGGCTTAAACACAACGATATTTTACGCTAACGATAAAATTAGTGCATTCGTGAAGAAATTGGTTTTGATTATGTCACGAGTCTCCGAAAAAGATCTGTCGCAGCATTTGAGACGTACAATTTTTTTTATAAGAACAACGAAATGTGCCCAAATTTAAATGTAATTGCAGACATTTTGGAAAAACTCACAAGCGTTAAAATCCAACGTTTCCTGTTATTTCCTCGAGGACACCCTATGATGTAATGGATCTTAAGCTCGTTAAGAAGAGGATTACACGAGGAAATTTTCAGAAGATGTATTAGCGAAAGAATCTTTCATTGCATCTGCCATAAAAAAGCGCCTTCAAAAAGACGGACCTTTCAAATTTTCGAATGAGAGTGAAAAAAAATATTTCGCGTTGCCGGTACAAGCTTTAAAGTTTCTGATCCCTTTCGTGTCAACACATTTTTGTGAAAATACATTTTCCCATTAATTATACATGAAAATTGGACGTAGAAAAAGATTTGTGCCTAAAGGTTACCTGCAATATCGAGTCGGATATTGACGTACTTTTTCGTTAAAACATTCATGGATCTTAAGCTCGTTAAGAAGAAAATTTTCGAATGAGAGTGAAAAAATAGAAAATACATTTTCCCATTAATTATACATGAAAATTGGACGTAGAAAAAGATTTGTGCCTAAAGGTTACCTGCAATATCGAGTCGGATATTGACGTACTTTTTCGTTAAAAACATTCACATAAAAAGTATCGTTAAAGTTTAATAAATAATCATTAATCATAATAATAAAAATAATAATTTTACCTACATAAAAAAAAAAAAACGATCGAATAATTGACTTTACTTATTGTACAATAAATTACAATGTTTCCCTAATTAGTTTCTGATCAAACCTTTTCCCTTTACGTATACCTTCACTTTAAAAGGATTTTTTCAAGTGGTACGTGAAAATGTTCAAAATTTGTGAATGGTACTGGGATATAAAGACGTCGAGAACCGCCGGTACTTGGGTCACTCGAATATCTGTATTCTTATTAATATTAGTGTGGTATATATTTCATTATAACTGTATTAACGTCGATTAGACGTAATTCACCAATATTTATAACCCGTTTATATAATATACGAATACAGGCCGAATCGTTGCAATACATTTTTAATTAAATATTTCACAATTCAAATTAGAAAAAAAAAAATAAAAAATTATAAAATACCTTAATTTTGTATGATTTTTTTTTTTTTTATTATATAAGAACACTTTAAGTTTATTTAAATAATATTATGTATTTGAATTCGATAGGTACTTACAAATATAATACAGTTTCATATGTAATTCAAAGGCAATACAATATTCTATATTTTGTACCAAACGGAATTTTATTTATTTCGTTTCTTAAGCATTCGTAGGATATAGTAAACAATTTTTCAGGTTTTAAATAAATGAAAAATCACTGAAAATAAAATAACTTAATTATAAATGGCATTTATGTTTAGTCGAGAAGAAGTGTTGGCATATGAGTGTGGCTACGTTATTCTTTTGAATTCTATTCTTCGTTTTTCGCTTGTCTAAGTTCAAAAACAATTCTAGATAGGAAACGGTTCATTCTATATTTACTCAATTTTTCAACAAATATTTACTCTATACGAATGTTTGTGAAATTTAATGTTTTCAAATCAAAAGTAAATTCTCTTTTATTGTACAGAAGGAAAAAGATAAACTAACAATATATATATGATCTTAAACATAGAAATTTATACGTATAATATATTGACCATACATGTGTGGAAGAAAAATATTGTAGACATTAATATTATAGTTATGCCATGACAACAAAGTGAAATTCGTTTTAAACTCGGTTTTAGGTTTTTTTTTGCAATTTTATTGGTATAAAATTCTCTAAAATAAATCTTATTAAATTATTATAATTTTATAAACAAACCTTAACATTTTATTAAAGAAAATACAATTGAATTAAATGTATAAAATATTAAATTTTATATTATAATTTTTATTACGGTATTTAGTAAAAATTATAAATACAAAACAATTTATATTCATTAATGGCAATATAGTATACTCATATTGTACACCTGCAAATGTTATTATGTTGATAAAATTAAAAACGTATCTAATATTTAACGATTTTTATAAAGACGAATTCGAAATGGAAATAAATTATAAAATAATAAGCGGAGATAAATTTAATGTTTACCATTAGATAACCCCGATGTTTAAATGATAACAAATATCTTGAAACTTGAAGTACTTACTTTTACGTTGTGAAAATTTTCACGATTTAATGAAATTGACAAAGATTGGAAAATAATGTGTTTGAGTAACATAATTGTATTTTATTTAGGTCAATTATACTGTTATTTTTTTGTACAATTATTATTGTACACAAAACAATAAAGACCTTTAGAAAATATCTATAGCATTTCAGGGTTGAAAAACAGTGGTTTTTTATTAATAAAATTATTTATAAATAAGACATCCTAATATATATATATATATATATATATATATAATTATTTTAATAATATTTAATTTTGAAATGGAAGTATGTATTTGTATCGGACTTGATATAATTTAATTTTCGGTAGATTGTTTCATATACTATATAAATATAATATTTTTTCAATTGCAAACGAGAATGTTATACGTAAACACGTAGATAATTAATTAGAGTTTAATTTTACTAAAAAAGGCAATTAATTCGTGCGTATTTCTTTGATGGTAAATATGAAATGTGTTGTGGAACTTACATCAGATTTTGGCTCTATTCACGTCACAAACGTCTATCATATTAAATTTTTTTTACAACATTTTATACACCTTTTATGTATAATATCGCAAATAATTCGCAACCCACCCTTATCTACCTAGTGTTATGGTAATTTCGAACATTATTTATTCATAAGTTATAACTCTAGTGTAGTGATGTTATTATTAGATTTTTTTTGTGCAAAAAGCAGGTAAAATTTCAGTAGTTGTTTTGAGTATAAATAATTAAAAGAAACTATGGAATCTATCAGCTGTTAATTTTTTTTTTGTTTAGAACACGTTTAGTTTGAGGTATAAACTATACATTTGGTTTACATTTAAAGTTAAACGTGATGTCACATAGTACGATATTTTAGTGTATATTGCACTATTATGAATTATTTTTGAACTGTTATGATATGCTCAATTGTTAATATTTTATTAATGTAAATACAAACAATATTGTAATATATTTTTAACACTGGTTAGACGCTTATAATTATTTACGAAATCGTGATATTTTATTAAAATTTATTACTTATAGGGCACAACACCTATAAATGTTTGAATATGACTTCTTTTTTTCATCGTAAAATAACCTAAAATTTTACTTTGATATATTGTAAAATCACTTATTAAACTGAACAAATATTACTGAAAGATTGTTGAACATTTCAAATGTGTTAAAGTATAACTTTCACCGATAAATTCAGAATTTATTATCGGAATGAACATTAAAAGTTAGGTAAGTAAAAAAATTTTTTTTTTGTATACAATTTTTTAAGTACTGTAACTGCGTATAATAATAAATAATATTGCTAACTAATTCAAAGTGGAAAATATAAATGTTTGGCGGCGTCCTGGATAGGGAAATTTATCAATTCATCTCAAAGTATCCAGCCACAAAACTTTAGGAGTATCGAACAATTAAAGAAAATATTGCCAACGGAATTGTTCGGAAATATTTTTATTTTATTCTTTAAATCAAAACTATTTAGCTTATTCATACACAAAAAAGAGTTAGTGGTATTTGAAATAAATACCTATAATAATAAAAAGCTTCCGTTATTTATGAAAAATCTATAAAATAAACAATAACACGTATACTACTATAATATATGTACGTCACGGTGTGGACCGCGCACGTTGTTGTTAATGCATTACGTTATTATAATGAATATAAAAGAGATATAATATGGTCCATGTGCTGGTTAGTTGATAAACGATACGATATTGAAATAAATGATATGTAAAGAAATCATCGCAAAAAGATTAAAACTCTAACGTTGTAACAGATATCGTTTATGATTTATATCGGGAAATAAGTTTTAAAGAAATCAATATTGTTACACACCGAGTTGACTCAACTTTGGATGTAATACATTTTAAATAGATACGAGTGTCTTGTGCGCGGACGTAGACCGAACCTTTTGGAAATTGTTGAAAAAAAATTAATAATCCTCGTGTAATTTCATATTCGATATTTTATATTTACTACTAAATTGTGTACTTATATTATTTTCTTTGTGAGACACTGTGAGCTCAAAAGAGTTGAATCGAGAAAAATAATATATTATTCTATACAATCTTTTTGAATTAAACACAATATTTCGAATTCAAAAGATTAAACGACATACACGTGAAAAACATTTGCTTTATATAATGTATGTAATATATTTATCGTACATATATATACTTTTTTTTTTACATTTTACCGTTCTATTTACACAGTAAGTCGGCAATTCGCTCAAATTAGTTTTTCGAATGCAACGATTTATTGTTATTGTTTTTAATTTTCCAATAATATAGGCAACCGTAATACGTTAATAGTTTACGCATTGAGCGAGAGAGAGAGAGAGAGAGAGAGAGAGAGAGAGAGAGAGAGAGTGTCGAATACACTTAGTTTCTGTATCCTGTCTGCACCTATTTATTTAAACTGCGAACTGTGACGGTTATTGATTATATCCAATTTACTATAAGTACATAATGCGAAAAAAAAACAATAATACGTAAATTAAAACGCATAAATTACTTTCATTATTTTTGCGTCCATTGATTCCGATGATTTTATTCTGTATTTGTATACCACTATTTTTTTCTTTTTAAAATTTTTTATAAGTTAAAAAAATAAAATTGCATATTCGATTACTATAATACTGAATTATAAACGGTACTTAAGGATTTAAGTAAATTTTTTTTTTACATTTATTATACGAGATAATATATTGTAGCAACACGTATACGATTAATTTGTAATTAAATAGATTTGTGAGATTATGATCAGCAAACACACTTAAATCTACATTAATTTCGGCTGGAATATTTTAACGTTCGTAAAACGTCCTAAACGACATCGCGAACCGTAAACTTATCTATAGAAACGATGTCCTTTAAAGATACACTTTGTAAACCTTAAAATGCTAGGTCATATTGACTTTATTCTGTATAAACGTAAACACGTTTAAGAATGTCACAAATTCGATTTGCATAAAAGACGATTACGATAATCTAATTTATGAAAATTCTACACTTTTACCCACAGAAAAAAAAAGAAAAAAAGTTTACTAATCAAGATTAACTATTGATTTATCGTCGCTTACATAATGTTATCCAACCGAATGTTTAATACTCGTGTTTATCAACATAAATTATAATATAGTGTACGGAAGAATAAATATACTTTTAATGTATAAACGAAAAATAAAAAAAATCGAGATTTCATGTCGTTTGAGAATAAGAATACTATTCTAAAAAAAATATACATATATTTTTTTCATTTTAGATAAAAGTTAGTCGTTTCCTTTTGGAGTGAAATGTTGGAAAATTGAATACAATTCTTCATGGGTTGGTGTATTTATATTCCACTATTTCCACGGGTCAAATACTCGGGAATTATTTTGGATAAAATATTAACGCGAGGTCGTCGTCGATGAGCTAAGCGTTAAATAATAACGAGCGTCGTCGATTACGCATTTACTTTGTTCGATTTTTTTTTTGTTTTGTCCAAAATAATCATTGAATAAGAGTAAAATATTGAGTTGTCTGTACCGATTATTATGTATTACTACGAGTACATTCGTGTCTTGGCCTTCGTCAAATTCACTCAATCACGACCACATCCAAAAATTGTCCATGCGACAGTGTAGTATTTTTTATTTTTCGTTTTGCCGATCGACAATTTCGCTGTCTAAAATGAATAACTCGATTACCCGCCTACTCCTCCTAACATTGTCGAGATCTCTGTGAATTATCAATAATACGTACGAGATTTCCTATTCATCGCCGGTTTTTTTCTAAAAAAAAAAAAAAAGAAAAAGAAAAGAAAAACGCGTTTTTATGATTGATATACGCGTAAAAAAATAATTCAAATACGCGACTCGTTCGTTAAATTTTCTTATAATAATAATACTATAAAAACATGTATTTTTATACGACGTATACGTGCGCGCGTGTAATATACGAGTATATTGAAAAATTCGTCTCATTTTTATTTTATTATTATTATTCGATTTCCATGAAAGTTTATAAATCAAATTTTACGGCGAAATCTTTAAGAAATATTATAAATTGAATGCGACAGTGTTTTGATAGATATTTTCGAAAAATTACGAAAAAAAAAAAGAAAAATCGATATTTTACAATATTTTGTCATGTGCGCCCCTGCTGAATCGAGAAATAAGCAGTCTGCAGGATTATATCATTGAAATTCGCGGAGTAAAAACGGACAATGGATTTTTTTTTTTGTATAATACGCGTATTATAATACCTATATACTATAATGGAATATTATATAATATCGATACTAATTGGGTGGTCCGAATCTCGGTTAAAGCACAAATGATATATATATATATATATATAAGTGATGTAAGTATCATATTAATTATAATAAGGAATTATAAAGATTTTCTTCGTACGCAGTTACGCAGTATCATTTAATTACTAAAATTTAGTGTATTTTTTTAAAATAAGGAAAATAGAGGAATAAAGTAGAAAGTAGTTTTTGTCGAGGTTATAGTAAACCAGAAACGAGAAAGAGAATCCGAAAAATTACTTTTTTTTCGTTAAAAAAAAAAAAAAATGACCTACGCGAAACGATTCGAAACGTGTGTACGTAATTCTCGTATTTTCTTCTACCCGAGGGACATTATTATTACTATTATATTATTATCTATCTGACACGGTCCGGAAGAATTTCCTGTGCCGGATAATCCTTTTCGTGCCGATAAATTTTAACAAGAAAATGTAGTGGCCATTATTATAATACTTTCTGTGTTCGTACCGATTTTTACGCGCTCGCACCAACTGCCGTTGTTTCGCCTTCTCGTCCCTTCACGTCTAAGCTATTGCCACGCCGGGCGGTGGTAGAATTTCTTTTGTTTTCCGAGACGACGGCCGAGAGGTCGAGATGGAGTGGAA
This sequence comes from Slavum lentiscoides, assembly GCA_032441835.1. Lineage (NCBI taxonomy): Eukaryota > Metazoa > Arthropoda > Insecta > Hemiptera > Aphididae > Slavum > Slavum lentiscoides. Next base: position 16,898,605 of record CM063708.1, read on the forward strand.
AACAAAAAAAAAAAAAATCCTTTCTGTTCAATTTCGGACTCATTAGCCGTAGAAGCCCTTTGTACGGCCATTCGACGTCCCCGGTCGACGATAGTCAATCATTCACGTCGATGCCACATGGACTCTCGAGCTCCGGTGCAGCGTATACGCGAGACAATTTTTTTTTTCTATATACATACATTTATATCGGAGTATGAGTTCCGGCCAGGATTTCAGGACGCTATAGATAATAAAATACAATCGATATTGTGAACCGTTTCCTTTTCGGTTCCACTTGTTCCACGCATACACATATTCGATGAAAATTCCGAGGATTCGTTATAATTGACGAGTTAAAAATATCGAAAAGTCAATTTCTCCGAATCAACAGTTATTATTTTCTTTGATAAGTAACTTTTAACTTATCGGTATAACGAGCGAATTTAATTTTAGAATGTATTGAAGTAATTCTTTAATATTTTTTGATCTATGAACGTTATAAGTTATTTATATAGTCACTTCGGCTGTGGATTATTTAACGTAATATTTTAATAGAAAATTTTTGTGGAAAAAATGATTGGTTTAGTCATATCGGATTGTGGTGACACCGGTGACCAAAATAAAATTTTAACACTTTCTTTGTCTCTTTACGAGACATATGGAAAAACGCAGGCGAAAAACAAAATATTCGAGTTATCTTTTTTTTTTTTTTAAACTTTTAATCTAACGCATTACGTTTACTCGAATTAAATTTAAAGAGCGTAAACATTTCGTGGTTAATTTGCCCGTCCTCTGACAATTTTCCCGTTTCATTAAAGGTTCAGTAAATTTAATTGATTTAACGTTAATGATGTTGTTTCTCAAGCTATATGTCAGCAGTAAATACGTAACTAATTTTATGTATTCATCATGAGTTATTAGTTCCGATTTCGGTAGCTTAAAATAGCACGGTTTTGAACTGTAGGTAGGTAAGTGAGTACAACGGTTTTTTTATTTTTACAATATTGTATTTATAAAATAAAGACATTCGTTTAAAACTCCGGGTAATAGATAAGTAAAATAATTAATAAATTATATTCTCGCCGCAAAGGGCGTATTTTATAATAATTATAATTTAATTTTTACGGGTTTTGAATAAAAAAAAAAAAAACAAAACTATAATTTATTTTTACATTCCCTCACCCCCCACCGGCGGTATTATACGCATTCATTTTATTTTTCGGCTTAAATAGATAAATGTGTTTTTAATTTTCCTCGCAAACCACCCAGTAACAGAATTATAAAAAAAAAAAAAAAAATGTGAATATGTTACTACACCGTCTGAATGAAGTAATAAAATATGCGCCACGCGACATTTATACCGCGGGAAATTCACGTAACGTTGTCGTTGTCCAGACCTTTTACACTCGGGCTATTTATGGATTTATTCTACTAAAAAAAAAAAAAAAAAAATGTCAAAAGTTGAAACGGTTATATTCCATTTTATTTTGCGTACTAAAATAAAACACACAAACGTATAGGGTATAAGTTCAACGCGATTTTTCCCTGTTAAAAGTAACATGGTTAGAATTATTAATACGGACCATAATTTTATACGTAAATCGTTATGCTTTTAAACATAAAATCCGTTTTGTTTTATTATTGAGTAGCTGAGGTCTCAACGGAAAGTAATCGATTTCAACGGAATTTATTTGAAACACGTGTCTTGACCGTTAAATTACGAATAATAAATACCCGCGATTTGGAAAGTGTAGTTGTTTGAATTTTTAATAGTCTTATGTGTGTTAAAAAAAAAAAATACAAATTAGCGTCGATTAATTATGATTTATCAATAAAATATTAAGACCACAGATAAATAGAACGATCGAAAAAAAAACGTAGAACGCTATCAATATTAAGACGCAATTAGGATATATATTTATGTGCCTGTTTATATGTCCGTATGTTGTGAAATTTATGATAATTACGTTTTTTGTTCTTCATGAACTTAAATACCGGATACACACGTCTGTAAAATCCTAAAAATAAGACGTTTTCATGCTCGATAATTTCATCGAAATAATATTTTATACGCGTATAAAAATAGTCTTTTTTTTTGGAAATACATGCGATGTTTAAAAAAAAAAAAAAAAATTAAACATACCGAAAAGCAAATAAAAGTAAAGATTTATACAAAATTATAAGACAGTTAAATTAATTCTAATCTTCAAAAAAAATTACTTATATTTAATCTATACATTTGGTGAGGTAAATTGTTTAGGCATATTTCACTTTATTAAGTGTAGTCATAAAAAAAAAAAGTAATCATGTATTATAATAATAAAAGTAATATTCAGTATTATGAACTGAAAATAATAATAACATGTTAAAAAAAAATTAATTTATTAAATATATTTCCTAAATAATATATAGTTATATCGCGTTCAAGTCGAACGGCGGTAAACTTCACCCGATCTAATTGTGGCATCTGCGGCGGGTAGAAACTGACGGAGGTCAAAATTCATTTTGCATTTTTTTTATAAACCATTACGGTTTTTTTTTTGTGAAATGTTTAAATTAGACCGCAATAAACTCATAAAACATATTATACCGTTTTGCACAAAATATTCCCTAACCTCGAGATACGCTTCTCCGTGCGCCAAAACTGATTTGTGTATCAGTTCGTAGGAAAACGAATCGTCGAGAAAGCTCATCCAATTGAATACTGTCAGTACAAAAATATGTAAAAACATAAAATCCTCTTTCCACTTATAACTATTTACATTGATAAAACTTGAAAATTCCACACTTCGGAATATGCGTACAATAATAAGGCGTGTATTACAGCCAAGTCCAATGTGAAACATCCCCGAAGATACTTTTACTGGATTTAATACTTACATTGTATATATATATATATATATATATACGCTCGTTGAATTCTGTGTTTCGGAAATAACAACAAGACATTGATATACGTAACTGACAGAGAAACGTTGTCGTTTTGTACTCGCACAAAATAAGCGAGCCGTTGTGTTTCGAGTCAAGGTTTCAACGAAAATAGCAATCGATATTAAATAGGTCGATGATAAAAAATAATAATAATAATAATGTCATTTTTTTCTTTCTAAATAACACGTTTATCTTTTGAATTGAGATTCTATAATATGATTTCTATCTAATGTTTTTTAAGCTACACATTTATACGTTTTTAGCTCGAACAAAAAGGGAACTTAATATTTATTTCATCTCGTACATTAACGATAAACACGAAACTCATAAATAAATAATAACAATCTAGCTCGGCCTTACATATATATATATATATAAAAAATGTTTGTAAAACTCACATATTTCATTTAACGTTTTAAGTACGAATGAAGATTTTAAGATAAGAAGAAAAAAAAATTGAGAAAATTTATAGCGGTAACGTTATATTTTAATACAATATTAATTGAATATTATTATACAGCGTGTAATTAAAAAAAAAAAAAAATGTATCAACCGTGTCAGTTATTTATCATAAGAATAGTCAATTTTACGCTATATTGCGTATATCGTATCTTTTAACATTTTTAAATGATATTTCGTATAAATCACATTACACGTGGACAGATAAAAGCAAAAACAATTCATTGCTAAGAATCGAAATCAATATTATAATTTATTTTCTCGAAAACATTCAAACTCGATATCGAGATAAAGAATAAAAAAAAATCTGAAAAACATTTATGTGTTATACACCGTCTATAGATTATTATATATATAGACAGAAATGTCGCCTGTATCGGGCATCTCCCAATTTTTTTTTTTTTTAACGAATTGATATTATATAAGAGTACGATGACTATTGTAACATACGAGTTAAAATCTTGCACAATTATTATTGATTTCTCAAAGTAGACTATCGGCATTTCTATACAGTAGTGAAATTTGTTATTTATATTATATTTTAACGATTTATATGAAACACGAAATCGTATAATATTCAGCAGTGTGTTTGTATACCCATAGAAACACGTAAATGTAAATATGCGTGCAATACAAACGTTATATTAACGTATTAATTTTGCGAAAATGACGTGGTATACCGTAAATAAAAACTCGAGTTTAACGTTTACGCGGATAAAATAACGACTTTACATACACATTACGAATTTCGTATATTTTTTACATTTTACGCCATAGCCACAGTTTTTTTAGGCACATTGTGAACTGATGAAATTTTAAAAAATAATAACTTTCGCAGCTACGAAATAGACGCTTGCAGCGTAAAAATTAGGTCAAAATGAACGGAAAAAATAACTCAGCTCTACTCGCTTTTCAATACCTAACAAAATAATGTTCGGAAAAGTTTATCGAGTCAGTTGTTCTTATATTGTTTTTTACGAAAAAAAAAAATCTCCTATAAGATGTCGTGGAAAATATTCCCCCCCCCAACATACATAAATACTGATCTTATGATGATATATATATATATTAAGTAATCTATAGATAAACTGCAGCCCGTTCCATATGTAAGAGCCGTAGCAACGTATGTGTATACGATTTCCATTCATAGTTCACGCGATTAAACGAATACCTATAGAAAAATCATTATTTTCCCATATGATACCTATACCAGTCACTTATTGTTTGGCCCGTCGTTGTGTAGAATTTTCATTGTTGGTTCGATATAATTTATTATATATATATATATATATGAAACGCGCTTACAACGGATTCAATACGGCCCGAAAGCGATTAACGACAGTGCTGTTGTTGGAAAATGAGAAAAGCGCGGATAACGAATTTGTACGGACTGTAAAACTTTAGTTTCGAGAAATAATTTTGTACTTATATATACATTATACACAGGTGTACCGTGGTCGTATGAAATTTTTCCCAATTGAATTTTTGTCAAAAAAAAAAAAAGACTTACAATTATATATTTTTTTTAATATATACGTTTGTAGTCAAATTTTAATAGTAATTTTAAAACTATAGTAATATTTATTTTGTTTTTTTTTCATATACACAATGAAAAATTACACGATAAAAAATTTAAGAAAAAAAAAGCTTTTATTTAACAATAAAATATAAAAATGTACTAAAAAAGGAAAAAATAAGTTTTTGCTAAAATAAATTTAGGCTGAAAATTATAAAATAATTGATAAAACAGTACGTCAGTTTTAATATTTCGGGTAAAATAAATGTTGACTCACATTAATACTTTGTCTGAAATAGTAACTTAGCTTTGATAATTTTGCGTTTACAAAGGGTCTGAGATTACCAATTTTGGGCCTAAAATATATTTCAACAAAAATATACCTTTAACGCATTTCTTTGCGGTACCTATTTCTGTATTCGTATGAATAAAAGTTTTGGGCGCTCATTAAAGAATTAACGAATTTGTTGATAACAACGTTACAATAATTTCACACCTTAAATACCTTCATACCTAAAATAATTGAAATAGTCCTAAATAATGAATTTTATCGGGAGAAAAAAATTATTAGGAAAAATCGTCCACCGACCGTATCCGGCACTTTGGTTAATTTTTTTATAACGACAATATTCACATTGTACTCACGCGTACGAATGTATTATATCGTGTGCGAAAGACACCTGCCTACGCATAAAAAGTTTCTTTTTTTTTTTTTTACTGTAAAAATGTTTGTACGTGGGTGATAATATCCTAATTTTTAACTCAAAGCCATTCGAATTCGGCGGAAATATTATAGTTTATAATTTATACCGTTGTTTTTCAATATTAAACGTACACGGTACACGAATAGAAATCATACGAAACTCGTTATTCATTGCTAAACATTTTTCAAAAGCGTAGGCGCGATGGTTCGCGCCTACGCGGAAAAGTTTATTATTATAATTTCATTGTGTCGTGCTCGCGTTTTCGTTATTGTAGTTTTACTCGCACGTTATTTTCAGATAACACGTTTTGATATCATTTTTCAATATTATTTGGCTAAGAATATTTATCTCGAAGTCGGCGTTAATAATATTTAATATATTAGAAACAAAAAGTAATAATCGAGCGCCTGTAGGCACTTGAACGTATTGTCTTACGCATCGTTTTGTTTTATTGGCATAGGAATTAATTAATTATTGTTACGAGACATACACGTTAGACGCGTTTCACTTGGATCAATGCAGCTGGCAATAATCACACGAATCGTAATGTTCTTGGTACCAAATATTTCATTTAACGTTCAAAAAAGGAAATAATTTATGTGCGTATAGAATCTGCAGGCAACTTTACGTGCTCGCCGGAGTGTGCTTTCGTATATGGCATTATAATTGTACGCTATGTGTTTGTTTTGAGAAATTTTGTTCAATATTCGAAAGGTAAACAATAGTTTAGGCTGATAACAATGATAATCGGTATAGAAATCAATTTTGCGCCTGAACTTAATTAAACGGAGATGTAGGTATATGTGAGTATTATGGCGCGATATGAGTAATTATCGTATAAATTAAGATTTCGAACAAGGATCCTGACAGAATCTCATCAATTATTATATCCATTCATAATTAATTTATAATTAAATTATCGGAATCCATCGTATATTATCGTAATAATATTCTACAATATTATGATTTATTTTTTCTACGCTAAATCGTAAAATGATTTGAATGATTCGTTGATTGAAAATCTGTTTTAATACTAAGTGCCCTGGAACATAATAATAACCGTTATAATTACAATGATCTGAAACCGAGAGGTTTTGGAACTCTTTGAACACGGCTCTGTATGTGAACTGGGATTTATTGTTTTGTGTGTTCATAAATATATTGTATAGTTGATGGACATCCCATTCGTGATATTTGTAATATTTTGATTTCAGCATTTTTTTTTTTGGTTTCGAGTTTCGATTAATTAATTTTATTTAGAAACAATCCCATCTCTAACGTTTATTATAGAATCGAATTTTTAAAATTATTTAAAAATATTAGTTTATTTCTATAGAAGTGTGATAAACATAAAACGATTTCCACTCATCGTACTCGCAGTGTTTTTTTAATTTATCAAATATTTGTTTAAACGAAATCCCAGTAATTTTTATTTCTGAATTTAGGGCTCACTACGAATTCCAGAAAATACCTTTCTTGTTTCTCATTTTTAACGTAAAATAATTTATTCATTCCAATTAAATAATACTCAATATAGGCGGGTATAGTTATTAATTATATTACATAAGTAATTTAAATTAATTTTGGTTCGGTACGTGAAATATGCAAGCGTTATTACATATAGTTTGATGATAAGTTAGTACGGTTGTGTTTTATTAAGTTATTTTTACCTAAAGAATAATATGAAAGCGTGTTAAATTCACGTCGACATGACAGTTCAATTTCCAAAGGAATGTTAGTGTTTATTCGCTCGTTATTTAAAAAAAAATTGTGCATAATAATATACAATTATTATAAAGGAAGAATATTTCGAGTTAAAAATAATAATAATAATATATCATTAAAAAAAAATTGTTGTTTTTATAAAATTAAAAAAGCCGTGAAAATATGAGAATACCGGAGAAAAAAATCAGTTTTCATAAACGTAAAAATAATATTTTTTAAAATCCCGAAAAATTATATATATAATAACACCCAGTTAAATTTGATTTAAAACAGGAATGTAACAAGTACAGTAAAAATTCAATTTATAATACAGGTAATATAAACATTTTAGAAAAACCATTTTGATATGTACACTGTTATGGATTAAATGAAAAAAAATTAAAATAAATTATTAAAAATTTGTTCAGTATTTTTTTTTTGGGTTTTGTTTTTTTTTATCGATTACCTAGAATGAATTTTAATATATAATTTTATATTTAGAGTAGTAAAAACGTTCAACGAGTAGTAAAATATGAAGGTATATTACTAAACATAAAACGTTGACTCTTTTAAGTAGGTAGTTGCGTTTTTAATAGTTCATTTATTTTTGTAAATATGTATATTTTTTAATTACTGCAAAATTTAATTCTCACGGAAATGTATAAACTCCTCGCAAATAACGAATTTAAATTCATTGTGTTTTTTTTAAAATTGAAAACTAGTAAAATCATTATAGTTTTCACTTACCATTATACTTATAAGATTAACTATTGAGTTGTACTACATAATAGTTAAATAATTTCGTAAGTATAGGATCTAGTGAAAATTTGAGTTTTCTTTTAAAAATATCATATTTAGTTGATCATAAAACAAAATAGTTTTACAAAAGTTAAAGTAATGACATTATTTTTTTATGACATGGAATATTTTGATTTATTATTAAAGTTTAAAAAAAAAATGGAATATATTACACTATGCAGTTATACATGTATGTATAAAGCCAATTTCAAATAAACTAAAAAATACAATTTTCTTAATATTTTCTCCTTGTATTTTTTTTGGGGAAATAAAAATATCAGTTTCTTCGTATTAATTAATAGTATTCCCTACAGAAAATATCAAAATCGCGTGCGTGTGTGTATTTTTAATGATTTAATGATTTTTAAATATTCGAGGTGAAGTCGTCGATTGCCATTGTAATAAAGACATCGTTATATACCTTTGTTGTTTAAGTAAAATACAAAATAATTCATTTTAATTCTACTATGATTTGTCTCCTTTTTTTTTTCTCGTTTAATAGTAAAGTGAAATCAATGGGTATAGAGCGAAGAGACAGACTGTTGAAGTTTTTATAAGGGCTCGTTTAATCAATTCTAATGGCGGTCGGTCGTCAAAGTTTGGTTACATTACCTTTATCTTGTTTCGTTTAACATATTATATTATATAAATCGTGCACGGTTTTGTTAAAAAGAAAAAGAAAATACGCATACCTTAGATATTTGTTCACGAAAAAAAAAAATTACGATTAAGAATTATTTGAAATATTTTATTGCATTAAATCACTTACAAGCGATTTATTTTTGTGACGCCATTAGTACGGATTTTATAGACATAAATTCACAAGGTATCCTCACGAGTCATTATGTATTTGTATTAATTTTGATTGTTTTACTGCGCTTATTTATATACGTAAGCGCAAATTTAACGGGAAAACAGAAATTTGGAATTTATCATTACTAATGAAAAAATAAAAAAATAAATTAATCCACTATGATTTTTCGACCTTAAGTTAATATTATTGATTTTTATCGATATATATATATATATATATATATTATATAAAAATGTATACGTATAAATGTATAATGATATTTAAGATGTTCGAGAATATTATACTCGTGAATTTTAATGAAATATTTAACAAAAATATGTTCATACTTTAGCTCATGTTTAAAACGCGTAATAATTTTGTTTAACATTTTAAAAATTAACTTATTCTCTTTTGCTTTCGTACTACTTTTATTTTAGGTATACACACAAATATATGAAGTTAAAAGTGTTTGAATAAAAAATTGAAACTCCTCGGTATAAATAATAAAAATGTCGAAAATATATCAAAGGGTTTTGCTTAAATTTGCATAAAAAAAAAGATAAATGAATAAATGTCTAAAAATAATATTCGCGTAAGAAGCATTTGAATACAATATTTACACCACTGACATTAGATCAGAGGACATTATGTTTTGAATATTATATTTTTGTTTTTAAGTAATTTTACCAAATGGTTTCTTTTTAAATTTTTCAACCAAATTATTTATATTTCCCCGAAATATGATGTTAGGTGGACACAAGTAAAACTTTTCTATTGGATAAAAATGATTATTGCTTTTATATTAATCAATAGAAAATTTCTATTGAATTCTATAATTTTACGCAATACGTTTTTGTAAACTGAAGAAATATTGAAGAAATCAATTATCGCTATAAATGTGGTCGTTATACACGTATACGAGTTAGAAATTGTTTATGTCACTAATTTTTTTTAAGTTTATGACAATGAATTATGAAAATACGTCAATTGTATTTAAAATTTAAAATTATATTTAATTTTCTTAATGTAACATAACAGCTATAAATAATAGTCACGATGAACATATCGACTATTTTTATTTACGTTGAATATTATTACAATAATAATCAATATTAAAAAGAATTATTAATTATACCATATCTTATTGGGTCAAAGATCTCATTAAGCAGTAGAAACGTTTGGTTTAATGAATAATTCTAATAATAAATGAAATTCTATACATTCCATATAATCGCATAGCATATTTGCTATATTAAAATGCGTATAGCTCGTTTCACTTTACTTAAAACTATTTATTCAATTTATATATATATATATATATACACTTTGAAATATGAGTATACGTGTTTTATAATATGCACGCGTAGTTATATTTCATGCGAAATATCATGAGCATAGAAATCAAAACTTTTACGTTATTATTTATATATATATATATATAACAGCACGTTACTTGTTAAAAAACATTAATTTTTTTTTTATTTTTTTTATGAAAATTCACTGTATATATATATATATATTTAAGAAATAATTGCATGAGTAATATCAATTTGTTGATTTGTTAATTACTTAAAAACTCACTGCAGCGGAGTTTCCGAAATAGGTCGAATGTGGCTTAGGTTATAAACTACCCACGTCTAATTCATAAATCATATTTTTGAAATAAACGTTGTAAAGAATTTGAGTAATACATGCTAGAACGTTACTATTGTGCAGTCGACCCGAAAATGTAAGGTTTTTCGTTTTTATTTCCGAATAGACAATTTTCGACGAAAATATGAATTAAGAAAATTAAAACGCGTGTGCAATGACGGTAAACGTGTTTGTTTTCAGACTTAAGATTTATTACGTTAATCGCACAAAGAAACTTCTTTACAATTACGATTGCCAATATAATAATAAACAAATACGTCGCTTACGCGTATGACTTCAACCTTTTCCTTTACATGTATACGCGTTACGCAAAATTTTATTACTTGACACCATAATTATTATTAAAACTTTCTTTGACTGGAAAGTTTTTGAATTATGACTCACGTGTGTGTGTGTGTGTGTGTGTGTGATGGTCGTGCGAGATGTTATGCAAAATGATATATGCTTAAAATTTACAATTATAAATACACAATAATTCCATTAGGATTTGTATATAATCCCGATGAACACGTTCAAAGTAAATATAGCGTTATGGAAATGGAACAACTAAAGCATTTTAAACCTGTGGCTTTTTGTTAAAAAAAAAAAACATCTAGAAGACGCGTCAGGGAATCTTAAGGTTTTTACATAAGTAAAAGCAGACCAGTAAAAGTCTAACAAGAGTAAATTCAAAATCGGAATAAAATATCCCTTACCTCAAGTGTCCTTATATGTAAGGCAGTAAGTCAGTGAATAAGATCACACAATCCTATAAGGATTAAACTGTTTGCAATTTTTTTTTGTAATATTGTGAAATTTTGAAAAATAAATTATATAGCCCCTTTAAAACGGATATCATTAAAATAACAAAAATAGTTCAGATGGATATTTATTTCAAGGTACTGTAATTTTTCACTCAATAAATGCTATTATTTCAAATCCGTATTGATTTATTATAATATTATAAAAACAATTTTTTTTTTTTTTTGGCGAGTAAAAAAAAAAACTTCCAAGTCACACCAAAAACACGTTGATCCTTATTTTGACTATTTTTTTTTTTTTTTAAATATTTTTATTGATTTGGTTTTATTTTTTCACGTGAAAAATTGTCAATTTATTTACGAATATTGTACACATAATATTATATCGGGATAATATAAATATAATTAAATTCCTCTACTAGGAACGCATTATTGCAAACTGTATTTGTAACGAAGATATATAATACCGTCAGACATAAAACAAGTGTCGGGAATTATGTATGTGTAGGTAGGTGTACTACACATACTCGTATATTGCACCACCACATTAAACTAGTAAATCTTCCGGATGGTATTATACATACATTATTAAACGCCTTATACGCAATATACATAATATTATTCTGTAAGCGTTTCATATATAAGATATTATGGTTCACATTTGAAGTTGACACTTGAAGTTATATAGTAATATAATAACAGACGTTTTTTATTTTTCGACTTTTTTACGTTTTCATTTTTTAGTGATAAGAAAACGATTAGGATTTTTAGTACAGTGACGAACACAATTATTATTTTTATGATTCAATATCGATTTTTATTTAGGTATTTTAGATTCTGAGCGGAGCGAGGGATCTAGTGGTTTTACAGTGATGTTTATTTATTTATTTTCTTCTATCCTGTGTACGGATTTTCGACCAGAAGGAGTGCTCTGATCTTTCCGTGTAGCATCAAGATGGTATTTTCAAAATGGTTTTTTCGATTTTCTCAATAGTTTTTTAACGCGACGCGATAAACTACCGAAAAATTACGAAAAACCGCTAAAAATGGGATTTCGTCTATATCACGTATAGTTTTTTGGCTATAATTTCGAAAATAATCGTTCTATTTTCTTGAAATTTTCAACAAAATTGTATATTTGTATTATACAACTTCAGAAGAATTTTCAAAGAGTTTCATCCAATTTTAGGCTATTTATAGCTATTTTTAGATTTTTCATTCATAAAACAGTTAATTTTGAGTTTTTTGACTTGAAATTTGTACACAACGTCAGGCGTATATTACTTTAATTTTGTACAAAAAATAGACAAAGTGTATTAAGCCGAAGCTCCGCTCAGAATCGTTTTATCGAATGCAATGATTTATCATTGCTTTCAAATTTATAATAAAAACAAAACTCTAAAATCTTTATTCAAGTAATTCACTTAAGCGATATCCACAACACACCGCGGGTCGCTATTTTTTTTTAAACATTAAATTATTATCGAAATTGATATTTCGTACGTAGAGGTGTCTTTACTGTTCGTTTTTTCTACGTATATGTTTAAAAAATGCACTATGTACTATATATATATATATGTATAGATAGTTACAAAACTGATGAAAATTTCATATAAATCATTTAAACTTTTGAACGATATTATGTGTACAAAGTTACATACCATAAATAATAACATGTACTTATACAAAGTATCTTACCACGCCGTTTTATAAAAGTTAATAACCGTGCCTGTATAATAAAACGTAATACGAATATAATTTATCGTCGTGAATCCATTTAAATCTCGAAAAGTAACCACTTATATTATTATAATGTAATCAAAAATCAGTCGATACGATTCGAAAAATTAGGACTTAAAATATTGCACTTCGGTTTGGACTTATACGCGTGTTCACGTTATCGTAAATATTAAATAGTAAGTCAAGTTTGAAAGCTGTAATCCGTTTCCTCCTACACGTTACGTATGAATAATTCTCCGCTATTATAGCGCGTAAAATTCAAAGTTATCTTTCATTACTTTCGGTTGTATTTCTCTTGTTCACGCTTTTGCAAAGACTATAACATAAACTGAAAAATCAATGCAGTCATACATTTTGTAATTCTATATAGTCATTTTTTTTTTTTACGAGTTCGTCGAGCAATTTCTCATGGTGTCCCGTGCATATTTTTCTTGCTATTTTACGATTTTTGTATAGGAAAAAATAATCAAGTGATATCTCTTATAAACGCAAATATTATGTTTATTCAGAAATTACATTACGTCATAATGGTTTAAATAAGAGTTTAGATTTTACACTTTTAGTTATTACAGTTAGATATTACCATTATTGGCGGCAAATTATAATTAATAAATATTTGTGAATGAATTCTAATCAATAGGATTTTATTGTAATAATTATAAATCCGTGCTATAAATACCAGGCTGGATAAATTTGCGTTTAAAACAATCGAAACATTTACTTATTGAAAAAAACTACAGTATTTTGTTATTTATTATTACGAATTGGTCGATGCGGATTGCATTGAAATTCTTAAAATTCTTAAAATTACAACTTACTGTACACGTATTTCCGTCAGATTAAATTTTAATTACTTTTGTAAATGTTTTCCGTACGTTTTTTTTTTTGAATATCACGAAATTTTCCACCACAAAAATAAAATAAAGCACCTATTGAATTTTATGATTTGAAGTCACCAGTTATACATATATTGTATGTGAATTGTGATAAATTTTATACAAAAGTCTTCCAGTCTCCATGCTATACTATTAGAGAAATTCAGTATTTGCTGATTGTTTTTTTTTTTTTAGGTTTAAATATGACGATAATCTACACTGATCGAATAGAACACGCATATTCATTCGTTTTTTATTAATTACCAAATAATTAGTGTGGTGTTAGAATAAATGAATGAATTTTATTTTAACGTTGATCAGTGAAGGTGAATCGATTTTGTTCTTACCGCGAAATGCAAAAATAAGACACTGTAAAAAAAGTTACAAAAAAAAAAAAAAATTATATTTTTTCAAATCATTTTTTTACTATTGGGTCTAATTTTATAAAAATAAAATTTCTAAAACGTTAATTATATTTTTAATTCTGATCGGAGCAAGGAATATATTGATTTTACAATGATGTGTTTTCTTTTTTATGTCTGTACCCAAAAATTCTACCAGAAGGAGTGCTCTGATCTATTTTCCGATAGCAAATTGTATCTAGTTGGTACTTTACACAGGCCATTTTTCGATTTTTTTCAATACTTTTCTTAAGCGTCAGAAAAAACTACCGAAAAATTACATATAAAAAAGGTAAAAACTCAATTGCACCAATACCGATTATCGTTATTTCTTCGTAATTTTTAAACTATAATCGTCATAAAACACCTGACATTTTCACCAAATTCGTAACTCCGGACTGTTTTAAAGAGACAAATTTTAAAAAAAAAAAAATTATTTTAATTTTAGGTTATTATTATAGCAATTGTAGATTTTGAGGTATTTAATTCATAAGAGAGTTGATTTTTGGTTCAAAGGGTTAAAAATTTAAAACAATTGCAGACGTTTGTTACCACAACTGTATTTAAAAAAAAAAAAAATTTCGAAGTCACAATTTTTTTCATAATCATTTCAAGTTTTTCGACATAGTGTATTGCACCGAAGCTCAGAATCGTAACGCAGTTCATTCATCATTGCTTTGAAATGTATGGCAATAACAAAACTCCAAAACCGTTATCTAAGTAATTCACTGGAGCGTCATCCAAAACACCCCGCGGCTCGTTACCTTTTCTTTATTGAGTTTTCTTTCTTTTTTAAAAAAAAAAAATGAACGCGCGTTTTGTTTACCGAAAATACACTAAGTTGACCGAAATCGAATCGATGAAAATACCAAAAAATATAACGATGACGAAAAATATAACGATATATAAGTCGTCTCTCGTTCATTCGTCGTGAATATTATATACGGCAACTCTCCGAGAAAAAGATTAGCGTTAATTAATATAAAGTACGGAAAGTTATCCTCGAGTTATTGTAGTAAATAACCGTATTGAATAAGGAATTAAACTCACTCAGACAGTCGGAATGTCAACGTTCCAGGCATATATTCCGATTTTTCTTAAAAAAAAAAAAAACTTTACCACGCGATTCCATTAGTCCCGTCGAGGTATATTCGCCAAGAGCAGTCACCGAACAATTTACGACGCGATATTATTTCGCGTGACGTTCGCATTTTGTTCTTAATGCGGTTTTGATACCCGTCTCGTTCCACATTTACCTATATCGTGGCGGAACGCATATATGGGGTTTCGTCATTGATTTATCGCCACAACGTCAAGAGTTTATTAATATTTTTTATTATTATTATTTTTCGAAATTCATCTTACGCGTTATCTTACACATCCGAGAAAAATATCGGGATGTGTCGAAAAATGTTTCCTCGAAACATTGTATTATATATGCGTAAGCAAAGTTCCTTCGAAAAAAAATGTTGCACAGCTTATTCTAAGGATTTTTCCTACCGCTCCCCCAAAAAGCGAAATAAATTTTATCGAGATTTATTCGGGTCGTGATATCTCCCCTACCCTAAAAAAAAAATCTCGTATTTAATTTATGTTGTGTTTTTATTTTAAATCTTTTGATTCGACTCAGCTTATTCTACTTATTCTACTTATTAAAATTCGTGAGCGGAGTGGTTTTCAGACGCAGAAGAAGAGAAAGGTCCAAACATAATATTGAAAATCGCAACGATTGTTTATCCGGAGTATTTCCATAGTATTGTATATGGATTAACTTAAAAAATTCCGGTTTATTCTATTCACTTTAATATTGTAGCAATGAAATATGTTTTAATACCTCGCGCACACAAGTTTCATACGAAGTTCATAATGATAAATCATTGCATTCGATAAAACGATTCTGAGCGGAGCTTCGGTATAATACACTTTGTCTATTTTTTGTACAAAATTAAAGTAATATACGCCTGACGTTGTGTCCAAATTTCCAGTCAAAAAACTCAAAATTAACTGTTTTATGAATGAAAAATCTAAAAATAGCTATAAATAGCCTAAAATTGAATGAAACTTTTTGAAATTTTTTTTAAAATTGTATAGTACAAAGATACAATTTTGTTGAAAATTTCAGGACAATAGAATAATTATTGTTGAAATTATAGCGAAAAAACTATACGAGATATTGACGAAATTCCATTTTAGCGGTTTTTCGTAATAATTTGTAGAATAGTTATTTATATTTAATGTATTTTTAGTTTTATTCTTTAGTTTTTAAGTTTTTTGTCACCATTAAAATAATATTGTATTATTAATTACACTGTATACTCGTAAATAGAAAATAAATGAAGTTTCGTATGTATATGTATGTTTCTAATTTTTTGTATAATATACAATAATTTTACAATTAAGTTTTTGCCCCCCATCAAAATTAAATGCTAGAGCCGCCACTGATATGAACGCGCGTATTTTTTAAGCTAAAGATTAAAAAATATATCGAATTCGGGTTCCCAGTCAATCAAGTACATCTCGTCTACACAGTTTATATACACGTGCAGCGGGAAAACTCAATTTAGTCGATTAGCAAAGATTAAACGATAGACGAGTTTGGAATCAATAATAATTAAGAGACTATACCGTTTCGATACAAAAGTATATTCTAACAATTTTTTTTTTGTCGAATTTAGAAAATGGAACTAAATTTTATATCTACTTTTCAATTTTTAAACACGTTTACGTGCACTGTTGCAGGGCGCCCGAATTGCCAACTGCCCATTACCCAATTTGAGTCCTACTGCCCGTTAGAACAAGGCCTGGAAAGACGTGTTCAACTTCTCTACACTCGTTATACTGTACACAAAAACCTCAGGATACGCGCGAGTGATCCGATATTATACGGTGTATATAATAATTTTTTTTCGCAAACACTTAGGGGGTTGGTGGGGTTCTGTTTTATGTACATCAAGTTTCATTCAACAGAAACGTTTTGTTATAGTTCATTATTCATTACATTAAACGACTCGAACAGTTTTGAAATACCGCGTTGAAACACTATAACATAATATATTGTTTATTATTCGACTCGAGTTTTCCCATTCGTGTACGGCGAACACGAACGCGTTCACGCGGGTGAATTAGGAAGTTTTTTTTTAAAGTCTGCACTATAATGTAATTGCGGTAAACGAACAACAAGTTCGTTTTGTATTTCTAAGAAACGCGAAAATAGAGTATACTTTTAAATCGCCGTTTTTTTAAAAAAAAATATCGATTTAGAAAAACGATTTCTTATGACGACTTTATCGGTGGGGAGGAGGGGAGTTGAGTCAGTGGATAAATAAATCGTTTTTTTATAGGTATGGCGCATTGTGGTGTTGAATTTCAAGGAAACGTGTACGAATTATTAAATGTACTGACCAAAAACGTGAACGTTGCATTTCGGAGAAGGTGTTAAAAAGAGAATCGTTTTTCGAGTATACCTTCTCAGAAGTCAGAATTCGTTACGATTCAGTCGCGCGCATATTAATCGCACGGCTAAATAAACAGGCATGTCGGCTAGATAACACGGCGCAGGAAATGTTCCCCAGACTTTGAATAAACGATAAAATTCATGGAAAAACTTTCCGGCATAATTTAAAAAAGGTTACATTATTATGAATTAAAATATTCCATATTGACTTCATTAGACGCCCATTGCACGCCATAACTGAATCGTGACTAAATAATTATTTATTAAAATATTGAAATATTTGTTTCGAATATCAAAAACCTCACCAAGACGCTTTCATCCACGTTATTGATATCGTTTTTTCCATGTCCGGGGAACATGCGCAATGGTAGCGAAAATAAAGTAATAGCTGACATGCCTGTTTATTTAGTCATGATTAATCGTATATTTGTATGTATAGGCAGGGTATAATAAGCGCTTAATATATAAACATTAATCGAAATTTTAACATTTTTTTTTTTTTTTTTAGTGTGTTTTATATTTTAAAATAGATATTTCGTTTTTAAACACCGGGTCGAGTATAACTTTTCAAAAATGTTCAGAATTAATATTTAATATTTTTATAAATAATAATACTATTCGTTGTGCTCGCCTATATAATTATGTTATTGAAAGTTTCGCGTTGCCTACATTCACGTTTATCACGTCGCTCGATAAACTATACTACTAATACGCGTTGATTAACAAAAACGATTTAAATATTTTCTGGTAAAATCGTTTGAAAATCTTCGGCGTTTAAATTGAATTTATTTTATGGTAAGCGAGGTAAAAAAAAAAAAAAGCTATTTTCGGCTATATTAATGTTTGAAAAACGAACGCAGACTCGACTCGATTATAATAACGTAAACCCTGGAGTATTATATCGTCTTCAAAACCGAGAGGATTTCTTCAATGGGTTTCGTGCCGTAAGACGTGAACGCAATAAAACTGTATAGGTCTCGTTTCGTCGTATTTATTTTATAATAAACGTCTATCGGCCGAAAAAAAAAAGTCGAGTAGTAGTAGTACACTTTCGCGCATTTCAGGTACCCGCTGCTTTTTAAGTATTGGATTTTTTTTTTTTTTTTTTTTAAGAGAAATGCTTTGCTTTTCGTTATCGGAATAATAATAACGCTATCTGAAATCGCGGATGTCGTTTATTTTTAAATCACTACACCTCCACTCGTAATATTGTCCCGGAGGAAAATTGTTTCGCTCCAATATCGTTGTTTTATTTTGGAATTTTGCGAATTTTATATACAGGCTAGGTAAAAAATATTAGCTTTAACGAAATAATTCGCGTGTATAAAATGTACAAAAATACCTGTTTGCAGCGTGTTGTCGTTTTTAAACAATTTATGTCAATATTGTTTAGCGCAGAATCACAGTGAAGCTATTTGATTGTTATAACGGCACGACCGACGGTCTCCTTGATTATTTCCATTTCCATTTCACGCGGTATTCTTTTCGTTAAACGTATAGTAAAATTATCGTATTATATTCTGATACTTTTCTATAGTTCTTATTGTTATAGCGTCACAATTAAATCACATAGAATAAACTATCGTCAATTACAGGATAGATATATTATAGGAATTTAGAATGCAAATAATTATTCCTCACGGTATAATGTGTATGTGTTTGTAAATTATAATACGTGCTTGAGACTAAAAGCCGAGCAAAAGGCAAAGCGTTCGAAACATACTCGGAATGCAAAACGTTTTAAGCGTATTTACATATTTACAATTATTTATACTGCAGTAACACAAACACATATATATATATATATATATATATATATATATATATATTGATCCCTGCCACAATACTAGACTATCTACTTTTGTACAGGCGTTTTAAACGCATATAGTAACTTGAAATGAGAGTAGTACAGGACGTCAAAGAAAGCGTGTAATTCTCGAGACACGCGTCACACGGATAAATAAATTCCTTTAGAACTTTTAGATAATGAGATTTTCATTTTAATGCTGCGTATAACGCTCTGTATACCGTATACATATGTATTGTTATAAGTAAAAAAAAAAAATGTAATAATAAACTCGCTTAAGGTAACGTTATAAGATAATGTTATTGAATTTCGCGATAGTTTAAAGTGGTACTTTAACATTAATCTAGTGTCGCTGTAGTTTGAAATATTATTGTAAATTATTGTATATTTATATGTTACGCGCGAGGAGGGTAATAAAAAATAAATCGTATCGACAAATTTTAATGAAAACAGAATTAGGAATTAATTCGTATAATACAAAATCGAGTGGGATTTTATTTTTTAATAAAATAAAGGGTTCTTCCGTTATCGATTCCGGCGAGTTCACTGCAATTCCAACCGTTTTCATTTATTTATTTTAATAAAGCTGTGTATTGATATATATATATATATATATATATTTAACAATATTTTCAGAGTATTTTCACGGAATCCCGAACGCTGAACACGTCCTATTATACGTCTATACAATATTTAGTAATGTGTGTCAGGCGGCGTTAACGTTCTAAAACGAATTTTCGTCTCGACGCTAACAAGTGTGCTGCGATAGCAGGAATACGAGCCTGTAAAGTATTTCGCTCCGTCGCGGAAGACCAAATAATAATACAATATCGTCTACATCAGAGGTTCTCAAACGCTGTGGGTTGCGCACAATTTTCCTACATGACGAAATACGAGCCGAAAGAGAATATTATTATCGATTCGTTTAAAAACGATTCGTTGAAAATCACTTTCAACATTACCTAAATATTTAACGGAGTTCCGGTCGTGGCTGTTCGAAACATCTGACCATCACTTTCTGCTAAAGCTATAAAAGATTGCCTGTTTCCCGTTCAATTTTTCATAATGTATTATTGGAATTTCGGTCACGGTCGCAATAGAAAACTACATTTTCGGAACGAATTTCAAACGACCAACGCCTTACGCGCGTCTCAAATATTAATTAATAAATAAATATATTTATTATGATAAACCGAAATTTTTTTTTTACCAAACATATCATATTTTATACAATAATACTATATAAATGATTTTTACTTTACATGTATGCTACTGTTAATATTTTATTAATCCATATATTGTACTAAAATGTGCTTCAGAACTCGTGACTGTTTTATATTACGCACTATAAACCCAAAAATCACACAAATAATACACTTTATTGAGTATACATACTTGGGCAGTTGTCATCTTCAGCGCAAACCAACTACTACTAAACCGTTAGACACTAAATACACCCGTATTTATACAGTTTATATCTCCGGTGACGTCACCACAAAACGGCCACGTCGCTTGGTCGTGAGTCGACGACCACGCCCACCGCAAGTCTATGCTGCCGCCATCTGGTTTTCATTAAATTCAGTTTAATAATGAATTTTGTAATGGACTTGATGAAGTTATTTTTATTTTTTGACATTTCTATTGTTTTTCTTACGTTTAATTCTTTATAATTATTTACAATTTTTTTTTTTAAGTTCTGCTGATTTAATATCACGGTTAGTATATTCAATAAATGTTCCGCAACAGGAGATTTTTCGTCTTCTTGTTTTTTTAATTTTTCTCAAACAATTTTTTTGAATCTAATATCTGTATTTCTTTTTGTTTGGCCTACATACCATTTACCACATCACTCACATTGAATTTTGTAAATATCCGATTTCCCCCTTCTTTTATTTTATCATTTGTGTTTTCTAACAGTGCTTTCAAATTATTGTTTTTAGTTGTTACTATATTAACCCCGTAATTTTTGAAAATACGAATTGTTAAGCCATACAAAATTTTGCGATAAAATATCATTGCTGACCTTATTGTTTTGTTCTCAAATTCATTATTTAGGGTGCTGACCACCTAAAGTTCTTTTGACTGTTTATGTTTCCTAACCAGTTTTAAAATGAAATTTTTTTCGTACTCATTAAATTTAGCGATTTCAGTTAATAATTTTAATTCTTGGTCAAAATCCTTTTTATCTAGGGGGATCTAAAGACCATACTATTAAATGCTGCCATTTTTTGTTGTCGATAGTGAATCCCTAGGAATAAACCCGTGCGTGTGTGTTTTCTTTCGGTAAATTTCAAACTTTATTTGGTTATTCATTCTTTTAATTAGTAAATCTAGGAATGGTAATTTTCCCTTGACTTCTTTTTCTTATGTAAATTTGATTGAAAAATATGTATATTATATATTATATATTATTACATCATATATTATACCTAAACCAAAAAAAAAATATATATATATATTGATTTTGTTTACCGGAATCAGAAAATTTTCAAAAATATAGTTCGTACTTATACAATGTTTTAGAACCTCTGGAGTCTGGACGTTATTAATATTACACCGAATGACTGTAATATTGTCTCGTCAATAATATTTACAGACAAAACGCGGACATAGATGAGAATACGTACTATTAATGACATTTTTCACCATCATATGCCAAGCAGCCTTTGCGTCACTTGTTCTCCAGTCGAGATAAAAGTCTCGGAGACTCCGGTCGATTCGCATGCCATCACGAAATTTTACTGCGCACCAGATGCCCACGTTCTCACATAATAATATATATTGTCTCCGTGGAATTCTTTCGGCCGAATATATACGTACCTTTAATACATATATATATATTCATCATTCGATTCGTCGTCCTTCTTAGAATGTTCTACGAAAACGTGTGTGATTTTTCTCCGAGAGAAGCACACAATACGTGAGGCCTTTGTCCTTTTCCTTATATTACTCGTGACGATTGTCTACAGTACTTGATGTTCGTAGGTCGACAATAAAAAAACAATTACATAATTCCTCTCGACTTTTGTGAACCGATACGGGGTTTTTTTTGAGAATTAAATTAAATTAGAAAAGATTTTTTTTTTTTTGTTTTTTTTTTCGTACCCGAAAAATATTATATTCCGATGTAGAAATGCGAAGGACCGAATTGCGAACCATGCATATTATTCGTACAATATAAAATGTTTGTATTAATTGAGTTTTCTAAAATTGTTGAAAAAAAAAATCGATAATAATGTCCAATAATACACGTTGTAAGTATACGGATATTGAAAACGAATTTCATTATTTTGTCAACCGAGAACCCGTCGTGGTAAATCGCTCGTTAAAACCGTAGCGAAGCCTAGAGAAATGTGAATTTGTGGTTTTGTATTTATTTATGTTCGAAGAGTGGAGGAGGAACGATTGTTTTTGTGAAATTTTTCGTCGTCGGAGAACACTTTTTTACGGTAGTATAAAAATTCATCTAAAACTTTCACTATCTATAAATTTAAACGCGACCGCGGGTTGTACATTAAAGTGTATTTTTAGAATTTGTCAAAAGTTTAAAAAAAATGTTAAAATTAAAAATATAGTCGTAAAAAAACGTTTTCTTTTAAAAACTAATTCCCGCGCTTGGAATTATTTTTCGTTATTTTTATTTAAAATTTAATATAATATTAGTGGTTAAATTTGAATTTTTATAGTTTTATAGTATAAAAAAAAAAATGTAAATTTCAGAAAAAAAAAAATCAGTAATAGCAAAGTTATTTAACTACTGTGAACCGCAGGGACAATTTATTTAATAATTATATAAATATATTAAAAATATTTTAATACGAATATTTATATTCGCATAATTTATTTTTCCAATTACTCGTGGCGGTGAAATATTTATATTGATTAAATAAAAAAAAAAATCATAATACGTAAGACTTTGGCAATCGGTATATCATAATTATTGCCTTTAAACGATTTTATAGTATTTATAGAATAACTTCTTCGTCTTTTGTCTTCACAATTCTGTAAGAATTGATTAATGTAAGAAAATAACTATGAAATAATATTTGTTTTTCTACACGATTATATGATCGAAATGAATCACATTAATTTCGACGAGGTTAATTTATCGAACGGGATCAATAATTACACAATATCATCTATCATGGGCGTACAACGTACAACAAACGTAATATGGTCGTAGTTAATTTATGTACACGTGGCCGTTAATTGATATTAATATTCTACTGCGTCGCGATGCCGGTTCTACGTGTATAACGAAAAATATAAAAGATATATTCATTTGTAGGTAATAATTATTGTCGATCGGAATATTATCCTAACGAGGCGCTCAAAATAATCCACTCTTTGCTTTGGGTCAAGCAGTCGCCGCCGTCAGTTGATAGCTAGAGAAAAAGTAAAATTCATTCGTTTGTGAAATGTATTCGCTTAAAGTAAATGGATTAGTTTTATTTATCGAACGGGGGGGGAAGAAGAAAGACGGAACGTCTGAAAAGACTTGAGAATTTTTAAGCACAAATCGAAACAAGTAAATTCCATTATCTCCTGCAAGTTCGACGAATAAAAAAAAACAAACCCGTCATCGTTTTTTAAAAATATAAATATATACATTATCTTTTACAGACAGCTGTCGTTTTTAATCGTTAAACTATATACATTTATGTAAAATGCGAGAATTACGTACATATTTAAAAACGTATAAAATAATCAGTTATAATATTTTATACGTATTGAGTGAATCCATTAAGATTAATTTGTTTTAAAAATTCAAAACTGTTATTTTAGTAAACTGCAGCCGACGTTTAACAGGTTAAATAACAAATGAAATTGATTTTTATGCGACCTTATAAAATGAATTTCTCGTTTTGGTTTAAATTTGAAAATTATTTTTGGGTGTAAAAAAGACGTAAGAAATAGTGTGACAAAAAAGTTTTATTATTAAAAAGAAAAACACGAACGTGTTGTAAAATTTCGGTGTTGTGTCGTATTCGTCTCGTCGGCAAATAATGTTATTATGAATTTGAAGGCAGTGATATATATATTATATGGGCGCACTATAGAGAAATCATTTTGTCGGAATTCTGTTTTTTATAGTTTTAAAATGTTAAGTGCTCGTAAAAAGGATCTACGAGAGTTAAGATTTACAGAATACATCGAATACAGTAAAACGGCGTTAGATATTTTATTGTATTGAAATTTTATGTTTTTATAACCCCCAAAAAAAAAACACAACGAAAACACGTCAATATAATATGTATATTTTATTAAAAATAAATATAGTCGGGAAGCTAGTAAAAATTCCAGGATTTCTTCAACTTGTTTTCGTCATTTTATGGAAATCCAATGAAAATATCGGGTAAAACGAATTTTTTTTCAAAGGATTATTATTAATAGTGCAGAATACCCGAACGAAAACATTTTGCAATATATTTTCTGTCCGGAAAAATAAATCACACCGTTGCACTACGACGAATTCATTAATATAGCTTTGCCGAGAGAATATTAATAATTAAAAGCAACGCGTTCCAATTGCATTTTCTTTTTATTATTTCTTCTGGACATTAATTTACTTGTTTCCGACCACGCAATGGCGGTTGGTTATAATTGCGGTTAGTATAACACCAGTAATAATATTTGACTTTTGTAAAAATATATTCGAATATAATGAAAAAAAAAACAACGACTTTAGCGTCACTACAGAGTAACGGACGCATTTTGATATGGTTACAAAAATGATTGGGATATTATTTTGTTCTCAAGCAGTCCACACAAGTTTTTGTAACGCAACGATTGTGTGATTTCATAACGCGTTAAGTTAAATTTCGAACAGTTATTTCGAAACGCAAAGGATTTTAATGGAAATAAATAATAATATTTTATTCGTTTGTTCGCAAGAAGAAAAAGAAAAAAAAAGTAGGATAAATTCTAAACAAAATTGTACTCGTATCGAGGAAAACCACCGTTTATATTTTAGCGCATTGTGGTAAAACAAATGATTCGTATAATATACGTCGCTGTATATTTTTATTTCTGCCTCATAATAATGAAAATGATTTATGAACGTGTAAAATTAATGTCCCTCACGAAAACTAATCTCCGCGTTTTGGGTAAAAAAAAACCTTTTTACGCGATAATAATGTCATTGTAGTATGCGTTGTGTTCGAATTTCACAAATATTTTTTCGCGTTACCTCGACGCACAAGTTTTCACGGCTAGCAAATATTATACACTATCTGATAAGTTAAAAAAAAAAAAAAAAAAAATGTAAAACACGATTTCACGATTTTGTAGTGCGCACAATAAAAATATACATTAAACATTTTGATTAGGTATGACTTTTTTATTTTATTTTATTTTCTGTCTTATCGTTTTAGATTTATAACGACGCGAATTTTGTTGTTGTTGCGGAACAGAGTTTCAAAAGTTTTCCGTGTACATGTACTCCTTCTGTATTATATATTTATATTTTAAAAGAGAACATACAGATGGTACCTATACTTAAGTTATTACGTAAATATATATATATATTTTTTTTTGTAGCAAAATTTTACCTTTAAACGACAAAATTATAATGCAAAAAAAAAAAAAAGAAAAGGGAAGGTTAATGGCGAGATTTTCATTTAATGTTGTGTAAAATTTTTGAAATAAGAGTTTTGGAAATTATAAAAGTAAAATACCATAAAACGTTCAAAGAACTGCGCAAACCATTAACAAAGTTAATTACAGCGAATTTTAATTTTTTTTTTTAATTACACAAATATTTATTTAAAAAAATATTATTATTTATTATAAAGCAGATTTTCAAGTTGTATCGTGTGAAGTACTGTTTTCGAGATATTTCGAAGAATACATTTATTCTTATATAATACTATACAATACTATACTCATAAATAGGTAAACAATTCATATACAGACTATAAAAGAACACTTAAAAGACGCGCATAGATTTCGATGATTTTCTACCGGTTGTAATATTGTATAATACATATTATCACGTACCGGGGATGAGTGAAATCAAACTACGAATTACTATGTATTTAATTATAAACGCGTATATTGCGATTTTGCTTTTATTTTTCGTATATTTTAGCGGTACCTATCATATTATTTAATTCCAATTTACACTCACGAGTGTAAATTAATTCGATTATTTTGTATTAAAAAACAATTTTTTTTCTTCTATAGAATGCGTATTGGTGTGAGCGCATGGCACACACATATACATATATGAAGTCAATTAAAGCAACGTAATATTATTAGGTACATATTACAAGATATTCCTTAATGGAATATGTTAGTACGCATTAACCCGAGATCTAAAGACGAGCGAAGATTATTCTCGGGTATGTTATTTTCGGTGACAAAACACTTTGAAATTATTATATTATCTCCGCGAACAAATCTTTGGCCTGGATGTCCTTTTTTCCAAGGCTCCCCCTCCACGGTTCGCCCCCTGTCCCAAATGTAATTTATGGGATCTATTTGCTTCGACGTAGCTTCTAGGTGATTAATCTGCTTCTTAATTACGCTTGGTGTCTTGGACAAGTAAAATTGGAACAGTTGCATGCTCTTAGTTTCTCAGATAAGATTAAGCCGCACCATGTACCAGTGGTAGTCCCCGAAGCCACAACCTAATCTTTCATCGAATGTCGTCAACGCGCGTGCGAGAGAATTAGACGCAATCATTTGTGTGGGAATTGTATGGACCACATCCGTATAATGAAAGATGAATTATTACGAGTACCTACTAGTACAACACGAGACGGGCGATAAATTCAGACAAGTTTTTATTATGATCTGCTTCTTCTCGGACCATTTGCCAATTAAAATACAATGAAATGTGTCTACAAAACAGGTAGGTATGTAATTTTTTTTTTTGTATCATAAATTATATGGAAGATGATTCGCTAGCCGTTTTTTCAAATAGTAAATATTATTCGGTTTACTATTAATTTGTGTTATTATGCTTTTACAAAGATTTATTTAGACTTGTTCCTTTAAAGTCTATGGGACTGTTTAGGGTATTTATCGATTTGACAGGAACTACGCAGTGTCTGAAAAAAATAATATTATTGATGTGCAAATGACGAGCGATATTGACTAAAAAATAACGGATATAAATTAATGCGGTGTTATGTAATAATGCGAATATATTGTTTGAAAATTGAAAGAAATGACGGTACATTGACGTTTTGTTAAAAGAAAAAAAAACGCGGAAATATTATACTGTCTATTGTCACTTGCACTGTGCACTCTTACCTCATTGGATGTTAATATTTAAATAAATAAATAGTCGTTTTGACTAATCCGATTTGTCGTTCTTAAAGGAGACCGTCCGAATTATCGAATTCACCAGTAAATAGTTGACTGATTCTGGTTTCAAAGTTACATTCGTGACTGGACCTTTATGTTGATGCTTTGGGTAAATTTTGGTTTTCATTAGCAAAGTGTCCTATACAGCCGTGTACGTTCAATTTCAAAGCGTCTAAACACGGTTTCTCAACTCCAAAACAACAGTTAATTTAATAAAATAGATTGAAGGCAGTAGATTATTTTCGTTTAATGGTTGACCAAATTGAGAGGATTAAATTATATATAATATAATATACACTTACACTTATACTCCATTTATACAATACTAATAGAAACACTACAATAGAAACTTCGTTAATCCTCACGATATAAAGGTAAACAAAATTATTTAGTTCTCGTTTAGTTCTATTTTTTTTTTTGAAATTTTACAATTAATTTATATTTGTGTTAAGTGTTTTATTTGTTTCTTCGTATGACGTACGTAACTTGTATAAAAACGTTTCGGGAAGTTAAAGTAAATAGTAAAATAATTACAAGTAAGTAATAACAGTGGTCCACTCGACGGCACTCGAATACGCATTAATATATAAAAATAAATGAGCTAAATAACAACGTAAAAAAAAAAAATTTAGTGAACGTTTATCATGTAATTAGGTATTTTTCTTTTAACCTACTGCATATTTCGTGCAAATAATATATAAAATTAATTTCACGTTTTTCCTTAACAATATTTCGCGTAATAAACCATTGTCGAGAAAAAAAAATTAATGTTTGATCCGCTTTACTATATATAATACTGTTGAACTATGTTTTGTGAAAATTCTACAGTAAATATTAATAATATTCAACGGGATAGCGTACATTTAAATTTTTAACGAGCGCTGTGTGCGTGTGTATATAATATGTACGTACTGTGTACAATACAATATTATATAAGCACTAGCAAAAGTGATTTGTTGTAATAACAAAACAAACAAAAATGATAATAGAAAAGCAGAAACATTTTATTAAGTAAGTACGACTATAAAATATTATATAGTACGTCTAAGAGACGAGTACAGGACTTGATTATTTATGCGAAACATGTTCGGTTTTAACTGCATTTCATAATTGAAAACTAAATAAATCCTTTAGAAATTAATTAATTAAAATTATTTCATACATTAAAGAACTAATATTATTATTATTATTATTAAAATAACGAGAAATTCCACCCCAGACGCGAAATGGACGAAAATCGATTTTCATTATTCATACATTTTAAAACAACATTGAATTCGTTTTAAATTTTTACGAATAATTAGTGACACAAATATAAAACGACATATATATTTATATCGATAAAAAATATTAATAATGTATTCATAGTATAATGTATTTATTAAACAAATTTATAAAATATAAAACAATTTAAGTTTAAATATTATTTCTCTATTATTATTTCGCAATTTCACCTTTCCTATAATGTGTACTGATGCACAGTGTATATTATACTGAATACTGGTGGTCATTTTCTATCATATACTTATCAAAACGTACTAGTATTTATATAATGGGGAATTTTCTCTGTATCTAGTATTTGTTGTTTAAAACGCATGTTCAATTCGCCTAAAATGTGTAAGCTACCTTAACGTTTATCGCTTGCATGTTGAAGATGCGCAGTACTATTTAAATCGATAATTTCACGGTGTACACAGTGTGCATTTATATAGATTATTAGGCGTACTCACTCCAATTTAATACAAGAGCTCTAAAATATAAAAAAAATATCCTTTAAAAATATGCATTTATCACCTAAAAACTCCGAAAAAAGTCCTAAAAATGCGCTAACAAAATATAAAAAAATTCGTTTTAAACCATTACATACATGTATTTTATTTTGAGAATTTGCATGGCCACGTGCACCAGTTTGAGAATCGTTTTATTTAA
Organism: Slavum lentiscoides; assembly: GCA_032441835.1. Classification (NCBI taxonomy): domain Eukaryota; kingdom Metazoa; phylum Arthropoda; class Insecta; order Hemiptera; family Aphididae; genus Slavum; species Slavum lentiscoides. The sequence continues at coordinate 16,928,401 of CM063708.1, forward strand.
AAACCGATATAGGTATTATTAATACTTGACGTTGTATCAGTGTAAAATTATATGTTTATATTTCAGTCTTGGGTGAATTTTTATTTTTATTTCGTAATGCCTCTAGAAATATAAAATTAGGTTATAATTATAAATGATCAGAATCGTTTTAAAATGTCCTAAAACGTCAATAACTTCGAAAAATGCCCCGAACAATGTTTGTTGTAATAATAGCTTGTACTTAAAATACATTTGTGTGTCGGAAATCATCGTGTCGAGCATTTCAGAAAATAAACGCGAACGCATCGAAATCCGAGCCCTAAAAATTACTAAACGGATTTATAAATTAGCATATTATTAGATTTGATATTAGCATTTGTGTGAATCACTCTGCTAATCTGTACACCGTATTCAGTTATCTTCGTACCCATATTAATTTGCTAACTCTCGACAATGGACCGAAAATAACTATCTTAACAACACCTGTTGATTATTTTAAGAAAAAAAAAATCTAAGCTACAAAAGTAAGTATATCGAACAAACGCGTATATTAATGAAACTCTTACAGGTTTCGTTCCTGCAGTATAAAAAACTTATATACTCAGTTAGAAATGAATTGATTTATCGTTTTTAAATTCAAATTTCATTCGATATCATAATGTAATTCGTTTTTAACGAATATAATGAAAGTATTGTGGAAAAAATGAATTCAGTAGACTTAATGAAGTCGAATAATAGTATTTTTTTTATGAAAAAAAACGTTTCCAGAAAGAATTCCAAAAGGATGAAAATAAATGCGAACAGTGAAAAAAAACACAAATAATAAATTCTGATTACGTGCACCTCACGTGTTCGCTTATTATCGTGACGTTTTTAGTGTTTTAATTTGAAAATAGCTGCGCATAAAACGCCGATCAATAATAATACGAACGACTGATTAAAAAAAAAGTTCTACATTTTCCCAAAATATTGCCCATAAATAATGTTAGTTTGGCCGGACAGTTTTAATATTGTATTTTTTCCAAAACATTTTCCCTATACGAAAAAAAAATCGTCGAATAAACTTTTGATTCAAAAACGACCACCGCATAGTTGTGTATAAAAATTTAAAACTTAAGTTTCTTTTCAAATTGCAGATAAAAAATTATTGCCCGTGAACGAGAAAAATCTTAGAAAACTATATGTGAAAAAAAAATGTCCCGTAAAATTTATTATAAAACAATTGAATTAGAAAAAATTTAACCGATTCGATATTTTTAAAAACGATCTGTACTTTGTATATAATTCGTAATTGGCGGTTCATCGAGTACCTATATATGTATAACATAATAATTATATCGATTTATATATAAAAAATTTAAAAAGAAAATTTCAATATATATATATATATATATATTTAAAATTATATGCAAATAAGTATACTGATATTATATCTCATACAGTGTTACGTTTTATATGAATAAAATAATTGAATTTATTTATAAGTTTCATGAATTGCATTTTACTCGTAAACAGATTATTCAAATATAATAATATTATTATGCGTATACAAATATAATGGGGAAAAATCATTCTACCCTAAAACCAGCTTCGCCCTTCTTACAGCCACGAAAAAAAAAATGAATTTAACTTGTACAATGTACATATACGTAGGAATAAAATGTATATAATAATATATAATATTTTATATAGGTTATGCACGTGTACCGTTGCTCGTAGTCTGTACGAATATTTTGTATACCGTACACAACTAGTAACTGCATATTATACGAATGATATTACAAAATTTTTTTATAATAATTTCGGTATTATTAATGCGAAGCGATTTGAGTTAAGAACTTTTATTATTTAAAAAAAAAGGCTTTTTTTTCTTTCTTAATGGACGTTTTCAATCATTTCTATACATTTTTATTCTCTATGATTTCGGGAGAAATACAAATTTGTTTTCGTGGATTGTTTCAAGTCTAATAAGTAATTGCTTTTCTCCCTCTCCGTTCGAAATGAGTGTAAAAACCTAACTGCAGTCCGTCCGTAATTTCACGAATTTAAATTTGTATTCCAATAAATCGGAAAATTTGAATTTAAATATTATTTATCCAACGCTATGAGTAGTGTTAATATATATATATATATATAATGATCAAAGTCGTAACATATCGATTCCTATTAATTAAAGCTCATTACGGTACGAATATTTTTGGTTACACAAGTATTGCATTAAAAAGTTAATTGAACAATTTTAAAACATCTTTATTTTTATTGTACCGAGTATAGGTATAAAAACTTAAAAAAAATAATAAAAAAATCTTTTAGAAAATGTTCGATAATAAAATATGACGGTACGCTTTAACAGCACTCGCTTCTCTAATTTTTAAAATATTATAAAACTATTTGAGTAATATTACATAAATAACCGTTGGGATCCGAAAATTTAGCCATTTAGTCGACGGCTCAACTACATATTGGCATTAATAAAATACGGTATAATTGCTTGGGGTGGTTGTTACAATACTCTCAAAGTCAATTTGTCGGTTGCACAACAAATCATAAACTTAGGGAAACCAGTATTCAATTGAATTATTCAAATTGTTCCAAGTATACTTGACACTGATAAAATATTGCAAAAAAAAAAATACAAACAATATTGTTCATTTAAAAAAAATTAAAAACGACCTTACAACATACGACAAAATAATATGGAAATTCCACGAATAAAGACAAATAAAGCTTCATTAAAATATGTTCAAGTTGGATTCTTATTACTATTCCAAATGATCTATTAAACAATACTTATTATTATTGTTTTAAACGTAACTTAAAAATTTGGTTTTACAATAACATTTAAACAATGTTCTTTTTATTCATATATTTTATTTTTTTAAATTTAAATCTACAAACGTAATTGCTCTTCGAGACGAGATATAACTTCAGTGAAACGCAAAGCTATTTAACATTTTGTAACTCTTGTAAGCATTCGTTATTGTAAATGTTTATTAGCAAATAAGTATATATTTATCTATCAGAAACACACACATACACATATATAAATGTGTATCTTTTTCTTGTTTCTTATCCGATTTCGCAATCTCTTTGCGCAGTAAGAACAAAATGTATACGTTACATATAACGATAGTATTCGCAATTATTATAATAGTATAACAATACATTTTGTATTGGATATAAAAGAAGAAGAAAATAATCTCGGACAAGCCGAGAATAATAGTGATCGAGTATATACATATATGTATGGGGTGGTGGAATAATAATAATTATTATTATTTTTGTTGTTGTTGTTTAACGAAGAGGGTTTTTTGATACCGAATACTTTACATTAGTAATAACTCAAGTCTATATTTCATGATAAAATTTCATCGTAGAGGCGTTAAAAAAAAAGAAGAAAAACCGTCTTCTCGATATACATATAATTAAAAAGGAAAAAAAATACACAACCGACAATTGAATCGATACTGGATATATTGATTCCGACCGATAGATTCAGTATATTATGTTACCGTGTTTTCTCTATATATTACGTGTATGTATAATGTATAATATGCCGTACACGTTATTACATATTATGCAGACGTGTCTCGCAATAACTCGTTGTCTAAAGGGGATAATAAAACATACTGGCATTTGGAAGTATTTGCGAGGAGTAAACCGATTCAAATTTTGGGAAAATAATTCAGTCCTTCGAGCTCTATAATAATAATAACAATAATAACAAACAAAAAAACAGTAGGTTGTTCATTTTTTCTACATTGCTTTCTGTAAAATATCACCTAGAAACCTGCAGGAAGTCGACTTACTCGAAGAATACTGCATCCGAGGTATACAGTATGTATTGATATTGTTATAATATTTATTTATTTGTATTAAATAAAACGTTAATTTAAAATTGGTTATTATTTTGAACAGGGATCAATGGCATATTATAGCTATGCTCACAATTGGCCGGAAGAACGAAACAACACCATGAAAAAGTCCTTACTGATCTTTTCAATGAAAATAGAAGTTTTGGAATTTTTATTATAATTTTCTGCTTCCGAAATTCTAATAATTTTTTTAAATATTTGATTTATATATATATATATTACATAATTATTAAATTTATTACAAATAATATACTGTAATTCCAAATGCATTATGTTAAATCGTTTAGAGTGGAAACGAAATTTCTATGTTTTATTTAAACCTCCCATCGCCCCCAGAGAGTAATTGAAAGTACGCCACTGAATACAGATAAGTTATATAATATGCGTCGTTGAGTACTTTTCTTTTTTTGGTCAAAAAAAAAAAACGTGGTAAAAAACGGACAAACAACTCAAACCAATAGCGTCTTCGCACAGTAATTCAATATAATCGACACGGACGACAAGCCGTCGTGACAAATGTAAAATATCTACCGACGGACAATCAGATTATTACGTTTTTTTTTTCTGTTTAACGTGACTAAAAATGCACGAGGGCGTGTAATGAGAATTTCCAGGGGAATTTAACAAAAAAAAAAAAAAAATACTGCTCGCAGTAAGTAATCGAATTTTTCGAGTTATTGCGCGGGACTCGACTGTAATAATAATTAGGGTGTTACATTTTTTTGGTATTTCATTTTTCAAATTTGTAATGATACATAATGCTATAGACATTTTTCCTACTCATTGTGCAGGTTTAAAAAGCGAAAACAACGATCTAGTGTGATTTCTCTACATTTTCAATTTTCAATGCTTTGTTCTTACGGATAACAGTAAATTATATAATGCTATTTCATTTCAAGGGTTTTTTTATAACCTTAAACGGAGTATTTCCGTAGGATTAATCATTGTCGATTTATCGTCATTTCGACGAAAACGGAAACAACACTGCGGTATTATTGGTATACAATCATCACTTTATACGTCCACACATATGTTCTTCGAACATCGAATATAATACCAATTAATACGAATATTGAATAATATATAGTAATTACTATTTAATCGAATATAAACAGTCACTAATATGTGTTTAAAGGAGGTATAAAACAATTTTTTTTTTTTTGTAAAAATTAATTCTGTGTTTATAAATCAACACAATAACCAATAAGTAAATTAATGATAACAATTAGTTATAAAAATAGAACACATATAGTTATAAACACAATATTACTATAATGGAATATACTTGATTGTATACTGGGTTCGTACACGAAAATCTAGCGAGATTATTGATAAAATATATACTCGATCTCGTTTTAAATACACCTACCCAGAGCCCAACTTGGGGGGGGGGCTGGGGGGGCTGCAGCCCCGGGCCCCGATATTAATTAATGTCGATAATTATTAGTGGCACTGTGAAATGTTAAACGGATTTTAAACGGCCCGACAGTCGGGTTGGTTGTATTATCAGGTCGTGTGTATAGATGTGTCGTATTATATATAGACTATTATAGTACAATTTATTTATAATCTTAAAAAAAAAAAATTAAATATAAAAACTCAATATAGCAAAAAAACTGAATTTATAATTTAAGGGCCCCATCAAAAAATTAGACCCGGGCCCCAAAATTCCCAAGTCGGGCTCTGCACCTACCGTTGCTAGTTGCTACTCATATTTGTGCCTGAAACAATTACTTTTCGCATACGAGTAAGTAGTTTTATGCAGGTCTGAGCTTTGAAAAGTACTCGGGATACGTTTGCGAAAAAAGGTATTTAAAATACCGCCAAACACTGCATCTGGGGGATCAGATACTCACGCCGCGCATAACGATTGTGATGAAATACACATAATAATCATTAACCGTCATCATTGTGCACGTACCTGTAGAGCATGCGTTCCTGTCGATCGGCTTCCTGGTAGATCCGATAGTACGTGAACAGCATGATGACGCCGGGCACCCAAAAGGACACGCTGGACGAGACGACCGCGTACTTTTTGTTCACGACAAATGTGCACACGTCCGGATTGCGGGCCCTGTCCTCGACGTGCTCGTCCGTGGTGTACCAGCCGGCGAATATGGGCGCGAACGATATGAGCACGGGCGACACCCAGACCGAGGCCAGCATGACCACTGTCCGGGACTTGGTCATGATCAGCGGATAGTCGAGCGGCTGGACGATGGCGTAGTACCGGTCCACGCTGATGCAGCACAGGTGCAGTATGGACACGGTGGAGAAGTACACGTCCATGGAGTTCCAGACGTCGCACATGAACCGGCCGAACAGCCAGCGGCCGGTCACCTCGAAGCTGGCGTTGAAGCACATGGCGAATATGGCGACCAGCATGTCGGCCAGGGCCAGTGACACGACGAAGTAGTTGGTGATGACGCGGAGTTTCCGGTGCCGCATCACGCTCACCATGACCAGCAAGTTGCCGAACAGCGCGGCCACCACGATGAAACACATGGCCGCGCACTTGACCGCGTAGCCGAGCGTCCGCGCGTCGTCGGCCAGACCGCGGATCAGCTCGTCCACCACACTGCCACCGCCGCCGTCCGTCACGTAATCGTCGGCGCCGCGGCCGTCCACCGCGATCATCGTGCTCGCGGCCGCCGCCGTCGCGATCGCAGACACCGTTGTAGCCGCCGCCGCCCCCGCCGCCGCCGCCGCCGTCGTCGTCGTCCCGTTGACCGGCAATTGTTGCAGCGCCGACATGACTTCTGCACCGTCACCGTCGTCTCCGTCGTCGTCACACCCGTCGTTTTCTCTGCCGGTGCACTTTCTCACGCACAGCCGCCGCCGCCGCCGACTCTACATCGTCCGACCACGTGCTCTTTCGCAACGTTTCCACGGTTAACCGCCGCCACCACAACCGTCGGAATTGTAACCGACGTAGCCGCCACATTTGCCGCCGCCGTCGTCCACAATCACCAAAAGCATACCGCCCAACGGTCCGACCACCGGGTCGTCTGTAAGCAAATAATCGAAATTTTCGTTTTATTAATTTTTGTTTACACTTTACGTTTATGAATTGTCGAGTATCAGATACTGGAGAGACACGGGAATACAACAGGTATTGTAAAAGCGATTCTGTATATCGTTGTGAAAAATACGTTTTTTTTTTTTTTTTAAATTCAACAATATTTCAAATATTTCTTTTAATAAAAAAAGTTTTAGTTAACAAAATAAATAAAAAAACGTCCATTGGGAAGACCAAGGGCCCGACGGGTGGATGGATGTTATAGCTCAAGATATCGAAAATATAGGAGAAGAGTCGTCTTTTGACGACGCATACGATAGAGAAAAATGGAGAGGTTTTGTGATGGCAGCGATGGCACTTAATGGGCCGATAACCTGAGGAAGAAGAAGAATAGTTTTTTTAAAATTTTAATAATCACTGCAGACAATGCGTCGAGTAATGGTTATGGCCGCTATTGTACTACCGTGATAACGACATCTCCGGTAATCGTGTTTGTTTCGGTGATTATACCGATAAATACTTAGTATAGCAACGCGGCAACTACCAGAACTACGGAAACCGTGGAATTCTCGGGGTAATTAACGAAATGGAAGCAAATGCAGTGACGTTAAACAATATTGTATACATTCGACGAAACACTCCGTGCGTTTCTAGTGCTTTCCTTATTTAACATTTTATATTTTCCAAAAAAACGCGGTGGAACGTATTAATTATTCAAATTATACGCAGGTCCGGCGTTGCGCAATATGCAGATTAAATTATCTAGACGAATAAAGACAAAAAAAAAATATCTAACATCGTTATCTAAGATAAATGTCATAATTATATCTAGACAAATTCAGTTTGTATTGTGTGGATGCCGTTAAATTATGTAAGTAAGCGTTTTTTTTTTTTAGGTAATTTAATTGTTTTTCTTTTTTTAATTTTCCCTATTTGTCGCGCGCAATCGAACGAGGTGAGTAGAGGGAGTGGGGAATATTCTATTTTTTTTTTTACGATTCAAAAAACATATAGAATTCTACAATTAATTAAATTAATTACAAAATTAATATTTTAATGAATTTTTTTTCTCGTTTCATAAAATTGCGTATTTTCTAAGATTAAAGAATATTTAGTTACTCGGTTTACTGGACTTCGTCTTGGTCACAATCGTCTTCCTTCGCATTCTTTTAAGTTAGGTATGAACAACTCTCCTTTATGCCCCCGACACGAGGAAGAACAAATTTGCAATCTTTCCCATTTAATTTTCCACTGACCTGCTTTGATCAATCTTACGGCGTCATTGCTCGTGCAATTACATTCCCTTGGCGTTCCTTTGTCAACCTTTAATATTTTAAGTTCCACCTCCCCGCAAGTCGTACATATAATTATTCGGTTTATTACGTTAGCTGGTTTTTTAGTTTAATCTTGTAGCTTAATGACTTAATATATCTTACTGGTATAATTTATTTGTTAGTTTAGTTATTTGTATTGTATTGCTGTTGTGAGTATTATTTAGTTTGTAGATTTAGATAATTGTTGAGATTTAATGTGGTATCACAGAATTTCTTTTAAAAAAAAAAAAAACAATATTTAGTAAGTTGCAGAGTACTCGTGAATGTAACGCCTTTTTCTCAAAATAACGCTCGAAAATCCAAATATATACGTGAGAGAAGAACAATTTTTTTTTCATATTTCTTAAACTGATATTTAGTAAGTATAAATGATAAAAAAAGTGTAATTTTATTTACTGAATACAAGTGTGTCTATATAACAGTTAATGCAATTGAAAAAAAAATCGATATAACCCTCAGATTATTTAGTCAAAACATTTTTTTCTGCGCGTAAAAGAATATTTAGCATTATTTTAATGCCATTGAATTGCGTTAATAACTCAAGTTCCCTGATATTATTAAGAAAATACATTGCTCGTTTTTTAAAGGTATAAAAGCATTATATATATATAAGTAAGATTTTTTTAGAGAATATAATTCCGAACTCTTATTTTAATACTAATAGATTTATTTTTATTTTTATATTTGTTCTGACGACGAACCAAGTATTATCATATAATTATTATAAAAATAATTAAAACGTAACAAATTATTCTGTTTGTATAATGTGATCAGTAACGTTCAATAAGCGAACGTCCGCCGCGCCGATAATTTTGTGAGAGTAAAAACGTATGTAACGATTTCGTTATTAAATTATTGATCTGGACAATGTTTGGTGTAAATATTTTGAATGAAATGTTACATCTGTAGTTACCAGTGAACTAAGCGTGGTAATTAACGATTTAAAAATGGATTTCTGCACTGGGGATAGATAAAAAAAATTGATAATAATTATAATACTCGAAAATTTCATTTTATTTTGTTGTTGTTGTCTTTTCTTTCTTATATTCTCGTACACGTTTAAAAAGATACGTTTCTAATTTCTTTTTCGCCAAAGCGACCTTGGCCTAAAAACAAATGTCCGTTTTCGTCGATATAAAATGTTTTTTTTTTCACTAGAAATCTTTTAAGGACCCATACGGATATGTAATTCGATTAAATTTACCAAATCAAATCCACTGTGTGTCAATGAATATTATTTTACTTTAATAAAGCATTTATGGTAAACGCGATAACGTCAAGAGAAATAAAACGTTGGCGTGTCATAAACGTTTGCAATATTGAAGTAGGAAAAATTTTTCAGCGATTCCCGTAAATATTTTTTCCTACACGTTCTGAATGTCGGACTTGTGATGTACGTGAAATTAAATTTAAGGTTATCTTAACATCGTTTTACCGCCGTAAGGTTCTCGTGATTTTTAAATTTTTTTTGATTGAATTATTTGTAAAAACGTATGATATCGACCAGTGGCCGCTATTGGAATAAATAAAAGTATGTGCGCGAATGCCGAGTGAAATACATTTGTGAAATGTTTTTATATCGGATTAAAATTGCTACATATATATGGTTCGATTGGTTGGCACAAGGATTTGCATAGAATTTTGCCGCGCTTTGTGACATATAACAAATTTTTTCAACATTTCGTACCAGGGTTTTTTAAAACGTGCCTGAATTTGGTATCCTCTCACATTGGCTTAACTCACCTCAAAATGGTAAAAAATATTTTACGAACGTATGAAAATTGTTTTTTTTAGCCAGTAAAATATAAAATGAGATTCAAGCAGCTCCCCCCCACCCACATTAATGTAATGACCTTAAAAATGGTACCAATTTATTGCGAATATTTGCAAAATATTTGTACCTTTTTGAGGTCATTACGTCAATGTGAGGAGGCTAACTCACGCACGTGTTTTTAAAAGGTTTTCGTTTTCGGGGGAAAAAAAAACACTTTATTTTAACGATAATAATTAGAGGATTTATATGCGTTTAAAATCCTAAAAATAAAGTGTTTTCTATAGTTTCGTCAAAACGATCTTTTATATGCGATTTAAATTTTTTGTGAAATGTTCAAACCTAAATATATTCCTATAAAATATATCGTTTTGTATACAAAATATTCTCTAACCTCGAAATATGCTTTTTTCACGAGCCAAATTTTTTTTTGTATAATACAGTTCATAGGATAACGAATCGTCCAGAAAGCTCATTCTGCAATCGGAGCTCTGCATTCTCTCAGTACAAAATACGTGAAAACATAAAAAATCCGGTCTGTAATCATAATGAAACCAAGCGAGTGTAATAATTTTGGTGGAAAACGGCGACGCCCGCTGCTGAAAGTATATCTCTTTTTATGAATATATCTTTTCGTATTTTTAACGATCGAATTTCCGTCTCTACTTTCATCTAGACGTACTTTTATCGAATTTTTTTCACTCTCTAAACTCAACACCGTGTATAATAACGGAAACGGTCTTCGAACGGATAAAACAAAAAAAAAAAAAACCCACACACTTTGTGATATTAAACACGTTTACTAAACGCGTGTTGACTGATTCATATTATTTAAAACGTTCGTAGTATATTATATTGTATACTATTAAAGTTTAATATTTCAAAATAATCGGATATAATATGACTACGAGCATAAACAGTTTGAATACAAATAATCGAAAGTAGAAAAGATTTTGTTCGGCTCCAGAACAACGCGATGCTATCGGTTTACGGGAAAAATCATGCGGACTATGCAGACGGTCACCGAGAGTGCCAGAATGTGAAATATTCGGAATAATTAAAGCGTTTTGAACGGCTTGATCGCGTCGAATACCACCGGTGTAACCGTTGAAATCCGTCCGACAAACAATGCGAAAATAATACGTTGCAGACGAGCACAGTAATATTATACACATAACGCGTATGTATTATATTAAATTGTGACAATATATTATAACACTATACGGTTCGTCGTGTGAAATTATTCATAAGTCTCGACGACCTAACGTCGTTAACGTCGAAAAATGCGTATAAAATAGTATTTTAAACGGTTTTTTTTTGGTCGGAATTTTAGTCATTTTCTCCTCGGCCGACTCGATATTTTATTGAATATTTTTCGTCGCCGCCACGGTACAGAGACCGAGAGGAAAAATAAATAGACAAAAATAAAAACCGTACGGTATTTCATATAATATATTATACGAGTATGTTTGAAATTGGACCGTCGTCAAACGCTTACGCATAAAACTTTATTAATTTTCATTTTTCAATAACACCGAATATTAATAATTTATATACGATAATATATTTTATCGATTTCCTATACTTTTTCCCGTGACAAAACTCGGATCATAAAATATGTAAAACGGTATTTGAATTATTCGTTTGCGCATACGCGACACATGATATCAGGCATATAATGCACAGGGTGTTCGTGTCGCCGTTATTTTCCCAATACACTTTCTTTGTTTGTTTCTAAATATAATTAAAAACATTTGAAATGTATTTATTTACTTTTTTTTATCCTTCAAAAATCAATTCTCATTTCCCGTTGTTTTTATAAAAATTTTCTGCGGGTTTTGTCTCTCACTTTTAGACCGCGGCAATCGGCAAAACGTTTTTAGATGGGGTTAAAAAAAATAAAAAATTTCGTCGACGAAATTTTTGTCTCTTACAAACGAAAATGGAATTCATATTCTTTTTTTTCTGTTTGGCTTTGTTTTCTTGAATATTACGTATAATTATAATAATAATTATTATTATTGTAGCGGATCACACGGCATTTCGTATAGTCAATTTTTGTACAGATACGCGCTGCAGGTTCACAGCTATATCTGTATACCGGTGATAGGAACAACGAGTATATTATCACATATTATGGCAGGGATGGCAATTTTTTTTTGACTTTGCGCGCTAAAAATTCACCGATTTTTCTCCTTCCGTTATTCCCCGCTTGACATAAAATTATGAAAAATATTTCAAGTAAAACAAAATTTGTCGCGTAAATTGTATTTAAATATTTTTATAAAATAAAACGACACACACACACAGTACTAGTAAATCGGCAATGAATTTAAACAAAACGATAAGAGTAAAAATAAATCTATATTATAAAAACACTGACGACAAGGTAGAAACACGCATACACTACAAACAAATATTTTGATTTTTCTAAAAAAAAATTTTCGCGCGCTATATGATCCCTGTCATACGATACCTTACGATTATATTCTTATTATATTAAAAATAACAATATCCCATTTCCTCAGCACTTCGGGAGATATTTGAAAACATTTGGCAATATATTTTCAATAAGGCCGATAATCTGCGCGTTTTATAACGTGTCATTCAATAATATCAAATCTTTATTTTTAAAAATTCATTCAGTAAAACCTCCAAATTTTACGAGTTATATGCGTACCACTTTATTTCGTACACGAACCGTAATAACGGTTTGTAATTATTAAAAAAAAAATTTAAAAACGTGTTTATTATGTGAATAAAAATCTAAATTTATGATATAATATACATTAAAAAAAAAACACAAAATTTTCCCGGAATGACGAAAGACACAATTCAATATTGAAATCACCGTTTAGGTATAACTCGTCAAATCAGGTATTTTCGAAACTATTAATTCAGATAGTACTCACACAGGGTTATACAGATGTAGTTTTAATAACTAACGATAAACAATAATGATTTCTGTTCATGACATTTATAGTTTGAAAAACCGATAATATAACCTTGACGATACAAGGGTGTGGGGTAAACAAATTTTTTTTTACCTATCTACCAATTTTTTCTCGTGTATATTGTTTACAAAATATTAATTAAAAAAAAAAATTCTCAATATAATATATAGTTTACACGCTTAGTATATCGTAAGAAATTATATCATTACATCAGCATACTAACATCAAATCCACATTTATGCCTCTAAATATTCGCATAGGTTAGGTTTAGGTTTATTAAATGACACTATCGTGCATTCACCGGGAACATACTTTCCAACATTAATAAAATAATTGCCGAACGATCTTGAAGTCATAAGAGATTAGATATAATGAATAATAAAATAAAATTTTTTTTCTTATGAATTTCGAATAAGTACCTTTTATGTTGTGTTTATATGTTTACGCATAAATCGGTTATAAAAAAAAACGCAATATTTTGTTATAAAGCGATTATTATTTATAAAACAAAATAGATGGATGGGAGAACAAATTTAAACAAATTTAAAGACAAGATTAATCGTAAATTATGCACTATCTGTACGCACTATAAATTATTAATAACAATATTACGCCGGAGCTCCACGTGAGAACCGTTTTCTCGAACGCAGTCGCGAATCGCTTTCCGAATTTACGTATCAACAACGAAACTCTAAATTATCTTTATCATCCGTAAATAATTCACCTTATAAACGGTATCTATATTCACAACACAAGAGGCCTAACAACACAACCTAACCTACCCGTTTTTTTTTCTCTTCTGAATCTGCGCGAAATCGATTTATTCGTCAACGGAACGGGCCTGAAAATTCTAGAATCCTTTTTTCTGCTTATATTGTTTTTACCGGTACAATAGACTACGTGATTCACGTACACTCGTATATAGTGCACCGAACGCGATAATATAACACAATAGCAAACAACAGCCCGTGAATTTACTATATATATATATAAATCGACATTTCGCGTTATACTGCAACGGCAACAACGCCGCCGCTCCCCTTATCCGCTTCAAGACGTTTTGTAAAACACCAGCGACCCAGCCCGGGCCGCCTGTATACAGACCCCGGTCGAACGTTTTGTTGTGTGCCGACTCCGACTGTCAAAACCACGTTTGAAACGCCAGCCTAGTAATTATTCGAAAGAGACTCGCCCTACTTTTTTCCTCTTCCGTCCCTGCGGTACAATATAATAATTATTATTATTATTATTATTATTATTATTATTATTATTACGAATACGCGCGTGTTCGCTTAAAGTTTTAATTACGAATATGACACCGGTCATCATGATATATCGTATTATTATATAATTATGTACTCCAGCGGTGTCGGGCCCAGGGCTGTGTTTAGAAATTTGTCGCCCTGCGGCAACAAAAAAAAAACCGCCCTATTATAATGCAATACAAATTTAATGCAATATAAAAACAATTTTATTTTTGATTTACAATAAATTTCCTGGATTGTGAGACTCCGTAAATTCTTTAATTATTATATTATCATAATCGATGCTGCGTGGGAGTCGGTTCCCTTTCAACGTTTAATACAGCCAAAGCGTTTAGGCGATCATTATACTTTACCGATCTAGTATACGTTTTTATCCTACTTATGGTTGAAAATAATCTTTCCGAAGACAATCAATTATTATCTCACTTAAATTTCGATAATAGGTCATGAAAGTAAGGTCACGATTAAAGTGTGAATACTAAAACAATATTATTTGTAATAATTAACCGAATGAAGTTTTGAGAGAAATTAATTTAATTGAATTATATATAAAAAAATTTAGCCGCCACGTCATAATCAGCCGCCCGGGGCAACAGCCCCCTGTTGCACTCCCTAAATACGGTCCTGGTGCCGGTTTTAATGGTGGGCCTACAAAGTTCAATTCATGAAGCCCTGCAATGTCCTGTGGATTTTCAGCGAGGTCTCGGTTCTCATTTTACTGTCATGTATATCGTTAAATAAAATATTTTTTTACACTCGTTGTACTGGGGAGTTTGTGTGTGTGGGCGCGCGCACACTTTTTAACAATACGTAACAGTTTTTTGTTGTAAATTATTGGTCGTAGACGTATATAAGATTAAAAAGAAAAAAACCACTTAACACATTTGTTCTAAAATTTAAATAAGTCGATTTAAAAAAACAACCTTTTTAATTTTTACGAAACTGATACATTAATTTAACTCACAATATACTTGTAAAAAAAAAATTTTAATTTAAAAAGTTTGTTAAAACATTTTTTTTTAGCATCAAAACGGTAGTCTATTAATTCTTGATTCGAAGACACAAACTTTATTTGTTCTTTATGAATTAACTGAATTAAGTTTTCTTCCATATATACAGACTGCGGACAAGATGTATTTGGTTAACTCGGAATCCACACATTTTGTTTTTAAATTCTTCAGTTCAGAAAATACACACGTTCATATGAAACTCATCGTGTACAAGCAAGAATTAAAACATAATATTTCATTGCTACACGAATTGAATTAAATAAGTCAGATTTTTGAAGTTAATTCGTACAATACTAGAAATATTTTGGGTAAACAACCATTGCAATTTTTAATATTTTTTTCTTCTTCTGCGTCTAAAAACGATTCTGCTTCATTGTTTTCATTGTTACTTTAATATTTTTGTCTTCATTTTTTTTTTTTAGGGAATATCTTATACGTAGGTATTTATAATAAATTATCCGATAGAAAAAAATTTAATTTAGTCGAGCCGTATTTAATAATTTTTGAGGATAAAGTTTTAAAGTTTCTAATAGTCACTGGGAAATGTCACGAGAGGCGTATAATCACATAATCAAGAGCATCTACACGATATGGGCTCTGATATAAACCGGAATCCGGCCCTCGAATCAATAATTTACACCGAATAATGACTGCAGTATAACAGCGCGCAACATAGTAGTTTATTCGGGGGTTTTTTGTTTGTTTTGAAAATGCCAATAAAATATAATGTGCGCTTATAATACATAATGTTATATTTATGCGTTACAGTATGAATCGTGTGCAAACCTACGCGTAACGGCGTGAATTCGGCAAACGTTTTCCTCGAGAACTACAGTGTAATATTATAGGCAATTTTTTTTTCAGGGGACGATATACGCGTGTATAGTATTGCAATAGGCGAGGAGTAAAAAAAGTGCCTCTATTTGAAATTCGAATGAAACGCGCGCGTTTTTATTTATTTTTTTTATTCCGACGAATATTATTTTATTTACTCCCGATTCCGATAACGAATCGTTGCAGGCTGCAGTAGTGTTCTTCAGATAAAATTTTCAAAACGATATAACGCGTTATATTTTTCGAATGGAAAATCTGAATGAAAATGTATACTCAGAACGACTAGCCGGTAAACGTTTCGTAGTAAAACCTGCAATACAGTATGAAAAAAAAAAGGTAACGAGCCGCGAGGTGTTATGGATATCGCTTATAAGTGAATTATTTGGATAACGATTTTAGAGTTTTGTTTTTATTTTAAATTTGAAAGCAATGATAATAGTCATTGCATTCGATAAAACGATTCTGAGCAGAGCTTACTTTTTTCGTAAATATAAAGTTACATATTTGGTGAAAATTTCTATGACTATTAGTTTCAAAATTACGAAGAAATAAACAACAATCGATTAAGACGAAATTGCATTTTTAGCGTTATCGAGTTATATTTTTAAGTGCTTTTGAGAAAACCGAAAAATGACCTCTCTAAAGTACCAACTAGTTGCGAATTGTTGCCGGAAACAAACTGTGACCGAAGAGATCGGAGCACTCATTCTGGTCGAAAATCTGTACACAGGATAAAAAAAATAAAAAATAAACATCATTGTAAAAACAATGGATTCATCGCTCCGCTCAGAATCTAAAAGTTTTTTCCTACAGAAAATCAAACACCGTACAGGTAAGTAATTGCAGTACAATACTTTATAACGGTATTGTATTTAACATGTTTATCCTCTACGTATTTCGTTTTTATTTTGATTTGGTCTTTTACAAAAAGCGGGATAATGTATTATCTTCGTATATACGAGTACATTTTTCTCTCTCTAGAATAATTTACTTATATTCACGTCAAGTATAAGAGAAGATTCTTTTGCTGAAATTTCCAAGAATACGTATACGTGAGCGAATACTCAGAATATCAGAATCTAAAACGTGAAATTATATTTCCGTTAAAGGTATAATACCTATTCAAAAAAAAAAAAAATACGAAAATTTTGATACATTATAGGGCGCTCGGTAATCTTCCTGTGCAGGATATCACCGGATAAATCAACTAATACACGTCTGTCATAATATTCAATATATTGTTGACACCACGACGTGATTAACCCGGGAGAGAGTTTGAAAAAAATTAATAAAAAAATTAGGAAACCGTGTCAGTGGTACGCTGCAATTTTCTAACGCGACTAAAATACGTATATATATATATATACGTATTATATATATAACTTATCGCTCGTTTATTTCGACGGTAATTTGTTACGACGTATTTGCATAAAGAAATAAAATAATTCATCACCTACACGCGAAACCGAGCTCCAAACATACGAAACGCGTTACAATATTTCGATTTTTGAAAATTTTATTTTTCCTCACAACGCTATACATTATATAACGTTGCGTAGTAACGGAGTGACGACTACGACGTTGCAGCAGTATTCGTCGAGTATAGAATACCTTTTTTTATTGGCATGACGTATAATATAAAAAAGGATAGCGACAAAGGTTAATCAAATGTGTATATTATTGTAATATATCGCGTTGAGAATTTTTTTTTTTTTTTTTATACCAATATGATGAAAACGAGTTTATTGGAACGTATACGTTTTACCATATTTTATAACGAGTAATTTTATTCGAATCAATTATTCTAGGGAATTTTATTCGTATTTTTTTTTTCTTTTTTTTACTGTGTTCAAATGCGAAATTATTATAAGCATACCGAATGGAAAAAATAAAAAATAAATCGTATAATATCACGTGATAAAACAATTTTTGATCTAATTCCAATAATAATATTACTGTCGACATTTGTCGTTCACACATTGTTCAAATATTAATATACGAATATTACTCGCGTATGTTTTGGACGGTAATACAATCGACGGCGTTATGGTTTAGCAATTTCGGTATGCCGTTGTAACACGCGTCGTATTTGATATTATGCATTAATCGTATTTTGCATTAAATATTATACATAATACGGTCAATAAATTTATTTTTTATTTTTACAGCGAATGATCGCATAAATATTAAATTCCTGTACGTATAAACACGATAATAATTTGTATAATTAATGTGTAAAAGCGCATCTAACACGTTTATTATTTGTTTTATAATAATAATTAATATACGAGTGCTACACGATATTTCGTTATTTCAGATATCACGATTAAGGCCGCGGGGATCGACTGTATTACAATATACAGCGTGCGTATTAAACCGTTATTGAATCATCAATATTGTTTAAGGCAGTGGTTCTCAAACCTTTTTTTCTACGACAATACCTAAATAATCTAAATTATTTAGATCCGTGAAAATGGCGACACACTCAAAACGTTTAATGGATATATGAAAAAGTAACAATTATGTAAATTATTACGTTTATACGTTACCGTTTTATTAAAAAAAAATTATAAATTCGCATAATTAAAATTTAAACAGTTTAAGGTAAGTATTTAAATTTTAAAAAATGTATAAAAGTAAATCAGTGCGATACTCGGTTACCGGCGAACTGAACATAGGACGTCAATTCGTGGGCGAACGGTTGACAAACTCACGCGTAATTCACTTTCAATATCTTTAAGCGTAGACCTTTTTTCTGGCTTTTTGTCATTTCCATTGTCGAAAATGCTGATTCACGCGCACGTGTGAAGTTGAAAAAGGAAGCGAAATTTGTAATGTTTTTTTTTTTTTTTGCAAAGAAATCCAAAACGAATCGATTTGAGACACATTTTATAATTTTTTTTTTTTTTGCGACACACGTCAAGGTTATACCGGTCGAGAACCACTGGTTTATGGTATGAAAGTTTAGAGTCGTATTCAATATACTTACAGTCGCGTTATTATATTTATAAAATATTATAAATGTTAAGGGCGCGTGTGATAACGTTATTAGAATTAAACATTAAATTCGCATAAATAAAAGGAAATATTAAATAGCGATTTTGTCGAAAATATAAAACAACAAACTATACGACTGAACGTCAAGCTCGGTGTGGATGAACAGGACATTGGTAATTTATGTCGTGAATACGTTTTACGTTAAAATACGAAACGTTATGGATTGACTTTTAATAATTGTCAACAGAAAAAAACGGTTTATGTGGAATATTGAGTTTTTTTTTTAAACGAATAAATCGATTGCAAATATAATATTATAACAAACGGTTCTATTGTACAACACGGGGGGGGAAGTATTTATCGCAATTCAATACTTTGACGGCACGCAGTCGAATTATATTTTAATCGTGCGCATTAACGCGTTGCAGCAGATATTATTATCGTGTAAATAATAAAAAAGATAAAAGTAACGCTGTAATTTTACGGCTGAAATACGATCGCATATGCGCCGTGTCATTTAATTCGGTTTAATGGCGATTTAAATTTTTATGACGTTTAAACGTGTTTTAAAAGTATCGATTTTTCGCACACAATTCTCGAGTGAAAACAATTCATGACACACGTCATTGAATAATGTTATATTACACGTTTGCGTTAAAAACAATTATTAAGACACTGTAACTAATGGCCCTTATATGCTGCCGAGTTGTAATAAAGATCAATAATGATAATAATAATAATAATAATAATAATAATAATAATAATAATAATAATAATAATAATAATAATAATAATAATAATAATAATAATAATAATAATAATAATAATAATAATAATAATAATAATAATAATAATAATAATAATAATAATAATAATAATAATAATAATAATAATAATAATAATAATAATAATAATAATAATAATAATAATAATAATAATAATAATAAAATAATAATAAATAATAATAATAATAATAATAATAATAATAATAATAATAATAATAATAATAATAATAATAATAATAATAATAATAATAATAATAATAATAATAATAATAATAATAATAATAATAATAATAATAATAATAATAATAATAATAATAATAATAATAATAATAATAATAATAATAATAATAATAATAATAATAATAATAATAATAATAATAATAATAATAATAATAATAATAATAATAATAATAATAATAATAATAATAATAATAATAATAATAATAATAATAATAATAATAATAATAATAATAATAATAATAATAATAATAATAATAATAATAATAATAACGATAATGATAGTGATACTGATAGTGATAGTGATAATAATGATGATAATGATAATAATGATAATCATAATAAGAATTAAAAAAAAAAAATAATAATATTGTGGACGTTTTTTGTTTGCGGCAAGGGGATTACTCGTGGGTCGCAAGAACTAATTGTAGAAAAAGATCAACGATTTTATTTTATTAAAACGGCGTTTAATTTTTCACTGATTTTTTTTTACACAAAAAAAAAAAACACTTTAACGCGAATAGACTGACTGCTCGCGATGGCTACGCGTATACGACAAAAAAAATGTATACATCGTCAGAGCGGCGTTATCGTTGCCAGTATTGTTATCGCAAGTACCGACGACCACGGTAACGGTAAAACGTAACGATAACACGGTAACGGTAATACGGTAACCACAAAAATGATATTACCGCAATATCGCGTTATGTTATGCATTATTATTACGCGTGTTGTATTCGTTAATTACGAAATTAAATCACGTGGGCGATCAATTTAAGTCGCGATCAATTTTAATAATAATAATAAAAAAAACCTATTACGGAAAGTAAATTCGACATTTTATTTTATTTTATTTCCTGCAGTCAGGCGATTTTTGATATCGGTCATCCTGGGGCCGTTGAACGCTCGAGTAGATTTGTAGATTTTGCGCGCGTTAAATAAATTTACATTTTTCTCGCGTTATTTTAGTTTTCACTTTTGTTTTTAACCGCAGGCAGGTAGAATACGAGTAACACTACGAGAGTACTTTTATATATATATATATATATATATATGGTCACTTTAAAATGCAGACCACATTTTTTTTTTTTGACAATTTTGCTTTTAAAGTGAAGTTTTACACGTACACGACACGGTTTTAAATTTAAATTCAATTTTTTTTTTCTTTTACTGTCGATTTCATTACGGTTTCTTTTCCACTGTCCACTACTACTGTACCACCTCGTAATAGCATCAAGTCGAATTTGTACAGTTCAACAGACAGGATAACTTCAGCGGTGCATTATATTACGAACGTGTTCGTATGCGTACGTCTAAACGAATATTATCGTTTTGGTTCCTCATTTATATACTCGGTAAGTACCTTTGGGTTGCACGCAGATTGAGTCACTGATACGTGAAATCTATACAGCCGATTTGGCGAATATTAAACTGGAAATAACCCTGGAGGGGTAATACGCGTGAAATTTAAGCACCTCTAAAATTCAGAACGTTGTGTCACACTATAATACACTCATTAGAGATAACACAATATTCATAGTTCTGGGTGGTATTATACGCTTTTATCTGCAGTTTTGTCACACGAAAGTAGTTGTATCGTAAGTCGCATTTTACTTCAAACACTGTGTACAAAAAACCGTAAGTTTTACTTATATAATATAAATGTAAGTATCGGTACGTGAATTATACGCATTTTAAACGAATATTATACGTCAAATTTAAGCATGGTTACCAAACCTATACTGGATATTTTTCTTAGATTTGTGCACGCTCAATCGTTATTGTGAAAATTTCTTCTCTTCAACTAACAGTGTGTTTCAAACTTTTTTTCACGAATCAATATTGGTAAGTTTAGCGCACATTTAAAATACACTATAATCAAAAAATACACCAACGAGGACCCAGAAAATATTGTACGTATTGTTCGGACAAATAGATAAGATTTATATTGTATTAATTTTAAAAAGTCTAGAACGCTAATTTAAATTGTTCGATTTTTTTAATATATTTATAAAAAGATCGGGAAATTTAATTTTAATTAAACCATTATATAATTGGCGATATTTGTCTAAAAAATATTGGTAAAATGTTTTCGGAGAAAATATTTTTTTAAACATTTGAACGTTTATAATTATTATTGAATTTCATAAAATATTATACGATATTTTTTAAAACATTGGGAAACTCTTCTCAAATCATTTTTTTTTTATAACCATTTAAAATTAAACAAACCAAATTTCTTTCCATATCTTAATCAAATCGGACGGCTTGCCTATTAAAATATAATTCTGTTGTACCTACTAAAAAAAAAAAAAAAAAAAAAATAGAGGTTTATATTAAAAAAAAGGATCATTTTTATCGTTGATATTCTTATGGGTATCGGATATTATTCTTATACAGGTGACATTCATATTGGCGTATAGAAAATTTATTCTGTTTTATTCAACGTCATAGCCGGGATATATTAGATTTTAATATTGTTAACCTAGAAAATATTATATACATTTTCTCTGTCAAAAAGCTGATGTTATTCAGTAAGTACGAGTAGTTGCCCAAACATTATTATTTTTTTTTTTATGATGGATCTTTTTATTATACGAAATAATAATTTATTTTTGTATTCTAAGCGATATATTCGGTTTTTTTAAACTCACAATATTTTAAAATATTTATTACAAATCTAAAGTTTTATTCGTAGTGTTCTTTGAATAAATTGTCCTCATAAAAATGGTGAAAATGAAATATAATACCAATTTTGTGAACGAAATTGTAAATTTTGAAAACGGTTCGGTCTAGAAAATCCATTAATTGTAATGTGAATTTCCGAGTATCCCCATGTAATAAAATTCTAAATAAAGCGTGTTATCGCGATTCATTTTATTTATAGACAATACGAGAAAAATCAATAAGTATATAAAGCAATATATTAATTCGGAGGAGGTTTTCTTTTGAAAAAAAAAATTAACTATAAAAGTAACGTACGATGACAGATAAGTAGTCGTTTTCTTTTTACTCAATTCTTTATTTATCTGGGGAAAAAATTACCAATTTTTTTTTTTTAATAAAAGTAAAACATGATTTATTTGGACCTATGACTAGGAGCTTTGTCGAGTTCAGCAAAAAATAAAACACGCGTTACTTTTTCTCAAAGTTGACAGAACTCTCGACACATTTCAAATTATCTGACCGCCGCAGAAAATACATTTTGAAAGACACAGCACTGGTCACACAATATTCGACTTTTCAGAACAACAGTTTAGTTTTCAAATCATAAACCTAATATTCACTCAATTTTATTGCGTGTAATTATATCGAAAAGCATATTCGTCACCGTGACTCGTTGAGTGATAAAGTACTGGGGCCAAAGTGTATGGGGTAATTGCATAAATTTTAATGATTTTTCACATCGAACACGACTATAAATATAAATAAAGAACTTGACAGTTATTGGCATGTTTAAATAAGAATATATAGGTACATGTCATACGACAGTTTTTTTTTTACTAATAGGGCTGTTGACTTATAACGCTTCAGCACGAGTTTGAATAAAAATAAATACATATTTATTTAACAAACATTTTTCAAATAACTATTCCTCTTTTTTTTTTTTTTTTAAAGAGGCTAAAATAAATATGATTATAAAAATCGTTATATTATTTGGAAAATATTTAATAATCGAATTACAATCATTTCATTGACGGTTTTTACGCCCAATAAATAAATAGTAAGAAATAATAAGTTTATTGAATTATTTTATAATTATTGATGATTTAAATAATTATTCTTTAATCATTTGGCGGCTTATTATATTATTTATTAATTATGTGGTAGACGTCGAAATCGCGGTTTCAGTAATGTATTCATGATATTTTATGTATATAATATATTTGTAAATATATGTACAAAAACCAAATAAATGATGATGTCAGGTTGTAAAGGAGTCATAAAATAAAATATATATAATTATTATTACACGCATAATGTATAATTTTATAATGACCTACGCAACTTTTAGAGAGATAATATAATGATAAATAGTTTATAAAAAAGAAATTGGCATTCATGTGATTATTACACTAATAAATAATATGTGTTTAAAATTGATTTCATTCCATTAGAAGAAAATCGTTTGACGATTTAATGTCCCCTGAACATTTATTTAAAAATCTGTATAGAAAAAAAACAGTGAAGAAAATGTAGGAGTTCCGTGAAAAAATTTTGAAAAATCGTGCTATCGACATTTTAGTTACCTTTAGAATTTATAAGCTTACAATCACAACAAAGACATAAAATTGAAAAAATAAAATAAAATGAATATCTTTTTTATTGCGACATAACATCTGTGGTCGATTTTTCTCGAAAATTGATCGAGTTCTGAGAAACTTATATATATAAATTTTTTATATATCTTATATAAATTCTTAGTACCAAATAACGAGGGAAGAAATGTGAAATTTTTTGGAAAACGTCATTTTTATTATTTTATTGCAAAAAAAAAGAAAAGAAAATATTTTTGGATAGAATAGACGGCAAATGACAAAATAACATCATTTTACGGGTTAACATAAACAAATTTAAAAATGACTCGCTGGCCGTCGCTACCAGAATTAAAAGTCTTTAACTTTTTAATGACTCGTAGCCATTCGTTTAAAATATACGAAAGATGCAAATGGACCACGGAAGTATCCGCGCAATGTAACTGTCCCATTAATTGAAAACGACGTGCCGTCACTATAATTTAAAATTTTTTATTATATTCGTTTACTTTATGCGTGCAAAGACGCGAATAAATAACTAAAAAAGTTTAATCGATATAGTTTTTCGTTTCTTTATAAATAAATATTGAAATTGAAGCGCTGCGCCCCGTGGCCCCATCACAAGTGTATACACCCTTTTAATATAGAATCAAAAAGTAAATAATAAATATACTACTCAATAAATGATGTTTGAAAAAAAGAGGACCGTACGTTCACGTTTTGAAAGTGAATTGCCATACGATTAAAACGTTTTTTATTGTGTCTCGAAACGTTTTTTAACAATTATAACTCAACTGAAAACACGTTTTTTTTTTTTTTAAATGTAATATTGAATCGAATAAAATGTTTAAGCTGGTAATATTCGCCACATTTAACAATATTTTTATATTAAAATTGTATATCCCTTGTGACACGGACGTTTTTTTGTTCAAATTAAATTGCACCGTTTATTTTTATGTGTACCGAGATATAATAAAACTGCAGCAAGTGTTTGATATATTCTCTGTACGTTTTGTATTGTTTGTACGATATACCGAGTGCGATTCTAGACAAGATATCTAATGTAATGCGTTTAAATTTTGAGAAAAGCTTCTTTTACGATTACGAATCTATTGTCGAATCGTATCTGAATTACCTGCAGTATGTGCTGTCGTTTTACTATATAACATTTTGAAAAATTATTATTGGAATTCCAGTAAGGGTTCAATCACTAAGAAATTTTTTTTTTTTTTTAATCGAATAAAATGAAAAAAAAAGCTTTACGATTCGATGCACTTTGAATTCATAAGACAGAGATAGAAGGATATAATTTTTCGAGCATTTTTCAGATAATCTTAAGATTGCATTGGGAAACAATTTTTTTTTTGTGGATATTTCGTTCCAATCATTCTTTTGTAACGGCGAAATTTAACTCGATATATTTTATATTACAAAAAAAAAAAGAATAATAATAAAAACGAAATATTCACCGACTAAAAAAAAAATAAAATTTCAAATTGTTTATCGGATGACGAACGATATTAAAACGGTAAAAGAAAAAAAAATGTAACGCACGATATTACGCGTTAAATTCACGCGAACTTTTTATTTCATTTTCATACGCGCCAGTAATTTTCATTTCAGTTTTATATTGTTCAGTAATAAAACAATAGCGATGCGGAATTAATAATAATCCTTACGAATTTTTCGTCGACGTTACCAAAAAAAAAAAATGTGTTATAACAACTTAAACGTAGGTACTCTTATACAATATTATTTGTAAAAAATAATTCGTAACATACCGTTCTTACGAAATTCAAAAAAATATAAATTTTAATGGTTCGAATTCGCAAATTTTTCAAACACTCGCATCGAGTAAATATGTATAAAAAAAAAAAAAAGAATTATTCAAAAAATACAATTCCTAAACCGTATTATGTGGCGCACGAATGGAGTAAGGATCGAATTTCCCGTAGCAACGTCGATGACGTACGGATAACAAAACGGATTGTAAATAATAATAATAATAAAAAAAAAAAATTAGCTTCTTAATTGAAAAGGACAAACCAAATATTTATCACTGTCCGGATTACTCTTTCGTTTTGGGCGTGACGGAATAAAATTGCGAAAATATTATTTCAGTAAAACAAACTCGTTTCGTTTCGTTTTTTTTTCCCCGTTTGAAAACAATATATCATATTATTTATATTTAGACGCTGCGCGAACGACGATAAAATTTATTCGGCATGCGCGTGTGGTACGCGCACACGAAAATATTGTTTCGATAAAGTAATATTTTCGAAACGGACGTTTCACGAACTCGTTCGCGCAGAAGCACAATTTATATAATACGATAAGCCACGCGGATTCGACGCTAAAATTCCCGTGTGATTTAAAACGCACCGACGTTCCGACTGATAACGCCGTGCACCAGGGACCGGAACCTTAATGATTTTATCGGTTCTGGTTTCTGTTTGGTTCTTGAAAAAAAAAATTCGGTTCCGGTTCGTGCAAATTGTGAATTTCGGTTCCGGTTCCGGTTAATGCCGGTTCTAAACTGTACTTGAAATTACGATTAAAAAGTGATAATATATTAATTTATAATGTGGAATAATTAATATTACGGATTTAATCATTTTTTTTTTTTTAGCGTTCCAATTTTTTGTTCAGTGTGTTTTTTCTCACCTTCAGCGTATACAAGCATATACCCAGCATAAGTAGCTGACCGACTAAACATTTAAAGTTTATACGTTTTTGTATTTTTTTTTCGGGAAGTTTATTAGAAATTTATTGGACTTTTACATAATCTCTTGTGATAAAATATATTAGTGATATTTGATATAAAAATCTGTTTCCAAATGTCTGTTCCGGTTTTGAAAAAAAAAAAAAAATTTGGGTCACTGTTAGGTTTCGCTTCCAACATTTTCAAAGTGTTTCGGTTCTAAACCGGTTCTTTTCGGTTCGGTTCCAGTCTCTGCCGCGCAGAGACAAAACTACTATCATCTGTCATTTAGGGACATCTCGACCGAAAACACACCGCGGTTTATTGAAGTTGAGAATATTCGTCATCATAGGCATATCAACATATGGACTGCGCTTTCCTACCCGCCTGCCTATATAACTGTGTCCGCAGGATAAACTATTCCCTTTGGAAGAAAAAATTTGATAAATTTCAATTTTTCCATGGAATTTCATAAACCGCTGTATTACCAAAAAAATTACCTATCAGTAATGAAGACAGTTCACATTTAGAAACATTGTGAATGTTAAGTGTTCTTAATGACTGATTATTATCACTAATATCATGGATGAAACATTTTTACACTTGTTTTATTTTCCATAGGGAATAGTTTTCGTTATCACATGATGAGGACGCCAATTCCTAACGAAGCGCAGTCCATACGTTAATATGTCTGTGTTTGTCATATAATGTTTCGATTTGCATTCGAAACGCGCGAAAAACAATAGTAACGTCTCCTGCAGAGAAACACAAGACAAAAAAAATTTAACGGCTACGTTTTTATTTAATTTTGCTTACTAGAACACACAACGTTATCCGACGCGTTAAGAGAGTACTTCGAAAAATATTAAAATAAAATCGAATCCGTTCGAAAACCAAAATGTACATAACACAATGGCAGCGTTTACCTTTTTTTTTTTCTCGTCGCTGCGCATTCTTTTTCGCGTTTAGACGTTTTTAAAAAGCAAAAAGAATTTCGTTTTATAAATCAAACGACTCCATAAATATCGCGTTGTTTTATACGTATACAATATGACGTGTCCTACTCGGAAAGCTTAAAAGAACCCTTGAGCCATAGGCCGGTATTCGCTGAAAAAAAGAAAAAGGAAAATTATAAATAATATTACGCGAGATATAAACGTACGGAATAAAATATTTAAAGTGAATAATACGCGATTTACGAATGCACGCGTCTTATCGTCTAAAAACCCTTAAGGAAATTCGCTTATAAATTTTTTGTTTTTTTATGAAGGCGAGATTAAAGAGAGGGAACCTATTCGATAAACGGGTGAGATTGGTTTTCGTTCGCGCAAATTGTTTCAATCGATCCGCCGCCGTTGTCAGCTTATATTTGTACGGAACGACTTCGGTCCAAGACGCTTTCGGCGTATAGTCGCTTCCGTACCGAGCAGGAGCGTAGGTAAGTGGGGTTTTGGGATGTTCAACCCCGTGTCCCATTTCAAAAATACCAAATAATAATAATAATTTTTAAAATTTTGATGTAGGTACAGGTACTATAAAATACAAAAAGGACTTTTCAATTAAACATTTTAAAAAAAAAAAACATTCCTAATTGTAGACGAATATTTTTTTGTGATACGATTTTACAAAAATGTTCGCAATTATTTACTCGACATTTTTTTTTTCAACTCCTGATTCACTCTTAAAATGACAATATTTTTTTTCCGTGTCAGCCAATTACTAATAATAATTGAAAGCCCCCCCCATGAATAATCTATAATACCTACGACCCTGACACCAAGGAAACGTTGTCGCATACATTATCAGACACAAATTTTTTTTTATAAATTTGTCCAACGACGTTGGCGACAATGTCGCTCGTCCATGCCATAAAAAAAAATACATTTGGTCTTCGCATAAATATGTCAGACGAAAATGACGCTATAATCGCCGCAGCCGCGTGCGTGTTTTTGTGTGTTAAAAAAAAACCGATGATTATTTTTTTCGACCTCGGTTTTTTCAATATTTAAAATCGTCGATATTTCGGGCAGAGCGTTATTTTTTTTTTTTAAATTTATTATTTTAATAATCATAGGCGATGTCGTATCACGCGTATAACACCGGTCTTTCTTTTGCTATATACGAATCTTTGCAACTGAGAGACCGTTTCGCTAGTCCACTCCGTAATATAATATTCGCGTAAAACTAAAATATTATATATATATATATAGTTCACGTACAATAATTATGAATTTTTTTACTTCGCAAGATCACGGCGCGTGTTCCAAATGAATAAAATTAAAATCAAAACCGAAATCAAACTGGTCTGCAAGAGTACGCGACGAACGGATTAAATGATGCCGGGTTTCCGAACAACAATAATGTCGGCCACCATATTTCCTGGGTGTGGACGCGGCTTTCTATCGTATGTTTTTCGAAATTCATAATCGTTTTCCATAAACTTTCCCCCAAAAACGATGATAATTTTTTTTTTTTTTTGTACAACAAAATCCGTCGTTACGCGACAAAAACGTACACGTATATCTTCCCGAAATATTTATTATTACGTCTCGGTTAAAAAAAAAAGCGACGAAATCTTCGAGAGAAAACTCCATGGGTGGGGGGAGGATGGATTCGTTCGTAAACGAGATATTTATTTAACGAAGTGCAGTTATAACCGTTTATAGCGATTTGTACGAGTGTACAATAGGTTTTTTTTTTTTTACCACTCGTTTGCACGGAAATAACGATGAGATATTATACACGTTTTCTCTAACCGTTCTCAATCGGTTCGTCTGTGCTATAATAACGTGGAAAAATCCACACACACAGCGTGGTTTTCTTTTCCACGCGATTAACCTCCTCCAACCCTCTGTTTTCAGCATAAATTTCTGATAGGGTTGCTCGTGAATAATTGAGACGGATTCCATCGACCACTGCACGTCCACGATGGCGACCGGTCAGCTACGTATTTCGGGTCGTCGTCGGCTTCGATTAACCGCGCGCAGTGCAGTTCGCGTTTATGATAATATTATTATAATAACGCCGAGCAGTGGCGTACCCAGACATTCGTTTATTGGGGGTATTTTTTTTTTTGTTCTCTAATTATATAATTATATTTTAATTCGTAACCAACAGATTGCTGTTAATAAATCTATATTAATAGTCATACACACATATACACAAGGGTTGTATTACGCAATAGGTAGGTATACTGTAATTTGAAATCAATTTTTATTTGTTAATTAAAATTTATAAAAAAAAAAATATATTTCAACAACAAAAATATTAATAAATAATGTTAAAAAAACAGGGGATTAAAAATGATTATTTTTTTTTAAAACTTTAATCTCCTGTTTTTTTTTTTTTGCAAGTTCCTCTATTGTATCATCCGCGGTGTTCAGACATTTTCGATTTCGATGAATCTATCGCCAGTCCATTATTTCATCTGTCGTTTCTCGTTAATTGTACGCCGTTATAGTATTGTTTTATCGAAGGAGAAAATAATAACTATGTTTTAGATTTTTTGTATAGTTGAAACGACCGCGAGCCCATTGTCGTAATATCAGCCGCCACTAATATCACTATAAAATGACATATTACGTGTCCACAGGCCACAGCAGACTATATGCGTAGTATATTTGCGTTAAACGTGCTAAATACGATAACGAATAACAGTGTAATTTCGATTTCAATTTACGCGCGTATAAAACATTATTTAATTCTCATTAGAGTTTTATTATTTTTTTTTGAAATTTCAACGGCGGGAGGGGTCCTAAATCCTATCCCCACTTTACAGGGTACGTCCCTGGCGCGGCGCGTTGTTATGTCGGTCGAGGCCGAGTGTTCGGTTCACGTGCCGGACGGGACTTATAATATGATACGCGCGACACGGCAAAATTACCCTTTTTCTAAAAGTCGATATTATGTAAACTGCGGCAATTTATTTTATATAAGTACCTACTTTAAACTATATACACACCGATACGATATAAAAAAAACATATTTTTTTTGCAGAGAAATATTATCGATGTTCAAGACCGATTTGGCCTCGCGTTTTTTATTCGTCCGGTCCCGTGTTTTATAAGCGCGTTTCTTTTTATATATATATATATTTAAATTTAAATTAAAATTATTCGATGCTATTAATTGTTTGCCATTCTGGCTAAACATTATCGTAAATTCCGCGTTAAATTAGACATTAAACGACACGACACTTATTAAAGTACATCTTCTACTGACATCTATTTAAGTACTGTGAATAGTATTATCACGAGTAAAGGAACCGATATTTATAGTACGTTGCTTTTGGATTTTTACCTCGCACCATTTTGTATATATTTCATTGGATACCTATTGGACGCAACAATTTACAATCAATTTATAAGAATCTAAAATATATTATTTTTTCTCCGCGAATCGATAGTTTTTATTTTTGATTGATGAAAATAAATACAACGAATACAACGGTAAAAGTATTCAGAATAAGTATTCGGATACCAAAAAAAGTATTCGGATAAAAAAAAAGTATTCGAATACTTTTACTGGAATACTCAACGAGTCTGTTATTATTTAACGCGAGTGATGAACAAAGTTTCTTTTGTTAATTAAATTTTAAACGAAATTTCGTTACAATATGTATTAATTTTATACAGACATCGATTAAATATTCAATTAATGATTCGGAGAAATTTAAAAAAATGGCTTTTTTGAATTGGAAAATATTGTTTGCTGCGAATTCGTGAAAATCGTGCACGTATTAATTTTTTCCATTGATTGATCGTATTACATGACAAACGCAGGATAACAATTCGAATTTATATCGAAATCGGTGCGTTTAACACCGGAACCGAGAAATTTGAACATTTTTTTGTATGTTTTAGAACGTCGTTAAAATTTGTTTTATAAGTGTCGTTTATTATGGTGTCTCGTGTATTTAAAAAAAAAACTTTTACGAATAGTTCTTTTATGCATAATTGATATTTAGTTTATTTTTAATAATATATATAGTGAAATATAAAATAATAAATGTAAAACACATAATATATGAGCTGTATAAATAAGATTCGTATAACAATATATTTACGTGGAATACGCGCGGAATAATAACATAATTTTTACTTAATACATCGAGTTCCGTTTATTGTTTTCTCTTTTTTTTTTTTCTGAATTTTTGTCGAATATTTTGTATTCTCGTGCATATATTGTAGTTTCGTTGACTTTTACGGACAAAGAAAAAAAACGAAACAGCGCCAAAGTATAAAAACGTGCTAAAGGGCAGGTTATATTATAATTTTCGTACAGTGCCCGTCTCTGACAACTGTTATAAATTCCCTTTTAACCACACGGTGAACATGTCGTAAACTCTATATTTTGCACGTGACATTTTCAGAAGAATTAACACCCGGCCGCCGATTCCAGCCGAGTATACAGTACACGATTACACCGAAATATCCAAAACTCGGCACCCGAAAAACCTCATTTGTGTGTGTGTGTGCGCGCGCGTAACGGCACGTCGTCATTCAACATCGCCGCACATCGTCGGCTGATTTCCACGTTTTTCTCCGTGTCAGGTGAAATCTGTTTATAATGATAAAATCCATTAAACCGAACACTGCACGCTTTAGCGATTTGCGCGCGCGATATCCTTGTATTTTATCCGGCACACACTCGTATTTTTCTCACATTAAAATATATACGCGGTGTGTATACAAGGAAAAATAAATTTTTTTTTTTTACATTTTAAAGCCATTTACAATCATATCGGGGCGGTGTTGAAAAAAAAAATTTAATGCGGTATAAAACATATTATGGGATGCTTATAGGTGCGTATAGGTGCGTATGATTTTTTTTTTCTTTTTGCGAAAACGTAGAAAATCACGTTAATAATATTGATGACATAGACGTGCGTTGCAGGCTTCCGTCGCAGATGAGTATAATATGCAACCAAGTAAAAACACGTGCCCCAATAAATCGATGGTGTTTTTCGTTAAAAGTATTCAATAGACGTTAATATTTAAAAACGGGTTTTTTGTTTTACATTAATAACACGTTTAAACTTTAATTTGTGTTTTAAATTTTTTTTTTTATATATTACTTACAGGTATACGAAAAAAATTTCCGTTTAAAATTTTATATTATACCAGTTTTCTTTTTTTCTGGTGTACGAGTTGAATTCAATATTTTTGGAACTTGATTCGATATTATATTAAATACTTTGGTATCTAAAATAATCATATATATTTATAAATATTTTTTTTAACTATAAAACTGTGTGAAATTATAATAAAGTACCATGAAATTTGTTTTTATTTTGATAAAAAATACAATCAAAACGATGCGTGTCACTAACGAATAACAATATAAATAACACGAAAACTTACGTTTAGTGTGATTGTATATTATGTTTTTCAAGTAATCTGTTTATAGATCACCTCTAATTTTATCAACTTTTTCATTTTTCATAGCAGCATTTTTACGTTTTGCAGATTCACTTAATTGCTATTAGATCTTAAGCTCGATATTTTGTTTTTTGGATAAGTTTTAAGTGAATCATTAAAACAGTCCCAATATATTGTGCCTGCACTCTACTATAACTGATATGCGTGATACCTGTCGTCAGCTCCCCGTCTATTTATCTAAATTTTTGTTTGGTTAATTAATCAATATGTTAAATTATGTTATGATTTATAATAGTGTTTAAAAAATAGTGATGTACTGATAATTGATATATCAATGTATCAAGGATATAAATCTATTGCAAAGAATATATAGTATAAAACGGGGTATAAAATAACATTTCATTATCAGTATCTCATACTTAATATTATGAAGATTAGAGATAAGTTGATGTAAGTATTTAGGTATTATTACAGTTAATCTAATTATTAATTTCTATTTTTAAGATATTTGTAGTACGGTCTTGTGATGCCCTCTAATAAAAACACGGCCTGCAGAGTATGTGCAAGCGCATATGATTGATAATAATTACAAAAAAATAAGAATGATAAAAAATAATATTATATATTCTGTATAATGCGGAATAAATAATAAATATCTTCCAGGAGAAATTATGCGTAAAAATATGCGTGGATTAATTATTATAATTTCGGAGTAATTGAACGCCGACGAGAGATATTGCAAATAATATTCATTGATTTTTTTTACATAAAATTAAAAAATTATAATTATATAAATATAGGTATACAAAAATAAATATAGTTAGTGAAAATCCGGAGTAAAAAAAAAAAAATAATAATAATAAAATGGCGATTCGAATTCATCGCTATAAAGAAATCGCTTTGCGGAGAAATTATTATTTATCACTGGGCCCGCGGGAGAAGGTTCATTAAATAACGTGAATTATTTATATATAAAAAAAAAAAATTGTTTATACTATCTCCGAAGAAATGCTACTTATCCTATTTCTTCGCGTAATAAAATATTTCACGCTTTGCTCTACGTTGTGACGTTTACAGTAGTTTACGATCGATTAATTAATTAAAAAACAAGAATATATTTATTCGTATAAGGATGAGGCTTTAAGTGGGTCAGTCCGCGTTCGGTATTGAGTTTTTGGGACGCGCTGTTAAATACTAAATAATATTTATCGCGGCTAGGACGTTGTCTCAAACGACGTGTTGTCTAAAAAAAAATTCTGTTTCAAACGAATAGGACGTTTTGTTTTATCGACAGATTTATAAAATACGTTTTCTTCGCAAGAACCCCTCCCTCCCCCTCTCAAAAAAAACTTCAACCGCGATTTTAGTATGCACACGAGTTTATCAAACTATTATTTCTATTGACCCTTGCACGTATTATTTCCTAAAGAAAAAAAAAACTGTAAAAGTGCACGTTTACTCGCCCATCAATGTCGCGAAAAAATTGACGTTAAGTTTTGTTTTGTGTGACCAAAAGCCATCGCCAAAGTTTCCGAGGCATTTATGGAACGTTCGGCGTGCGTGGAACGTTTTGACTATTTTTTTTCTCGTTAAAAAACTATTCGTTTAAGACCATTTAAACGTTTTATTCATTCGTTCACATACCGCACCATTTTGTCGCACAGCAAACTGTGTACCTACCAATATTGTTCGAATGTATCGGATCTAATCTCATCGATTGGTTTATGGTGCGTAGTGAGTGCGTATATATACGTTTAAATCCGATTGTATCGATAAACTTCGCAATATCAATATATTTTGTCGACGTGTAACACGAATGTGAAATTCCATCTGATATCGGAAACGTACGGGTTTCGTTATTACGCGAATATTATAATAATAATCGATTACAAGTACCCATTTAAAATATATATAGACGTGTTTTTTTCAGTAACACATATTATATAACGTTATCGGTTTTATGGAACATTGTTTCATTTATATTTTTTTCAAATATAATTTTATAAAGTATATTGTAAAAAAAAAAAAACGTATTCAAACAAGATGTATAATTGCGTAAAAGATGTACAAAAAAAAAGTATTTAATATAATGGAAAAAAATGCGCGAAAATTACAATAATAATAAAAATTATTTTGGTGTTTTTTTTTGCAAAAAACATGTGATCTACGTACAACATGCGTAACGCTGCAGAGTCGAAGAACAAAACGCGAAGAAGAAATGTTGAAAAATTAATAATTATAAATGTAAAATAAATGGTTAATTCTAATAGAATATTTGTATTAATTTATCGTATATTGTTATTGTAATAAACTGAAAAAAATCCTATTAGATTTAATTTCCAACGATATTCGTTTGTTTAGGTATAAAACACATAATATACGGATTAAGATACGCTATGATATATTCTGTAAAATATTGATTGGGATTTTTTTTTTTTTAATTGAATAACCTCGTACGTGTATTATTTAGAGGCGTATATATTTTTTTGTACTGTATTGAATGTAAACTGTTTATCCAGCTGGTACTTGCAATAATAATAATAATAATTGTTGCTATTCGCCATTTCTATAATTTATTATTCTTTCCGGCAATAATATTTCGCCGTTAATTAACCATAGCCGTATCCCCGCAGGGACGAATTATACATTTCCCCCGGATAAATTATCCCAGAATTTAAATCCAAAAGTGACTACTCTTGAAATAGTTATCGATCCGTTAGTAATTTATATTTAAGCTGTTTTGCTTCCGTTAAGCCCGTTAATGTGTCTCCTCGGCGACTACTGGCAGCGATACGCATTAAAGACGTGATTCGTATTCAATACTTTATTTATCGAAGGAAAATATTGAAGGTTAGAGCTTTACAGAGATTCCGTGGAAAAAAAATCCTTTTGCCGTTTCGTTCTATGACCGAAGTAATGCGTTTTATTTTTATAGATTTCGAAACACTGCGCGATATACGTAAACGACGCACTCTGAATATTTACGTTGAGCAGCTATAGTAGGCCAAACGTTTTTCAATTCCGTATAAACACTTCGCGTAATATTGTTACTGTTACAATATTCTCCGTCGACTGAACTATTGTATATACCTATACGAGTATGTGCGCATAGCGGTGGAAAATCGCAAAACTAATAAATGTCCCCAGAAAATATTATTAAAAAGGTTACAATTCATTTTCAGAAACGTCTTACGACAAAAGTATATGAACATTTCTAATACTCGTCTGAAAGTTCAAATACCGCTGGTTTCTAATAATAATAATAATAATTAATAATAAATAAATGTTTTTTTTGTACATGTTGTAAATATATAACATAATATATGTATTTTCTCTCAATGGCGAAAAGCGAATGATGAAAAATATATATTATTTGTACATTGCGTGTTGTCACGAAAGCAAATACAAAACGACTCCTTAAAAAAATGTGTAATAATAATAATAATAATATATATGATAAATAAATAAATATAAAATGAAAATCCCTCCTGTGGATTAATTTATAATGATATATAGATTTAAACAGAGACTTAAAAAAACTAAGTTTTCTAACGATAGCATGTATATAACATTGTCACACTCGGGGAAAATATTTTTCGGAAATATTTTGTGTAAAACTTCGATTATTGATAGAGAAAAAAAAATATAGTATAAAAATAATAATCGAATTTAAAAATACGTACAATTTAATTATTAAACACAGTATTCTTACAAAAGGGATTTAACTTTTAGTCAAACTGTTTCGATTTAATGATTCATTTTTATTACAGTCTTGCATTTTTTTTTTGGGGTGCTTTCTTATTTAAACCCTTTAAGATAAATCCGTAAAAGTTCGCGAAAATAAATATCGTTCCAAATCATTTTTTGTCCTCCATATTGTCGTAGAATTTTTTCTAGAAAAAAAAGAAAAAAACACAACGAATAACGTAACAAACGTGTGTAATAATATTATATACGAAAACACACATAAACGAGTATAAATATTATTTTATTCGTGCAAAATATAACGCGCGTGTATTATGCGTTATTTTTGCTGGGGGTACCGTAAATTAAGAGAAAAGTCACAGTAAATAAAACGGCAATGTCACACCACAAAGGGTGTTTGCAGGTGTACATATTTCGAATTCGTGGTTTTGTCATGACGTGAAATATGTGAAATCTACGGCGCACACACTTTATAATAATAAATTAAATACTATTCTGAACACAGATCGGGGCAGAAAAATGCTTCCATAATATAAAGGACGACGCGTTTTTTTTTTATAAGTTTATGTTTAAATATAATAATTATGTATTTATATGTACAAATATTTTTAGAAAAACCAATAGAATTTAAATTTTATATTTCGTTTAATGTTTTTGAAAATAGTAATTACGATACTACCAGAGTGGCCAGCAGCAAAAATGACGCGCAAAAATGTATATTAATTTTTTTGTATTTTATTCCACAATATGTTACATATTGATTTAAACAATAATTGAAAATGTTTACGCGGCGTGGTTAAGAAAGTTAAGGCCCAGGCGAAGGAACATGAATTATTTACCTACAACGAAGAAAGAGACAGGATAGAAAGAAAATGTGTATTATTTATAGCTTATAACTATAATTTATATTATTATATTATAAGCTATAACTATAGCTATATATAGGATTAAATTTAAAAAGTCGCAGAAAATCGTCGAATAATTTTTTTTTTTTTTGGAAATAATTTTTAAATGCCATAATTTTTCTTTTTTAAATATAGATCCGTAAATTGCACCCGTCATATGATATTTTGCAAGAAAAATTAAAATTGTTTTTATTTTCGGTCGAAAAAAAAAATCAAAAATACAATAATTGTATCGCCAGCTGGTTCATAGTAATTATTATCGGGGGGGGGGGGAGTGATACGTATAAACATTACGAAATGAACGTATACGTGAGTTATTGCATTTATCACATCTCCTTGAAACACCCTGCATATATATATATAGTAATTTCTGTCGAAAATTTTTTTTTTATTAAATTTCATCTTTACGTGCTCCACGGAATACAAATGACGTTTTTGGCACGTACGCGTGTGTTGTAATGTCTCTCGTCTCGGTTTCTAATGACCCTGTTTGAATAATGCAATAACGTTGACAAACAGTAATGGAGTGGTATTTTATTTCTCCCCGAAAAAAAAAAAATTCCCTCGCAGGCGTCGTTATTGGATTCCCACTCGAGCGCGTTGGTGGCCGTAGCGAAATAATAAATAAATAAAAATAAAACGGAGAAAGCGCA
This sequence comes from Slavum lentiscoides, assembly GCA_032441835.1. Taxonomy (NCBI): domain Eukaryota; kingdom Metazoa; phylum Arthropoda; class Insecta; order Hemiptera; family Aphididae; genus Slavum; species Slavum lentiscoides. Next base: position 16,967,061 of record CM063708.1, read on the forward strand.
TTATTCACTTGTTAATCTCGTTACCGTCTGCATATTTTATAATATTCGCGTTACCATCAGCCGGATGACCCTACGCCGCCGAGCGGTTGTCCGCGGATTCTTCGCGGATCCGTTTACACTGTTTTCGTTTTCATCTTATTCTATAGAAAAAAATTATTAATAAATTTTCTCGGTACTCATCATACACCGTATCGCCGATATGCTCGATCGTCACGGAGGATATTCTCCAAATGACCGCCTAGTCTTAGTGAAAATTAATTATAACAGCCGCGCCGTTTTCAACCCTCAAGCCTTCTTTTGGCTCGTTGCAATCCGCCGGCCGATGTCAGTTTTTACAACGACCGTTGACCACGTCACGATAGAGCGTAGAATTAATTAAACGCTTTGAAATTGTACGGTTTATTAAAAAAAAAAATATATATATATACATAAATATATGCCCGTTAATTTATCGCTAAAGATTCGTTATTGTGTCAAAAAATACAATTCGCTTTACGTCCAATTAATTTTCCCCGGGTTAATTTATCGTATAAATTTATTTGTACATATATATATATATATATATATGTATATATTACGACTATCAGTCGCTGCGTTATAATGATCTCGTTTCCATTTCATCATACTGCACATCCTTTACGTAATTTATTAACTAATTTATTTCACCGTTTCCGTGTACTTGAACGTGGAAATTAATTAACCGGAAATAAATATACATACATATTATATAGTTTTTTTTAAAGTCATTAATTAAAAAGATTATTTAATTATTATTATCAAAAAAAAAATATATATATACGATAACGGACGCGTACACGCCTATTTATTCGAACGTATTTAAATGTTTAATTTTAATAAAATAAATGTTTACAATATATCAAACGGTCAGGATAATGAGGAGACACGCGTTTACATTTTATACCGCGTAATTTAAAAAAAAAAAAATTTTCATCGATCCGTCTGCGTACTACGCGTATCCAGTAATATCGTTGCGGACGCCAAATGATAAATAATATTAATCAAACGTTTATCATTTATGGTCTGAGTTTAAACGAAGAAAATTTGTTTAAAAAAAAATATTTAAAAATAGTTTTAAAATTATTTCGTATTTTTTGTATATTAATTCAAAAAAAATTAATGTATGTATTTCGTTCCTGACCCGTTGGACAATAGGCACGAGTATACAATAATTTAAATAATTTTTTTCAAGAATTTCTTGTGTGAATTTCCGAAGACATTGCACAAAAGAAAAAAAAAAGACGTTTTATTACAACGACGTATTGTTTCCGTTATACACGCGTACGATTATTTTTTTCCATATAAATTAACACAATGATTAGTTTTTAAATTTAAATTATTTTTTTCAAGACACTATAATATATACGTACATATATATACGGACTGTAAATACGTGGTACATTTTTAATGTCAACGTGAAAATCAATATTTCGAATATTTCCGAACGCGGAAAGTCTGTATACCAACGAACGAGAATATAAAATATTTATAAACAATTTCGTGTTTTAACACACTACACGTATATTTTGTTTACGTTGCGGTTTAAATAAATATCAACCACACACACACACACACACACACACACACACACACACACACTACACCTATAAACACTGTCGTTAAAGATATACAAACGTAAAACTATTTAAATATACGTATATATATATATATTTATATATTTTCATTTATTGGAAAGTTCTTATAAGTTTTTTCGCATATATTTTGAAATATATTGTATTTTAATTCGATTTTGCCGTATTTTTAATACACTTAAAGTAGAATATGTGACATTGTATATATATATATAATCAATGTTTATATTATGTATTCGGTAATATCTATTACTAATTTATTATTGTTTAAATCTGTAATAGCAGTCATAGGCCTTATACTAATAAAATACTTACTTACATCTGAATGTGATTATAATACACGTGAGAAATTACAAAATTTGGATAAAATCACTTTATTTATTTTTTTTTTTTTTAGAGGAATAGAATAATCCTCAAATACTTCCTTTTTAATATTTATGACCAGGTATTGGTGTTCTATTATTAGTAAGAGACTCACGATTACAATATATTTGGTATCACATTTGTTATGCGATACGTTTCATAATAAAACAACAAAATCGAGTCCTTTTCATTAGTGTACTTAAATTTTATTATCTACGTTTCGATTGGTGTATACTAGTAATTATGGTTTTAGAACAAATAAAGAAAAAAAATGAACATAAATGAAAACAATGCTACACGTATTATAAGAAATTTGCTCAATAAATTTGGTACATGTTCAGGCGCTTTTGTCATTTTTCATCTGACATAATTGCGATTCTAAATCGTTTATTCTTCTATATTTAGCAGATATCACTGCACCCATGTGTTCAATCTAAATAAATCATAAAATAAATGTTCAAAACTAATAGTGTAAAAGAAGAATTGTATGGAATTTGTATGAAAATTAAAATTGTAATATTCAAAAAATCTATATATATATATATATATATATATATATATATATATTAATATTAGTTTGATAATTGTCGTTAACAGTTTATCGGTTACTGTGGATCAAAATATTAACGTCTTTTAGGTTTTTTATATTGAACTGTTTATGAATAATTCACACTACAGCATTACCTTTTGTTCCAAGCCAACAATTTTATGTTTAAGATTATTAATAAATCGTACCGCGTCATTGTTAACCCATTTTTTAGGGTGATAATCACTTCCTGAAAAGAAAAATATAATTATGCACTCTAATATTTTGAAGGAAATGTGTTAGTCATTTATATTTACCGATTTATTTATGTAAATATAATTTTTTTTTTTTTATAAATAGCAATGTTTACCTAAAACTTGTATCATATCGCCATTAACCATCACATTAACGAGAAGATGTTGATTTTTTCCTAATCTTCGTTGTATTTTACATTCACGTTCATCAACTGCACGTTTTAAAGATGTTAAAAACTGAAAAACAGTACTTGTATCGGCAGTCGATAGTTTTTCTATAGTTTCCTTAGACAGTGATGGCAGCTTAATTTTTTCTAATACCTTTTACCGACAAATAATGTTATTATTTAATACCCAAAATATGCCCGTATTCATTGTTTAAATTTACTTTTCTATTTAACGTTTCCCAATTACGCATCTTATCCGACAGTGAGCTAGCTGGTGCATAATGATGAAGGTGAATTCGTTTTGGCCAATAACATTTTATTATTTCAGCGACCATGGCTAGTTAAACAAATTTAAACACTCAACTATTAATACAACAGTACAACAAGCACACCGTATGTGTGGTCTGTTTTTACTTGCGTCAGAAAAATCTCTGGATTTGGGTTTTTTCGCCCGAGTAAATTGAATAGAGTTAATCCAATTAAATACATTAGTCACGTTCATTTGATTATCATCAATCACAAGATCATGTACAGAAGACGAAGGAAAACTAAACGATCGATCGCCACAATTTGAATTATCGCTTCTAGTTGTCATTTTTTAATATATATATATATTATATATACTGCACAATAGTCAATTAACAACAAATATTTAGAGAAAGAAAGTAACAAATTAAATTCATAAACTGGACTGCACCTAAACAAAAATAAAACTAGTTACTAGGCAACATATTTTTAGTTGGAAGAATAAAAAAAATTTTTTAAATCGGGAACAAATAAATATTATATAATGAGACCTTAGGGAAGGTCTTGGCAAAATAAATAAATAAAAAAAAAAACAATTTTATTCATCGACATATCATTATTGGTCGGATTCTTAAGAGTACGTCCTTTTTCTCACTACGAATTCTATTCTTTTAAGTTTTTTATAGCCTGCAGCTGCTGCCCGCCGGTTGTGATTTTCTTTACCATCGGCAATTTGTCCTACTGCACTTCTCTTCAAATTCTTTTTAATTTTATGTTCAATTCCAACATTTGAATATTGTAATTTTCGACAAAGCTAATATTATTTTCGATCATGTTCTTCTTTAAAAGATCTTTACAAATGACATGGTTTTTATCCGTATATGTGGTGTCCATCCATTAATTACATCCTTCTGTTCGATTATTAACGCCGGGTTATTTATCGCGGGAAACAAAGCCGAAACGAAAACGATTTATAAAACAAGATTTATACGCTGCAGCAGCGATCATTCGTCGTGTATCGATAATTTATTATGTTATAATATGGACAAATTTAAATATGTGTGGATGAAAATTATGGCTCGGGGTAAAACGTTCAACGCGTGTTTACCAAGGCATTTCGGACTGTTGGAAACGCAATTTTTTTTTATATATATATATATTACACTTCCTCCCTCCCTAGTAATTTTTTCGCGATTCCAGCACTGAGTACGTTCGAGGGCTGCAGCAAGGTGCTCGAATATAATAGGCAAGGGTGACGAATCCGTTTATAAATAACCGTATCGGTTTTTTTCAAATCGATTTCCGAAATATTTTATACCCTTTCGTGAAAAACCGGTAAAGTCTTGGGGGTTAATAGGCGAATGTGCGGTATAATATTAAATTAACGATTGGCATCCAAAGACGTCCGTACGAAGTATAAAAAACGTGCAAAAACCGTGACATATAATAAGTCGTTTAATTAATGAAACAATTTTGTATTAAACGCTGCAGAGCTTGCTGCAATATTTCATTGGCTATATAAATATAGTCTAAAACGAGATAAACTACTCGTATATTGCAATAATATGTTATATTTAATTATTAAAACCTAGTTAGATTAGAAAAAAAAAACACTATAAAAATCCTATTTTCTCGTTATTGAAAATAAAACAATATTTATAAATACATATAGAGGTGACCTATATATTATACTCCTAACTTTTTTTATTTTGCCGTTACGTTTGAAAACGGATCCGGTAAGTACCGTATTCGAATAACATTTTTTTAAAATTTTTTTTTGAAGAATATTAAATAAAATATTTTTAACAGTATTGGCGTTTAAAAACGGGAATATATACGCGAATCCGCGAATTTACAGAAAACTATAGCGAACGACCAACGGGACAGGCTCTTGATATTTATCCCCTTAAATCGAAAATATTAACGCCGCTCTTCAAACACAACGCGGAAGCACACGGGCAGCAGTGTCAGCGCTACAAAACGTCGTCAGGTCCTGGTGTAAATCACAAATGCTTGGAAGTCCTAAAATTTAAATATATAAAATAGCGATTATTTTCCGTCGTAGCGTTTTGCCCAACTGTTTTATTATTAATTTTCCCTATATAACTAAAATAAATAGGAGAATATTCCCTCATTATATTTTATTAAATATTCGGTAAATTAGTATAGTGGACAAAAGATACAGGCAAAGGTCGTCAGATTTCTTTGAACGACAACATATTTTCGCTCGAAGACTTTTGTGTTGCCAAGTTTATCAGCTTAAAAAAATGCGCAGAGTACATGGGCACTAGCGTTATTTATTTGCTGCAGGTGCGCCAAATGAAAATTAACGTTCGCTCTGCAACACGGGCCGGTATTAAAAATTTTACCTTTAATCGTTATATAAATACGCGGTGTATTCCATTGGATTTTTTTATTAAACTATTGCGCACACCCGCCGTCTGTTAAAAAGACGCTGGTGTAGAGATCGTTTAAATCCCGAGCTTTGAATTTCACTTCTGCAGACGGTTCTGTCACTGGACGGTTAGGTTAGGTTAGGTCTTATTATTCAAGTCATGTAAATTGTATAAAATAATAATCACGTCTGCTTATTAGCTACAGATTGTAAGTATTCTATTTTTAAAAAAAAATGATAATACTATTGCTCGTTTATTAAACCTCGCAGCCCAGCCGGTGGCGCGTCTGGTTCGGAATTATTTTTTGTATAGTTGAAAAATTTCGATTTCTTCGAGAAGACCGCGGTCGCCACGTGCAGGGGCGGACTGGCCAGGGTGTGCCAGTGTGCTGTTGCACACCGGGCCGGTTCAATATGTCAATATAGTAGGTAATTGATTATTTCTAATAAAAAGATTGAATATTAACATAAGTTTTATTTTGTTCGTGGACCTATTATTACGTTTTTTTGTTTTGCACTTATTAAAATTTTAGGGATATCATTTATTCACTATTGTAATCGTAATAAGGTAAATTGTGTTTTTCAAAGATCCAAGACGAGTGGTGTATTTATATAATCAATCGATAAATAGGTCGGTATAAAATGAGTTTTGGGCCGTTTATAATTGTGGAATACTGGGCCGCATGCCTCCCAGTCCGCCCCTGGCCACGTGCATTCCATACGTTTTGCATCCATCGTCGAACTGCAGTATACTACGAATAATAATCGATTATTATCAGAGATCGGCACGTGAAAAAAATGTATTGAGCGCGTGTACACGTATCAATCATTCTGACGGTTAATATCCGAATCGCTCGCCGTAAATATATATGTAACGAAAATTTAATTTACCGTACTACGACCAGAGGTGTACATATTTTATTATGCGTCTGTCGCGGTCTTATCGTGCAAAAAGTAACAGAAAAAAAAAATAATAAAGAAACCTTTTATATACGAAACGTTTAAAATTAAACCCCGCGGCGGAGTTTCGTACAGTGACTGAGACGGTGTTATTATACGCAATATTATTATATACTATTATGGGAAAGTGCGGATTTCGAGTCGGCGACGAGCAGCGATTATAATATATATATATAAAACGGAAAGCGGAGAAGGATCGATGTTGTTGATGTTTTGATCGGTTTTTTTTCCCAATTCCACGTTTTCTAATCGTTTAATTCGATCGGTTTTTCGTGTTATATAAAAAAAAAAAAAAGAAAATATATCGTATACCGAGTATTTCGAACGAGTCGTAGACGTTTTTTTTTTGCACTCCTCGGATGGCTTAAACGACGAAAAAAAAAATGAAATAATATATAATGCTTGTACGCATATCGTAGAAAAAGTTTTTTAAATAAAAATTTAATAAATTCGTATACATATATATAAATACACGTATAGCTGAACGTATAGTCAAAGGTCATTACAAAATAAATATTATATAGGAGTTGTTGTATTATTCAGTTTGTTCATTCACTGTCGCGAGTTTCGATAAAAAATTAATCGTCGGGTGTATTAAAACAATAGAAAAAAAACCAACAAAATTACGCAGAGAAAATTATGAATGTTATTACAATGAAATGACAGAGTTTTAAAAATAAAAAACCAGCGAAAAAATCGTGTTCATAGTGAATTAATTTGTTAAAAACACAACTGTGCCGTACTATATTGAAATTATTGAATATTACATATTATGATATAAAGGATAATTTAAAAAAAAAAACTGTTCGTATATTTAAAATATTTTAAAATTCATTGTGTTTAATTTCTTTGTGTATATGTTATCTTTTCAATATTGATTTTATATAAATATTATTATGTTGTACGTTTCTAAGTCATTGTCCGTATATTAAAAAGCAGATAATATAATTTATTTATTAAAAAAAAAAATACACGAACTGAAGAAAAAAATATTTTTCAAATACGTTACAAATTATTACTTTTATTACCGATTATTATGTACACATTTTGTACGAACAATTTGAGTATTATATTTTTCCTCGGTGGTAAAAAAAGTCGGCAATTATGGGGCGATTCATATTTAAATTCAAAATAGTATAAATTAATAATGTACGATAAAAGTTCCCGCTTTCAATAATGTTACAGTGCTCACTCGTACGCAAAGCCGTACTCGGGGAAAAGGCGAACTGGGCTCAGGTCCTCAGAGTCTCGCGCTTGAAAAATACGGAAATATTTGAAAATTTTAATTTTTTTTTCTGTAGCCTGTATGCTTTGGGCAGCAACGGGTCAATTGGTGAAAAACTCATTTTTCAAATCTACATAAATATTTTCTACAATTTAGTATAGATATAACAACGATTATCGTTTCTGTAATCGCAACACAGCAAAAACTAACCACGCAACTAAGTTTATATGTGTGATGCGGTTATCAGTTTTGGACGTAACAGAAAGTTTAAACTAAAACGCCATCACTGACAAATTTGCAGAATCAAAAGCGAGAAAAGTTAATTTCGTTGAAAATTTTATTACGAATATAATTTTTTTTTTATGAAATGCCAACCAACGCGCTTTTTTTGTGTTTCGAGTCTAAATCATATTGAAAAAAAAGAAAATTAAGCCTTATTGTAGTTTTCAAAACTTTTTACTGTACTCGATAAAAACGTTTTTAACATTTTAATTGATAAAAAGAGTTTTTTTTTTACACTTCAAACCGAAAGTTAGGTAATTTTTAATCATTGACACGAATATAAAGTAGACAGTGCCTACATATATTACACTGATAAGAAATTGTTGTATTTTTACTAGTGAATTACATTTAAATAAGATTTCATCGCAAAAATATTAGGGACGGCCTTGCCCGTTCGTACTTTACGGTAAAATGACCATTGCACATTGTATATTAATATTATAATACGATATTAGAAATCAACGGATTTGATCATTCCGCGCAAATCGCGTCACGACGGTACAAATCATAGAATATTCTAATACTGATAATTATAATTGTAAATCAATCTTCGGATTCGTTCAAAAATCGAATATCTGCGTGTTTACAATATTATAACGAGATATTCTATTTTAGGGTCAAATTCCATGTCAAATCAACCAATACACAAAACTTCGATGGATTTAATTCATTTTTGGTACATACATATATACCTTACTATGAGACATTTAAAATTTATGTTAATCAGCCCTATTCATGAGCTTTTAAACGACACCAGTCCCATATGTCTGTATAACTCTAATAGGTATCCAGTAATCAGCATATGATTTTTAACGGATTTTGGGAGTTTCCGGTAACTTTAAGAATTCCATAACTCAAAAACTAGCGGTAATTTTTCTTGGTGTGAAAAATGAACCAAATTGACCAAATCAAAATGAAAATAATCAAATGAACCAAATCCATTACATCAAGTCCTAAAATGTATTTATTATTATTATGTGATTTGACATTGAATGACCTTATATATAAAATAATTATTTAATTTCAATAATATAATATTCACGCGCGTTCCTTCCGTTCCTCTAGGGGGGTACGACGCACGGTACAATCGCACATATTATTATGTACGAGCCCGGCCACTGAGGACAACCGTATACACGTGTCAATCTATATATAAAAAAAAAAATCTTTTTTTCGACAATACTACACCAGTTTTGGACTAGATATAAAGTGTGTGCAATACCGGGAAAATATTTCAACCCCCCCGAATGTTGCAGTATTATACGAGTATATACGTAAGCAATACGCGCACTTGGTAATAACAGAATATAACAATCATAAAAGAGGCTTTGCTTCGGAAATATATATGTGTATATATTCTTTCTTTTATTTTTCGCGACATTTTATTTTCAATGCTTATTATTTTTTCGTTCGAGTGAACCCGGTATTTTCCCTATGCGTACGCGTACGCGTTACTGCACGCGTTATACAAATTACTAAAATAACGTGTCGTTTCTTTATAGAGTTTTTTTTCTCTTTCTGCACGCGCCGACGACGTTGTGAAACGGAATAACAATATCGTCGTAGTACGTTTTCATAGCACACGCTCGTATTTAGAAATGTTTAGAGGAGCTAATGAAACAATTTACTTGTCACGAAGCCGCGAGGCGATTTGAATACGACGTTCTGAATTAAAACGATGACGGTATAGGACAGTTGAAATCAATTTTTTTTTTCTAAAATTTTGATCAAAATAACATATACATTATCCTATTATTTAACAAATCGCAATTTTCTTGGACTCAATTTTTCACGCTTGCTAATATTCCTCAAATCAAAATGTACGATTTAGTTAATTAAAAAAAAAAAATTTACCATTTTTCTCATAAATACGCGACCATAGGCGTGTCTAGAATTTATTCACAGATGTGGCCATCAGAAATTTCATTGGAAATAACCATTGAAGTCAGCTCCCGTGGGCGTTGATCGTGAGAGAGACATACATTTTTTTAGAAATGTTTGCCTATACATATGTATAAAATGCCTCTGTCTCTCAAAAAATTACATAAATTCATACTGATTCCTGAACTCTTTTTAAGAATAAAATAATTAATACATTTGACATTGTCAATATTTTATTATTTTATTTTTATTGTTAGGGAGTCGAAAATGGTTCTTGTACAAGCCGGCGATGAACGGGATGAGTAATTAGGACTGGCTTGTATACCTGATGCCACACACTACTTTTAGTGGTCGAAATTCTCGGTATCATTTTTTTCTGCGCTCGTGTAGATAATAAATACACCGTACCATGGTGTACCTTGCACCGTACTTTAATATGGAATTTGCATTATCTACTGTACTATTAATACCAGTTAATACTGATCAGTAATCATTATCACACAAAAAGTGAACACGACTACACGAGTATAGGTAAATGGAAAACGCCATAAGATAGTAGGTATGGTGAACGGTTGCCCATTAACTTATGGGCTACGATAAGATGTCTAACCCCTGAACCGAAAAAATTGGCCCATTGTCGCTGTATACGGATAGATATTTTACTATTTTTACTAGCTTGATTATGAATGATTATTGATATTATCTCAGAATTCTGTGAGAGGCTGATATCGCAGTTATGGCCATGGCCATATTGGCCGTACCCGTAAACACGTCTATGTTCGCAACTAAGCGTAATAATATTGTGCAAATGGGATTTTCACAAATGCTTGCTTTTTAGCAGTAAAAAAACGAATCGCGACAATATATTGCGAATGTTGCATTACTAATACAGGGAGCAGGGACACGTTACTGTGAAGCAGTGGCGTATCAGTCGTTTTACGGAGACCTGTGATGAGCTCGCGTGACTATGAGCCAACGATGAACGCGCGTTTGTTAACATTTCTCCCGTCATTTCTCGTTATCATATTGTGTACATAAATAATGGCCGTTGACTACGATCAGTTAACTACGATTTTAAATTCTAAAAATAACAATTGCAATTTCTTTTTCAACGGTATAATCCTCGAAAAATTATTGTTCCATTTAAAGTTTTAATTTGTCCTCTTTCCCCTCCCCCCATTATCGTTTACTTTCTGCTAATATCCCGTAACGTTCAATTTATTGACGACAATAGTCGAGGAAAATCCTTTGATAAAAAATTCGAAAGACAAAAAAAAAAAAAATCCCGCTCCGGTGGATGCCGAAATAATAGTGACGAGCAGCCGATCGGAAGAAAAGTTGACGACTTTAGCTGAACGTATTATCTATAATTTCGACGAATTTTAACTGTAGGCGTATTCGGATAATTAAACCGAAAAACTTTATTCAAGCTGAAACGCGTTAAAAGATTTACAAAAAAAAAAAAGCTATCATTATTGTTCTTTGATATCGTCATTGTACGTTTACAGAATTAGAGACGAGACAGTTGAATAATACTTTATTTTTCGTTTCATCCGACACGGATATTACGATTTCTTTAGATAATTATAATATTTTTCGCAGTTAAAAATTCATTCCACGTCTCTTATTTGAACGCACTTTATTTTGTATCGTTGCTTCGTCCAGTGCCGTATTCCACTGCATTTATATTTATATCAACTGAAAATTAAACTTCAGTTTATAAATTGAAATAAATTTGACATTTTGGAAAAACGTTTAAATTTTTTTTTTAAAATTTTAATGCGGCGATATTCGAGCAAAACGTGTATACTAAAGATTATTAATTGAAATTCGTTTTTATCAAAATCGTGTGTGTACAGTAATTGAAATTGACAATTATTTATGAAATCGATGGTGACGTATAATATGAATTTATCGTACCCGTATTTAGATATATTTTTAAACGACACAATTATTGATGTTTTAATAATATTTGAAACAATAAATAGTAATCGGAAAATTACATTTAAGTAGCCAAATAACTCGAACAAAATAATTTTTAAAATCGAATTAAAAAAAATCCTTGTATTTTCTTTTTCAATTTATAACTGACGACGACATTTAGTAAATAACTGAAAATATTTTATACAACAATATTTTATATATATATAAACTCATAATTGTATACATTTTTTTATTATTTTAATAAAAAAGTTTTAAAATGTTAATGCAAAATATTCTCACCAAAATAATTAATAAAACATAATTTTGAATATATTTATACGTATTCAAAGTAAACTGCAGTTTATTTACTAAATTAGTTTTATATTTTTTTCAGGATTTGATTAAATACAGAATATACGTAATTCAAAAGATTATGATAATATACAGTGTTTTTTTCGTAAAAAAAAAAAAGAAAAAAAAGGGAATACAAAAACGGAATTAAATTGTTTGTTTGCTTCGTAAGGCGATTTTACGCTTAATTATTATTTATTTATTTATGTGTAAAATTTGTTTTTTTACACACGCGAATAAATTGAACAAGACAAATAATAATAAAAATCATACGCACCACATGGCGATGCAGTTACCGAACACTGATATAATAATATATAACAGGAACAATATCCGCTCAAAAAATATAATGCTAATAAATAATACATTTTGTAAATTTAACCATAATGACTAATTAAAAAAAAAAATTTTAAAAATGTTTAAACGTATTACATATATAGTAGGTATAATATGTATTATGTGTATTGTCACTGTATGGAGAAAAGCGAATGATAAAAAAATTTATAATTTATACATTATGTGTTGTCACAAAAGCAAATGCAAAACGACTCCTTAATAATAATAATAATTTTTTTTTTTTTTAGGCTTAATAATAATATCGAGTAGAGACAGATACGCTAAATCGATAATTAATTATAATTACGAAAAACAAAATAACTCATATAATTAAAAATTATGTATGGTTGTTTTAACAATTTCAGAATATAAAAAGGACCAGTGTGTAGTAATGAAAATATTTAAATTGCCACGAAAATTATTCCATAAAATATCGTAATAAAACAATTTGTATTTTATTAATTAACAATATCAAATATTTATCTTTTATTATAAATTAATTGGTTGGGTAATACGTTAAATCATCAGTTTCTAAAATAACGATCGGTTTCCTCCTAGTATAATTATATCGTGTTTGTAACAAATAATTAATTATTATGACGTTAAAATGCCTATTTTATATTACATAAAAGCGTATAAATGATGTTGTTTTCTACACTAAAAAAAAAAAATCCTTCATTTTATTTTTCAACATAAATTTGTAAAAATATTCTAGAATATATTTTTTTTATTCGAAGAACAAAAAAGTACTCCTCAAAGTTATAATCACTGTATACATTTATACGACAATTTAACGTTTTTAAATATTTATTGAATGTAATGTATTTTTGAATAATTAATATTGATTAAAAAACATTTTTTCTTTCCGTATTTTATACAGATACTATAACATCAGGTAGACAAATATGTTTGAATTTTGGTTTAAAAGTCATATTCCGTTCGATTTTATAGCGCTATTTCTGAAAATTGAGAACAAAATTACGCTTACGCAAAAATCGAAATAAAAAAAAAAAACTATCGAGTTTTACGTATGGAAAAAGACACATACATTGTGTGTATTACAACTGTTATAAATACCAATACAAATGTCTTCAAACATTTCTAATAATACAGTTTAATTGTGAAATATTTTGATACGTAATAACCAGTAAGGAATTTGTTTGGGAATACGTCTAAAATGAAAATTTTCTATGAAAACTCCAAGAATTCAACGTATATATTTATTATATATATATATATATATATATACGTTTATTATTTTATGGCGTAGCACATCATTGCCATTGGTTGCGAGTATTACATCTCATATATATATATATATATATATAAAACATATATACATTGCGTAGATTGTAATATTCTGCATTTCATATCTGTACTGAAATATGTACGTATGTAAAAAAAAAAAATACTACTTTAAAACAAATTTGTATTTTATTTGGAAAGTTTCATAAAGGTTATTTCGCGAAACTCTGCGATAAAAATATTTCACTTTCAATAATGTAACGCGTATGCGTAGAAATCGATGTTCTAAAGTTAGGAAGATTAAAAAAAAAACCGTAGAATATAAACGCTTTTCTTTTTCCCGCGTCCAAATAATTTTACCTTTTTCGTATTATTATCACAATTATTTTGTTGTACTTTATTTCGGGATAGCGAAAACGTTTTTTGACTGCTCGTCTCTTGAGACGCGTATTAATATTGGGCGATACGTTTTTCGTTCTTTATTCAATTGTGTTATTATTTTTAAAGAAAGTTGAACCCCCTCTCCTGTACACTTTTAACCGGCGCATTCATTATATTTTCTTTATTATCAGCCCGTATTTGTATTTTGATACGTATCGGTTGTAATTCGATACGTTATTTCGTCCAAGATTGTTTAAACAACACGTTTCACACGTTTTTCATTTTTTTTTTTTGCGTTTCTATAATATTCCCAATAAATTCGTTCAAAACCGAACTGGGCGTAACGAATTCATTACGTACCTATATATTATAGCGGAAACAATATTGCAACGATCTGGAAACTAAACGCGCGTGATCGCGTCGCAAATCAACCAAAGGCGTACTGACATTTCGTTGTAGAAACGTACTGTTTGGAGGTGTTCGGCCACCGTTTCATTACAGCGAATTGATATCATAAATAGTTTCTGCCGATTTGGCGTTTACAATAAAAACCGGCCGAAAGCTGAGAACTCTGAGTAAATCGATCGAACACTATTATAGGTAGATAATGAAAGAGTCACTGGAAATCTACGACGGCAACAACGGAAACGGCACAAAGTCGGTCCGACTGGGCGGCGATTTTAAAATCGACTCAATAATAACAGAGAGACAATTTTTATTCGGTACGAGATTAAATTGTCTACGTAGTTTCACGTACATCAATCAAGTTCTATTAACGAAATAGAGGTCTGTTTGGTCGGAAACGTTCTTATATTGATCTCGGCGAATTATTATTTCCGTAACGTTTATTTTAGACAATTTACGAAGAGTTACCGGTCGCCTAATAAACAACACGCACACTAGAAAAAGTCAAACCAATACGTTCTAATTTTTTTTTTTTACAATATTTTTCTAATCGAATTTATACTTTAAGAAAATTTAAGAATCACGATATAAATTTTAGTACAATATTCAGTGTTGAACATAGCGTAACGATTATCCGCGAGCAATGAATATTAATTCATCTCGTTATCGTTATTATTAAACGAGTTTTTACTAAATTTGACATTTGATACAAATTTCATCGTACAAAATCATTTAAATTTTCCATTAAAGTCGCGTTATACAGTATATAGCGCTTAAATCGTTATTATGTATATGCTCACGACATTGTTCGAAAACGCATTATACACAGTTGTGTTTGAACATTTTAATTTAAATAAACTGTTATTTAAACGTCAATGAATACTGATTAAAATGAAACGCGTCGAAATTAACACGGGATTCTTCGCACAGTCAGTTGGGTAAAACGACGAATTCGAATTGAAGTAAATATAAATAATTCGATTTAACGTTAGGCGTGCACTATAAACAACAGTTTTTGGGTACGAATAATGTGTTAATCACCCGGCGAGAAAAAAAAAAAAAGGAATTCCGCGCGTCATTCCATATAGGTACTGTTGCCGCGGGTGAAATATTTAGAGAAACTTTTATATTATATGTTATAAAACGGAATATCATATATTGCGCATGTAAAATATAATACAGAGAATTTCTCACCTGCGAATTAAAACGTTTTCCGTGTTTGTTGAAAGTCGTCGCGTATTTCTGAACGCGCATTTATTTATTAAACAGGCTTTTGCGGTTGCAGTTTGTTGTTGCCGCAACAAAAAAAAAAATCATTTTTCGCGCTGTTGTAAACTACGCGTGTACACTACTCCAAATATACGCGAATACGAAGCGATAAAAATGATTTTACTAGGCTGTAGCGTGTTATTAAAAGCGAAAAAATTCTGTTTTATTCGTGTTAGGATTTTCGAAATCGCTCTCTATAAGCACTTATGCGCTCTTGTGTTTAAAAAAAAAACGTACATAAAGGTCGCATAATATGACGTATGTTGAAGCGTGCGTTTTGTAAACGAACGAGACCTACGCGATTTTATTCGCGCGTTTCAAAGTTAATAAAAAAAAAAAACCGAATCGATTCCATAATGAAATATACACGAGTCGTACTCATTACACAGCTAGCTCGGCCAATAAATGCCGGTAGATACTACTAATAATAAATGCGCATTTCCTATAATATGGATAACGCGGAATTTCGACGGGTCCCCTGGTGAGTGCCAATAATATAAAATGCCCAATATATATAAGTCGTTCCGAACCTCGGGTTGAAGTATAGTTTTTCAGCCCGTCAAACAGCCGATAATTATCGTCTCGGTCTGCGTATCCTATATATGTATATTGTAATAACGTAAATGGCGAAATTACAATGATCATAATAATATGTGAAATTCGTACGCTTTGTTGTACTATATAATTTATTAACGACGACGTCTGAAAAATGTTTATTTTGTACGAACGAAAAGAAGGAAAAAAAAAGCGTTTTAATAAAAACATCCTCGTAATAAAATTAATGCCGATACTTACGCGAACCATAAATTACTGACCACCGATCGGTGGGTGTATATACGAAATAAAAATATTGCTGACAAAAATTATATCACGCATACACGCGGTATTCTTTACAGTTATCGTTTATTTGAAATTTTATGCAAATAATAATTTATATACGTATGTATATACTCGGAGAGTTGTGTTGCACCGACTGAATTATTTATTTTAATATTATACGCGCGCGAGAGGTTTAATTTGAAAAAAATAACGACCGATATAAATCGATATTACGATATAATTAAAAAAAAAAAACCGCTTGATTTATTACCGGTGAAAATTTGTACACGTTACTGTATATTACATACAGTCCGCAATAATCGATTAAATGCGTATAGTCGATTTGTGATTTTGGTTTTCGTTTGTCGTTCTAATATAGTGTTTTACGGTTTCAACTGGTTTTTTTTCTTCATAAACCAGACATTATTTATTTTGTACCCATATAAAATATTACAGCGTGTAAATATCTTATATCGTAAGAAAAAAAAAATCATTAGAAAATTCCAATACTATTGTCGCGCCATTGATTTATTTAAATAGTACATCCCAAATATTCGGTGATCGAGCAGAATTTATGTTAGTATCGTATAAGTCGATAACAGACAAATGTTTTTTCGACGGAAAACGTTAACGTTAATACAACAATAATAATAATAATAATAATAATAATAATATACGGCTGTGCTCTGTTCAGAATAAGAGTACATCCGCAATGATTGCGCATACGAAATGAAAACTCGTTAAAAATTATTTGCGGTTACAGATTTGACAGGAACGTTTATCAGTCGGACTCGCTACGATTTCGATTTCGAGAAGGGACTGTGCAGTAGTTTAGACCAGCGGTTCTCAAACTTTCTTGTTCGCGGAGCCCTTAAGTTCCTAAAAAAAAAAATTCACGGAACCCCGAAAACCAGGACCAAGAGACAAAATATGCGAGTTTATTTACTCATAAAATAAACACTATA
This sequence comes from Slavum lentiscoides, assembly GCA_032441835.1. Lineage (NCBI taxonomy): Eukaryota > Metazoa > Arthropoda > Insecta > Hemiptera > Aphididae > Slavum > Slavum lentiscoides. The sequence goes on from CM063708.1 coordinate 16,984,664, forward strand.
AACTCTATATTATTATATTTTGATATAATTTATATACTGTAAGGCTCCGCGGAACACACTTTGAGAACCGCTGGTTTAGACATAAATGAGGTCATAAGATTCCGCGGAGACACGTAAAGTCAGTTTCGTTAATGTTTCGTAAAGCCATTTTTTTGAAAAAATAATTTGACATAATTTCTGATACGGTATCTATAAATGTAAATGAATGTATTTAATTGGGAATTTTTTTTTACCTGTGATAAAATGCACAACACTGGCATAAAAGTAAGCGAAAATATTGTATACGGTAGTTGCGATATCGAGTTAGTGAATATTTTTCATTTTTTTTTTTTTTTTGTCTAGACTAGACATTATTAACAGGGGATATAATACGTGCGTAAGTATAAATTGGATTTGGCGAAATAAAAACTCGGATCACGCGATGACTCGGGACAAAATCAAGGTGATTTCATAGGTCATCGTGTCGTTTCGTCATAAATATGTGTATACGCGGTAGTGTATGTATATACGAAATTACACACTGCATTTAAAATAATGAAAAGGCGTAACGTGATTTACAATGCTTTTTAGCACGAGATTTAATCGGAAATATTATTCTTCGCGGGCGAAAAATTTAATGTAATATAATAACGAAACCACGACGGCGTTACCTACTTGAATTTATATATATATATATATATATATATATATATATATATATATATATATATATATGGAAAATGATAATAATAATAAATAATAATACGGTGAAATATAATATCAGACCAACCATAAGGGACGCAAACTCCATGACGAGTTAAAACAGTGTTTATTCCGTACTTAGAGATAGGAAATTTTCATTTCGAACTGAATGCGCGCGTACCTACATAATATAATAATAATAATAATAATATACAATTTTGTATACAATTAATGCCGCGCCGTGTTCAAGTTACGCAATACGAATATATTATACAGTTAGCCGAATATATATATAGTAATATAACGACTGTAAACTTGTAATTCTTTATACTTTACATATAATAATAATTACAGGACGTAACACGTTTATTAGTTATTTTACACGATTTAGACAATAATAATAATAATAAGATATTATTACGGTTACTTATATAATTGAGCGATAAGCTTTTTAGTACGGCTGCGTTATGATAATTCGAGTTTTGGGGAATTTCTAATTAAACACCGCCGGATATTATAACTTATAATTGCGTTTGTTTTGACGATAATACAATATAAAATTTTGACGACGATCACGTGCCATTAAATTTGTTTTTCTCTGTAATATTATTGTTAATTTTTTTTTTTTAAACAGTACTTTTATCCGTTTTCAGCCAATACGAATTATTCTAATAGTCGAATATACTCGCGCGGTTCAAAAAAAAAAAATTGTGGCAAAAACGTACATTTTCTATGGGTTAAAAAAAATCGTATAACGACGAACGCGAATCCGTAGCATAATTGCCTATTCGAAGCGCCTCACAGTAAGAATTCGAAATTAGCTTGACTACATTTCATTTTTACATAAAATTTATACTTATAAAAAAAACATGCTTTTAGGGTCATGGAATCAGTTTTTGACCTCTGAGAATGTTAATCGAAACTAAATTTTAGTTTAGTAAATTAATTTAAATGATTATAAATAAATTTTTTTGAATTTTTTGAATTTTTTAAAAATAAAATAAATACTTCGCAATTAAGAGTTGACCAACGTTCGCCATCGTTTTATATGCAATGCTTTTTGGTGGTATACCTACTACAATGCATCTATATTCCTTTTAATTTTTCAGAATTAATATTCTTATATTTATAACGTGTATGTATTGATAAAATTCTAAACGGATAAATATGTTAGTATGTAATACAATATTATTTAATTCTATGGTATCCATATATATATATATATATATACGTATATTTTGTATTTAAAGAAAAAAAATTGTAATTTCTTTATATGAAACCAGTAACCTAATGAACCTATATGTTCAGTTGCGCATATTTCACATTCTATTAAGTAAATTTCCTAATTTTGATATTTATAAAAAGTATTATACTTGTTCCTCTGGTAATCATTTTTAATTTTTAGTCACATATTTACCACGATTTAATTATCGTAATTAACTAAGAACCACCTTGACGGATTATCGTGAATTAAGTGTTTAGAACAAAATGTGTTCGTTTTAGTGTTAACGCGTGTAGCTTGACGTAATTTTTCGTTTCCTGGGCCGAACAAATTTACAATCGTTTTGCGATACTATTATTTTCTATTCGTTATAGATCTATCGTATGATGTAAAAAATTAATAAATCACGTTCGTCGTTTGTTTATGCTATATATTAATGTCCATAAATTGCTATTTATTTTATAGGTACGTACTGTATGTATTTTTTTAAATCGTACGCGTTAAATTTTAAAATGATTTATATTCACACAAAATCCATAACCTCTGAAAACGTCACGTGATTATAACAAACGGTTTTACATTAGAAAAATAAACAACAACCATTTTTAACGACACGAAACACCGGAAATATTGTCATGTGCACTATTTATATCTGTATAATATACCCACCAGAATCGTTTCGTACTGCTTATACAGCAATATTATCGTATAAATAAACGATATTGCATTGTAGGGAGGGCGAAGAGATGAATTTATTCGCATCTAAAACGATATTACAATATACGCGTTACGCGTATAGAGACGTGTTTAGGGCGAACGAGTAATACTGTTGCCTCGGGCGGAGCAGATTTTTTTTTTACATATTTTAGGGGCTGCAAAACAGTGACTTCACAGCGGTCAGAGCGATTAAATTTTTATATTTAAATAAGATATTTCTCGTTAAATTTCGTTTAAAAAAATCCTCGGTATTTTATATAATTATTCTTAAATCGTGTTTTTCTTACATTTATTTTGGTCAACGGTTTATAATACAGTCGTATTTGTTATTTGCTTCGGATGAATGTTGGTGACACACCGATAATACTATAACAAAGCGTTATTAAAAGAATGTTTTTAAATTTTACCCTGTCCAGCTTCTAAACGCCTCTCGGAAATATCTATTAATAGCCTTAAGATTTTTAGCCTTAAGTGTTTTAGACCTATTACGACATATTAATATTACTCTATAACAATATCTATGAACTCTATGCGTAGAGGCAGACCGTCCTGTAGGGGCGTCATTTCAATTTTTTTTCTCGGGTGCGCGAAGTTTCAAGCAGGCCATTTTGAAATTTCACCAGGCCATATAAAAATAGATATATTTAAGTAGTATATAATATAATAGTTACTCGTTATCCTGCTTTAAATTTTTTCCGTAGATCATGAATGGCGATCAACATAAATAAAACTAATAAAAACAATTTGAAAAAACTAAAAAATAATAAATAATCGATTACTATTTACCCGTGAAAACCAATAAGTAATGCGTAAAAAAATCTCGAAGATGACAAATGCAGCAAAAAAAAAAGGAGAAAAGCGTATAATATTTACATTTATACTTTATATTCATAATTTTTGCGCAAACATATGGGTCTAAAAAAAAAAAAAAAATGACTCATACTTTAAATAAGTGGAAACCGGCAATTTTCAATTAAATTTACAAAATACGTTTACAGCTTTTTATATAGATATAAATAATGTAAACTTCTTCTTTATCGACATTTAAGTACCGTTACCAAAGCATGGCCAATCGGGACTATATTAACAAAATTCCGTGTGCAGAAATCAACGAATAAAATAAAAAGATATCGTTATAAGACACGTCATGAAATAATGTCAGATTGTGTTGGTTTTTGTATTTGAATTTTTTTATCAAGGAAGAACAGCACTAACAGCAGTGCTTCAGGAACGGCATTGGATCTTTGCGTAGAATCGTAAATACGTCTGCTGTATATTATTACATAAAGATTCACTCGATGGGAACGCCGCACAACAGACCGAATAGCCCAAAGTATATATTATTAAGTTCCTTATTTACTTTTGCATAAACCGTATTTTAAATCGCAAATAACGCGCAGAATTATATTGTGTTTTACTATAATTTATCGCGCGCGCGCGTGTGTGTATAGATCTGATTTATATGCGTTCGGATCGCGCGAGCTAAACGCTGTTTGAACAGCTACCCGTCTTGGAACTCGGGCGTTTAAATGTTTTCGTTCCCGCCCGTTGGCGCACAATTTTCGATTGTGTCGTCGCACTGCGCGCAAACGCGCAATAAATATTCGGCAAAAATGTTTTTTTTAGGCCTATAAAATGTAATGTATACGGGGCGAGAAAAATGAAACGCGTTAAAGTCACATTTTGTGTGTGTATAATAGTAATATTCGATTCGATTTCCGAAGAAAAACGCGTAAAATATTCAAATTTTCGAGACCGTAAAAAAAAAAAATTTCGAAACGTAAAACGATGTCTTCAAATACCTTTTAACGCTAATTTATATTTTATGGTGACTTTAAAAAAATAAAAATAAAAATCCCGGTTACGCGTCGTGTGCACGTATAATATAAATATTGGACTGGTTTTTTTTTTTATCAAAGGCGTTCGAAGCAGTTTTACATTTCGGCCAAAAGTTCGTCAATATCGGATAAAGTAAAAGCGATAAAACGCGATTTCGGTAACAAAACGATATAATCGTAATTCGAAAAATTATAGAGAAAATACATTAGGCGTATATAGTGTGTATTGTTTGCAGGCTGCACGCCCGCGTTTCGCGTTACATTTCCGTGTTCATTAAGTTTTGATTTACGATTCAACGAATTCAAATAAAACGTCATTTATCATTTTATTTATACCTTTACAAATGCAAATAAAAAGAGCGACATGAAAAAAATATTCTATTCGCAATTTGAACGCGCACTTTTTTTTTTATGTCAACGTTAAAAATCAACACGTTTAACGGCGTAGGTCGTCGCTACGAATATTTAATATAAAAATATATAGTTACGATTTAAAAATATTTTTGTTTGTTTTCAATATACGCAATTTTTGTGTATAGCCGTCATACGTATATAATATATTTATATATATATCGGTCACTGGCCATAAATAAAAAACAGTGTATATATAACTGCACATCTCGTGGTAAAAACTTTTCAAAAAATACGAATTAATGAATCGTCGACGTTTTTTTTTAAATATAAATGTGTTAAAAACCGAAACACCTCGATACGTGGAAATGATTGTGAACGGAAATTATCGATCGGCATCGGACCGCGGTCTTATAACAATACGTCAATATTACGAGAAAAAGTTTTAAAAAATTTATTTATCAACGCGCATTCATCGAAAGGGTCATTATTATTATTGGTGAATTATTCAAAATTATCAGGCGAGAAAGTGTTCCTCCTGTCTAACCATATATATATATATACACTTCTCTCCAAACCGGCGTTTCTGTTGCTGGAATTCGGTAGAAAACGCGTCCTCCGGAATCCTGTTGGGTTCCTCGAGCGATTTTCGTTGCGTTTTCTCGACAATGTCAAATCTTCGTCTCTCGAGGGTCGTTTAATATTCAGGAACGATAGTGTCGTGTGATTTTTGTGTGTGCAAAACTCACCAACGTAAACGGCAGCCGCGTGCAACACTCTTCACTCGTCTTGACTGATCCCCCGCGATGTCGGCGAATTTTTTCCTTCGAAATCGTCCACGGAATTGTGCTGGAGAAATTCGTGGTAAACAGCTCACTCGGAGTTTAGGAGAACGGCCAACTGTATCACCAGTTGACGGTCGTCCAAAAACCGATCCCCTTTCCCCGGCCTTCTTTGAACTTTTTTTTAAACCGTTCGTGACACCTCGAAAGGCTCAAAACTTTGTGCGCCCGTAAGCAGTTTGTACAACATTTGAATAGTTTCTGCGAACGTTTTCGCCAACTTCACACACACCGAAACTATTAATGGTCAACACGTTGTTCGTCGACGACCTATTATAACTCGTAATTGCGTATTCGAAAAGTCGCCCAAAACGTAACGAGACGCTTTTATATAGAGAGAGAGAGAGAAAAAAGTGGTGGAAAAAATACCGTAACTCCACCTCGGTGTCGAGCTCGTTTATCGTGTATCGTTTTGCAGCGGCGCAAACGAGGAATTATTATTTATTTCTCTCTTTTCGTACCGGCCGTATACAATTTTGTCTGTTATTATATATTTTTTTCGCGCTCTCTTAGTGTTTTTTTTACCGTGGACAATACTTCTCCTTGATTCGGAGCCGTAAAAAGCCCGACGACGAACTATAAATCCCGACCATCGTGCTTTTAAACTGCAACGAAACGTTTCACTATAATATCCACGCGAAATCGCCATAAATTCGCATTTCGCAAACATTTCGTATTAAATAACGATCGTGACGACACAATAATACGCGTCTGACCATACACACCTCCCTCCTCGTGCATATGAGCATACCGTATATGAGCTCGGCACCTATAAAGTTTATTTGCTCGCCGATCGGTGGATTTGTATTGCCTAAAAATTATAAACGTTCTAACCTCGCGCAATCGCCAACGCCATAGATAAGAATAATATATGGATAAGCCACTCCTATATTGAATGTGCACGTGGTAGCGAGCTGTTTTAAAGAAGAGAGAACTCACTATTAGAATGGTTCTCTTTCTCGCATGGGGAGAATTTCAATGAAATTATTATATTTATTATCTTTGGAAATTGTACGTGGTGATAACAGTTATTTTCAAGTTTCGATATTACATGTATAAAAATATATGTAACGTTGCCGAAGTTTTCCCTGAGGACTGGAATACCTGACTTGACTATACTTATGTACTTACTTAATCGGACCAATCACGCCCATACAAAAGGGCTTATTTGCTATATTTACATTTATTATTTATTATCATATAGGTTATTATTATCGCATTGTGGCGTTTTAGGCACGAGAGAAAGAATAACTTACTAATGGAAGAAATAATAAGCTACACCGTATAATTCTAATAAAATGATCTAGAGAAAAAAAATATATATATTATACGTGGATTTGTAAGATTGAGATCTGTTTTAATCTTTTAATTTTGAAAATAATTTTAATTTTCGCTGAAAATTTACACGGTGTACTTTATTACGATAGAATTCGACTTTACCTTAAAAGTTTCAGGACGTTTTTACAAACGGTAACTTTTCCTGAACTTTAAGAAATGAAACATCAATATACGTTTAAAATTACATCAAAGTCAACGGGTAATAATTGAAAACAAACACCTTACTGCGTATTTGAAATGATGAACAAAAATAATAGTTTTGCGCACTTTCGTTATCGACATAACCGAATAAGCGTATTTTACGTTTTAATAGTGTGTGCGTGTTTTTTTTTTAAATTAATTTATAAAACGAAACCGATCGATAAACAAAAACGAACAAAGGATATTATTGTTAGTATTGGTTTTCGGACACATTGTTCTTCTACTCGTTTTCTTCGACGTGTACATTATCGTTGTTCAAAATCTACGTTGATCAATTCACCGGTCACAAAGAGTAGCATCGACTATATAGCATCGTTTTAAATTAATCGATTTAACACCGTTATCAATTTTAATTTACTCGAAATCGGTTTCGAAAACTTTTTAGCCTCGCGGTCGTTCGAATAGTTTTGCGGACCGTCTTAATTAGAATTTTTTTTAAAAATTGCACCGCTTTTGTAGACAAAGTTTATAAATTCACGTTTTTTTTTTGGTCAACTCGACGTCGCGGATCTTTTCATGCGACCGCGTCTGGTATTCCGCAGCTACGTCAAACGTTTTGTCGCTAAATTTTTACCGTTCCTATATGTAAAATATATATATATATTCTCTTCGGGCGATGTATACTATTATTGCTATTATTAAATATTTAAACCGGAGTCGGTTAATGTACGATTAATACCGCGGTAATTGGTATTAATTGATTATTAACATCCGCGATAAATTGTTTATTTTATAAATTCGGTTTTCTTTTTTTAATATTTAATTTATTAAATATATATGTTTATTTTTTTTGTCCAAAAATATTCTCGATTTATCGCAGTAACACGTGGTTTTAATGTTATTTCAACGTTTGTGCAGATTTATTGAATCGAACGTTTTTCTCTTACTGCCCCGTTTTTCTTTTCTTTCGAGGTTATTGGGATACGGGTCGTTAATACGGCGAAAAGTATACTAGAGAAATTTGCCACGAAAAAAATATTGATGGATTAGACACTGCGTCCAGTGGTGACATACGCGGTGTTAATAGATTATCCCACATGAGTTGAACAGTGTTTTTACACACAATTTCGTTCGTCTCGAAATAGGTTTTTTTCTCTCGTTTTTTCGTTTTTTTTTTCTCGTGCTTTTAACACCGAAAGTTTGCGCGTCATACGATATATATATATATATACTACAAAGTATAAACACTCGTTCTAATTAATCGAACAACATACCTCTACTCGATATTTTTCCAATCAATCTCGGCCTCGGTGTGTGTTCTCTAGCCATCGCGAGCTGATGTTTTCAAGTATTGGAATACTTCTCGTATATATACGAGTGTACCTATTGCGCGTATTGCCAACAGTCAATACGCGTAACGGAACCGCGTATAATTTCATGTAGAAATTCATTTCGATCAAATCAGCTATAAAACGAATTATTTTCGAATGATAATTTTACGTTCCATATGTGTTTGTGGGTATATATTATTACTAATAAAGAATAAAAGAATAATTATTGTTTACGATATAATATTAAGACGCATCAGAGCTGCCGTGGATATTGTTCACTTTATATTTGATCCGCAGCACGAGTTCGTCTGTTTCGCGTTTGAACCTTGAACGCTGCCGATACAATTCGATATTTCCGTGCAGTGCAATAATTAGAATTTTAAGGGCCTCGGACAAAGACGAAATTCTAATCCTTACCTTTGATTATATGTTTTCAGTAACGTCACGAGCGATTTCTTTATAACACGAGAGTAAAAAATAAGCGATAAAATGTTAACTTTTTTTCATATATATATATATATAAAAGATCTTTGATAATATTTTTAAAAAGTGGAACGGAAAAACCGATAAATGTCCTATATAGTAAGATAAAAAAAAATCTTGACTTTTGCCACAAATTTAAAATTTTACTGTGAATTTGCAATACGTCATATATCCTATAGAATTATAGAGGATATGTCAACCGATCGCGGTCCACGTGAGTTTTAACGAATAATATTATTTAATAACGTATAATACATTATAAGGTACAATCCGCGTGTTTAAAGCATTCGGTTTTCGTTATAAAAACAATTACTTTTGAGTACCAACCAAGTGTTTTATTTATTTTTTTATAAAATTGTATTTATTTATTTTATTTTTGCTTATTATTTGTTTTACTAATTTTTTTTATCAAAAAAATTTATTTTTATAAAATTAATTATTTTATCAAATTATTTTTCTTCGTATTACAAACGTAGGTACTCGGTGTGTTAAAAAAAAAAAATACGAGGCTCTTAAAAAAAAAAAACATTCAATATATTCCGTACGATAATTTTTAATAACGATATTTTATTTAGAAAATTTTGTTGAAATATTTTTAAAATTTTGTAATGCACATTTTCCACGACGAAATAAGCCGTTTCGCATATTTTATCGACGTCCCCTCGCCACTGCGACGCGTATCGTCATCGGCACTTGCCGAAGCAGACGTGTTTGCGATAAAAACCGTACCGCGTTTTCCCGTCGCGTGACATCCCGTTTGGAAATTTGGAATTATTTTATTGTTTTTCGCGCCAGTGCCGCCGACGCCTAAGTCAACAACCGCGCGTCGTTTCCCCATAAAATATACGGTAAGCGGGTGGGGGGGAGTGTGGGAAAGGGCAGGAGACCGTCCAATCTGAAACCTTGCCCAGTCGGTCGAAACGAATTTTCGGTGCGCACGTATTATCCACTGAGAATTCTGTGTTTTTAATTTCGTTTAACACACACACACACACACACACACACAGTGGAGGATTTATGGAGCTATCTCCATCTCCTCGATAGTTATATGCTAGCTCGTAGTAGCCCTTAACTGATGCGTGGTAAGAAAATTTACCATTAACTGGTGAGTTGCAGCTAGGGGTCTAACAGACCAAATTTTCAAATACGTATTATAGCAATTTTCGTTCACAATTTCGTGTAATTTTATAAAAGGTCCTTAAATTGTATTTTTACATTAAAACCTAAGATTTGGTTAAAAGAAAATTTAGAAAAAAAAACGATTCCATTAAAAATTTATATTTTCAAAGTTCACAATTAAAAATTATTATTATAACGAATATATTTTTAAAAAAAACTTTATACATATGTTTCGATTTTCTAGTTAAATTTTGGAAATGTTAAAAAAATCTAAAATCTAAAAAGAACGGCAGGTGTATAATTATTTCTTAATTAAAACAAAAATTGCATCCGTATCGGTCCAGTATATTCGGAATAATCGCTGGACCAACATAAAAAAAAAGCAAACAGGTCGAATTCAGAACCTTCTCCTTTTTCGAAGTCGGTAAAAAATAAAAAGTGAATGGTTTCGTGAGACCCCACGTCACCAGTCGCGGGGGTTTTAATAATATTATACGTATATATGAGTTAATAATTACATCGACCGCCGTGAAAGCGTCACAATCTCGCCCGTGAAATCAGTTTTAAAGATATTAATAAAGAAAACGAGTTTTCCGTTTTCGGTAACGTTCACTGTAATATTATCAGTTTTATTATCAATTTACATGAATTCGTTGTTTTATGTAACCATATAGGCGCGGGGTATACTCGGTTGCACAGTGTGCGGCTTTGATATTAAGATTTGATATTTTCATATTTTTCCTAAAAAAAAAGGGCCCATATTTTCTCAAAAAGTATTTACCGCGTTGACTCATTTAAATATAATATATACAACCATTTGTTTTATACGTAAATCTAAACCGGTTTCGGCATTGCGGAAAGTGTAAAAATCTATAACTCATCTAATGAAATAGAAAACGTCTATTGATGAAACTAAAAAAAAAAAGTATGTGTTATAATATTTTCATACTATTTTAATTCGGATGAAAAAGTTTTGGAAAGTGATGTTTCTATACTATCTACAGACTATACTAGAATCAGCTACTAAAACGTACGAGTATAATAAAAATATGATGAACATAACCAGAGTGAGCGAAGAAGACTATAATTTCAATTTTATATTTTAAGTTTATAATGTTCTGAGGCAAAAAAAATCATAATAAATAAACTTGTACTTTTTATGACAGTTTTAAGAGCTTGCGACCCAAAAAAAAAAAAATGCTGTGGGTTCGATTCTATCGTTTGCACAAGCCGTCACTGAAATTTGACCAAGCTGTGCTTATACTATATTATACAATAATAATATTATTTGAAATGTATTTAGTACGCCGGGCAAATGAGTGTGTCGTGTGTGTATGTGTTGTGCTAATGCACCATCGTGATATTATTCGTCACTTTTATATAATGCTTTAACGTAATAATGTCGCAAAAAAGTGGATTTTATACGTCTTTTTAAAAAAAAAAAGAAAAACTAAATTCAACAAACGACAGTAATACTCCTTCTACAAGTTGCAATGTAGTAAATAAATACGTATCATTAAACGCGACTATTATTCTAGATAAGTCTGAAGTAATTTCCACTTGCGTGTCTGATATTGGATTGGTATCGAATCGAATTTGTTAATTCGAAAAGATAAAGTACGCTTTGTAAATATTTAATCAAAACACGGATTCCAATTAAAGAGTCGTTCTTTTCCAAATAACTAAAAACAACAGTAGTCATCATATTGTAGTAAATTTTAAAATTGTTTTTACATTAACAGACTTTTTCTTTTATTGTGCCATTTTAATTGCTCAAAACTTTTTCTTTTTTTCGCTTTATAAATTTAATTTCATATATTACAGTTCCTTCGTTGTTTTTAAACGTTTTTTTTTTTTTTACTAATTTAACTTATCGTGATAGAAAAATTCGAATTATATTTTATTTGAAAGCCTAACATAAAATCCCAAGCATTGTGTTTACAAAATTATTACAAAAATATTTGGCCTACACCCCTCCCCCAAAAAAATCCTAAATTTACCACTGTATACACTCACGTACACAAAAAGTTAGCATGTGACATTCAAAAAGTAATAACAGCGACCGAGTCGGGGAAACGTTTCAGATATTATTGCGCACGTAGTAAGGTTTTTACAAAGGATGCGGCGATATCAACCAAAAATTAAAGACAAAATATATTGCTACGTGCAAACGCGACCGGTATAACTGCAAGGATACAACGAGAAATATTATTAGACAACGGGAATGCAGGCCACGACGAGTAAAATTCGGTTGATTTCCTTCATCTTCGTTCAAGGGCGCCGGCAAGGGAGTTCCGGAGGAGATATGACCGTTCCCTGATAATTTAGTTTATATTAAATTTTTTTATCATTTGTAAAAACAAAATTATTTGCGCCGTATAATTATTCTGTAATGGACGTCACACAATCTAATTCAAACGTCTGTTAAAATCAGATGAAAACAATATATATTTATGACATAAATATTGAAAACTGATTAAAAATTTAATTAAACACAGAATTATTAAATAGCGAACGAGTAAACAATACAGATGAAGAAGGTCTCTTGTTGTGTTTTGAAGGAAAAAGAAATTGAAGACAATAAAATGTTACTAGAATAAGAAACATTATTACTTTCGATTAAAAAAATGTGTATTTTAATAGCAAGTACATTTCCACCTACTACGTGTAGTGTTGAAAGGTCACGATCGGGTTTGTACTTCATACGCCTCGTTACGTTAATTATTTTAATTTTTCTATTTATTAGCACACTAAAAGAACTCAAAACAAGGCTTCGCAACACTTAAAATCCAGCATAGCTTAAATAGATTGGCTCTAATTCATAATGATGTACACTTTAAAACCGAAAGTCTGCAATTATAGGTGAAACGATAGTTTTGTTCTGTATGGAGCCAAGAGGAACTGAATTTTTATTTAACAACGATTAAAAATTGTAATACAAGTGCTGTAGTTCATTTTGCATAATTTGTTCTTTTACATTTTCTCATTATTACTTTAATCAAAAGCTTATTAATTATTCCGTTTCGATCGCGTACAGAAATATACAGTTGTATTTTATTAGATTTCAGTTTGTATTTAACATTCGACGGAAGTACGATAATTTAGATAAAATTATGTTGTTTTTTTTTTACATCAAATAAGGAAAGTAGGTATTAATTCGTTTTTATGGTAGATTTTACTTTTGAATTTTCCTTCTCCACCCATACCGGTATATATTTCTACGGATACCTTTGCTTTTGTCGCTAAACGATTTTCAATTTTAAGTAGAGAATTTTCCTAATATTATTTAGTTCCCGACATTAAAGAGCTTCTCTTTCACTATTATACCTTCGTTTTGAAGGGATTGCGTTTCAAGTGATCCGGAAAATCGTTAGAAAATCTTAACGGGTACTGCAGAGATATAGGAAAAAAGCTGACAACCGCAGTGTATAACGTCATAACAAACGCTGTAAACGTTTACGCGGCGTATAAATGAATACAACAGGTTTACCGCGATAATTCGAAAGTCTTAGCGAGTGTAAAATTCTCGAGTCTCCACATTTAGGAGTTTTACAGTGTATTTGATAATTTTACTATGTTCTAAAAGACATTCATTTAAAAAATTTCTAATTTAGGGCATCACAAACAAACAAATGGTTTAAAATGTTTAAATACCAAATATGTAGTATGTAAAATGTGATTTTCGTCGTATTATTCGCGTTTTATCAGTCAACCGTTTTCGTTCGACTGTATTCATTAAACTATTAGATTTCACTTGAGTCCAATGAAACAGACGCAATAATATTTAAATCGTTTTTTACATTTTGGATTTCATAGCACTACGAAAATTCCTTAAAACTTCCATATACAACACACTCAAAAACGATATCGATTTGGGAATATGAATTATTTATCGGTGTCGGAGCCATTTAAATAAATTTAAAAATCCATAAAATCATCACGAATGCGAAAAATAAAATAGAAAAGAAAATGGATTTACTTTGAAAATGTAGCGCGTCTTCGTATAACATTTTTAAATTGAAATAATAATAATAAAAAAAAATAAAATTTGTCAGATAAGACGAGTGTTGTACGTTATATAAAAATCGTCAGTACGGCACGCGCGATACTTTCTGCTCATTAAATTGTTTCCGTATTCTTGAAATGTCCAGATGGCTTCAACGTTTTATAAATAATAATGTCTTTGTTTTAAGTGCACGATATATGTATATAAAATATTAGAACAGGCCTTAATACATTTTATATTTTCGTACAAAATAATTTACAACTCTCAATAACACACATAAAGTCTGATAAAATATAAAAGTATATAGGTCGTGTAAATAAATTATTATCCGCAACACTGTTGATAAACGAGCGTATACAGCGGTTACCATATGTTTATTCTCCATTCCCGTCTACACCGAATTATCTACTGAACTCATATTATTATGGCCATTGTAACGCTGAATTGTAAATCAAATTTTGCATCACGTCTGTCCATTGGATTTCGTTTAAATAATTTTTAATTTGTATTTTCAACGAGGCATGCGTAATTAATTTTTTTTTTGTCATATCTACAGCGAACACTAATCAACGAAATTCGCAATAACCTGCCCGATTTATGGTAATCGGTAGTTTCATAATAAAAATGATCATGATAGTATATCTATATAATTTACATATTATGTACGCATATACATTTTATAAAAAAAAATAAATAAATTTCGTCTCGGCTCTTTCGATTTTCAACGATATACGAGTATATTAATGTATATACGTTTATAAGTGGCCATTACGCTTTATTTATTAAAACACAAATGTCTATGACCGAAAAAAAAAATTGCCACTCGACTATAACAATAACAACGTAATCCGGGAAATATTTCATAAAGTTATGATACGCTTATAAATTATAATTTTTTTGTATGAAACTCACTTTCAGCGAGCCTAGAAAAAATAATATATTGCAAATATAAGTAAAAAAAAAGTCAGATAAATGATATAATTTATATCATTTATCTGAATTTGTATTTTTTATTATTATTCGTCATTGATTTTATTTTAAAACTATATCACATATGAACGACAAATCGTCTAATTTTATTTCAATGAATTATGTTGTCAACACGGTTTATTTTAGAATATTTTGTAAATAACGTTCATTTAACCCATAAACCTACTTTTTTTTTATACGTATATAAATGTTGAATCGAGTAAAAGATATAATTATTATTATATTACTAGCTGCCAAAATTAAAATGTAAAATAATATTTCGTTTAATAATAAAATTCGGTAAAATACACGTGTTCTGCACACGATGCGCGTGACCACTGCGACATTAAATAATTACTTGTCATCTTATATTGCATTCCGATGATTCCGAAATACGACAATATCGTGGAAAAATCTTTCAGTGTAATATTCTTATAAACACAACAATTGTCTATCCAACTAAGTGTAACTAAAAACCACAGAGTATTGTAGAAAAGTAACAACTAAAATGGATTCGATAATATATTCCTTCGCACGCGCCTACTTCAACACGCCGCAGTCCATTTGATTTAATTGAATATACCTAATCGATTTTATTGGCCGTACGTTTCGATGAACGACACTTGTAATGGTTTCGCTTTGTTGACGTTTTATACAAAAAAAAATAAATAAATAAAAAAATATGAGTTCTATATTTTTTTCTAATCGTAACGTTATTTTAGATGGACAGTGAAAATGATCCCGACCGTAGCAAAATTACGAAAAAGTCGAATTGTTTACGAAAACACAATATATTGTGTATATAAAGAATAATATCCGTTGTCACTAAAAATAAATGCGATGAAGAAAGTTAATAATAAAGCGAACGAATGAACAGTACAAAAATCGAAAAGTTTATTTATGGTCAATTTGAGACGAGTTTGCTGAAACTTAGTCGAAACCATAATAAAACAATTTATTACATGAACTCTTGATGATGTCAGTATATGTTTTCATACGAATGAGGTGTTTCGTTTTTTTATTCGATTAATTCTTTGAATTAATCAAATAATCTCATAAAATCGCGTGTAATATATATTTTGCAGAATTAAGAATATTATAAAATGTAATCTGGTTAAACGAATGAACATTCAATTTAATTTTTCTTTTGCATTCGTGTAAAACCTCACGCGTGAAAACATTCGCGCACCTACACGCCTTTGCTAGATAACATGAAATACTTATCGGGTTTGAAAAAAGACTGAAAAATAAAAATAATAATCAAAATAAAAAAGCGCAGTTCGACTTTTGTAATGAAACGTGTATTGATGTTGTGGAATCATATTGTTCACGATTTTATTTTCGTCGCACCACACAACAATATTATTATTACCACCGTTTATTTCATCGTCAATTCGTAAATTCCGAAATCGATAAAAACACATAGCAACAATCGACGATTAATTTTAATATTTATACACCGTTCTTAATAATTGTAGTTCGCGTTTACATTCCAGTGTTTTGGATTTTATATGATTTAATGTTATTCCATCAAACGGAAAGATTGGCTGTCAAATTTCAAATATTTTTCTATAACACAATTTCCCCGTCATCGTATAGAGGGTAGTTATTGATCGTTTTTTTTTTTAAATTTTATTTTTCTAGAAGTAAAGTGACAGAAGACCTTTTTTTCCTCACGTGATACGAGTAGTATATTTGAGAATAAAGGGCGACGAGACGGTTGAGTGCTAGGCATGAGTGTATTTTGATGACGACGTACAATTGAATAGTTTTTTAAGGATCGTTGAAACGTGTGCACTACTCGAGGACAATGTAAAAAAAATTGTCTTATCAACTGAATATTGAAGTTTCCTCGTATGGACATACAAATGTAATTGGCGTTTTATTTTAAAATTGAGTTTGTACATCTAATAATAATAATAATAATAATAATAATAATAATAATAATAATAATAATAATAATAATAATAATAATAATAAAAAGAAATAAAAAATAACGTTGAAAATTGAACTTGACGTTTTGCCACTAAGAAGCCTGCAGCCCCGTTCTGTGTCTATGCCAAAAACTACTATTCAAACGTTAATTTACTACATTTTAATTTTATTTACGGTGCATATTGAATACGTTTAAAATAATAATAAAAAAAAACAGTGTTTCAAGGCTGTTTTTAAACCGGTATTATTTCTTCTTCTTCTTTTGAAAAAAAAACGATTAATGTGTCCGATAGACAGTTAAAAAATCGTATCGGCCACTTCAGTTGTTTCGGTTTTGTTATTTTCGAAACCATAATATTTCGTATAATAATAATAATAATCGGAATAAATCAGCGCGATAAAATACGAGTAATAAAAATATTACAAATCGCGTGGCGTTCTTCACGTCGTCGTGCGAAAATTAAATAATATTAAAATTACAATAATGTATAATATATAATATTATATATTCATATATATATATTATAATATAATACAGAAAATAATAACATACAATTAAATCCTCGAGTACTCACAGTTGTACATGTTATTTATTTGTATTACATTATTGTATAAGCGTTGGAAATTAATTGTGGGTAGCGTATTAAACGCGTTTTAATCACGAAGCCCCACAGAATAGTAACCGCATTGTACACAAAATCCGCGCGACTAAAGCGATTATTATTATTATTATTAATATTTTAATAAGAATAATTTAATTCTCTCGAATAGAAATCGAACCGTGTAGTGCGATATTATTATTATTGTACACTTACCGTTTCGAAAGTCAGCCGTGCGTGTCAGAAATCGCGGAATCGAAAAAGTCCGCCGACTGTATAAATTACGATTGCTCGTCGTACGCACGCAGGTTTTAATTGTTCAAAAAAAAAAAAATATCAAACAGAAAACCAATACAAACGTTTTTCGTCGCGTCCGACTGTATTATAATTATATCGTCACTAGAGATTAATCCGCTTGGATTATATTTGAAGAGTAATAGTTTTTTTTGTTAAGCGCGCTGCGGCAAAACCGAAAATCCGCAAAGAATAACGAGAAACGAGCGACCGGGCTACGCGTCTCTGCGGGAAACGCACGACGATCGCACGCCACCTCGTCGATCGACTGGAGTAGTCGCCGAGCCCCTGGCGAAGCGACGCGGTCCCTGTGACGTTCTCAACACGCACGCTCAGGGCTTACCCGCCACAACGTCCGCCGCCGCCGCCGCCGCCGCCGCCGCCGCCGCCGACGCGAACCGTTTTCGCGGGAAACTTCTGCTCTTCGTTTTTACGTTACCCCAAAAAGCCGGCGGCGGCGGGTGCAGTGGGTACACCCAGCGATACGTTAAATTTAGGCTCGCGGTGACATTTCCAAGTTTATTATAGAAAATGTATCCCGTACGGTATAATAGAGAGACAGAGAGAGAGAATTTGCATATGAGGAAAAAAAAAAGAAAAATTTATCAAGATTTAATTAAATCATTTATTAAAAAAAAAAAATTATATATATTTTTAATTTTTTTCTTGTCAAAACGCGTAGTGATTTAAATAATCTTTTTTTCCGTTTCGATACAAACATACGACGGCGTTTGCAGTTTAGATGACTACACAGGTCTGGAACCCGCTGCCCCCCCCCAAAAAAAAACCCGCATAGGATTCTTTTTTACTGTTTTTTGTATTTTTTTTTTTTTACTGACTAAAACCGAAAAAATAGTGTAAAAAAACAAAAATTCCGTCACGTCAATTTTTTTATTTTTTTTGTAAAACTCGTATTTTTTTTATTTCGAAATTTAGGAATTAATTATCTGAAATAATTTTTTAACACTATTGCGTGTTTAGCCGCGGCGTGAGGGGAGCTATCGGTACGCGTTTACTTTGTTTGTAGCGAACGGCGTTTGTAGTTCGGATATAATAAAACTAGTGATTTTCATTATTCGATATTGTGATTTCTTTGTGTTCTAAAAAAAAAAAAATTAGATTTTATGTTATGGATGGAAGTGGGAATCGCGTATTACACTATCCGTTTGTGTAAGCACTTTTAATTTTGCTCACACGATCAGCACCGGCCGACGCGTCGGTAGTACACGTTTTCCAATTATTATTATTATTATTATTATTATTATTATTATTATTATTATTATTATTATTATTATTATTATTATTATTATTATTATTATTATTATTATTATTATTGACGTCTGTCATTATTGTCGCAAGTCGCCTGACCAATGAATAATATTGTAGTGACCGTGCTTCTGTTATTATAATTATTTTCTAATGATTAATGATGATTTAATTGAAGATTATTCAAAAAAAAAAAGAAGAAGAAGAAATATCAACAAGAATAGATTTTTGCGTTTTAAAAGACAATGTATTTGTATAATACGTTATATTATGTTTATAACGATTATGTTAATATTGTATAATGAATTAAAACGATATTAAACATGTGTATTATTAAAACTAATATTAAAAGGACAAAATTGGTTTTTTTTTTGACTCAATTAATAATAATTAATATCGTGACATTTAGTGTTAATTTTAAGAAATATCACTGCTTTTGCACTATTTTGAAACCCACGCCACGCGACGCCACTGAAACAGTGTAGTATTGTTACGTATTCGTTCGTTATGATATTTCGCTTGGTTGTTGTCGAAAATATACGATTTCAAGCGGCTCTCGCTCCGTGTGCAGTGTGTGAAAGCGTCGATTTTTTACGAATAAAAATATTCGAAATTTCCAAAAACCCGGAGTCATTATTTTGTTGTTGTAATTTTCGAATTTTTTACTCTCCTTGTATTTTATACGACTTGTTTGACACCCGCAGTCGTGTATTTACAACTTGTTTAATACGAAAGTATTAGTTATAGTAGTTTTTTTTATAACAACGAGCCGGTGTATCGAAGAGCGCATTCGATTTGAATACGAAAGTGAATTTTTGGCACTATTATCTCAGTGTTTTTCGCCGGTTTTGTATTTATTACGCACTACTATCACGGTTATGTACGAGGAATAAAAAAAAAAAAAAATTTATTATTTCACCCTTTCCACCATTCACCCCTTCCTTTTATCGTTGCAATAAACTCGCGGAAAAACGCTAATAATTCTAACACTCACAGTTTTCACACGTTTATCGAAAATTACCCGATTTTTCCCAGCAGACACAGACACCCGCTGTTCTTTCAGGCACGTTTTAAACGTATATATATTCACATTAATATGCGTATTAAATTTAACACAGGGATTGACGCATAAGGGTTTATACAGCGGAGTATATTTCGGCTTTTTTTTTCGAAATATAAAAACGCGTTTAAATCAATAAAGTTATTATGGCGATTACCGCCGCGGGGCCTCGTTTGTTTTTTCGATCGTATAACAAAATGCAATGGCAACGTCGTCGGTGACGTGGAATTTTCGAAACAATACCGGTTCAGTCACCGAGTGCATTGATATATCGTGCGCAGGCTCATATCTTTTTTTTTTAATTTTAAAATTTAAAAAAAATTCTGAAAAAAAAATGTCCCTCAAAAATCTTATTTTACTGTCCGAACGACTTAAAAATATTATATCGCGCATTTTTTTTTTATCGTATTAAAAATATGTAAACGAAAACCGAAGTTATATCTTTAATTTTGCTAAAAAATACCACCACAAACATAGTATTAAAATTGAAAAGAAAAATAAATCATTTTTAACATTATTTCGTGTATCAGTGAAATCGTATTTGTTTTCTTCGCGTTTGTCCGACGAGCGAATTAAATCCGTCGATTACGCCTGAGTAATTCAATATTTTTTTTTGTAACAATTACATATCTGTATTCATATAATATACATGAGTTATCGAGTCTTTCTGTTGATTCTATTTGAAGTATATAAGAAAAGATCTATCGAGTCAACAGTAAATTTCGAGATTCGCGTAACGATTTATTTTATTGTAATATTATAATTTTTTATTTAGGCTTATTTCAAGCTTTATAAGCCAATCGAATTTTCCACTATACTTTGTCCATCACTGCAAATCTCTCTCCGTGACGAATTCCTTAAGATCTCGGCGTGGTCCGTGACTCGGTCGTTTCATCGCGTTGTATTTGAACGTTTTGGTCGTGTTCCGCGTGGTCTCCTGTATAGTGATCGCGTGTTGTAAATCAACGACGATCGTACTACTCGAATCTATACTAGAACGATATCGTTGTTTAATAGTTAATTACCGATATTGTAGATGAATAAATGCGCCGAAAATACAAAACTTATCAAAAATATTTTGAAATTATTTCACTATTTTGTCCAAATTTGTTCACCCTAAACACGGGCCTGACAACGATATAATAAATACGCGTATATATATTATCGGGGGTAAAACGTAATTTTTTTTCACAAAATTAATATAATATATTATAAAATAACGTAGGCATTATATAATTATTCTCAAGGAATAGTGTACGTATTGTATTATACTCATCGATACAATATTATTGCTCGTTAAGTACCAACAGCTAAACCGGGCGAGAACTAACTCGCCGTGGAAATAATAATAATTAATCGCGACACATCATTAAGCGCAGACACCTGTTCCAATTATTGTTATAATACTCGCAAATGGAAATTATTATAATTAATAACGATCCGAACATTGAGAGACGGTACATAAAGAATTGCTCCGAACCATCGACGACGGAAAAGTCTGAAATATTTGTTTGATTAATATGTTGTATATTTCACGGTGTGAAAACTATTTTTTTTTCAATCATAATCGTGTTATATTTTTTATTTTTTACCTTACAATTCAAATAGATATCGAGATTCAGTTCATTTATCATATCGCGAACGTATCACAAACCGCACAGTCGCGTTGTTCCAGATTTTTATTTTCGTATTTTGATGTATTATATTTTGACCACTTTATTTACATGTACCTGCTGACTAACACGCGTTTCAATAATATTATTATTTCATAAACTTCGCTGAAAAAATATTCTCCTTTTTCATTTTTTGTTTCTTTTCTCTCAAAATCATTATAGTCAGTGTTTTCAATTACAAAATTATTTTACTGTCGTAAATTTTCAAGTAATAATATCGAGTTATTATTATTATTATTCAAATTTAAATAAACAACGCGTTATTATAATTTTATTAAAAAAAAAACTAATAATGATAAAAATTCAAAAGTAAAAGTTTTTACGTCACTTGGACAAAGTTTTTTAAGTAACAATTTTGAGAATTTTACGAATATACCGATAGATACTTATGCGTAGGCAATCAAAATATTTTTACCAAATAAATTATAACAACGAAAAGTCATTTACTGTCCGACGCTGCCAAGCTATTATAGAGACACGGAACGATATCGCTGATATATTATAATATACTAATTATGACCTGAATATATTACACATGAAGTATACAAAAGTATTGATTACACATTGAAATATTTTTTTTTACGCTCGAGACGTTTGTTATATTATATTCAATGGTATTTTACTTTTTTTTTTTTTTGAAAAGGTATTTTAAATTATAAAATTTATATGTTATGCACGTAGTAATCACGAGTTTTATTCAACATCGTTTTGTCGGACTCTAATACGTACAGAAATAAAAGTTGCATTCGATACGTCGTCGTACACGCTGTAAAACAATGCGAGAAAAAGTATTTATTTATTTCAGTACAGTTTTTTTAGGTTTGAGTTGTTACGAATAAAACTACCTATATAAACTTTTAATTTGTATAAAAAAAAAATGATTAGGCTTTGTTCTCGTGTATATTATATAATATAAAAAAAAAACAAAATGTAGATTTTGTTTTATAATATTGCACACTTATTAAATATAAATAACTTTTCAATTTCAAATGAGAAACAATATATACGTTTTTATGGAAACTTTTTTATTATTTCGAAAACGCTGTAAAATAAATTAAAATTTCACGGCTAAATATGCTTAAAAATCGTTCGTATACAACAAGTCGAGTACCCCGAATCACACACACTAACGTCCTTTGTATTATTATAAAGTTTAACGAAATCTAAAATTTTCCTCTAGAATTTTCCACGTAACGTTACTCGCGACTGATCTATTAAATTTTAACGAACCGTTAAAAATGTATAAGTGTTGTATTTTTGTAAGTTTGTGTACGTATGTAAAACTTCAACAATTTGGTACCTTTTCTTCGAAAATAATAATACAAAGTTCACTTTGAACAGTGAGAAATGGTGTTGTCTAAATGAATATTAATAACAATAATAATAATTAATATCTGTGTACTTAAATTAATTGGTTCATTGTAACCGGTTCACACGGTACGGTACCGTATCAATTCTTTCGAATCATATTTAGACGAGTCGTAGAATTAGAATATAGCAAAATCAGTCAATCTTTGTTCGCCCGCCTTAGATTTTGACCAAGTATTTAATATAAAAAAAAAAAAACAAAGCAATGTGCGATGAAGTAAAAGCAAAAGCGAGTTTTAGCGGCCGCAAATTAATAATATTGCATAAAAGTTTTAAGCGATGATTTTGTTTATAATATCTGAATATAGTTATAATTAACAGCGGTATCCGAAGAGCAGTAAAGCAACAGTTTACACGGATTTAAATCTACTGAAATAAATAAGCAACAGGGAAACGTATAACAATAAATAAATTACGCTTTTGGAAACGCCGATTACAATGAAGAATACAACAAGTAGGTAGGTACCTCTTGAATAATGAATTTTCAATGAAATCATAGAAATCATCGCCGTTAAAATCCAAGGCGGGAAGCGATCCTACCATCGTTCTCCCTCCCACGTGACCCTTATGGTATCCTCTTCAAGACCGACACGCATCTGTGTGTATCGAATCAAACTTTTATATTTTCGCAGCGCAATTAATAGTGTAATCTTCATAAACTGAATTTACAGTTTATTATTTTATCATTTATTATTTTGTCGTATCGCGATAACGCTTCACGCTTTGTCGATCTAAGCGGATTCTTATAATTTCCCTTTGCTGTAATCGCAATTATTGTATTAATTTATATATATGCATGTTATTTATAATAATACAAACGCGATCGTCCTAACTAAACATTTCAAATACATTATAATATGTGACTTTGTAAAAATCGCGTTGAAAGTATAGTCGAATAATTGATAAAATATAAACGAATTCCAAAAAATCAATATGATTCCACCGGGACCACTGGAGGATCGGTACAGTCTGTCTGCAGTATAGGCTGTGTGGCGAATTCGTGGACCACGTTGTTTTATTTGTATACGGATAACACCGAGAGAATTCTCGTAATTATTATTATTGTTATTATTCGCCTTAATTGGGGACTATTATAATAAAATCGCAACGCAACAAAACAATGTTATTGACACAAACACATTTATTAATTAATTAACGAGTACATCATTGCGTGAACGATTCGATCGATCGGCGCGTCGTCGCGACTGCGTCGCGATGGGTATCGGCGATGAACAGTGGTGTGTATCGTTCTAGCGCTTTATATTATACTCCCCTCGACGTTTACGGTTAGAGTAAAGATTGTGGTCGTGGTATTAATATTGTTTGAAATTTAACAACGACGGCGATAAATCATTGTGTTCGGAAAATGAATCGTTGTTTCCCTGCCCCGAGTGTTTAATGTACAAAACCGATTTTCGACATTTATTGAATGCGTAGTGTAGTAAAAAAAAAAGTATGAGTTGCAGTGTTGCAACGAAATCCGTAATATCTCAAAGTGCCACGGATTTTATTAAGATTAATCTAAAAATAACCTACCCGTAATAGAGTCGAAACGTTTAAAATGTTGAAATAATTGCGAAATGAGCAATTAAACAATAATAATAATAATAATAATAATAATATGTTATTCGAATATAATATAAAATACGTCTTTTGGACGAAAAGCAGAAAATCTATTTTTTTTTTTTTTAATTAAAAAATTTAACGAACAAAATATTATATTCAATTAATAAAAATACGCGCGTGTCGCATATTTGCAATTTTTGACATTTAATAGAAGAAGATTTTTAATACGTTTGATACGCGCACGTACCGTTACAGGCTGTATACAATAAGTCTATTTTCGTTTTAAATCTTCGAAGAACTCTTCCAAGCTAAAAAGCTTGTTTAAGGATAAGAAAAAAAAACAAACGCGTATAAATAATAAATACTCTCCTTTTTAATAAAACATGTAAAACTTCGGAACATTTTTTTTTTTTTATCTTTCATAAAATTCATTTTCAATCGTCGTTGTGTAGATAATCCATTTATTATGCGAATAAATGACGTCTATTCTAATACTGTGTATTGTAAAAATAATAATATTCAGTTAAACAAAAAAAAACATAAGTTTTCTTAAAAACAATACGTGTAAAGGTATTAAATGAAAACTTGAATATGAATAGCAGAAGTTTATCTCGGTTATTTTAGAATTTAAAAATAAAAAATTTTGTTTTTTTGAAAACACTGAAACAATATTTTATCATTGGTTGAAAATCTAGCAAGTAGTCAAATATTGAAAACGTGATAAAAAAATATTATTATACTTTCTCAACGAATCTCCTCGAGTTCGATTTGACATAATATCCCGCGCATATTTCTTTAATTATATTGTTCTTCTGAATTGTTATAGTCTCTTGACTTAACCTGGGCAAAAAAATCTTTATCTCTCAATATCTATAGACTTGTATAATGTGTGCCTATTACATAAAATAGATATTAAGGAGTATGATAAAATACACTATTATTTTATGCTAAACAAATCGATGAAAATTAAATAAATATATACACATTTTTTTTACTATAACCTATTTTGTTTTTTTTTATTACTTACGTCCCATTATCATGTACGAATGTGAAACATGGTCTACGACGCAGGGTGACGAGAAAAAGCTCTTGACTTTTGAAAGAAAAATCCTTAGAAAAATATATGGGCCTGTGTTATACCCAAATACTGGTGTATACGAGCGGAGGAAAAACGCAGACTTAAGCACACTGTATAACGTACCTAATTTGTAACATTTTCTGGTGGCAAAAAGGTTAGTGTATGGCGTGCAGATGGTAGATTGATCAGACAGGTGTTCACTAGCGTATCAAATAAAACGCGACCTGTGGGAAGACCACGTCAACGGTGGATGGACCGAGTGAAAGGCGACTTAAAGAGTTTAAGAAATGGAGCGAGTATTGAAGATGTGCAGAGGATCGAGAAGGCTGGAGAGCTTGGGTAGAAGCTTCAAAGCGCCTGAATGGCACTACTATATGTAAAATATAGTAGAAATCGGGTGTTTTTTTTTAAAAAATACTGCGTATTTGAATACGATTTAACGTTGAACTGCCACGATTCGGCTAAAATCGAATCACTTGCAGTAACAGTATTGTTTTGTCGAAGGAACGTAATGGATAAAAGAAGTCTTTTTTTTTTTTAAAAAAGACATTGCAGCATTGTTGTTTGTCGCAAAGTTGTTACGGTCCGCAGTCAGAAATGTTTCACACTTTGCGGACCGAAAGTTTGCTACTGTATAGTTTTAAATAAGTGAACGTACATTCAAACTCGAGATTTCCGTAATCTAATTTTCCGAATCTAACGAGACGACCACCATAACGCTTAAAAAAAATAATTTGTATATAATATAGTCACTGCGCGTTTATCGCGTAAAACGAGCACGTTATTACATGCATATTTGACGAACTTTATTGTTTCGCAGCGCGCGCGTATATTTTAGCCGCGGAATCCGAAAACGAGTTTTGTCCTGCAAACGCGTCGGATTGTAAATTTATAATTGGTTCATTCGAGTAGTGGCGACGACGGTGCAGAATATGTGGCAGAAAAGGCGTAATTTTAGCTCAGAAACCTCGTATCAGCAGCAGGATAATGAATTTAAAAAAAAAACCCCCGAGTCACGTTGAAACGCTTATACACGAATGTACTTTGTCGCGAAACAAATTTAAAAAAAAAAAAAAAAACGGTTTAAATATTATATAAACGTATAATGCGCCGCGTGTATCCGTTTAATCTTCCAGAGGAGTCTTTCTATTATTATTCCTTCCGAATGCGAGAATAGCTGAATGCGTTGTAAACTCGTACAGACAGCTCCCCCGAGATGATCCACCGGTATATATACACACACACCGTACATTTATACGTGTTACCATGGTTACTAGCGAGCGTTACGTTCGGAATGTAATTATTACAATATAAAATGGTATATAATACACGCGATAGTTTTTAATCGCGGTCGAACGATTTCAACCGAAAGCGCATTGTAATATGAAAACAAACGATTGAATATTGTCAATGTTTTAGAGTTTGTAAAAACTCAAAAAAAAAAATGTCATCGAAATACACGGCAAATCGCGCAATTTCAAATATTTTTAATATCAATATAATATATATTTATCTGAGTAATACACTTGAGCGACATTCACAACCAACTCGTGGCTCGTTACCCTTTTTTTTTTGTTTATTTTTTACGGGAATGATAATAGTATATGAGTAACGCGTATCTCAAGTACGACGAGTGTGCACAAGTATATTATACTGTAATATAAAATATCGTTAAGTGAAAATTCTATAATTAAGTCATCGCGGTTGAGCGCGCGTAATGCGAAATAACCCTATTGACAATTGTAGGTGTATTGTTTGTCGCCAGTAAGATGAACAAATGATTTTTTTTGTGTGTAAGTTACCTTATGGGGCCTATGACTCATAACCTATCGAGTGTAGACAGTTTAAATTTTTCAAAATATTTTTATAAGTAAAAAAAAAAAAAAAGTGAAATATTTTACAATTATATTGACAAACGATTTTTCGTAATACATATTATCATTTTTTCGAGAGTTACCTGGCGAAAGAGTGAAATGTTTTAATCATTAAAAATGTCCAAACAAGAGTAATAATTTTTGAAAATCGCACAAGCGATTATATCAGCGTATTCCTCGGATCGGAATATCACGTCATAACACATCAAATAAACTGGAAAAATATAATATTACTTTGTAAACATTTGTTACTGTGGGCAATAATTTCGTTTGTACAATTACGCACTGACAATACCTGCAGGGCCGTATTTACATTTTTTTTTTTTTTTTGCGTTCTTGGAAAACGCAATTTTTACGCCTTCTTCATTTCCTTACAAAAAAAATTGTGTCATTTACCAAAATTTGTATCCTAAAAACTACACAGACAAATGTGAATACAATAATAATTACAATATAAATTTCTTCTCGATTTTTTTTTCTTAACAATCTCTTAAATAATATCACATACTATATATATATATATATATATTTATTTATATACTATATATATTTTTTTTAATTAATAACGATTGATAAAATTAATAAAAACGGATTTTTGTGATTTGTATGTTCTTATGATTACATAGATTTAAAAAATCAGCACTTAATGGCCGCCTCCAACCCCAAAATTTTTTTAAAAATTTACCTCTATTTCCTTTCTCTAGATACTTTAATCCCTAAATACTACCCGAGCAGTGCTGTTTTTTTATCACTCTATTGATAACCCGTAGTGACCACTTGTTCACAGTATACGATTTTTCTTATTCATACGCGGTTTCTTTCTGAACACATTTTCTCACGATACTTACACACGTCTCTCATCCCACATTCTTCGTAGCGCCTTAACCGCGATAAATATTCAGTTCACTACCCTGCGTGTTATTGCGAGATTTCACCTCCAACGCAATAATATTCCCTAGCAATACGCTAATGCAGGGAAGGAACCTTTATAATCACCGATTATCACTATAGAAACTTCTATGATCAATACGCGTACAAATTAATAATTTCGGGGATTAAACGGCCGGGAAAATCATTTGTGCAATGTGCATGTATTTTGGTTACTTTCTAGAAAGATATGAGCCGCAAAATATTTCGGATACACAAATGAGTCGTGGAATCAAAAAGTTTGAATACTACAGAATCGTATAAGTATCTAAACACGGAAAGCAAAATTAATATACTCTCTAAATAACCGTGGTGGAAACGCTATTATTATAGATAACATCACAACACGATAAGGGATCATCACAAACGCTGTTGTTCTTTATCAGTCGAGACTACAATATTAATACGTTTTGTTTTGCGTGATATCAAATACCCAAGTACTTCATTATAAAATAAAAAACGTTCAATATCTGGTCCACTATGGTTTCAACCACAGTTATAGAGAGTCTATTAATTTTGCTTTCTGTGTTTAGATATTTTCATAATTTTGTGGTATTCAAATACCTCAGAATTATATAAATACCTAAACATAGAAAGGAAAATTATTATACTCTCTGTAACCGTGGTTGAAAACAAATTCCACAGAATTATATATGCCGAACGGTAGATGCTTCAGATCTCAAGCACTCCCCTAAAACCGCCACTGCTTCCGTGTATTGGACAACACTGCTGCATGATCGCCACGATTTTTTTGACAATTTCCGTTTAACAACGAACTCTTTGATTGTACGTTTTGTCTGGTCGAGTATACCGGTAACCGAAGACGAGAAGTTAATACAATATTAAAACGTATTCGTAACAAAATATTTACTTTGATTGGACTCCAAAGCTATTGTTGTCCGCTTCCCGAAAGGTGTTTTTGACAGAATAATTCCGGTAAATGAGTCTTTTTACGCACCGTTCGAGTTCGTCGTTTGCTTCTTTCATGTTCATCAGATCCGTCTGTAATGCCTTGGCCTTTCTCTTTTCCGCGTTTATTTGATCATTGTAGTATTTATCTTGCTGTTTGACTTGTTTTAACAAATTCTATGTGACGCAACATACAAAACATCGGTTATTCCAATCACGCTTACTACAGATGGTGTTATGTGTTAAAATATATCAAAGAGTAGAAAACTATTATCGAGAAAGCAATTTTATTAATGCCAAAAATATTTTTTTAGAATATCATAATAATAATTATTTGGAATCATCCGAATTGAAATTTAGGGTACCGGAGCTTTGGAGTTTCTACTCCAAGTTCTAAAAAATATCATTAAAAATTTGGCAAAAATTAATTTAAACGGATATAAATATACCAATCATTTATTTTATTCGTTCGTATTTTTTTTATTAATTTATAGGTCAGGCTAGTAACCGTTATAGCTATTGCAATTTATATTTCGTAATTATTAACAAGTATATAATAATATATTTTATTTGAATTCAAGTAAGGCACGTCGGAGTGGCTGGACACATTTCCGAGTGTGATATTACAGTGAACAATGCCGCTAGAACTTGGAATCATCAAAATTGGACAAAAAATTATACTGGAATTTGCACAGTTTTTGTACAATTTACAGGCAAGCTCGACTGTATTCCAGACTTCCGACCCTTTCGGCGAAATCCACCTATGGCGCGCAGTCGTCGCAGAATTGTTTCGATCGAATGAACTAGCGTTTTCGCTACCGTTTTAATGTAATGGATTTTTAAAGTAGTCGACGGATCATTTAGATTATAAACAGTCTAGACGAAAAGGTTTGTTGAGAGGTGGTAATTCGGATCAGCAGAAGTTTAAAATATATATATATATATATATATATGTATATGCAAAATATGTTAATGTTACACGCTCAGTATATCCTTTCTGCAGGATACGAAGTAAATCAATAGGTATATTGACTATGTTTCAGCTACGTCATTTATGGGTGTGGTGTACGAACGAAATACTATTAAATACATCGTTTTACCTGATTGTTTTCTTCTTGCAGTTTTATCGTGGTTTTAGCCTCTTTTAGATTCTTCGATAAAACATCCCTGTCTTTAAGCTGCTTGTTCTCGTTCAAGTCCGTCAAGTGTTTGCACTTTTTCTGTACGGCCTGTAGCTCGGCCGTTTGCATCCGGTGACTGTTTTCCAGGTCTCGTTGCGATGTCTTTATAGACCACACTTGGGACTTCAATGCACGAAGGTCTTCCGTATACGATTCGACCACCCACGGCAAACGAGCTCCCTCGTGCTTGGACAGCGCCTGCTTCTGCCGTCTCGCCGTCATTTTCAGCAATTGGTTTTCCGTTGCCACATCCTTATATTTCGGTCAAAAAAATGTTCACGATCGCGTATTTTTTAAAATTCTTTTATCAACTCACTTTTATTTGTGCCCGGACCACGGCCAGCTCGTTTTGCAATTCTTTGGCACGCGACATCTTATCGTTTCACCAATCGATAAAGACTTATACGAGACAAGAAAGAAACGGTGTTTACCGAGCGAACACAAAAATCGAAATAAAAAATAAAAAATTATCGTCCAAATCGTACGTGAATATTATATTGGTAAATATCGTTAACGTTCCGTTGCTATATAAACGAATAAAATCAATATTATTATTATTATTATAATATTAATAGCCAATATATTGTATTACATATCATTGTTATTATAATATACACTATAAAAATCATCAGTTTTGTTTGCACGTTTTTTTTATAAAATAAGACGAAATTTGTGAGTGGATAAGAAAAAAAAAAACCATAAAATTACTTTACTACGACTAAAAAAGTCAGTAGCGAAAGTATTTTTAAGCAGTGACGGGAAGGGAGGGTGGCGAACCATCCCTCGAAATATTTATACGTGTTTAGAAAAAAATAAAACAGCGAGCCGCGGGATGTTGTGGATATCGTTTAAGTGAATTACTTGGATAACGATTTTGGAGTTTTGTTCTTATTATTTATATCGTTATTATTGCGAAAATCGAAAAATGATCTCTCTAAAGTACCAACTAGATGCGAATCGCTGCCGGAAACAAACTGTGACCGAAGAGTTCGGAACGCTCCTTCTGATCGAAAATCTGTACACAGGATAGAAAAAAAAAATAAAATTAATAAACATCATTGTAAAACCACTAGATCCCTCGCTCCGCTCAGAATCTAAAAGTCTGATTTAGGAGAGTCAAATATATTTTTTTCAACACACACGCCTTTTATTGTTACCATTCGTTCATCAACGTTTTGTATTGTATACGATATGCATTTGAGTAAAAAAAAAAAATCTTAATTTTCAGGTAAATCTTAATATATTTAAATAAGAATTTTTAATTTTAATGCGAAATCCGTTGTCGTTTATTTTGTACGAAGACATCAATATCAGGCCGAATCGAACTCATTGTCGTTCGTAAATCACTTTGAACATCGAGCCTCCTCCTGTACTTATTTTTGAAATATAAGGAAATCCACTCTCGCGCAATTAGTATAGCAGTGACGAACGGAACGAAACATATTGTAATGCTTGTTTGGAGATAATGAGAGACGGGTATCCAATTTTTTGTCGACATTCAAAACGAAACCAATGTTCCGTTCTTTAAATGCGTCTTTCATCGAACTGTCACTAATCTATATCAACGGAACGATTCTTCGTCTCTTTTATAACGTTCATACAATGAAAATCATGTCGAAACGTTTCTTCGCGTACCTACCACACACGAGCTTTCCGCGTACCGCTACGCTAATGCAATGATCCGACCACGATTTCCGATCACACTCCATTCAATTTTCCTATATTTACATACTATCGTTAACAATGTATTCTCGTATCGAGCAAGCGAAAACCCAAATATTACAAACAAGTATACTCGAATACCGAGTTATTTTCCCGTTTAACGTTTTTTTTTTTATTGAAACTGTGTATAATATATACTATATAAGCAGCCCAGAATTCTGAAAGAATGATATGGTGGCTATAATGACAGTAGGTGATTTAGAAGAAAGTATATGATGAATATCGAAAGAAATATTGAGGGAATTTAATAAAGAGTGAAGGCGTCTGCGTTCTGAAGACAAAGAAGGGCAGTTGAAATGAATATGATTAATGTCACAAATAGCAGGGAAGTTATGAAGAATGCAAAGAGGAGAATCATTTAGGGACAATTTAAAGGAATATGAAGGAAGTAAACCCGTTTAACGTTAAAACCGTAGTTAGAGACGATTTGATATTTCCTTCGCTCGTCCGTTGTTTTGTACAAAGTTTTCATTACAACATTTAATAAGTGTATATTTCGAACTTAACCGTTTTTACAATACCTGCAGGTTTTACACCTGCGTGTTATAATATAACGGAAAAACGAATACGAAATCGCATTATTATGTAATATTATGCTCGGAACAACAATCGACGCGGCGAATAATTTGAAATACACGTTTTAAATGAAATATTAAAACGGTTTCGTTCTAATCTAATTTAAAATGTGTTTAGTACGTTGATTCGGTTAATAATTTGACTAAATATTCGTCAAGGACCCGCTCTACATCTACGTTTTAAGTATTTGTTGGAAATTTTGGAATTTAATCGTACGCGTGTAGGTGTAACGACTTTTACGTAAAGTTTTTAAAATCGTTAAGACAACTATAAGAGACAAACTACGCGGACTTAGTTAACTAACTTTGCTAAAAGCTTTAAATTGTTATAGCTAAATAATTCTGTTAAAAAGTCGCAAATATCGTTAGCTAAGCGCGAAAACGAATTCAAGGAGATCAAAAATACTTCTCGCCATTTAAAATCCGTTGCTACAGCGAAATGGCTATAAACAGCATTCACGTAACGAGAAATTTAATTGTCGGATATCCGTTTTCGTACCGAGTTTACATAAACCATTTACGGTCGAATAAAAATTATAACTAGAGTAAAAATTATCTGCGATGGGACGTAACCGAACGTTACCTACATCTGGTGAACCGACGAGACGAGCGATTGCGCGTGGTATGTACCACGTGTCCGTTAGATGGCGTCTAATGTAACGCTATACGTATAATAATTGCATTGTTTTTTGGTATTCGGTATTATTTTTAACGAAAATTTTAACTCAAAGTTAATGCGTCTCGCGATTCACACGATTTCGTGAAAAAAAATAAGAATTATCGAAATGCGCAAAAGAAAAAAAACAATAAATTCGATTCCTTTATGGTTTGAGTTTGTTATCGAACTTCTAGCAACAGCATGTTTTTTTCAGCCGTTATTCGGTCGGTTTACAACGTTTACATCTTAATTCCCCGTTTTCCACGATCTTCGGCAAACATTTTTCGCTCGTCACTAAAATCACGTTTCGAATACTTCGAAGGATCTTTTTTCCCCGTAGGTCAACACGACCCACATGTCAAGCAGTCATCGTACAAGACAACACGCTATAAAAGAGTTTTTATGAGCGCCTTCTTTATCGCTCTGTCAGCGTTCTTAGAGACGAAAACGCTTTTTTCTTTCCAAGATGAACGCTGTCTTAGATCGCCATAGTTTATGCTGAATTTCGTATGCACTCTATCCGTCTGCCATTATAGGACTGCCTAATTACTTGAAACTAGTGAATGTCGGTTTCCCAAGTAGATATTTGCGTTGATTGTGCGGGTTCACCGTCCACTTTCATACCAATACTATACCTGCAAGTGCGCCAAGTTTCTCTTTATCTCCTTATTTTTATACTTACCTTCTATATAGCAGTTGAATAATAATGGTGAAAATGGACACGAATTTTAGCACTGGCCGACACATTACTTATTGTGATTTCTTAGTTACGATTTGTGTAAGTGCTGTATACGCACGATTATCCTTCGTTTGAAATCTATCGATGTAGCCGAAAGCTTTTTAAACATCTCATAAATGACTAGTATGTTACTTTATTTGGTGACATTTATTTTTCCATTGAGATTTGTGTATACTTACACAATTGCTTCTCTAGTTTTTTTTTTTATTTCCTAAACCCTTAATTGACTTTTTAGACGTTGGTTGGCTTGAGAATCATTTTTTCCTTTTTTCAAAGAAATTCGAGCCAATTAAATACAATCGTAAACTTTTATTTTTACAAATTATCTCATTTCTAAACAAATGAAAACGAGCGTCGATTTTTATGTTTCTAGTCCTGCACCGTTTTAGATATTTTTAGATACTGGATTTTATCTCGAGGGGTTTTTTTTTTCATATCGACAATCAAAAACTATAAAATATTATTGTGTTCGCACGCAGGACTATACTTACCATAAAAATTAATCGTTACTCATTAGGTTCAACGAACTTGGAATTATCAGGTTTTTTTTTTAGATCAATCAGTACCTGTTGCCTTTATTACCGACGTACACACATACAATATTATAATTTTTCCAAAACGTCTAAAACGTAAATAGTGCGCGTGTGTTTATTTTAATTACCTGCATATTGTATCAAAATACGTACATAAGACGACTGGAACTCGAATTGTTAAACACAACCGCCGCGTTCAAACATTAAAGTAATTATCGTTTTCTGTTAAAAATTGACTTCGTTATGTTACCGCTGTCTATATATATATAACAAGAAGATGGTTGGTCAGGTAACTATTGGGTGCCGACGATTGGTTTCAATACGGAGCCAGTCTTGCTCGATCCATCAATAATAACGTTAATGCACCGTTGCAGTAGGTATTTAACGAGTGAAATAAACTCGGTAAAAAAAAAAAACGTTTAATAACTGCAGATAATAATCGAAATTACGACCGCGTCGATCGAAGGATAAGACATTAATAACAGTTTTGGAAAAAAAAAAAACCGTTTTATTTTAATGTAGAACAAAGAAAAAAAAAACAACCACATGCGTTTTAAAATAACAGTATAAATTTTATTCAAATTCAATAAACCGATATATTATATATTATAATCACAATAAACAGCGTGCGTGTTCACACGCGCGTAATCGTACACAATAATTGTTATAGTATTTAAAATATCGTTTTACTAATTGGCCTGGAACCTGCAAATATTATTATTTATTAATATTTTTCATATTTACTTTATTTATTTTTATTTTTTAATATTTACTACTATTCTATTGAAATTCAAAACTAAAATGAATATACAATTACACTTCGTTTGAGTTATATAATAATATCAATAAAGAACGGGAATCAATAGCTTTCGATAATGTTTAGTGATAAATTATTATTGTCGTCCGACTTCGTCGGTAATGGATTCTGTTATACTATGTTCGTAAATCTCTAAAATCAGTCTAAAACCGTGTTGTGTTAAAAAAAAAATTAACTCAATATTAAAATCATAATTTTTAACGATCGTTATAACTCGCCAGAGGAATATTTATAGACTCTGTATAAAAAACAAAATCGTAGTGTCACTGCGAATTTCTTTGGAGTTGTTCGACGTTTTCGATAGTTTCGTATGTTAGTAAAATAAAAGAAAAATAAAAACGATTTTCAATTTTGCCACTTATACATTTATTTCTTAAAAGCATACACTTTCCCCCTCGTTACTTATTATTGAAAACGATAAAAATTTTAATGATTTCAGTGACGAGACATTTGTATACATATATGTAAAAAAAAAAAAAAAATCTGTACATATATATATATATATATATATTATAAAAAATAAGAAATTCGCTAAATAATATTACACACAATCATATAGGCAATAATAATAAAATAAATAATTTACGATACATACACATAATATATTATAAGGAACGGATTAATATATAATATAAAATACGATTCGTTTAATATTCTCTTCGGAAAATACACTCGTTTTTAATTTTTTTTTTTTATATTATAATAACAATTTTATTATTATTAATTTCAATTAATATTATAAAATTAAGTTATATATATATATATATTTTCTGTCTACTTCTCTACCATTTATTTTTTTTTAATAACAATACAAATTGTAATAATCGTAATCAAACAAATCACCATTAAATACATTATGATGGCAATATTCAACGCATATTTTGTGTCGGTATTTTTTAATCGATTAAATCCCATAATTTCGCCTATAACGTTTTTTGTTTTATAACGTTACGGACGTATTATATAATTACTACACACAGAATACACGTGGAATATAATATTTTAAATATTTGTTTAATATTTTTTTTACACATAAATTATATACCTAGTTTTGGCGTATTTATATTATGCATAGAAAATATTTTGAATTTAAAAAAAAAATAAAAAATACGGAAACGCGTTGTGTCTGAACACGATATATACGTATATTCGACGTTATTGTATAAAGAACAAAAAAAAAAAAAAAATGGTAATATTTTGATTTTTTTTTTTTACCGTTTACCGGCAATACGTACACTGATCGCTTTTGGGCGTACAGTTATAAATTTTTAAAAGAGTATACCACGTAAACGTCAAATATCAATATTAAACGTATACAAATCGAAATCAAATAATGAATGTGTTAGAAAAAAAAAAAACGTTTTTCTCTCTTCGTTACCTATTACAAACCCTCGACATTCATTCGAATATATTCGCATCGAGTAGTCGTTTCACTCAAATACAACGTTAATTTGACGTCGCGAATTAGATGTTTATAATATAATATTATTGTCTGCACACGAATTACGTCCGTATACTACTTATTATTTATTACCGTATTTTGATTTTTATTTTAATACGGAAAGGAATTGACGATTTTAAATACCGTTAATACGGTATCGATATTAATGATAATCGCTGGTGTCGTTTATTTTTAAATTTTTATTCGACTGAATGTTAAATTTATGTACAACGTTTATAAGTGTTAAAAAAAAAAAGAAATTTTTTACTGCAATATATAATTTTACTATTTTCAATCAATACATTTAATACGGCCATTCCTATGCACGTATAAAATGCGTCACCTATAGTCGTTGAATATCGACGGATTCACACGTGTCACTTCTTAAGCAGGTTTTTACAAAACATTGTAAACTTGAATACATATTTTAATAATATTACAATGTCCAATAAAGTGTAGAACGCGGGACAGCCATATTACACGTAGTATTACAATAATAATGCGATTTCGCTTTTATATGCAACGCGCGTTATACATAAAAGCGCACTGTTGTTTTTTTCCTTCAAAACTATTTATGACATACACGTATTTGTACTATTTATATCGTGAGTAATTACTAAAATAAGACGATAACGCGATTTTAAGAGATTCTCAAGAAGAAATCGTTGAAACCACAAAAAGAAACTAATTCAGGCTGAACGGGGAGAAGATGAAATAGATTTGCAATAAAAAAATAAAAAATACACGAGTGTCTCAAGAGAGAAAGGAAATCAATCCGGGTGGTAATAACGTAATAAGAATTGGTCGAAAGTGCGTAGTTTCCTTGACTGATTAATTAATTATAATAGCGGAAACGGCACGCATCGAGAGGTACAACAAACAATCGACGAATTAAGGCTATTAAAAATCTATTCTAGACGACAAGAGACTTATAACGTTCGATAGAAGAGTGTTGAGAAAAATCCACGGTCCGTACGTACTGCGACTGTATAAGAACGATATCGGACACAACGATAAGATCTAAGGAATTCCGTATAGACGTCCTTCGTAAAAAGGAAACGAGAAATTTAAAGAACACGTCCTGTGGACGGTAGAAGGAAGCGCAATGAAAAAAAGCGCTATACGGAATATAGGCAAAGAAGTGTTTGAAAGATTTTTCAGGAAATTGACGAAACGATCCGAGTGATGGGTTTGGAGGAGTGCGGCAGGCAGTGTTGGCCCTCGACGGGGGGCGTAAGCTGATTATGGAGAAGAATCACAAATATGACTAATGTTAGCACACGTCGCTCGTTCTATTAGTCCGTTATTCGGATACGAAATTTATTAAAGACACGTAAGCGTACCTACTGATATTATTATAATGCCGTATACGAAACGTTAAACACAATTATCGAATTTTCGATACCGTCCGTCGTGTAAATATTGAAATTTGTAAATAAAGTATGAATTAAACAGATCACAGATTTAACCATATTATTACACTATATCGTACGTACGTCGCA
Organism: Slavum lentiscoides; assembly: GCA_032441835.1. Classification (NCBI taxonomy): domain Eukaryota; kingdom Metazoa; phylum Arthropoda; class Insecta; order Hemiptera; family Aphididae; genus Slavum; species Slavum lentiscoides. Next base: position 17,023,419 of record CM063708.1, read on the forward strand.
GGGACGCCCGCAAAAGAATATGCCAGTAGGCGCAAAAATATTATTGGAGGCAGTACAAGCCCCACACCCACTAAATGGCTTATTATTAACAGGTATACCCAGGGCTCGTAATTTTGCTAAGATCCGTGTGGATTATTGTGATATCTTCGAATGTTTTAAATAATGGACACAATAATCTTTTTTTATGTATCGTTGCAGGAAAAATCTCAAGGGGTTAGGTACGTCGCGACGCAAACATTGCCTGTACATAGTTTTCGATGTCAGACGAAGGAAACCAAGCGAAAAAACGTTGCTGAAACAATAAATACGACGTGGAGACGGCTATACATATATTGCTGTAATTTTTTATGTGTAACGTGTTCCGAGTGGAAAATTTTCACTACCAGCAAGTGTCGGACGACACGTGTTTTCGTAATAATACGTAAAAAAATTATAAAGTCGTTCGTTTCTTTTTCTATTTACAATAATATTGTTATACGGCGCGTCGACTTTACTTTAATTTTACTGAATAATAGTAATAAAAAAAAAAAATTGACATTTTAAAACGACGACGATATTACCTTAAGAACAGTAAAATACTAATATAATATTATAAACAAAAATATAATGAACACATATTCAACAATAATATATAAATAATTATTATGTATATATAGTAATAATAAATAATAATTGATAATAAATATATTATATTATTGTATGTATATAATTGAAATAATTGCGATATATTATTATTATTATTATTATTATCATCGTCGTTTATACCGACGCCTCGTCGATGACGGTGATCAGCCTGCTGTTGGGCCCGGCCACCAGCCGCCACTTGCCGCCCCTGGGCGTTTCCTCTTCCGCCTGTTTGGCCAGCGACCACCGGCGTCCCTTCCGGTCCATGATCACCGGCATCTCGGCGATCAGATTGTTCTCGAACTCGCTGAGCATCAGATAGTTCTCGACCTTGTTGCACGACGTGATGCAGTCGCCGATGTAGTCCAGGTCGTCGAGCAGGTTGTCCGGCAGGTCCATGTCGGCGATGCCCTCCTCGGATATGCACGTCAACTCGGGCTTGTCGTTCGGACCGCCGCCGCCGCCGCCGCCGCCGCCGCCACCGCCGCCGGCACCGCCGGCACCGATCGTCCCTCCGGCCGCACCGCCGCCCATCAGTCCCACGCCCTGCGGGTTCAGCGGCGGTTCCATCACCACGACTTCCTCGGGCTCCACCGTGAACGACAACTTCCGCCGTTTCGGACACGAGTCGGACACGCACAGCTTCTTCGTGCCGGACTCGTTGTGCTTGTGCCGGGCCACGTTCCGCCGGTGCAGGTCGATGAGGAACATGGTCAGGCTGCCGAGCAACACGCACGCCGAGCTGAAGTAATAACCCGACTTGGCGCCGTAACCGATGTTTATGTAACCTGTAAGAAATAAAAAACGGTTTTTACATGCGTTTCGTTTTACATTCCCGGCCCCGTATAACCCGTATATAGGTACTCTGTTTTCTGTTCGCGTAGCGCACGCAAAGCGAACTTCGTCGCCACGGAAAACGATATTCCGGTGCGAAATTACCGTATCCCGAGTTATTTTTTTATTTTTATTAGTTACCGGAATTCCTAACCCGCTCGGTTAATGGCCCGAAAAAAAAGCTTTCGAAATGTCCTTGGACCGACGCGACATTTTTACCGGAACTCTGTCGCGTGCGCCGCGTAATATTATAAACCTGACCTTGCCGAATCATCGCGTAAATCGCGGCGACTACACGCTGACCCTTATTAAAGCGTTTTATTGGTTCCGGTCTTAAAAACGTTTTTTTTTTTTTTTTGGTCACGAAATTGTTAAAAAAAAAAAAAATTAACATAAATACCTCGACGGCGGTGTTCGAGATATCGCGAAAATCCGGACCGTAACGAGACCCAATCGGGCACCTGGCAATGAACAGAATTTGCGCCACCCCCCCACACTCAATCACCGTCATTCATATGAAATATTTGTGGTAGAGTGATAAGAAAAAAAAAGGGCTTTTCACGTATTTGTCGATTGAACTGTCCATCAAATAATTGCCAACCAAAAATTTTTTTTTCTGAGTGACACAGTACCTCCTCTCCGTCCGCGCCCCTTAGCTCTTGCTGACCTCATAACCGCCCAATTTTTTTTTTTTATTATTACCTTAAAAAATATATAATTAAAAAAAACGATCTTTAACATAAATGTCTCCTTTTTTTTTTGTATAAAATATTAAAATAGTTATACACATAAAAAAAATAAAATAAAATTATCAACAGTAAATTGAGGCGGAACCTCATTGAAATTGCGCCTTTGGTATTATCGCGCCCCTGGCCAAAGCCCTCTTGCCAGTGCCTAGATACGGCCCTGGCGAAAATTAGAATAAATCGGAATATTTTTGTTTATATATAATAACGCCATTCACTCGTGGCTTAGAATTTTTTTTGTTTTGTCGCTAATAAAAACGCGAGGAAAAAAATTGTGTTTTCAAAATGCGTGTTTTGAACGCACGACATTCGTCTTGAAATGAATTCGTCACAGGACAAACAAATACAAATGACAAAATCGAGATGACGCGTAATCGTTCTATATTCTAGACCAGCGGTTCTCAAACTTTTGAGACCATTACCCGAAAATCGGATTAGATATTAGCAATTACCCCTCCCCCTGCCCACAAAAAAAAAAAATATTTCAGTTTCAAAATAAAAAAATGTTAAATTTAAAAAAGAATTTACCGAAATTACTATATAACCGTATCCAATAATTATATTATACGTCGTTAATCGCACCATGGTATTTTCGACCGCGTTATAATAAAAATAAAAATTAGTCTTTGCTTTACCCCTCAGAAAATCCCGTTTTACCCCTTGCAGGGGGGTAATTACCCCCAGGTTCGGAACCGCTGTTCTAGACGGTCAGTTCGCAATTGTAATATTGAACATTAATGTTTTCTAGCGCTCTTCTTCTGGTGGTAAACCGCCGCGGGAAAAAAGAGATCATATACTTATAAAAAAAAAAATTAACCCTTTAAAACGGTAAATATTAAATAAAGAAACGCAATATTACGTGTATTGTTGTTTTCAAAGCGTATTTTTTAATTTTTCGTCATTGATTTATCGCAACAGATACAGTTGAAATTGCAAAAAAAAAAAGTGCGGTCCAAAGCGTATTATAACGCGGATAGTGATAAAAAAGACGGTTCGCGGACTAGTTTCAAACAATACTCAACTGCTGTGAGCATAAACATTATTAACCGCGTCGTTGGATCACGAATAGGCCGCGTTACGCGTTGAAAAACACGATTTCGCGGTCGTTACATTTTATGACGCTATTGAAATAATCCTCTGCTGCAGTTCGTTTTCGTTTACGCGAGGTCTCATACGACGACCCAGAAAGAAAACACGAATTGTTATAACGGCCTGAACTGTTGTGTTTCGCGGGAGGACTCGCGAACTGTAAGGACTGTGTAAAAGAGGACAAAAACCGATCCGGAGACACATCTCTGCAGGATGCTCCGGTACAAAGGTTTGGTCAGGTCGGGTTGTTTAATAGCGGCGTACCGAGAACGGAGGTTAAGAAAAAAAACATGTTCAATTTTTAATTCGAATTCGTCGCTCAAAATTTTAAGCATTGTAACGTAGACTCGTTCGACGTTGTCAGCAGCCAATATTTCGTACGCGGCGTGTGGTCCGCGTAATAAAATTTACAGCGAAATTTACGCGTTTAATATGCGTGTACGTGTGGCATTGAACGCCTTCGGGCAGTGACGACACTGAAAACGAATTTTCAGATTTGTTTCAGAATAACAATCGAAACCGCACGACAGTAATAATTCGAGAGTTTTTCGTGAAAGTACCACCGAAAATTTTTATTAGAAATTTCGTTCAGAAAAATTACTGGTTTTCGCAAAGCTCGAATAAAAAATATATGATCGAATATCAAAAACCGAATGTCTGTACTGAAATAGTTGATGGTGTCGTAAAATTATTAAAATTTCATATGGCCGAGTAATTATTTCAATTTGAGAAGTAATACTTTCTGCTTGTCTCTGGCAAATTTTCACTTCATTTGTACCAATAATTATTAATTATTTTTTTCCCGAAATATGAAAAAAATATACATATATTCGTGATTAAGTTCTGGTGACTGGGTGGCCAAAACGGGCCACTGCGATGACTTTTCGGCCACAATTATAAAAAAATTGTAATATTTTGTTCTGAAATTATTTTAAAATTTTTGCGGTCAGGTCGCAACAAATGCGTTTAATAAATAATTAATTAAAAAAAATCATATTAATCGATTTTAATATTAATTTTGTCCGAACATTTATTGCGTACACCCGCGCGCGGAGTACACGAGTGTAACTCCGCAATAGTGCAGAAGTACGTCAAGTGCACACAGGAGAAACGCGCGGCATTCAGTGGCGGTCACATCAAAGGCGAACTCAAATTCAATGGTGAGCTAATGACCTCCATCACCATGATCACGGATCATTGTGGATCATGGATCATGATCATTGATCATGGAGTTCAACCTCCGCCACCTAACCATTATTAAGAGCTTATGACTTAATTACGGACATTACGGATATTTTAATTGAAAAAAAAAAAGATCCACGTCCTCTTTCATTGACACTTTTCGAGCAGGATTCGAATCCTCTCCTTTTTCAAAAAATTTAGTATAGGTATTTCGTAATTTAAAATACGTATTAAGAAGGTATCAAAATATACTGGAAGAGGGGAGGGCGACCCACCTAGCAGCCCCCCAGCCTCGACACCACAGATGTCCGTCACTTTTCTTATAATACTCACCGGAAATCGGCACGCCCAGAGCGATGGGTATGGCCTGCGAGCACTGGACGAATCCCCAGGTTCGGGCGAAATTCCGGGCCCGGACCCGTTCGTACGTGTACATCTTCAACGAGTAATTGTACCCGCCGCAGAACATGCCGTACACCCACGCGAACATGACGTATCCCTGCCGGTCGCCGCGCACCGTGGTCAGCGCCAGTATGGACACGCCGCACATGAACACCGACGCCTGGCACAGGTACTGCCGGGCGATCCGACACTCCACCGAGTTCCGGACCACGATCAGCCCGAACGCCACGCAGCCCACGGTCCAAGCCAGACCCATGTGCACTTGTAACGTCAGCGCCGAATCGGCCAGACCGTCTTCTTCCGCTTGGTGAGCCTGAGAAACCACACCGGTTATAACACGCAGTCTACTTATAGCCAATAATAATACTAAAAGTCTCGATGATAGGTCTCAAAGTCTGAGACAGGTCTGAGGCGCGCTTCATTCCTGAAGGTAACGAGCCTCCGCACGAGATACGCATCGGAATACGTCTTTTTAAAACACTGATTATTGTGTGTTTTAGCTGATTGTCATACGTGCAGGGTCGGAGTGGACGGTGTGGAAAATGAGAGTCTTTCAAATGGCCTGGATCGTAACTATTACGGTCTGGTCTTAAACATTTTTTGTCAAACCGGCTCGTTTTTTTTTTTTTGTATAATTTATATCGATAAACGATTAATAATTAAAGAATTGTAACAATTAATTAGGGTTTTTTAAACAACAATTTTAAATGACGATTAATTTTTATTATTTTTTTTTTAAGAGGAATTGCTATTGGAGAAAAAATAACAGAGAAATTTTTTTTTTTTTTTTGGGTTAGTGTGTGGATAAACAAGTTTCCCGGCCTGGATTTAGTTCCCACTCCGGCCCTGTGTCGTACGATAAACGAATAGTAAAATAACAAAAGAAAAACATTATAAATTAATATTCGTGATTATTACTGGAAAAAAAAATTTTATAAAATTTTAACGCGTCTTTATACACGTGAGTGTGTCCGCGAGTGTTGGTGCGGTTAGGGTTCAGCTAATTTTGTTTCTTTTTTTTCTATTGGTCTAATATATGAGCCTATATCAGCTACAAATACGATTCATATATTGCGTAAGATAAACACGAGAAATTGTAAATCTTTTTTTTTTTTTAATGATTTTTGGTGTTTGTTTTTTAAATTGTAAAATTGCTTTTTTATTGATTTCTATATCATAACGTGTTTTACCTCGAATCGGTTTTATCTCGTAATTATTGATTTATCGGTTAATTAATTTATCGAAACGTTCCAAAGATACGAAATTACGTGTACACACACGTTTTAAAAACGTTCAGCCGTTTCCCCACAAACTTCGTCGCGACACGAGTTACCGTAGACATTGAATATTTTAAAATATGTTAAATATTTTTACGTTATATATATATATTTTTTAATATAAATTTCTTTGTGTAAAAACTACAAATTGCGAACAAAAATAATAAAACGTAGAAATTTTAACTGTCCTCTCATAATTTATAATAACCGTTATTGTTAAATTTACTTTATTTAAAAAATAAAATCGATAAGTACGTCAAATAATGTGTATTTATAGATTTGTTGAAATCAATTTTTAATGCTTTTTCTAGAATTTTCGGTGCTTTTTGCTTTGTTTTAATTGATTTTTTTTTTTTAGAGTTTTACAGAGTTATATACATCCGAACTCCAGTAACGGTAACCGTGTAGTTTGAACCGGATTTACAGTTTTTAATTTGAGTACAATAAATCCTGGACATAAATCATTTAACATTTGTATTTTATCCGGAAAACTGTGATGCACATCGAACAGAGTGCTCATATCCTTTATTGGCAAGCGTACCGACTTCTTGCACAAACGAGTGGTAATTACTTCTTACAAATGCGAATGGGGCGCAGAAAAACAAAACGATCAATCACACTGTATCTGAATGTCCGATTCGATCCCATCAGGGACCAAAGATTGATTGTCTGTTTAATCGTTTGTCCACTGGCTAAAATCCTCAGGTCATTAAATTTAATATACGATATCGCGCGTTACCCTGTATTGTAATTTATTGATTTTAATTTCACTATATTATTCCAATTGATTAAATGTATATAAACGTGTTTAACAAAAAAAAAAAAAACAGCCGTATAGGTACGTTAAATTAAATAAGAGTACTTTATTCGATAAAAAGAATTTTTTCATTATTTAATGTCGAATCGGAGTGAAACACTTATAGACTCGTGTCCAATGAAAACCTTACGCAATTGAAAACGTGATGATAAAAAAGATTTTATTTTATCCGCTGCAAGGAAAAATAAAAAAAATGTTGAATTATTGGATAAGTTTTTGAATTTGGAAACAAGACTCAATGTTTTCAACAAAATTTACAAAAACTAAATACTTTATGTGGGGAACAGAGGGTGTCGTAGTAAGTTACAGAAACACATTTTTTCACGAAAACAATAATATTGCGAACGGAAAATGTAAATCTAATTATAATGATCGACCAGAACGATGATACTGCGAATAAAAGTACGTGAAACGATCTACGAAATGAGAATAAATTGTTCGAACTCATCGCGTTCTTGTTCCAGTCAGTTTCCAAGTACGTTTTGCATTTATCGTCGTTCGAAGCCATTGTAAATATTGAATAAACTAACTATAGGTAGGGAACGAGTTGAATTTATAAAGCAACAGTTATATTTCGAAATCACAAAAATACATAGATCGAAATAGGAAGCTCAGTGGTGTTTGGAAAACGTGATTGTCGCGAAAAACTCTCACGTGATGAATACGAGCCGAACAAGAATATTGTTATCGATTTGTTTGAGGAGAATTCTTAAAAAAAGTGTTTTAACAATAAATATATTTAATGGAGTTTTGAATGCCTGTTCAAAATATCCCTAACCATCACTTTCTGCGAAAGCTATAAAGACGCTGATTTTCATAAAATATTCTTTATACGACAATATTGTAAAGTTTTCGGTCTCGGTTGCAAAAAAAAAAACATACGTTTTTGGAAAAAATGTCAACCGTCAAACTCCTTACGTCTCAAATTAATCAATATCATTAATGTAGTTATCGAGAATAATCGAAAACAAGCGCTGCGACTTTCGTTAAAAAATACTAATAAATAGTGATTATAATAAATCGTAGTATTTTGTTTTTTAATGACATTTTTTTTTTTACCATTCATTAATATATTGTCAATACTCTATATATATATATATATATATATATATATATATATATATATATATATAAACTGATTTGGATGGGTCGCTTAAATTTCGCTCTAGAATTAGATTTTTTTTTTCTTTTCCGAGATCCACCTCGTTGAAGAAGTAAATTCTCGAAACGCGAATTCGAATAAAGCTGGATTAAGGACCGTCGCGGGTCGTAATCGAACGTGCACGGATGACGTCTTTTGAAAATATAAGAATTTTTATGTTTTTACGTTTAAACGATTTGTTGATATGAATTCGTTGCACTCGAAAAAAGTATATAAACGCAATAATTTCTACACATTTTACAATAAAATATTCTTTTATATACGTTCGTGATTCGCGGTCGTAAAGCCGCGAACAAATATTGTCCTGTAAAAGTCCATAAAACCACTGTGGGACAAATCCTTTTTCTATTGGGGTTTACGCTCGACATAAAATCATGTGCAGTAGCAGAACGACTATTGTAAAATCGTATATAAAAATTTTTATTTCGTTTTTAATCGCTTAATAACGCCTAAAACGTTTGTGCATAATATCGTGTTTGAGTACTTATCCGGCTTTATCCAATTCCGCTCATACAATTATGTATAATACATAATATTGTTTTACAATATTTCTTTCTCAACACTCGATTACGCGTTCATTTAATACGATCGAATATTGCAGCAATCTGAATGCCGTTTCTGTCTGTCGGTTTAATTTAATGAATTCACTCCTTTTTTTTTTTTGGCATATTATTTTACTTCCAATTGTAATATTATTAAATATTTACGATGGCGAATCGTGGTCGTATCGATACCGATTTATAATCGATTCGAACGATAGTAATATTAGTTTAATATTCATTTTCCAATTTTTTTTTTTTAAATTACATAATCATTAAGTTATTGCATTTGTTCTAATGCGATTTTCAAATATCTAGTCCATAATATTACATAAACATCGGATTTATATAAAAGCTTCGAAAAGACAACACGATAACTGTTAGGATTCTATGGAAATTTAAAACATTTGTGTATTATAATAAGATATTATTGGAAAAACACGAGACAATGTACAAACACAAAACTATAATAATGACATTCGAATAAAGAAAATGCAAAGAAACGATAATAATAATAATAATAAAAAAACTCTACCGCGTTACTGTTATATATATATATATATTGTACAACGTATAAAATTGATAGCCACCATCACGGTCGAGTCGTTATTTAATAATATTTCGTTGGTCTCCCTTTAAAAACGAGGAAACTTCAACGAAACCAATGAAATATGATGACAATCGGAAAGCGTAACGTTTGAAAAATTAAATTTTATTCCGATCCTATCGCCCGGGTGTATTCGACAAAAGTTTATATCGGTTTCGGCGAATATTGTATCGATCGTTTTCTTTTTCCAGGATTCGTCGTCCAACCACCCCCGATCGTCCAGATTGCCGGTGATTACGACATCATAATGAAAATAACAACGTATTCCGGGTTATAAAAATATTATTATCATTCTCACTCAACCACCGCGAAAACTCGGTAAATTATATACCGCACAGGGTTCCTGGACGCTAAAACGGTTACACTCAAAAACTCGAATTTACGAGATTTCGACGAAAAAATATAAATTATTTTTCGTTTATACACACACACACAATATATACTCGCGAAACGCTTCGTTTTCAGACGAATTTATTTCTCAAATAACTGTACGTATCTGTATCGTATAACGGGTAACCATAACTTTTTGATGACCACCGAAGAGAAACTGGGGATCTCATCTAAAATTATTTTGGTTATTCTCGGAACAGGGAAATGACGAAAACGAACTACCGCCCGATAGTAACGCGTTATTATATCCACCCGACATAATATTTATTATCTGATTTTGGTTTGGGAATTATTCGTAGACACACATTACACAATAACTATCTGAACCGTTTGTTGACGGAATTTTTTTCGAAATAACAACGAGATTTCAAATGTTTGTGCACATATTTTTATTTGATTAGTAGAAAAAAAAATGCTTAAAAACAAAAAAAAGAAGCTACGCTTTTTTAATATTTATGAAGCAATACTATTGGCCGTCACAAACTCTTCAAATAACGTATGTAATCTAAGCAAATTACTTTGTGTTCTACGGGTACTCAAAAATCCCCATTTCCCTGTAACCAAATCACTGAAAACGCTCATAATCAAATAAATGCGACTCCAAAGAATACCATCTCATTTAGGAAAAGAGAGCTATGAGAACAATCTCATATCAAACAGTCAATGACATATCGACAAATGATATAAAAATCTCCATACAAAAATAAAAACGACACGGGAAACGTTTTTGAATTCCGTCACACTAACAAACAAATTTAAAAGTGTCAAGAAAAATAAAAAAAAATTATCGCATTCTCAGAAATTTTATTAGACGTCGAGAGGTCACCTTTTCCGGAGCTAAAAATCGGATACCCACACATAACCCATTGATTCTTTACGAAGTAAGAATAATCATATGCAATTTATTTTAGGTCCACCTAAAAACTAAACACATAATAATTGTGGAATATATTAGAAAACTTACGTTCAATACCTATAACAGCATTGAAGGAGCTTTGTCAACGAGTAGAACGTCAATAAAATCATTTCTAACAAAAATTTACATTGTAAATCAATTTTAAAACCTATATAATTTTTTACTGCGTTAAGTGTAAATCTACACCAGGCTAATAATAACCTCGGATGTCGAAGCCTTAAATATAAATGAAAAAACAAAAATACCTAAATAACGTGTAAAAATGTAAAATAAAAATAAGTTAGATTTGTAAGTGCTATTAAAAAACAGAAGTTGAGTCTTAAAAAGACGTTGTACTGACCAGATAAAATATTGGAGTGTTAATGCCGAATGCGCTGATGCCGGTGGACACAAGCAAGATGCGAACGGTTTTGCTGCGCAGTGTGGTGAAGTCCAGGAACGGCGGCCGATCGTCGTGCCGGTTCTTGTCCTTGATCTTTCGCTTTTGGTTCTTCAGGTGAAGGATAGCCCGTCTCTGCGGGTGATACAGCGATGCCGACCTGTAACACGTGCCCAGCAAGAATGTCGTAAACACCGTGGCGGTGACCAGCTGCAGTCCGAGTCGCCAACCGATTGCGCTGAAACCGATATAGACGTAGTGTATAGTCAAGATCATAGTCAAGATCGGAAACTAACGACAATAACATGAGTTTTTGAAAACTTGGTTTAATTATTAAACATGGAATTTAACGCTGATTTTATATTGTGTTATTCATAATCAACTAAGTCATTGGTCTGCACTAAGATTTTATAAACTATGGATTATTTATGGTTTATCATGATACGCCTCTAACAGCATTACCAACAGTTTATTCAGTGGCGTAGTCAGGTGGGTGCTGATGGGGCTGCAGCTCCCCAAAATGAATAAGTAATCAGTTTTTTAGTTGATACCGTTTATACTTTATATACATATTAATAATTAACATATACATTAATTATTTATCAGCCTCAGCCCCCCCCAAATAAAAATCCTGGTTATACGCTACTGAGTTTACTATATATGAAGTTTTAAGAATTTTGTGTATTTTTCGCCGTCTAAAATGTAGGTTTTTTAAATTCCTTATATATATCTAACGTTTTGAACTTAAGCGATGTCCATTTAAAAAAAATTAAAAACCGTTTATAAAACTTAATTAAACAAAAAATAATTACATAAAATGATAAGTTATCGGTGATTTTAACATTAAAACCAGCTTTAAACCTACCAAGGCATATAAATCGGACATTTATCGTTAAACTCCACTCATGTTTAGAATTTTATAGTTTATCCTCTACGAATAACAAAAATGATAAATTACTGTTAAACACCTATTGTACCCTACTTAAACCAGGTTCAATTCGTCTATGAATAGAATTGATAGGGTTTTATTAATGATTTATCATGTTTAGACGAAGAAACAGTAAGGCCGAAGACGTAAAAGAGATTTTCGTGGTCGTAAATCAGACGAGTTATCAAATTTCAAACCATACACGAAACATAACGTTAAGAGTAGGTACCAAAGCGATTCGAATGAGTTGAATTTAATTTCGAATAATATCAATATTATACATTAAAAAATATGTGTCGCGAATGATAAACGTTTTGTTTTTTTGACACGTATTAAGAGTGAAACGAAAATCGTTTTCCAATTTTTTTTAAACGATTTGAGACAAATGGATGACGTGTATGTCGATGTTTTGAATACTCACGTCAGTCTATATTATTATAATACCTTATGGCTCCTTTGATGAAACTCGACATGACCGCAATACCCAGTCCACTGCCAGACACGATGAATATCTCGACGAATTCGCGTCTGCGTTTAAAATACTGCGCGACCATCAGAGTGGAACAATCCCTGGTCATGCCCACGCCGATCCCTGAAATTAACATGACAGTATTTATTATAGAGATAGTTTAATTTAAAGTTCCGTGTAAAGCGGAAAAGCGTAACTGTGTGTTTTCTTACATTTATTTTCCTATATAATAATCCTTTTTGAAAAACTAACGTGGTGAAATATATGCTCTAAAACACGTATGTGATATATATATAAGGATAATAAACGTTTAATAATTAGGACAATTTTGAAAAAAAAATCACTTTTTGTTCGATTTTTTCCGACTTGACAATACACATTAAGTAAGCCGCAATAACCCTACAGACATAACGATTAAACGATACGAATTTTACAGTAAAAAAAAACATTATATACAATGAATAAAGTCAACGATTATTACAAAATAAAAAAAATATAGAGTTGTTGAAAAGAAATAGGTCGTTTACTATCGGTTTCGACTGAAAGTAGTCATCGTTAGGTATAAAACGAAAAAAAAATAAAAAAAAAAAAAAACAACAAGAATAAGAATACATATAGGAAATGTCGACTATTTTAATAAATAAATAAAAGCGAATTGAATAACGTTATATGTCGAGGAAATGGCGCGTGTAATGGATAATTATTAATATTATATTTAATATATATATATAAATATATTGACATAAAATATTTAAAATCTGTTCGTATGTATTTGAAATTATATTAAATTTATTATTCTTCCGAAACTGAATTTATATAAATATTATTCTGTAAGTACGTTTAAAATAATTGTTTAAGTCATTATTGAAAATAATATGTAGTACGTTTATTATTGTAAAATGCGTTTAGTATAAAATCTGTATTCGGATTAGTTTTTTAATATTTTTATTCCGATTATGCATTCCATTATAATATCTAGTTTTAAAATTCCCGTATACAATAATTTTACCGATATAAATTTTATTACAACTGCATTTCAATTTGTGAATGACAATTGAAATGGGGAGATTCAGCAATTTACAATTGTATTTTTCCCTAATTGTATAGGTTGGCCTGAGTAAGAATATAATAATATTTTTGATTTCGGTTCATTTTTTTAAGACTTATGAGTTATGATTTGAATTTGTATATATATTTAGAATAATACATGTGTAAGCGTATGCATGTGTTCTATATTTCTATAATATTATTTTATTTTCTGTTTTTTTTTTCTGTCTCTCAAAAAGTAGTTGTGTCTTTATGTTAGCATTTTATTTTATTTTTTGCACAAGTTTATTGTAACATATTTATATCGTATAATAATTGTTGAGATGTATGACTTATAGTCAAAATTTCATTAAAAAAAAAAAAAACTTGATTTTTTTAAATTGATCATTTCAAAACGATCTTGGTTGAGCGAAATCAAAAGTGTTTTACTATTAACCAGGTATGACAGATTATTGATAGATAATAATTTAGTATCTTTGGATATTAATAGTTTAGTGATAAGAATATATTTCATTACCTCTCGAATGATAAAACATTATCATTTACCACATTGGTAACTTATAAAAACCCGGTATATGGTAAAACACTTTTCCATGCCAAAACCAATCGTTTCGAATATTTATTAATTTATCGATTTTTGAAAGTAATTAGTAATGAATTTAAAAGTCAGAATAAAAAACGAAGATTATTTCCGAACTCTTCGTGTTTACTACAATAATATTAGTAAACTTAATTGAATTTTTTTTTTTATGAAAAACCCCATTGTCGACAATTATCATTTGGAAATCGTTTTATTAATCACTATTATTATTATTATTATTGTCGGTATTGAACGCGATTTTAAATATATTATTTAATATGTTATCGAATTTCTCCGATAATAATAAATTTTGATATTTCATACTATATTTTTCACTCGTATTTTTACTGCGATAACCGTTATTATTTTCCCTATGTATTTTTATTTTTTACTTTTGTTTTTGTATTTACTTTTGCTCACATTATGCCGGACGATAACTGATAAAACCGAATGAACGAAACATAATCGTATTTTGTCCAATAAATATTTTATATATATGTTTTTTCGATTTTATAATGCTCGTTGGTTTTATATATTTAATATTTATTTATTTATAACATTTTATGAAACTTCCGAGTTCAAACACTGGAATATTAACGGTTTACGAAACAACTGCTGTTCTCCGCGGTCACGACGGCATTTGCAGCTTTGAAACTACTATCACACGAACGAGTGAAAATTGCTCGACGCAGCCTCCGAGAAGATTGACAATAACAATGTTTTCGCGTTGAACTTGACACACGAGACAGTATTTCATAGTTTATCATCAATTTTCGTATGCGTTTGGTCGTCATATATTTTGTCGCATTAAGGTTTTCTATATACGCTCGCGACGATGGACCAGCACACATGTGTGCGCAGGCAGAGCGACTTAACGATGATGATGATTTTTTTTTTTTTGATCACGCGCGCTTCTCGTGTGACGGAGAAGGACTTTTGCTGTTCCCTCTTACCCCACTCGCCACGACGTCACGAGAATATAAGCCGACACGTGCTGCACGTGCGACGTTTCCCACGCGACGGAACGTTAACTCGTTCGAATATTATTAATATTATTATTAAAACGCTATACGCGGTATAAAAACCGAAGAGTCAGCTCTAATGACGCAATTCATCAAATACACGAATTTTGTATGATACGTGTGTATAGAGGCGCCCACAGAAACTTTCCTTTGGGACGGACGGAAGGAGGGAAGGCTGCAAGTGTTTCAATAGTATAATTACAACGTTGTACGACGGAGTGTAAGTTTCTTTTTTGAAATAAATCACCGAGTACAACATCGTTTTCGGTCGGATCCCCGCTCGTGCTCATCACTTAGATATTATAATTAACGCTGTGTAAAAAAAAAAAAAACAGAAAATTGAAAACTGACCAGTCGTTTAACTACATCCTTGGAGCACGGCGATACACGTTTTTAAATACAACTTCATTTTTTCATAATAAAACAATAACTACGCGCAAGGTGGATTCAGCCGTAATCAACGCACGCGCTATAATATGCGGTCTAATCTCCGTTTTGTCTATGAAAAGCCATGCTCCTCCGTATAATGCGCGATCGGTATTAACTCGGTCGTAATATATACACATATTATAGTCCTGCAGTACAAAACGTTAAATTCTATACGTCACTACAAAATACCGTGTTATTAATACGTTTTGAAAATTAAAAAATTCAAAATATATCATTCTCGAGGAGGAAAAAAATAATACGAAATAATAAATAACTTTTTATAGAGAATAATCCGTATTATACGCGCATATAAAATAAAATAATAGTAACTGAAAACGGGCCGTTATATATATACAGTGCGTAATTATTATTTATTCGAATTGATGCAAAGGTTTTGCAGCAAGCGCGGTAAACTACAATAAAACTATTCGCGTACATAATTTATATTATACAAAGGGACAGGGGCGCCCGCAGGGGGGGCAGAGGGTGCAATTGCACCCTTTGAGATTTTCTGACGAACAAAAGTCATTATTGAAGTTTCACACGTTCTGAAATAATTGTGTTAGACGTTTATCTCTTTTATTTGATTAACATAATCTTTATTTTTTATTATACATATATTAATATATATATATTATATACACTGATTTTTTGCTTACCTTCATAAAATTTATTAAAAATTAAAATGTAATAAAAATAATTATTTAATATATAAACACAGCAAATGGGGAGGGGGGACGAGCTTCCTGTACCCCCTTAAATACTCTATTGTATGTAAATGTATAATTAATTTTGCACCCTCTGAGATGATTCTCTGTGGGCGCCCCTGCAAAGGGATATATTTAAAACAACGTTACAACGTCTAAAAAAAGAAGAAAAAAATCACTCGGGCGCGTCTGTGTGAATAAAAGTGGGAACTATCGTAAAAAAAGTTTTAGGGTTTAAAGTGAACATATGACCTTGTTGAATTGTTTCGAAACTGCGTACCGCCGAACGGCGTTGGCTACAAGATTAAAATTATGGTGTAGGTGAAACTTTTACTTAATATATACTTTAAGAGCGCCATTGTTCTTCAAAGTTCAATAACATCGTATAAATCGGGGAAGGTTTTTTTTTTCAAAATTAAAACTAAATAAACACTCAAGTAGATTAAAAGCGAGAAATTTAAATTCGCCTATCGATTATTTTATTGCGTTCTAAAATATTTTTTATAAGAAATTAAAAAAAATTGTACGAAATAACGGAATCGACGGACGAACGTCGATGCGCGAATCGTCGTTTGTTTTAATTTAAATAAATTTGCGCGTTTAATCGATTTTAAACTGCAGTTTATCAAACGAATGACAAAATTATTATACGAGTAACATCGTCCAGTTTACGCGCATGTATAATAACTAGAGCTCGGATTTCAATGCATTTGCATTTTTTTTTGGAATGTCCTACGCGATGCTTTCGTTACAAGTTACAAATGTGTTTCAAATACTTCAGGTTGTAACTACATATTTTTTTTTAGCCATTTTTTGCATTTTTAGAGGGTTTTATACTTTTTGGGGCATTTTTGACGTTTTAAATGCATTTTAAAATTTTTTAAGACGTTTTTGGCCTATTTCTCGTATAAAAATGATTCCATTGATATATATGAACATAGTACAAATGCAATTTGTCAAATTAAATTTTTTACACATTTTTTTTATATTTTACAATTTTATACGCATTTTTATAATTTCACACGTTAAACAAACATATATTTTTTTTCTGAATTTTAATATTTATTTATTTCATTAATACAAAAATAAAATGATTTAACGTAAATTTATGTTTAAATTAATTTTTTGAAAGGGCATTTTTAAAATATATTTTGGGCATTTTTTTGAGTTTTTAGGTGATAAATGCATTTTTTTGATAGGGCATTTAAATCCGAGCCTTAATAATAACTATTGGAAAAATAATATCAATTCCATTATCGTAAATTTCGTTTGTTCGCCGACCATTAAATATTATAATACGGAGCGCTGGGACGAACAGTACGTTATATTATAGCTGGTAACCGGATCGATAAACTATATATATATATTGCTCTATCCGAGCAACGGTTGTACCTATATACAATATATATATGACACAATGTTGAAATATTTAAATATTATAATTGATAATTTAAAATCGTTTTCTTCTAAATGGCGTTCTAATAATGATCGAAACCGACGTAAAAGTAATTTAAAACCGTCGTTATTTACATATTACGTACAAACTGCGTATACCTGCAGTATGCGCCAAGCGCATTTTAAAACCGCGTAATGTTAATAATAATATTCCGGAGAATAAAATTAACATAGATCATTTTAATTTGCTTTCTTTTTCGTTTTAAATTTATATTTAAACGTTCCGCATAATTTACTATTGTACGTGCTGGTACGCACCAAGTTCACCATAAATATATCACTATGTATATATATATATATATAAAAGATTTTTCAATCAATATAAAAAAACACTTTAAATGTTGTGTATAAATTTTCGTACAATATATATATATATATATATATTGATATTATTTTTCCAATAGTTATTATTAAGGCTCGGATTTAAATGCCTTATCAAAAAATGCATTTATCACCTAAAAACTCAAAAAAATGCCCTTTCAAAAAATTAATTTAAACATAAATTTACGTTAAATCATTTTATTTTTGTATTAATGAAATAAATAAATATTAAAATTCAGAAAAAAAAATATGTTTGTTTAACATGTGAAATTATAAAAACGCGTATAAAATTATATGTAAAATATATATATATATAAGGAAAACAATAAACCGTTTCATATCGATAATACTATAATTGCAATATGTACGATTATTTCGTTTTTATTTTAAAACAAACGATGAGAATACTTGTGCGTATTATTATTTTGTTAGGAAGGAAAAACAAAACTTTGTGAGGTTTTTTTTGGCTCGTTTTGCCCAAAATTTCAACGGTAAAAACAGTATAACCGCGTTTTGAAAACAGTAGTCATAAACACAGTTGGCAAAAGTTCAAATTTAAACTTTTGTTTTTTCGTTCGAGAAGTATTCGAAAAATCGATTAAAACCGGATTTCGGTGAAAAGCAGTATTACATACCTCCGTCTCACCCGGTAGAGTTCAAAAACAGTTTACCACAATCCTGGACCTGTATTTCGCAGGAATTCAAATGGCCAAACGCGTAATAAATTCGAATTGAACTCCGTCGTCGCACAATATTCGTATACAGCGTAAAACTCCGGATTATTATAATATTTATGTTATAAAATATATTATTTATATGTTTCTTTTTTTAAAAATAACTTTAAAAGTATTTAAACGTGTGTATGAACGCGCGCTCGACTGTGAATATATAGATTATACGTTACGACGTATTTATTTTTTCGTCTTACGTCGTATTTGTGCGGCCACGGTTTTCGGCAGATTTTTAATTAAATTTTTTTTTTTTTTTTAAGAAAATATTTATATTATAACGAAAGTCTGGTTCAATCGCAGTGACGGTACAATAAATTGCATCAAAGTACGCGCTGGAATAAGACGAATTCCCTTGAGAATTCAAAACGAACATTACGAACGCAAATTATTAAATTGTATTATACGATTCGACTGTGTAATAGGATATTATATATCTAATTGATTTCGAAGAAAATAATTTTTTTCCAAGTAATTTTATAAACCGAGTAAAAATAATAATATATTTTAAAAAAAAAAACAAATTCTTATTGTACTCGCGGACATTTATTCGGTTTTTTTTTTTTTGTTCGCGTGAAATATTAGCGTAACTGACCTTGTAATAAAATCTAAATAGGTGCGATACGTGCGGATTAATTATATTCTAAAAGTGGGCGGCTTAGACTTATAAAAGTTCAAACGATATTATTTATCATTTACGAATAATAAAAATTCTTTTTGTGACTCGAGTTTTATAATATTATTTAAATTTTTTTATACGCCGATATTTATGCGTTCGCGGTTAGTATATATATATATACGGACATAGGATAAAGCAATAATTACTCGACTCATTACGCATTTTTGAATTGATTTCCCACAGAAATATAGGCGTACAGAGGAGTACATCGATTGTATCGGTTTTTATTTATTTATTCGTATGGCTGGAAACACAAAAATTAATATATAATTAGGATAGAGCAGTAAAGACGTTGTATATATGTACAGATTATATATTATAAATAGCACATAATAATAATCATGATCATGGACTGATATCTAAATTCCTTAACCATTCGATAGCGTTTGGAGTCGCGTTTATAAAGTCCTCGAGCGTTCCGTTGAATTTACGCTTTGAGCACTCGCTTATGATGTGTGAAATAGATTGATTGTATCAATATCGGTTTTCAGCACCATACAGAACTGAGCGGATTTTAACGCGGCGACGATCGACCGAATGAAATTCAACACCCACTTATTGAATCGAATATTGCATAAAGTTTTTCATTTCTCGAATACGGTTCGTCCCTTTAAATTACACTCGGAATAGACGATGCTTTTGCCAAGAGAGTTGTTCCGAGTTTCGGGGTCGTTCGTTTTCACTACCGAATTTTATTTGACAGTCTATTGTGAGCGTAACACGTATAACGTTACAGCTGTTACGAAACCGTCAGCCGTCTCCTTTTAAAAATAGTTTCCAATAAAATACCGATTATACACTGAATAATTTAACGTTATTCGGTTTTCGTCGTTTTACTCCAAAAACCGTTTGTCTGAAAACAGATTTCTCTTTTTCTTAGAAAATCAAACTTTATACACACGATATTCTAAGAGAAAATCGTTTATATTTTAAATAAATAATAAAATACCGCAGCGATAATGGGGTCTTTCAACAATTTACAATTGTATTTTTCCCCAGTTGTGTAGGTCGGCCAGAGTAAGAATATAATAATATTTTTGATTTCGGTTCATTTTTTTAAGACTTATAATTTTTTTTTTTAAATTGACCATTTCAAAACGATCTGTTTTTGCGCGAAATTTAAAGTGTTTTATCATTAACCAGGTATGACAGGTTACTGATAGACACCGCCATAGATAATAATTTAGTATCTATGGATATTAATAGTTTTGTGATATGAATATAATATATTTTACACGATTTAAGATAATATTATATTAAATCGTGATATTTTGTATTACATCTCGAGTGATAAAATATCAGTTACCACTTACCAGTTACCACAATGGTAACTTATAAAAACCCGGTATATGGTAAAATACTTTTGATTCCGCGCCAAAACCAATCGTTTCGAATATTTATTAATTTATCGATTTTTGATAGTAATTTGTGATGGATTTAAAAGTCAGAATAAAAAACGAAGATTATTTCTGAACTCTTCGTGTTCACTACAATAATATTAGTAAACCTAATTGACATTTTTTTTTTTTTTTTTGAAAGACCCCATTGTGAGATTCGCGTTATTATTCGAAGCGTTAATTTATTATTCATTTCAGTATAGTTTAAAGCGGTTACATATTGTAAAATATAAATTAAATCGAATTGTTGCTATGTTATTGCGTGCAACACCTGAAGTTCCGAGTATATTTTTTGTCTGCAAAATAAAAAGACTTATTACTTTAATTTTATTTCTAACGTCGCGAGTTAACGTTACCCGCGTTTCATTATAAAAACCGATTATATTAGAAATAAAATAGAAAGTTCTATCTTTATATTGCTATAGTTCGCTGTAATTAAAAAAAAGTCAAAACAAAATATATTCTAAACTTTAGACCGATATTTTCTAATACAAAATGTGATTACTTTTAAATGATTGTCGATGAAATTTCTCCCGTGCGTTAAAGGCGATCAGAGAGTTTTTTTTTTTACTAAATTTATCACATTTAAAAAAAAACCAATCTATACAAAATAATGTGAAATAAGTAATTACACCGAATTCATTATCATTACCAATTTTATTAGTTAACATTGAGTTGAGAAGAATTCATAAGCGATATAATTTTTTTCTTTATATTCAAATTTTTATTATTATTAAAATCAAAAACTAAATATTTAAAAAGCGTATAGTCGATATATTAGTGGTTTAATCACACGAGTTGAAATTTTAAATATTAAAATACGTTCTACGAGAAACCGACGAGGCGTATTACAGTCGTGTGTCTACGTTTTTTTTTTAAACGGGATATTATAGATTTTTCGAATATTAGTTTTAACAATTATTAAAATATAATAATAATAATTTTAAAACGCGAATGTATTTCGTCAACGAGAATAAAAATTAATAATTAAATTTTTTTTTAAACGACGCGTTCCGTTAAATTTTACAACAACCCGTACGCGCTTTTAATATATATAATATCGCGGTGTACTCGTGTAGAAAATATTTATGGTAAACAGTTAGGTAATTTATTAAGCGATCTAAAATTTTTTCCTTTTTAAAAAAAAAAAACGACGACCTCGACATTATTATATATATATTTTTTTAATACCATCTTATTCTTTTACGTTTTTTTCTTCTTCCGAAATTCACATAATCCACGCGGCATGCATAATTCAATAATTTACATAATACGCACTATAGTTCTGCTCGTGCGCACTCTGCGGGAAACAGATACATAAACGTTTTGTACGTATTTTTATATAATTTATTGTGTTATCAAAAGTCTTTGCGCAGTATACGTTGTAAAGAAACAGCTAATATTTTTTATACGGTTCGGTTCGGTAGTCGGCCAGACGATGATTTTGTTTTTGCTGCAATTCGATTAAAAGAAACGAATATATTGTTTTTTTTTTTGTTACAAATAATAAATATATATATAATAGTACGTGCGGCAATACGAAAGCACAGACCGTCGACGCTGTTATGAACGCATCTCTAAAAATAAAAAAAACGTCTCATATATAGTCTCGGTTCGATTACCGTAATAATAATACGTATTCCACGTTTTCGGTCACAAACGTCGATAATGTAGTTCTTAGAGTTTTTTTTTTTGGTATTAATCGTACTTGTTTTATATACTGAAATAAATTTTTTAGCACAGAAAACAATCTCGTAAATATATGTAAAAAAAAAAAACAATTCGAATCGCTTTAACGCGAGTCGTTTTTGCTAAGGTCTTAAAAGTAGGGAAACAAAAACCCTGCAGTAGCAATCTAATTCGTTCGGGAAGACGTAACCCGCGCTAAAAGACAACACTACTGCGATTATTATTGTTCTCGTACAGTTTTCCGTAACTTTTGAGTCGGCGGAATGGTTTTTTGCGTAGTGGAAAAGTCTGAAAATACTTAATTCGGCGCACTTAAAGTGTACGCGTCTGACGTGAAAATTCGACGATCGTTAAGTTTATTAAGAAGGTTTGCAAAAAAACGTCGTTACACGAAAAATATAATAAAAATTCGAGAATATGACCGCCCGTTGTTGTGCGCGCAGACAAACAGTAATTCACAGAGTCACGTGGTTTTTTTTTTTTTTTAAATTAAAATATTACCGCGATGTCCAGCTGTAATTAATATGCATTGGAACGTATATTATACCGGGGAAAAAATATCCGATTCGTTATACGCGCGATGGCTACGCGTTGTACGCGTACCTATACTGGACTATTTATCATATTGTCTGACGTCATAATGTGTAATAATAAATTTAAAAAATATATATATACTTATTAAAATCACGGTAAATCAGAATATAAAGGATTAATTAATAATTGTCCCGTTGTACATACGTATATACAGACCGATTTAAATCAACGCGTGTGTGTCTGACATTCTGAAACGCTGTATACACGCAGCTATATACCTACTGACTTTCGGACAATACGAGTAACCAAATCACGATTACCTATAACTATACTTACACGGTTGACATAATAATAGTAATCGCCTCCACCGTTCGTTTTAAAAATTCCTGAACCTTACTGACGTGCGCGTAATATATTTTTCTATCGTTCGCGACAAACGTAAAAAACATATTATTATTTTCTTTTTAAAAAACCCATACGATTCGCATGTGAACGCTACCGAATTTATTTATTTTATTAATTAATTTTTTTTCCGAATTTATATAGAAAAAAACTATCGATATTATTACAGTGCCGCAACTCCCGTCCGGAGCCAAGCCCGCCGGGAGAAGGACTTCGAGCTGAATTTCGGTACCTCATATACAACCAAGTACTTTTTCCAATAATACGAAGGAAAAAAATATTTGATAAAAACAATATACATAAATAAAATATGTATCGCATACGCCAAAAATAATTATTTTTATATCGAAAAGTCGAAACTTTTAATATATGCAGAGTACATCTTATACACTATTTATACAGTATCTCAATCGGTATGTCTCTATACTGTCGTCGGGGTTTGCTTTAAAGAATATGGTTAAAGGTCTTTGATCGGCATAATAAAAAGTTTTAAGGTACTGTAAAAAAAAAACTATAGGACATAAATATTGAAGGTGCTTACTTAAAATTATAAACATTTTTAGAGAAAACATTAATATTTTATAATTAGCAAATTATAATGTACTTACATTGTAATTATAATGTACTACAAACTAAGACACGAAAGCCTGCTAAAAACAATAATTGAAGGAGACGTAGAAGGACACATTAGAAGAGGAAGACCAAGGATAGAGTATATGACGCAAATAATGAAGGATATGAATAAAGAAAGTTATAAGGACCTGAAAGAATTGAGTTACAAATGTTACAATACAGAAGCGTGGAGGGCTGCAACAAACTAATCGAAAGACTAATAACAGAAAAAAAAATGTACCTACTTAAATATAATCGAAAATAACGATTATGGGGCCCCTTAATTATTTTTATGTCGTAGACCTAAAAAACTCTAGTTGTGGCACCTGTCAATATAAATTCATATATACTATTTATACAAAAAAAAAAACACTATCGAGAGAAATTGTCAGTTTTATACCGGTATCGTATTATCGTTACGGATCTCGCGCGAGATGAAAAATGACTATTATTCAGACACATTTGTCGGAACAGTGTAAAAAAAAAATATATATCTCCATTAATAATCGAGAAAAGTCGACTCACATACACATAATATAATACGGAAAGGAGTGTCGTACGCGCGGATTATTCTAATATCGCGTGACGTAAAACAACGATTTGTCAATTGATTGTTCTCGCAAGACTCGCGAGAGGCTGGAGACACCGTACCATAATACGCGCATATAATAATAATAATAACAATATATTATTTTATTATATTATACACGTTTATTCGATCGTTCTCGGCTACTTTGGCGTTTTACATCGATACGAGCACATTTTTTTTCAATTTTTTTTTTCTGGTCAATTGGCATTGGTTTTTTTTTTGTATAAACGTAGTCACACGTAGCGTGGTCGACTCCACAGCGCGCGTTTTCAAAAATAAAATAGCGTATAAAACTAATAGCCTCGCGTCGTATTAATAATATTAAATAGCACCGACTGAATTTCAAGTCACGTCCCAATACGTGGGGAGACGACTACGACGACGCCACCGAGCTACGCAGACGGAGGTACGCGAGCCGTGCGACGAAACGAGCGAATTTCGTTCGTCCGCCATCGGGGTATTTTATAAGATTATTATTAATTTTTGTTTTTCTTTCCCCAAAAATAAAGTTAAATTTAAAATTATAAATCATTTATTTCAAAATAAATAATACATGGTTGGTTAGAATTTCAAGACTCTAGGACGTATTGAACAAACGTAACTGTCCGCACAAAATATAAAATACACATGGTCGAAAAATTTGAAATGTTTATATATAAAATTATGTCTAACGATTTTCAAGATTTTTTTTTTCGAGTATATATAGTTGGAATAACGCGTACGTCTGACGTTGTATTAAATTTTTAAAACCGAAAATTACCACTTTTATGAATTCAAAATTTATAATAGCTATGAAAGTAAATTTTTTTTCCCTAAAAGATAAGAATTATGAAAGTAGTCACCAGATAGCGCTACGTCACAAAATGGGCGTGGCAGGGAGGCGCGTATAAATAGCGGTCAGAAACCAGCTGACCGTTCAGTGTAGTCACGGCAATCAAACACGAAATACGTACACCGAAGGTGGAACGTGCAAGTGTTCCGAAACGTCAGACCAAGATTGACAACATTTCCGAAAACTACAATAATATGAAGTTACATATTCGGTGAACATTTCAAGTTCCTATAACCATTAGTTTCGAAATTACGAAGAAATAACGATAGTGGATAAAGTACCAGCTAGATACAATTTGATACCGGAAACCAGGTATGACTGTAATGATCAAAGCACTCCTTCTGGCAGAATTTTCGGGTAAAGACATAAAAAATAAAAAAAGAAAAGAAACTCATCATTGTAAAACCAATACATTCCTCGCTTCGCTCGGAATCTAAGCGAGTGACACATCGTAGTTTTAATGTACTGCGTGCCTGGTAAATACACTTGACTTGGTAAAACAAAGATGTAATGAAAGACGAGAATTCTATGAACGCTGGGCAAAAGTATAGATTCCGTAAATATTGTCGAATTGAAAAAATACGGCTTATTCGATTTCAGTAAAAGTACTGTAAACGTTCCACCGTCGATTTCAATGACTACTGATTAAAATAATATATCAAAAATTTGACGTTCTTGTAACGACACTAGTTTCTCTATATACGTTTTTAAATCGTTTCTGTAAGTCGCGCTTAGCTGATGCTGTATTGGAAATACGAGAACCATAGAAAATAATTGGTTTTAATCAATTTTTGTCGTTGTACCTATACGGTCTAAGAAACGATATGCCACTCCTGAAATTAATAGTTTTAATCGTGTGTCGTCACCAGTCTAGGCGATGACGACTTACATTAAGTAGGTGGGTGACAAAGTATGCCATTTATTCAGCGTTGTGTGTCGACACGTTTGCGTGAGACGTTCTCTTCATAAAAAAATTATTACATACGACTAGGACTGTTTTGGGATATTTTTCGGTAATTATACCACTATGATTGTTTCACAGTTGATAAAATTAATTGAAATATGAAAATTTCCTTCAGAGACACGTATAACGTTTACACTTTTAATTATTATCAGTGACAATATAAATATTATTTTGAGGACCAGTTCACATAGTAAATAATTCTTACGGTTTATATTCATATAATTATCTAAGTTGAGTTCTTCGTACGTCGGAGATTCGTGATGATGATTTTTGTATTTTATGATAGTAAAATAAAGAAAACGAAATATCACTAAGTAGCGTAGAAAAAAAAATACAATATTCTTATATTAAATTATTATATACGTAGTATTTTTAATTACATATTTCAAATCATTAGTTTATAAAAAATACTTTTAAGTACTATACATTATGTGTAGTAATATTGTATTGTGTTTTATTACGGCGATTACTAGACGTCTGGCAAAGTATTAAGAGACGAGCGTTTTAACGAATTGGGTATTTAATATATTTTTAAAAGCTAAAAAAAAACCGGACAGATTTATTACACTTTACTGCGTACACTTTTAAAAACTCCTAATTTTTTATAATAAAAAAAAAACTTTTTTTTGCCCCTAAATTAATGTAATATTTTGTTTCCGTTTTGACTTTAAACTTAACGAGCCGAATTTCTGATTTAACTTTTAATCGAACATCATCGGATTCAGACTGTGCTCGTACTATACTCATACATTTATAACTGCGTATCTGAAATTATTATATTTCATTCGCCTACGCGGGTTTTCAACGACACGAGATACTGTATAGTTGTGGCCTCACAAATATTTAAAAAATTATATAATTTATATAAACGGTACGGTTAGATATTAATAAATTATTTCGATGATAAAGTAGAATTTTAAAAGTTTAAATTATTTATAATTTAATTTTTGAACGTTTGTTCGAACATTCGGTGAACATTCGTGCACGCCAATGTCTGAATATGAACTGGAAACGCGTTATTTGTTTTAATTTCAAATCGAGTCATAGCGTTTTTTTTATCAACTCTTTTACGTGCTTCTGTCGTTCGTTTGAATAATAAAATATAAATATCCGTTTAAACATTATTTCAACGCTTTTAAAAATTGAAAAACGTATGGATATTCGAAGAAATTTCGAATATTTTTATTTAAAAATGTTTTATTTCTGCACGATTCGTTATCAGTACAGCGAATGTCGTTAATTTCTATAAAGTGGAAATCGCAGGAAATATACCGCTGATGTCAAGTACTTAAAAGTAATTTAAAGTAGTTTAAGTAATTTAAAAAATATATACATTTAAGAATATATTATTATATGAGTTTTTCGAATGAAATTTTTCAACAAACATTTTGATTTGTCTCTGCAGCTCTGTACAGTTGCATCACCTGTACGCGTGTACAAATATTGTATGTACTCACCGATGACGGTGCCGTAGCTGAAGAACAACTGATGGAACTGCGTTGCGAAACTGGTGAAGAGACATCCCAGCGCGGTGATTAGGCCGCCCATGACGGCCGTCAGTCTTGTGGATTTCCGCCGGCAAAACGCTATCGTCACCGGCGACAGCAACAGCGCCACTCCCGTGGACATCGCACCCAGCCATCCTGCAAGGATAAAAAAAAAAAGAACACAGCCCAGTGTTATTATTATTAATCGTCCGGTGAATTTACATATTTTTAAATATTATAACATATACGCCGACCGAAATAATAATATACATTATTTTAACGATACAATAGAATTATGTAAATATCATAAAAGGAACGGGGCAGCCGCCCGGTAATCCTGCCGGGTTAAGGATTTGCCGTCCGCGGGACTTTGCATGACCGCGCGAGGATTAAACCGCCATGTCGCGCGCGGTCAGGTTAGAGGTTCCAGAAATCGGATTTAAAATACAATATTATCATTATAATCGCGATCTCGAAACGGGGCAGACCATTCGAAAATAGCGGAGAGGAGGAAAAAAATTGTAAGAACGACAGATGTTCGCCCGAAAACGTTTTAATATGTTAAAACAACGGGCGCGGCGACCCGTCGCGGCCAAACGAGGACGTTTTCGTCCTGCAACGAATTCTCGCGGTTATTTTGAATGCATTACAAGTCACCTGCAACGGCTACGAAACATATAGCGTTTACGAATTTCTATTTTTTTTTTTATTCGTTATTTTATTCCTTTTATAAAAATAATACGATAAAATAAATTTTCTTTTAAAAAATTTATCGTTATTTCAATTATTTAAACATTTTTTCTTTCTATTATTTTTTTTTTATTGCGCAAATTCGTTTTAAGGCGATTGGAAGGGTGTCGGGTTTGGTCTTTGTTTCGCATACACGAAACAGGTTATAGTAAAATAGACGCGTGTCCCATTTCGAACCGATCGAATTAATAGGCGTGTTTTCGCGATTAACCAAATGTAACCAGTTTACTGTTGTTTATAAACAAGTCGTTTTCGCGATTTTGGTTGTAACTTTGGTAATACATTTTGGTTATAGGTTACTGATATTTTATAACCGATCAAATTTAATGTTTACGTTGTTTGGTTATTGATAACGGAAATGTGATAATAGGAGGGAAATTTAAAATGGGAATCCATAAATATAATATAATAATAATATATTGTTTTTATATATTTTTGATTTGTATTTAAAACTGTATAAGTGTGAATCAGTGTGCGTATAATATCGGCATCGGGCCCCTTATCATTTTGTATTATCTCTAATAACTGTCTATAACCATAAACACATCGTTTTCGCGGATCTTCAACCAATAACCAAAATGTCTAAACACGACTGATAATAAATGTAACCAGGTTAATCGCGAAAACACGCCTAATGGTACGATCAAGGACTCTGAAAATCCTGTCGTGAATTTTACTTTTTTATAAACTGACTTTTCCACTTTTTTTCATCCTTTTTGTTTTTAAAACCCGAAAACTAGCAAATCCGCAAAACACAATAGAAATGTACTCGTATCGCGTGCTGAAAAAAAAAAAATTAAAAATCGAGTGATATCAAATCGCGGATACGTATCAACGGGGTACATATTGTCGTAACGCCGAAAGGGATTTATATAGTTTTTGACGAGTATAAAAATAAGAGTTAAAATCACTTTGTTTCCGTCTCGCCAATTTCCTATTATACTCAGCTGCAGCATAAAAGCGCGCGCGGGTTAACAGTATTTATAATACTACGCGTTACGACAAAACAAAATGCGAATTATATTGTCCCCGGGAACGCAAACAATTATGACCGGTATATATATAATATATATATTATATATATATATGTATATACGACGGCGTGGCCATATAATTTTTATGTTTTATAGTGTACGCGAAACAAACTCTCTTTGACCCCGAAAATTTATGGTACACGGGATTTCGCACCGCAAAACCCCCTCGATGTTAATCTTCGTTATAGAAGCAAACCCCTTTTACGCTTGTGTACTGCAGTATAAAACTCTGACCGTCTTTTGTCAATCCTACGCAATTACGCGTGTATACGGAGAAAACGTTTATTTCTATATATATATAGCGGTTCCCTGCAGTCTGTTATTCGTATATTATATCGTTATAAATAATAATTATTCAAAACTCTGTTGTCAAATATATATTCCAACGAAACGCGGACGGCGCGTTATATTTTAACGGAACGTTATTAATTATATTCACGACCGCACCGTTGGATTATCTAAATGCCCCTCGTCCTGTAAGATCAAAAAATGTCAATTAAAATGTATGATTATTGTTACGGTTCTCGTTTGTCTAGAAAATGGTATTCATGAAGATCTTCAACACTATCGCAAAAGAGTATAGCGCGAGTATCCACGGGAAATCGAAACGACTTACTCCGGGAACAACTACTGCGCCAGCTCTGTATCGATATATATGGTTTTATTAAACAAAAAAAAATTTATTTATTATTTTCAGCATAATACGATTTAAAATGACGTAATTTACAAATTAATTATATTTAAACTAAAAAAAAACTACTTTATTATATTGCACACTCCTGCACGTAAGTTTGAGATTTTGTGTAAAAATCGATCACTGAAATTCGGTTCTTCGAAAATAATTCGTACGAGAGAAATGTTACGATGAGAAATCGTTGGACGGTTTGACAGAACTCAACCGGAAATTCTGTATTATTTAAGAGGTATTTTTTTTTACACATAGTCTCGGACTTCGCTATAATAACGTTTTATTTAATTCGGTTTTACGTCGTGGTGTGTAATTCAACAATTTTTTTTTTATGAAAATAAATTCTTTAGATAAGAAATAATTTTTTTAAGGAAAATATGGTTTTAGTTATAAACGCGTACTCAAATATTAACTAATAATTTTCAGTGGCGTAGCCAGGATTATGCAACGAGGGGGGCGGGGTTTAAGTATGAATGAAACTATAGATTTTTACATTATTCGTTAGGTTTGTTGCTTAACGCTCATACTGAACCACACAAGGAACAGATTCAATGGTACATATATACAAAAAAATAAAAATAAGTAAATATATAAACACCGCATTATGAAAGTCTTATATATGTTGTATTTGTTATAGTTATACAATATATTACATCAAGGTTTTATATAAAATGATGCAATAATCAACCAAATAAAATTATTAACTTAATTAAAATATTTACTGTTGATTTACAACAATCGTTTTCTTTTTTTTTGCCAATTGATTCAATACGTCTTCTGGTTGTATTACTGTTCCTCTGTGAATATTCAAAACTAAACCGTTCAATCTATTTTCACATGTTTTTGTTTACATCGCCTACAGTGATCCGTTTGTCGTCATATAATCTGTGCAGACAACCATGGATATCTATATAATCTTGCTAATAACTGCGGTTGTTGAATACTTTTGTTTTTTGCTTTTTATGCTTTTACTTAGAGAATTAACGAAACACACAACAGTGTGAATTATAATGAATTTATAAGGTTAAAACGTATAAAAAAAAGCAATGTAAGGGGGGTTTAAACACCCAAAACTCCCCTTGGCTACGCCACTGATTATTTTAATAATATTAAAAAAAAACAGACCTATGCAGGCGGGGGTAATTTCTCGATGGATATCGCCCTGTTGGCTTAGACAAAAAAAAAAATCGCGAATGACAACGTTTGAGTGTAAAAAGAAACGATAAATATCGCGGCGAGACGTTATGAGGCCGGTCGGCGGGACGAGGTTCGTGAGAGAAAAATTGCGCCGTTAACGTTAAAATGGCTGTTTTACGGCAAGAACATAATAAACACGATGTCAAACGTACTTTCGGTATTACAATACTGCGCAACGAAAGCAATAAACAAGACACATCGTTTCCTAAATTACTGAACAAAAAAAAAAGAACACATTCGTATAATAAACGCGCGTACAACACGCGAAAGATCACATGGCAAAAGAAGAAGAAGAAGAAGGTCTTTCGTATAGAATTTTATCGTTTTCTATAAGTTTTGTCGCCGTGTACGAAAAAAAAAACAATATATTATTACGACGACAGACTACGCGTTTTTCGCAAAAAAATCCGCCCGTTTAACGATGTTTCAATAATAAATTATTTTAAGACCTCTTGAAAAAAAAAAATTGCTCACGATTATTATATGATTATGGCAAGGATTTTGCATTTTTTTTTTTAGAACGTCTTATAGGCGATGCTTTTCTGGCTAAAAATGAAATGTGTTGTAATATCGTACGAATGTAATTTTTATAGCTCTTTTTTTTTGTTGTAATTTTTACGGAATTTTTCTACGTTTTAAGATCATTTTAAAACTATTTTTCAAAAATATTCGACAGAAAAATTAAGATGGGGGGGGTTTGTTTTATTATTACTTTACGTAATTTATTTTTTTTCGTATTATAATTGTAAATAATAATAAAAATATATATATAATATTATAATATACAATAATAATTAAAAAAAAAATACATATAATTTATGTAATTTAAACAAATTTAACGGTATTTTTTTATGTTTATATAGATCATAAATTGAATTCCTTAAAGGCGTTTTTGTAGATTTGTAGTGAATTTTTATGCTTGTTTTTGGGTCATAAATGCTATTTTTTTAGATCATTAATATCTGGGTGCTAATCATGATTGTTATAAAATTTAATTTTAATAACACTCTTGACGAAAAATACAACACGACTTTATACGCGCTTCTATATGAAATTTTTGGGTCCTTAGCGATCGGCGGGACGTTTAATATTTCGTACCTAATAATACGCACTTAGTAAAAAAAAAAAGAGGCCGGATGAAACGATTTTTACAAACAAAAATAATTATATTATTTTTATTTATACATTTTAAAAATTAATTAAGTTGATTTTAATAAAATTATCGAAATTATATTATTAAAATATTATATTATTATTATTAAATATTATTATAACCATTGATTCAAACGATTATTATTATTAAAAATTTAATCAAAGTGTAATGAATAATTTTAAATCGGACATTATTACAATTTAACAAGAATATTACACTCAAATTTAATCCTGTGGTTTCCGCTATAATACCGTAACACCACCAACCAGTGGACATTATTAGCGTTAACACTATATATTCGCATTAATTCTATCGAGTCAATCGCTAATATAAAATTGTTTCGCATAAGAACAATATTTCGATTCAAAACGCCTAAATACGGAAATTTCTTAAAACGATGACTGGAATATAAACTCAAATAAATACGATAAATAATTTTTGAAAAACGTCTAATCATTTGGAGTTCACGTGTAAATTAAACGACGTAACACTTATTTACATTTTTACACTGCAACATCGTTTGAAATAGATTTCGAGTGAAAAAATGACGAACAAAAAAATGTTTAACTTTTACGCTGCTATACAAACTTCCTACGAGAAATGGTGAATTTTTTAAAATTTTTTGTAATAATGCAATAAAATTAAATTAACGCAATAAAACGTTAACTCGATTTACAAAAAATCGTTATAAAATTTAATTTGTCCTCGTTATGATATTCAGAATTTCATTTTGAGATAAAATACACAATAGTACATACGTAGATCCTATATATACGTACTACGTATAATACAATTATTGATGATTACAAAACATATATGTAATACGATAAAAAGTAATAAACGACTCGTTAAGGATGCGTGAAATTTACAAATTAGCTTTTTTGCGTATTATTATAATATTATAAACATTTTTAATATAAAACCTAAAGAGATCGCGTTCATTTTTGTATTTGATAGAATATACGTCAATATATACTATTAAAAAAGTCATAATAATACAAATATATTAAATATTATGTTGTAAAAATGGCTGTTATAGAAAAATGTGCGGGGAAAAAAATGTCATTTTAACGCCTAATATATATATATTTAATTATACGTAAATATATTTAAAAAAAAGACATTTTCACGCGTCTATATAGCGGTATCGCGTGTTTATTAAAGCGTGGGTTTAATATTCTTCTTATTATTAGACCTATAGTTTCATCATATTGCTGTCCTTCATAATTTCCCAGCATCCTCGGTAGTTTTAATAACGCGTTTTACACGAATCCGACTAGAAATTTATGAGACGTTTGTCATAATAAAACGTCGCGTAACACAACCCGAGCCATAAAATCATATAATGGTGAATGACAAGATCTCGAGATGCTGTTTATCTCTCTTTCTTTTTTTTTTTGCAAAACGAAATGAATGTTTTTCATTTTATTTTTTTTTTAACAAAAAAGCCTACACACCGTTAAGAGACGAAAAAAGTTATTGGGTTTTTTCCATCGTTTTATTGTTTTTTCCCTCCGAATTCTTATCCCTACACTGTTTTATTGCTTACAAAGTCATTCTATCTCTTATTATATAACAGACAAAAAAAAGTCCATGTCGAAAACAATTCTCAAGTTTTAAAGGCTGTCTAAAAGCCATTACGATTATCAATTTTAATTTTCTTTAAAGGTTTTAAAAAAAAAAATATTAGCCAATATTGCCGGGTATATAACATTGCAGATATACCTACGTGAACAATTTTTTTTCAATAATGTTGTGTTTTAATCACTTTATGGAAAGGCTACGATTAAAAATAAATAAACATTGTTTTGGACAGTGTTAACATTGTTAGAATTAAAGTTTAAATTACACTTTTTTACAATAAAATAAAATAAAATTTATTTAATAATACTAATGTAAAAAAAAAAAAAAATGTAGTAATGCTTTCAACTCGTATAAAAACAGCAAAAAAAAAAAAAATTGTTTCGTGCCCTTTCTTTTAAATTCAATTATATATTTCCTCGTGAAAAGTGTAAGTAAACATAATCGAAGTGAAATGTTTTTATATTTGTGTTTATGTATTACGCCTATGGTTAAAAGACAATATAATCGGAAATTAATAATGCCAAGTATAAGAGTTACGTTATACTTTTATCATTAAAAATATCGCTATTAACACGGTCTCGTATACGGATTATCATAAATTATTGTCTTAATCGGATTATAGATCAGATTTCATCCGTAATATATATAAAATATAATTAATATACGTAATATATATATATATAAAATTAATTGAAAATAAAATTTTTAATAAAAATCGTGATTTATTTCGTGTGATCTGTTTTTAGAATATCAATCTATAAGTTATTAATAATATAGGTTATGATAGTATACATAATATAATATTATTCGTGTAATGCGCGTGGTGTACAGAAAATTTAAATTGCAAAATAATCACATGTTTATTATACTCGATTCATTTGTGTTATCGAATCGTTTATTTCTCTTTGGTTTATTTTTATAACGGCGCGTTGCACATAAAATATTATAAATCATCGATTATACGTAACAAAAACGGAAACATATTTTTATTTTTATTTTTACGTCTTAGCCTTAAGCTAATGTAATACACGCGTCATAAATGTTATTCGTATTTTAATGAAGTATTTTCTCCGTATAACATAAAACCGACATTTTTTTTTTTTACAAATAATTCAACACAAGACAATACGCGTATAACGTTATTTCTGAAAATTAAATTTACTCCTGTCGTACATAATCAATACGCGTAAATAAATTTAAATCGAAACGTTAATATTTTTAATACTTCGCATAGCAAAACCGGTTAATTTAGTTCATCATTATCTAAATATTACTTAACTGTAGTTTTGTTTTTTGCTGGTATAATTTTCGAATAAGAGTTTAGAGAATTTTAAAAAGTAAAAAAACTTTGTCGTCACACTCTGTCGAAGCGTTTCATAAAAATTACGTGAATTTTCCACGATGAAAAATATACTTTTTGTTAAACAAAAGTTATAGTTTTTTTTTTTAAAAGAAATTTAATTAATTAAAATCCGCGTTTCATTGACTTTTCGCTGGAATGTGTTTGGGTTCGTCGAACTCAACGGTCGATTGATTTCTTTCGTAAATTAACGATTTATTCGACGGAAATGCGGAATATATTAAAGAAAACGCGGAATTCGCATGACACAACACGATCGTAATAATAATAATGATAATTAAATCAACGGGGCGATGATTTTAAGCTCGATTCGCTTAGCTGATTCCCGGTGAAATTAAATCTGTTTTCGGTACGCCGTTGACTTTTAATACCGTGGTGAGGGGGTTTGAAAGAGCGTATACAGTATCGTTTTTTTCACGCCTGCCCGGAGCGATTGTAAAACGACTCCTCGTGAAAAATATGTTTACGCGTACGTACACAATGTACAAAAAAAAAATTTTTTAAAGTAAGGTTTCGCTATAAAAACGTTTTGGACGATAAAAATTCGGGTAAATATTCGTCACATCCAGGAGGAAAATTTTTTTGTTAAGAATAATTTATCGCGGGATATAATAATAATAATAATAATAATAACGACCGGGAGGCGGAGGGGAATAAAAACCAGAAAGGTAGATTTTAAGGAAAGTACGCGGTGTGTAGGGAAATGATAGTTCACGTCAAAAATTTTTTAGTAGCAATTTAAAATTCGGTAAAATATAACAAGCGGAACTGCATAAAACGCAAGAAAGCATACTTACACGAGAATATGTTTTTTTTCCGACGGAGCACATGCTCAGAACCTATATCGCGATTTACGAGTGAAGTAAGAACGTCGCGGTATGCTAATTCGTAGGAAATAATTGGACGAATAATATTTTCACGGTAGTTTATTAGATGTTCGTATAGAAATAGCAAATGGAGATTCGACGAAAAGTTTTTTCAGAACTATTTAAATTTGATAACAATAACGATCCAATAGCGATATATCAAATCACTTTTCGAATATCATACGATAAGAGTTGGTTTTTCGAAGATACAAAAATACTTGTACGTTTTTTTTAAAAACGATGCCTGGTACATTTCCTTAGAGAATTCTCTTAGAATATTATTCTATTGACCGTACCGATCACCACCTCGGTAACGGCCGAAAGAAGCTATTCGCTCCGGAAATGAAAATTATCAAAAACTACCGGCAAAAATCCTGGGTATTAAACAAAGCGGAACAAAAATTCCTCGAAAGTTTCGAGATGTGGTGCTGGAGAAGAATGATGCGGGTGAACTGGACAGAAAGAAAAACAAATGAAAGTGTACTTTATGAAATTGATGAAACCAGGAAGCTGCTTAACACTATTAAAGAAAGAAGATGGAATATGATTGGTCATGTCCTGAGACACGAAGAAGAGCTGTTGTATACTATACTAGAAGGGAAGATAGATGGCAAAAGAGATAGAGGACGACCAAGAACATCTTACATCAAAAAGTTGATATCCGATGCAGGTCTAACCAATTACAAAGAACTGAAGAGACTAGCTGGTGACAGGGATGGGTGGAGAACCTATGGAAAACTGCAAAACCAACCTCAGGGTTGAAAACTAAAAAAAAAAAAACCGGCAAAAAAAAAAAAATCCTAACCTATTTGGCTACAGTAATTGCTTTACAGAGACGAAGAATTTGCGCAGAGTGTAAGTAAAGTATATATTGCAAAGTCTCATAGAAAATTTAAAAAAAAAATACAAATCGAAATGAGATTTAAATTATTTATTTATTTTTTATAATAACACGCGGTATTACAACTGTCCGAGCTTTATATTCCCGTGTTTTACGTACGTTTAATATTAAATTCCAATTAAATATTTTCCTCGATTATCAGTTCCTCCTTAAAATCCTTATAAACACTTTTTTTTTTAAATTCTTTTTTTTTTTTTGCCGCGTTCCTCCTCGTTTATTTTCCCGGTTCATTCTCCCAATACGTCCTGAGTCGACATAAAAAAAAAAAA
This sequence comes from Slavum lentiscoides, assembly GCA_032441835.1. Taxonomy (NCBI): domain Eukaryota; kingdom Metazoa; phylum Arthropoda; class Insecta; order Hemiptera; family Aphididae; genus Slavum; species Slavum lentiscoides. The sequence goes on from CM063708.1 coordinate 17,061,056, forward strand.
ATCTCGATCGCCACGCGATTATAAAATATAATATCTCAATCTGCCGACGACGACAGACGGTTTGGCACAAACATCCTCAGCACCGACCATCGCATAAAATACACGAGATACGCGCGCAATCTTCACCGCCTCGTGTCAGCCTCGTGTGAATCACAGCCGCCGATGTTTATCATTGGATTTATGGCGGCGTTTTCGTCGCGCGCGCCGCCGCAAAAATAAATAATAATAATAATTCCTCGGCGATTTTTTCCCCCGCCCCGTTTTTCTACTAGTTTTGTACCAAGTGTACCGTAACGGAATCACATAAGAGCAATAATAATTTTCAGTGTGTGTGTGTGTGGGTTTTGAAAGTTTTCTATACAGCGCAGTGTCAAAAAACCACTCGGTGATTTATGCCTCCTCCCGGCCGCGGCCGGAGGAGAGAAAAAAAAACCTCCTTTCTCGGAGCAAACGGTCGCCATCTCGTATATACGACGGCGCACTTTATATAAATATATACTATGTATAAGACACCAAAAAACCTTTTATATTCACCACATATTATAAATACGGTGTTTTCGCGCGAGAAACCGTGTATAAAATAATATTTTTACAAAATATTATTTAAGTAAAGAGCACCAAATGTCAATGTCGTTTAAAGTGGAAAACATCGCGTTTATATGCGGCGGACTTGGAGTAAAAAAAAAAAATGGGGGGAAAAAAAGTCAACATATGTAATATAAACGCTCGTGTATATATATATATATAACGCTATTTTAACGTTTTATTCGCGGTGTTCGCTCTGCTGCTGCTGCTGCTGCTGCTGCTGCTTCTAGTCAAGGCGCGCGCCGCGGGAGGAAAACACTGGAACGCCGGTTATCGCGGTATAATAATAATATTGTCGGGAACTCTATACGTCTCGTCCGCAATACGGTTTTGAGGTCTTTTCGAGAGCTGGGCGTGCCGTCGTTTTTATGACAACCGATGAGTCCTTCCTCGCACTGGTAATACGTGTGTCAGGGGGAGGTATTTTATATTTTATTTTCGGTCCACATTGCTGCAGCGATCGCGCCGAATGATGGTGCGCTACAGTGATTCGTACGATCGCGCATTAGCAGCACGCAGCGTTTCATTTCCACAGAGTAGAGTGTAGTTTTTTTAAAAATGTATAGTAATAAAAAACAAGCCAAAGTTGTCGACAAATTTATCGTGAATACCGAGGAAGAAATACGTTGTCGTAGCTGGTGATTATTACGGATTCTCGGCGATAAACGTTTTGTTTCCACCCCCTCCGGGAAATCATAGTTTAAACATAGTATCTTTCATTAAACAATATATCGAAAAATACGTATCTTGTATATAAACTCTTAAGGGGGTGATAATAGACGCACCCTTTTCACCACTTCTCATTCAACGATTAATAGATACGATTATCGCTTTCGAATTTCGTACGGATGCTGCCCGGGATACACTACCACTACGCTGTGATTAAATCCGGATCAGATCGTATAATATTATTGGGAAACATTTCAACGTTTTGAAGAAACCTCAACGCGTTTCGTGCGAGAATCCGAACACGCTAAATTCTCCGACGAAATCGTTTCGCCGTTGCACCTTCTCTTGGAGTTTATAATTGTTGCCACATATAAAACACGCGTCTGCATAATATTGACCGTCGATCGGACGGAAATCGATTTCAAATGATACGAAAAATATTCCAGAATCACGCCGCGGTACACGAAATCAAAACCTATAATTAACGTAGAAAAAAAAAAACTCGCGTGTATTTTCTGTTACGCGCGATCGAAAAATATACCGATAGAAAATCTGGAATACTATAACGTACACTATAATATAGGCTCGAGTGGTTTATTTTTTCAAACGCTAATTCAACCGGCAAATTATATTATATAAACGACCGAGTAATTTATGTATACGTCATTATTATGCGCGTACATAACGGAATGCCGTTATTTATGTAGTTTAATGAAAACGTTGTCGTTCGCGATTAAACGCGTAATACTACTGTAAAATAATCGTTCGACTTTTTTTACGCTTGAAAAAAAAAATCGCTGTTATATTATTATTATTATAGTCGTTTGACGGGCACGAATATTACCGTAACACGAGTTCGTCGATCAAATACCGATTTTAATTGCGCGTGCAACTAAATAATATTACTGGAAATTAATAACGTACGCGCATCGTTATACGGCAGGTGTTTAAAAAGGTAAATAATTACTGTCTGCGTCGTGTTACGTTCCTGAGATTGGATTAAAACGGCTACAGGACCAGCGGATAAGTCCGGTAAAAAAAAAAAACATTGCCTTATTTCTAAACTCGTATAGAAATTCCATTACGTGCGTTAATTCTAGTTTCGCGCAGTCTATTGCCGAATTTCTGCTCGTACTCGAAAATCTGAGCTCAAACTAAATTCTTCGTTTTGGCCACACGATTGAACGCGTTAACAGTTTCAAGTGTTTTCCACGTAGCTGCGCATTCGTTAATATTGCCACCGTCGAAACAGTACAGACACGCGAGTTTTATATGTAGTCCTGCACAGGACTATGCAGCGGTATCATAGGCGTGCGCAGGAATTTTGTATGGGGTGTGCCATGAAGAAAATTGGGCCGCTTTCCCTTATATGAGCCTAAGCAAATCTAACCTAACTCTCAACCTAAAAAAAGGATAAATTTAATGCAAAATATCAATTCATAAAAACTTATCGATTAAATGTTGTGCTTCACAACATTTAGATATATTTTTACAATATAGTATATACCTATATACCTAGTGGTTAGTAACCTACATTAGAATATTAAAAAAATTTTGCTAGAGCGCCTAATTTATTTTCTCTAATTTTTATTATTTATAGCTTAAAATTCAAACAAAGTCCCCGAATGAATGAAAGTTGTACAAAAAGCCACGGGCCACGGGGTGTGCCACGACACACCCTGCACACCCTGTGCGCACGCCTATGAGCGGTATGTATATCCTTTTTCGTCTATTTTCACATCGTATTTGCGCGTATAATGCGTATATTACACGGAGATCATTTCAACGCGATTAAATGGCATTTGTTGACGAAATCACCACAGTCGGTTCGTGGTGATAAAAACCGGGACGGGAGAAAATCTACTGAAATTGAAAAGAAGTTTTCAAAAGAGTATATGAAATTGTTTTATGAGAATAAAAAAAAAAATAGCCAGCCGAGTGGTGTTGCGTGGATGTCGCTCGAGTGAATTACTTTTTTGTTTGTTTTTTATTTGAGCCTCAACTACATAGGTCATTATTGACTTACAATAGTTACAATATTTACGAAAATTCGCTAAGATGACGTTAAAATTTAAATAAATTGGGTTTATATGCAAAGTAATAGATTAGATTAGATTATACAATTTTGTTAATTTTAGGAAATGTGTGTTTTTTTTATATTCTCCGGTTCTCCGTGTAGGCGTTCAAGGATGTTTAGCTGTTCTCTTATTTCTGCATATTTGCGACAGTGTATTATTGTGTGATGATTTTGTTACTGTTATCGAAGCTAATAAAAGCGGTTCGCGAAAGAGATATACGCGTGTGGCTCATACCACTGTCAAACACGTACTGAGTGAATTACTTATATGGATAAGGATTTTAGAGTTTTTTTATTTACGTATTGCTATGAATTCGGCAAGAAATTCGATAAAAGACGATTCTGAGCGGAGCTTCAAATTTTTTGAGTATAATATATATAGTTGAATAGTAAAGCGTACGTCAGACATTGTACTAAAACGTTCAAGTATCTTAAAACCAAAAATTACATATTTTACGAATCAATTACCTCAAAATCGATAATCGCTATAAAAATAGTCAAAAATTCAAACTAATTTTCTAAACACTTTTTGCCCCTCAATATAAAATTATTTGGTTTGGTGCGAACATTTCAAGTACGTATATCTATAACCATTAGTTTGAAAACTACAAAGAAATAACGCGATAATAAATATTTATAGCGTTTTTATGTGATTTTTTTGGTAGTTTTTTTTTTTTTTGCTTTTGTTTTTATAGGCGCTTTTGATAAAATCGAAAAATGACCTCTCCAATGTACCAAACAGATGCGATTTGATACCGGAAACCGGGTATGATTCTGTAAAGATCGGAACACTCCTTCTCGTAGATTTTTTTTTTTTTTTGGGGTACAGACATTCCTCGCACCGCTCAGTGTGTATCTGAAACGAATACGCGCGTATTTATGTACACGTGTTAACGGAGATTATAGATTTCTTCGAACAACTGTAAGTTTTAATCGATGCTGCACGTTTCGCGCGGTAAATCGAAAACTACGTATATTATACCGGTATCGTAGAAACGAATAAAAATAATAATAAATAATAAAAACGTACAAAAAAAAATTTGTCACTGATCCCCGGTAAACGGTATAACATTACGTACATAAAATATTATATACGGTGAAACGAATAACTGTGCAGCATATTATATTATTATATTGGCAAGCGTTCCGATACGCGATCGAAAATGGAAATGTCGTGTATACGTTCTTGATATATTAATTTAATAACAATTTATATATATATATATATATATATATATATATATATATATATGTGTGTGTGTGTGTTGGAATATTATACGGTTTACTGCAGAGCCGACAACGACAACGCTTTATGTACAGCTATATAGTTGTCAGTGGTGGGCCGCAGAGTTGCGCATATTATATTAAGCCTCGTACTGTGTTCACACGTACTCGCTCATTAATATATACGGAATCTGTCATCTCGAGCAAGCGTTTGCGTTATTAAAAACGTATATATATATATATACCGAACGGCATATCTGTTAGGGGATTCTGCTTGCGTTTCCGTCGAAATGCAGATCGACTCTCGATCTTCAAACATCGCGATCTGAATTTCGTCGAGATTATTTCCTCCGTTCAAATAATTACAAATTGGTAACGTTTTAAAATGTATTATTGTATACGTGTAGGCGTTGACTAATTAAAAAAAAAAAAAAAGGTTTATACCGTAAAACAAAAATACGATTTATGTTTCAACACCATTCCTCTCGTTTAATTACAATAATATTACATTATTATTTTATTTTGTCAGGTTAGGTTAGCCTGACCTAACCCTTATATAATTACAGTGTACAGTGTAGGCGCGTAAAAAAAAAAAATTTACGAATAAGACCTATACGAATGTATTCGTACGTTCCTATATTCGTATACAATAATTAACCGAGTTGACTTTGTCGCATAAACGTTATTACGTTTTATAAAAAAAATTTCGTTTTTTGGTTACTCGAAGTGTACGAGTTTTTAAAGAAAATCTACAAACATTGCGAATCCAAGAGAAAATTAATATCTCAATATATTTTTTATATTCGTTTTATTATACAATTATTTTTAATTCGTTATTTTACTTGTAATCATCATTTTTATTATAACGCATTAATAAATCTGTGCCATTCATTTTACGACACAAAATCGCTATTTTTTTCACCACTTTAACCGCCTGGATTTTGTGTACAATAAATAATAATAATAAACAGGAATTAACGCGAATTGTACGAGAATAATAGTTTCTCGTCCGGAATAATTTATCGCGTCTGCCAAAAGTCGACGAAAAACGTTTTATCAGTGTCATTTACACGGCCGCATAACCAGACGGAGTCTTATAATTTCGAACTTCGCCCGTGATCGTCGCTGGTTCGTCCGCGATCGAAATCAATAACACTCGAAATGACGCCTATCTTTGTACGTCGTTTTTCTCACAATATCTTCTATTTTTCTTCTATATTTCTCCTGGAACGATATGTAACGTATAACGCGAGAAATTCAATCGAGTAAATGGCCGTAGAACGTTGACCGACGACGATTTGTGGTTAATCGTTCGGGCGCCGCACGAAAATAGACGAGCGGCTAAAAATAATAGCCGTTTTGAAAAATCGGTCGGACACACACACGAGTTTAATATGAACACTTTGTATTCGCTGGACACCACAACCACCACCATCACCACCACCAATCGATACGGAGGTTTAAGTGGAGGAAAATAATTGCAGCAGGGACTAGAAGCTATTTGAAGAAAAAAAAGGCTTCCCCCGGAAACCGTTGACCCTGTTTAAGGGGTAAGTTTTGCTTTGAATTTGTACCGAAAACAAACGCATTACTGATAATACTTTTTAATGATAACTTCCGAGTCAAATTATTGTTTAATAATACATGAAATATTACGCAAACGTGCGTTGTTAACGCTTTTCGGATAAATCACGCTGCAGTATTATTCAGCTGGATTCGAGCAATATTATTACAATTATTATCGAAATTCGTTTGACAGTAACGAATATTATGATTCATTGTCACTTTGATGACTACCAAATAATTGTTGAATTTTGTTTAAACTGTAACGGACGCGAAATTATTATAATTAGGGACTCTACGCCCAATGAAAACCTTAAAATACGCATGAATCTATGCCCTAAAAATCAATAAATATGCCCTTAAAATATGTACAGTCACTAACAGTGCTTTAAGTAGTGGGATGCGAGAGAAATTTGATTCTTCATAATACATGAATATTATTCCTAGTAAATACCATTATAATATATGTGTCAACAGACGGTGAATACGAGAACGAGACACGGTTTTGGAGTCGCTGACGAGCCTTAGAGTATTGACTAAATTTTATGTTCATTAGAATCTATTGAACGGATTGTCTATGCTGGCATTTTATAAAAATGTGCCGCCCAAACATCTCGAGGACGGTTCTGAAGCCATGTATAGTAGATCTGAAATATAATTTTGTTTTTTTTTTTTGTATCTGTTAATTGTTTTATTTAAATGAATATAACATAAGAATTTTTTTTGTTTTCTGTTCTTGTGATAAAATATCAATTCCTCTCCCCTCACGATCTAACTCCAATTACGCCACTGATTACGATATATGTTAACAATAAACACACGGTCACGATGCAGATGACCACACGGACAATCGCGCGGACCGCACCAAGCCCGGCTTGTGTCCGGATTATAAGACCCGGAGCAGTGGCAACAGACGCGTTTACGTCGTCGCAACTGATATTTATTGTGTATTTAATATAATTACTATACTATAATATTTGCCAACGAAACGTGAACCAGATATTACTACTAGAGGGTTAACGATACGCAGACAATAGGGAAATTATTAAACGGATCAAAATCTTAATGATGACAACGTGAAAAATAAAAAAATATTAATAGTCTATTGTTTCGTATTCATGAATCATCAGATAACTATACGAGTACACGTAATGTTATTATATATTATGGGAGTTGCCACGGAATTTGTTTCAATTCGGGTTTTATATCCCTCGTCGACGCGTTACAGTGGCGTAACGCAACGATTTGTGCCCCTAAAATTGTCCCAAATCAAATACCTTACTCATTACGACATTCAAAACATTTCACAGTACTCTATAAATTGTTATTGATCGGAATTTATTTTATGTCTGTGTTAAAAAATATATATATATTTATTACTACAATTTACTAGAAATCGAGTAGAGATTACGTGGCAAAAGAAGGCAAAAATATTTTGAAAAGCATAAAATATTTTTAAAAAGAAAATCGAGCAGAGCACCCGAAGACAAAAATGTACACTAAGATTTTTACAGTGAAACGGTTGTATTATTATTATTATTATTTTTTAATTTAAAAAGGAATTATTGTCTTATAATCAACAACTAAAGAAAAAAAAAATCCTTTACTATATATTTTATAGTACAGTCATTTAATCGATTTTAAATGCTGGTAAATTTAAAATAAAGCTCTTTTACGTCAATAACGATTGAGGAAATAATGTTATCACTTTGAATTCGTTAAATCCCAGTATTAATATATTTGGTAAGACCTTTTGGTGACACGATCAGGAATAATTTTTAAAAAAATCGTACCTACATATTGATAATTTATAAATCACGTTAATTTTTTTTTTCTTTTACCTTCTCCGTCTGTCTTTGAAACATAATATATATTGTATGTCAATTTCACCTTTCTTTTCGATAGCAAAATTAACCCGTTATAAAATTGCTCGAAAACAGCGCTTTTAGATTTACTTTATCGGAATCCGAGGGTATAATTATGTTTATTTTCGAAAATTTAATTTGAAATAAGTTAATCCACCGATAATTTCCAAAATTTTTCGAATTAAAAAATATTGTACAAGGCCCAAATATTTACGCGACATCCCCTCCACGTCGCGGAGTCTGTGGTGGACCCTTAGTTACGCCAAAATCTCGCGTTTCGAATATTTCCATGAACAAAATATCAAATTAATGTCCACGCATTGTCAACAAGTATACAAGGAATCGCGGTGTATTATGAGTCGGAACGAAATTCATTTGACAATATAATTTTGGAATGTTAGAAAATTCGCGAAAACACGTTACGTTGTTGGAAAATGACAAAATATTTCGGAATAAACGTTTTAACGTTTTATTTTCCATCTAAACTTTGCTCTTTTACAATCAATCCACTGGAAGTTTGCAGGCTTAGTGAAATATCGAATGTCATAGTGAGTTATGTGCGTATGTGAACGATATACGTGGCGATTAAGAAAATATCGAATATTTCCTTTTTTTCACGCGACAATATTACAATAATATGATCTATCGTTACCGTCGTTCGCACGCATATAATAAATTATATAGTGCTGGCGAGTTATATATCAGTGTCTGCCGGGAAAATCGCAAGGCAGTGTAAGAACGCATTAGGCGGGGCGTTATGTCGGGAGTGAAAAATAGAGGAATCGAATTATTCTGGCAAATAATTTACTAGTGATAAACTTACCTCGACATACGCGTTACGGCTTAATGTTTGAAAATTCGAGTAATAACGAATATTCAGCGTCATACTTTTAGCGACGTACGTTCGGATTTTATGTTTTCTTAATATTATAATGTAACAGAAATGTGACTCATTCAGATGAATCAATTCATTTTATTATAGAGTCGATTCCCAATTCACAAATTCGTTTACAATTAACATAACGCGTTAAATCACTCCTGAACCTGAATCACGAATGGTTATTGTAAATCGGATCGATCCATTGGAAAAGTCGTGTATTACAGTGTTGCGCTGCGTATATGTCTAGTCGGATCTTTCAAATCCGATTCGTAGCAAGTCATCTCATTTCGAACACGAATATCCCGAACACAAATTATTACAATTGTGTCGGTACTTGGCGCAGTACAGGTCAAAACACTACAATAATAGCTATTAGCTTGACAGTGTTACACCGAATCACCGAGTCGCTGATTTGTAAAGCACTGGTTTTCAATTCGTTCAAATCACTAAAAAATCAAGACTCTTCCGGTCGACTCACTCACTCACTATCCGTTTCTGTAATATTTAATCCGTGTCGGCTGTACTTAATAATCGAAAAATATATAATTGGACACCATAATAAACCGTTTCTTCGGTCCAGAAAATCCCTCGGTGGAAGCACTCGGGGCACCGAAGGCTCTGTATGTGATGTCGATTTCGACGTGGAAAAAAAAACGCAGTGGCGTAACTAGGGGGTGATTTAGGTGATAAATCACCCCCCAGACCTTTTTTTTCTAATCTTTTATAATTTATAATATAAAAATTGATTGGGCAAATATGTCCTGTAATGTTTTGCTCCCGCGTTTTCTCTATAGACAATAGTATAAAAAAATATATAATACAGATTACGTATTATGTAATCTGGTTTTAATTTTCAGATTTCGTTGTTCGACTATAAATCAAGATTAATTTATGGGTTTCGTATTTTTGTTTTAAGTCAGATTCAATGGATTGTCTTCAGTGTCAATTAATAGACATGTTAAATTAAATGTTGAGGAAATTATTGATGAACTGGCAAAAAAAAACCAAGAAAACTGGAAATATTATTGTAATAAATACAATATATAATTAATTATAATTTGTGATATATCTATAAATGTTTTTTTTTTTACAAATGACAAATATTCATATCACCCCCACAAAATGGTCCTAGTTACGCCATTGAAAAATATTCAATATTTTCACGAATAATTTCCGTTAATATTCGTCGTGGTTTTTCGCTTGACACCCGATGATGATTTTTTTCCCCCCTTTAAAACCGGTAATAAACGAACGAATTCAATACGACGATTTCTAAGCGTGCAAATCTATAATCGCAAGCGACAAAAACCGAAAACGGCTTAAGAAAAAAACACCACTGACATAATGACCAGGTGTCAAACTGTGTAGCGTCGTCGCCTGCACATTTGTTACCTGATCATCGTCGTCGTGGTCGTGTACGTATATAAAGTCGTCCCCCGCGAGCTGTTTATACTGGTGCGCACGCATTAAACGGGTTATAATTTTCGTTCTCGTTTTATTTATTTTTTTATAATTTTTATTATTTCCTCGGCTATAACGTGCACACAAATCTCTTTACCGACCGACAAATAAGATAATAATTACTCGACACAACGACGTTTTAATCTATTCGCCCGGTTTTATACGCGATATATATATATATTATACACACACAACCAGTTTTATAAAAAATATAAAAAAAAAAAAATAGTCGGTATTGCGCTTGTGGTAACGGTGGTGGTTGTTACACGGTCTTCAATATTATTATTATTATTATTATTATAATAATATATTACGCGGTGGAAATTTTCGCGTATTGCGATATTATTACCATTATTATTTTTTTTCTTCTGTCTCTCTCTCTCTCTCCAGAAATCCACGTCGAAACCGTCACAAATCATCATTCGTCTCTTTTGCAGTCACGTATGTCCCGCGTGCACATCTAAACACGTATATCTTTATATCGTATAATTTAATATTTTAATACGCTGCATATCATTATATTCACAACAACACTATATAATAATATATACGTGAGCGAGTGTGTTAGACGACGACAACGTGTTATAGTACGTGAGAGGTGTGGGCGTATTTTATTATTACCTATGCGTATATAATAATAATATTATAACGAACGTATACCCGATAATTATCCGTATACCGATGGCGTGCGCAATAAGAGAGCGGAGACGGACCTATGCGAGTATCAATGACATTTTATCGTGTGTTTTGTAAATGGTTTTTTTTTGTTAGCCTTGACGGCCCTTAAAAAAGAAAACAGGAGTATCTACACCGCATGCGGATACGCCGGTACACGTATAATTATACGTCTTGTATGTTGTATCTCATTTATACTTTACACGTGACAAAATGTTACCTATATACCTTTGTCCTGGTACCTATAGGTAACTAACTAACCAACTATATACGGCTCTGAAGACGGACTTTGCAACAAGTCCGAAACGTCAGCCAGAAAATGATGACATGGACATTTCTGAAAATACAATGAATAAATCAACAATCGGCGAAAGCTTCTACAAAACATATATAGACACATTTACATCTATAGATCGCGCTGCCGTCGCCGTTCCAATGTGACTGGCAACGACGGTATAGAAGTGGGGGAACATGGCCGGGCGGTGAGCAGAGCCCCGTGGTAACGCGCTCGGTGTCGCACAGATTTATAGAATGACCCCAGCCATAAGACATATATACAGGTAAAGACAATGTTAAGTAAGCATTTAATTTATTGTATTCGTAGTGAAAACGAACAAGTATTAATAGGAAAACCACAAATTATATGTTAGCTTCGAGTACGTAATATTGTGTATTGTAACTTGTAAGATATTATATTAATCGTAATTTGTATATATTAAGCATTATATGTTAATAACGCGCAGGTTTTTTTTTTAAATTCGTACGGCTTTAAGTAATTCGTTATTATTATTTTTTCAAAAAAATTTCACCCGGTTTTCAGAAATAATATTCCGTACGCGATATCCTATAGTTTCGAAAATATTAAAAAAAAATAAAAAATTGATAAGATACACGCGTGTGCGCCGACATCGCGCGGCGGGAGAGAGAAGTGAGGCGTATTACAATATATTATAATAATGTAAACTCGACCAATTATTATTAGACGAGTGCCGAGATGTAGGCTGCTGATATTTGACACCGCGTATTATGATACACTCCCAGCAGCAGCAGCAGCAGCATCAGCATATCAGCATCAGCAGCAGCAGCTGCGTGCACAAAGAACTGGTCCGTCCCCAGGGGTTATTTCGCTTCTGCGCGCCGGTCATTTCAGGTTTTTTTCCGTCCGGCGTATACACACACACACACACACACACACACACACACAGAAAACAAGACAACACCAACATCAAGCACCAGCAGACGCCGCCGTTTTGTTGTTGACGAATTTCGCCTCGCGCAAAGACAATACCACCGACCTTCGTCCGGGTTTTTGACGCGTCGGATTACGGATTTTTTTTTTTTTTTTACATATTTTTTTACAAAATCTAAATTATTGCCGGTTATGTTATACTGAAATTCGTTATCATACACGCCCGTAGAAACCGTTTAAAAATCTCGTTTATTCGGTGTCGAGGGCCATTTTTTTCTTATTGTTTTCCATTACAATTATTTTTTATAATATATATTTCAAAAGTTATTAAATTCATATAAATCTCTTTTATTTTAGATTTATTTATATATATATTAATAATACATATAATATTTTACAAACTATATAGTGTTGTATTGTAAACAAAAAAATTTTTTTTTTTTTTGAAAGAAAACGTTATACGGTTTTTAAATTTTATTTACATTTTTTTTAATACGTTTTGATGTGTAAACATCTATTACGACGGTATGAGGGTAAATCTCGGGAAACGGGACGGAAATGTGTGAGCTGTTGTCACGACAACTAATAATAATATTTATTATCCGAAATTACTTTGAATAAAGATATCGATATTCACAAATCCCAATCACAATTCCGTTCCATTTTTACCGTTTACGCGACGTTTACACATCAATGTCTCTATAGAGTACTATAGCAGACTCGTTTTTTTCATTTTTTATCTACCTATATATAAATAAATGTGTACCTATATGTATATATATATATCCCTATTTCCCTTGGTCACGCCATGACTCGAGAAGCCCTTTACCGATTTCATTCATATTTTTTTTTAAGTTTTTTAATACTTTGTAGAAAGTTTTTAAGGAAAGAAAAACGAAGAAAATTTGAAAATTTCAGAAAACTTCTGTGGCAGAAAAATCAAGGACACTACAATATATATAACATGTATCTATGGATACCATAATTATCGTCGACCACAATATTTTAATTGTATGACATTAAATATTTTAATACGTTAATTATTAGAAAAATAAAAGAGGTAGCGAGCCGCGGTGTGTTGTGGATGGCGTTCAAATGAATAAATTTACTTATATAGATAAAGGTTTTAGAGTTTTGTTTTTATTATAAATTTGAAAGCAATGATAAATCATTGCGTTCGATAAAACGATTCGGAGCGGAGCCTCGGTGCACTAATAGGTACACACTATTAGCGAAGTATAGAAAAACCGTTATAAAAATGCGTTAAAATAAATATCCAATTAAAGTACACCGAATATTAAATAACGAATTCGTTTGAATCGTTTAGAGTTGGCGTTTTTAACGGCAACGAATTTCCGTTGGAAAGGATGCAATACAATTTTAACCGTACACGGGCGATGCCGGGTAATTCAGCTATTACCTATAAATACGTTAAAAAAAATATGCGTGATTTATTTACTATATGAATGAAGTTCGAATTAACACCGAATATCGACTAATTTTCATTCGATTTCAAATAAATCGTAAACGAATTTGTATACGGTAACGTACAGGAATTTCGTATCGATTTCGGCATGTCCATAGATAGTACTTGGAAGGCCATATTCGTTATCAGGCGTTCCCGAATCTTCTGTCTCACTCAGCAAATATTCAGATAACCGGATACGTAGATGATAACAGAATGTACTAGCATTGATTATATATTACTAGTAATATGTAATCAATGGCAATAGTTTTCAATTATTATTTCATGGAACAAATTCATATTTCATGGAACAAGTTATTATTTCATGGAATAAAAATAATTTCTTGCTGAGTAGGACAGAAGATGTGATTTTAATATCGCTATCTCTCTTTTTCATTCAGGAACGCTGCTCGCTACACATAATATTGTGTACACATGGCCTATCCATTACGTATTATCTGTGGGCATATCACACGCCTCAGCCGCACGATAATAATAATATTTCGGTATTTTATATTTTCCATTTCGTCTTTGCGCTTTCTAGGTCGTTTTTTTTTTGTATCGCGAAAATGATTATTCACTAACCGAGCAGCCGCGAAACGTCAAAATATTAAACACTAACGAACTGCAGGCCGCCGCAAGGGGTAACTGGTTTTTGTGCTCTGTTTTAACGTCATAAACCGCCGCATACCATCGCGTACAATGTACAATTTATACGAGAGAAGAATCGGCGCAAAATCGTCTCGGTTTACGTAGTGAATTCGGTTATTTTAAATTTTAATCGAGAATATTCCTATTACAACGTCGACGAATTTCTCACAAAATAAATTTATTCCAATTTTATATACGTCAATAACAGAAAAAAAAACGCACAGACCGAGTCGCGGTTGTTTTTCCCTCTTCTAACTTTAGACATCATTTCAGCTTTTGGTCGTTTTTTTTCAGTGATAGGTTTGGCGAAATCTCGACCCGTCGTGTGAAAAACTTAACCAAAAATTCGATTCGCCTGTTTCGACAACGGATAATGTATAATACGCAGGAAACAAGAGTTATCGGTCAAGCAGTTATAGTTGTTCGTAATTAGATTAACGTTTTGTATATCAATGACGGAAAAATATGTCATCGTAGAAAGTGTCGTGTTGCAAAACGACGAAAAATAAAAACAAATAACTGTCCCGATTTCCAAGATAAATTGTAACGCGAAATCCTAGTACGCGTGTACAATTTTAAAAAAATGTTTATATTTATGATCTCAAAAAATACGTATTTTAAAAGGAAAAGAAACACTCGGCCAGAGTATGAAAAATCGTATCGTTATAGAGGAAATTAATAAGCTATTCTCGATTCCATGCGAGCGTGCAGGTAATTATATACGTTTGATTATATTTCATATTTTTCGTTCGATAATTATAAAAAAAAAAAAAAAAAAACGTAATATTATAATATTTTAAACGTTTAATAATATAGTTTTGAACTCGAATTGATTATACGCTACGCAAACACGTTTGACGGACGTTAAAAACATAATATTATTATATAACGCGGAAATTTTAATTATTTACACGAAAAACAATTAACATTTTTGTACCGTATACGTTTCAAAACTTATGTAAAACTTCACGCACAGTGTTATTGCAAACGTTATTTAAGTTTTCAAAAAAAAAACGTCAAGAATGGATGAAAAAAATGTATATATTATCGTCGAGTTGACGAAAGAAATCACCACGCATACAGTATAATATTTTAATAAGAAAAATGTCTTATAATAATTCATTCGGTTTGCGAATATTTTATTCAAATGAAAACAATATTCGATTGTGTTATATAAAAAAAAAGACGTTATTTACATAAATAATAAGCACCGTTTGAAAGTACATATAAATAAATAGGTACTCATAAATATTATTTAAGCAAAAAAAAAACCACCCATATAATAATCAGATAATTCTCGAACACGCCAACTGATGTTTGCTTAGAGAGATTTAATGTCCGTGGTATTTTTTTTTTTATATTATTTTCGAAATATACAATTATGAAATAATTTAATCGCATCACAAGTATAATAATAACAATTAAATCCATCGCGATAAACGAGCGAATGTAATGTTTTTTTTTTGTAAACGGCATCTCGTCCATACACTATATTGTATTATATGCGCGTATACTGCACCGCTGGCCTCTTGGGACGGGTGGCCGGAGGTGATAGTTTGATAATGTTCGTTCAGAGACTTCAGAGACATAATTATATACGATTTATACGGCGGCCAGAGTGTTATTACGAAAATGAAGATGACTGGTGCAGGGAGGAGGGATTTGAAAGTCGAATTATCCTACTATACGATTATTTTTTATTGCTCGTCTCGACGACGATTTGTCTTTATATGTTATTATAAAGTACACACGAGCCGGATATATGAATTCCATTTATTTCGCGGCCGCCGTAAATTCGACTTAAATTTCGTCGGTTATTTTAAATATATGCATAAGGTTGGGTTTCCGTTTTACTGTATGGCGATCTAATTTGGACGTAACGAATGTCACCGGGAAGCTACGTCGCAGTGCTGGATAAATGCCAGAGAAATATAGCATTGGTTATAAAGAGAGGAAATATGACCGTTCTAGGAGCGACATCGAGATGGAAACAGTGAAAAACGAAGCGGAAATCAAAAATAGCTACAGCGCTGGGAAGCGAGTTCAAAAGGCGAGCGGACTGGGCGGTTAATCCAGTATTTGGAGGAAGCGAGGACAGGCCGACAGACAGACTTCAGAGGTCATGGCTATGGTGCAGAGCGCCCGCTTAGGTTCGGGAAATTGTAGTCTTCGCGATGCTGTTTCTGCTAATTCTAACAACGACGACTCCCATCACATGCTATACGATTACGATGCCCGAGTACGTCACAAGAGCTATGCAAAAATGACGGTATAGGGAAGACCTATCGGCGGATAATACGGTGAACAAAATGCTGTGGTCAGGTTAAGTCGAGGTTACTTTTTCCTGTGGTATACTGTACGACGTCGTAATACGATGTAGTGTGGGTAGAACAATAAACGATGGCGATTGAGGAGTGAATTACGCTCAAATCCGGTACCATCCTCAGCCCTCGATGCTAAATGTAAAAAAAGGTTATGTCAGTTTAGTCGGTTAGGTATGTAATTTATAGTACGAAACTCGCGATTATAGTCGCATGTACAGAAAACGAAAAAGTAAAATTGAATCGAAAATATAAGGCTATTGGCGCTCGTTTTCAGCCCGGGCCAGCCATCATATCCTCGCGACCGGGAAATATCGCAAATCATCCAACGCTGGCCGATCGCCCGGTATACACGAGTCCGTGTAAATTATTAACGTGAGCGGCAGGATTCACCACCAGCCTCTTCGTCTGGACCACTATCCTTAGCGGCAAATCGTGTGGGCCGAAAAAGGTTTTTCGGACTTACTGTACACTTTAACCATCTCGCCCCACGTTTTATTCGACTTTGCTTTGCGCCAAATGCCGGCGTCGATTTTTCCATTAAAACCCGTTATCAGGTTCGATCAGCTGCACGTACGTGTATATATATTCACATCGAAAAAGAAACATTTATTCTATTTGTTAAGTTTTTTTTTTACAATAAATTACAAGTACCCCACGCTACAAGTATTGTATTTTACAAATTTTTTTTTACATATAATTTCATTTCATTTTCGGTTTAAAATATCCGTTTTACGAATCTGTAAAAGAAAAATTACTTTTTTTTGGCATCAGAAATTTCGCCGCAAACAAATCGCGTCCCAAAATCCCTTTTTCATACGAACAGTACGTCCCGATAATATATTTAATATAGTCGCGTCCGACGTAAATATATTATTTTCCTTCCCATTTAATACAGACTCATGATTATTGAACGCTATATTATGAAAGGTATGGGTTGAAAATATTGCTTTTCATCGTTCCATTATACACTGATTAAATTATATATCGTTAAATGTTTATAAAAAAAAAAAATTAAAATAAACATTATTTTCCATCGTTTACATAATAAGAAACAAGTAAAAATTAATTGAATGTTACAATAATTTTTTATTTTTTTTTTTTTAGGAATTAAAGTTAAATCATAATTTTGCAATGTCAATAAGACGTGTTTTGATAATTCTCTAGATATATGAATTAGTTTTGATAGTTTATCTCAGAGATCATCTATTACATTTGATAATTATAAATAAAATTTTTTTTTTAAATTTAATAATTCAACAGTATCACCCGTACGGGTTCAATTATTTCACTTTTATCATTTAATTTCACGTACGAAATTTAATGTTCTTTCATTATATGTTATCAGTAACAAATCGAACGCAGTATAACATTTTTTAAAATTATTTGAAGAACTATGTTCGATAGAAAATGAAAGTTTCATTTTTTTTTCACTCCTTCATTGCGTCATTCACATAATCGAGGACTCGTGTTACATTTACAACAAAACAATCGAAACACGCATGCTAAGCGTAGAAATTTATTTCAATGGTTTCAAAATTTTTTTTGGTATACTACGATATATGGTTTTACAAAATTAAAAAAATGTTTTTTTATTTTTAGCTGTAAAATAATTTAAAAAAAAAACTAAAATGCAATAATTGTAGGCTTCTATTAATTGTTATAGAAAAAAAACTCCAAACAATACAATTGAATAGAATAAAAAAAGTATTGCATTTATCACTTCTCCGTGGCACGTTCTGTATATTTATTGCGGTTGAAAGTTATAGTATTCATTTTATTTTTATTCAAATGCGGCCTATGCTGGGCTTCGAGAAAAATATTTTATTCAAAGAATAATGTGTACTTTTGCCTGCGAAATCACGTCCGAGATAAAATAAAAGCGAATCGCGGATGTTGTGGATTTCGGTTAAAGTGTGTCCACCTACTTGGGCAGAGACTTTACAGTTGTATTGGAAAATCAAAAAACGCGTTGAATGAATTATCAAATAGGTACAATTTTCTACCTCAAAAGTAACACGTGTCGCGTGATGATCCGAATTCCACACGAAAAAGAATTCAAAGGCAAAAAAAAAAACTAAGTAAGACCATTACATTCTTCGCTTCTTTCGGAGTCTAAAAAAACTCTAATAAAATGATCGACTTTTAATCATATTTTTCTATAAGATGAATTCTGCAATTGTTATGATGGCCTGTTAACTGTTTCGTCAAAACGTATTTATACTGTAACAAAACGAGTGTATTAAAATTTATCAGAAAAAAAAATTCAATTTTGGTTGTTCCGCGTGTATTCCAAAAACGATTTTAATCGATTATATTTCGTATTATCTCGTATTATAGTTAATTATTTTTTGAAAACGTTAAACTCTACAACAATATGCATTACCGTACACGCCGTTAAATAAAATAAATTACACACGAATATTATCAAAGGTGCACAGTGAAGAGAACAATATTTGAGTCACGTTTTTAATTTAGTTTTCATATTGCTAAAAATAATTTTCATAAATCATTATTGCGCGGGTACCATTATAATACGTATTTTACAAAATAACTTTGGTGTGTGTAATTTCTAGTACAATTATTTCTATAATATATTATAAAAATTATATAAAATCGATTTATACATTTTCCCTCGGCGAATGAACAATAATGATTAAGTTATAAGGCGAGCAGAAATATTTTTATAAAATTCAATATTAAAAAACTCGCTATTTTAATTGAGCATATATATATATATGTGTATGTACCAAAAGCGAATCCGAATAAAAAAAACCAATACACATAATATTACTTACCATACGACTTTCTATCGTTAAAATAATAACAACTGTCAAATGTGATAATAAATGTTTTATTGTTTGAAACGTTACTCTGGGGATATAATATTTCGAGTGTCGTAAATCATACGATTTTAGATTTATTACCTCGAAATATACGAATAACGCGATGATCGACCAATTATCGTAGAAATCGTTATTATACTTTTAATAAAACTATTGAAACGTTACGACTATTTGTGCTATAACGTAGAAATAATTTACGAACGTGTTGGTATTCTTTTAAAGCCATCACTAATAATAACGTGTACCGGTTTATGTAATGATATAAATATATATATATATTTTTTTTTGTATATAAAGCGTTGCACGCTTTACTATCATATTTTTATAAATTATTTTCTAAAAATCAGTAACAAATATACATATAGCTATAAGTTTTTAGTCGTGTACGCGTGTATAACTTTTAGAGCGAAAAAAAAATATACGCTCGTACAATACGATACGAGTTTTTACTAACTTATTGCCTACTATATAACATAGTGTATATACACGTAGTAGTGTCCTGTTTAATACACTTAGAACATTTCGGTTCGTTTATTTACAAAACAGGACTGGAAAAAAAAAACGAGCGGCGATTAAAACGTAATAAATTTACTTTATCGCAAACACAAAGTGTTGAAAAAATAAATTGATACGGAATAACGGTTGGAAAACGATATTATCTCGTATTTTTCCATAATAATATTTTCGATTCAAAACAGGCGTATACGGCGATAAATCATTGTGCCAAAAACAAAACATCATATTATTATTCGAATGCGTTTTAATTATATTATATAAATCCGCGTCCCGTTCAAACGTTAATAGTATATATTATATTTTAAAGCAATCAACGATAATTTTTAATACGTTGATTTCAATATAGTGATTGATTGATTAATAGAAAAAAAAATAAAAAAATGAATAAATTGCCGAACAGAATTTACAGAGACGTCAATTTCAGGATAGTAATATTCAATGAAGTCAAAACAATAATACACAAAAAAATATTTATGTAATAATTTAATAAAACACAAAACGGTCCACGTCAAATACCTACGCACTATTGGCGGTGTAGTTACCGAATTAAAACTTTCGTGTATTTTATGGTTTAACAAAATACGAAATTGTCCTATTAAACGTAAATTATAATATAATAAAATAGTAATAAGAAAAATAAATAAAAGATAAAAAGGATATGTTAAAGAAAAATAAACAAAAACAAACTATAAATTAATATTCGTAAATAATTATATATACAATCAAGTCAAAGAGTATTATGCGAAATAAATAAAAACAATAATAGTTGTTTAATTAAATATGTTTATTTACTACCGGTATAGTTACGTTGTTTTCTTCTTTTGCCAAATATACAAAAACTATTATATTTTTTCTTTATTTTGCATAATACTCTTTGGTTTGATTGGATATACGCTTACGCGTATTTGTATTTTTTATACATATATGTATTATGTATAATTTTTTATAATATATATATATATTATGTAAGCACATATTTTATTTTTTGTAAACGTTGTGTAAACGCGTATAAAATAGAAAATATTATAAAAATAAGAGTGTAACTGCAGATATAATTTACGTTCGCGCATTTTTCGGATATTATACGCGTTTATATATATATATATATATATATATATTATCATTATATATATATATATATATTATAATAATATAAAGTCACGTAGACTCTATTTGTAAAGTGCGTGTGTACAGGTACGCTGTATAATATTATATCTGTAGTATTATATACACGCCAACGCATTATTTTTTATTAAAAAAAAAAAACGTCTAAACAAAGAAGGACATTTTTCTCGGGGAAAAATTTCGAGCTTAATAACGATATACGCGCGGCGGCGTTTCGTACTATAGCTGGTGTTACATTATTACGTACCTAATTTTTTTTTTTTTTTTGCTTTTGCTTATATAATATTATTATATTTTTGCGCAACATATGACGTATACCGGGGCAAGCGAGTGTTTCGGAATAAATTACATTTATGCGAGTTTTTCTCTTCTACAGATCGTTCCCGTTTGTATTCACAGCGATTACAAGCTCACTGTGTATACGTATTATGGTATCCAAGGGCATGCGCGCGGTCCGCGGTAAAATAGACACGCACAACACACGAATTACCGTACTTAACGAACTTCTATTGCCAAAGCCATATTATTCGTCGTGCGTACAAAAAGAGCTAACATTATACTATATAATAGACTTAAATATCTGATATTTCAGATATTATTTACAAAAAAAAAAACCTCGACAATATAATCACTACACTTTATGCGCGTACTATAACTCGGTAGGTAGTTTGGAAAAAAAATCTTCAAAAAAATATTACCGCGCGGTTTTTATACACAAATGTAGGCGAGAAAAATCCGTTTGAAAATGTTACCGAAAACAAATTTAAGTTTACATCGAAAAAAATATTAACTCAGTTAAAAAAAAGTTTTTGTTTTTCATTTAACACACAAATTTCGATATATATATTTTTTTAAATTATTCGACGATTTTCCACAATTTATTAATTTTCTTTAATTCCTAGTGTATTGAGTATTCTAAATTTTTTTCTTCTTTTTATTGAGACGGTTGGTCTTTTCAGAAAAAATAAGGAATAGATCACGATAGGCTAAAATTAAAACACCAAATATATGATTTTATGGCCAATATAATCGCTCAATAGTAAAAAAATTAAAAAGCAATAATCAATATTGTCGCCCGGACAGCAAAAACGAATGCTATATTTATATATACAAGCGAATAATCAAATACCGATAAATCATGTTATAAACAATAGATTATTATTTTTTTTTTTTACGAAAAAACCGAAAATCGTTTTACGAACCAAAGCAGTTTAAAAAAGTGTTTTTATTGCGTTCTTTTTGTACTTTTAATGTTCCGTGATTATTCAAAACTATAATTTTTACTTTCACATTTAAACAACGGACTAATCAATCATTTCTCCGTTTACTGCAAATGAATAACGTACATTTCTCGTACACGATGTATCGTTAAAAAAAAAAAAACGATACTTTTTGCGCTTGTCCAAATCGGACCGATACTGTACACATCGTACGTGATACTGGCAAAACTATAATTTTTAATATGCGCGATATGCGTTTCGATTTCACTATTTGTACGCGCGCAAATCGATTTGCGAATTCGTTTTTCGCCAATAATCAATACGCTCAAAATGCGTTTCTAGTCGTATAGCACCACTTCGAAGCACGTGTTACGTTATTGTGTTGTTAGAGTTAATCTAACCGCGACCATTTACGCGCTGAAACACGTACGAATTTTAGTGCCGAAGCACTCTAATGTCCTGAAATGCGTGATATACTTCCTGCGTATGGGCGGGCACTCAATTTCATGGACTTACTTCTGAAACTTGAAAATTTTTGTTTAACCGTTTGGGATAACGGGGCTAAAAATCAATTAAAATCGTCGAAAAGAAAAAAACGTGAAATTTTCCATTTTATACGTCCGGCATACGATCCAGTCTTTTAAGAATAAATGAAAAAATTGAAATATTTAATAATCAAATAATAAACAAATTATTGACAGGAAAATTAAGTGAATAAAAAAAAAAACTATAATTTAAACACTTTTATATTATAGTAATTGATGAATACGTGAAATATTATAGTTAAACATTTAAACGTCTCTCATTTTTAGCTGCAAACGAATCTATATTATTCGTATACCTATAATTTAATGTATCTACGATACGGATGTCGATCAATACGAAGCCGTTTAAACGATTTTCACTAGTGGAGTTTGTCATTTAGGCTTTAACGCGTTTATACTTAAAACTAGTAAAACTTATTTCCTGTAGTAATCGGCAAAATAGCTCGGTAGAAATGTCAACGATATCTTATAACGTTGGGAAATATATCTTCAGAGCAATGCGTGGTAGTCTGGGTTGACTTTTGCAAAGGACACCCGAAAGTACTGTAATTTCAAAGTATTTGTTAAAAAAAAAATACCATCTCGGGGGAAAGAATTGCAGTATACTGGTATACACAATGTTTATTAACACTACAAAATATACAATAAAATCATACTTTTTTTCTAACATAAAGTTGCTATAAATTCAAAATAAACTTTACGTTTCAAAACATCCTGCGTCGAATTTTCGCTTCTGAAAACACGCCAATTAACGCGTCGCGTTGGTTCGGATTTGTTTCATATGAAATATTATCAACAGTGCATTTACATATTTTGCCCACACGACGGAAACAATATAATAACCGATAGTATTGGAGAGATAACATTTTTTTACCTCATCGCAGAAGTCCTACGGTTTTTTGGCGGAAGGACCCGTTAAATTTAGCACACTTCTGCCCAAGCGGTTTCACCACTTGTAGTAGCGTGTCAAGGGCAGGATCGCATAGAGTTTTTGGCCGTGCGTCGGTGGTCTTACATTTACACTCTTTCGGTTTTTATTAAATTTCCATAATAAATACTTATTAAAAAACGCTAATCCGATAGTAGTATTTAATGCGTTTTTTTTTTTTAATTATTTAAAACGCACAGGCTGATACGCGTTTTCCAACGAAAAGTCAAAAATCGAGTGCGTAGGTTTTAGCGCTCGCATCATCGTTTGGCTGACCGCACTGCTCCGCGATGCGTTTAAAGGCAGACGCAAAACGACTTCGAGTCACAATTATATAAACGTTTATTAGACATAATACGCGGCCTACAGTTTGGATTAAAAATAAAATCACACTCGGGATAAGTTGCATCTTGTTGTGTGTGTGTGTGTGTGTTTTTGTCGTCGTCCGACACCGCGGTGTTTTTATATCTCGTTCTATTACCAGTTTCCCATATGTCAACACGGTAGCACACACACACACACACACATATTATAAAGCTGTCAGTCAACAACGATGGTTTGCGGTTAGAATTTAATGGGAACAATCAACGCGCCGTGGCCTCCGGATATACGAGAGTACAGTTTTTTTTTTTAAACGGGGTCGTCCATTAGAGTCGTTTTTTTTTTTTTTTTGTTTTTGACGTCCGCGTATTATACGAAATGTACGTATCAGTCCTACGGGTGTATATATTATAATACGTACGCAAATGAAATGTGTGCAGGCCGAATAGTACGACGGCTCGAGATGACGAGAAAGAAAGAAAAATATTGTGTTTTCATTGAAATAGAAAAAAAAACGAGTCTGTTTGTACTCGTCGAGACATTGATGGTGTAAACATCGCGTGAGCGGTAGAAATGGAACGGAATTGTGTGATCGGGACTTGTCAATTTCGGCGGTATCTTTATTCAAAGTAATTTCGATAATAAATATATTATTATTAGTCGTCATGACAACAATACTCGCACAATAACACGCAATTTATAATATTGCGTGTAAATTAATTAATATTGTTTTTAGTTGTCATGACAACAGCTCACACGTTTCCGTCCCATTTCCCGAGATTTAACACTCATACCGCCGTAATAGACGTATTTACACATAAAAAAACCACCGAACAAATAGGAACAAATACGAAATTTGTACAAAAGGTTTTTTTTTTTTAGAGCGCCACAATTAAATAATTTTATAAATATAGTTCGACGTTTATTGATTTGCATATTATATTTCTGTGTATACAGTCGACGATTCCGACACCTATTACGAAATATCTTATACAGTTTTGGCGAAACTCGTTTTTTTTTTTCCTGTTAGAAAACGTGTTGATTAATAATCATCGCGTCAATATATGGAATGTCAGCGCATCGTTTGTTTTCTCCGCCGCGCACACGCAACACACAGATGAAAACGCGTGCTCGACGACCGATTTACAAAATTTTTTTTTGAATATAGGTATTTGATTAGTTTTTTACCACTTTGCGCGAGAAATGTGAGAAATTTTTTTTTTTTTTTTTTTTTTGACGTCTACGACGTACCGGTTTTTATTTTATAAATCACTCGTAGTTTTATTTTCGATTTTGGAATAGTGTTTTTTTTTTGTAGAAATAAATTTAAATAAACGCGTGTATCTAACATATTTTTTTTTCGTAACACATTATAACGATGACCGATTTGACCGTACTCGTTTTTTTTTTTTTTTAATGTGTTGCACGTGTTAGAGAAATTACAAATAATGCGCTATAACTATCGCATAATATATACGTAGCTTATTACTCGTGATTAATAAAAAAATATTTTAAAAGATTCCTAGCGTAACCGGTTTAGTAGTATCGCGTATATTTTACGGTATAAAATCGAAAATAATATACACAAATAATACGATTTTTGTTTTAAAAATAAAATTTGATACACATCGAATTAAATATCGAAAAGTTTTTAAGAAAATTAACTCTACACAACACGCGTATTGATAAAAAAAAAATACGCGGTGTTTACCATACATACAAATAAAACAGGAAATTCGCAATTATTGTTTGAGTCATGATATCCCCCAAATTAGTGGGTATACATTTAAGTGCTTTAAAACACGAGGTCATCGAGACGAAAATCAACGTGGAGCTATGAAACGTTAAAAATTTTTGAAAAAAAAAAATTCTGTCCGTAAAAATTAAACATTACACGTCGGGAGTTCTCGAATAAAGGAGCGAGAAAGACGTGTCTTTTTGTTTCCAGAAATGCTAATCCGAAATTTACACGGCATTTTCAACAGCCGTCACCGAAAGGATTTCGAAGGGAAATTTTATTGTCAGATTTTAAAACGGTTTTCGAATAAACGCGATGAAATATTCAAAATACGTATACGAGAACCATTTGTCGCGTACAATATCTATTTTTCTGCAGCAGTTCTCTATGCATTTAAAATAACTTACGAAAACGTGTGATTGAGAAGAAGAAAAAAAAATCGCATTTTCTCAATAATACGTTGTCGACATTTAATTTT
This sequence comes from Slavum lentiscoides, assembly GCA_032441835.1. Taxonomy (NCBI): domain Eukaryota; kingdom Metazoa; phylum Arthropoda; class Insecta; order Hemiptera; family Aphididae; genus Slavum; species Slavum lentiscoides. The sequence continues at coordinate 17,087,398 of CM063708.1, forward strand.
AACGCACAATGTTATAGCGCGTATAATATTATTTTTGTACCTACGTATATTATAAACGAATCAATTACCTATTTATAGCCCCCCGAAGCTGAACGCCGAGTTGGCGGATATTTAACTGTGTAATTTTTATAAAACGTTTTTATGTATACATTTTCAATTAATAATACTCGTTTCACTCGATCGCCTTTAAGTGCACATTAAATGCACCGATCTCGGGTGTATCATAAAAACAGGTACTACGCGTAAAATAATGGCGAACAGCGTGAACAGTTGTTATTCGTTTACGACTTGAAATAAATAAATCATACACGAGAAGTAAATATAAAGTTTCGACGACGTAACTATATAGCTTCCAAGTAAAATCGAGTAGAAAACGTATTTTTTTTTTTTTTTATCGTTCTTGCCGAACGTTTATAACGCGTTCGCCGTAAAGGACGATACAAGACGGTGCGGGATTCTTTCAGAATGAAATTGATTTAAAAAAAAAAATTCAATTTAATACTGGTTTACATTTTAAACGGGCATATAGGTTTATTATAAATTGTCCCGTTATCAAACGTTGTCCTCGACTAATCTCACGCGGCGTCAACAATTTTAAGTGACTCGTTTGAATAATCGAATTTCCGCTCGATCAGTCGGACGTTTTCGTGATAACCAGTAAAATTGTTTGTGAAATTCGACATTCCTCTAGTATAACGTAATAAGGTAAAATAAAAAAAAAAAATTAATTTCCTCTTGTACACTAAAGTATAGATTAAAAAGATTTCCGAAAGCGCGAGATTAACAGGAGAAAAATGGACACGACAGCATTAATAATTGTGTAAGACTAACGCGTTGTACGTATGTATATCGTCGAGCTAAAATTTCGAAAGCCTAAAGAATTCATAGTTAAAAGTAAAAATAATAATTATTTCCGGATATAAAAGGAAATAGTATTTTTATTATAAAAAAAAAATTGTCGGGTTTACTATTGAATTAACTATATACACTGTCTTACGTCGTGATATCGACTTTACACCTATAAATAGTACACTGCACTTTTTGTTTTTATTAAATTTAATTAAAAAGTTGAAATTAAATTCTATTTTATTTAAAAAAATTATTTTCGATAAAAAAATACAGCTTACGCGTATCAAATGTTCGACGGAATATTGCGGAGAATTTCGTTTACGGTATAATCAAAAATCAAAAATATTGTAACCCGAGTATTTTTTTTCTTCTTCTAAATCCGACTAATATACGCGGATCGCAGAGTAGTTTGGACATTTCGGATTTAGGAGTACAGTGATAATGACATTTTTGACAAAATTCACGTGTACTTAGAGGCGGACAGTTTAACAGACAGCCGACTAGATTTGTGATTTTTGGCACCACGCGTGTGAAATATAAGTAGGCATGTGTACGGTGAACGAACGACGATGAAGTTCTCGACGTGGGCGGTTTGTGTGCATTAATACAGAGTGTAAAATTTTTCTATTTTTTTTTTTCTTTTCGTACATCACTCACGATAACACTTTTCACGTTTGATTGTCCACGTTATGAGATATGTTATAAAAATGATAACGTATTTTAATTTCTTTATTTCTTTACGAACGCGCGAATAAAAACGATGGAAATCAACGACGACCCGGAGAGATCGATTTACGAATAAATAATTAGTTTCGATTCGTAATGATACTCGTCAACTGTCGGGAACCGCTTTTGTACGTATACATTATCGCGTGATTCGTTTAAGACTTCCGAAATAAATCTGATGGTGAGAAGAGCCGGTGTTTAATGTTTTCGTGAGGAGCTAGGGAGTTGTTATCGCTTGGTTCGTGAACGCCGTTCAATTTGGCACTATTTCTCGGCTGTTTGGACGATAAATTAGGAGGAGGGTCATTCTTAAAACACACACTATATAATGTAAGCCGGTTATCCGGCGCAGTTTCATCTCTCATTCCGCGTGCAGATATCGTTGTGTTTTATACGTGCATACACTATTCGACTACGGGAAAATAAGAGTTTTGGCCTGCAAACGAGAACGCATCGAATATCTTCTACCAAAACTAGTGTCTGAAAACAATAAAATTCACTGATGGTTTTAACACAGTTGAATATACGAGTATTTCTATGCACTGTAACTGCAGGAGAGACGGAGCAATACAGCGTTTTCGACTGAACGGTCGCAGTCTGTCGTGTTTTAAACTTTAACGGTGCCATTGAAACACGGTACATTCGTCCATACGTTAAGACGAATTCGTAATTTCAATCGTTTGTTGATTTCTATTCGATTACAAATCGGCATCCCGAGTTACGCTTTAATTTTTATTTTTATTTTTTAAATTACCTACAGTATTTTAAACGAGACGATAATTTCGAATATATGTAAACTAATGACATAATCACTGTTGTATGCGTACAAATATACCTAAAACATAATGTGTACAAATACGGGTCTCAGTGTGTTTTGACTTGTAAAATATTATAATGTGTGTGTCGTAATCGAACGCGGAGCGGAGCAGTAAAACGCTTCAAAAAGTCAGACGAGGAATATACGTCACTTTAATTTTCATTCGCCATTCTAATGACGTGCAGTCACGGCCGGTGTAACTTACGGACAGAATCGTGAACTCATATCGAAAATCTCATTAAACTATACCTAATTTAGACATAATAGGGGTAAAAAGACAAAAGTAAAAAAATAAATAAATACTAACGAGCGCCTTATATTATTATGTAAACACGTCACCTTATAATGAGAATTTATACGTTTGTATCTCGTACGCGAATGGCTAGAGTGTGTTTGCGCGTAAGTAGAACGGTTTTTTTCTTTTAAGAAAATCTAGGAAATAATTCGCATTTTAATGTGCGGAAAAATCAGAAAAACTGATAAGAAATACAATATATTCAGTTCGGTTACTATAAATTGTCGATAGTATCGAATGTCAGTGCGCTGACATCGTATTTTAAAATAGAATAAGTACCTAGTGCATGTTGTCAGGTGGAGCGGAGCAGAAGCCATGCCGGATTCCAATGTCGAAATAAAAAATAATTTTCAGATTAATAACAAAACTATTGAATCAGTCTGGTCAGTTTTAAATGGCAAACGAGGCGAGGCGAGTGGCACAGAAATACAGATTCAGCTTTGTCTAATTTTTCAATTTATTATTGACAATCGGCCGGAGTTAATAACCACTAGTACTCTGTTTCAATTTGAGTCTCATAGTAGCAATGACAACGCAGAAAACGAGTAGTAAAAAGGTCATTGGTGACTTGCCTCTTATCGTCCATAATTATTATATCCTCACCGGTATGGATTGAAATAATGTTGAACTTAATAATTGTCTTATTAGGACCGTTAATTAAATCTTAAACTCAAATAGAGATACGCACGGCGTTAATTTACAGCGTTTTTCAAACTCGTATTCCTGCCCATTCAGTTATGGAGTTATTCACAATCGCGTTATAACGATTTAAGCCCGGAAGATTTCACCAGACGAACGGAAGGAAAAATCTTGTACTAAAATGATCATATTACTGCCCGAATTAAACAAATAAGCAAGCACTAGAATTAGAATTACTTTTACCTTCCTATTCAAACGCATACGCTTGTCTGCAATCCAAACTATTTCGATCTCTTGGTAAACAGACCTCATCTTAACTTATATATAGAGTCCGATTAGAAATTTCAGAATGTGGTTTTTGATATCATCAAGGCGGGGTTCGCGTTATGCTGTTTTCAGGCTATTTATTTGATGTCGTATTGTCTCAGGACCCAAATTGTTTTATTCTGTGCTAATAACAATGTAAGTGCAGATAAAATGAAATCAGCATTACTACGAATCTATAAAATTCGAATTGACTGCAGAGAAAAAAAAACTCTCGGTCACTGACTTTTCTTCCGGAGCCCGGTCCTCACGTATCCCACCCCTGCAGGCACGTGCCTGGTATACTTTCGGATGCGCGGAGACGGAGTACGTTGGTCTCAGATGACTTCTCCGTATTCCGGATAGCGTCTTTGACGGCTAAAGACCTACAGGCTGCTGTACGATAATATGCGTTTTGAGTTATTGCCCCTTAAGAATTATCATATAATATAATAATTCTCGCGTTTGATTTGAACGTGCGTGCGTGCACGTCGTGGCGGCGATAGTGTTGTTGGTGGCAGTGGATGGAAGTCAACAAGACATCATTTAAATACAATGCAGACGGAGTATTGTAGGCTGGAAACGATTTTCGTTCGTCGAAATTGCATGAATACCCCCGGGGCGCGAAAAACGGTCGGCTAGCTCGGCGAGCTCGCGAAACAATTTGCGCAACGATTCTCTTATATTATTATATCGTCGAAAATAATAACACGTAATTATTACGGTACGTGCGTATAATATAATGCAGCGAACGGATTGTCGAAACGAAATATTATTATTAACGAATTCCGCCGATGTCTATGTAAGTATTATATTATAGAGAGTACTCGGATTATTATTATTATTATTATTAGGTTTCGGTGCGGGCACAGATTTTTACGGTTTTTTTTTTTTAAATATCTATCCCCGTAAAGTATTAAATTATACACGGGCGGTTATATATCCGTCAAGAGAAATCACAAAATATAATACCGGTTTGGAAAAATTATACGACCGACCGACCGACGTAGGCAAAGTAAAAAATTACATATAAAAAAGTAAGTATTTGTTACGATGAAAATTATATTATTGCCATAGGACCGTAGATTAAGAATGGGAGGAGGTGTTCAAAAATTGGTCATAACAGTCTATATAAACATATATATTTTTTTAAATTAAACAGTTATAATAAACGTTCAACTTTAATATAAAATTTACTAAATTCAAAAATATTTCTGTTGGTTGGATAACGGTGAATAAATGCATTCAGACAAATGTCCGGTATATCTCGTTATGTAATATGACGTGTAAGAACAAATTTTATTTCCGAGCCGAAACGTATTTTGAGACACGAGAAGAGAATAAAGCGTGTGTTTAAATTTGCGAACCGAATTTATAAAATTATTCGACAACACGATTTGTGTAATTATTGTTTGTAGAGAAAATCCGGTTTTTTCTCCTCTGTCATAATATATAAACGTTCGTTATTAATTGTGCATTAACAGTTTGTTAATTTCGTCCAGTTGGAAGGATTTCTTTTTTCTCTATTGTGTGTTCCATTAGACGGACGGAATTCAAACAATTACAATTTTAACGGTTCATTATCGCAATTATTTTATATATATATAATGATATATATATATAATAAAACGAGTTATAGAATATCGCGTTATTTCAAATATCAATACGGATCGTATAATGTAATGCCTGTTTTAATTTTTTAAGTAATCCCGTAAAGTGTTTTACGGATATTTGAACACAACGAAAAAATGCTATCAAATGGTATAGAAATATCCGCGATTCCAAAATTGAAAAACTTTAAATAAAATCGACAAAATATCGTATGATTATGGTACGCATGTTTTTTTTCTATGCGAATCGCGCTCAGAACATTATATTATGTAAATTATTAATTTTATAATATAATTACTTAACAATATTTTAATAATTGACCAAATTCCGATATATATATATATTTTTAATTTAACTGTTTGGCTCAAATGTTTTTCGCGTAACTACGTCGATGCGTCCTCGTTGTTATGTGTGTACTCGTTATGTTCTCGCGCATGTACTCGCGGAACAAAAAAATTTCTGTTAGTCGTGCTCAAAGTGGTATACGCGATCATTCTGAAAATTTTCGCAAACGAATTACGCATTGTATTTGTGAGTAATTTGATAATTTAAAAAGAAGAACTCGGTACGATGGCCGAACTCATATCGTACAGAGATCGATTCTTCGAAGGTACCCAAGCAGAACATGACGAGTTGTTACGCGTATCAACGACTCTGTATGTCGGCAACTTAGCGTTCTACACAACAGAAGCCCACGTATACGAACTGTTTTCCAAGTGTGGCGACGTTAAACGCGTCATTATGGGCCTCGACAGGTTTAAGAAAACCCCTTGCGGTTTTTGCTTCGTCGAGTATTACACCAGAGAAGACGCGGAAAATTGCATGCGCTACATAAACGGCACTAGACTTGACGACGGAATTATACGCACAGAATTTGACGTCGGATTCACGGAAGGCAGGCAGTATGGGCGTGGAAAAAATGGCGGACAAGTTCGTGATGAATACAGTCCTTATTACGACATTAGACGATCAAGAACAAGGGCGAATCGGCCAAACGGGACAAGGTATTTATACAAACAATATCAAATTAGATCTCTTCTGAAACGTTAACAAATGGTTATCGGTGCTTTAGAAAAACTCAAAAGTACGCAACGGGATACGGGCGACAGAAAAGAAATTGCTAATAAATATATAACCAATGCGATCAATAAGATCGCAATTATTTCGATAATTATAATCTAAAGATTGAAGAAATTCAAAAAGGATTTCCAATTAAAAGATTAATGACGAAAAAAAAAAGTTTACTTATGACAACGAAGAAAATTTAATTACTACGTCTAAAAAGAAAAATTACAATTGAAGTTTATAATTTAATATTGATCGAAGTTTTAGAGGGTATGGATACCAGGTTTGTAAAGAACAATACCTCATATTTTGATTTATCAACCTGAACTTCAAATAATTTCCCTTTAGGTAATATATCTGAAAATTCATTTCCAGTACTGGCTACAGAACTACTCTAAAATTCTAATAAAGGATCAGGAATTACGGTCGAAGAAATACAAAATAAACTTTCAGAAGAATTTATGGAAAATAAAGATGAAGATGAAAATTAATATGACGATGTATTTTGTTATTTGTTTCCTTGTAAAATATACATAGTAAGTGCCATTGTTTAATTTTTGAAATTTAAAAACTTAGAATACAAGCAGGTTATACTTCGACTTAGTGTGGGGAAAAGTTGAATTTCAATTCGATATTATATCTTCCTCGAATTCCTATTTTTTAAATTTTTATTTTATCATTTAATTCGAGTATTTTTTTTATAGATTTATTTTTAATAATACCGAGAGACGAGCGTGAAACTTTTGACTTCATTATTGAGAAACTATTTTTTTTTCCTCGCCCAGTGAAAATTCCTAAAAAGTATGTGCTGAACAAATGAAATGATGAGAAACACATCGCGTTTACGTCGACATAAAACGGCACAAAGCTTTAGCCACCGTCACGTCCGATCACGAGAAACCTGACGTACTTGTTGATAATGATGATTAGGGCAAATATTTATATGCCTTAAAAACCTATCAAATATGCATGCAGTTATGCCCTAAAAATGACCAAAATATGCCCTTAAAATATGCTCTAAAAAAAAATTAAAAATTAAAAAAAAACCTAAGAAAATTCAAAAATCGTATTTTATCTCTATTTTTAGTTATTAGTGATGACGATCGTTGCCTGTAATTGGAACACAACGAATTTACCGGATATTTAATAATATTTGTCACCCACTTATTGTCAAAGTACTGTAAAATTAATGAAATTTTTCTACCGTCAGTGAAGCACTACAATGGCATCAGAAAAATTATCGGTATTATATATATTTTGAAATTCGAAGGGATTTGCATTTGTGTAATTCACACAGTACATCACGTTCAGTAGCTCTCACATTGTCCGTGTAGGTCCGTCAGCGTTCGGAGAGCGAAAACGTTCGCTTTAGGGCGGAACGCGTTATCTAGCGACGGGCCTGAAAATGCGTATTCACGAGTGTACTTTATTTTTATTTTATTGATATTACTATTGTAAACAATGGGAGACTTTGTCGGTAGATTTTCTGTTTTTTTTTTTTTTATCACGATTCCCATAATACTTTAAGTCGGTTGGTTTGACAACGTTATACAAACGACGCACTCGCGTTGATCGAAACGCAAAGATAACGATGGCGCACAATCGTGATCCCAGAAATACAGCAGAGAATGTTTGCCAATATACCTACTGCTACACTGGCGGCCAATTCAATTGATACCGGTCGTACTTGGCAATTATTATGAATTATATATTTTCTTTCGACGATCGAGTATAACGAGTGGTGTACGTGGACAGTTTTAGGATTGTGGGCAAGTACACGTTTTTAGACAATACGCCCGCCCTTAGTTCACGATTAACGCGAAAACCTATCATTGGGATTCACGAAGTTCGAAAAAAATTCAAGTTATGATAGAGAAATATTATAAAAAAAAAAAAAAATGGAACAAATTTTTAAAATAATTTTTGCAGGCTATTAAAGTGGAATTGAGTATACATTTTTTTTAATGTATATCAAAATATTTTAATAAATAAACCGCATACGAGACTAACTCATGGGCACTTAATGGCAAGGGAAGAAGTTCTAATCTGTGAAGTTTGTGGTGTTAATCTAATGGTAAAACATATTAAACCCGAATACCTGAAATACGAGAGTGATCGTCACAGGGTTGAAACGGATGAAAGTTTCGACTCAGTACTGGGACCTAAAACCGAAGACAATGTGAAGATGATAATTTTTTAAATATCAATTAACTTGTACAACACAATTTAAAAAAAAAAGAGTAACTTATTTGTTCACTCTTATTATATTCTTATATTTGTTTATTTGTAAATAATTTAATTATAACTTATGGTCATAGAAGCCGGGTTAAGAGATCAATAAAAAAAAAAAAATACCGATACGAAGTATAAATTTTAAATTTGTTGGCTTTAATTAGCACACGATTTAAAATCACAGGAGATATACTTAAAATATATTTTTAACTGAAATAGTTTATTTATTTAATAATTTTTCTATCAGATTTTTCTTTTAAAATAAAATTTGGAAATTACTAAGCAATAAAATCCTGATATTTGATTTAAATTTACAAGTGCAATTAGATTTGTGCACTGTAATTCCCAAAACAAAGATCCACTATACGTGGATTTATGTCGAAAGTTTCCAGACACTTTTTAATGCAAGTTTAATTAATCGAATTACAGTAAAATTATAAAGTAAAAGCAACAAATTTATTTATCTCTTTATTAAATCAATAATAATTCATTTAATTTCAATCAATAATCCATTGTTTCTTTCGTGCGATCTGATTTTGTAAAATTACATTAATTATAAATCAATTGAACGACTTTTCTACAAAGCATATTAACGTACAATTAATTTGTTTTTAATTTGTTTAATATCATACATGTGTATATATACACTCATCATCTGCATAAACACCAAATTTTTATTTTTCAAAGTCACAGACTTGTAAAATAAATACTAACGGATCTATAAGTATATTATATACAACCGTTTTTTGTATACATTACGATCTGTATACACGCGATTCCAAAACGAATTACAACAGTAAGTAAGGGGCGTCCAATATACATTATTGAATTGCTAATAAAATATAATAATTAAGTTACTCAAAGTTTTCAATATAGTTTTAATTCGTAATTACTCGCCAATTGTTGGGAACGTTTTTGTACGTACTTTATCGTACGATTCGTTTAAGACTTCTAAAATAAATCTGACGGTGAGATGAGCCGGTGTTTAACGTTTTCGTGAAGCGGGAGTTGTTATCGTTTGGTTCGTGGACGTCGTTCAATTTGGCACTATTTCTCGACTGTTTGGACGATAAATTAGGAGGAGAGTCATTCATAAAACACACACACACTATAATATTACACACCGGTTATCCGGCAGTTTGATCTCCCACTTCGCGTACAGATATTGTTATATTTTATACGTGCATACACGATTCGACTAGGCAAATGAAAGTTTTGGCCAATCTTCGCATCTTCTCCTAAAACTAGTGTCTGGAAATAATAGAATTCACTGGTTTTAACACATTTGGATGTACGAGTACTTGCACTGTCTGCAAAAGAGAGTGTAAACTACGGAGTGACTACGGATGTCAGAATATCGTAATCAATCGTGTTTTAAATTTTATAGCGATGCTATTCAAACATCGTCAATACATTAAGAAAAATTCGTAATTTCACTCGTTTTAAAATTTGTATTCGATTATAAATCCGCATTCCAAATTACACTTTAATATTTTTTTTTTCTATTTAAAATTACCCATATAATTGAAAACGAAACGATTTGTGGTGAAAAACGCTTCAAAAAGTCAAACGAGGAGTACACGTCATTTTAATTTCCGTTCGCCATTCTAATGGCGGTTGACGCGCAGTCGCAAGCGACTGTGACGGCCGGTGTAACTTGCAGACACAATCTTGAACTCATATCGAAAACCTCATTATACTATACCTAATTTAGACATAATGGGGGTAAAAAGACCAACGGGAAAAACTTACTAACGAGCGCCTGAACCGAGTAAAAATATTATGTAAACACGTCACCTTGTAATGAGAATTTATACGTTTGAATCTCGCAAGCGAGCGGTTCGAGTGTGTTCGCTCGTAAGTAGTACAATATTCTCTTTTAAGAAAAACTAGCTGACTGACTGATATATAAGTACTCACGACTTTGGATATAATTCGCATTTAAACGAGAGCGGAAAAATCAGAAACTGATAAATACGGTATATTATTCGGTTCGGTTTCTATTGTCGATATTGTCGAGTGTCAGTGCGCGTAACACTTAATAACAACTATTTAATGGTCGGTTGCGACGGGCAAACGATCTCGCGAGTCTCACAGAAATTCAGATTCAGTCCCTGTATTATTTCATTTTCAGTTTATTATTGACAAACAGCCAAAGATTTATTAACCACTACAGCTCTGTTACAATTCGAGTATCGTACTAATTATGAAAACGCATTTATCCTTCTATCTTCAACAAATTTTCTTTTTCAAATCCGGATTATTCACATAAAATCAATAGTCCGATTCACTAGACTTCACCTAGGGCATAGACTTGTCGCTCAATCACGCCTTTTATTTACGTTTTAATGGGAGCCCTCTAAAAAAAAAAATATTTGTCAGCGAAGTTTGTGATTTCACCCGTTAATTATCGCACCGTTTAGCCGTAATAAACAACAGATTCTTACCCACCAAGATTGTGAATACTTTTGATCGTAATAGTTTAAATATTGATGTGTATTAAAACTCTGATAATATTATTATACTGTTAAAATTAAATTTTTCAGTGCTCAGGACTGTGTATTTAATATTTTTAGGTATTGCATTTCAGCTTCCAGAGCATTATTCTGTTCTTTCTCGTCGTTATTATTATTACGTTATATTATGGATTCTGTTTTAATTGTCTGTGTTTATAATAGCTAGACGTCAATACTCCTAATAAAAGAAATAAAAACGTAATATTGATAGAAATGTCCGTTTAACGTATACGCGTAATGCGTACTCGCGCATACATATATATAAATATTATGTAAACACGAGACAAGAATAAGCCCGAAGGGACAACTGGACACGTCGTTCGGCGTGATTACACTGGTCAACGTTCGGAAAAATAAAAACGTTTGATTTATTTTACTCAATAGTACTGTTGGCACGAAAATTCAAATAAACCGAATGACTTCGGTTCGCACAGGACTTGTCGGCACTTTGTTGTAACATAATATGCATCCGATCGTGGGTGGACGTATTTCGACCCACAAAACCTGACAAACTATTATTATTATTCGAAATTATTTAAATAATAATGCGCGCGTTTTTGTGAACAGTCGTCAATCGCGTTCGTTTCTCTAGAGAATTTAACGCGTTTAGTTGTCGAAATCAAAAACACACATAGTTAACAACAAGTAATTACAAACCGTTAACTCTACCGCTTTATTACAGTCTGAATTATAATCAATTTCTAAATTCTACTTTTTTTCATATATTATCGCAAATATTGTGTGCGATCGGCCGCTCTTGTCCTACACGAGCATAAGACTCGTTCTCCTATCTATCGTTACCATCTATCCTCAAATGTTCCATCAATCCACCATTACTACTTCGGTCTTCTTCTCCTAAACCTTATTCGTTCTCGCTTAAAAAAAAAAACCACGAGGATTTTCATTCGCAATATTTTATTTCCGCGTGAGTTATGTACAATTAAATATAATGCGTATGCACGAAAATATTGTCCAATTTATGAAATGAGAGAATATTAATTATTACAATACCTGTTTTATAATATATTTTAACGCAGCCAAATTAGATTTTTCTCACGCATTTTGTGTAACCAGACGGTTTTGATTAAACGATGGTACGCATTAATCGACACTTGTACGTTTCTTGTATTTATTCCAGAAAAACATTGAATCCAATCAGCGTAATACTAGATACGGAAAAACAGTGTAATTGCCAAAACCGGTTTATGGCAACGAACTAATAATATTCCTCGCTATAATATTATAGTAACTATTAATGAATATATTATAATATATTTAATTTGATCTGCCCGTACTGATAAAATATCGGTATTAGTGATAGAATATTCTTGAAATGTTGCTCTTCCTTGTTTTTATAATGTACCGCGTTTATACGTTATACGAAAAAAAGTTGAAAAATTTCAAATCCAAAACACAATAATTTATTTGTTTTTTAATTTACGCGGATGAACTGCTTGTGCGACCGGAAGCTTTATCAAAAAATCAACTATCAACGAACAAGTATATACGTTTACTATAAAAACTACGCAATAATATACGAATCGCAAACTGTAGAAAGGGGACAAGTCGATTTTTTCTAATTTTTCGGGAAAGAAAAAATATTAAATAACGCGTATAACAGATTAAATATTGTGAAAATACTCTATTAAAATTTGTATCAATAATATTATCATATATCGCATTCTAATTTAAAAAGAAATAATGACTTCCATAATTAACAATTTTAAATCGACGGCATTACGTGTCCTGTTTGCAGCAAATATACTGCAGTAAATACCGTCGCCTCTGCACAGAATGAAATAACGTGTGAAAGTTTTAAAAAATTATTTGAATATTATTTATATTTATTCGTTTAAATATATTTATTTGTGTCTCAATAGCAAAAATAATCCGTTGTACGTCTCTTAAAAAACGATAACACAGAAATATTAAATAAAATCGAACGCGTATACGAAGTGTAATATAATAATTCAAACTACAACTGACTATTAGAGTGAACCTACTGAAATAACTGTTTATTACAGCGAGGGGACATAACGTGTTAATACGGTCCCGTGTACAGTTTTTTTTTTTTAGTTGTTTGCATTATCGGATTCATCTCTCCTTTCTGCAGTAAACGATGTGTTTACACGAGTTTGGTACACAAGGACAATAAAATCGATAAAAACGGACTCGTCCGGGCTTTCTGCAGCCGTTAACGATTCACACGTACATTGCTTTGGAATTATATATATATATATTTATCCATACAAATAATCGCATAAATTTATCACGATAAATATATGTATATGTGGGCGCGTGTTACGAAAATGTCATCGATCTCTAAACACAAAGATGCTGTTAATAATTATTGATATTGTGTACGAGATATAATGATTATAAGAGAAAGCGTATACGACGATTACAAGAGATAAAATTATATTTCATGTTAACTGGTCGTTCCGTGAAGCATATATAAATTATGGCAAATAATGAATCTACGTATATATCATATTATTACATTATAATATATTGTATCGGTACAGATTCTCAATATTGCGCGTTACCTATAAGACTACGTTACAATTTAAAAAAAAAAAAATGTTCACTCTTTGTGGTTTGTCGAATTTTATCGAATTTTTTTCTTTCGTTACAGATTTTTCAAATTTCTTTTGCGAAATACACGTCAACGCGCGTAATAGTCATATCATATAATTATTATTTATATGCCCGGATTTATATGCAAAAAAAATCCATGGAATATACAAAAAAAAAAAAAATCCTATTACGCATACCACATAAAATTTTTAGTAAAAATATTAGGCGATCTAAATAAATTTATTAAAAAAAAAAAAACAGAATAATTTATTTTCACGAGATTGTCTTTGATAAGTATTATTATTGCGTGACGAGTACCAGTGTGAGGTTATAAAAATCGATTTCAAGTTTTCGAATTAAAAACTCCTACGATTTTCTCGAAGCATATACTTTTGTACGTGGACAAGAAAATTTTTTTTTTTGGACATCACGCATGATACAATTATTTAAAACTTATTTAAATCTTCAATTGACAGTTAATCATCGTTCACTTATCTCATCCTGTGATTGTATACTGTTGGTTTTTATCAATTTAGAATATCCACGATTTTTTACGAACGTACAAGCATACAGACAAGGATTAGTGTCATCACTAGAAAATTAAAATATAATTTGTTCATCAAATAGCTATCGCGAATGAGAATATAGGCTCTAAATTTTCACTGTTTTAACGAATATTGTATAATATGCAAAAAAAATAAATAAATAAAAACATTGGAATCCTATAAATCTAAGTATCATCAGGGGCGTAATTACGGGAGGGGGCGGGATATGGCAGATGGATTTCCTCTCACGGGCTTTCTTTCTTACATAACATAACACTATCTAATGTACAAAAAATTATAATAATTAAAAACAATATAAATAAAATACTTTTTTTTTGCGTTAACAAAATTTGTTATTATATCGATCATAATTCATAATATTCCTCGGTTTTGTTGACCGGTAACTATGCGAACCGGTATGGTGGTGCAGTCGGGTTAGGTGTGCGAAGAAAGGTTTACCCATTACTCGGATGTTGAAGTCGGAACAGATGAAGTAGGTACTCAATAAATTAGTTTCAAAACAAAGAAAATTAGAATATTTTTTTTTTTTATATAAAATATGTCGTGTTTATTAAAGAAAACAATAAAAGTATAAGACACGACGAGTATATCAATCGCTTTGACTTTGACATACTTTATTATTATATAATATTAATATTGACTTTGGAAGAGTTCCTACAATTCTCCAATGTGCTAAATTTTATATTCCCTCCCATAAAACGTTCGTAATTACAACACTGCGCACCACGAAACGTCGACATTTCTGAGCACAGTAAATCATGCGTTTGCACATAAATCCTTAATTATTATACACTGTTCGGCGCGTATAAGTCGGCCCGCGTGTTACACCGTATCGACAATAACATTAGTCGGTGCGAATAATAAAAGTCGGGCGTATAAATCATGACGGGAATCATGTTTTCAACTGCAGTATGCAGCGCGACGGCTAATAAATACAATGAAACGAATCGATCTCTCGTAAAAATAACGTTTCACATCCGAAGGGAGAAATAATTATTGTCAAACATTATTCAGCGGCTTTATACGTGCACGCGCTAACGTATTCCGTTCTCCGTTCCGCGCCGCACCGAGACGTATAATTATTTCCGAATCAAACGAACCATCTAATGGGCCGCCGTTGCCCTCGGGGAGGGCACTCGAATAGTCTTACGCGCTTTGGACTCGCATTTCTCTCTCTCTCTCTCTCTCTCTACTGGAAAATTAACATAATCGCTGTCCGTCCGCACCCCGAGACACTTGGGGAGGTTGCACGACAAGAGAAGGCTAAAAGAGAAAACCGAAAGAAAAAAAACGAAAGATTCGAAACGCTCGTGAACAACTGTCCCGCGGACATTTATACCGTTTGAAAAAACATAGCGTCCTCGCAGTTACAAAAAAAAAAAAACGAGAAACGTGCACTGCACTCGGTCGAAAATATATTTTTAACTTTTTTTCCGCGATTCCCCGAGGATTATTTTTATATTGCTCGTAGGTGTGGATCTAGCAGGATCTAAATTCAGGATATACGCCCAGTTCGACGAGTCGCAGGGGAAAAAAAATGTAAACGTGCTGTGCTGGCTGATATAAAGAAAAATATAAAAATTACTATGCGTTATACACATTGAATAATTTCGTTTGTGAAATTCGTATTACGACAATAATTTTATTTACAATATCCTAGACTCATTTTATAACGCAAAAAAGACGTCGTTTTAATAGGTCTTTCTGATCTCTTTATGGAAAACGTGTATAAAAAACAAATTTTTTTTTTGCAGCTAAAAATTTTGATTATTGTTTAAGTCCGAATTACGGGGTAGGCCCTGCAATAAGCTGTGCCACGCCACTGACGATTTTACTGTCGCTATATTGACGCGAATAATTACTAACGAAAACTCGTTCTCCCTCGGTCACTCTCCAATCTGTAAGATTATCGTTTAAATGTAAAATAATAATAAAAAAAAAATCATCGCCTTCGTACAATATAATATACATATAAAGTAAACAAATATATCGGCGAAAAATATCCTCTCTCGTTCGGTTCAGCGCTGTTCGACACATCATAAAACAGTTTTGATACAGTCTACCCCCGAAAGATTTATGAATGTTTTTTTCTTTCCGGTTTGTTTTATTCGTTCACATAATTTATTATAAGTCGCTCGTGTACTCGTTCTGAATAATATTATATACGCATATATCATTTACCGCGCATACATCTAGTTTTTTTTTTTTTTCTCTCTTTCGAAAACATTTGCATTTTTTTCCCCTCGTTTTCCATTTTCTCGGCAATAAATCGATACAAAGGAAGTGAGAATTTTCACTTTTGTCGTTCCGAGAAATGTTCATTGGCTTGAAATTACTATTATTTCCGTTGTAGTTAAAAATCTGCGCGCCCATAGAAGAATATCTCAATAAGACAGTGTAATATATTATTAAATAATTGTTAAAAACATGTATAAATTATTACCTTTTAGTACTTTCAGTAACCGAGTTTTAGATAATATTATATTATCCGTTAACATAATAAAATGCACTGTAATTTGGGGATTTATTTTTTTAAACTTATACTTTGGTTATTTTAAGTGCATATCTACATAAAAATTTAATACGTTTTTTTTTTCCGGGCACGTTATTATCCGTCCTAAATAATAATATTCATATAGCATTATATATTATAATATAGTGTGTCGAGTCACAGAAGACGAAAATCGTGATCGTACGTAAAGGATAAAAATCTACGATAATATTATCTCGTATAACTACATTATTATCTGCATATCGCAATACATCATGATAGTATTATTAGTATCCTACGCGATCGAAACATTATAATAATATAATCGATACTCAAAGCAGCATAATAATAACGCACAGTTTTAAGCGATTTCAACATCACGTAAGCAGTTTAATTCGACATTTTTATTTCACTTATATCTCGTAACGAATTTTTGAATACTGATTTTTTTTTTTTCTTAACGATTGTACCTAAATGATTTCGAACAGAACAGAAAGTAAAAAAAAAAAAAACTGTTAATTCGTAATGAATAACCGAACTAAATAATACGGTCAGAGGCGTTCACCTGTTGTTATTGGTATAGATACGATCGCAGTGATGTTTTTATTGTTACAAATATCGACTGTATATTATAATTTTCAGGACTTTTCGAACGCGATTGCATTCCGCTCTGCGGGATTTGTGTAAAGTATATAAAGAGGCTTCGGTCAATAGCACTGAGCCGCGTCTAATACGCGTAGGAGGTATGTGCGACGAGCATGAAATTATTGCGGCTTTGAGTTCCGAAAATAAGCTCTTTTTTATGTTGCTTTTATATTTTGACGATGTTCGGTCGCGCGTACATCATCTCTGTACGATTCGCTGCGAACAAATTCGATTAACCCGCAGTTAAATTATTAACATTATAAAACGCGAATCAAACTGTATAATATTATTAGGATGAAAACGTAATTCTTGGATGTCACACCACGATTTTCACTTGTATTATTACTAATACTACAACTCGAAGACCAAACGTTTTCACCGCTGAAAATAATCGAATACGATTTTGTTAAAAAAAAAAAATGTTTTACTTGCCTTTAATTTAATCTATATATTAGGTACCATTACACACAAAACGTTATCGATGAATTGGAATCGCGTAAAAGAAATATGCGTAACTCTCGCGACCCATCAGAAAAGGATCATTCGACTGCAGAATCGCCGTTGTAAGAGTTTACTATTTTTTTTTTTTTTATTAAAGTGTAGCGCCACGTAGAGGAGCTGATGTTTAACGTCGTCCAGTTGAACTGAATAACGGAGAATCATAACCAAAAATTAAATATTCTATCGTGTAATAGGACAATATTCACGCCGGTGCTATACTAGTGAGAATAATACGTTTTTAATATTTTTTACGCTTGCCAGTACAGAGAGCGTACTTGGAATTTTTGTTTTCTTTTTTAATTTATTGTAACCGAGAAAATACATGTAAAATGTTTGCAACTAATTTTTTTTTTTTTTGTTAAGATTCAAAATGGTGTAGACGGAATAGAAAATCCGATTGTATTAAACGTACATAATGTAATGCGTTAAAAATACAAATAAATTTTAATAATTTAATCAGGATAATTTCCAATAGAATTTATCGAAAGTTGATGAAAACAAGCAAATATAGATATAAAAAAAATGTATGAGTTTTACATTTTTTTTTTCATTTCGAATACTCTGTTTAAATGGTTTTCGAGTAATGCGCGTTAACAGTATTACGCGAATAAAAAAAATTCGGTTTTCTTCACGAATTTCCTGCGAGTGTATGCGATTCACGTCAGTATTTCAATTTCGAAATCATTTCGCGAATCAAAGTATTTAAAAAAAAATTCTTCGTTTTTCTCGTACAGGGAAAAATCGACGACGGGGTCCTGTTTTTGTCAAAACAACAATAACGAAAGTCGCTTAAAAAAAATTCGCGAGCTAATAACTATGCTTCGGAAATGTTTAATATACTCAATGTTTTTACGCGAACCTGAGGATCCGTAAGTGGCGTGCGGGAAATTGCGCACGATTGCCGGGAGCAGGACGCCGGAGGACATGTGCAATCCTTGGTTGAGCACGTGGACCGCGAACGAGACGGCCACGACGATCCAGCCCCATCCGCCCTCCGGGTAATAGTGTTGCTTGAGCGTGGGCACTTCCGTCTTGACCACCACCGGGCACAGCACTTCGCTGCAGCTGGGCAGGTCGCTGCACGTCGCCAGCCCCGAGTCCAGGTCCGCGTCCATGTGTGCCTCCGTCTCGGTCGTCGCGTCCTCTACACCGGCCGATCGCCGTCGCGGTCAACGTCACCCTCGTCGCCGCTGCCGCCGCCGCCGCCGCCGCCGCAGTTCGGCGAACGACTGTAATACGCGGTATACTGCTGGAGTCGATCGATTTTTACATCTGGGGAGGATGGGTGGGTGGGGGGCTAAGGAGATTTTCGGTTTTAAATTTTAAAAAGGAAAAAAAAAATGGCCCAAGTGGTCGAGCGAATTTACTCGGAGAAAGATTTTCTCGTGTTATTACCGTAGAGCTGGGATTTTGTGACGGACTTTGCATTATTATTATTTTTTTTTGCCCAAAAACGAATTCGTTTTATATACGTATACTCTTGAACGAGAATATAAGAAAATTTATTTCGCATTTTTTTTTTCTAGAGCGTTTTAGGGTTTTCGTTTACGCGAAATATGAATTTCATTTTAAGATTTTTTTTTAAACACCAACATGATTTTTTTATATATAAAAAAACTATAATTCTCGTATTACAATATTATCGGACAATAATCGTATAAGACTAATGCGAAATTAATACGATTAATATATTTTTTATGCGAAAGAAAATATTATTACTATATAGTAATACTTTTTTTCGCGTTAAAAGAAGTCTAAAATCTGTCTGTTTTACTTTAATTTTAGTTTTATATTATTTATAACGTAATTATTATTATTTTAGGACATGGTTTTGAATTTTCGGGCATAAAAGCGTTTTTTCAAGAGTTTTATTGATTATCCCAGCCCTATATAGTTATTATTATAAATTTGAAAGCGATGCGATCATTGCATTCGATAAAAAACGATTCTGCGAGCGGAGCTACAGGCGTGTAATGATATTTATTATAATTGAATGAAATAACAAAAAAAAATAAATAAATAAACGAAGCTTTTTCGAAAAACTCGGGGTGTTTATATATAACAGAAAATCTTGACAGACGATTAGTTTTCAAGATATTTTTTCCATTATAGTTGAATATATAGTAACGCGTACGTCTGACGTCGTATTAAATTTCTAAGTCTTAAAACCAAAAATTACCTCTTTTACGAATTCAAAATCTATAATTGCTATCGAAATAACCGAAAATTGAAAGTAATTTTTACAAAAGAAAAAATTGTTATCCCTAATATAATATGAAGTTACATATTTTTTGTGAATACTTCAAGTTTCATAATCACGAAGAAATAACGATAATCGTGAAATCGCGTCTTTTATAGTTTTTATGTAATACAATTTTTAGTTTTTTTTTTTTTGGCTCTTCTATAGGAGAAAATCTAAAAATAACTTCTCTGGTAAGTATACATAACTAGATGCGATTTGCTGCCGGAAACAAACTATGACTGTAAAGATCCGAGCACTCCTTCCGGTAAAATAATGTTTAGGTATGGACACGGCGAAAACCAATATACATTCCTCGCTCCGCTCAGAATCTTAAAATCAAAAACGTTTCGGATTTCAAAAAGACTTCGTTTGCCGTAACGAGCACGCTGCAAGGTCCGTTCAGTTCAGTCACATTCCGGCCACAATCGGTAATTTTCACTATGGGGCCATATAAGACATTTATATGTCATATAAGACATATAAAACACACTGGACGGCTAGAGGACTGAACCGAACGGATACGCGGTTGGCGCGCTAGCTGGTCGTATGATAATATATTATCACTGTGTTTAATCGACCGAACGCGAATGGACTGAACCGAGGCCGTCGTCCGTCTCAAGGCGGACCGAGAAAGAACGCGACGCAGCAACTGCAGTATAATATACGGACGAAAAATCGAGAACGATATTATTGGAAATAGTCGTATGAAATCGGTTTTTTCGTGAACGGAAAACGTTTCGGGGCGGATCGAATTAAAAAAAAAAAAAAAAAATAGAAAATTTAATCGCTCCGGCACAAGCGGTGTAAAAACATCATATTTTTTACGGTCCACGTAACGGATAATTATCTAGTTAGATAGATAGGCATCATATAATACGGTCCGTATATAAACGTTGCGAGCGAAATGAAGTAATTATCGACAACAATGATTTATAGTCACTGATCCGCAGTAACTGATATGTAATATATCGAAAATCGAAAATATCCGAGTAAATAAAAACATAACCGCTTTTGAAACGAAATATCCGGTCTTACGCGTCCTTTATGGACACGTTTTACTGCACCGTTTTTTTTTTCGTTCGTTAAATTTAAATTTTCGATCCAAATTGAACGTCATCAAAAACAAACAACAGCTATAATATTACGGAACGATATAAATTAACTGAATACGGTCGTCAGTAAGTCTTATCGATAAACTATTTAAAATTCACAATTTAAAAGAGATTATTTTTTTTTTTTGTGAGGAAATGAATGATTTTTTTTTCCAAGTCATATCCGAACGATATAATAACTGCGCGTAGTTTGTATAACGTGTACGACACCGATTGCGTCGGAAGATCTTCGCAACTGTATTACGGAATTACGGGCAAAAAAAGAAACTCTACTCGAAGGAGGCGTGTATCGAATCACAAAATAATTATTGTTATCCTCCCGTACCCAGGAGGATCGTTTCGACCCACGAAAACCCGTTCTATTTTATCGCGGTCCATTATAAAACGTATTTGTATTGTGTATACGAGATTTTCAGAAAGAGAGAACAAATTAACTCGTTACGGGACGCGTGAAAAAACGTAACATAAACGAAACCCCGAATCAATATCAGCGGTGTTCGAATAAACAGATATTAGTGTGAGCGGAAAAACAAAATGTTTTTGACTAAAGGACGATTTCATAACGTCACAAGATAGGATGAATTTAATAAGCTAGTGGGGCAAAGGGGAATTGATGATTTGAAAAGAAGAATCGTACGGTTTTGTCGAAATTCGATTCGTCGTTCGGTTGCACAACAGTCGAAACACGAATAAATACAAACGAATTTTTTTTCCACACCGCTAAACGCCCGAGAAAAAACCTGTAAACCCGAAACCGTTGACGGACAGATGCAGATCGCGTGTTTTGGACCCGGTTTGGAAACGAACACAAAAAAAAATGTTTAAAACGACGACGGACTGCAGAGAATTATACACGGAAAGGACGGTAAAGAAACCGGATTCGAATCGACTGCAAAACAACGCGAATTAAGTCGAAATGCTAAAAAAAAAAACGCCGTGTACGCGCACCACCGTCAATTATATATAGAGAGGGGAAATAAACAAATAATAATAAAACAAATTTTGTATATAAAAAAATATATATATATAAATATGTACGCGTAAAAATATAATAAATTAATAAACATTTTAACAATTCAATCACAATACTTTCTTCGCCGTTTTTTTTTTTTTAAATATTTTTCAACTTTTGTGTAATATTTTTTTCGCGATATAATGACTCTACGTCGAAACCGATAGTGTAAACAAAACGAATTTAATTCCTATACGTTACTTTGTTTTCTTAATAATTATCGTTGGCAATTGGTTCTATGTATTCGCGTATATACATATATTTACATAATTTTTTTTTTTTATATACATCAAATTGATTAAATATTTTTTTTTTTTTTACTATTTTATTATAACTGTGAGTATGTGTGTGTGTGATTATTGAAATTCGTCAATTTATA
The DNA here is from genome assembly GCA_032441835.1 of Slavum lentiscoides. Classification (NCBI taxonomy): domain Eukaryota; kingdom Metazoa; phylum Arthropoda; class Insecta; order Hemiptera; family Aphididae; genus Slavum; species Slavum lentiscoides. The sequence continues at coordinate 17,109,976 of CM063708.1, forward strand.
ATATTACCTCATGGGTGCGAGGAAACTATTTAGTACGCAGCAGCACGCCGGATCCGTAATCGAGGAAAACGATAAAAACTTTCGCTTAAATCGATTTTTTTTTTCTTTTCTTTAAAAAAAAAATGTCCTTATATCAGAATACTCGTGTGTGTGTGTGTACATACACACAGTAGTGAAAATTGTACAAATGGAGACAAAAATAATATAACGAATATAATAAGGAGAGCGAAATGCGAGGAGAAAAACCGCGAACCGTAGACCTCGTATATCGGACGCGCACTCGTGACCGCGCGGGAGGACGAACGCGACGGCTGTGTAATCGAGACTGGAGAGTGCGCGCGCGTGTGTGTGTTTGTTGTCCGCTCACTGGTTGTACGAGCTTCGGCTGCTGCTGCTGCTGCTGTAGCGGTGGCGGCGGCGGCGGCGACGGTACAACCCTCACCATCGGCGCGACCGGCATCGATATAACCACGTAAAACTTGGAAGATTCGGCGGCGGGAATGGACGTACACACACACATGCGAAAAATAACCGTGTGATAATATAATAATAATAATAATAATAATAAATAAAATTTAAAAATTAAAAACAAAAATATATAAATTAATTTTAAATTGAAAAAAATGCAATACTCTTATAAAAATAAAATATATATATTAAGTATTAATAATAATAATTATTATTATTATACTAATTAATTATTATTTATTATTACTAATTACATTAATTAATTAATTATTATTATTATTATTATTATTATTATTTATTATTATTATTTTTATTCGCACCAAATATATAACTGTATATTGTATAAGAGAAAAAAAATTTTTTTTTTTACTTTTAATTTTTGGCTATTTATATTATAAATGTTGAGATATTATTTAATTCATGAACGAGGTAATTTTTGGTTTATACGAATTTATCAATATTACGCATATTTCTCATTTCTCGTAAAAGTTCTGATTCTATTGATAATAGTGCGAGAGATGACTGCAGTTTTGTTTGACTTACCGTATAGACTATTGCCGATTTCTGTAATACACTTTTGAAACACTCGAAACGATCGTCCGCCTCAACGAAAAGATCGAAAAAATAAATTCTAAATGCACTTCGACGAACGACGATTGAACGTCGGTGCTCAATCGAATGCACGGAAAAGAAACGGTTATAGGGTTTTATATAAACAGACTTTTCCTGTGCTCCCGGTTTCTCGTGGTACAGTGTACCTAACGAAAAATGCGGCCGCGGTGGGATACAATATAGTTATACTGGCTTTTGGAATAGTCGCGATTCGCGAAGTTCGCGACAAAGACTTTTTAAACTCCATTTAGAGGGGAAAAAACGAGACTGAACACTTAAATCTATCGATTCACGAGACGGCGGAGCAGCGTTAAATATCACCACTGTACGAGAGAAGTTTCAGAGTTTAGATAATCGCTATCCATTGGCAATAATAAAACACGCCGCGCGGCTTCAGTTGACTTGGCTTTTTTTGAAACCGATATTACACGGCTCGTTTAAAACCGTTTGGAATTTGAAACGCCGAGGAAAATATACGAGACCGTATAATTGAACGTAAATATGGCTTCGAATGGAAAACTATCGAAAGTCGCGATTAAAAAAAATGAATTTAAATAAATTTAAAAGTTTAAACGAACAATCAAAGTGTCCACGCGGAAATGCATACCGTATTGCCGTGAAATTGATAAAACGATGAATTCTACATGCGTACTTCGTCATCGATTCGTATTAAATTTATTTGGAAATTCAATGTGAAACGTATACAAAAATTTGTACAATTGATACGAATAATGAAAAATAAAAACAAATTGTACATTTCTCGTTAAACCTTCATAAAAATTTTAAAAAAAAATCGCGATTTGTCCGAGTCACTGGACTCGCGGCCTTAAAGTCTTCGCGCCAAAATCCTTATTCTCCGCGATAATTGATATTTTCAATGAACATATATAGCCTGTATGATTTTAATTTGAACGACTACGGATATTAACATAACGCGGTAATTTAAGTTTGAAAACTATAAGTAAACATACAAAAATTAATCGCCTCGATCTGGTGAATATATAAATATTTATACGTGTACGTCATCGATTGAATACTTCGCTTTTCGTATCGATAAATCGCATTAATTTAATAGCTGATAAACATCCGAAACTTATACGGCGTACGCTAGTAATAGTAAATGTATATAGGTACGTAGAAAAAGCGATATACACGTGTATTTACGAATTAATATAAATAACAAGCGGACGAGGTGGGACGATATATTATTATTTAAATAATAAAAAAAAATATATTAAAAATTTCGAAATAATAATACGTACAATTAATTTATTGAAAATTATCGCTAAAGATTCAAATACTTGATAATAATAATAATAATAATAATAATAATAATAAAAAAAAAAAATGTTTTTTTTAAAATATATATTTAGAGCGATATCGATACACGTTTCTGGATATTATTATTATTATCGTGAAAAACGCTTCTAATAATCGCTTTACGCATATTACATAATGACGTCAATCAAAACGTGTTTAAAACTCGTCTAGTGACAATAATATAATCAATTAGTCGATTCGGTCTCGAAATATATTATATATTCATGAATCAAAATAATATTTTGTCTTTCAATCAGTTCGTAAAAGACGATTCAAACTACAACACCAGTACGAAATGACTTGTCTTATATCTATTTTAATTTTTTTTTTTTTATAGTAATGTTTAAAACTATATTTTCAAAATAGATTGTTATTCGCGTTAGTGCTGTTAATAGTATAAAATTATTATTTCAGTCAAAACAATAGCTCTAAAATATTATTTCATTTTTTTTTTTTTAAACGTATTACACACATCGTAAAATATTTCTTACTATACTTATACATATGTCTACTCGATTACATTTTACCGTTTCAATCGAAAAAAATAAAAGGCGTACACTATATATATAATAATTTAACAATAATTGTAGCTACGATTTATTGATGCTCTATTTTAATTTTTGGACATCTTTAAAAAAATCTACAATTCCATGTGATACTATGAAAAAATAAAATAAAAATTTAAACAAAAATTAGAAGAAAAATATTTATATATGTATACAAAATAGAAAATCGATAATTTCCTTAGTTTAATATTGGCATAGCTTTATATGAGTAGTTCCAATAAATCACTTATAAGTATAAAATGTTCACATTTTATTTGACTTAAAACACGATATTCCATTATTATATCGATCTGTTTAACTTGTATTTATAGGAATTAATGAAACATCATTCCTCTTTCAGACTGGAAACATCGTGCAATATACGCCGGAGGTATAGAGATATTTGAAAATATTTAAAAGTATACGTTTTGTACAATCATTTAGATGTGCTTTTTAAAAAAAAAATTTGAACATCATCAAATACAGATTACTAAAAATGTATAATTCATACAAGTTACGGTCGGAATAATTAATTAGAACGCCATTGATACGCGTACATTTAGTTCGTTAAATGTGTATACTAAGTGATAATTTAAAACAGATGATAAGTAATTTCCATAGGAAAAAATACATATACACATAATGTTATATTGCAAGCTACACACGCCAAAAAAAAAAATCATTTGGTCAAATGAAAACCAGAATTTTCTTAAAAGATTTAAAAAAACCTTAAAAAATATAATATAATAAAAATGGTTGCAAAACTAAACGATAATAATATATAACGTAAATTGTCCCGTTATTTTCTCCATAAAATATGTCTTTGTTTTTTTTTCCTTTCAAAAACATTTAAAATTTTCGTTTTTATCGGACGAACATATAATGCCAAATAAAAAAAAAAAATGTATATTGTTATAGTGTTTTTTTTATAAAAATTTAGGACACCAACCGTTCTGGACGTTAACCCTTAAGGTATAATGTATATAAATATATATTTTTAAAGGGGTGTGTGCGTGTACGGTCGTCGAAAGTCCTTATAATTGATGCCAAAACAACACGGTAATAAATAGAGGATAATAATAAAAACCCAAAATTATATAGCGAATTTGACCTCATTTGGACTTGTTGTAAATCTTTTTTTCCAGCTACTTATCTAAATGTACGCAGAACTCGCACAGAAAACGCTTGTACATAATATATATATCAATAAGAACGATATATACACCGAAGTAGAAATTTAAAAGTATTCTAAAATATCAATATTATTATTTATTTGCAGCTTACTAAAAATAATATGTTATCGCTTCAAAATACGATTCTAAACCCTTATAAATGCGTTATTAATTCAATGATTATTAATTAATCGTATTAGTGAATACGTTCTAACACATTAAAAAAAAAAATTGATTTTAGTAGGGAAAAAGAAATTCGGACATAACGATTAGATATTCAATAATAAATAATGCGCGTATAATTAATATAATAAGTTTTTTGCTTCGACGGATAATGAAGACGTTACACCTTTAACAGTTGTTATTTATGTTAATTTTTTTTTAAAGGTACATTGTTTTATTTTTTCGTTTTGAACGAGTAAGTCGTTCTTTCGAGTTCGTTTAAGCCATACAGTTTATGTAAATGATTAATTCCGCAGTATATATTACATAATTTTTAATAATAATAATAATAATTGTTGAAATTTGCATGTATAACATGCATAGGATTATGCGGAGATTAAAGTAGAAAAAATAGAGTACCTATAATTATATAAGTATTATTTATTTATTAATCTATTCCGTATTCGAAAGCGGAATATTATCACGCGGTTATTTTAGAAACCTAACCTAACCCGACCGTGGGCTGTTTCTAAAACATTATTCGTATTCAATTCCTCCGCCTTCAAAATGCTCGTCACGTTAATAGAATACACGTTTATAAGATAAATAAATAGAAGATGAAACTTATCATTACAATATTGAAATATACTTCGTTAAAAAAAACGACGGACGTTTTTGTATAATTATTGTCATTATGAAAAAAATATATATATAGAAATAATTATTCAAATCATTAAACTTACATACACGTTATTATACTATATATAAAAAAATTTATTAGTAAAATATATATTAATGAGTTATTTTTATGGAAAAAAAAATGTTTTATTTTATAAAACCAAAAGTTTCCAAACTGCGGGCACAACCCACAAAAGTGGATCACGATCCAAATATTCACTTTTGGACTGTATACGAGCTGAAGAAGATTTTTTGTCGATCTATTTGAAAACAATTCGTCGAAAACGAGTTTCAAACAGTACATATATATATTTAATGATTGTCAAGATAACCAACACTTTTTGCTAAATAAACTTGATAAAATGTCTTTACCATTTTTCTTTTTTCCATAGCTTATACAATATTATTAATACACTAGCCGACCCGTCACGGCTTCGCCCGTGATTGGTTGTTTATTTTGCCTTCGGACGATGATATGTAGAATTTTTTATTCAAATTTTATCGTTTAATGTGATCGGCAAGTAAATATAAAAAAAATAGTGTCGTCACAAAATTGGAACATTTCAATACAATACACCTCCTCCAGACTTGTTTTTTTATTAACAAAAGTGGTACTAAAACCTTCAGCAGACTGTCTGGTATAACAGTAAAAAATTTCAGCCGAATCGGTTCAGTAGTTTTCTCGGTTAGCGCGGTCGTAGAAAACCCCTTACAATTTTATATAGTAGTAGAGATAATAATTATTTTTATTAAAACGTATATCGGTAATATTTAATTTATCCGTATGTCATATGGAAAAAAAAATCGATTTAAGTCGGTGGCCTAAATTCGAATGATTCCCTAAACGGTTCGCGCTTATAAAATGTTTGAGAACCTGTGCTAGAAACGGCATATTAGAATTTGGAGACAACGCGACACGCGCGGTGTATGAGGCGAACAGTCATCAATTTCATACGCTATATCATGAAATTCGACGTAGCCGAACAAGTGTACGGTTTGTATAATTTTCCATTGCGTTCAGTTTTCCTGCGAAATTATACGCTCAAACGACGACGAGGTGTTTTTAATTAAATTCTTCGAGTTGCACGCGCAGACGGTAAAGACGCATTCCAGCAAACATAGGAAATATTCTCCGTTTTCAACAACAGCTCAAGTATAAATATCGTAAATAATTTATTATTATTTTACACATCAATTATTACAGACGTAACGCGCGATTGTTCGACCGAACGGGTATAAAAGCGATCGTACGAATGACAATATTTTGTTCTCTGTAATAATATTCGACTCGAGTAACAGTCGTTACAAACGTCTGATACAAATTAATTTTCCGTATACGTTTTTCTTTATTGTATACGTATATCTACGGGGTCTTTTTTTCTTCTTCAAAACCGATATTTAATTAAAAAAATTTTCCATTTGTCACAGCGAATTATGTATGCGAGTTTATCGACACGCGCGTATACTTACGTTTTGAAATATTTTATGAAAACAACGAACGCGTATACTGGTTATCGGCAGGAAGCTTTGGAAACACATTTTACACGAACGCGAACGTTCACTCACCTGCAAATACAAATAAAACAAATAATTAAAAAAAATAATAATGTTTTTGTTTTAAAAATGAGAGCGAGCGCAAAAGTCTTCTTCTCGATTATTTACCACTTTACCAAATATTTACAAATAAATAACGAGTGATATTGCGTTTCAACACTTCCGCCTCGTTGATTTATCGGTACGTTCTCGGTGCCGTTTGGCACACCAGAGGAATTTCACCGAAAACCAGCGTTTCGTTCCCAGGCGGACAGGCCTATACATTCGTCCGCGACACACGCGTGATATAAATTATACTCGGTTATTATTCACGCTGCAGACGCTTCGATTTTAAACACCGATATTTTATATACGGTCGTCAACGATGTAAATATGTACTCGGTGACGTGCAGTAAGAAAAAATAGTTTGTATTTTTTTTTTATTAAAACACATATCTCACGTTTTCGTCGTGAGGATAGAGAATAAACACTTGTCTCGAGTGTAACCGTCTATTCCGTTGTACGTAAATATTTTAATGAAACTGGATATTATATTTCTTTTTTTTTTTTTTTAGAATTATTTATTTACGCTGTGGCGGCAATAAGCCTAACTCCTATACATACAGTATCTTGTTCCTTGTTTAATACGCGCGTTTTACTGTTCCGGAGACGCGAAAATACAGCTTCCCGCCACTATATATATATATATACTGCTATCACAATGTGTATTTTTTTTTATTATTTTCCTTTCGCGAACGCGTTTGTTTTCCCGGACTTAATCCGTTGACAAACTAATAAATTGGTTTTTATTATTATTATTAGAAATTATTCTGCGAGCAACGTATAATTTAACGGGGCCGTCAAGGAGTATATTAATTTAACTTTAATATAATATTATACCTTCGTACTAATATTAAATAACTGTTTTCCGTAATATTTTAAAATTTAATTATTGGGTTGTGGTAATAGCTACCGGCTAATAACTATTAATAATAATAAAAAAAAAAAATATACCTAGTCCACGTTTCGAAAAACGTTATACTCGTAAAACGATTCGATTTCGATAACCAGAAAACGATAATAATATTATATGGTTTAGTTTAGTTTTTTTATTTCTCAATAAATACGCGTATTTACACATACAGTTAACGTAAAATAGGAGAGGAAAATTAAAAAATTAATACACCTGTGTCCGAATGCGATATAGTGTTCTGTCGATAAAATGACGATTTAAATTTTAACTTAAAAAATGATCAAAATATAGATTTCTAACGAAAATGAATTTCATAGACATTGAAAATATGTATTAATAATAAGTTCAAAAATATATTATTGTGTTATTTATTGTGATTATACGAGACGGAGTGATTGATGGGCGACAAAAATGTATAGAAAATTATTAAAGAAAAAAGACGACGAGCATTTTTGTTATATTTTGATGTGGCGGTGAAGTCGAGAATACGGAAAGAGAAACAAAAATAATAGAATAACTCCGAAGACGGAAAACGTTTAATTTTATTTCAAATGCGTAGACCGCGCGTGTCTTAATTTTAATTCGAAATATTGTTTTTATTATTATTATTATTATTATTTATTATATTATATATATATATATATATATATATGAATAAAACATAATACGTATAATCGAATTAAAATAAATATAACCGCGCTATTACGATTTACTAATTTTTTTTTAATATTATTTTAACGTTGGAAATCGAGTTTTATAAATAATAATTCGATCGTTATAGGAAATACGTTTTTACGCGTCGAGCAATATCGTAAACATCTAATATTGATCTGCAATTATGGAGAACATAAACAAGTAAAAAAATTTTTTTCTTCTTCTAGAAACATACTCGTCGGAAATTTAATAAAATTTTCGAATATTGGTTAAACAATCAGCTATAGTGATTAAATCGACAAGTCAACGTCGTTGTGGCGTAATTCGATCGTTTATTTATTGTATATAGTAGCGTATGATAATACTGACGGTAAACTCGCGTTTATTATTTTGAAAATATTTAAAATTCGACAGATTTTTGTTTTTTTTTTTTTCGGGAAATCATTTCGGTATATTTGGTGATGCTCGTTCATATACACATATCGCTGGGCGTTAACGAGGATACTCGCGATATCCACAATTTTTTGGCACCGATATGTCTTTACACAAAAACGAGTCGATCGGTCTCTAAATTACGCATATAAACACAGCAGCAAGTGCGATGACCCGTCTGTTTTTAAACGCCAATTCACGCACAGATAACTTATAAATATATACACTGCAACGGTGTCGTATAGCTAGTCTTTATTACGGCCAAAGCCTATTAAAATCGGACAGTTTATTCGTGTCGTTAACGACAGAAATTAGCGTCGTTTCATTTGGACCGGTAAAAATAAATAACGGAATGCGCTATTCGAACGATATTCTAAAAATACGAAGCGACTATTTCTAGTTTAGACCTATTTAAAAAAAAAAAAAAATGTTAAATTGATAAATACGCGACAAGAAAGAACACGACGCTTAGCTAGATTAATGACGACGATCGCGGAACATATTATAATAATAATATTATGTTTTTTTTCTTCACGGTAGTCGAGAAATTTATTTAAATTGTTCAGCTACATAAAAAAAAAATGACGTCCAGCCAACACGTTATACACGCATTCTAACCGAAATAATTTATTATAAAAATATATAATATTAATTTAATTGTAATGCACGCTATTATTAATATATACGGTTATTCGACAATACGCATAATATTATTTTTTTTAAAAACTTCGTGTCGACAACATATTACGTTTACTAGGATATTAATGATTTTTTTTTTTAAAGTTTTAATTTTATTAGATATTAATAATGTCGAATTTACCAATACGCGTGATAATAACCATGAAATCTTCGGAAAATTAATAAAATAGTTATAATAATAATAGTTATAAAAATAAAATAATAATATATAATATATATAATAATAATTGTTGTATATTATCCGTGATAATATTAAACAACCTATATAACGACGCGTATTAAACCGTTTAATATTTAATTCGTTTAAGCTGATTTTCAAAAAAAATTGTTTTCACAATTTCTGTACTCGAAAATAAACCGTTTCTGCGTAGTAATAAGTTAGCGACGATACTCGCGTATAATATATTAACATTTAAAAACACTCAATCGGTTTATTAAAATGTTCAGTGTCCTACAGTAGGTAAAACCATTGTACTTATAATATGCTCCGCGCGTATTATATTCAAAGTCATCGCATTTTGTAATTTTATTAATCAAAATAACGTCGTAATTTATTTCGCGTATAAAACGTATTAAAACGTTATCGAATTGAAAAGTTCAAGAATAGAAAATGTAGAGACGCGTCTATACGCAGTCGTCGAGAAATAAAACCTTGAAACTCTTCCACAATATACAGTCGATGGTATTAGAAAATATACGTAAATATACAATTGAATATCTCGGATTTTCGTACGTTTGGCCGGGGACCAAAGAAAATAAAAGTGACAAATTAACATAGTTTATTATTATTTTACGGAAACAATAACTTTCAGACACACGCAGTTTGAGTGTAACAAAAAAAAAAAAGGAAAAAATTATTATTTTCTTTAGAAATATCCGTAGCGCGTATACTTCCATCGGGTATTATATATTTCAGCGAAATGTGCACGAAACGAATTTCATTCTGAAAAGCGAGCTAAATTTTTCATTTTTTTTTTTTTGCTAGTTTTTAAACGAAGAGATGTCTTCTAAAAAATCCGCTGTGCACACGCGCATCATGTGTTCAACATGGCCGTCTCGTTATAACGCGTGGACTGGTATTAGGTCTGGCATATATGAATGAAATTTCCATTCGGAACCCGTTCTCAATTCGCGTAGCTATACGTTATACTTTTCAAGAGAAATTTTTTTTTAGACTGACTACACTGTGTGTGAGCACATAATTTTTAACAACACGCAACGTTTGTTTGAAAATTTTTTTGTAAACGTATAAAATTGCAGAGTGAAGAGAAAGGCCTTCTTCAAATACGCCGCGATTTATTTACTTAAACTTTAAATTTACATTTTTTTTTCAATCTTTTCAATTCCACTTGCAGTATATTTGTAAAAAAAAAACAAAATAAAATTTGTCACAATATATTTTTTTTATATGAAAACAGTTGCCATTCTAAATTGTTGACTCGAAGACTTGTCAATTATTTCAACTTTATTACAGTTAACAGCGAATAAAGTCTTCGCTTCCACGTACAAACTGCAGACAATAGCTGATTCTAATCGAGGATCCAAATGCGGTATTCAAAATCTTCGGCTTAGAAAATACGCGTTCACGCGAAACTTGTGTGCAAAACATGTTCTACTATGATTTCCTTGGTAAATATAAATAATCCAGATTTTTGTAATTTATTCGTACAATACTAGAAACACTTTAGGCGATCTCATCACAATTCTTCAATTTACTCGCGTCAGATATGCCGTTCGTTGGACTCTTTTTTTTCTAAAAAACGAGTCTGCTTCATATGGTTTCACATAGGTTTTCGTGTAAATATTAAATTTTAATTTGCTATTCGACGGTCTCCCGTAACGTTGAGACCTCCGGCGAACGACCGGGTAGCCGGGTGGGCCAGACTGACACTGATTGTATCGACGCATAATCCAAACGCCGGTTTTGGGCGGTTGATTGACGTTTTCGATTGATTCGGCTGGACGTCGAACAAATAATTATTATAATTAGCTGTTCCTATAAACGTAAATAATAAATTAATTTAGTCGTTCGTTATTTACGATTATTATATCAGCGCGACGAACCACGCTTTCGACATTATGTAATATACTCTCGGCAGTAACACTGCAGTACACCGCGGTGAACGTTTTGCAATATTTTTATCAAATTATTCGGTACACATTTGAAAGTTTACTCGAGTCGTCGGAACTTACTGTACTGTTGTATACACCCCGTAGTATAACATTTTGGTATTTTATATTTGATATATTTTGTATTTTATATTACGTAGTTTGATTGCGAACACTGGCCTACGTGACCGAGCGAGTCATGGAGTGTGCTGACCAGGCGAATTCCATGCCACTACGGGCTCGCCGGTTACACACGGACTTGGTGTTCAGCAGTATGTAGAAAGACCGTTGTCAGAGCATCATATTATACGTTTTCATCAGAGCATCTTATATCTAATTCTACTACTCACCTTCTATTTTTGTATTTTTAATTTAAGTATCATATATTTTTGTTTAAGTAAAATAGTGGTTAATTTAATAAAAGTAAATATAAATAATACGACGAAGTTGTCTTTAAAATCCCGTACAGTCAGTAACACTGAAAAATCTCTCTCTCTCTCAGGGAGTGCCACACATCAGTACTATGTATAGAGATACGAGTAAAGAACGGAATTAGACGACGTTTTGCGATTGATAATGTTCGTCGAACGAACGTGCCGACATCAGTCTTATATAAAAATCACGAATTTTCCAATCGCGCGTAGTCACCAATTATTATTAAAATATTGTAATATTCATATCATGGCGGCCCGGTCCGGTTTTGGTCTGAAATCAAGACGTCAGTACGGTAATATAAATGCGCGCATTCGCGTTCACAAATCCGGTCATAATTTTTTACTAAACTGCATTGCAGGAAAGCCGGTAGGCCGTAGAATTTATTTACGTTTTTTGAGCGTCGAAAATTGTTATTTAAAGCCATTAAAAATAACCGAAACGCGTTATTGATCTATAAAAATAACGTCGCGACCATTATATATAAAAATTTATTAACGTGAAACGTTTTCGAAAAACCGGTGTTTTATATTTTAAATAATATATTATATTAAACGTGTCCCGGTCTCCGGATTCATTAGTTTTATATTTTATCGGTCCGGTTTCGGTCTGTAAAGCGAACGACTACAACGAATCGTTATTTTAATTTGAAAATTATGTGTAAAAAGAAAAAAATAATAATAATATGTACACCTATCTGTAGGCCGCGAACATTAACACAGTTACGATACTTAGCATACACAAAAAACGCGGCGGCCATTTTTTCGTTTGCCATCCAGTGTGACCATTTTCGATAAACTAAAAGTAAAATCAAATTTTTTGTTCCAAGATCCGAGTACGTTCCATTTGAAAAACCTCTACGAGTCGACATAACGTATCACTAATTAAATTTTAAAGTTTGAGCGGTAGAATAGATGAAATTTAAACAAATATAAACGGTCTCCAGTCACGTAATATCAATATTTTGAACTGATTACAAACTATACAGGTATATATAAGAAAAGCAAACGCCAAAATGGTTGTCACTTATTTTTGTTTACATTGTAAGACGTGTCCCTTCCGCTTCCATTTATTCTGTGCACCTATAGGGTGCGTCAGGCGACAAATATATTTTATTATAGTTTTACTTTTTTCGAAGGAAAATATATACTGGCGAGTATGGTCTCGTTAAACGTTTTTCTTTTTTTCCCGTTTAGACGTATAGTGGTTCAGTACATAAAATAATATTAACCGAGCAACGCTACAATACGCGTATATCCTGTGGTACGAGGATTATTGCGTAGAGAAAACGTTTTACGAAATTGATCGGAAATCGATGATATATCCACTGCAGTGTGTTAATAAATTACAATTATAATCCCTTACTGCTGCTCTGTACTAAAAAAATCTCTCTCGTATGTGTATGTATATATACTCGTTGTACATTATAATGACGACAATATAATAACAAAAACTGTCCGTCCGAAACCGAACAAAACGTCCTATTTAGGATATACAAGTGACAGGCACGTCCTTGGGGGTCCCATTTGTTTCGATCCGTTATGTCATTATACGAACCCCATCCGTCACACACGCGGTGTCTATGGTCGGAGTCCCTGTTTCATCCCACTGCAGTTCCCGTTCTGCAGGATTTTTCCTCCTCCTCTGTGTCCTTCTGTCCCCGACGCCTCGCGCGATTTATTGGCCACTCGAAATATTCGATAGTACAAAAAAAATATATATATACCCGTGAAAAATTACGATTCTCAATGATTTGCGACGGCGGGAAAAAAACTCCCCGCCCCCCTCTCTTTCCCTTTATTTCTCGTGGACAAACGAAAATTCTCGTTAACCGAGTCGTCGGACGCTTAAATTACAAAATATATATCGTCCAAAAAAGCGTATTATTTACCAGTGCTGCAGACGAAAGGGTTCATTTTATTTTTTTAATATATTACGATTTACATTACGAGTGAACATTGCGTTGCAGTACGTCGGAGAGGAGGCGAACGGTATAGTCGATCACACGCGCGTCAAATACAACATTTATTTATAAATTATTTTCTGGCACTGGTAAGGATTAATTCGTTATGTCCACGTGTTGATCTATATATATTTGGAAAAATATCACTCTTAAAATCATTTCGATTTAACGGGTGATGAGACTACTATTTTCTCTTCAACACAGGCGCAAGTATCATACAATTTTAGAATTGTTTAGAATGTATCGAAAGTATATTATACGCATTATAGTAGCGATTTAGGGGCCCGTTATCAATTAGCGAATTGTAATATTTTCTACGAGAAAAAACAACGAAATTAATGGAGCGAAATCGTTTTGCAGGCGCAGAAGAAGTGAAAGACGGAGGATAATATTAAAATATTAAAACGAGATTTAATGAAATACAATTTAAAATAGTTTTAAGTGTAAATACTACTATGTTTTTTCATTATGATTTAATAGTGCGTGCGCACAGGAACCGATGTCAAACATAATTATGATCTATATAAACGTTGGGGACGTAAAAAAAAAAAAAATGTTTACGCCTACATTTTATACGTTATAATACTAATTGATATATTATGTGTAGCAAAGCTAAAACGACGTGATAAATACTTCGCGTATTTAAATTCCTCGGGAAAAAAAAAATTATGTAATTAATTCATTTTTATCCGCGACATAAATAACAATTTGACTAACAGAAATGTCCGAATTTTAATTTTGAAAAATGTTTAACCGAGAAAATGAAAACATCACGTGTAACAACAATAATTTATTGTTTTTAGGAAATAAATATAAAAGATATTTTAAAAATAGACTGAAATATCAATTTTTTTTTTGCTCAAATTTAATATAGAAATATTAGGAACGTATGAGGACATTCTATTCTTCGTACTACACTTTATACATTGATAACTTTTCTACGTAAAGTTTTTTTTCCTTTTTGCACACATTTTTCCCATATTTTTTAAAGCAAACAATTATATGATATATATATATATATACTCGTATAAGTATAATGTGTTAAAATAAAGTTTAATTGATGTTTATATTTTTAACGCCACCTAATTAATTTTAACGTATATCTACCTATAGAAAAAAAAATAGAATAAAGTACAGTTTTGGTATACTGTGTAAGTGTGTATAATATTATTAATAGGTGCGTCAGGTCATTTCACTTATTTGGTAACACGCATCGAGTATACGCGGTATTTATATGGAAATAATAAACTCATCGCCCGGTTTAAAAAAATTTTAACTACAAGATAAACCCGATTTTTCGCGATATTCAAATACACTAATCTCGATGAATTCTCTAAAAAGAAACGCGTATTGTTTTGAATAATAATCAAAAAAGAAAATAACGACTAACACTTTTTAAAATAGAATAACGGTTGATTTACACCCTGCTATAGCGCTATGTTTTCTTCCATATATCCGTTGAACAGAAATTGAAAAAATACCGAATTTCCAAACAGAACGTATTATACTTCAAGCAATTTTAAACGCAACGATGTTACTCGCGGACAGAAAAAAAAGTTTTTAATTTTTTCGAGTCGGTTGCAGGTCGTAAGTTGCAGGCGCCAGGCACTACAAAATAAAGGACAACGTCGAAAAAATTCGACGAGCTATTCGAACAGCGCTATAACAAGTCTAAGTATGATTTTTCGAATAAAGGTTTCAGAAAGATTTGCTAACATCGCGTAGTGTCGGATTCACGTGAGATTTTCCCGCGACGCTCGAGGCGTACATCAAAAGCGCGTATCCACCAAAGTTCGGTAGGTAAATATAATAGACGTATTTTGACGAACACCGCGAATAATGTTGTGTATTACATTATAACTAAACGCGTAAATCAATATACTATCGTATTATACCGTAGATTTGGCAGTTTCCTCGGTGAAATATGTACCGAGACACTATATATCGCAGACCGTATGTACATGAATTATTCACATTTCCGACGTACGATGCAGCCCGACCACCTGTTCTCTATAAGATTATTATTTTTATTATCACACGCGGTTATAATCTTTTTTTTTTCCAATAAACACACGCACACGCGTCCGTCGCACCCGTTGACGACGGATTACCATAAAAAAAAAACGACGACGTGTGAGACGATCGGATCGGAAAATGATTTCTAATAGCCGTCAAACCGCGAGCGGTGAATAATTATTGACGACGATAATGGCGAGCGGAGGCTGCGAGAAGGTCGTTTTCATGATTGCTGCAGGTCTCCTGCAGCTAGCGCATTGTAATATAATTGCCACCGCGCGCGGGGCCGACGTTCTGTTTCATCACGAAAAATATTATTAATGTATTTTTTTTTCTCTCCTGTAATTTAAATACGTCGTGTAAAAAAATAGTTTGAAAATGGTCGAGACTTGTAAAAAAAAAAAAAAAAAACGTGTCTGTTCTTTATAAAACGAGATTCTACATAACTAGGAAAAATTTAACGCACGTTCTTCTTACCCAACGTATTATGATTATTATACATACGAAAATTCGAAGAGACACCATATTACAATAACAATAGATGTGTCTAAATTTATAAAAAATTTGATATAAAGATACAAAAAATATTTTATTTATTAATTTTTTGTAGGCTTTGGTTTATTGGTTGATATTTAATATACTCGTATATATATATATATATAAATTAGAAAATTTCAATTAACCGTTATAATAATTCTAATAATTACCATAATACCTAATTATTAATTTTATCAGCTTCAATAACACGAATACGTCCAAAACGTGTCTGGTTATTTCACTGAATATGTTGTTGATAAATTAATAGAAAACAAATAGTTACATAACGTATTGTGTACGTATACTACGTATAATAATTATATAATTAATTATTAATTATAATAGATTTTAATTTATTTTCTTTTACGAGTTATTACAGGATATTATTATTATAATAAAAATAAATACTACTTTTTCTAACGATAAAAAAAATGAACTGATGCATTTGTTATGTTAATAACAGTTCCTCGAAATATTAGAAATAGAGAACTAATTTATTAAGAAGTCATCGTGACATTTATAACAATATTTTGAACAACCTATTCGAAATCAAAATAATAACTAAGTTTGTAAAAATTCCTTGAATTTATTCTTGTCGCGCCGAACAGATATTAAAAATAAATTATTCTACGTCTTCAATGCAAACGTTTGTTGAACGACTTTGGTTGTTACATCAATCGACAGAGAATTCAATCTCTCTCAACGTTTACACATTTGTTGTTGTCGTCCTTAAAGTCGAGCATCAACCACATCAAACCTGTCTCACAACACATAAAACTTATTAGCTCGTCCGACCGAGGAATATTATAGCCATTCTAAGCTTCCTTATGCATACTTTATAATGGTTTTATTGATGCACCTGGTTTTGTTTGTTCCAGTCTATAAATGTAGGTACCTTTCCATCACTCCAACTATAGGTTTGGCCCGTATAACCATCTTACACATCGGACGATGCGTTAATTTAGCAAATGAGAAACCGTCTCTGCCTTGTAATTAATCAGTCTCGCATATTCTTGTATTTATATAATAATTATAGTGTTATTCTATATTTATATCTTTTTTCTTTTCGTGTAAAATAAAATAAACTATGAAAACGATTTTTCGAAAATTCGGACGTATCTGGTTATTGTACATTTGTCTTCATATTATAATTTTTTTTTTTTGTCGATTGGAGTCGTACACTACGATACGATCTCGTATGAATAAAAACAGTATATAATTAATCACGCCGAACAATAATAATAATAATAATAATAATAATAATTATAGAATAAATCAAACGCGTTTACAACGGCTATTAACACGAATATTTAAAAATAAACAATCCATTAATCATACACGGACTGCAGCGGTAGCAGCTAATAAGGCAATGGCAATTTTTCACTTTTAATATTCAAATCGAATTCATGATATTATAGCAGTGCGTATATACTAGCGTATATGTCTCGTATCGCCGCCGCGGACGGTGGACTCGAATATATCAAAATAAACAATCATTTTTTAAAACTTATATTATATTGCGTGCGGGTCAAAAATATATAGGTACTCGCGTATATTATAATATATATTTAATGTCAGTAAATTAATTAGTTATATATATATGTAACACATATAATATATCATAAAACGAAATGCTCATTTATTTATTTTGGAATGTTTTTTTTTTGAAAATAATTATGTTCATATAATAATATAATATATAGTCACGTCGGAAAAAAAATGATAAATCGCTTATGGCGTTTAGATTTTTTATCGAAAACATATTTCTACCGTTTTAAGTACGAAATCTGCGAACGCGCGCGCGTTGTACAGTGTTGATAGTGCGAGTAAGGATAATAAATAAAATGTTATCGAGAAACGTCCGTGGAAAAAAAACTACATATTATTTCATTTTTTATTGTGATTTTCGACAAAACAGATAGGGAAATCTAATTGAAAACGCACGAAAACAATTAATTTTTTAATTTCCTGTTCAGTTAAAAGTTCATCAGTGCAACGATTTATAAGAAGACGTTGCAAACAGAGTTATATATATTAACGCGTTTCGAAAACTGTTCGAATCTAAAAACGTTTCTTTAAAATTATTTGTCCGTTCCGTTAAACCGAGTTCAAAAAAAAAAACGCCAATACGAATAATAAAAAACGTATTTTTTTCACAAACCTTTCGGCGCGCGGACGACCCGTTTATAAATTTGAATATTTAAATACATTTTGTGATCACGCGAAAAGTGTTATATGACATTATTTTTACGTAACATCCAATAACGGTCCATCAATCATCCGGAATATAACGGATAAAAAAAATAATAAAAAATCTCGCGCAAAACGCGCGTTAAATAAATTCGATCGGAAATCGCGTGCAAGTGAGTATCAGCGAAATTCGATTAAATTCACGTACGGTCTGATTTTATTTAACTCGAAAACGTTTCGAAGGTACCTAAATAGTAAGTAGGTAGCGCGTTCGAATGGAATATCGATTCAATAACGTTACATACACAATTTTTTTTTTTCTTACGACAAGTAAAACGAATTAGAAAAAGAATGGACTGTGTTTGAGTTTCAATCGATCGATACCTAATAAGAAGAATTAAATTAAGAAATAATCGTCTCGGAACGTTTTGGAAATAAACGCCAACTCTTTATTCCGTCGAGTTCATTCGCCTCGGTGAATACCTATGTAACATAATATACGAAAAGTTATTGCACTATTTTTTTTTCTCGAACAAATTTTCTCGTTTCGAACCAAAGCACGCGCTCTGTACGATAAACACATTACAATTTATATTAACAGCTCTCTAGTGGAAACCGCTCGCGTTCTTCGGCGTTCCTAAACGAAGAGAATTAATATATTATTATTTTTTTATAATCGAGTGTCGGACAGGGACGCAACCCAGGGGCGTCATTTGTGGGTGGGGAGGGGGCAGAATAGGGCACATGCCCTACCATAAAAAATTTACTGTAAAGGCTCCCATACACGATCAATATTTGATATCGACAATATTATTGACCGCGTGTATTGGTCGTATTGAAGGTTCCTTCAATATATTGAAGATATTATATCAAAACGGTTTTGATATTTTTATTCGTCAATAAAATTGTGTCTTATCATCAGCTGTTATCACTTTCTCTTTTTCAGGTAAAACCACGATTTAAGATATAAATATATTATATCTTAAATCGTGGGTAAAACGTGTAGTTGTTTATTCTATTCTGTGATTGTAGTCTAAATTATGGAATAAATAAAAATCAGATATAAGCTAACTATTTTGTACAAACAAATACAAAATTATCACAGATAATAATAAGACTCGCGGGAGAAGAGATTTTTTTTGGAACCGAATGAGTGTTGATAGATCAATATTATTGACATGCTAGTGGCTAGTGTTAAATAATAGAGAATCTATGATAATATTGTTGATCAATAATATTGATCGTGTATGGGAGCCTTAAGTCGGCAAATTGACGTATCTGTATTTGATAATAATAGTAATGGTAAAATTATAAAATTAAAAAAAAAAAAAAATTTAGTAACGGTTATTAAAGAAGAATTTGCCGGCTACAATCTATATAATAAAATTTATAAAATATGACGAGAAAAAAATTGTTTAGGTACATATGACCTGGTATAATATGTTAACTAGTTATTTGAACAGTTTTAAAACCATGTTTATGTAAATTTTAAAATGAAGGGACACTGGCTTGATAGCCAATTACCATGACAAAATATATATGGGTATACTGGCAATTCTTGATGCGCAATCGGCAACCGTCAATCGGCAAACTAAAATAGTCAGCCAAGTCAATAAATTTGGCCATTTGCCCCACCATACGAAAAGCTGAAATGACACCCCTGACGCAACCGGTGGGGCCGTGCTTTGGGGGTTACAATCCCTCGGAAATCTTTTTTTTTTTTTGTAATTTGTTTTCCGTGTAAATAAAAATGTGTATGTATAATAAGCATTATAATCATATTTAAATATAATATATATAGTGTGCCCTACTATTTAGCATTTATTCGTATTATTTGGTTTTAGTGTATAATGTATAAATTCTCCACTCTGAGAATATTTCCTCGTTGCGCCACTGGCGTTGCAGGGTACAATAACATTGAAAATTGTACACAAATTATATCGCGGAGAGAAAAGTCGCAAAATGACGGGTTTTGATACAATAATAATATTTCAGAACAGTGTGATATATTCTTTTTAAATTTCATTAAAAAATCGATTTAAGGGGATTGAAAACGGGTATTTTCTCTCTTTGTCTTACACACATGAAACATAGCAAAATAGACGTTTCGTACTTCCAACGTACCGATCGATCTATTAGTGCGATAAAAATTTGAAAACGGATTTGAATTCCCCGTGAACTTTACTACAAAACGACTCTCCCGCTTTTTTCATTTTTTTTTCATAAACCCTTAAAAAAATTAACCGAACAAATTAAAAAAAATGTTAATAATTCATTTTTGAAGGTCTTAAAAAAAAGAAATAAAAAAAAGTGGGAAAGTCGTTTTGTAGTGAAATTCACGAGGAATTCAAATCCGTTTTCAAATTTCTTATCGCACCAACAGATCGGTCGGTACGTTGGAAGTACGAAACGTCTATTTTGCTATGTTTCGTGTGTGTATGACAAAGAGAGAAAATACCCGCTTTCAATCCCCTTAAAAAAAAACAGCCACATAAATAATATTATATGGAAAAAAAAATCGTACGATTAAATAAATAAATAAAAATATACGTTAAATGTATTAAAAGGACGTATAATGATACGTTTTATTGGCCAAAAATATTTGACGGATTCTTAGAAATTTAGAACGGATATTCGAACAATGGCGTATAATCCCTTCGCTAAATACGTGTTTTATGCAAACACTGGCGGACGAGAAGTCGCATATCGTACGCGAATAAAATGAAAAAGTTTTTATCAAAAAAAAAACTCGAAATTTTGTTCGAATCTTTATTCGCGGCGAATAATATATATCTTTCCGACGAAATATTATTATCGTTTTTCCCCCTTTTTTTTTTTTTATTAAAGGAACTCATTTCTTCATTAGTTTTTATCATGATCGCGCTGTATTTCTCGTTGCAGGGTGTCCACGACGAGGATTTATTAATTTAAAATGTCCTGAATTAATGGGATTCGCATCGATACTCGTGACTTTTAATTAGTGAATTCTCGCGATCCATCGTAAATAAACGCGATCCGATGTTTTGGACGGCGGTAGGGAGACTTTTGAATAAGTTTTTTTTTTAACAGTCAAAAGCAATTACAGCTGTTTGTATACTATAGCAAAAACGAGGAAAGCGATCATTTTTTTTGTTGTCTCTCTCCCCCGCCACGAGTTTATTCAGTTATGATAACGATACAATATTCAATCGAAAAATAATTCGTCGTTCAGTCGTCAAAGGTGTACTGCGGTTAAAACCTATAACGTACGAAAACGAACGAACAAAAAAAAAATGGTAATTTTTGATACAAACTACTTTATTATTATATTTTATGCGATTTTTCGCGAGAGCAAAAAAGAAAAAAAAATAGTGCACTTTTCTCTCGTAAAATTTGATACGTTAAAACCGCGTATAATATATTCAAATGTATTCCGACGAAATTGCCCCAAAAATTATACGGCCTCGAAATAATTAAGACGATTTTGTTCTCGCGAAATAATAAAAAGAAATTTTAAATAATCCTCCACGCTTATATACGTAAGCAATTCGACGACGTTTGTTTAATTGTATCTGAGAGTTTTTAAGGCGTTCTCTTTTTACCCGTGTGGCCGTGTCGCTTAACAAATAAAAACAATAAGTTACCTACTCTGTCTGCGGTCACGCGAGAAGACATAGAAAACGATTGCGTTTATTTTATGAATTAATGAAAGCAAAGGTAGGATCTAGTGTTGTATTTATTGTTTTCAATTTGAACGTATAACAAGAAATCGTTGAAAATAGCGACACTCTGTTCATTATTTTTTCTATATTACCTACCCATTTCCATGTTCAAATTTTACACGTTTAAAAAACAATTGATGAAAAACGATTTTTTATTGAAATATAATACGTATAAAAAATTTAAGACTTTAAAAACAAAAAATAAAATAAAAAATTCCTACGTGTCCAAAAGTTTGAACATTTTTTTTCCCCGCAAAGTTTTCAGTAATTTTTCATTCCGATTAAGCAAATTAATTATTGAGAAAATGGAAAAACGTATCGGAAAAAAAAACGAACTAGCAACAAATTCGCTATTGGAAACTAAGGCACGTATAAAGCACGTCAACGGAGCACTCCTTCTACACGAAAAAGTGTAGGCAGACAAAAAAAAAATGTCACATAATTGTGAAAAAACAATAAATTCTCGCGCAAAATCTAAAAAAAAAAAACGAATTGTTATAATTCACGGAATTTTTTTTTTTAATATTTCAAAGATTAAATTCGTCCGTTTTATGCCGTTCAAAATTTTACGCGATATAAAAGCTAAAAAAAAAAAAAAAATACATTTATTCACGGTCCAATTTCCTATTTCATTAGCTCTCAGCTGGAGTCTGGGGTTTGTAAAAAGTTTTACCGCGTTTGCGAGATATTTACCATTGCCTATCGAAAAATACCATTGCCTACGACCTCGAAAAATTATTTTGAATTGTGATGTATATATAGCGTCATCAATCGCTCCGAATCGCCTGGATAACTGCGTAAATCTAAAACGATACGATTTACCACGACCACATAATATTTTGACGCGTTGATCCTCTCGACGATCGAGAAACGGTGCGACGTACTTAAATTCGCATTTACCAAAACACCCACTGTGCGTTTTGCATGTTTCAAAACTATCTAATAGTGATCCAATTACGTCCAGAACTGTAGGCCATTATATGTAAAGCGAAAAATGAATATGCGCCTACTATGTACGATGTAAACATCCTAATGGTGTTGCTTTTGTTAAAAGCAAAAGAATACAATGGCCCGGGCATGTTTAGAGAACAGATGGAAGTGAAATGAAAGAAGTATTGTATAAGATATTAAATGATCCTCGTGGAAGACCAATATACAGATGGTTAGATACGGTACTGAAGGACATAAAAAACCACAGATGAAGCGATACGGGTAAAAGACGCAGGAGACAGAGAACAATATGGATAGGCGTGTGGTAGGCAGACTTGGCTCATAATGGGCCTAAGCTGCTAAAGAAGGAGGAGAAAGAAACAAATCAATTCAATCCTCTTCCGACAGCACAAATTTTGGTTAAACGCTAAACGTCGATATCGTAAAGTACTGCAGGCATATAAACACGAATAGAATATTTAAGGTGTTTCTGATGGATCCCGCCGAGACGGTGTTCAGATAAATTATTATTTTAGAAATAATTTATTTTTAAATATTATATAGTATTATGTTTCAGTAATTTTGAATATTTATGAAAAGGAAACCCTTATAAAACGGCTAACGCTGAAGTTGAAAATAAAAAAAATAATACCTTATATTATTGTTAAGCGTTGTAGCTTTAAATTAGATTATAGAAAGGTTGTTTGAGTATTGTGGTTACCGCAATATAACACTCGCATGGTTTGAGGATCCCGATTCCTTTAAATTAAAAACAAAAAGTGTTTGCGGTATGAAATTTTAATAAAAATAGAGACCGAGTCTGCGCGCGTAGGTATCACGAAATTATAAATGTCGTCGTCCTGAAGCTGTTCAGGTAAATCGCGTTAAGTACTTTTTATTCGTTTCAAAACGATAAAATACTTTCGTTCCACAACGTTATTATTTGTTTTGTTGGTGACATTAGCATTAAACGCCATACGCGTTGAGATGTAAATAAAATCGAATAAATTACGCACACAATATGAATATGTATACTTAAGCGGTTAGGCCGATATTAAATATCATTTAATTAAATATGAAATGTTTAAAAAAAAAGAAGTGTTTATATATATAAATATACTGCAAATATAATGCATTTATTTACGATTTATTTTAAATTGAATTTTTAGAGACATTAAATACGAGTTCAAAGTTTGCGTTCAAGATTGAGAAAATAATTATTTATTTACATGGATATTAAAAGAATTAATTTCTCATCGAGTCAATATTTCTTACAATTTAATACCATTTAGGACAATAAAAGTGTATATAACATTAATATGTAAGCAATAAACTAACTGCAATAAGCATATTATATACTCGGTTTAGATTTGGTACGCGCGTGGTCGATATATTATTATTTATGTTCGTGTATTTGGGTTACGAATGTACAGAAAATTCTGTTAATAATAATTTTACAGTGACATTTCGGAAATATTTTTACTGTAGATAATGTTACTATAAATTCAAGACGAATTGATACAATCGGATACACTGCAATAGTATAATTAATTGTGGTTTATTGGCCGAATTAAAAATACTTAAAAATTATTATAGTCGATACGTTTGAATAATAAATAAAAATTTTAATTTAAAAATCTATGCCTTTTTTTTACTCAGAAAATAATATAATATTATTGAAATAAATATTTAACGGTTGTGAACGCGTATATACGTTCGTTTGAATTGACGCGTTTTTATGATAGAGCTATATATCGGAAAATTCGATAAAAAATGTATACTGCACGTTTGCAGTATATATCATGTACGTACTACCTACTTCGTCAAATATATAAGATGAGCTTTGGAAGTTGATAAAAAAAATATATACGTTTCATAAACTTTTGTTGTATACAAAGTGTGTATAACAAAATATAACATTTGAATCGAGCGACGGAGCGTGAAAAAACTTAAATAAAATAGTATCGAACAGTAAAAATGTGGCCAGTAAGATGTTTGAACAGAACATATTCCCTAATATAATAACGTGTTTTCGAAAGTAATCGGTTCGTATCGTTTTAAGTATCAAAATAAAAGTCATATTTAAAAAAAAAATACAAATATATAACGTAACGGCAAAAATTACCATTGGATTATTATCAATTAAATAGCGAGGGCGGAATACTTTTTCTGGTCGGAAAACAGAGGGAGGAAAAACGACGTCGACACTCTTCGAAGAAGATGAATATCTCATCCATTGACGATATTGCAATTTGTGTGATATAACGATTATCGAGCAGGCACGGATAAGAAATTCTGTTACATATAATTTTATTATAAAAATAATTTAAAATGCATAAAAAAAAAAAAAAATAAATAATAATAACGACTCGAGAGAAAAGCCAAGATTTGTGTATCGATCAATCAATCAATATGCACTGAGCTTAATGAGACCAAACGATTTACATAATGCGATGAGGAAGAAAAACGAGAAAACGAAAATCAACGAAGACAAAAAGGCGAACAGAATTGAACATATAAGACACGTCATGGCTGCTTAGTGTCCAAATGTATACTGTTACTCTTCTCGTGTACAGAAATAAATAAAATGTATTTTAAACGAATGCCGGAAAGATAGAATAGGAACAATATCTGCAGACACAATCTTGCAGAAAACGAAGACCGAACGATCGACTTTCTTAAAGAAGCAAAAGTGACAAAAGACAGTAGTTAAATAATAATTCTGAAATCGGTACAATACAAGAACTTGTTATAATTTTGTGTGCTTACACTCTATTTCGTTTATTAAATTATTATATTTCTTCTCTTCTTCTAACTGCACGGTTATCTGTAAATATAAACGTTTATATGTGTAATTCTAATGGCTTAGTAAATAAACTATCCCGCACGACACTGTTATCTTAATAATTTCAGCCAATTGGGAAATGTATCACTGCTACACGACAATCCGATTAACAAATATTTTAACAAAATTCATATTATTATAAAATTTAGTACCTATACAAATATTATACATTATAAATCTTAGATTATACTGTGTATATAAAACCGTATTATTTGACAAATTAATTTCTTTTTTAACCGTCCATTTGATAATTTTTTTTTGTAATGAAAAAATGTGTTTAGATAAAAAAAATGTATTTGATTTTTTAATTAATTCTCAGCTGGTTAATGCTCAGCCTTTCTATTTGAGTACCAATTGTTTTTAAAATATAAAAACACGTGGCTAATTTACGTAATTATATTAAATCAATGGCCTATCTACTTAAAAGCGGTCAACATATTTTATGTCACATCCCAAAAAATCCCCCACTTTTTTTAAAAGACATTTACGTTTTTTATAAGTAATTAAATTGCTTAATTTTTTTTTAATGAACAATGTCTTCAAAAATCACATTTAAATATACTTAAGTACAACTCTATCAGAATATCAAATCATTCGAATTCAAAAAGTAAACTATAGTAGTAATAGGAAATAATTTAAATCGAAAAACGTCTCGTGACAGAGTTATGAAAAATATTAATTAATTCCAAGTAAATTTCGTAGATACGCGCGTGGATATCGCCTGCAATAAGGAAAGACTTGTGTTTCGTACAATCGTATCATACACACACAAATTGACGCGAGCGTGAAAAATTGATTTTTAAATAATATCTACGCGTGTATTATTATTTTTATTTTTTTAAATTTATAGCAACATTTTTTTAAAACGTTAGATGAATATAAAACATAACTCATTAAACTCTATTTAATTCTTTACAATAATTGTTAGTACCTAACTTAAATTATATTTTTCGATATAAACATTATAGAGTGTAATATTCGTCTATTCATCGTTATAATGCGTTTTACTGTACGATATATTATTATGTTATATAATTAGAATGCTCGAGTACGAATAATGTAATGTGCGACAGACAACTTAAGGCACGCTCATTAAATATATACAATATGTAAACATTTATACGCATACATAAGAATATAACGTGCACGGTTAATCGTGTGTGCAATCTACTTGAATTGGGATTAGGAAATCCTTTTTAAAGTTTCCGACCACGTAGTGCACTACATAATATAATATTATACAAACGCGATAGACGTTTAGAGTCGTTAGATTATTTCGCGATATTACGTGGAAAAGGAGACCGGTCCCTGCAGTGGTTAACACAAAACAAAGTTTATTTTAACGCATTGATACTACACTTTCTAAAGCGTATTTATAGTATTTCTAATCAAACCATCATATTCTCACATTGAAATCATATTAAATTTAATAACGGTTACTGTCTTTTCATGTGCAGTATATACGGCTATTATTGAAATCAATTATTATACTTTAGATGTTCACGTTCAAACAACTGTTACGTATAAACTCTACGCATTTATAACCATAATAAAATTTCTGATTTTTATTTTAAAACATTTTAATCGGGGGGGGTTTATCTGTGTTATGAAAAAACCGTAAATATATTATTGAATAATAATATTGTACTTTACAGTCATTAAAACGTAAAAAAAACCCCCGTTATCTGTATTATGTTCTATGGTGTTTTCGTACTTATTCTATTGTGCACTATTAATATTGTAAACACTACTTTGTAGAAGTTGTTAGAACGAAAACACAAAAGTATATAATATAAACGACTGGAATGAATAACAGAATAAATTCTTTTTTTTTGTGTTATTACAATTATAATAGCCCGAGTAGTTCGAACGTCAATAACTTAAAATTCTCGGTATCTCATCGTAATCGAAATCCTTTTGAAACTTCCGTAAAACTTCAGAACGTAAAGAACCGAGTTAATTCTCTGTAAATATAAATACTCGATATCTCGAAGTTTTTCGTTCTCTCAATACTGTTGAATATATAAATAATATTGCAAGAAAAAAAACAATAGTGTAATCGACTTCGGAGATTGTGTATTTTTTCTGCGTAATAATATAACGTTACGCAACTATATTAATATTTATAACAATAAAAATGTAAATACGTTGACTTGATCGTACTTGTTCTAAAATATCGTAGATCTGCGAGGAGTATGGGCTGGCCAGACCCCGGTCCAGAGGGCAAATTTAGAGTTTCAGTCAAAAAAATTTAAATTTAAAATTTAAAATTCAAATTTAGCGCTCATTTTGCAATGTCACAAATTATTACATACAATTTGCACATAATACAGCTATTCGAAACACGCATACGCGTACGTAATTTATTGTTTCGTTCAACTTTTTAGAGTTTAACGTTTAAGCCTTAATAACTTTATATTATCCTAAAAACTACAGATTGAATGTATATGCGGTATTGCACTATTAATAACTCATTTAGGTTCAGTTCTAAACTGAATTCTAAACGCATTTTTTATATATATAATAAAAAGAAATAAGGAAAACGAGTAAAAACTAAAAACGGAATAAAAATAATAATTAGTTACATTTTAAAATAATTAAGTTCTTAACATAAGTCAGTCTAGGTTAGCTTTTTTAAATAAAAATATAAAACAATTAATTTTCCTTAAATAATAATACAAATGAAATGTAATTACATTTTTATTTACATTTATACGTTTATTTTGAAAACAAAGTATTTCACAATACTTCTGAAGGCAAAAAAAAAAATGTTATTTCAGTATAGGTACAAATCAATATGAACAGCGAAATCCATATTTTTTGTCTCCGTCTATTTAACGCGCTGGGAGTAATTTCTAAATTTGTGGTTTTAGGGTTAAATTTAGAGCTGAAATACTTTTTATAAATTTTAGTAACAAAATCGTAGGTATTCCAAAAACCATAAATGTTTAAATTTAATATTAAATTGATATAATATCAACATTTAATGATACTGCAATTAAAGTTATTGAATGCTTATTCAATATTTGAAAATTATAACTCGCTGTTAAATACACCATATCATACTGATCGAACAATTATGTAAATGATTCTCAACGACTGAAAGTGACAAAAAAATACCGCCTTATATGAAATTTAAAATACTTGTACGTTTCGTGTAATATTTAACAAATAAAGAATTAATTAATAAAATGTGAACTATTTTCTAACTTAACTGACGACAAATGACAATCATCTTTCTATAATATAAGTGTAAAGTGAAATTAATTCCTAGACCGGCGTCAAAGCCTAAATTCAGGATGCGGACGCCCCTATGGTAATTCGCTCACCTGCTCACCGGTCCAGTTCTCCCCTGATTTGCGGTATATTATCAATAAATTATTATACTTACCAATATGCGTTAGGTATATCCGTATATCACAAATTTATTCTAATGTAACCTCGAAAATTTAAAAAAAAGCATATTTCTATAGCGTGTCATCGAGAAATAATAGTTTAACGGGTCTATTGGGAAAAATCAAGATAAAAAAAAAACGGAAAAAAATCACGAAATCATCAAATCCATCGTAAAAATTGTGAAAAGTATCACATAGAGAAAACTAGAAGAAAAACAGGGGGATTAAGCTTAAAGAATACATTAGGAATATAAGAAATGACGAAACAAACAAATCACTTTAATAGCAAGAAACCCGTAATGTACTAACAATAAAATGATTAAAATTTGGATTTAAAATGTATTAAAATATTGTCGAGTAATCAATGAAGCATTTACAAATAGTCGGTGTGACTCGCCGATCGTTGTGATCGCTCATCGACGGATCCATAAAAAGAAAAGCGCACGATATTCAGTCGTTGTTGAACACTGCAGGAGATAAGAATAAGGAAAGTCGTTTCCGAAATATGTTAAAATATATTGTTAAATAAAACGAATGGTTTTCCAAAAATGTCGGCGTTCATGTTACATTTAAATAAAGTGTACAAGTTCGTGTTAACTCGAATAACTCGATTCGCTGACAACAATATTGTAATTAAATCGTGCGAAATTCATATCGATGACAGTAAAGCAATTAGAATTGCCTATACGACGCTCCGTGTATAATCTTTCGAATGAAAAAAAAACGAATTTGTCCAAGTACGAATTATTTCACAACAATTTTCTTCATCGAATATTTGTATATTTCATCAACTTTTACGCTTATGAAAAACTCGCGATGGTGAAAAAAAAAAACTACAATATTGTTTTTCGACTTTATATTCGAACTGACAAGACTATATACATTTAAACTATACATTTTTTTTTTCAAATAAATATCCGAAATCGATCAATTTTTCGTTCCGTAGTATTTTCGGACGTGTTTTACTCTTTAGTCAGTGTATACCGCGAGTAATTTTTTTGACTGTTCGACTAACATATATACGAAACGCTTTAGCTATAGAATCGTTGGATATCACGAAAGAAATCAAAGGTGTAAAAATCGAAAATCTAAACTACGTCGACCTAGCAGAGTATTTATTTCTCTTAAACGCTGTTCAATTGTATGCTTTTTTTTTATTTTGTACTTTGGACGTTAGCCAAGTTAAACGTCGGAACTAGCAAAATTGCCTTTGGTAATTCGATTTTCAATTTTTCCGGGGTTAGAGAGCAGAATACTGAGAGCGCATTTCCATTGCTGTATATTATCTGCTCCATTAAAAAATATTGTTCTCTAAAAAACACGAAAGGTTTTTAGGTTTAAAAAAAATAATAATAAATAATTACTTCGACGTGCTCACAACGATTTTTATCGAATTATATTTTTATCAGAAATTTCTTAGTAATAATATTAACAAAAATATTTTCATTTCGTTATCGTTTTACGCGTAATATTATAATAAATAGTATAGTTGACTATAAGACGCATATTAACATTATGTTATTTGATCAGGTAATACAAATAAAAAAAATAAAATCGCCGATTATTTACAAAATATAATATTGTGTATCGTTCAATAAAATCGATGACATAAAACCGGTGGTGTAGCCAGGATTTTTTTTTGGGGGAGTTGAGGCTGATATAATTAATTAATTTGTATGTTAATTATTAATTTGTATAGACGGTACCCACTAAAAAACTGATTATCTATTCATTTCGGGGGGGAGGGAAGGCTGCAGCCCCATCAGCCCCCCTGGCTACGCCACTGCGTAAAACTAATTGATTATTTTATAAATTCTTAACACAAATGAAGAATACCATAATCACGATAAACGTAAGGACTGTACGTCGTGTAAAAATTTAAGGACATAAAATAGGATTTCTCTGCAAACGGCTGGATTCGAACGATATATATATATAGTCTTTGGACGTCTTTTACGCACGATCGCGTTTTCGGTAATTACAAATATTACTAACGATCGAAAACACCGGAGTAGACAAAATTTCCAATTTATCCGGCGTACATTGATCATATAAAACATTCGATGCACTCCTACCCAAAGGTTCAAACGGTTGGAACACAAAACAAACAAAAACCACACGTGATCGTTGGAAAATAAATTACGCTTTCCTCGATCCGCCCGAAGTCTAAAACTATATAATTGTGTATAAATAAGCGTTCGAGTTTTAAAACTTTTTTTTTCTGACCGATCCGAGCAAAAAACTCTATTTTTCAACGCGTTCAAATCCACGGCCATCCGCGACAAAATGTATAATTTAATATAATTTTTTTTTTTTTTGGAATTTATGTCGAGACGTAACAATTTCTTTTTTTATAGCTCGGAATACGTTCAATGTGGTGGAGCACGAAATGAAAACAAAAAAAAAAATCTTCACTCCCTTACCTGCACTGACCGTCACCAGTTGGAAACGCGAATGAAACGTCGTTATACGTATTTATAATATACCTACGCGTTATAAGAGTAGTATATATAATTTAGGGTTATAAGTTTTTTTATTAATTTTTTTTTCTAAAAATTCATCGACTAAATGATTTAACTGAAAATATTCAACGTTGACACTGGACTTTCATTTATGTCGTCATGTTTTTAACACGTTAGCGACGGAAGTGGTTTTCATTGTTCTGACTATAACATTCATAAAATTAAAACGGTAATAATTCCATTTGTATTGAAATCTTGTAAACGATTTCAGTACTGATCAATCCGCATTAACGAGATAAATATTTTTCTGCCATTAAAAAAAATCGAGTGTCATCCCGGTCTATAAATAATGAATGAAATATACATTTTTTTTTTTTTTTTTGTAGAAGAAAGCACAGGTGACACACAATTTTTCGCGGTCTTTTGATACGATGTTTTCAATTCTTCATGATTTAGTAGACAAATTTGAAATTATTTTATCGTTTTAAATTATTAATGTGTATATTACGATCTCAGTGGATATTAATTATCAAATTTGCTCGAAGAAATAGTTGAAAAAAGTAATGACGTTAGTTCAGCTGATGTTCCTCGCTATAGATTAGACAACATTTTAATTTGCTGTATGCACTATTGGTTTGATTTTATATTTTCCAATTTAGTGAAGGACTTTACTTATTGTTATTTTCAAATTTCGTTCTGTTTTATTTTATGTAAGAGCCTATTAAAATGTACACAAAATATACATATATTTTTTTAACACTGAATACCTCTAATTTGATTCATTAAAATCACTTCCTAGAATAGGAACCAACAAAACGTGTAACGTCTTACAATAATTACAATATTGATTAAAATTATACTTGGAACTTGTGAAATTGATTTTAGAGAAGTATACATTACTGATATCACAGATGTCACTTATCGTCCAATACAAAATAATAACGGTGGTTGGATGGCCACTGCAAATATCACTCACCAACGCCAACGTGTTAAATAATTATTTTACTACCGATGTTACCAATATCGAATTTATACTTATGTATTGAATAAAAAATAATTGGAAATAAACCATAAGACGCGTATTACACACATGATTTTCATGAAAACATAACAAATATTTTATTTTACGTATATTTATACGTTATTAAGACAATGAATATTATTTTATTTAAAGCATTTTGTATTCGCTATATATTTTTTTTATTTATTTCCGAGACGAGGGATAAACAAAAGTAAAATAAAAATCGCGAGAGAAAACTATCAATTTAAAAAAAAAAAAAAATATGTCCCTACGGTAATCCTTTTCAGTAAGTATGCATAATGCATAGAAAAAGACGGTATAACGGAAAGGGGACAACAAGTTTTTCTGACATCGAAAATCCTCCTCATCCTCCGGAGAAAAAACAAGAACTGATGATGAGGTTATACGCTATGTACGAAAAAAACAGCAAGTGATTAATTACCATTTATTGACGCGGTGCTTACGCGTTATTGATTTGCAATTTGTCATACATTTCGAAACATCCGACAAAGAACGAAGACGATAAAAACGGAGTTTTTTCTTTAAGATATTTAATGATATTTATTATGCGTACGAATACGCATAATATACTAAGTGTCGGCCGCATTCACAAAACCTTCACGACATTCAGAATAAATATTATAAGTTAATAAATGTTTTATAAATATCGAAAAAATAATATACACTAGAACGTGAATTATCATAAAATATAATACGGACCTTGTTTGTATGTAATAAAACGTCGTTGGTGATTTCGACGCGTGAAATGTATTCTGAATTCAAATATTATATAATATAATATACGTATACTCTTTGACATTTTCAAAAAAAATATGCTTGTCTTATTTACTCTTGAAGATTTCAACAAAAATTAAATGTTCAATTTCTTTTTCATCGGTAAATAATTTTGACTGAGTGTACCGGAATGAGCGAAAAGTCGATATTCGATTGAATCTATAAATATTTATGTTACTTTTGGTTTACACGTGGTAACTTTAGCTTTTAAGAAACTACGAATTTTCAAAACATATAGTTTAGCATGACTAAATAAACATGCATGTCAGCTAGATAACACGGCGCAGGAAATGTTTCCCAGACTTGGAATAAACGACAAAATTCATGGAAAAACTTTCCGACATAATTTAAAATTGTTACATTGTTATGAATTAAAATATTCCATATTGACTTCATTAGATGCCCATTACACACCATAACTGAATCATGACTAAATAATATTTATTAAAATATTAAAAATTTATTTCAAATATCGAAAACCTCACAAAGACTTTTTCATCCATGTTATTGATATCGTTTTTTCCATGTCTGGGGAACATGCGCAGCGATAGCGAAAATAAAATTTTAGCTGACATGCCTGTTTATTTAGTCATGGTTTATAATTCATTACTAGGATGGGGAAAATCCTGATATGACCGTTGTTTTTAAATAAATATAAAAACATGTCAAATGAAAAAAAAATGTTTTTTTTTTTTAAATTTCAAAGAGAAAAACGGGGGTTTCAAAAGTACTTTTTGAACGTTTTTTACTAGAAGTAATGTTCTAGTATAAGACAAACTGCCAATTTCTGATTGTACCGTCGATTCCAACATTTAAAAAACGCATATTTTGAAAAATCGCTTCGGCTGGAAAATTCTATTTGTTTATTAATTCATATGAACAAAATAAACTAATACAAATTACGTTTGTTCTATTATAATTTATATAACTGTTTTGGTTTGTAGACCATTAATAACGACCTAATATTATATAAAGTTATAATATAAACTAATATAAATTGAAATATGTTTTAGAATTTCTAAATTTCTAGATTGTGATAAATACAAACAAAATCGCATTTAAAAAAAAATAAAAATAACCGAAATATTTATACGAGGCTTGTCCCAAAAGTAACGGCTCGCAGAGGCGAACAGTGACGACGTTCATCTCGTTCGCGGGTCACGAAGGCACTAAAGGTGAACGTCCGATCCGGTCAGTTCAAATTTTCGTAGAAAGAGAAAAAAACTAACTGTCACAGCAGTGGTACCAACTTAGAAAAATAAAATTTCCCTTTGCCGCTAGAAGCTTGGAGACCTTACTTTTTGGGACAAGCCTCGTATTTCAATTTATAAAATTCTGTGATATATTTTCAATTAAAAATATGTAATTATGCTCTATGTTTTTTTTTTAGAATTGTCATAATAGTAAATATAAATTTCCTATAGCAATAGTTTAAGACCCACAATTAATTTAATCACGAAACACTATGTACCTAGGTATAATGATAGAGTGGTTTCGTTAATTTTTCGTTTTACTTGAAGTTTTACGAAAAAAATTAATATTAAAAATTGATAATCTTTCGAAATAAATGAACTCAAGATATTAGTTTAAAAATAGTAGTATATTAATTGAGTAAAAAAAATAAGAAATCTCCAAGTGTATAATATATTTTAATGAAGATAATTTCGTACGCGTACAGTAAATATTATTGCACAAACTCCGTGATTACGTTAAACGTTTAAAGCGGTGAAAATTGTTTTTCAACACAAAGTCAATATTATACGCGCGACGTCGCTTTGTTGTCTGCGGGAATAGCAAACGGGAAAAAGTCTTTTTTTTTTTAAACGCGCGTCTCCGTTAATATTTATTAGACATCAAAATCGTCCAAAGGAGGATCTCTACAACTAATGACGTTAGGAATTGTTAATTACATTTTATAATAAATTCCGTTAAAACCGGTATTCGACTACGTTACTCGACGTGGCGACAACTGTTTGACTACTGATTATTATACGCGCGGTCTTTTGCCGACCAGTCTAGCCGACTGAATACATAACGAACAAATTAAATGATCCTTTAAATAAATCCTTTTGACGTCAAATTCTGAAATTGAATTTTAAACAAACACGCGCATTTACAACTTCCATATTTATAAAACCAAAAACGTTTTTTTTTTCCACGTAAATTTTTGGAAATTACGGAGTAGATATATATTTTAACGAAATCGCGTTTTTACCTTTTTTTTTTTTTTTTATGTAATTTATTTTCAGCTTCAGTCCCTGAGCTTCCCCCTCCACCTTGCGTACGCCACTGAAATAGATGCAATTTTAAAACGATTAAAAAATATTACAATATAACATTTAACTATATAGTTAAGTCACGCCAAAATTATAGTTTACACACAAACATATATTAAACCTATATATGTTACAGTCAAAAAGTCAAAATCGGGCAAAACGCGAACTGTCCACGGTATATTTGTGCAAAACATCATATTTCGGCTTTTGTCCGGTCAAACCTAGTATAGTTATGACCAGCAACATTTGGCCAAAACTCTGTAGCTTCTATACATTTGAATATTTCACAGTACAAATGTTGATTTTAATATATTAAATATAAATATTTATAATAAATTAAATCTCTATTATTTATTTATTTAATCAATAATGGTGAAAATGCGTACAGACATTATTGATAAAAATATAGTAATGTTATAATGTTAATTAAAAAATGTAAAAAAAAATTATATATTTAATTATTTATATTTAAAAACAGTACAATAATACAATGAAATACGATAAAATAAATACTATTGTACAAATATATAATTAAATACTGTGTGTCTTTTCACGTTTCACATAACTGTAGACAAAGTAAAATTATAATATATCTCTGGTAATAAATTATTGATAAAAATATAATATTATTATAATTTTCGTGTTTTATTGTATTATTGTACTGTTTTAAAACATAAATAATTAAAAATATATAATTCTTTTTAATTAACATTATACGTAATATTACTATATTTTTATCAATAATATCCGTACGCGTTTTCACCTTTATTGACTAAATAAATAATAGAGATTTATATTTAATTACAACTATTTATATTTAATATTAAAATCGATATTTTTACTGTGAGTTATTCAAATGTATAGAGGCTATACACTTTTGGCCAAATGTCGCTGGTCATAACTACTATGTTTGACAGGGGCAAAAACAAGAAACACGATGTTTTGCACAAGTATACCGTGGGCAGTTCGCGTTTTACCCGGGCATTTCTGAGATTCGCCCGATTCCGACTTTTGCCCGTAACATAATACTCGTATACAAAACATAATAATATCCATTAAGTGTTTATCGTTATAATTTATTTCTGAATTTTTTAAAAAATTTTTTTTTTATTTGATCCGAACGTTTATTGAACCAAATAAACGGTGAGAGTTATGACATTATTGCGAAGAGCAGTCGTGGCTGGCGAGGTAACGCGTGAGAAAACCGTGCGAACAACATTAGAAGAATCTTGCTCGTCCGAACGCGAAATTTTTTACGAGTCAATCCCGGCCAACGTGGTACTACGCGCGGCGTATGCTGTGACGTCGTCGTGTCAAACGGAAATCGGTCAAGTATAGCAGTCGATAAGAGCGGCTTCACGCCAATACAAACGTGTCCGCAGAGACGACCTGCAAGTGGATATATATATATATATATATATATACTCGTCCTTCCGTCGTTTTCCCATCACCTGCGGACAGGATTCTTTAATTTTTTTTTTGTACACGCCATGACTGCGAATATAATAATATTCTCCTCGGCGCGGTTACACGGCCGGTGTAGTTTCCGTCGATCGTTACACGTTTTTCTCGGTAGAACGTCTTCTTCGCACAGACTCGAAGACGAGACATTTTTTTTTTTGGTCGAAAAATAAATAAAAAATTTCGATTTCTAGATGGTTTTAATACGTTGTATGGCCGAGCGATATTCTGCGGTTGTGCGGTCACGTCATTACGAACTAGACCTGCAGGGGCGGTCAATAACCATACCGCAGCGCGAGGAATATAACAGGAGAGCGATTTGTAAATAATGTTCAAATCTTTCCGCGGACGGACCTCCGTTTTAGGAGACCTACATTGAGCTATATCGTTCAAAAGGAAGAAAAAAACGTCATTCACAGTTTATCCTGCAGTGCCCCAGGGCCGGATTCGGGGTCACGAGAGACCCTGTTGTTGAGTTATTTTATTTATAATCGAGCGGCAAATAATATATAGAACAGCCCGTGTCAATAATTCGTTCAATCGCTTAACGGACAATAAGTCTCGTGGAAAAAAATATTGAATTGAGATTGTTTTTTGTCGGAAATATAATAATTGATATTGAAAATACCGGACGAAACTTGCTGATAAATAGTGAACGTACGACGTACTTATATTTTGGAATCACCTCGTAAATCGAATTTCGTTAAGTCCTATTGGCCCACCCTTAAATCCCATCGAGCTCTGATCATATACATTATATTAAATGCAGTAGCTTTTAGATATTTTTTTTTCCTCCAGTTTTCCGACGTGACGACGACTTGAAAAAACACATTACCGTCGTCGTAATACGCGCACGTATATTATACAATAATAGGTTCGATATTATTATTATTATTATTCTCCTGCAAGCGTACGTTTCATAACGACGGCGACGAGGTATATATTATTATAAAACGATATTTCTCAACGCGTTCGGTTCCTTTGCCGCGGTTGCGTAATAATGTTTATGTTTTGTCCTTAATTGAGTTCCGTAATGTTCACAGCCTGATAGCCCGTAAAATCTTAAAAAAAAAAAAAAGATATTTCCATCATAATATAAATAATAATTTGTCCGCCCCGAACACGTTTATTACATAAGACGGGCGTACGATATAGGAATCCCGTTAAAATTTCGAAAAATTATCAAATTTATTATTTTAACGTTTCTGCGTGTATAGCTATAATATTTTCATAGCTGTAAAAAAAAAAAAACGACTCGACAATAAAAGAAAACCAACGCGTTTCCAAACGATATATAAAAAAAATGCAATTCAACCGTAATAACATAATTTTAATCGTCGGAACTCTTCGTATACGCGTTCAGACTTTATATCGTTATTATACAATCGTCGATCAAAAATATTTGATATATCTTTCTTACACGCGACACGGTATTCCTATTCGTAGTCGACCTCGATCTTTATGTTATCATCTTGTACCGAAACACTATACGTCGACCATACGAATCCGTTTAACATTATAGTACATAACTGATCGTATAACACAGATTTCGGTACAACAGCGAGATGATTCACATCCGAAAAGTCATTAGATATCTCTGCTGGTATTCATTACGAATCGGCCGAGTGAGTTATTATATTTGATGTTCAACAGCCTATTCAAACGGATAAGAATAGCTTTTTTTCCAACACACTACGTAACGATTTTCAATTTGATTTTAAATATCCATCAGTGTATTGTGCTATCGGATTGGGCGTATATCTATAAAACATAACTTATCGAAACGATAAAATACGTCAAATTTTTGTTAAAAGTTCCACGTGAACGTTTTAAAAAAAAAAAAACATATATCTAATTG
Source organism: Slavum lentiscoides (assembly GCA_032441835.1). Classification (NCBI taxonomy): domain Eukaryota; kingdom Metazoa; phylum Arthropoda; class Insecta; order Hemiptera; family Aphididae; genus Slavum; species Slavum lentiscoides. Next base: position 17,149,215 of record CM063708.1, read on the forward strand.
GAATTAATTTGCGGTCGAAATAAATTAGTTCTCGTGTAGTGTTTTATTAGAAATAAACGTAGAAATCTGTAGGTGTACACGTTTAATACATAATATTATCGACAAATTAATTTTTAAAAAATAATAATAATTTTAACACAATATTTATCAGACGAAATTAAATTTTAAAAGTTTATAAATAATCAAAAAAATGATTTGATTTATTATATGAAAAAAAAAAATAATTTTTTTTCTCGCAAATTTGATAATATAATAGCCGGAAATCGAAACGAAAAAAACACTATGAAGAAATCTCTGTATAGTGTAAAATCGAAGATTTTTTTTTTAACGTACGATTTTTTTATTTTTATTAATAATAGCATTATATAAACGTGAATAATTTAGAAAAACTAAAAATCGATCATTGGCGTCACGAAAATACCATTAATATTCTGACGAAACTTACCGATCGCGAAACAGATTTGTCGCACACTCTAAAAAAAAAAAAAACGTCGTCTTACCGATAATAATAATATTATATAGAATGCAAGAGAAGAAAGTCGCGTTCTCGCGGGAGAAATAATTGTTTCAAAGAATAAAACACTAGAAAGTGCTGATCTATACAGTCAGCCCACAAGACCGAACGCGAAAAAAATTAACACAAGTAATTTTATTTATTATTCACACAAATATATTATGTATATACACATATGTGCATAAATCGTATCTGCAGTGCGTGATCATTGCAACGTTATTCGAAACGTTTTATGGTTACGTTAAGAGAGCCTTATAGTACAATCGTATAATATAATATAGTCGTAATTATTATTATTATTATTATTATTTATTCGTTAATAATTTAGATTCGTTTTTTTTTCTCAATTTCTGCGTATACACTGCAGTCATGCGATACATTTCGTACCGACTGCGTTTATAACTTTTAAATTTACACGCGAGTACATGTTGAATATTTATTTGCGGACAGTAGTCGTAAACAATCTGGTGTATATGTATACGCAAGTACAACCCGTTGAACTGTATAATATAGCGCATAAACCAGTTGACCATTTTGCGTATAACACAATATATATATATATATATATATATATATATATATATATATATATATGAATAAATGTATAATATTTATATAAATAGACGACTAATACACATTCGTATGAGTACGTAGGGTACATATTTACGATGTATTTAAACCGGTGAAAATCAGGTCAATAAAATGCCTTATTTTTCGTAATTTTCGTATTGCACACTTTTAAGTACAACTCGGTAAATCGTGTTAGGCTTCTTCCCTCCTCTCCCACACCTATCTCGGCATGCTCGACTCACTACTATTTTTCTTACTCTGAAAATAATATTTATAGAAATGTGTATAATATATACGTTTTATTATATGAAAATTAATTTTAGATATAACTATAGGGATAATGTTAACTTCGTTTAAATGAACATGATCGTAGATCGTGCGTTATATGTTTTTTCATCTCGTACTCAAATTTATTTATAATCAAATAAATAAAAATTATTTTTTCAATTAAAATAATTAAAATAGTATATTTTATATATATATATATATATATAATATAATTAGGCGTCACATACTTTATAATTTCGCACTACGCCTAATGGATATCGTATTGTACACGGTGTGACGTATACACATACATAAAAATAGGCTATGGAACAATTTAATTTTTCATAATAAATTATTATTCGATCTAATGGTAATTAATGCAAGAAATCGCGTTTCCGCAGAAATCTTTCCGGCATGTGCCATAAATCACAAAACACGGATACCGGCCTAAACAGTGTATTGCTATCTGCACAATGTCAGAATAAAAAAACTCATAACTTATTAAATCAAAACATTTAATATTAAATCACAAAACAATATTGTTTGTAATAGTGTATGTAAACACATTTCAGTATAAAACGTAGTGTTTAGCGATAATTGTACGTCTTAAATTATTTAATTTAAGACTTTACGCGATTAACTAGATTTTTATTTTTTTTTATTCTATAGAACCGTCGACTACGTATAATAAACAAAAAACAAATTTCAAAATAAAGAACATCGAGACTTAACATATTTACTTAAAAAGCTATTATAGAACACAGCAATTATTTTAAGCTTTAATAAACAAATAAAAAATAATTATCTTTCGTTTAGCGTAAAAAAACAAATTGTACATTCTTTTTTTCTCTCTCCTTTCTCTGGTTAATCACACAGCGTATATATGTATATACATTTAGTTGTTTTATTTAATTCGATTTTCCCGTCGCTTTGTCTGGATTGTGTCTGAATTGTCAGATCGTGATTTAATAGACCTCGCACGACGCATGCACTACCTACCAAATTCATATCAAATTCATTATAAATATAATGTGTTCGTAGGTAATCGATTTTAAGTAGCCGCGTTATTAGTTAGTATTATCGAGATTGTTTTTCATTTTAAATTTGATTGTTCTTATTATTATTATTATTTTTTTTTTTTGTAACAGCGTCTTGTATATTTAATTCATAGACATTAATAACCGGTCGTGACCGTACAAGTTCTCGACACGCGTGAGGAATTTATTCGTGTGAAACGCGCGTGAAGCCCAGATTAAAAGATAGCGGAAAATCACTTTTATATTATCGGTTTATACAATTACAACGCGTAAACGTATGTATAATATAAATTAGACAGACAAAATTCAATGAATACACGGTTTTTATAATGTAAATACATTTATTGTGAACAAAAAATCGGATTCTACACAATAGTAATACAATTTTTGTATTTTATTTGAAGAAAAAGTGAATTTTTGTTGTTGTTTTCAGTAAACCACATCGAATAAAATAACATTATACATTCAATAACCGTATGCGAATTAATAAAGAAATTTATAATGTTCAATTTAATAATATTATTGTGCTTATTAACCGGAACCAATAATAGCGAATTGTTATGATATATAAATATGCACAAGAATTTATATTTGGATATAAAAATATGAATGAGGAAATTGTTAAAATAAAAGTCGTTTAACGGCGATAATATAATATTACGAAAACACATATATAAAAGCGATTTAAAAGATGCAATAATATTAATGAAAAAGATATACTTAAAAATGGAATAAAGACTTTTTAAAGAATCTGGCCTCATTTCGCTGGCCTCAGTCACGTCAAGTACTGAAAACTACAGAAAAAAATAAATAAGTAATCGCAATGGCCGCCGAATTTTTTTTTTCTCTCCTACGGACCAAGAAGATGAAAAAACTAGGTGCCATGGAGAGGAAATTCCTTAGGAGGAACGTAAAAAAAAGTGATGACACTCGTATGGTACAAGATCATATAGAGGAGTGCAAGAATCATTCGGAAAACCTAATAAGATAGTTGAAATCCGATACAAAAAACCGAGCTAACTCGGTCACGCACGGTAAGTGTCAGAGCAGTAACAAAAATGATGTCATAAACCGGACCAGTCGGGGGCGAAGAGACGGATAAGAAAACAGAGATGGATTGATGTAAGCGAGAAGGAATTAGTAGAAAATACTATAAGGATGGACCATTTTAATGATGTAACTCAAGGCGGAGGGAAACGGAAGGAAGTTTTGCAGCCACTGTAGGTCTCAATGCGGCTATACTAAATATATAATATGATAAAGATGATGAAGAATATTCGCCGGTTGTACAACAGCTGATGACAGAGAACTGAGACGGAGGCACGCAGACGTTTAATAAAACAACACCAACACGCCTACACGCGGTTGCTTCAGCTATATAGAGAGAAACGAAAAGTCATTGTTGTCCGACCGACACGAACTATATGCAGCGCTCATAATATTAAATTTTATTGTATTTTATCCGTCTCTCGGTGTATACGGACAGCGAACCGGTTGAATAACGCGCCTAATGGTATTTAAACACGCACAGGATTATTTACGTAGACTGCAGCAGCAATCGGATACGTTCGCGAGGTAACGTGAAACTTATACGAGATAGCCGTCCGTGCTGCCCCCGCGAACAAACGAAGACGTCGTAAAGTGAACGACTGTTAAAAAAAAAAAAAAACGAAACAATCCGTGAAATAAACGAACTAATGTTTCAGTCATATGATGACGTTTCAAAAGGAGTTATCCTTATACGTCGTCTATTTCGGAACTTTTCAAAAAATTTGCGTTGCATATAAGAAGTGTATAAGAATTAAACACGATATTCGAGAAAATTTTTAATTAATCCTATTTAATTGTAAAAAAATATTCATTCCGAACGGAATCGAATGGGCGAATTTCGTTGAAATACAAGAGCAAGTGGAGATAATAGGAATGTAGACGATGCCGTATGAGTGTACGAAAGTTTGGAAAAAGAAAATATTTTGAATTAAAACAATCCTCATCCGTCATTGAATCAATCACTCCTGGAACGAATACGGGCGTCAATAAAAATAATATTTATATAATTGAATCGTGAAGAGGGGCGTATGCAAATAGACTATTGTTACCGCATTATTATTATTATTTATTTTTTTTTTTATCAACAATTTATCGATAAAAAGAATCGAGTGAAAACGATTCGTACATGTTTTTTTTTAGAAAAACCTTAACAAATATTAGACATGGAAAAAAAGAAAATTTAACGTAACGTAAATTAAATTAGAAATCAATTGACTATTATGCAATTTTTTCCCCGAAATAACTTTATAAACAGAAATTCTTGTATATATAAACGAGTATAATGACAACCCGTAAATATCGATGATCAGTATACAAATTTTTTTGAGGAAAAATCACTTTATCGGTTTACGTAATAAGAAAAATTTGGTATTACACAATATTAACGGTAAATTAACTAAATACTAATTAAATAATATAGTTGAAATAGCGTAATTTTTTTTTATTATTCGACCGAAAATGAGATCAAATTTTTTTAAAAATCTGCCGGAAAAACAGAAAGTTTTGTTTATTCACACCGATTCCGTATAATTCACCCGCGGCCGTGTAACAATATATTGTATTATAGAAAATGGAAATTATTTTCGAATTACGTCGATATTATGAATAATGAAGTTTTTCGGACAAGTTTTTGGACACTTTTCGATATAGTATATTATATATATGTATAATGTAATTTTCGTGTTGAAATCAATGATTATTGTTCGGTCGCATACAAAATCGTGTTTTCGAAAAGTTATACACCGCACGAAATATTAAAATTGAATATACGTATAGAGAGAGGAAAACTATAAGTGTAATGAAGGACAAAAAAAAAAAATTATTTTATTTGAATTCGAACGCGTATATATAATATACGCTCACGCCCACTGCACTCGCGGTCTTTGAACACATTTTAATAGACGCGCAGAAGAAATGACTTATCTTAAAGACATCATATTTCGCCAGTCTATACGTTGTATTTTTTTTTTCTTCGTGTATATAGAGTTGATTAAATCGGTTTTGTGATGCAAACACAATACGAAAAATACAGCACACAATAAAAACACGATCCGTCTGCATGACGTGTGCGAACGGTAGTCATTCGTATATATATATTATTATATATAATATATATATTATTATTATTACGATTTCCGCATCGTTAAGTTTATTTCGAAAATTCACATTCAACGTCATTAAAAAAAAAAAAAAAAAGAGTTTTATCCGTTGTCTGAATTAGGGAGGGACAAAACACCTCGTATTTTTGTAAAAATATTTCAACGTTTTTTTTTTTTAAATTTTGCCGAATGGAACGGCTGATCAAGGAATCTTTTTTTTATACATACTTTTATACACTTTATCGGACAAATCAAGTTATTTCACGTGTATTATGCGTTATCAAATCAAAAACGAATATCGATTTTACGTTACATAATAGGTCACGAAAAAATATCTAGAAACACGTCTAAACGAAGTGCTCGCAATTCTGAACGTAAAATAGGTATTAGTTGCGTTAAATCTTCTGTTCGATTATTTACGCAAGGACAATATATATATATATATATATATATATGTATAAAGGGAATAAAGAAGAAATAAACGTTACGAAACAAGATTGCAGTGATCATCCGTGTAATCGTTTATGGACACTGAACATTATATTGTATTATTTAATAAAAATGAACGATTCATATAGAGCTGTTTGAAAATTATAGTGTACGGTCGGGTAGAGATGGACTTTCGCGAATTTACAACACAGTCTCTTAGAAATCAAATGTAAAGTAATATTATATAGATTTGCGTCTCTCTACTATCATTTTTTTCCCCGACTCGAGCACCGGTCTTATCGAATATTGTCGTGTAAAATATTCGTTTATGAGCTTTCGTATTTTTTCCATACATTTTTGTAATACGACGACGGAAAAATTAAATTTAACCAAAAAAAAAAAAGAAAATACGTCTGACTTATACGTTACCCATTACTATTTTACGATGTTAGTCTAAGCGGCCGTCTATCAATTTAAATAAATAATATTCTTCACGACTCAAATTATTAATAAAAACGGGTTTTTACGGTTTTGTTGTTACGTGAAAAAAAAAACACGTAAACCGTCATCCGAAATTGTTTTCTTGTTGAAAAACAAATAAAATTATAACTGACGTGTAGATTTTAGATATTTGAGAGCTAGTTTCCAAAGTATCTACTCATAATAATATTTAACAAACAAAATAATAATAATAATAATTTTAATAAAAATATATACCATAGAGTCCGAAGAGGTTCTTTCCACATAAATAAAGGTATTAATTTATTTCTATTTTACAAACTTCCCAAAAAAAAAAAGCAAATAAAATAACGTGACAATCACATTATAATATCCGCTTTATTTTGTACATTATTATCGTTACGTATTTATGTTTCCATATTATTTTCATTTAGATCGCGGTTTACGTTGTAAAAATATCGCGTTTAAAACGTGGCAGTTTCAATTTTTTTAATCCCATATATTGGCGGAAAATAATATTGGAAAAAAAAAACGGATTTTTTTTTCGAATCGCACAGTTCGCACAGTTGCCGTGACCTGTATAGGCGTAATTTTATATATTAACCAATATGTATGAGGTATAGTAAATTATCGGCGTTTTCGAATTTTCTCTTGTCAGTGGAATTTTAATCGCGATAAACGTGTTTACTCTTCCGTCGATATAGGTATAGGTTATTGCGTACTTATATCTACTCGGAGCAGAATTTTTTTTTTTTTACAAATATAGAGACTAAATGCGTATACGGTTTTCTTTTTTTTTTTATATAATATAACTACAGGACTGTATACGAGATTCAGTACAATAAATCATATCGTGAATTCGCTGCACACGACGACGTGCTGAATACTGATCGAGTAGTACAATATAAACGCCAAGTTTTCCGACTGGTTTTCGTCCGCCACATAAAAATGTATTATTCGCCAATTAAAAATTAATCGTAACAATTCAGTTCTAACAGTGGAAATTGTGCAGTTGCAGAAAGTCAACGCTTGTCCGCTATGGTCACTGTGAAATCACACGAAAGATTTCTCTCTCACTCATTGCGCGGACGACTGTAGTTGTTTTCGTATACACATAGCAGAACTCGTACATAAAAAAGAAAATGAATATGTCCCATAACGCTGTATAATACTATTATAATTATGGAAAATCTACTTGAATTGTGGTACGAAAATTTCGGTTTCTAAATAACGCGTATTTTTTTCCTTACGTATACATGAAAAAAAAAAATCATTCGTTTAATCGCGTTTCGTTCAGTTGTATACACGTAACAGACGGCTGCAAGTCTCGCGAAACCGGAGTTGAGAAGAGAGAACACGCTGGACAGTAATTATTTATGATTGCGTATTATTATTATTACGGTTATTGTATTTAGAAAAAAAAAAAATACTGATTTTAAACTAAATTGCTGTCAAACTAAACGCATTTTTTCAATGCAATTGGAGAACGAATTATTACATATTGGAATCGATTTAACGTATAATCGAATTTTAAACGATTTTCCAATCAATCGATTTTTAAACGTTGTTTTGTTTTCGAATTTAAAAAAAAAATTCGATTTATCTGCGTAATATATTATTATTTATTATAAAAATAATATATTAAGTGAGGTGTTTTATTTCTATTTTTTCTCTATGTTAGATTCGTCCGAAACGAAATTTTATTAAAATTTTACATTCCCCCTTTTGAAACTACGTCATGACAATAAACACGTTTTATATGTATTTATGTATATATTTCTATTATATTTTGCATAAGGTTTTTTTATTCAATTTCGATAAACAAAATGTTTACGAAAAAGGTCTGCGAATTTAACGCATTTGCATGTATTTTCAAGCTATACTTCGTAGAAAGAAATGAGTTCGGTTAAAATTTGTTTTGTGTGCTATTCGTAGATCAAATGGAAAACCTTATTTTACATATTTTTACACATTTAAGGGGACAGCTAGGCCATTAGGGCATATGAATTTCACGAATTCTTCATTTTTTTTTCCTTACGCGAGAAAAAAAACTGCCTTCGCAAAAATGATTGTATTTCGGTTTCCGTAAATCGATAAACTGGCCGCAAAAAAAAAATATTTAAAAGTCATCTTATCGCGTGTTACCAAACTTATTTTTACGCACTGAAGAACACATGCAGGATTTTATATTGTTAAAATGTCCAAACTGGAAGAACGCGTTGAAAACATTGATGCACTTCCGATTAAAAATATTTTTAAATTACTCGTACTTATGTAAATTCGGCTTTGATACTTTCAAATTACCAACGTTTTCCTATTTCGTGCGCCTCCGAGAACAAGGTTTTTCATTTATCTAAAGCGATTGAAATTATTCAAGATATTTCTGCAAAAACATCATGACTACAGTTACCGCTAAAACTGCTTTTTTTTTAAAGTATTTTTTTTTTTTTTGTTGTAAAATTGATGCCTATTTTTGTAAACGAGTATTTCAAGATATTTAAGAGTTTATATGTTTTAATACAAATTTCGTCAATTTTATTACGAATATTTAATAGTTTTTTTTTAGTGTGAATACTGCTAACAGTTCCCCCCAATGACGAGTGTTATTTTAAAATCTTTTTTTTTTTTATTCGTTTCTTCTAATTTTTTTAATAAACATTCAAATTGATGTAAGTACTGAGTTCGCAATCACGTTTATTTTATATTATTGTTGTCCGTATATGTAGTACATTCGTCACATGGTCATCGGTATATACAAAATTATGTCTTAGAAACTCAAAGAATAGTCTAGGTATGTATTACTCAGGTCTTATAGACTATTTTATATTATTATTACATTCGTAATTAAATTGGTCAAGTTTATTTCGTGTTTTATATTTATATATTTTATGATATTACATAATAACGCGTTATGTTTAATTTAAACTACCTACATGAAAAAAATAAAAAACTCGGCATAAAAGTAGCCCCACTCTTCCGTTTATAAAATCCTGACAACGCCCCTGCCTCCTGCTAATATATATAATATTAGTGATTATTTAATCGCGCGTATTGATGTTTATTCAAATTCGCCGTGTCGTCGATCATCATAAATCCTTTTATATAATATACACGTTACGCGTATATACATAATGTATATGCAAAATGTAGCATTTTTCTTTTCCACTGTAATAATAATACTCGTATATACTGACGGGAGCGGATTATTCGTTAATGACAACATTTTGACAGTGATGATGACATAAAGACCTCCTTCCATATATATATATATATATAAATACATTTCAAACACAATGAGACACAGTGTAATGAATACGAAATTGTATATTCCGCGGTTTACACATAATATAATATATTTTAATAAAAAAATAAAATGACATTTTCCTAACTTATTACGTATATTATCGCGTATTGCGTTTTTACGTTACCGCCGCGCATAGGACCGGACAAGAGGCTTTGGATTTAATTAATCCTTACATAAATCTATAAAAAAAAAATTTTTGTTTTGTTCACGAATTATATTATAAATGTGTATAAGTTGTATATTATTGTATATTATTACGAATCTTAAAAATTCTTTATCATGATCTTTTAACATTTATATATTATGTAGTACACATAGGCGTTGAATTCGTTTTAATGTTTTGTATACATTCGTTACAAATTATTAACGGATATTCGCAATCACGTGTTATCATTGAAGTGTGGATATTATGTACAGTACGTAACATTTGTTATTTTTTTCTTAAATTCATAATTCTTCTGCAATAAAATCGAACCAATTTTATATATATAAAAAAAAAAACAAATCTCGATTTGCGTGACATACGCGAAACTGACAGAAAAAATATAGTAATTAAAATATTGTTTTGTTAAATTATTAATTATGTATTTTGTTTATTATACATAATACATTTTTTTAACGGTACTTTAAATATTCATCATAAAAGTTTATTTATATGAGTCATCTATTACAAAAATTAATAATTTCTCAAATATATTATTAGAAATTATGTAATTTTTTTTTTTTTTTGGTAATATATTATACTTAAAATCCTTTGACCGAATCCAACTGGTTAGTCAACACTGTATATTGGAATGAGTTGTTTATACAAAATATTTGATAAAATAGTATATACATATACAGAAGGCATTATATAAAATTTAAACACGTTTATTATTGTTTATACGTTACCTATATATCGTTTATTACTGTTGATTTAAAATATATAATTATCATCAATTTATGGTACAAAAATGAAAATGCTTGTATATATTATAATAAAACTCACGTGAATTATAAAGTGTTATAAGACTTATGTATAAAATTCGTTATTAGACGTTTATATAGACATAACATTATAAATTCCTCATCTTTTTTTCGACAACTATATATAATAATAATAATGATAAAACAAATTTTTTTTGGTGAACAACCTATTTATAATCCAAAAGGAAATCTAATTTTTCGTGTATTTTGTTTTTCTGTTCGTGTACAGTTGCCGCATAAAATCGGCGGACTAAATATTGTAACGCGTTCTTATATTGCGTTCAAGAAATGTATTATACGAAGTCGATGCGCATGTATATGTTATATGCAGAGGCATGTAGTTTTTAATCCAGTCGTTATATTATATGATTATTATATACCGCAGTAATGCCACGAAATTACGTATAGTTACGCAAGTATTAATATAATAAGTATACGCTTATAGTACAAGCAACAATAACAGTTTAGAAACTATATAGTTGTTATATCCGATGGCAAATATACATACGTATACAAGAGTATAAATTATCAAACGTTAAATTTGTAGTTTAATTATGTCGTCGCGATAGACCTAATAATCACCATTCCGACGTGTTTTGCATAATAATAATAATAATAATAATAGCAAAACATTCCGGACCGTTTTTATCGCAAACAAATTAACCGTTTAATAATAATAAAACGTGTTACGTAAAATAATAAATAAATAAAAAATCAGAATATAAATTATAGTGAAAACTAAATTTAATACCTAAATTTACCGTTTAAAATTCTATTATAATCGCTATAGCACTTTTAGTAATAAAACCAATGGATTACATGTAATAATATACAATAATATATTAATATATTTAGGTTATATATATATATATATATATATATATATATATATATGTATAATGTTATGTATTTAGCTGTAATAAAGTATAAACTAATTATTCGATTAATAAAACAGTGAAAAATAATAGAGAGACCGATTTCGTTTCGCTTAGAATACGTATATTATAAAAGTATAACAGATGTTTTCATTTGAAATTGGTTATTTAAAAAAAAAACACTAACAATGTATAGAGAAATTAAAATATAATTAAATTGTAAATAATTTTTTTAGGTTGTAAAAATTAAATCGTTCCAAGTCCGATCTATACAATACGCATTTTATTTATCCAATGAATTGAGTTAATACATACGGACATAATGTTCAGGAATACGTAATATTATTATGTTTTTACCAATATTAAACAATTCTAAAACAGAATTTTAACTCTCAACAGACGAATAATATTTTATTTAAAAGGAAGACGAATTAAATAATTATCGAGCGTACACGTTCAGTTCACTATTATGTATTGTATAATATGTCGAATTCAACGCGATTTCGACATAAAAATAAAAAAATTATAAAACGTCGCGAATTCGTTTTGAATTTTATGTATTAATGTCCGTATGAATTTATGTCGGCCTCGGCGGCGTGTTGGTTTCTTGACGCGTGCCGGTGAATTCGGATTGCGACAGAATTTAAAATTATCCGAGAACGGTGCACCAGTTGCTATCGCACTTAAGTACACTTAAATCTGTACGGACGTTTAGAGTGATATATTCATGCAAATGGAAAAAAAAAATTTGCTAAAGGACTTAGAATCCGATGCGGGCATAATACTGTAGAGAAATTAGACGGGAAGGGGAAAGAATCGGGGAAATTGCTTCTTAGAGATGTTTAACGTGACAAGTGTTTCGTAACTTTTACAGCAACACCGTCGAATTCGATAAACTATAAACGTTGAACGCCGCGCTATGACAATCTGACATTTTCTAAATTTATGATTCTCTCGCCGTTTAACACTTACCATCGTTTATTATTATTATTATTACTATTTGAATCTTCTTATAGAATAAATGTATAAAACATGAAAAATATCGGTATCTCAAACGGTTTTTCTTTCGCCCTTAACTGAAAAAAAAAAAACGAAGAATATTTACGTCGAATTCAGACGAGTATTATTCTTGCTTGAATCCGTAAAGCTCTCCGCACTCTTAAGATGAAAATTTCTCGAAATCTTTTATAAAATTAAAACCGTTCAACAAAACAATTAAAATATAAATCATTTGTAATTGTAATTTATTTGTAAAGTAAATTATTCAGCGTGTTCCCGGTAAACTATTTCGCGCATAATGTGTGTAAAACTTGGGTAAACATTTCTTTCCGGAAATTACATTATACCGAATACAAATTGAGTTTTGCATATTTTTCGACCTTATATATTGTATAATAAAAAAATTATTATCATTTAATTGTTTGCCGCGTTTTTTTTTTTTTTTTAATATATGTAATTTAATCCGGAAAACAAATATTGAACTGTACGACTAATTGTCTACTCTGGTCCATAATCCAACACCTGTGAATAATAAATTGACAACCTTGTAAATCGGATTCAAGTAGTTATTGAATTATTATAGAAGGACGCGCGAAGATTATGCGAACTTCTAATATAATCATTAAGATATGAAAATATACGAATTGTATTAGTATCCATCGAGACAAAAAAAAATGTATATTTATGATTTTGAAGACATTAATTTATCTCGCAGTAAATAATCGATCGTAGTTTATTTTATAAAACATTACAATTTTCAAAAAAAAAGGAAAAAATACGTATATAAAAATTTCTCCTAGTCATATGAAAATCAACGTATTCACAGTGCATATTTTTAGATGTTTATATATATACGATATTGTACCGTTACTATAAATGATGCGTACTTTATAGACTTCATATTATACTTTGTTCGAAACTTTGTTTATTGTTATACGTTTATTGGTAGCATAAAATGCCTAAAATTGACCGTCATTAAAGTTATGTTTTAAAAGTTATAATGTGCACATCAAAAATAATTATTCACACGCACACGCGTATCATACATATATATATATTTTGGTTTTTAAGAAAGAAAAGGGGAAAAAATGTTGTGTATTTAAAAGTGAAGGATTGTAAAATTTAAAAATAAAAACCCCGCCACGCGAATAGAAACTGCGACGACGACGACGACGACGACGAGGACTTAAAAGCTGTCACTTTCGCGGGGCTCTCTGCAGAATCCGCCGCCGAGAATACAATATACAAAGGCACAATATATGAGTTTTCCATTCAGACATTTAATGAAACTAGCAAGGGAAAATGGAATTTTGAAATTGTATTATTAGTACACACGGTGTACGAGAAGATGAGCTTCGAGAAACAATATACAATAGTGACGGACGAGATGATATCCGCGGGGCTTTTGCGGCGGTGAAGAACGCGCGAAAAGACGTATTTTCTGAACGCATTGTTTCCTGATACGTATATATTTTTCAACGAGAACGTTATTTTTTGGCGATGAATGGGGTTATAAGCGCCCCACGTCGTACATTTATTGAATGGCACTACTCCTTGTTACAAACAATGAAAAAAACGTCGCTTCTTATACACCGGAGTCGAAACCGTTTACAGAATACAGATCATTGGGTTAATATTGCGATCATCGACTTGTGTAAATTTTTTTTTTTTCGATCCGCAATATATACGAGCACAAACGTGATATAATATGGTTTATTATATCAATAAAAGTCTCGACCAGCGGCGTATTACTCAGGGGAGGGGCACTAATTGCCCCTCTAATTTGCCGTTTTTACGTATTATATAGTAATTATTATATTTTACGAATGCAAAATAAATGTACATTATATACATTACAATACCGATTACCACTTGTAATATTATCGAAAAATTATCAACAATTAATACGAGTGCAATAAAAATTAAATAATATTATTGTATTAAATTTTATTTTTAAAACGTTTGTAATTTTTTCAAGAATCAAAAACAACTGAAAAAACGGCTATGTTATTGTAATTTGTTTTGTGTAAAAATTTAACGTCCATAAAGTATGAATATAGCCTTCAGAGTTGTAACCCACGTGTAGCAATTATTTCGATGAAAACCATAGGAGTGCGTGGCTCTCAAGACGTTTTAACTGGTCCGAAACCAGTTTTTCGTTAATAATTTTCTATATAGGCTACAAAAATCATATTTCATTAGTATACATATATATATTTGTGTATAAACGAAATAATATTATAATATTCTTTGAGTTTACTCTTATCGCGTGTATATAAATTTATATATATATATCGAAAATAACTGCCACGTAATTATACATAATAAAACGTAATAATGTAATATTAACAAACAATAATTTCTGCGTATAACTAATTTTTTTCCCTTTCAATAATATATTTTTAACGTCACTAGAAAAAAAAAAAAAAAGTGTTTCCGATCTAATATAAACGGACGATGAATAATCGAGATCGCATAAATATTGTTGTTACTCACTAAAACAGTACGAGACGAAAAGCAGTATCGTCATCGCGGACTGCGCGCAGTCTAAAAAACAGAACGGACCATATAACCGCGGCATTAATTCCGAACTGTGAAACACATTATTTAGGTATCGAAGCACTCCGCAGTGGCGCGGCCAGAAATCAGTCAACGGGTTATTAAATAAATGTGATTTTTTTTAAATTCAATCCGAAGATTGGTTTACTACTAATAAAATGTTTCTCCATTCCTCTCTACCTACAGCAACTTTCTTTAACTCCTTGTAACTTTCTTTTCCTAAATCTAAAATAATCCGCTTCGTATAAGTCTGCCTGGGTCTTCATCTTCCTGGTTTCCCTTCGACTTTTCCTTCAATTATAGATGTTATCCATGCGTTATTTCTTAGAAGGTGTCCTATCCACTTCTTCCTTCTCTCCTTTATTGTTGTCCATATCGGCCTTCTTTCCTCTATTCTATTATACACCTCTTCATTCGACACTCGATCAGCTGTCCAGAAGATTTTGTGATTAAATGTGATATAATTCTTTTTTATAATGTATCAAACTCACAACACGTTACTCTGACGAGACGAAAAATATGCTCTCCGGAGCACTCGATTTATAGCAGAACAAACTAGAATACCGTTCTTTACATAGACGAGTTAAAAAAAAAACGAAAATTTAAAACGCGTATTTCGCCATTTTCAGAAAAAAATTTGCATGCTTCTAATTTTAACGTGTTTTCGTGCGCGTATTTAACATGTACTTTTGAATTTTTTCTTATTCTTACTATTAGGTACAATTTCATATATAAAATAGAAATGCAAATAGGGGTTTGAACCCTTAAAACTCACCCAGGCCAAACCACACGAAGTATTTATCGGTAAAACAAATCGCTGTTAGATTTCCCGTGTCGAATTCCGCACGGGAATTTCGAAAAAAAATGATATTTTTGAAATACGTTTTCAAAATTAAATTTTATATCGTACACAGCGTTATAAGGCCGCTGGAATTTCGGACATTAATTCGATATTTTTAATAGAGTTGTTCGTCGCGCTGCGAAGAGAAATAATGCAGTGTGTGCCCGCTCAAACCAAACCGTACAGAAATCAAACGCAGTAGTCTTCGGACGATAAATCATCAAAAGGAAAAGAAAACGGAAAATAAAACGTTAAAACACACACACAGTGTGGTGTCTGAAAATTTTGCCTGCGCTCTCGTTTCTTGATGAACGACCGGCTACTATACAGTGTGTATTATGAGAGAATCGTCTTCGCGGATGTCTAACTGCAGTTTATAGTACGGACTCCCAATGCTTTGTGTCATTAACCGGCCGTCGACGGGCGGATGATATTATTGTACACTAGAAAAACGCCCAGGACCAGAAGATTTTTAAACGATTTTATGTCTTTTTTTTTCTCTCTTTAAACAAAATCACAAACCCCGTTTTTCCTACGTCGAAAGATCTATGCCCGCCTCGGCCGAGTGTATAGAAGAAGAAGAAGAAGTAGAAAAAAAATCACGTCTACGCCTCGCTATTTTTCCCCGGTACTCGGGATGGACACTACAGAGAGCTGAGAGAGTTTACGACTTAAAACGGATTCTGGGAAACGGCCAATATAATATATTATATAAGAGGATATATTCAATCTTGACAATACGGGTTTAGTAGGCCCCCTCCATATAATAAATTTAATCTCGTACGATTTGTTTGTCGTTGTATCGACACCGCCGATGTCGGCGGCAGCGTTCAAACGAAACCTGTAAAACATAAAAGCGTTTCACCATCGTTCATCCTAGTTTTGAATGATAAAATATAAAATAACGCGATAGAACTGATTCCTATGAAAAAAAAATTCTTTTAGCTATAATAATATATTACGCTCGTATATAGGAGAAAATATCGGTGGAGTAATCGCGAGGGGAGGTTATGGGTGTCGAACGACCCTTGGCCTTTTTTTTTTTTATTAGCACAGATTAGATGAATACAGATGGATCACTCGCGATGTAAAAAAAAAAATTACGTCATTCGACAGACCACAAACCGGTGTTACCGCATGGTAACAAAATGTAATGTGTACTTAAAATTTAAACGTTACTTCCGTGAAAATACGTAGAAATAAATTAATATAAAAAATATATACGCCTAAAATAATAATGGAAAAGAAAACTTTAGAAAAAAAAAAGATATTGGACGTTTCTTGACATGATTAAATTTTTACCAGTACGCGATAACCATAATTATGTTAATATTATTTAAGACAATAAAGGATTTGTACAATAATATTGTATAATATCGGCCCAATAATTTATATCGTTTGGTGTAGGTACCTACATTGATTTGGGTCCGTCAATCAGAATAGCGTATTCGCAATTCTTTCGTTCTCTGACGGAATAAATCCATCTGCATTCATCTAATCCGCGTGTTTTTGTTAATGGAATTTTGAAAAAAACGTGTTTTTTTTATCAAATTTGTACTGTTAGATGACTGAAATCGTCTAGTACTGTTAAAAATGTGTTACTATTAACTAAATGTTAATATGTTATAGATTAATTAGAACTGATTAAATTTATTAAGTCTATCCCATGCAGTTAGGTTGAAGTTGGCAGGAAATTACATAATCTTCGGTGCCAGACGAACAGTAAAATAAATATTAAGAAGAGTGGAGTAGGTGAAATATGATCTAGTGAAAAGCACAGAGTTTGGGGTCCAACATGATTTGTATACGAAACCGGTACTACGCTCATTCAATCCATTGAGAGAATTATTATCTTCCACAAATGTACACGGATCTCATAGACTCATTTAGGCAGATTAACAGTACGCGCTCTCGGCGACTGTCCTGCTCACAGCAAATCTCTTCATAATTTCAACCATAGCTGTATTTTTCTCTATAAAATACAATTTTATTATAAAATTTGCAATTTATAATAAAAAATATATATTTTTTGAAAAATTAACTTCCCTTGTCAAAACCATTGTCTTTAGAATATGTTAATCTGTATCGATTTACATATAAAATTATACGTATTTATACCATAGCTCGTATACCTGTTAGCAATTTGTTCGTGTGCCAGCTAATATAAAAATTTAAGTTTTTGATAACTATATATACTTACGACATAATTAATATTAATAAAAATATTACTCAAATCCTGTATACCCATTATCGAGATGAATTTGTAATAATGATTTTTCGAAACGCGATTGATAACTTTTTAGCAGTATATACGAGTATATATACAAGTATACTATATAAATCGAAGCGAAGAGAAAGAAAAAATAATATTGATTAATTTTCTAAAGAAAAAAATAAAATCTTAAGAATTTCCGTATTAAAACTATATATATATATATATACGCTCATAAATCATATTTTTATGAGTGACTAAAAAATAATAAGTCGTAACTTTACGTCAAAAGCAATTGGTCGAGGTTGGAAAGTTGTGGTGTATATGTGTATAAAAAAAAACGTTATCAACAAAAGTGTCGGGACCGTAATCATTTTTTTTTACTTTAATTTTATACGTGTTTCTTAATCGCATAGAAAAATTCCCCTTATTATTTTCATACATACTATACGCAATCGAATTCATTTTAAATAACGCAAATCGTTTTTACGAGTGAGCCAACAGTTACATATACTGATATGAGTAATTACTTACATTTTTAACAGCTTCAAAAATAATAATTATAATATTATTATTATATTTATTATTATTTATTATTAATTATTATATTATTATTGTAATGGTCAGATAAGTTTTTTTTTAAATCTGTGGTGGCACTGCTGAACGTGTCCTTTCCATCAGCATTGTGAACTTTCTAGACATTCTATTCTTATCCCGTTAACGTACTGTAAACGTTTTTACAGATGATTAAATTTTTTTTTTAATACTTAGTTTAATATATTAAAGTTTTAGATGATAATGAGTTTCGAATTGAAATAATATAATTTATTAATATTATTATATTCAGACACTATATGAACCCAGTTAACACATATTGTTCCAGGATTAATCCGTCCGTATTCCATTCCTTTTTAGAAAATTCTGGATGTTTAAAAATTAGTTTATTCATTTCAATTATATCATGATTATTCAAAAGTTTAATCATGTAGTAATGAATACAATATAATATATATTAATGTAACTTTAAACTAAGATTTTCTTAACCGTATTGGGTTATACGTATTTGAATACTACGAGTATATAATATATATGATGTGAAAAAAATTATACGTGTTATAAACAGGACAGAGAATAATACGCCTTAAGAAGAACAGATTAAATATTTAAGCAGATGCGTACTAAAAAAACCCAAAATATGATTTTAAAACAAAATTCCGAAATATATTTTATTTAGTGAACAATGTATAATAATATTCATAATTATAAATCATATAAATATAAATATTAATATTTATTAATTATTTATTTTTACAACGTAATAGTAGTTTATTCGAAACTCGGGTATAGTAAAATAGTAAAACTATTAAAGGTACGAGCACAGAGTTCATAAATCTCGAAAAATTATTTTATAATATCCTTTGAGTTAAACAATTTTCTTTTTTCGTTCGTTTAAAATAGCACCGTTAGTATTACGTTAATATTATCGTATATAAAATACTCTCGAAATCGTAAAATACGCTCAACAAACGCAGAAACTCTAAATATATGCAAAAATATGCGAAATAAAATTCTAAATACTGGCTACAATTAGGTCGTGAAATACATTTCGGTATAATAGCTATTATAGCTATTTTTCTGACAAACCGATAAAAATGCAAAAGCGTATAAATTTCCGCCCCAGTTACACAATGATAATTAATTGGAATTCGCTGGTTTCCACTATTTTCACAAAATATTAGAAAACGTACGCGTAAAAATCGATAAATACAATAATGTGTACGGGGTAATAATAATATTATCGACGTTTTATATACGGCGACCGTCAAAGGAGCGCGCGGAATAACTGCAGGAACGGGTTTTGCATAAAACGGACGTTAACGTGAAACATTATTATTGAGATTACTTCTGCCGGCTAAATCTGCAGATAATAATCATTTTCTTCGGTATCAAAATATTATATTGCCCAAGGTCCTGCAGGTTTTATACACCTACCACCACGAAACAGACTATACGCTACAACGACGCGGCCCGGAATAAAATATAAATCATAATTGTGTATATATTATATTATCTACTCCAAATTCTTAAACTAGAAAAAAAAAATCGTTTTAAAGAGATTATTTCTGCGAATATAATTTTTTTTTCCTCGAAAATATATACACTAAACCACGTAGGTACGACGCATTATATTAAAAATTATGTAAAATATATGTATAGCAAAACCGCGTAATATTATCGTTTAATTTTTTTTTTTTTTAAATTTTCGTTCGCCACTTATTAATAATACAATATTTCACAGCAAACGCTGTTTTCTATTTTACACAATCTTAAAATATAATCGACGTTTTTTTTCCACCGATGTAAACAAAATACAATTTGTAATAGCCAAGACGATTTTTCTACGTGTCTCCTAAACGTTTCGTTAAACGGTTTTTACTATATTATATCATAGTCAAAATCGAAACGGATTTTTTTTTCTCTCTCTCTCTCTAGATTTTATGTTTTTACATAATATGTAAGTTATAAATAACTATATTCAATAATAATTTTAAGTGATTTACAAAACGAATATTATACCCGAATTAATTAATATTTAGTCGTATATATATTTTTTTTGAGTACAATTTACGACAATTGAAGAGTTCCACGGAACAACAAGACGAGTCCATTTTTTTTTTGGAATTATTCGCGAAAAAAAATGTAAATTTATATTTCCTAATATGACAAATATATATATATTTAAATAAGAATATTGTTTAATTAAGTTTATTTGAATTTTCTCGTCGCCGAAAATTCTATTGACGTTTGAAACGTATGGATTAGTTTTTTTGTTCATGAGTTGTATAACGTTTTTCAGCACTTAAAATATTTTTTTTCTTAACCTTTTATTTTGATAATCACATAACAATATTTGAACTTTAAATTAGTATTTTTCAGTTAAAAAAATGTTAGAATACAACAAAAGTATGACCAACAGTTCGGCGTGACAACTAGATTTCTTGCTCATAATATTTTAAACCAGACAAGCCTATATTTGTACAATAACTTTGTAAACACTAATCGGACTTGTTTCGTTCTTCTACACATAAATGTAAAGTAAATTAAACAAATCTGGGAGAAATTATCAAAAAGCGATTTCCTGAAAAAAGCGGACTACTGTGTGAAAAACTAATAACTAATACATGTATTGTAAAATAATATACAAAAAAAAAAAAATAATTATTAGTACGTCAAATCTGAATGCTGCGTATTTAAAAGGACATGTGCTGCAGTTGTGTCATCCCGAATGGGAAAAATTCGAACGGTCGATCGAAAATACATTTTTTTGATTGATGTTTTATTGTTTGCGCGTCGCGTCACGTTTTCCAAAAAAATTAAGAAATTTCGTTATAAAATCGTATTGAACATAATATTAATACTCAACAAAACGTTACTGTCATATTTTCTAACACCGAAATGTGCGAAATGATTTTTACGAGTGTATATTATAGAATAGTTGATGTTTTGATATTTTTAAGTCCTAAAATAAAAAATTTAAAATAATATGTCGTGTTTATACAATAATAAGTACTGCGAATACGCCACAAAATGCCGTTTTTATAGTCGAAAAATGTGCTCATATAATATTTTCATCGCACCTAATATATTATGTACGCCGTGAAAACTATATATATATATAATTTAATAACACGAAACGATGATAATAATACAACACAATATAAATACAAATAATAAATATATATAAAAATAAAAAAAAACAATAATTTTAGCCGATTGTTGTAGAACGACTTGTACATATTTATACAGATGCGGAAATTTCGTATTGTGCCCGAAACGATGTGAACCTACCTACGTAAGGATTCGACTGGAGGCGGGACGACTACGAGACAAAAATAATAATATTAGAAAAATGAAAAAAAAAACCAACTTAAACACTTTTATTATTATAACTTATATATGGTTAGGTACCGCCGACATTACACGTGACCAAATAAACAGAATAATAGTTTTCGTCTCACTGACACGTTTTCCGACACGACAAACGACGGCGAATATATATAGATACGAGACTGTACATCGATACGTACAAAGCTATATGCATAAAAGGAGATAGAATCGAGTTCATTTCAGTACCTACCGAATTATATTTATATCAAATTTCTCAAAAATGTACTTAAATAATATTAAATTTTTTTTTTTTTTGACGTGTTTATATACTTTAGGTCAATTATTTGTAAATCAAGTTGAATTAACTATAATAGTCAAATTTTTTTTTAATTAAATTAATTAAATTTTTTTTTTTTTTGTATATAAATTTAACGAAGTAAAAAAAAAAAAATTAGTCGACTTTCCAGAGCTCCAAGGATAACGCGTAACACAGCGATTTCTAAACGAAAACGACGATTTGTCTGAAATCCGACGACACTGCGCGAGTGTGTAAAATTTAAAATGACTCGTCCGAAATCCTAATCGTACTCATATTTAGGTATTATTACGTGATCTGTGAAAATAACAAAGAATACAAAGAATATATTATAGTGTGCGATAGAACTGTATGTACTAACGCGTACATTGTCGTTTTCACGCCAAAGACTAATGCGTGTACAATGTATAGTGATGAAAAATGGTGTTCACGAGCACAGACATATAACGTATATAACGACTATAATAATTTCCTTCCTGAATACAATAATAGTATACTCGAGGAGTTTTTCTCGAAATATTTTTTTATTTTTTTGTTTTTTTTTTTTACTCTCCGTCCGTTTCAGACAGAAAACAACACCGCGGCCGTAAACGCGCTCTCGCATTACGCTCCGTTTTTTAATTATTTCCTTTTCTGCAGCCTCTTTTCACGTGCTCGAGATCAATAAACCTCGAACGAAGTGGGTATATACATGCTCGGTATCGAATCACGCCCGACGTCTCCTGCAACGACGAGACAGGTTTGTGGTATCGTTTCATCCGCAATCCCGAGACGTGGATATTTCGACCAGTGCCTATATACACAATTTAAAAGAGTTCGCGATCCAAGACGCGTGTACCATAGTGATCCCCAGGACACGGCCGAGCACACCGTATTCGTGTAT
Source organism: Slavum lentiscoides (assembly GCA_032441835.1). Lineage (NCBI taxonomy): Eukaryota > Metazoa > Arthropoda > Insecta > Hemiptera > Aphididae > Slavum > Slavum lentiscoides. Next base: position 17,172,483 of record CM063708.1, read on the forward strand.
TCAAAACGGACAAAAGAACGGGCACGGGTAATGCAGAATCTCCTACAAAAAGATGTGTACCGATCGGTCCGGAAGAAAGTCGACTCCCGGACGGCGCAAAGCTGCGTCAGACCTTCTCGCAGACAATGATCCGTTCGATACACAGACAGGAGGAGAATGACGGACGAGAACGTCAGTACGTTAACGTTATAGGTTGCTCCAGGGATCCAAATCGAACCGGATCGTCGCAGAGGCGGTAAAGACGAAGCTGCGAAGCGAACTGCGTGTCAAAGAATTATCGTACGCCAAAAGCAAATTAAAGTCAGCGGGGGGACTGTTTTAGTCGGCTTTATTAAAATAAACGATGTCAGCAATGGGATGTCGACGCAGTCCAAACGATATTGCTACCGGTCAAAAAAAAAGGAAAAAAAATATGCGTCTAAAATATTCGAATATCATAACGTCATCGTGAAGGAAATCAAAAGTGAAGTAATCGTACTACGCCTGAAAACCCGACTCGTTCGCACGAACGTTACGGAACAGAGATTGTCTGACGCCGCGAAATCGCGTGCGTTCAATTTTTTTCCACGTCGTACGAACGATACAACTTTATACATATATTTTTCGTGGCCCCCGAAAATTATGATATATTATATTGTTCTACGGCATCGCCCAGCGGCGAGTCAGTTAAAGAAGTAACCGCGACGCACGGTTCTTAAAACCATCGTTGTTTCGGAGGAGGGATACGCGTAGTTGTGTACGAGTAAAATAAACCGTTTGGATAGTACAAAAAAAAAAACAGGCGCGGTGGACCCGCGCATCGGCGTGTGTCTGCCGGGGCAGGCGAGTGGGAGTCCGCGGTTTCGGATAACCGGGGGACCGGTTGCTTAACGACCGCCTCGCGAGAGCGCGCATAAATCATCCGTCTCGCTTTTGATTTTATTATTATTATTATTATTATATCTGACGTCAACGTTAAAATAATACAACGTCGTTGTCGAGACACTCGAAAACAGCGCGCCGTCGTTTCAAAAACGCGCCACGTAACAATAAAAAGATATTTATACCGTAGGCGAACCCAGAGTTTTACGTTTGAGTGTGCCCGGCCTTTTTTGTAGTTATTTTTTTATAATATAGAGGGGAGGCTATAAACAAATTCACCCGTTTTATGCGTTTTTTTTTTTTAGCTCATAATTTTCTTCCACACACTAAAGTCAAAATATTTTAAGTATCCAACACTTGTTTACTAAACAAACTGTATTATACTAATTGTATAATTTTTTTTGTTTTTCTTTAGGGTGTGCCTTGGCACACCCGGCACACCCCGTAGATCCGCCTATGATTTATACCGTTGCTCAAACAATATTAATATTTCAGATTCCGAGGGATCTGTTTGGTTTTACAAAGCTGCGGTTTTTCGATTTTGAGCGGAGCGAGGAATCTACACGGTTTTACAAAGCTGCGGGGTTTTTTTTTTATGTCTGTATCCTAAAATTCTACTAGAAGGAGTGCTCCAATCTTTATACGCAGTCACACTACTAAATTTTGTTTCCGGTAACGAACTGAGTCTATAGACGGTACTTTAATAGACGGGTCGTTTTTCGATTTTCTCAAAAGCGCCTATTTAGCTGAAAAACTACCGAAAAATTAAAAACTATAACCGGGTATGGAAATTTGAAATATACATCTAACCCGTGTATATTGTTAGAAAAAAAAAATGTTCAACAAGTTTCTTTTAATTTTGGACTATTTATAGTAATTATATAGGTTTTGTGGTATTAGAAATGTATGGAAAAACAGTTGTTCTCCTGTAATCTAGCCCTTCAGCATCACTATCGCCGCCGTCTGAAGTCGGATTCACACGGTTTAGTTACCGAAAGGGCGTATTTACTCGGACAACACTTGTACGACCAACGCATGTGTCACAAGCGTACAGGTGGATGTCGAAATTCTTATTCTATTTGTTTGTTTCCCGTAGCAATATAGTAATTCGTACGGAATACGTATAAAAACAATATTAATAATATATTTTATAAAGATGTATTGAACAATACCGAACACAACACGCTGGGATCATTTATATATATATATATATTTTTTTTAATACACCTAATGGAATATTAAACGTTTTAAACGAGTATATTGACTGCAGGATGTGGTGTACAAGACGTATATTTATTACATGGCGTGAAACGCCGGCGAGGAGATCGACGCCGTCGGATCGACTGATAAATAAATAAATTGGCGGTTGTAATAGGATTTTTTTTTTCACGATCCATCCGATTTGTTTATATTACATCAAACGACGTGCCAAATCATATTGCGGCTCTTTCGAAACTCGAATATTATATTCACCCGTTTGACCTATCAGATGATCGTAACACATTTCCCACCAACACTTCTGATCGCTCTGATGCAGTGGCCGCACAGTGTTCGAATATGTTCATTATTATATGTATTTTATACGTATATACGGTATGTGTTTTTTTTCTCTCTGTACAATCGACGCTCGTTCGTATGTATTCGAAGAGTCGTGAATTATGAAAACAGAAAAAAAAAGGTAGCGAGCCGCGGAAGTGTTGTGGATATCGCTTATAAGTGAATTACTTGGATAAATATTTTAGAGTTTTGTTTTTATTATAAATTTGAAAACAACGATAAATCATTGCATTCGATAAAACGATTCTGAGCGGAGCTTCGGTGTAATACACTTTGTCTATTTTTTGTACAAAATTAAAGTAATATATGACTGACGTTGTGTCCGAATTTCAAGTCGAAAAACTCAAAATTAACTGTTTTATGAATGAAAAACCTCAAAATCTAAAAATAGCCTAAAATTGCCTTAAAATAGCTTTAAAGTTGTATAGAGATCGGAGCACTCCTTCTGGTCGAAAATCTGTACAAAGGATAGAAAAAATAAAAATAAACGTCATTGTAAGACCACTGGATCCCTCGCTCCGCTCACAATCTAAAAAGAACAAAATTAATATTTTTTTTTTTTTACGTATAAATCGGATTTCATTTTCATAAAAAAATATGTTTTCTAACGACCCGGTAAAACGTTAGCCACACTTAGTGGCGTACTTACGGGGGGAGGTTAGGGTTAAAGCCCCCCCACCCAGGACCAAAGAAAAGAAGGTTAAAAATTATATAGTTGTAACAACGATTTTTGTTTTTTTTTATGTCTGTATCCAAAAATCCTGCCACAAGGAGTGCTCCGATCTTGACGTGTAGCTTGTGTAAATCGCACCTAGTTGGTACTTTAGAGAGGTCATTTTTCGATTTTCTCAATACTTTTTTAAGCGACAGAAAAATTACATGAAAACGCAATTTCGTCAAAATCAATTATCGTTTTTTCTTCGTAATTTTAAGACATAAAAATCTGAAATTTTCATAAAGTACGTAACCGTAGACTGTATATTAACGAGACAAATTTTTCAAAAAGTCTTGAAAATCGTTAAATCACAATTTTTTTTTTTACAACCATATTAAATTTTTCGACAAATATATATATATATATGTATAATATATTTGATTAATTTTAATAATATTGTTGAATTAAAAATATTATGGGGACGAAGTGTCAATGTTTTATATAAACCCCCAGCCCCCTCCCCAGAGAGAAATTGAAAGTACGCCACTGGTCCCACCACACTATACATATCGACCACGTAATCAGCGCCTCTTAATCCGAATATTTTTTTTTTTTTTAACGAACGTAAAATAATAACACTGGAATATTATGAAAATCCATAGAAATCGGACGTTTAAACCAGTTTGGTTACGAATACCGGCGTGTAAATCATAAATATTGGAATCGATAATATGAAGTCTACGTTTTCATAAAACGCGTAGATCACGTATCTTACTAGATCGGGTGGAAATAACGCGTGTGTGTACGCGAGATGAATGTAAAATAACAAATACCGCGGCGCGAATATAGCGTTACAATAAAACGGCATCACGATCCAACGTATACCTACGCTGTTTGATTTTCTCTCCGTGCGTTCATGTTATTTTATAGAGCAACTGGTCATTATTACTGTACTTTTTTTGTTAATCGTACAATGAAAATAAATCCACAATATACGAACCGTTGTGGTTGATATAATAACTGAAATAATTGCATCGGTACGCGTGTATTTTGCGAATAAATTAACGAAGATCTTGCGAAATGTAGGTACGCGTAGTTTCGTTTTTATGACTCTGTATAGGACCTACGAAAAAAATTTGAAATTAACAATTTGAGTGCCATACGACACATCCTCGTATTATCTATGCGAGATCTCTCGGCACTTCCATTCGCATTGTTTTTTTTTTATATAATTCTAAAACTTTACGCATAATAATATATATTATAGTAGCATTTTTATAAATATACATAGAATTCCCGTAGGCTTTTGAAAGAGTTATTATGTAAAATCTTGCACAAACCGAGATCCCACACGTGATTGCAAAAAACAAACAAACGTTCTTCTCCTTCGAACACAGTGTTCCTAACGAGTTTTCCAACAGTGTCCGAATACTAACCCGATATTGTATCGTTATTATACGTATGACGACTTACACAACACAAATAATAATCGGAACGGACCACACGATATTAATGTACAAACCGCGTTGTACCATAATAATATACGCAATATATTTCTGTAAGACTCGTATCGAGAAAGCGCGTTCAACTACATTATATTATAATACGTATAAGCGCAATATGTTGAAACCGCCGCCACGTGCAGTGCGATAAAGGGATTTCATATGGTTCGACCGTGGAGGATACCTCCATAGGCGTGTCCAGACCTCCATGGCTGGGGAGGCCAGTTATAAAATTTAAATTTTTTACTTACTACAGCGATCTATTCTATATCAATATTTGTGACTTTTTTTTTTGTTGTATGGCAATTATATAGCACCTGGAATTTGTTCACCCCGCAAAATTAAAGATTATCTTGATCTTAAAATTGGTTTCCTATACTATTACAACTAATAAATAAGGCCAATCAACTAATGTGCTGCTTAGTTATTTTTTATAAATATTTTATATTTATAGTTTCAACCACGGTAAATTATAGGCAAAGAGGCCAAGAATTAAGTCGCTGGGGAGGCCGGTGCCCACCCTGCATCCCCCGTAGACACGCCTATGGATACCTCGGATTGGCACATGCGAAAATAAATAAATACGCGTACCGAATACAATCACTACTTGTTTTAAACGTACTCGTATTAATCGTAATTAATAAAACAAGTAATTATTTAGATAATTTTAAAGGTTTTTAGATTATAAACTTTTAGCGAACATTTTTGTTGCGTTTTTTAAGTCATAAATGCACATTTTTTTTTTTTTTAGGACGTCAACGTCCTGACCCCGACAATAATAATGCGAGATTTCTTTTAAAAAAAATATTTTCGCGCGTGTAAGTCGAGAACTTATAATATTAATAATCTGTCGATCGGCCGCAGACGAATTTCAATTATAGATCGACGGCTAAAGAGCTCGCGTGGCGAATCGATCGAACGATCTATAATAAATCACTCGGACGGTAGAGTAATACGCCCGACCCGCGATATTAGATGAAAAACGAAAAAAAAAAAACGTTTTCCGGTACTGTACCTGCGTGCACCGCCGTTTCGGTTCCGCCGCCAAACTTGTGCACCAGCTCCTGGACGAACACGCCGGACGCGAGTTGGAGCCCGTGGGCGAGCAGGTGCGCGGCCACGGCCACGGCGGCCACTACCCAGCCCCAGCCGCCCTCCGGGTAATAGTGTTGTTTGAGCGTGACCAGTTGTCGGACGTCGCCGAGCCCGGACAGCCCGGCCGGATGCGACTTGCTGCAGTGGCCGGGCAACGGCGGCCCGCCGAGCGGGTGACCGACGACGCCGCGGCCGCGGCCGCCACCGCCGCCGCCGCCGCCGCCGTCCGGACAACCGCCGTCGCTGAAACTGCCGCCCACGCCGGAATCGTTGCCCATCAAGTGCGGCAGGCTCCGGGACCGGAACAATCCGGGGCCGCCGGCCCCGGCGATGCCTCCGGTACCGCTGCAAACGACGCCGCCGCCGCCCCCGATGCCGACGCTCAACACCACTCCGCTGTAAATATCACACCGCCGCGCGTGTCCCTCTCGGGGCACAAACGTTTCACGTTAGGGATTGTTATTTTCTATCCTATATCGTTTTTCCGTCGTTCGCCGGTTCGTCGGGTGTCCGGTTCTTTCAGGTAGATACGGTAACGTAGGTAACCGCACAAAGGACACTTTCCCCCCAATTGAACTCGATACACGGGACGCGTATATCAATCAAAATATCACCCCAGACAGGAGGCCGCCATACGCATTCTATAAGATATAAAAGTCATGGAAAATACGATGAAATATAATTTTTTCCATGACGTTTAATTACGGTTTATTATATTTACATTGAGACAATAGGACGCAAAATAAAAAAAAAGACCTGCTCATAGTATCCACGTTAGCACCAAAAATCGGTTATTTTTACATAATGAAGTTGGTAACGAAAACAGAAAAATAGAAATGGCGGCTCACTATAGGAGCCACCATATTTTCCATATTCACCATATTATTGTCCATATTTTCGTATGCGAGAATTATACAGTATGCGTGTTCCACGTACCGAGTTCAGTGATTATTGCCCGTTCAGGATGTTTTTTTTCTTTTTTTTATTAAATCTGAGCCGCGTTTTAGATCGTTTAATCGAAATTTCGATTAAGTGTAAACTATAGACGTGTGCAGATCGTTTACTTTTTAATCGGCAATACACCCACTGACCGGAAAGCCAAATAGGTCAAATATTTCTATTTATTTTTGTTACTCACTGCAGAGAACATATAGTTTCCAAGCATTTCCTTTTTTTTTAAAAAAAAGTGCATCGGGGATTTTTAAATCTCCGTTAAATATATTTTTATCAGAAAATCTAGCTATTTAAAAATTATAATAGATATCAACACCGAACGATCAGAAATTATAAAAGGTTAACCGTATTCTCAATACTAAAGCCTTTATCATCACAAACAATAATAATAATAATAATAACGTGACTAAATATCGTTAAATAATATTAACATAATCAATAATGAAACGGACGATAGTTGACGTAAAAAGATTACAATTCAACGCGACGCTTTCCAGGAATAAGATATTTGAAATTTTCTTTGATATTTTCAAAGTTTAAATCTCTAGCGTCGTTTAGTAACGGGTACGAGTAACAATGACTTAGGTCGATATTGAGTTCGAAGACTTCTTAATTTGGTTTTGACAATACTTAATTTAGAGAAAAGAAACGCTTACGTGTGCAGCTTGTTAGCGCAATGGTTACAAATAAAGTTAAATATTTTAAAACGTTACGGTATATTTCTGATGTTTTAATTAAAATAAATTGATTATTTGAAAACCGATCCAATCGGTAGGGTGGGGCCCAGAGTTTACATTTGGCCTGTAGGTAGTGCAAAAGCACACCCTGCACTGCCCGTGCACACGCCTATGATGTAAACCATTTTCGAAGCCACTCCTAATTCGTCAACAGTTATAGAGTAACATTTTTTTTTTTTAGGATTTAAATTTGCGCGTAATTATTTTACGTTTTTAATAATTCGACAAAACTGTTGTGAACGGAATTCAATTATACTTATCGCTTTGTATATTTCCGAAAATTAAGACTTCAAACGTTTGATAAAAAAGAAAATTATCCGACCTAGTAATTAATGAGTATTAACACAAAAACATATTCTATGTTTACAGTTTTACCGTTTGTTTTTGCGATTTTTCGGTATTTTTTGCAAAGAAAATCGGTAAAAAAGTGTCAAAGTTATGCACGATTTAATAACGAAATGTAGCGTATTCTTTCAGTTTTTTTTCCACATAAAGTCCAACGAGTATATATTTTTTTTTTTATTAAGTATACACGTATTTTATCTCGCCGCGATTCCACGCTATTTTCAAGACTTATCGCTTCACCTTGTGTATACGAATCACGCTAGTAATAAGTTTCATTTTTCTCCGTCAAAATTCCTTTTAATATATCTATTTTTAACGTATGTTTGTGTGTGGAAAATGCACACGATTTACTTAAATTTTATAATAATCTGATGTAGAAAAGCTGTGTTATTCGCGTGAAATATATTATCAATTTCTGCGTTTTATATGTTCGGAAAACGCGTCCTCATATTACAGAGTCGTGTCTGCCCTGTCGCGGCCGTGATGATGATTGGCGAAATTTTTGTTAATTACAGTTATTTTCTTTTTTTAACACTAAATATTATACGAATGTATTTAGCGGACAGACTTCGATTGATTATTCGAATTTCGAAAGTATAATTTAATTTGGCGGCTATTATTGACGGTAGCTTTTAGGTTTTGATTTCGTATGTAAATCAAAAATATGATTTTATATTTTATCAACCGATTCTTTGTTAGTCTTATGGTTTAGGATTATTATATTAACGAATTTATTTTCAAAAAATGTCGACGTTCGCGTTCAAACTCTCTGAAAGGCCCTACTGAACAGACAACGCGCTTAAAATTAAAAAAGTCGTATATGTAATTACTTTGAATTACAAAAAAAAAAAAAATGAAAAAAATTTATAGTCCGCTGTGAGAATCGAACCGCGACATTCAATTACCTGTTGAACGTAACGACTTAGTTTTGAGGTTTGAGCGTTTATTACGTATTAATCGTTAAAAGCGTACTGAACGAAAAACATAGAAAAAGAGTTGTTCTCCTAATCTAGCCTTTCAGCATCACTATCACCACTGTATGAAGTCGGTTTCACACGGTTTAGTCACTGTAAGGGCTTATTTACTCGAACAACTCTTGTTGACCGACGCACTCACAAACGTTACAGGTGTATTGCGAATTTTTTATTCTATTTAAACGATTTGTTTATTTCCTATAGCGATGCGTACGAAACACATTTCTGCCGTATAAAAATAATAATATAACGATATATTAAAAAAAAAAAAATACAAGGTGATCCATAGTAGAGTGGCGAATTTCCATTGAAATATTGTTCGAAGTAATTTTGAAAAAATACGAATTGGGATAGAAAATATAAATAAGGCAACACACAAAATAATAATAGCGTAAGTAGTAATATAAATCGAAATATTTAAATGAAAGTTTCCTAGCAAGACTATATTATACTATCGATAAGGTGTCTATAGGGTACTCTCATTAATTTTTTTACGAGTTTTAAGGTACTTACTCAATACTAAATCGTTCACACCTTGAGTTTTTCTAATCGCGGCGTTATAAAATAAAAAAGCACAAAAAAATCTTCTACAACATCAGTGGTCATTGATATTATAATAATATTATTATTTAACAATGGACTTTACAAAAACCAAAAAAAAGGTTTTTGACTTGCATGGAATATTCTTTACACTCGCACGCTTTAAGAATAAAAAATTAATTCGAATGTTTTTGATATTCCGAAATCATTTCGAAACATAAGACAACATTGGATGTGGGCGAACGAAGAGTGAAAATTTTTTTAAAAAATTCTGACCACGGAATATCATTTTACCGGTTACGGTAGTGGTATAAAAAAAAAAACCATTCGTAGTTTTCCAAATTTTTCCATTTTCTTACTGGTCCGGAAATCAAAAGTTCAACCTACACAAATATTCTGAAGATTTTCTCGAAGTATATTCAATGACTTATTTTAACATCGTATATACTGCAGTAGGTATACATTAATATTAGTATAAGTACACACAAGTTTGAAAATAAGTCGTCTAGTGTTTACTTAGATTATTCTACTCTGGACTCGCACCAATAAAACGTGGTGACCAATTGGAAATAGTTGTTGAATTCTGTTCCTCGAGTGGATACGAAGTATACCAATTATTTTCGATCATCATTATCTTGAGAGTGCACAACCTACCCTATGGAAACGCTACTGAACATACCTAACGATAACGTTCATTACATTTAATACTTTGTTTTCATAAAAATGAGTTCTCGTTAGCCGCTAACACTTTCTTGCAAAGATTGATTTTGGAAAACGTATATTTAAGTTCCCGACGACGACGATGCGGATATACTTCCTAGGCGAAACCGTTTCGTCGATAATTCCTTCCCGGTTTTACATTCTTATTTCAACATTTCGTTTCGAATTTTATTTTTTATAACGATTTATTGGTAAATGTCATTATATTGCGCGCGAAATTATTACTCGATATGTATTTTTTTTTTCCATTGAGAAACTATGACTGGATTCGAGTACGAAATTTAAACGAAACACGCGTGCATACGCCATATAGATTTTGACCGACCCCGAGTGTCATTGTACGTAAATCGGTAAAATAAATTTATATATATATAAAAAAAAAAATACTCGTCCCGTTAACACGCGTTATTTTTATGAATTATCGAATTCGAATTTTACGTTCGCCGACGGAATAGTCGATTACCAACACTCGATTCGAAATCGTAAATTGAAAAAAAGCAAAAAATCATTCGCGTATATACGCGCATATCGCCGGGAGCACCGGCAACGAGTACGCCACACGTGGTACATCTGATTTGAGTTTATTATTTATTTTTATGATTAACAGAATCAAAACGAATTTCGTGTTTTAATACGTTATCGGTGTAAGTAGCCGAACGATTTTAATACGATCGCATTTAATACTTCATATTGTCATAATATTTCGACTACGGCTTAGGGTTATTGTTGTAATGAAAAATTATTAAAATTTATTACTCACAAAAAAAAAAAAAAATCCCTAAAAATTGCGCCGAAATATTCGAAATCGCGTCGAAAAAAAAGTTGCCCTTGGACGGTGGTTTCGACGAATTAGGTCACGCGTTCTCTCGTTATTTTAGGCACACGTGCGCAATAATTCGTAAATTTTCATAGAGCTATTCAATAAGTACTAAAAAAAAAGTAAAGTGACGTGAAAAACAATGAATAATAAGCGAAATTTTTCATTTTCAACTCGTTAAACGTATTTAAAACCCGCTTAGCGACGAATTCATATGAGTGTGGAGATAAAACCGTTTCAAGAAGGCAACAGCATCCGAGAACTAAAATCACGTTACCGCGTATTGTGAATATTGAATCGAAGGAGTACGGAGGAGGAAATTAAACGTTTATACGTTCATTTCGATAGTCTAAAAAAATGTACAAAAAAAAAAAAAAGGTTTACGGCGTGTTCTATAGGTGCATATATAATTATAATCGTATAATTTCCGTCGTCTGACGATGATCAGTATAATATGTTATTAATATACTGCGGGCGAGTTTAATATATTTCGGTCGATCTCGTAACAGGCGATTTCCTATGATGAAGACGATGATGATTTATCGATTAGATCGCGTCGTCGAATAAGGCCAAACTCAGGACCGAACAACTAATCAAATTACGTCCCCCACCCAGTCATACGATGGCGAATTTGAATTTAATTATTTACGTGCCGGCCGTGTGCTACATTAAAAACGACGTTCGCGAATATCGCTTGGAATACTATCATATCGAATAATAAATAACGATCGAATTATATTATCGATGTAACTTTATATATATATATATAAACAAGAAAATTTCGATTTATTTCCTTTTTTTTTTACTCATCTCTAGTGTTACATAAAATTTCGAATTTCAATTATAATATTTATCGCGAGACTTTTGTTTAACATATTATTATTGATCACCGGTTCGTCCGGATCACATATACTTGTATACGAGTATACTATTGAGTCGACTAAAAAGTAATATAAAATTCGGTTATTTTAAAAACGTTGAAAAAAAACGAATAAAATATTAAAACAGGCTCAAGCCGAACAGGAAATTTTATACTCGACTATGGTATTTTTATTGTTTTACGTTAATTTTTACACGTAATTCAGTATAATTTTTACAGCGCATTAAAAATGTAATATTATTTTAGAACCGAAATAATGCCAGTGTAATATTGTACGTTATTATAGATAGTACAGTATAATCGTCGTCACACAATCGGATAGTAAATATTGTAAAACGCGGAGAAAGAAATTGGTGAAATGGCTTCGTAAAGGAGTATGAAAATCTCATAAAAAAAAAAAAAACAGTACTATAGGTCGTGAAGTGAACGCGACGTTAGTGAAACGATTAGAAAAATTTCGGTTGAATTCAACGAGAACGTCATCGATATAAAATCGAGATTTTTTTTTTTTTTGAAATTACCGATTTTTTCTTTTTCTTCTTAATATCGAAAACTGCGCTTATTTTTTCTTACAACGTGTCGTCGTCTAGCGTTTCACGAAAAGCGTTAGAATTGTTTGCAACAAAGTTTTTTTGAAATCCAGAATATATATTATACAATAACCTATACGTTTTTTCTATAAGTCGGCAATGTAAATCCGATCGCGCATTTGTACGTAATGAAATTTAATATATATATATATGAACTGTGATATGTAGTCTGCAGCATTGCTGCGCGGTGTGACAAGCGAATGCGCGCGTATATAGAAAGCAACTTGGGACACCGTTACTCAATGATCCGTCCAAAGCATAGATCACGTCGTATAACATATATGAAACCCGTTATATTATATACTTGCGCCGTTTCGATCTTATCCCATATTTTACGACCGCCACAATATTTTATATCGACCACGTTTAATATTTGTACGACGCGACGTTTAACGAATTGCGAACACTGTGATTTCGCAATTATAATTTCGTTTCTTCTCCCGTCGTCGACCACAAACGCGCTTTGACAATATTATCACACGTCGGAGGAGGCTGCAAGTGTACCTACCGCGCCGGGTCATCATGACGTGTATTTTGTACGGATTCGGTTATAACCCGTTAAACTCGAAAATTCGCGGTTCTGTTTCGTATAACTACGTATTTATTTTTTCATTTTGACGGACAAGGAGAAAGTTATCTCAAAAATATTAATGCGCGTAATATGTTTTACGGGAATATCATATTATGTATTTCGCGAGCGTCCGAATTACCAACAATTTTTCCGTGCACATCCAAGTTGCGTGTATAAATAAAAAAAAAAATTTGTTTTCGTTACTTACATGTTATACATCAACACTTACGAAACGTTATGTAAATTACAATATTTTTTTTTTTTTATTGTGTACGAAATTATAAGAGATATTGAACTGTATACCGCGCGAGTTTTAAAAAACAATTTTTATTCACGATCAAACGCGTTCGAATAAAATTTATATAATCGTTTATTTATGGAAATAACGATTTTGAATTTTTGCCCGGCCAATTTTAGCTATAATATATTATATAGTGTACTTCAGCGATGAGTGCTGTTTTTTTTAAAAAAAAAGTTTTATCTATACGAAAAATAAATTCAATTCTAGCGACTATTATTACATTATATATGGTTATTCGATTAAAATTTGCATTTATCTTCGCGTTAAGTATCACCACATATGGTTTTTAATTAAATAACATACGATTTCAGGACGCTATATTAAAATTACGCGGTAATAAATTGAAAATGTAAACTTCTATATATATATATACACATACGTATGTATATACACCGAGCCGTGTATATTAATATACTAAATAATAGCGTAAGCGCGTGTTAAAGAAATGACTGTAGCGAGAAACGTTTTTGTTTTCATCGAATTAAAACGAATAATTTTCCTTCGCCAGTGTACGAGGGGGAAAAAAAAAATTCTAATATTTATTCGAACGCGTGATCGTTTTCAACGTACTAAATTTAATCACGCGGGGCTCGTGAAAGAGTTTATATATATTGCAATTGCGAGTGTTTTATTCGATAAATTCTATAGCTTTCATACGCAGAGAGAAAGTGGGGAAAAAAATTTAGACGAAATGATATCGGCGGGGAAAAAAATTGTGTTCTACAAAATCGGTACATATCATCCGTTTTAAACGCTTTGTATAGCGGACGTTTTCAACGAGTCTCGTAGAGTCTAAAAAACGTTTGATTTTCCGTTCACATTAAAAATCAATATACTATTTTCACCGATAAGCGTTTTATTCCTGAGTGGTGGTTATTAGGGCTTTTACCACAATATTATTATTTTTTTTTAAAACTGTTATCATTCTTCAGCCAAATAAACAAAAATAAAAATTTCCTCCTACAGCGGAATCAGAAGAATCTCCGAAAAAAAAAAGTAAAATATGTCTTCCCCTCTCTGTCTCTCTGCCAGTTACCAACCGACACCACGAAAAGCGATACTCGGACGAACGATGAAAAACGAAGTATTTAAAAAAAAATTTTTTTAAATTGTTGTAAATTGGCACTCATAGAGTATTGTGGTACCGGTTTTTATACGCATTACCGTCTTGTTAAATCGCGAGAAGAGAAAAAGAAATTCCGTTCGATATTATACGAAAGCGCAGATCGAGAAATTTTAAACGAAACGTTTCACAAAATGACCGGTGCCACAGCTCTAAATGTGTTATTTACTAAAACAATATATTTATATATACAGGGCGTCTCACGGAGATCTAAAAAAATGCTATAACTTTTGTTCTATTCGACACGTTTAAGTTTTCTTCTTATTTTTTTTTTTTAATAATTGTAATACTTCTGCGCTATATACAAATAAACAAATTTCTATTATAAATAAATAACTCGAAATTAAATAATTTCAAATTTCATCCTGTTTTCAAAAAATATAGTTTTCGAAATAACCGATTGTAAAATATATGTAAGTTAAAAAAAAAAAAAATTCGCGGTGTTTATGTTACGTCTGTAATTTTTAAACGACTTTTAAAATTCGAATATTTTTCTTGCTAGTTGTATGTAATACTCGATAGTGATAAATAACAAAAATCGTTATGAATCGATTGATACGACGAGACATATCGTTTGACTATTTGTATTACGATCGTATGAAAAAATTAATTTATGTTATTCGCAGTATTTTACAATTAATGGAAAAAATATATTTGGAAAATTCGTAGAAAATCAACGTTTAAAATAAACATATTCACTTTTTTTCCTCTTTTAATTGAAATCATTAAACGGCTATTTTGAATTAAACAATTTCAATTTTTTTTTTTGATTTTTTTTAGTTAAACATTTATGTAAAGCACGTATATAATAACGCAGGTTTCCAGGGACGTGCTCACGGGGTAGAGGCGATAAGGATGTTATGTCAACCTCCCTTTTTTGCATTTTTTTTGTATTCTATTAATTTTTCATTAACACACGCAAAAAAAAAAATGTATAATTTATTGTTAAATAAAAATTTATGTTTTAAACATTTTTTTTTCCTGTGGGATTTCTAAATATATTCCATACAAGTCGATTGATAACAATAAAATATATAGCGTTTAAGACGGACCGACTTATTGGCGATCGTCTTGTATTATATTATGATTATAATTATTATTTCTAAAAAAAAATAAATTATTCACATCTCCCCTTTTCAAAAAAAAAACAAAAAGCCGAGCACGCCGCTGCAGGATTCTAGTAATTATCAAAAAAAAAAAAAAATCTTAAAAACGATTTGAATAGAACAGAATTCTTCTGCGAGACACCCCGCGCTACGGACTACGCGCGGCGGCGGACACACTGACCTGCTGCACGAGTCATCGTCGCCGACGGCCATTCCGGCGTGTTCGCGATAACGACGAGCGAGCATATTATTATCACACCGCAGCCGGTGCGGTCGGACGCGAGACGGCGGTCATCGCCGGTAGTGTTGTAAAGAAACACAACGGCGATATAAAGAAATGAATCGCCCCGGACGCGATGAAATGTGATAAGACGAGACGGATCACAGAAAAAGCGACGCACTGCGCGCGGACCACGGACGTACGCGTCTCGACGATGCCGACAGACGACTGCGTGGGGGGCTGCTGCGCGAAGAATACGCGCGCTTGTTGCTGCGGTCGTCGCCGGAGCACGTGCGGCGATCTCGCGCCGCCGCCGCCGCCGCCGCTATCCGGAGACCGACCGCCGCGGTCTCGCCAGTATACCGACGACTTTTTCCCGCCAACCGAATCCCGGCCGTACACCGTTCACCGCGGTACACCGTTTTTTTTTTTTCAGTGGCAGACCAAGCACTTAGTTCGTGTGTACATTTAATTAAGGACTAAATATATAGACGATTCGTGAGCTTTCTTTTTTTTTTAATATTCGATTTTATACGCTTTATTACGGGGAAAAAAAAAACTCTCACGCCTCCTGTAGATTTCTTCCGGTTTCGATACTGTTGTTGTTGGAAAATGGAAGACTACGCACGGGACTTATAAAAACTATGAAAAAGAAAAACTAAAAACGGTCGTGGGACTGCCGGGAGAAGCCATACGATTGTAAAGAGAAAGTAAAAAATTATCGGCTAATATAGAAGCGTAGCATCTTGACATCAGTTCGGAGATCTCCGGCAAATCATAAGCGTACGAATTATTAAATGTCCATGATTGGGCAATGCAGTTTTTTTTTCTTCTTAATATTATTTCACGGGTTAACTCCCCGCATATAAGATGCGTCTTACGAAGAAATCTCAATCGTGCTAGCAGTCTTCGCATCGAAATATACTGCGGAGCCACAGCCAGCGACGTCGCTGAGGCTTTAGTGTATATATATATACTCGTATATTAACAAAAAAAATCTTTACTGTCTTTATTAAACAAATATTATTAAAAAAAAAAAAAATCAATATATTGAAACGTTAATTTATTACAAGTACCTATTATAAATAGATAGATATTTTATTTAATACAGCACACTATATAGTAAATCACCGTGGTTCATAAAAATACTCATAATTTGATTAAAATAGGTATATTTAAACATTTTTTTATACAAAATAACATATTATATTGTCATAGAAGTATTTCATTTACGTTTTATATATTTTTATCATATCCGTGATTTGTAGAGTATGTATATTAATAGACGTGGTGAATTCACTGATTGGTGTATTGTGTGTTTATACTTTTAAAAAATATATAAAATATACAACTAATAGTACTTACCGACATCAAAACGCGTCGTTGTAAACTTATAAAACGTACAATTTTCCGTAGGTATACAATCCACACCACTCTTACAAGGTATAACATTATAAATAATTGTGTAAATTATTTAAAACGTTTAGGTTTAATGGAAGAAAAATCGTTTTTTTCTTCTTTTTTCAATGTATGTTTTATATGAAGTCAGACCGTAAACGTATTATTAAATATCCATCATAGTAGTATACTTTTATGAATATACCAAACGAATTGGTCGTCCTGAAATCGTCTATTTACGGTGCTAATAATCAGTAGCGTATTTATAGACGGAGATCAGCGAGACATATCTCCCCCACTCTTGACATTTTCATCCTTTTCTACTTTTAAGGTTTAACCTTTATTTTATAAGGTTAATAAAATCGCGTTATTAATTTTGTTGAACTCGCCACTGTGTGAGGAAAATCGTCACAGACTATAGAAATCTGCATCGTATATCGCCGAGAAAACGTTATGGTCTTCAGACATGTTAGTAAATCCGGAATTTTTGCAATAAACTAAGAAACAAACTGTTATTATACAACGGTCATAAAAGATCGGTCCTTTTTAAGACCGTGGGCATTACGCGGTGCTTCTATCCGTGCTATATGTAATATTTGTATAATATAATATGTTATTAACCTAAAATAAATTATTTCGCGAATGCGGATTGTGATAAGTCGCATTTATCAATATTCTTTAGCGGTTTTTTTCCCGTACAAATTTAGTACATTTCGCATAATTCAAATACACGTTTTTACGAAAAAAATACTAAATATTTCTAGCAGTCTGTAATAAAAAAAACTGTACCTGTAGAATATTCATTTCCTTCCTAATGACCTGTGTGCGTGTACGTTACCTCTGTGTCTATTTCTACACACAAACTAGGAACATTTCTATGTTTAAAACAGTTAATCTATTGAGTAATAATGAATTGATTGAAATTTTCGTTTTCGTGTAGATTGAATGGACAAATAAAAAAAAAAATGGCAATTCATATAACAATGAAAATTAATTTTAAAGAAGTAATCGATGAAATATTGTAAAAAATAAAATCGAAAATTTGTATTATAAAATGTGTTTTAAAAATGAAATAAAATATTCAATAAGTATATATATTTTTAAATACGAGTACTGTGTGTTTTTCTATCAGCAAGTGAAAACGTAATCCACGAACGACAAAGCTAGAATATTGTTTTGCGGATACGCCCGAGGTAATAGTAATTTTCAAAATCAATATCTCTCCTCTTGATAAAATTTTTAAAAAAAAATATGCCACTGTAACGATAATTATGATTTTTTAAAGCATACACTCCATACATGTGTCAGAATTTTGAAGACACGCATTTGATATTATTACATTACCAGTTGTGTATTTCGTGTGTTTTCTAAATTTTTATATATTTTTTTCTTTCTGTTTAACGTTTGGGCGCATATGCCGTTTTTATGTTCATTTTTTAATGTATTTGAAACGATAAGGTCGTGACACGCGATATTCATTAAAATAATACGTATAAGAGTCCAAAAATAATATTATAGTTTTGATGAGTCCCCGTTCACGGTGCCTGTTTATGTGGCCGACATCGACTTAATTACTGCGTACAGTCATCTCCTCTGACGATTGGAGAGATGACGAGATAATAATGTACTAAAGATATACTAAAGAAGTCACTGCGTTTAAACGTATTGAATTAAATAACAAATAACAGTGGGTTTTTAAATTATTATAAGGACACTAAGGATTTCTCGTCATTTTCAAGTTTATACGATTTTCGCGAGCAAATAAATTGGTTGTAATTAATTTTTCCCCTGAAATCTGTAATCGCAATAAAATGTGGCATTACAAAATATTAAGATATTTCCGAAATCATTCGAATCTTTTAAATTTCCATTTTTATGCAAAAATAAATAAATACGTTCGGGTAATTTTGTTGTTTTGTACAGGGACGGTATACCGAATCCCTCCGAAAAATTTTAAATACTTGTTGATTGTTAATAACCGATTATCTTATTTAAAAAAAAAAATAAAATAATAAGACTTACAGATTAACGTGTTATTAAAATCCCTTCTTTTTGCGATAATATTATAAGCGCGGATAAAAAAAAAATTAATAAAAGAACTAGTTAAGTTATAACAACATAGAATATACAACGGCGATTTGTGTTTTCAACTATTTATAAATTATAGCGATTAAAAACTGAATGACCGGACGGCGTCCGTCGAATCATTTAAAAAAATAATAATAATAAAAATAGTGCTCTCCAATAACGATTTTAAAAGTAACGTTCAACAATAATTCTTTTATTAGTACCCGATAAAACTAATAATTTTCTTCGACGTAATTTTAATAAGAAACCTAAATATTAACTGTTGGAAAAACGTGAATGGTAAAAGTACCGGACGGGGTATTTCATTGGTAAATAACTATCCAGAAGAAGTATTGTACTCATATTAATGACCCAGTCAAATAGAAGAATTGTTACAGTCAAGAGAATACATATTGCATTTTCGTATCGAATAATATAATTTTTATTCTGTTTATTATATATATATACATATATTATTCTAATAAAGAATTCATTGTGTTTGAAATGTACGTAGTAATAGCTCAATGTCTGAGATCCCTGAAGATAATTCTTATTTGGACCAATCTCCTTCCCTAACCTAAACAAATAAAATTCTGGCTATTTGCCTGGCGAACTCGTCTTGTTTTTTTTTTTTTTTTACGCGCGTGTATAAGTTGACGTATATGACTTGTGGACTTGATGTCAGTCACGGAAGAAAAACGATGCTATATAGTAAAAAATATATATTATATAATCTAGTTTTGTTACCGAGTCGGTGAAAAATAATATATATAACAGCACCAATTCTAGTAAAAAAATTTAAATAAAAATAACAAATCGCGCGCATATTAAAAATATTTTCGACGACAGCGCAAAACGTATTATTAAAATAATAATTAATATGCTAAACAATTATTTTCAGTATTTCGTTTAGCGATTTTCGTGTTAAAATAATAGTCGCGATAATCCGCAGTGAGATTTGTATAATAAAAAATTTTAAAAAAGAGACATTTATTTAAAATATAAATTAAAACGATTTTTTAGAGCTACTAATGATACCGACGAGTATATATTGTACAATTAAATTCTGCTATAAAATCCCCCTCAAAAAAAAAAAATTATATTCCAAAAGACATCTCGTTCTTAAAAAAAAAAAAATTACTGTTCTCGACTAATCCGAACGGAATTGAAGTCTGGTTAGATCGTAAAAATAATCTCGTAGCACTCGAATATTGTTTTAAAGTATTTTCCATATATATATATATATATATATATATATATAATTTATTTTATTCGACTCTGTCGGGTCTTTCGTAAAGTCATATATTCGTCCTTTCGCGGGCTTCAAAAAAAAAAAACTTTCTCTATATCTCTGCGAGATTACGACCGTGCAGGATCGTGTCTGCAGAACTTCAAAATCCTCGCGTCGTCCTCGCCGCCAGGACCGCAATCGGTATACGACGGACGGACGGCGCGAAGACAAGGGGCGGTCATTTTCCCCTACCCTCCCCTATTCACAAAAATAAACTATAAGGGCCGTTTTCGACGTGGCACACGCGAAAATATCGTTTTTGGCGACACGAACCGTGTAATGTATACGCGACTTGGCGCAGTGGCGTATTTAAGATTTTGTCAAGGGGGGGGATATGTATTGGAAAATATTTTATTGACCTAAAATATTATAGGCTTAAACTCCTTCGCCCTCTCCCATCACCATATTTTTTTAAAAATGTGGGGTTAATATTATTATTACATACACAAATTGATTACTCATTATTTTTCCAAACAAATAATTTTGACTAATAAAGCATGTATGGTATAAAAGTCAATTGCCAAATCTTTAATATAATAACATAAATCATGTAATCATACATTTTTATTTTTATTTTCTTAAATATTTTATTTTTACATGCATTATAATACAAAATCTATTTTCCTCTTTTTTAGACAAAGATCATCGATAACCTCATCTGATGAAATTTGAATATTTCGATGACATGACAATAGAGCCAACCCATTTAGTCTACTCTATAACAAAATTTAGATATTTATAGATATAGTGTAATTCAATCAGGATAAATTATTAAAGAAATATAAAATATTTACTTCTGTCATACTATTTCTAAGATACGACTTAATTCTTTTTAAAGAAGAAAAAGATCGTTCTGGAGTTGCAGTAGACACCGGCAATGTGCAGAATATTTTGAGAAGCATGTGAATATTAGGATAAAATTCTTTATCACAAATATCTAAAGCGTGTAATCCTGAGAGAAGAGTTACGTTGTTTGTAATTATTTTATGTCTCCACATATTCAATTCAGCAATGCTAGCATCTTGATTAATTATAGGTGAATAAAATTCAACAAGCTTTTAAACTCCTCTTTTCATGGCTTTTTAACAATAGTGATTCATGTTTAAAATACAATTAAATCCTAAAAATTAAAAGTGAGATATGTAAATTTCATTTTATCCTCAAAATTGTATAATTGCCTTCAAATATTGTTTTATGATTAATAAATCGTTCAGTCAGTTGTGTTATATAAAAATCAATGTATGGTAAAAATATTGTGACACAATAGTAACGTTCAATAGAACAATCCTGAATAATTGGATTAGCCCTATGGATTTGTGTAGAAGTGATCCGCTTAACTTTTAATTCAATTCCCATGTTATCGGCAACTATCTAAATTATTTGAGACAATTAGATAAATATCATACATGTAATTTGAATTAAAATATTTTCTGAACAATTATTTACTTTAACATCATCATATATATCTCTAAATTCCATTTCATAATTTTCTCTTATAGTCCTCAAAGTCATCACTACGTTTTCAACTAAATCAACAGTTTTTTTCAAATCTATTTGTATTTTCTGTAATTGCTTACACAGTGGAAGACAATATGAAAATAAGAACTGAAACATTAAAAACATTTTCAAATTAAAAAATAAGTTTCAAATAGAATACCAAGTAAGAAAAGTGGCTTAATATGATAAACTTTTTTATAAATTAAATTTTAATACCTTTAACATTAATTTTAGGCTCTAAAACATATTTATTATAATTTATACCCTTATAAATAATACACCATATTAAGCTATTAAATAAAAATCATAGTAATATTTATTAATACCTTTACAATATACAAAGAAATTAAAAATTCTGGGTCCTTCCACTCAGATATCATGTCCAATGCTTTAATAACAAATGGAAAAAGCTCAGAAAAATCATTTAGTGCATCGTATCTCTGAATCCACCGAGTTGCGCACATCCGTTTTAGTTGTTTTATGTTAGATGAGTAGTCAGACTTTTCAATCTCTTGTAATAGAACAGAATTTCTCTTTGGAGTTTTAAAAAAATTAAATGCCTTTTCAATTATACCCAAACAGTTCCTAATTGGTGTAATTCCACTAGCTGTTGATACAGCTAAATTGAGTGAATGAGCCGAACAATGAACGTAAACTGCTTTAGGATATTTAGATTTTATAATAGTTTGCACTCCTTTAAATTGTCCCGACATATTACTAGCTCCGTCATAGCCTTGACCGTATAGGTAATTACAATCAATTCCACATTTACTTAAGCCTATAATTAAAAATTACAGGTAAAAGGCAAATTAATTTCTAATAAGTTATTAGCTCTATAAAAAAAATAATTTCGATATTATATTACTACCATTTAATATAGAATTTGCTAGAGCTTCACCCGTCAAACTTTCAATTTCAAAAAATTGCAAAAAAACTTCTTGTAGCATATTATCTTCACTAATATATCTAATACATATAGCAAGTTGCTCTTTGGTAGAAATGTCTGTTGTTTCATCGGCAAGAACGGAAAAACATTTAGATGTATTAATATTATTTACAATTTTTTAATATTATTGTGTTACACGACTGTATTATTTCATTTTGGATAATAGGACTCGTATATTTATTACGTTTTCCTGAACCTTCAAGAACATCATGTAAAAATGCATCCCTTTGGCTCTATATTTAAGTATAGCACGAAAATTGCCTTGTCTCAAAGTATCATCATCAACAAAATTCTACCAAAATCTTTATGTCCTCTTACTGCCAGTTCTTCTCTACCGCATAAAATAATACAGTCAATAATAGGTTTAATTCTTTTACGATTCTTTTCAATTTCAGCCATTCTAAAATGTTATAATATTCTGTTATTATGTTATAAAGTTATGTTATTCTAATTTTATTTTTAAATTAAAATTATATATTTTATTAACTAAATGTATAATTATGTACCTATTTTGATCAATTCGTTGTATTATAGATGGTTCTTTTTATTTAAAACATTCAAAAATGCTCAGAATCTAGTACAGCTGACATATGGTATTTTAAATTCGTATGAAGTCGAAAAGCCTGTAAAAAAAGAATTAAATTTTAATAAAACTCTAAAATAAGTTATGTAACTATTAAATAATTAAACCTCTTTCGCTTTCTTCCAATTATTAAATGGAACAGTTACAAAATTTCCCAATGGTTGATGTCCAACACCACTACTTTTGGCAAAATGACACAATGTTTACAAAACGCACCATTTTTAATAGCAGAATAACACAGCCAATTAAACTCAGCAAGCCACTTAAATTGGAATTTTAATCCACGTTTTTCATTTTGTTTAAGTAGTGGGAATTCATACTTTACATCTGGTACCCATAAATTAGTAAGAACCTAGAGTATAATAAATAACAATACCGAAATTGAAATGATTATTAATTATTACTAATAAGTTATAACTAATAAATATGAGTTAATAATAAAAGTAGTATAAAGAAACTTATGTTATGAGCTTACAAGACTTTTATCAGCATCTGTTAAAACCAAATGATCTACTGTACGGCCAATATCATTAGTATTATTGAAAGGTTGTTGAATTTCACTAACCAGATCCTCCTTCATAAATTTGTACACATAATAAATATATATATATTAATATATTTATATATAATTATAAATTAATTGTGTATTACATTTATTTACATAGGTAACTAATAAGACAGTAAGTAAGTATAATATTATTTAATAAGCCGTCAAAAAAATAAATTTTTACAGTTAAATTTTGTCTGATACATTAATAATTAATAAATCTCAACTTACTAATGGTTTTAATTGCAACACTGCAGGAGATTCATCTGGTTTAGGACCGCTGGTCTCTGATTTTGACGTTGTTATAATTAACGATTCTTTTCTCCGGGCACCTAAATAGCATAATATAATTAGATATAATATTAGATACTAAATTATAGATAACCCAGAAAATAAAATTGTTACTTACCTCATTGACGAGAATTTTTTATTTGAAAATAATTAAACAAAGTATTTTTTCGTTTTAAGGGTTTATTATTCATAATTATTTATTTTTACAAAACAGAAAAGCAAAACTACGGTCTTCAAAACAAATTTTAAAAAAAGTCACAATGAATAACGGCAAACGTTAGGATAAACGGCAAAAGACATAATTACTTGAAAAGTTCATCACCATGTCATATTTACTAATAATTTGAGCGTGGAAAATGAGGTTATAAGATGTAATAACTGAAGTTTATCTTAATTCATAGAATAATAATATACAAATATAGGTAATTTTATTTCTTGGCCGATAGTCGCTTTTGTGGATTGACAAATAGTGGGGAAACCCGACCTGTACTCGATAACAATATTCTATAGTCGGCGACACGAAAACTGGCGGGTGACCGCAACGATCCTAACGGATTTTTCGTGATAGTGGTCATTAAACTATTTGCCGCGCTTTTCAATTATTTCGTATTTATATACATTTTTTTATTATTTAGACTTGGCGGCAGAATATGACAGCGATGTGTGTATTTTATCAAGTGGCGTGCGACCGCTACACACGAACGGAGGCGGCGGCAGGCTTTTATGATTCCATTACCGCGACAACTGAGAAAGTTGTTGTCCGCGCACCGCGATAAATCTCTGAATCGCAATTTTTTTTATTTTTATAAATATAAAAAGTCGTCGTCTACTACTATATAATAACCGCATTACTTTGTTTTTGTCGTTGTTTCGTCCGTTATAAATTATTAATATAATAATATGAAAATAGAGAAAAACGAGAAGTATTTATATTATATTATCATAAAATAGTAAAACAAAAATAAATAAATAAAAGATATAAAGATATGTTAAAGGAATTGAAACAAAAAACGACTATAAATAATTTAGAATATTAATTAATTGTATAGTATAGTATAGTAAAAATAATAATATTAATAATAATATTTTATAAATACACGATTATATTTTATCATTAATATAATTAATTAAAATGTGGATACATATATTATATACATAAAAGTACAAATACACATATATATATATATACGCAAATATACAATCAAGCCAAAGGATATGATAGAAAAAAAAATACTCTCTTTGACTCGATTGTATATAGTATTATTTATATAGTTTATAGTATATAAATATTGTATACTTATACATATATGTATAAAATTATTATGGTGATGTTTGTGAGGTGTAATAATGCGTTTTCCTCTCTATATCCGTATCGTTTTCAAGCAGACAATTTCACACAGTGACCAGATGGAAAACGGAAAATTCAAAGTGATTTTTTGATAATTATTTTGTAACAAGAAAAACGTATTTTTTAATTAACATGTATATATGTCTTATGGCTGGGGTCATTCTATAAATTTGTGCGACACCATAAGCGTTACCATGACGTCATTAACACGGCTCTACTCACCGCCCTGCCAAGTCCCCCCACTTCTATACCATTGTTACCAGTTACATTGGAACGGCGACGACAGTGCGTGACGCTATGAATGAAACCGTTGCTATGGCAACCGTTGCTATGGATTTCTTCATTAACAAGTGGTTGATCTATTTCTTTTTTTAATTCGTTTTCAATGAAGAAAATCCCAAGGTAAATTAATGTCAATCGACCATTTAGTCGTTAGACTTTTTAGGTTTGTCGGCAAAATCCAGAAAGAGTCGATGACCTTTTTTTTAATTATTATTTTTTTCTACTTAAATTTTTTGACACGTATATGTGTTATGGCTGGGGTCATTCTATAACTTTATGCGACACCGAGAGCGTTACCGCGACGTCATGAATTTTTTGTCACGTGTAAAAAATAAATTAGATATATACAAGACATATACTTGTACCGATGTATCTGCATGCAGTTTAGATACTCCTTTTTTTTTTAATATTTTCGCGAAATTATTTCATTTCGTTTCGACAATAAACGCGGTTTATATCGATTGAATCGAGTTATTTCATACGAAATAATGCGAGTTTCGCACATTACATTTAGCGATTCGTCGTGTATATTTTGTCTATTAAAGCTGTATTATGACTTCCGAACCCGAGATATATATATAGAGTGTGTTATAAGAAATGGATTTCAGTGATCATTACAGCGTAATTATGGCGTACACAAATATAAAATTATTAAATAAATTCTTTTATTTTTTTATATCGTTGCACTTGTAGCGTGAATAATAGCAAAATGTGTGAGCGTTATATAATTACACGATTGTGAAATAATTATTAACACGAACAGTATAAAGCGAACTTACTTCACATTTCGCAGTAATGACGCGGTGCATTGTGTAATAATTATTGTATCGTTGAATTTTTACTCGCATATTTTTTGTGTAGAAATTAATTTTAAAAAACAATTTTCTATATAATAGAAATGAATAAGTATCAAATCAAAAAGTAACGGAAAGTAACTACTCGCATCTGCATAACGAAAAGACGCTGGGCGCCAAAGTTGAGTAACGATAAGTTTTTATTGGCATTTTGATTCGATATCAAAGGCGTTTCTCTTGAGCGGTTAAATATTTAAATTCGGTAAACGACAGTAAATATTATTTTAATAATTTACGTGGAACGTTATACGAACATCAATAATTATAGTGATAATAGTGTTATCGATCGACAACATACAGGTTAAGTTATGTTAGTTTTTTAACCTCACTTAACCTAACCTAACCTAACTTAACCTGTAAAATTATTTTTTTATAATCACTATAAGTGTTTATAGTGGGTTATTCGACACACAATAATTTAGATAATATAATGTACAATATGGATGTATAACGATGTCGGTCGCTGATTATGTTCAATATTCAGAAAACAATCCATATGTCAACTGAAGCAAATTTTTATAGCAACCATGCAGACTCCGTTTCTTATAGTTAATTTATTTTTCCATCTTCGCGAAAATCGTTTATTACTGTAATATTCCTTTCGCCATTCGAAATATACTTAATTTTTTCCGTTCCGATCGTCGATACCTTTCAATATTACATAACTAAATATATTAATATATTTACTATATTGTGAAAATTCGACGTGGACGCTCCTCCGAAATAACACGAAAATCCGATCGAATACATTTGAATAATTTCACAGGATTAGGTAACACGACGAATACACGCGTTCGTATATAGTCGAATGAATGAAAAAAAATACAAAACGATAAGTACACGTATTACGTATCATTGTGTAAAATATTTATAAAATTAAAATTATGTTATTGGTAGTTTATTATGTATAATATAATATTTATTTCCATCAACACAAAATTTAACATATAAATAGTTACACATCATAATTTTACACTGAAATGGATCTCCTCATGAATCTGTGCGAGAAAAGAGAAAAACTAAACCGAAGTAACTGAATGAACATAAACTTAAAACAAATTATACAATAACAGTATTAAAACAAATGATATATTTTTTTTTATATAATGTGAAATTATTAAAACTATTGATATTTCAATTATGATTTGTATAAAATTTAATAAATGTATATTTGGGACACACATAGTTACCCAAATAATACAGTCTTCATTACAGGTACAATAATATTTGTATAAATATTTAAACGAATACAGTGATTACTGAACAGACCGGGAATATTTTTTCTCATTAGATATAATCATGTAATTATTTTTAATATATAAAGAATTTAAAAAAAGAATTTCTAACTGTTAATGCGAATTAACGGTTAGATAAGAAATTGGTTCATTAAAGATTAATTCAATTAGGGAATCTAAAATTGCGATAAGATTACGATAATGTTTATATAATACGTCCCCCTGACAAAAAGAGGAACTCTAAAGGGTAAATAATAATACACTGAATTAACGCTAAATGAGTCAATTTTTTTAAATTTAATATTTAAAACATATTTAAGTGATTTATAAACGCAGAATAATTTTCTAAGTAGGTTCTATTGCATATTTTATCGATAAAAATGCTTAAATATTTTATTGAGCTAATTTTATATCAAATTTTTAATTTTCTTATGATATTCTCATTATTAATATATTGACTTTTTTTTTAAGAATGTGTAATAATTTTATTAGATTTTTTTTCTTTAAACGAGGAATTCGTATAGTGAAATATTAGAATATCTAATTAAAAGTCATCATCGAGAATAAAGTTTTCTTTTTTTCGTCATTATAAGACGGCATCGCGAGTGAAGTTTTAATGTCAGATAAATAATGACTACGAGAACAAAGAATGTAAATAGGAAAAAATCTAAAAGCAAATGTGTAAAATTCCAGAATCGACTTTGTTGTCGATATAAGCGTATAACCGTACAAAATGTTTGATTTATCGATTGAAATTTACCAATAGGCAGCTAACGAATCAGTAAAACGAAAAACGAATTTTGTATTACGTTTGAACGTACCAAATTAAATTCAACAAAAACACGGCTGATCCAATATACTCCATCGATCCGTATTGTTCCTATAGCTTTTTGTCAATTAGAGTAAAAATAAAATTTTTTTAATATCACGTACAATAAACTATTATTAAAATCTATTTTATCCTATTTAATATTCCGTTCTCGTTCGCCTAAAATTGCTAATTTCGCGATTCAGAAAAAAAAGAAAGAAATATTTATGCGGAATAACTTAATTTCTTTCTAAATTACTATTTGATTGTTATACGTGAAAATATTTAATAGATATATTCCGTTTTTATTTTATTAAAAATTTACCACATATTTCCAATTCGAAATTATAATAACAATGCGAAAACACGGTTAGTTTATCGAAATATTATGACTAGGACGTTTTCGCAATTACAACTTCGTTTCTATTATTTGAGTTTGTTGCAAAGTAAATTTTTAATTAGTTTTATACAAGTTGAAATCTAAACGTTTTTTAGTGCAGCTCTTTGATATTTTTTTAAATTTTATTACAATTTTTCAATGTTTTTCGCGTCATTTAACGTTTTTAATACCTACTTATAATGAAAATGTCTATAAAAATAAAATATATATTTATGATGATAATTTATAAAATATTATAGCCGATATATAATAGATAATAAAAATATATGTAAGGATGCATGACATAGCAAATTTATTTAAATATTTTAAAATTTTTAATGGATAAAACCGTAAGACAAGCGTCCAGATTTTCTGTAAGTGCAACTTTCAACTTTTTATTCTTAGTGCAAATTGTTTTCTTCTTTTTTTTTAACGCAATATTGCCAAATACAGCCATAATTATGAGGTTTTTTTTATTATTATTATTCTCTATATAATAATTTATTATTACGGTACAGATTTAGAAAAACTTTTGTATAACGTTTACAAACATTGCAGGTATACATAACGTTTAAATTATGAAAACCAGCTCCATATAAATTGACTGCCCAGTGTCCATATATATACGCGTATTAAAGCGCTTTATTTATTTTCTTATTATATATACTTAAAAAATGAAGTATATTATTATTTTTCCGAAAAAAAAAACAAAATGATAGACACGCATAATACATTTTTAATGGACACGATAAACATATATAATCGAAATATAATATAATATAGAACGTTAAATGTTCTCGGCACTTTTACGTAGTTCGCACCATAATTGGCATAAAATAAACACATATTATAATATTTTTATTAATAACCGCCTGTACTTAAAAATACGAGCACAGACGTATATAATTCGAAATTTGATACGTATTATAGAAAAGTAAGTACGCGTTTAAATTCGTTATAAATTATTATAATGACGTGCCTTCGCTGTGTTCAATCCGCACTAAATACATATGTCAAAAGAAAAACTCGTTTTTAATCGTTTCTTTACATATTGTATAATATGTGCCGCCGACTATTAGTGCTCTGTAATTTGTTCGTGTGTGTCTGTATATATTTCAATCTTTTGATTTCAGCGAATCTATTGAATAAACGCATTTCTAATATTTTAATTTTAAGGAAAAAAAGTATACGATTTATTAAATATTAAAACGAGCGTGCAGTAATAATTTCTTTCGAGCAACGATATTCGGTAAAAAGAAAATATATTTGTATATAACAACTAACTGCTATACGTGTCACAGGAGCATATTTAGAAATTTTTTTTTGGTGGGGGGGCTGAGGCATTGAGTAAATATCATTGTTGAATTATTTCTAAATTCTAATGCAAGACTAAGTCTTAAAAATAGGACAAATTACCAAATTCTCAACATTTTAAAAACAACTACATATTATAGGAATTTATTAATTAAATATATACATCCTATAGCTATAGGGCATAGGAATTAGTAAAGAAAGTTCCTGAAACTTCGGGGGGGGGCTGGAGCCCCATCAGCCCCCCATAAATACGCCCTGACGTGTCATATATAAAATTCTATACTAAAAAAAAACTTAACGGTTTTTTTTTTTACTCGTTTTCACTAAAGTAAAATGAAACGGAGGAGATAAATGTGATTAGAGAAGACGTATAGGAAATTTGATAGAAAAGTACGTGAAATAACGACTATCCCAGTGGGATGAAAAAACAGCGAAAAAATTATGTTATACTGATAGGACGAAGAATAAAAATTTACTTGTTTTAAAACAATAATATCCATCCACTCTGACGCTATTGCGCCTCTAACGTATCAATCGAATGTTTAATTGTTGTGTGTTTGTATTTTTCTCTAGGAAAATTAACATCGGTCGGTAATAATCAGAGAATAATCGTTACGAATACAAATGAACATTATGCTCTTTTTTTTTTGTTCTAGATTAGCATAAAATCTTTAGACGATCCATTATATTTAGATAATAATACGAGTATGTACCGAAAATACATTGTTGGACATCCGTCTCGTTAATAAATCGGCACAACGTCGTATTTTAGATTCTGAGCGAAGCGAGGGGAACTAGTGGTTTTACAATGATGTTTTTTTTCTCTTCTATCCTGTGTACAGATTTTCGACCAGAAGGTGTGCTCCGATCTTTTCGTGTAGCACCTTTTCTAAAAGCAAATCACATCAAGATGGTACTTTGAAAACGTCATTTTTCGATTTTCTCAATAGTTTTTTAACGCGACGCGATAAAATACCGAAAAATTACGAAAAACCGCTGAAAATGGGATTTCGTCATCATCACGTATAATTTTTCGCTATAATTGCAAAAATAATCGTTCCATTGTCTTGGAATTTTCAAAAAAATTTTATCTTTGTACTGTACAAATTCAAAAAAATTTTCAAAAAGTTCCATTTAATTTTAGGCTATTTATAGCTATTTTTAGATTTTGAGGTTTTTCATTCATAAAACAGTTCATTTTGAGTTTTTGACTTGAAATTCGGACACAACGTCAGACATATATTACTTAAATTTTGTACAAAAAATAGACAAAGTGTATTACACCGAAGCTCCGCTCAGAATCGTTTTATCGGATGCAATGATTTATCGTTGCTTTCAAATTTATAATAAAAACAAAACTCTTAAATCTTTATCCAAGTAATTCATTTAAGCTATATTCACAACACCCCGCGGCTCGCAACCTTTTTTTTTCTTCTTCCCTCGCGCAGTTTTTAAATCGAAAATGTTTAACAAATCGTCCGATCCTTGCTAAATTTCCAATTTCGATTTCTAGCTATATACGATTGTTTTTACTACACACAAAAAAAACGTTAACCGAATGAAATAAAAAAAAAACCTAATCAAATTTTCAATTCCATTTGCCTCGCTAATTTTACACAACAATTTATTTTTACTTAAATAAAAACTTTTTTTTCCAAATAATTACATAATAAATTACAACTTAATATTTTCTAAGTAGTACCGAAGTCTAAAATGTAGAACGTTCCTCGAGAAACCATTTTCATTTTTGCCAAAATATTAACAATATTATTGTTAATTCCCGTTGAAAATTTCTTCCAAACCGGTTATATCGTAACAGCGCGGTGCGATTGCATCGAAACACTGTGCGACGGCACTCTGCAGTTGTTTTCAAGATTGGACGAATTCGATTTTATATTGCTACCCCGTTTTTCTCATTCGAAACGTATCGGATTTTCGATTGACTTTCACGGCGAAATTTTATTATTAACGAATGTCGTTCAAACGATACGTCAAAGTGTATAAAGTATAATAGAGCGTATTGCTACAATATACGTATGTACACGTATGCGAAGTGTACTAAATTTTCGACTCGAACTCTGACAGATTATATCGATACGCACCAGAACGGGACATAAACGCTGGAAATAAAACGCGAGATAAAATTGTACAAGTGTATAATATTTACATTTTCGAACGAGAGAAGTATCGAAAACCTCGTGGGAAATCAAATAAACAATAATAGCGATTATAAGGCAGCTGGGAAAAACTAATAATAATAGGAACGCACCGCGTACAGCGTACTGCAGTGCACGAAACCGTTTATTTCTAATAAACGTATGTACCACAAAACAAAACAAATCGATACATAATATTATTAGTGCTCGGATTTTAACGACCTAAAAACTAAAAAAAAACACACAAAAATGCCCTTACAAAATTTTATTACGAAAAAATAAAATTCGCTTAAAATAATTGAATTTTTTATTTTGGCATGGCCACGAAACGATACGTGTTGACGAGGAAACAAATTAATGAAAAATGTATGTAATCGGCTAACATACCTTTTTTGAGAATGGTTTTATTTAAAAACCAACCATATATCATATCAGCTACAGATTTTGTATTAGAAAATCTATCATTTAATACACGAAATGAATTTTTTTTTTTTGTACGTATTTCAATCTTGGGTGACATTTTACTTTTATTTCGTATAATATTACCAAAAAAATAAGTTAAAAACAAAGTAAAAAACATTTTAAATGAACCAAAAATAAAAGTAAAAGAAAAAAATAGTCCAAAAAAAAAAGTTCGTTGCTAGAAAAGTGTGTACTAAAAACACATTTGTGTCTTGAAAACCGTCGTGTCGATGATTTCGTATGAATCCCGAGTCCATAGTAACGATTATATTATGACAGTCCTTCGGTATCAGTGTAAAATACGAGGTCGGCACACAAAATATAATAAGCATTATTTTATTATATAATATTATAATATTTTTATAATTATACGACCACGTCCTTGTGGATTATTCGTGGCAATCTACGCGCCGTTTTGTCTAAACAGAGAACTTCTGTTATATTATATCGAGGCTGGACACGCGCATAAAAACCAAAACCCGAATAAATCGTAAAACACTGTAAATATTTTACATTTTTTTTTTTATATTTGAAATTATGAAGAAACGAGATTCTTCTGCAGCCAATAACGTATACTGATATCAATACAATCGTGTATGTCTACTGCGAATATTCAATAATTCTCCGTGAATTTTTTACTAAAAATTGAACCATAATATATATATACCCATTTAGAAGTTTACGGTATAATTTCACCGTACTAATGTACTATACACAAATTTATATAGTAATTTATCGAAAACTGCGTCTCATTAATATTAAGGAATATAAATTTTTACGGCATATATAAAAAAAAAAAAAAAACAACGTTGAATTCAGAACGAGATAATTTGTACGGATTCAAGCGAATAATAAAACAAAAAGAACTTATTAAATTCCTATATGATTCGCGTGCAACTCTCGACAATATTTATATACAATGATTTAAAATATATAATAAATACGATAGTATACAGTTTCGTTCAAACGTATGTACCTACTTATAAAAAATTTTAAGCATAAAATTGCGCAATATATTATACCGAAACATTTTTTTTTCTTTTACGACAAATTATATAATTTAGTATTTCTCAATCCGTCGTCATAATAATTGACGTTCTTATTATTTTTATTACGGTCATTAAAAAAATATCGTATTGGTTTTCGAAACTAGAATATCGTATAATATATATATATTGTGTAGTTACAATATATTATGATAAACACCAACAACAGCTGCCAACAGCCGGATAATAAAACGCGTATACGCGGAGGAGAAAATATTATTGTAGGTACACGCTTTCTAGGAGGTACGAAACATTTAACTGACATCGTTTCGCAACGAAATTTTTTATTTCAATTTTTTTTTTTTTTATAATCGCCCGTTTTATGATGATATCTGAACGTTTCTGTACAGCTGGCAAGACGCGTTTAATTCGTGTGTGTGTATAATAAAAAAAATTAATTCACTACATATATATATACTCACCGCTGTCGTTTTCTCGATCTCCCGATTTCGTTTAGTAATATTATTAAAATAATAATATTGTACAATACCCCGACGACCTAGTGAAATAATAATAATAATAATAATAATAAAAAAAAACGATTCAAACTGCACGCCGTCAGTTAGGGTGTTATAAATCGTTTGGCAACGTGAACTTGTAAACCCGCAGACGGACCGAGAAGCAGTGAGGCTGTGGCGAAATTCGCAGCGGAGAGAGCGAGACGAGAGGTGTACGGAATATTGCTGTTTATACGCGTGTCAACGCGGTTAATATAGATTGATAGAACAAGTCGTCGTTTCTCTTATTATTATTATTATTGTATATGATATACGCGTATAATATAAACAGGGTGTGACGTATTGTAAAACGACTTATTTAGAAAGAATATTAAAAAATATAAAAAAAACTTTTTCGCGAAAATAGGACGTTCGTTTTTTTTTATGTACGATTTCATGATACGAAATTCGGTGAATAAAAAAAGAAAGAAAAAAAATAGCCGTTGGACACTATCGCGGTACGAATCTGTACGAAACTGCTAAAATATAATACGATATACGTTTTGGTATAGCTTATTATAAACCCCATAACCGCGCTAGATCTTCATATACACACTTTTCAGGGCTTTTTTTCTGTCCGCCCCACTTAAACAGTTTGATATTTTTACATTTTGAGAAGAAAAAAAAATTCTCGAGAACACTAGTGATCGTATCGCAGAAATAATTTTTTTACAGCGCGGCCTACCACGATACTTCCATAACGGTGACGATCATTTTGTTTTCGCATCAATGTCGTTACCGTTTTTAATTGTACACTACTTTTTTTGTTGAGATTATTGTATGTCAGCTAATGAAGAGCTCGAGAAAAAATTTCGCGAATCGCTTCAGTTTTATTAAGCAATAATATATACAACCGCATTTTCTGTATATCAGACATCACTCCTGATTAGGGATACATAATCAGACGTTTCCCAGCTGTAGCGGCTGAAGTCACGCGTAACAACAACGATACGACCTGCACTCGTCTTTGTGGAAACGCGAACTCGGGAGACCATCAGAGAGATACATTACGGCCTGACAGTGCGGTAAGAAGGGCGTAATCGACTCGATCTCCATCTACTTGTGAACATCCAAAACGGTATCTATAGAGGTGGCGTGGAAAAACAAAATCGTCTCCGCAAGGCGGTGACAAACGTATTCGAAACCATCCGCCTTGGAGGAAAAAGACAATAGCGTTTAAATTAACGTCTCGCAAATTTTTATTCGTTTTGTATATTACTGAAATATCTGGATTTTTTTGTTTTGTTATATTATTTTTATTCTTATATTTCTTCTTAATTATGATGTTATATATTTGTATTCATTATTATTATTTCATTTATATTTCAACGTGTTATTATTATATATTGTTACGTATATAATTATTGAAATTACTTTGTTTAAAGTTAAAAATTTTTACGATTTTTATACGTACTACAGATGTTTGAAATTTCGAAACACTACTTTGACTCAACATTTTAATGTTAAAAAGCCGGACACAATATTATAAGACGATTATTCTATTTAAATCACCTAGTTATGCGTCCCTAAAACTATATTTACTGTATACAAAAAATCATTATTATGTCGTTTAAATCAATAAAAAAAAAAAATAGTAGACTGTAATCAGCACAAATCTCTTACACTTTAAATAATTTTGACTTTAATTTATGTCACGGACATTTTTTTATTTTTGTTAAACAGAAAAATAAGAAAAATAACACAATATTAAACGCACAATAACAATATCGGGGAGATCGTAATATCCATCGTACTTTCGAATAAAATTCCATTTATATGCAGAATTTTATATATATATATACATTAGATATAATTGAAATTCGTTAATGTATTCGGTCGTACACGAAGATTCTAGTAATATTTTACTATAAAAATAACTTAAAATATCGGACGATCCGTGCCAGACACACCCTGTATACACATAATAATATTATATACTTTTCTCTCCTCTGTGTATAATACAATATTACGTTTCCTCGGGGGTCGACAATGACGGTTTCTTTAAGGAAATGCCAACAAAGCCTGCGGCTCAACGCGGGGCGAAACTGACAGGCCGGTGACAGATGAGCGTTCGGTTTTGCCGCTGTTGACATTTTCCGAGAATCGAGCGACCACACGACGTCGGGCGACAGGACTGATACGCGCACCTGATAAAGAAAGGAGTTTTTGCTTTGCCAGCAGGACCATCTCGTGATTGATGATTTCTTATGCAACGCCGGTCTGCGTCGGACGGCCTTTTGAATAAATATAACGCGGTACATTTCGGTATTTTATGGACAAATAAACAGGTCTGTCATCTGTGTTTGTTTTTCTGTACAGTTACATTTTTATGTAAACGATTCGTAAGTGCAAAACGAGTGAATAAAAAAAAAAAAAAATTGACACAGTATAAGCGGTTAATATTTTTTGAACGATCAAACGATATAAAAACAAATAACTTGTCGACGAGAACGCGTTAATCGTTTTTCCAACTGTCTACACTTTCTCGCACATTACGATTGTTATTCATTGTAAATATGTTTTTATTATAATTTGTATGTTGTTGTATAATATTATTGCCGTAGTAGGAAGGGCAATAGATCAGGCTAAATATCCATTTCAGAGTCATATCCAATAAAAATATTGACGAAAAAGTGAAATCTATTAATGGTTTGTGTTTGGAGTGTATGGAAATGAGACATGGACAAAGAAAAAGAAAAGGCTTCTGGCGTTTCAGACACGGTATGTAAAGACGGATGCTGGACGGAAAACACAACGAACGAACAAGTTTTTCGAAGGGTCGACCTATAATTTCAGGACATACTAACGGTCTACTTAGCGGAATAACAGAACAACCCCGCATTGGACTTTATTCGCTCAAATATCGCAGATCGTGTTACGAAGTTAAAAGGAAAGCGCGGAATGGAAAATTGCTTGTAACCGCATAGCTTTTGGGCTGTTAATAAAAAAAAAATACTCGAACACATCCGAAATCTGTGCGTTTTCGTTTTTGTGTATACAGCCTAAAGGCCACCTGTAATCTGCATTATACACTATTAAGTAAATCGGTGAATAATTTAAAAGTCGATTTTGATTTGTTATACAGAACTACCGGCAGTAAAAATAATTTTTTTTTTTTTTTATTTAATCGATATTAAATGAATTTTGTACTCGCAACAGCGATTTCGATCTCGTTTCGGTCGTTTCTGATTTCGTAGCGATTTTTTCAGCTATTTAAACGCCGTTGACTGCGATTATTATTATGAAAAAAAATATATTCTCGTTTCACTGCGTATAAACGTATAATTACGCGCGCGGAATACAAAAAAAAAAAAAAGTACAAACTCGTCTAAATAATAATCGCGGTAAGAAAACGCGGTGCAGTGTACAATAAATCTTTCGCACGTGTTACGTCGTAAGATAAATATTTGTATTTCGCTTCCTCGTTCACGGTCAGTTAACGACCGACCATACTAATATACGTGTATAATTAATGTAACCTACTGCTCGGCCGTTGTGCTTCGGCGGTTAAACGACTGTCAAAAAATGAAAAAATAAAAAAATTATTATAATGCAATACCGACGGGATAAAAATCCTTATATACGACTAATCGCCGGCAATGAGAGGTGTTCATTTGCGCGCGCGGTTTTCGACACAAATTTTAATAACGCGCGCGGCCAACTGTATATTGGACGTATTGACGAAATGGGATAGTTGTAGAAAAAATCGTTTTTATTATAATATTTAAATTTTGAGTACGCGATCGTTCGAAGAGTTTTTCGGAAAAAAAATCGTGTAAAATCGTGTTTTTCGAGCGTCTGCAGCCCGGTAGACCCATAAATACGTATTTATATATTATCCGAACTGGCTGTAGAATTTGCTAATTATTATTATTTTGAACAATCGTAGTAAACTATATAAATTCGTTTTGCGCAGCATCGACGGTTTCAAAGACGAAAATTCTACGGTGCATAAGAGTTTTGGAATTTTGCGCTATTTTCATCACAGTTATTCCCACTCCCACCCCCCCAAAAAAAATACGCTTTAGGTTCGAATTATTTCGTGTTTTTCGTATAAATCTTTCATAATCCGAAGCTGAAATAATCACGTTTGCCGTTTCATTTTAAAAGTGTGCGTTTTTTTTTTTTATTAAATTATCCCGCGGGCAGTATGCACCGCGGAGACCTTTACTGAAAATAAAATGTATTTAATTTTTCCTGCGTTTTTACCGTTTTCGGGGCACGTTTTTAGATTTTTTTTTTCGGTATACTTTTTAGTACCACATAAAATCCGAGCCCTGTTTATGATTATATCATATACACACGTATACATACTTTTCGTTGTCCACGGGTCCAGCTGTTTTCCGAACGGTCGCGTGGAGACGGCAGCGAGCGTTTAAGCTTTGTTTAGAAGACCGTTCGTTCGCTCACGATTCTCGCGTTTCGTACGTTTACTCGACGTGATACGTATATAGCGCGGTGGTGTCTTTCTTATTGTTATTTTTTTTTTTTTCATTTTAACCCGATGCGTTTATATTATATATATATATATAAATTGTAATATTCAATTCAGAAAATTCATGCAAATGAACCATAAGAAAATAAAAGACAACAATTTTAAAGATTAGATGCAATATATATTTAGAAAAAATAATTGTTTACAACTGTTCTGGGAAGGGAATGAAGGAGTAAATACTATTGTTTATATTCTTAAAAAAAATACTTCTCGAGTTATATTCGTTGTGAAAAAAAATATAGCGTTTTTTCTTTTAATCGGAATATAAGAGTGTAAACGGCGCAGTTGTATAACGAAGACCAGGGGTCGGCAAGTAATTTCTATTGGGGTCCTAAAGAATAAATCAATGAGGTCCAGTATTAAAAATCTTTGTCCGATTTATTTTTATAAGATAACATATATGCGTGGAGATTATTTTTACGCACTTCACTGCCTGGAGGAAATTTTATATGAAAATCTTTATGATGAGTACAGTTTCATAATGCCGTTTTAAATTTCCAATTTTAACAAAAGCGACAGTTGAATTGCAAATTAAGCGGATTGGAATAGCTCCAACCCTTTCAGGTAATACAAAACAATATAGTTCTGTCCACTCATTCAAAAACTTTCTGTTTTCGCTGTCAATTTTACGTTTTTTACTGAACATTTTGAACGAATAATACGAAGAAATATTATTATAAAACGAAACACGCACTGTATCCACCGACGAATGTACACGAACTAATATATTATATACTATATATTATTAAAGTAAATAACATAATCAAGTACAATGTGTTGAGGGGGTCCAGAGTTATGCCTTTCGCGGTCCGGATCCGGACCGCGGTCCGCCAGTTGCCGACCCATGACGAAGACTGTTGAAGACAACACAATGTTTAGAAATTCGAAAGTAAACACTATCGATATATTGGTTTCCTTGGTTACTAATCGGTTATTATAACCGTTGATTAAATCTCATATTTTCTTAATATATCATATGATTCGCTCGCTGCTCGCATAAAAAAAAATACTAAGTTATTATTTCAATTAGTATAAAAAATATATTTCGATATCGGCTAATTATCGGCCATTTATTTAAGGCTGTAATACTTTTAAAATATTTTGCATCTTTTATCCAGTACTTTTTAATTCTTAAAATAATTCATTCAAATCAATGTGGTAATATCATTTTTGTGATTACCGTATTACCGTTACCGTGTTACCGTTACGTATTACCGTTACCGTGGTCGTCGGTACTTGCGATAACAATACTGGCAACGACAACGCCGCTCTGACGATGTATACATTTTTTTTGTCGTATACGCGTAGCCGTCGCGAACAGTCGGTCTGTTCGCGTTAAAGTGTTTTTTTTTTTTGCGTAAAAAGAATCGGTGAAAAATTAAACGCCGTTTGAATAAAATTAAATCGTTCTTCTTTTTCTACAATTAGTTCTTGCGACCCACGAGTAATCCTTGCCGTAAACAAAAAACGTCCACATCAATATTGTAATTCGTCAATCGTTATCTGTATAACCGCCTGCACAGATGACATTTCGTGAAAAATAAAATAAATATAGAATTTCACTATTTCCTAGGGCGTAATCGAAATCCCGCTCAAAACCGTGTGCCGGCAACGCTGGATTCATACAGTTTTATGAAATAGTAAACGCATATTGTACTTGTATAGGTATACTTCTGCAGTGACCGAATGCGGTAATTACCGTTTAGAATTTTAGATCAATAAGTATTGACAGTATAAATATTGTTTTATTGGCAAAAAATCGATAGGTTTTTTTTTTTATCGTTCATTCTATTGATTTTGTCGAGTACCAACGCGATAATATGTGTGTAGGTACAGTGTACATGAACCGGATTATGATGATATTATCTTTGATATTGCGACACGATAACTACTACGTGAGAAAACCACGGGCAAATGGACCGTCGATGAAATACTAGTTCAGCTTCAGATATGTACACCGTCGTCATCGTCCTCATCTGGACACCGTCCACGCGGTTCTCACGAAATCCCCTTCTCTTTTAGCGGACCGAAGAAAACTAGTTCGGTTTTACAATGATATATTTTTTTCCCTATGTACAAGTTTTCGAATAGAAAAAATACGCTCCGATCCTTATATACGCTTAATAAAAATCCGGTAGTACGCAGTTTGTCTAGTTAAAAGTGTCCGTGCATTAAAATTTTAATCAAACTTTTATTTTAAGCAAAATCCTCCATAATGAAAAAAATTACAATAAACCCGTAAAATTACTGATATTTTATAATGTCAAGATAATAGCATCGTGTTTTACTAATATATATATATGTTTTACGTATAGAAGAAATTTTTTTATGTAATATGAATTAGGACAGCTTGATCAATAATAATCTCAATTTCTACGATTATTCTTGAGTTCCTTCATTACTCGTTTTTTTTACATTTCTCTAAAGAACAATACTAATGCCGCTTAATAATGCCGTGTGCTCAAAAGAATTTCATAAAACTACGTTCGTGTATAACTCTCGAAACAATAATAATTACATTATAATTTAAGGGTTTTTATAGAAGAAAAAAATGTTTTTATTAATACGTCCGCGTAAAAAGTTTA
Organism: Slavum lentiscoides; assembly: GCA_032441835.1. Classification (NCBI taxonomy): domain Eukaryota; kingdom Metazoa; phylum Arthropoda; class Insecta; order Hemiptera; family Aphididae; genus Slavum; species Slavum lentiscoides. Next base: position 17,214,112 of record CM063708.1, read on the forward strand.
AATAGAAAATTTCATTTTTATTCAGGTGGTTATTCAAAGAATGACTGATGAGTATTTCATAACAGACTTAAAAATGTTTTTTATCGAATTTTTTTTTTCTAACCTTTCCAACATTATATATTATACTTACTATACGATTGTATTTCAACAAAATTCGCCTTCGTTCATTCTATTTAGAACTAAATTAATTGTTTATAATTAAATATTTTAAACTTTTCTAAATGTCAGTACGTCGTGTAGGAAAATCTAATTCTTATTTATATACAACAAAATACTTTCAAAAATTCAGAAAGACTACTCTGTTTTTCTACATACGATTAAAATGCGTCATAAAATCTGTTCACTTCTCGTTCAATTGTACTATTTTGAGGTATTGTAAATTAACGAATAACTGATGTTTCATCAGGACAACGGGACAAAATACCTAAGGGACAATCTCGTTTTAAACGGGACACACCATCATCCCAGTCTAGTCGCTATACTTAAGACAGTTCGCTTTTCGCGGTTTTTTTTTTTGTAAGGTATTAAATTATCTCGCGGGCAGTATGCGCGGAGGGGACCTTTACTACAAATAAAATGTGTTTAATTTCCTGCGTTTTTACCGTTTTCAGGGCACGTTTTTAGATTTTTTTTTTCGGTATACTTTTTAGTACCATATAAAATCAGAGCCCTGTTTATTATTGCATCATATACACACGTAAACATACGTTTCGCTGTCCACGGGTCCAGCTGTTTTCCAAACGGTCGCGTGGAGACTGCAGCGAGCGTTTAAGCTTTGTTTAGAAGACCGCTCGTTCGCTCACGATTCTCGCATTTCGTACGTTTGCTCGACGTGATACGTACGTATAGCGCGGTGGTCTTTCTTATTACTTTTCTTTTTTCATTTTAACCCGATGCGTTTATATTGCAGACGAAATCTCCCGTTCTGCATCATTCGAGTAAAAGGAAATCCTCGTTTTGCTTTTGCTATTATCCGAAAAACCCGCCATCCAAATGATTGATTGCTTATACCGAGCGTAATATCGCATCAACGACGTGCCGTGATGTCGATATAATGCAAGTTAAATTCTTATATTGCAAAAAAGGATTCTGTCCATTAAATACTTATAAATATCCAGCTCTTATATAAATATTATAAAGAGGACTCCTCGCCACGTTAGTTGCCGATTAGACACAGCTTACTAATTATTATCTGTACGACGCGCGTATATTTGTAGGAGATTACATATTTAATCGTGACACTTAAGAATGTAGACGGTATTGGATTATTCCCAATTCAGCACCGTTAAACACATTTCCACCGCTTTTTTTTTAGGAGTACCATAAGTCTTGAAAAAATTCAAAAAAAAAGTCGCTGCTGTTCTCCTAGCACCAAACCGCGTGAGCCTTTTACCTTCCAATTGTTAGCGATTAGAAAGAAAGACGACGTTTCACGCGTTATACTATAGAGAATTTTCGGGGCCTAGAACAGTGAAAAATTAAAGGGACCCTCTTATTTTTTATTATATTTCAGTACTTTATGAACGATTTTTTTTATAACACGAGTGTAAAAACAATAACGACTAACTAAAAAATATTAATGTTGTCTCCATACTTTTTTATAATTTCATGTATAAGCACATTCAATATTTATGTCTTATAGTTTTTTCTTTTTTTACAGCGCCTCGAGGCTTTTTATTATATACCGATCAGAGGTCTTTAACAATATATTTTTAATATTTGTACGCAAAAACCGCCAATATATCGATTATAAATGTAGCAAGATAAAAAACAAACGAAAATATTAACTTTTGTCACAAATCTTTACTGCCTACTACACTTTACAATCGTTGTATCATTTAGTGGCGGATACAGGTAGGGGGGCCGAGGGGTTATATATTCGTGGTTTTTATAATATCAGTCAATAACGATTTAAGTCATCGAAAATTAAATATACTTTTTGATTTTTTATGTTAGAAAAATTTGATTAATTTTTTATTTGATGGCTTAACAATAAATCCTAAATACTTACAAAATTATTATGAAAAATTTTAGGTCCAACCAAAAAAAAAATGTTCCAAACCCTAATATCATATATAGAGTGTAAATGATCTAATCAATCCGTGTAAATTCATTGACCAAATCATCGCTTTTGTTTCTTTTTAATGAACGCGAAAATGAAAGCTTTCCTTCAATAAAAAAAAGAACGTGAAAGAAAACGGTTTCTTTTTTGTACAATTTGTTTTAAGCATATGCGATTTATGCTACGTATAAATTTATTTCAACAAAAAATATATATAGATGACAATAAAACAAAAAATTTTAAACGATATATTATCAGTAACGCACACCAAAAAGAAAAAATAGAAAAAAAAACGGTCAAGTAGATATTTAAAGTTATATTCGAAAGACTTAATTTATCGTTATTGCGTTTATATTATATTACCGAGTTAATATAATGTCAAGCGCAATAAACATTTTGAGCAATCAGTTTTAATAGCTACTTGGAAATGATCGAGTTTTATAATTAAACAAAAATGTAATATACTGTCGAAATTCTAATTGGATTGTAGACTTATGTATATAATTATAAGCACGAATTAAGAATTTAAAAATAGTTAAACCGTTTAAATTCAGGATAATTGCAGACACAGGTTGGAATAAAAATAATAATAATAATGAGAATAACATTTTAGTATTCGCTAGCTTCACTTAAGCAATTAAATTTTTGGTTATGAGAGAAAAAAATCTAAACTTTTACGACGAAAACCGCGTCACTAACAATAGTATGGCAGACTTAATAACGATAGAATATTATTCGAACGCTTCCAGCATAAACAATTTTTTTATGGTAAAAATACGATTATTCCATTTATTAACGTGTAAGCAATCGAATATTGTAATATTCAATTCAGAAAATTCATACCACTGACCCATAAGAAAATATAAGACAAAAATTTTAGAAATTAGGTGCAATATATTTAGAAAAAATAATTGTTTACAACTGTTCTGGGGAAAGACTGAAGGAATTTGGCAGGACAATCCAAACAAATTGGGAAGATTACGAATATATATTTTAACAATGTTAAACAGTTTTTTTAAATATTCTTATAACAAAACAATTTGTATACTCGATCGATTGTTTTTGATTTTAATTTTTTCGTTGTTCAGTTGATAGACCTAAGTAGTTTGAATATCCTCGGTTCGTCACCGTTCTCTTGTCTAGAATCTCTTAATACCTAACGAGACGACGACCACGCGATACATCGTCAGCGGCGGAGGTGGCGGCGGATAGAACTAGTAGGAGACGAATGGAAACTTCCAAAAGTGACGTTCTGAGACAACATTGGATCGGAAAAAGAGATGAGAGCTGCTGTAGTTTGTAATACAGATACATCCGAGGAGCTGGACCGCGGATGGTGGCAAAAATCATTACACACAAAAATCAAGTGCACTGTGAATCGCAGGATGCGGTATGCCAAGCACTGTCTAGACAATGCGCTTCGGTTCACGACACAGCTTCTATGGAACGCGAAAAGTCTCCCGAAATCGTCGAGCTACACGAGCCACATACTTCCGGATCGCACGAGGAGACGAGATCAGTAGTCGTCGTAGCCGTCGTCTCGTTTTGTCGTAAGTGGTTCTACACAGGAGATCGGTGACGAAAACAAAGAATATCCAAACGACTTAGAACTATTAACTGTACAACAAAAAAACTAAAATCAAGAACAAACGGTATAGTGCACGTCATGTTTTTTTTATTATAAGAATATTTCATAAATACTATGGTTTATATTCTTAAAAAATATATATATATACTTTTTTAACGAAAACTGATATTATACTTATTGAGTTATATTCGTTATGAAAAGAGCTATAGCGTTTTTTTTAATCGGAATATAACCGTGCAAACGGCGCAGTTGTATAACGAAGAGTACACAATGTTTGGAAATTTGAAAGTAAACACTATTGATATATTGGTTTTCTTGATTACCAATCGGTTATTATAACCGTTGATTAAATCTTTTATTTTCTTAATATCATATGATTCGCTCGCACAAAAAATAAATACTAAGTTATTTCAATTATTATAAAAAATGTATTTCTGTATTGGCTAATTGTACTATTTTATTATTCTGTTTTTCTACATACGATTAAAATGCGTCATAAAATCTGTTCACTCCTCGTTCAATTGTATTATTTTGACATATTGTAAATTAACGAATAATTGTTGTTTATCAGGACAACGGAACAAAATGCCTAAGGAACAATCTCGTTTTAAACGGGAGGCACCATCATCCCAGTCTAGTCTCTATACTTGAGACAGTTTGCTTTTAGTGTGTATTTTAACCCGTCATAGAAAAACTGTAAAAAAGTGATTTTTATACTGTGTAATAATTTGAATACGTTTTATATATATATATTTTAAAATATATAATACAATACATCTTCGTCATTTCGAAAATATTAACGAAACATTTTTGAAAACTTTCTACCAATATTTATATCAATTACATAGATATGACGATTACGACCACTGACAGCAATAGTTTATTACACCAAAGCTCCGCGTTCAGAAACGTTATTCGAATACAATGATTTATCATTGCTTAAAAATTCGTAGTAATAATAAAACTCTAAGATCTTTGTCTACGTAATTCACTTAAGCATAACATCCGCGGATCGCTATTTTTTTTTCATCCAAACGAATGCAACCCGAAGACGGGGATCGGTTTATCGAAAAAATTTTCGGTAAACAGCAGGCTTTCGACCGCAATGAAATTTTAATCCATTTACTATGACGTATTCTATTTTCGTGATATTTTATATCAAAATTCTACATTTGATTTGGTTTGAAAAGAAAGAAAAAATGTAATTATTCTTAATAATCATATCTACGCAGCGTGTATTCAATAATAATAATTTTATACAAAAATTGTAAAAAAATGTAAAATATAAAGAAAATGTTTATGTGATATTTTTACAATCAATCAAATTTCCATGATGACATAAAACGGACTTTGTAACTATGGATATCTGCTATTGTTGTGCATCGTAACACGCATAGAAAGGTTACATTAAAAAAAAAAAACTATTTACGAATTCGCAAAGTACCAATATATCCTCGAGAATTTGAAAAATATTAAACTACAAATAAGAGATGGGGTAAAATGTTTTAAATTATGACGAAATTTAGAATGGAATGTGCGAAAATTTGCCTGAATTTCTCAAGACATATAAACATTTTTATATACGATTTTATAAATTTTTATAGACGATAAAAAGAATCGCGTCCTAATTGAAATCGAATTCGTACGCGTTTTTTTTTATATACTCGTATATATTATTTGGCACACTCGCATGACCCTATAAAAACTATAAACGCCTTGTAACATTTTATTATCGCATTAGCGGTGGCATCGATTAAAAGAAGTTTAGTTTCGCGGTCGACCGTCGAGCCAAACTGAGAAATTACAACAATATTATACTGAGACGTTTCATTCAGACACATTATATTATTATACGTTTGCGTATAAAAAATATATGGCTCATTTGTTTACCAATTAAATATAGCTGACCGTCTTGGCATCGTTCCTTTTTTTTTGTAACACGCATACACGTTGATATTATGACATTTTTGTGTAAAATAACAAAAATAATTAATAGTAAAATTAACGTTTGCCCTAAATGTTTGGGTGTGTGTTAAAAATAATTTGATTTTAAATACTCTAGTTTTATTGGCCACAACATCGCCTCTTATACAAGCGTTTTTCCACCGTTTACCTTGCAGCAAACCACCCGAATCCACTTATTCTTGCACTTAATTCAGTATACATTCTTGGAAATCGGCCGAGAAGTCTTAAAAGGCGCTGGTGTCCGGATTTGGCTTAACAAAAATTAAACAGTTACAAAAAAAAAAAATTTTTATTCACTTCCCGTACTGCTGGTTATAGATACTTTCCTGGAGCATTCATTTCATGAAATATAATACACTCATATGCTCATTGTGACTGTCATTTACAAATTGTATATTGTATTCCATTAAACGTAAAAAAAAAAATTCTAGTTTTAATCGAATTTTAAAGAATATATATATATATATGTATATATATTCCCGAATATTATAAGGTTTTTTTTCTTTCATATTTCTTATTACCTTTCCATGGTTTTTTTTATCTGTATACAATTTGAGTTTCTAAAACTTACAAACAAGCAATTTCTATTTATATAATTCAATATAATACTTTATTCATTAGTATATTTACATATGTTTATCCTTGACAAGCCTCGCCAGAAAATCGAGTAATGATTATTTTATCAATTTTATTTTTATACGTTTTTAAAATGCCCATACATAACTCAAATAGTAAATGCGATTAAAAGATTCGTTAATCACGTGCATTTACATTTCGATTCTCATACAAAACGTCTATGAGTGTGTGTGTATTTTGGCACAGGTCATCAAAAAGTGGTTTCGAAAAAAAAAATTATGTTTGTTTTTCCGGAATTATTCCACTCAGTGAACAATCTGAATGGTGTGCACAACGTGTTCGAAGAGACAGCACACAATTCAATACTTTATGTGAGGAAATTGCAGGTTAGCGACTTTCCGGTGTCTTGAATATTTCATGGGATACTATAAGCAGTAATCGTGATTTTAATAATATTATACTGTTAAACAGTATAGTTAAAAACGTGCATTGATAATTAGTAATAATATTTTATGTGTAAATATTTTATAAAAAAAAAACGCAATATATTATAATTCTAGAACAAACAACTATATGACGTTTCAAGTCAATGTGGTGATACGAAAAAATTATTTCTCTACTATTAGAAAATTCTCCAACTAAGGAACGACATTTAACCACAGCATGTGAGATGCTAAAAGAAAAAACACAAAAAGTTTTTTTTGTTGTTAAAAATATATATACTATACACTATAAACCCAAAATCACAAAAATAATACACTTTTATTGCGTATACGTACTTCGATAACTGCGTTGTAATCTTCAGCGCGAACCGAATACTACTAAACCGTTGGGCACTGTGTACACCCGTATTTATACAGTTTATATCTCCGATGACGTAACCACAAAACTGCCGCGTCGGTTGGTCGTGAGTCAACGACCACGCCCACACCAAGTCTACGCTGCCGCCATCTAGTTTACATTAAATGAATTTTAATAATAAATTTGGTAAATGGACTTAAGTCCCAGTTTAATAAATTATTTTTATTTTTTGACGTTTCTATTGCTTATCGTTTGTTTAATTCGTATTAATTATTAAAATTTTTTTTTTAAGTTTTGCTGATTTAATATTATGGAAAATAATCAATGTCAAAAAATAAAATTAATTTGTTAAACTGAGATTTAAATCCATTACAAAATTCACTATTAAAATTAATTTTCTGTAAATTAGATGACGGCAGCATCGACTTGCGATGGGCGTGGTCGTTGTCACACGACTAATCGACACGGCCGTTTTGTGGTGACGTCATCGGAGATATATAAACTCTATAAATACGGGTGTATATAGTGTCTAACGGTTTAGTTGTAGTCGGTTCGCGCTGAAGATGACAACGTAGTTGTACGTAAGTGTATTAGTTTTGTTCTTTTAGGTTTATAGTGTATAGTATAAAACAGTCACAAGTTCTCAAGCATATTTTAGTCAAAAAAATTTCTTTAAATTGAATAAAACTCGATAGAACTGGAAAATTTCAGCAGAGTAATATATCTTTATGCAGAACAACGGAATCTATATTATACATAGACGGTTGAAAGACGAGTTTTATTAAATATTTGGTAAAAGTTCACGTTTATCGCTTAGGTATTATAAACATTACATGTATTACATTTGTTCGAATTAGTTTCGTTTTGTTGGTTTCTAACGTTATTAATGTATTTTACAATAATTATCGTCGGCACAACGACCGCCATAATATAACAGCAGACATATTATTCCATGTCTTGTGACAAGCCAAAATATGTATTTAATATTCAAAAATATGTTTTCAGTACCTAAATACGAACATACTATTTTAACGGAACGTGTAATGAATGCGAAGAACACGGGAGTTTTTCATTTTTTTTTTTTTATATATACTTACTTTAAAAAATTATTATTATTCGAAAAATATTCTACTGTATTTTATATAATATGACGATATAAGTACAACAATATAGTAAAAAAAAACGTAATAATTAATAAAAAATATTACACGTATAACGTTGCAATGTATACTACTAGTGTATTTTATATAAGTACAATAAAATCATATTTTAAATTTTAAAATAATCCCCGTATTTGTTTTTTATTAACTGTCCTCCGGCGGTTAATTTCGAAGACGAAACGTATGTTCAACCAACGCATTTATAAAATCTCGACATATAATTTAATTTCTATTGAAACAAGAAACAGTGAACATACTGGTTTACAGTATATTATTATGGTTATGGATAAAATGAATATACCAAATATTGATAAAATTGTAATATTATAAAGTACTTTAATTGATAATTTCCTCAAAATTAATTGATTTATTTATAGTACTTTTATTGGTATTTCGTTCAATAAAGCCGATGTACTAAGATAAATTAAAAATACTCGTAATAATACGTATGAAATACCAAAATAATAGTTTGCTACAGAAACTGGACATGTGATGGACATGTCCCCTTTCTGTAGTAAACGGGAATTTTCGAACGCTATGTCTGGCGTTTGAAAAGTCGGATTTGACTCGGTTTTACAGTAAACGATGTATTTACGCGTGCTTAATGCAAAATGATAAAAAAAACTCAAAATTGATAAAAATGGACTTGTCCCCTTTCTGCAGTTACCGATTCAAGTGCTCTATTTGTGGACGGTAAATGATTTTACTTATATACATTTAAAAGTGGAATTGAACTAGGTAACATACAAATTTCGAATACTGAACCGCGCGATTCATTAAAAACTTATATTACAAATATTCACATGATGGGTTTAAATATTAATCGTGTATATTTTATGTATTATACAGGCGTATACAAACGTTACTTGAATTTTTTTTAATGAAATTCTTGTATATACGTATATCATCTTTTATAAACTTTTTAGAATATTATTATCTATATTACGTTTACGCGTCCGAGGCTTAATGCCTGTCGTTTTGTCCGTATAAAATACAAATCTTATTTTTTCTTCTTAACTTTTCCCATAAAGATAAATCGTTCATTACTAAAATATAAATATGCAAATAAACTAATATTTTGTGTTTCCTTAAAACTAATAAGTACACACAAAATTGCAATATTACGTATATTCTTACTGTGCAGCGCGACGGCGTAGACGTGCAGTGTGACAAAAGACGTTTGTCGAGTACGAAATCACTCACCTGAAAATAAAATAATAACGTTCGATGATATTATATTGTTATATTATATGGTCCCCGTAGGGATAAAAGTAACTTAACTAGCCGTTATTTAATTATTCGCGTATAATAATTTATAAATATGTAATAGTAATTATACATGAAATTCGGAAAATGGCCGAAAAACTCGTATATTCATTTCAGTGTCCTATACACGTCTAAAATTAATTTTTATCCCAATCTTAGAAAACAATTTTTGCCGTCCTGATTGAAAATCTAGATATACGTATTGAATTTTATACTGTTTATATATATATTTGAATTTTACACGAAAATCATAAACCACGGACGAATATAAAAAAAAAAGCTAGCACGCCGAACATGATTTTATCGTTTTCCCGGAGATGTTTCAATAAGAAACGAACGTGTTTACTGGGAATGTGGTTGGGTGGTGTGGAGAAGATAAAAAAATAAGACTCATCGAAAAAAAAGCTTCGGTTAATCGTATATCGCGTGTAATATACACGCAGCAGCCGCGAAACGAATTTTTTTTTATTCGACCGTAAAATTTTAAATTGTTTTAAAAACGACCAAGTTTGGTTTCGAGCGACCGCGATAGTCAATGACATAATACACTGTGCAAAAATCAAAAAAAAAATTAACGATTAAAAAATCAAATGTCGGACGGTGTTGAATTATTATCTTTTTTACAAGTCAATTTTTTTTTTCGTTACCCTTAAACAGACGTATTTCAAACACACGGCTGTGTTTCAATGGAATTCTCAAATATAACCAGTTACAAATATATTACTCAACACATCGGTCTATGACAAACAACAATATTGTAACCCGGTTTTTTGTCGAATGTCTGTATTTATTGTCCGAGGAATTTTTTCGCAAATTTTCCAGTTAAGAAAGAGCTTTTGGGAACGTCGATGACAATTATGATCCAAATACGACTCAATACTCTTTGGCTGCATTCGCTATTGAACACCGACTTGTTTCAAGCATTGACTTCACGTGATGTGTGCGGTGTTTTCAACGATAAAAGCAAGAAAATTTTAAAATATTCTTTTTTTTTCTCAATACAAAAATACGTTTTTTATTACAAATATTATTTAAGTTAATAAATTTGATTTTTATTAGGCGCATTAATTTTCGTTTAAAATTTCACGTATGTACGTCATACCGCGTATGTGTCACTCACATTTAAGTGGAGTACGTTTTAGGTGGAAAACTTGAAAAACGTGCTTAGATATTCGAAAATTTTCCGTTCAAATATTATGTAAACTGCAATTTTCTAAAATAGTTATGACATTGGGTGGAAACGGGAGCTTTCGCCTCTAAGTATATTGGGCAAAATTTAATTTCTAAAAAATAAAATAGAAAAAAACACTTTGTAGTACAAATTTTTTGTAAAATTTTTTCGAAACGTCCTCCCGATAAAAACTTATAAAATGCGTATATTTTTATCGCGAGTAGAGTAAAAATCTTTGGTAATATCGATTTCCCCGTCACTTTTTCTCTCTTTCTCTTTCAGCGGAGCAATACAATATTCGCAGATTTCTAATCCAACGTAAACCATATAGAATATAGAAACTATAACGACGTATATATACATTGCAATAATAAATAACGAAATCGCATGTAATCTCGAAAATAAAATAATATCGTCGTCAAAACGAAAAAGTTTTCGACTTTTATACTATATACGTTTATACGTTTAGTCCGGTCCAAATCAAATGTTATGTCCACATCGGTTTTAGATTACCTCGCCATTTCGCCTGCGCTATACCGCGTGTATTCGATATGACTAACGCTTTCCTGCAGCAGAGAAAAAGTGCAAGACGACAAATTATTTAATTAAATTACTAAAATAATAAAGAATTGATATCGTTAAATATACACTTTAATTATACAGTGGATATATTAGATAATTTCTGATATTTTATATATTATGTACAATACGCACAAACGGCGAATCGCGGAGTATTGTTAATTTTTTTCTTCTTTTTATTTCCAATATCGTTTTTAAACTTGAAATAATAATAATCTCGAACCGATATAGCACTGCTACGAACAACAACAACGAAACGCGATTGCTATTTTCGGGAATTCGATTTTGAACCCGTTTGTCTTTCGGCTTGCAAAAATAAAATAAAAGTAGATATGTATTCAATAATTAACGAAAAATGATTACAGAAAGGAAACGTTTTATAACAGTACGCATAATATAATAATATCACGGGACGTCATCAATTTTTAAGAATAAACAAATAAAACACAAATTTTACTATTCATTTTATATTACATATATATATATATTGGTCTCTTTTATAACACGGCATTTTGTTTTTTTTTTTATAGCTTAACGTGGTTTTTTATATAGTATAATATAACGTAGACATTAAATAACTATTTTATTTTCCACTTTTATGTCAATTTTACATAATAAAGTATATATAGATTTTCTCGGAAAATATAATATACTACCGTATATCGTATCTTCTTACTATAAAAAAAAAAAAAAAAAATACGTATAAAGTTATTATTATAGAGTACTTTCGAACTGTATCGTTATTAGTTCGAATATATATATATATATATATATATATTTTAATTGTTAAAACTCGGAATTTCAAAAGCCTATAAGTTGTATAAAATATAATAATAATACGACGTCTAAACGTAAAAATATACGACAGCTTTTACCACCACAGACCACAGTACTATGCAATAGTAAAGATTAAACATATTATAATAATTATTTTCTTCGTTATAAATATCGTTTGAGATTTGTTTAGCGTACACCGCGCATTTAATACAATATTCCATTTAAATCCTGAACAAATATCTGGTCACAGCAACGAAAAGAAGATTAAGAATCCAAGAAAGCAATAGAATCCCCAGACACTCCAAACGCAACAACTTACTCAGACACACAAAAAAAAACCAAATCAAACACACGAAAAGCAAATAGCAATTGCATTGGCTTTTTTCACATTTTTTTGTAGCTTGAACAAAACACAAAACTGAAAACACCATCTCCGTTTGGCCGAATCAATTTTTAAACAGAAGAGAAAAACTTATAATCTACAGACTCCGCGCGTCGGCCATACCGACGCACCTTACGGACGAAAAACCAATTTGCATGACCTGCGGAACGGATCTCACAATAAAACACACATTTACAGAACGCCGCCAGTATATACACGAGACGTCACCGAATTCAACATTCCCAACATCTTAGACGCAAAACTAGGACCAAACTGCACATACGCGCCATCCATCAAATCTTGAAAAAAATCAAACGTGTATAATTTAATATAATTATAGAATTCATCAAAATGTAAAATTGTAACAAAACTGTAAGTTTTTAATAACTGTAATACGTAAGTTACCTATTACATTTTAGACACATTATGCGAAGTAAGAAAATATATAAGACACTCAATAAGTAATTATTCGAGGCAAGATTGAGCGCGGAAGACCGCACGGAGATAACATGGTTACAAAGCTTAAAATAATTGACCGCGGTTTAACAACGGTCGAACTGTTTCGGGCCACACTACAACACGCAGATATGATTGGAACGTAATAATAACGGCCAACTACGTCCATTGAGGATATGGTACTCGGAAGAAGAACAAAACCAGGCCATGGACACTCCCCCCATAGTGCACTATTTCGATTTTTTTCATTTCGGAACGGAATGATTGATGTTAGCGACACAGCGGAAGAACATGATGTTAGGAACAAACCTGCGCATGCGCATTTTCAACGCAGCCGGTTTCGCGCGCATTCCAACGCGCTACAACACGTCTCTACCATAATCTTTCTTTTCCGTTTCGTCCGCCGATCGTACCATATTAAGTACAGATTGATTGTACCTACCTACATAATATAAATAAAAATATATAATTTTCTAAAAAATATTATATAATTATATTATTATTATTATTATTATATATAATATTATTACACCTATAAGATACAAGTATAATAAATAAAAACGTACAAACACAGATTCTATGATTAATGATAACACAATGTGTAGATAAAATCATCTCGCATGGTAAGAAATTAGTGATAATTACTAAACAGCTGATTTCAAGGCCATTGAAATTTATAATCTCGAGAACAAAGAAAAGTCGTTCAGTGTCCTATCTATATTAATCTGTGACAAACTGGATATTAATTTAAAAAATAAATAAATCTCACACGCGAAAACGTATTCTTCCAAATATATGTAAAAAAAAAAAAAAAATTGTCAAAGATATTATATACGGGAACGCGTATTTATACGTCTTTGTATTCTTTATAAAAAAAAAAAAAAAATCGTTCTCACTGCATACATTACGTGCGCGTTGTATACGAGTATGCGTCGTCGTCAATGTAAATTTCTCGGCGACGATTGCCAAATGTCATTGCCGTTTACGAATGAGTTTCGCGAAAAAGGAACCGAACGATTTGCCGGGCACGCGCGAACGATACAAAATCCGCTATTACTCTTCTCGCCAGCTACCCCGAACAAAAGTCCTCGCGCTTTATAGCCTTTAATTTGTAACACTCGTTTTCCTTCGTCCAGGACTACGAACAGTGACATACACACGCACACAATTCAGACGAAATTTCGTTTCATCCATCCGTCCGTTTCTGGGCTCCGGCCGTTTAACACTGCAAAAAAAAAAAGAACTAACCCCGACGACTGCTGCAGCAGGGCGCGCGAAATCTAAAACCGTCCTCCGAATAGTTTAACGTCATCGCGGCGATATCTCGGTGCCACTTAATCATTTTCAATATCGACGGCGCGGGTGTTTTCTGTTAAAAAAATAGCCGCCGAAAGTCGATTTATCTTTGGATTCTGTCGATTAAAAACGAAAAAAAAAAATTCTTTTTTCTCGCCGTTGCTGCGGATGAATAATTACGTCCGCTGTGAAATAATACGGAAATTAGTCGTTAGTCAAGCGCGTGGATTTATAGATGGAAGGAGTCTATATGAGTGTGCTCCGCGGTTACCGATAAAATATAATTTCTTGCTTAAAATACGTTATATTATGTAGGTACGTATTTGTCAAATTGATAATCGGTAAAATTTAAAAAAATATTTCGATAACGAAGAAATTTTTAAAAGTATATGAGTTGACAATATTTGAACGAACGGAAATTTCCGTTCTATTATTATTATTGCGAGATCAACTGCAGTAGGAGCAGTGCCGGCGCAACGGGTAGCGAGGTGTTAATTATATTTATCATATTTCATAATATTCCTCAGTTTATTAACCAGTAACCACCAACTGGTATGGTGCGGTTAATTTAGGTCACCGGAGAAATGTTTAAAGTAAAAACAGAGTAGTGTACGTCAGAGTAAGTATAGTAAAAGTACTCAATAAATTAGCTAAATAGCGAAGAAAATTAAAAATTTTTTTTATAAAATACGTTATTTTTATTAAAGAAAATAATAAAAGTACGAGTATCGATCACTTTAATTTTGATATTAATGTTGGAAGGGTTCTTACATTATTATGGGTTATCCAATGATAAATTGTATATCCCATCCCATGTATCATTCGTAATTACGCCACTTTTCGTGTATGCAAGACAAAGAGAGAAAATACTCGATTCCAATCCCATTAAGACTAAATCGGATCAAAAATTCAAAGCAAAAAAAAAAAGCGTATGTCCCATAACGTTTTGTTTTCCTCTGAAAATTCTTTACGTATAGACGTTAAAAAAGTACTATATTTTATATTATATCGAAATACGCAGAATTGCCCGTAATCCTTCCCTACCCCGTGTTGTACACTAAACAAACTTACACCGCGCTGATCATCTGGAAAACGCATGAAACATCATAACTATTAATCAAAATCGCGTACTTGAATGTGATAGAGCAATACGCGCGATCCCATGTTCAATTTACTGTGTATACGGAAAATTTAATTTTGCTAAACACAACTACGATCATAATATTTCAGTTTTCGTATATATATATATATATATATATATATATATATATATAACGTAATTTATTGTACTGTTATTTAACGTTCTAATAATCTAATATACTCGTAGTTTTCTACGTATATACAACTGCAGATTGAAATCACAATGACGTAAATCAAACTATGATATTATGTGCTGTATTTTAGATGTATACCTACATCATTACTATATGCTACAGTATAAACGTGCGTATCTACATATATATAAAACAAAAATCGAAACGATATACAGGAAAACGATAAAATTATCTAGAAAAAATCTACATCGCGAAAATCGCAATAAATATTGTTAAAAGAAATGTGTCGACAATTTTTTTTTGCACTCTTTGAATATTACAAAACTGGCATAAAATCTTTAAAAAATGTTTTCTACTAAAATACTAAATAATAACTCTAAACATCCGGCGATATCGAGTGAACTCTAGTGATATATTATTTGATCACACGCTGTACCGTTGTCGCGACCGTGGAGCGGCGAAACGTTTCACCAGTTCAATCGATGGCGACTAAACTAACCAGCAGATCGCGTCGTCGCACCCGAGTGAGCAGTATATTATGCGGTAGGTATACAACATTACCTATGTCGATGAAACTTTAAAAGTATACTGTTAATAAAAATATTTTTTTTATTTATTAATTTTTACCAACTTCACAATATAGGCACCCTCAAAAACAACAGAAGAAATTTCTAATCAGCACGGCTTTTAAAAACTAGATGAAGTTGAAAATTAGTTTTAGAATTTTTTGATATGGAAACGATAGGAATGACTACCGCTAATAAAAAAAAAAAATTCGTATTAAAAGAGTATACAGTAATGATTTTATTAAATCTCTAATTGGAGCACGGATTATTATATACATACACTAAAACGTATCAAAATATGCCGTATAATATGCAGTAAAATCAAATATGCAACAAAATAAATTTTCAAAATAGATAGGTAAAAGTAAAAAAAAAGAAGTAAACAGTAAAATTGTTTATATTTTGATAATTATTACGTATGCAAACAATATTATATAGATTTAACAACATATAATTTATAGGTGTTTAATGCCAAACAAATAATGTTTTTTTAGTGAAATTGTTTGACAAGTATTTTTTTTTTTATGTTTTATGAATAAGAAAGTTCACGTCTTGTTAAAAACGATATAATTTATATTACTTTCTTTACGACACGCAACATAATGAACAATTATTAATAAATACCGTTTCGTAACCGGTTGCCGTTATCCGTTTTATATTTCAATTAATGTTCAGTGAAAGAGGAAATAATAATCGGAGCCATCAAATGAAGATCCACCGCATCGAGGAGACGTATATAGTGTACCTATACGGACGAGAAGAAAACCGAGGTATCTATAGCGGATTACGAGCGAACAATTAACTATGAGTTATGTAAAATGTACGAGCATTTGTCCTAATTGTAATGATTTAATAATGTTACGTTAAATAATAAATATTTCAAAACATTTTTCTCTTTTTGTTACGGCCTTTTAGACCAAACAACCAAACGTAAAAGTCTATCTGTCTGGATTCTCTGCTAGTACGTATCTAGGTGAAATCCCGCAGTCCTACTATCGCATTCGCGGTCTATCTAACGGATTTTTCCTTCCGGATTTTCTTATATCACACTATCTTCACCAAGACTTCTTCTGGCTTTCTCCACACATGGTCTGCCCATTCCGCCGTCCTTATTTCTATTAACCTCGTTGACCATCTATCCGGTCTATTACAAAAGTATCTTGATTCAGCGTAATATTCGTTTGTGGACCGAGGTACCGTCCAAATATTTTCTTATTATTTTTAAACTCTTGTAAACTCAGCTCCTCAACCTTCCTCAGAGTCCAGCATTATGACCCGTACACACAGATATCGATCTAATCCGCGCCGTGTACAGCTGGACATTTTTTTTAAGTTTTGAGAGAGTAGCTTTCATATTAAACGTTTAAAATATGTGACATCGGTAAGTATTCGGCGGAAAAAAATTGCCTTGTTATAACTCTGTAGACTCAGACGTCGATCTCGAAGAAGATAATGTGTGTACAATATATTGTAATAAAATGTTTAAAACAAAAATTCTTTGTCCCGAGAATATTATTTTCCTTAAACTAACGTGTCCCCTGTTGTATTAATGTATCCGCACACTTCGCACGTTTCGACGTTATCACGTCTTGTTTCGTTGGTACACTCGGAATGACATTATAGCGGGCTTCGCGGTATTAACGAACGCCAGAGTTTCGTCGGCGACGGAAGTAATATAAATGGACTGCGCGCGGTCGACGATCTGATATCGGTCGCCGGCGTAAACACGCATTAAATGCGTACACCATAATATACACACAAAACACTTGCAGGCCGCGTTCGAAATTCAATAATAATAATAATAATATGTACGCGACGGGACAGTATCAAAATTGGAATTCCTCGCGGCGGTGATGATCGCACCACCGCTGGTTATGACCTACGCATAATATAATAGCGTTTCGTTCGTCTGGTATGTCGCCAAGTAGCATAGGTACGTGACCACGCGTCGGGTTTTCGGGGTCCGAGCAACGTTTTCGCGGTGTCCGTACAGCACACGCGCGAGTCCAGCTATATATTTGTCTAAACATTCAATATTCGAAACCGCCACTTTTCATTAGAATATATTATTATTACACCGCACGTCCATATCCATAATAGAAACGCCCGACTTCGCAATGACGTAATTGTATGGCGGGGTGGGGGAAGGGGGATCGATTTTTTACAAAAAAAAAATTGTAAATTTATATTCGTGGAGAAGATAAGAGAGAATAAGGCGGTTTGGTCGTGTTATGAGAAGAGAAAATTCGGAAGCTGTAAGAACATTTATGGAAATGAATGTTGAAGGAAGAAGAGGAAGAGGAAGACCGAAGAAGAAGTGGTTGGATGCGATTGTGTGTGATATGAGGGCTACTGATGCGTGCGTCAAACATGTGGGAGATCGCGTCAAGTGAGGAGGTTTAGGACAAAGGTGGTCGACCCCAAATAGTTGGGATAGAGGCGAGGGAGAAGAAGAAGAAATTTATATTCCTTTAAATAAGACAAAATTAGTAGACACGAGAAAAATTCATATTTCAGACACCTATTCTGATTCAGAACCGAATCGTTGCGTAGTATACATATCTTCGAGATGTATCGCGGCGACGGCGCATTCAATGCCGCAACTCCGACCCGGGCAGCCAGGACAAGACCGTAGCAACTGAATATTATTGTTTCAACACAGAACTAATAGAATATTAATTTTAGAAATATTTTTAATAAATTGAATAAATTGTCGTTGAAAATAATAATATTATATTACTTTTTTTAATTCTTTAATTTTGCACCCGGGGTGCAGGCAGCTTTCGCCCCCTTGCTATACGACTCTGTGCCAGGGCGAAGCCCTTTTGAGGCCCCATATTTCTTAATACGCACCGATTATATAATATATTTACACTAATACGAAAAAAAAATCTCGTTAAAGAAAAACATAAATAAAATAAAATAAGTATATCGTATCCACTAAAAATGATTATTTTTATATCGAAAGTCGAAACTTTTTTTATATATACTGAGCGTCTACCTTAATATTTATTAATAATAATTGTTATTATTTATTAAAATGCATTCAGATTGAATGCAGGTGATATACACTTGTGGTGTACGATATATAACGATTGTATAAAGTGTAGAGATCGTTAAAGGTTTTAATTTGCGGTAAAAGTTTTCTTGTTTTTTTATTTTACTATATGACTGACGGTTTCGCCTACAACCTTCAAAAATATCACTAAAGATCTAAGGTCGGTATAATAAAATGCCTCTACGCATTGCAAAAAGAAAACTATATAGGCCATACTTATTGAACGTGTCTACTTGAAATTATAAAAATTATACAGGAAACATTAATGTTTTACAGTTAGGTATCATTGTTTTTTTTTTTACTTTTGTGTTAAGAAAAAAATCGTTCTGGAATATATAAAGACAAGGATTATAGTCCTCTTCGTTTTTCTTTTAACTTGAAATGATAACACCTAATCTAGGAAATGATAATCGTTTAAACACACCAAACGATGCGTTAGATTCTTTCGCCTGCAATAAAGACATATATTATCCCGCTAAAAGCCGCTTTCTAAAAATATACGCTTATTTCTACCAGTCAGCGTCTCGAGTGCTGAAAAGAATTTCAGAGACTCTACGTCGCCTTAAAACTTCGTTAAGGTCTACTGTGACACAGGGAAGATTATATAGGCTTGCTTTAATACATACTGCACATACAGATATACACGTATAAGTATATAGAAAACGTTTGAACGATTTTCCAACCGAGGAAACCGTCGTCTGGAATTTATTTTTTATTTATTGTAAACGCACTATATTAGCGTAAAATTTAATTTTTATTTATTTAATTCTTTCCCCGTCTACTTCTAGTTATCTAGAGTTTTTTTTTTACTCTAATACTATAAATATAGACAAAATAGTAAATATAGGTATGAAATGTATGATTCAAATGCGCTTATTGGAAAATAGAGGGAAATAAATTTTTTTTTTTTGAATTGTTGACTTAAAATATATATATTTTTTTTATAAAATTACATTTAATGTAGTTTAAATACTAAAAATTATTGTTCAACTGTAAAGAAGTCACTGGAAAACATGCGTATAACGACAACAATTAATTGAAATTTAAAAAAGTTCTTTAATTTTTCTAAAATACGCTATTAAAATAAGAAATGCTCAGTGTGCACAAAAAATTTTTCATATATTATATATTATGTAAAATATGTTTCCTCCAGGCTTATAACCTAAATTGTATGAATAGAATTTGTGTTGTATTTATCAATTATAAGTGGGATTGCGCGAATAAACTGTGTAATCATGAATATCCGAGCCCTAGTAATAAATTAAATAACCTGCAGACTTGTAAATAAGTACACTGCAGACTACTCAATATTAAATTGTAGGACAACTACAGTTGTTTGTTTGTATTGTCAGTAGAAACGGAGCTCGTGGAGAATATAGATTTCAGTGACAACAAACGTTTGCCGTATAGAAAAAAAAAAATCAACGCAAACCAATGGGTCATTGATTTATTCATTTATTTCATTTCGACGTTATATTATTATGTTTGTATTTTCATTTTCGACTTTGGTATATTAAAATATTACGTACATAGTATTTATGAATTTTTTTATTTTTATTTTAAAAAGGGTAAATAGTTGCTGAGATCAATTTGCAATTAAAAAAAATTAAATAAATATTAAAAATAGTTAATTACATCAATAAAAATTTATTTCGATACGTGGGACTAAAGTGAATGTAAATCGTACACGACATTTGTAGACAAAGTGTTCTTTTATTACTATACTGTACGTATTGAAAATTGAAAAGACAAAAAAATTATTTACTCAAACATTACAAACCACAGATACTTATATATGCTTTCATTGTACATTTTTCAAAATTAATTTTTTTTTATATACAATTTATTCTATGTCACTTTTTTTAAATACATACGCATAACCGTTTAAATGAAATATAAGATCTTTTTTTTTCAAATATTTGAATTATTTCTTTATTTTGCAATTAATTGATTGCCTTACATGTATATTGGAAACGATAACGATAGGCAATTTTAACAATAAGTCGCAGTAAAAATATAATGGCAACCTTTATCTTTTATGAAATTCATACCAGTACCACCGCAGCAGACTTTTGTACACAATTTATATAATTTACAGTGTTATTTGTCCAAAATGTTTGGCCGTTCGGATGCAATTTAGTAAATCGCGCACAAAAACAATAAAACAGTATAAAATATACTCATGGTAAATCGCGCATTGACATTATGATATTTGTCTCGATTTAAAAAAAAATAATAATAATAAGTAAAGTGTAGTATTTTGAAATAAAAAATATATATATAAATATTGACGAAAGAATCAAATTTTTCCCGTTTTCACAACCCCGAATGGCCCACATTCAGTACACAAAATTATACGATCTCAGAACTGTAGAATTTAAAAAAAAAATAATAAGATACCGACGACGATGAGTAATTTCGAATCGGGAAAAGGAAAGGTTTAAACCGGGCAAAATGTCGCGCTTTTTACCGTGTATTATATAAAAAAAATAGTAGAAATAATAAATTTTATGAAATAATTCGTCGTCCACGCTTACTGTTATATTGTTTTCTGAATAGAAATTATTATTTATTACGATTTCAAATGCCGAGCACTGTCCCAATATAGTTTCGAGTTTGTGATTCGTTGTAACAATCGATGCGAACTCATACGCTCTCAGACCAGTAACTATATACGTTATTTTAAATCATAAGAAATTGTTTCAAGACGATTTAAAAAATATTATTTATACACTACTATAAGTTTCGACATACTGCAGTGTCGTTCCACCGACGTTTATTCACTTTTTTTCGTTTCATTTTTGTGCACATAAAAAATACTGTTGTGTTCGACGTGGTTTCGATTGAAACTTTCAATACTCCACAAACCATATTATATACGCGTATCAAAAACAATAATAATTTTTAAAAACATCTCGTTATTTCGTCCGAATCTGCTTTTTTATACAGTAATTTTTACTTCGATGCTGATACTACATAAAATACGTATTAAATCGTCACGAACCCAAGTACGTACATAATATTATTCTAATATCGCGTGTATAATACTCAGTGCCATACAGCGAGTATGCCTATGTGGAAATACAATGAATTTTATCTCTCCAATCGGAATTTTACGTAGAAATTCGTAATTATATAAGTACGCGTACTACATAGTCTATTGCTTTGCGGCGAACGCAATTATTTCGCCAGAATGAATGCGTATATATACATATACTTAACGATTCAATGTATAAACACATGTTTTCATATATTTTTTTTTTTTTACAAAATAACAAACCGAGTACGCGGTTAATACCACCGTTGACGGTAAATTACGTATATTTTATTATTATTGTTGATATTATAAAATATAATATGTTGAAATAATAACGGTCTACTATATAAAATAAACTTAATAAATTATTATTATTATTATTATTATTATTATTATTATTATTATTATTATTATTATTATTATTATTATTATTATTATTATTATTATTATTATTATTATTATTATTATTATTATTATTATTATTATTATTATTATTATTATTATTATTATTATTATTATTATTATTATTATTATTATTATTATTATTATGAAAGGGGGAAATATATATTTTTTGCGACAGATGTACGCTTAATAAATATATAATAGAAAAAAAAACGAAGACACTTTATAGTACCAGAGCATATTTTAAGAAATTTGTACTGGGTGGCACTATGATTATAAGGACTAAGACAAGTGCCTATTCTCAGGTACCTTTTTAGTTTATGATTAACGCGACAAATTGTACAGTCGGCCGCACTCATGTCTCGTTCCTTGGGATAATTTGCAATGTATTAAAAAAAAATTATTCAATAAAAAAAAAAAAAGGTGAATTTCAAAACCAAATCTAGAAATCATAATTTATTT
This sequence comes from Slavum lentiscoides, assembly GCA_032441835.1. Classification (NCBI taxonomy): domain Eukaryota; kingdom Metazoa; phylum Arthropoda; class Insecta; order Hemiptera; family Aphididae; genus Slavum; species Slavum lentiscoides. Next base: position 17,236,990 of record CM063708.1, read on the forward strand.
TTATTTTTATTTTAATTCTACAAAATAATAATTACAAGTTAGTGTCGTTTGAAAACATATTTGTATTTTTGTATATTCTTATAAAAATAAATATTTTATAATAATTTGTTTTTGCTCTTATTTGCCGCAATAAAAGGCATTTGTATAAAACAATACAATAATATATGTGGCACATTCACTAACCACTGGATGGCACTAATTCTTCACTAGGTGACACCTACTTTATATGTTAAAATATGCTTTACTTAGTAACACAAAAAGCAAAATGTATATGTACATTTCGTTCGATATTAAAAAAAGAGTACAGTTTTCTTTTTTTAATGATTACTTATTATTAGTTTATCACTATAATAATTCATTAACTATACGCAATTACGGTATATTTGAGTAAAAAAAAAAATACTAATATAGTAATCCGCCATTAAATTATTGTCTAGTAACTAAATGTACAAAAAATAACAAAACTCGAAAATTATAAAACGCGTACATTTAGAAATATTATTAACATTATAATAACACGCGCTATTTATATTTATTTCCATCACTTTTAAAACGCTAAATCCTACAGTCAAGTCGTTTAATACACGAAGAAATACGTTATACGCGGTGCTATTTTTTACATTAATCAAATTAATTGAATTTGTTCCAACAAGTCGTTCGAGAAATTGTCCATGTACACTGCAAAGGCTGCAGGGTAGTGGGTATCGCACTATATTAAATTTTTTAATTTTTTTAATACACTTTTCACAGTCGTAATAGGACTGCAGTTTGTGTGTTGTTATAGCTTATAATAATTCGAAATCAATTCGTTTGTTTTGTGCAGATAATATAACTCGCACTCGTAAATATAGCATTTTTTTCGTTCGTTTAAAAAAATTAATAACTGATATATAGTTACCGTTTCGAAGTTATTCGCGAGTAAAATACATAAATTTAAAAACTATGTAAATTTTATAAGTAAAACTATTATGAGTATATATATATATACATTTATAAGAAAATTGCGGAAACTTATAAGACATTCGGTATGCATCGTACGCGTTTTCGACTATACGGAAAACGATCTAGAACGCGGTCCACGGAAGTATTTTGTGGAATATACATTAATTTATACCGCGAACGGGTTAGGTCATATACTTTGGCGGAACAGAAAAAGAATTGAAACTGATTGATATTTATTTGTTTTTCGATTATTTTACGTAATAATAATATTATACGTGTTGGACAATTTTGCGTTTTGTATAACGACGCGTTTTCTCGCAATTTTTTTTTTTTATTTTTTTTCTTCGAGAATTCGTAAAAAAAAATTATGATTTACTGTCACAAATGTGTCGCGCGGCAATAAGGACCAGTTATAGAAATATTTTTTTTTTATTATATGTGTGTGTATGTGTCAAAAATCATTGTGTTAACGTTGCTATTTTAAAGCAAAAAATAAAACGAAATCTCAGTGGCTCGAAAAACACAAATATATAGTATTATAATAATATATCACCCAATACAGCGAAATTTCTTAGTGTCATTTTAAACCGTCCAAAAGAGATTTCGACGAAATCTCGCGTAACTTTCAATTCGCCGAGACTGCAGTGACTGTATATAAGTGTGTTTCGTAATGGCTATCTTTATATACATGTTAGTAGTTACAATTAATTGTCGAACGAATTCATTTTTATTACAAATACATACACATAAAGTGAAACACTTACGTATTCCAATTAATACAATTCTATGTACTAATAATAAGCTATAGAAGGAGCCGTGTGAGAACATGCAGTATAAGATAAGTTGTGAAAAATTATGTACATTTTTTTTTCTATAAAACATATTATTTGTGATTAATATTTATATTCGTGTTTTTTTTTTTTGCAAATTGAAAATTATTTTAAACTTTTGCGAACAAACGAAAATGGAAAAAAAAATTATGAAAATAATAAAAAAGAAATCGTAGTGGCGTATTGTTCGTGGCCCAGAAAATGATTTTTTCGTTAAATAATATCAATTTTATTACACGCGTGAAATCTAAAAATTATTTCGTTTTATTTATTTATTTTTTACTCGCTATACGTATATAGTTCTTTGAACTCTCGTGCGTTTCATGTCAAAACTGCAGATACGAAAAATACATTTATTGGCAGTAACACGCGTATAGAAAGCAATAAAATATTTTAAATAAAACTCAATATTTCTCCGTGAATATGTGATGAGAATAATTATTTATTCGCCGGAACGAGACAAAAACGCTCGTCATCAGCTGTCTGCAGTCCTGTTCAAAATCGTATCGAAAATATTTTAATTTATAAAATATACATTTGTATGGTTTCGACAGATAAATACGTTTTTTTTTTTTCATTAAAATTAATATAATATTTTATTCATATTTTTCGATTTGAAAGGTTTTTACTTTTTTTTTTTAATATCAACGTTTCAGAAAAAAAATATTCGGTTAGTCGAGAAAAACGTGATAAATATATACCGACACTTGTTGTTTTTAAATTTTAAACGATAATAATTGCCTTTATTGTCGAGCAATTTCTATAAACAAAATATCTAGAAAAATTAGGAAGGCGGGTAAGAATAACTACGTGTACCACATACAACGTTTGCTTTTAAATTATTTAATTTTATATTTGGATTTAGATTAAAAAAGTGGAAGGAACGAGTCACCGATAGTGATACAAGCACATTATGGGGTCACCCGACAGAATCCCTCCCCCCAGGACACAACTTACCTTGGCGCATATGGAAGACCATTAATAGAATAAGATCGGAAGTAGGAAGAACAAAAGAAAATATGCGCAAATGGGGCCTTACTACAGACGAGGACTGTGAGTGCGGGAACGTGCAATCAACAAGGCATTTATTGGAATGCCCAATGCTACCAGTAAGAGGAGAAATCATGGATTTTATAGGACATCAATTAAAGGACAATGCAATTAAAATTGCTGATTTCTGGGAGAAGAAGGGAATTTAAAAATTTACCACTGACCGACACGAGAAGAAGAAGATATTTGGATTTAACATAATTTTTATTTATAGATAGTATATGCCTTACGATTACACGTTTATATTTTGTGTTATCAAAATTTTGTTAATCACCCAAGATGGTAAGACCACTAAGGAAATCAAAGCTAGGATAGCGCAGGCGAAAACCGCTTTTATGAACCGCAAGAAATAACTATGCTCCAAGAACATGAGTATCCATTTAAAAAAACGATTAGTTAAAGTATTTGTGTGGAGCGTGGCTCTATAGGTACGGATCAGAGTCTTGGGTAATAAACAAATAAGCAGAAGAAAGACTTTTAGAAAGCTTCGAAATGTGGTGCTGGCGGAGGTTGCTAAAAGTGAGTTGGACGGAGTTTCGTACCAATGACAGTGTACTTAATGAAATAGGTGAGCCTAGAGGATTATTAAGATCAATCAAAGAAAGAAGATGGAGACTTATTGGACATACCCTAAGACACGAGGAGGAACTACACCACACAATTTTGGAAGGACAAATAGAAGGCAGGAGAGGCAGAGGACGTCCAAGAACAACGATAATAAATAAAGTCATTAAAGATGCCGGACCGAGAACCTACAGAGAACTGAAGAGAATGGCCAGTAATAGGGAAGAGTGGAGGGAGTACGGAAGTAGAATGCTGTAAAACCAACCTAAGGGTTGAATACTAAAGAAGATTTTGTGTTACATAATAACGTGTTATGTTTAATTTGTTAAGAGTTGCGTGCCTAAAACGCGCAGCATAAAATGTATATAGCCTCCTCCACGTTACAAAATCCTGGCTACACCACTGCAGATGACTCGTAATAATTTTTGTACTTGTTACCGGATTCGTAATTGACGTTTTATTAAAAACACGTCCGGAAATATATTTTAACGTATTATACGTAATATACGTATGCAATATATAAGTGAAAAATTAATAATAATAATACGTTATATATCAAACTCGAGGGAACGTTTTTGAAAATCAGACACATTATTATAAATTTAAATGGAATGTAATTTCGAACCAAGTTTCGACTTTTGAACGAAACGAGGTTTGAATATAAATAAATATTAGATAAAGTTTTTTTTTTTACAAAGAATAGTGTTGAAAATTATTTACATATATGCACACGTATATATTTTGTGTGTGGGGTTAAGCGAGCTGTCCGTATAACATATTTTAATAATACGCGATTTTATTAAATTTCATTTTAAACTTTTTACAAAAAAAATTGAGCGCGTATATTCTATGCAAGAATAAACGCGATACTTTTTTTTTGGGGTTATGGCGAGTAGGTATATTGAACGGTTTTTGCGTGCTTAATGAAAACTAAAAGAAGAAACCTAATTTCAACGCGCGAAAATCGGTAATATTTCTCATTATTATATTAAAAAACTTTACGTTTTACGACGAGGAAAATAAAAAAAAATTCTAATTTTTTTTTTTATAATTTTCGATCGTGAAAATATTATCGATCGGATAGATATTATATGCTGCCACGTAAATCCAAACGTATCAGATGACTCGTTGAATGGCCATAGGCAATATACATAAACGCGTCAGGAATTTTAAATATACTAAATAGTATATTTTTGAATTTATTTTGTTTTTAATGTCTCTGCGCGCGCTATAAAATTATAATATACGTATAGGCGCCTATATATACTGCAGTATTATTATTTACCGATCGCATTGTCCCAATCTTTTTTCATACGTTTTTGATTCATAATTTTCGAAATTCAATCTAATACCGCGCAAAATAATATCAATTTTCCTCCTCCGACCACGCACTATAGAAATGATAATATTTTTACAATATCGCAAACATCACGAACGGTTCCCGCATAATATTGCGAAAAAAACCTCGCTCGGATTGTGGTGGTCGCGTCGTACTCAATTAAAATTGCAGAATTTCATTAATATGCGAGAGTAAACACTGGGAATATAACCGAAAAATAATATTATTTTTGTTTTATTGTATCGTTTCCGTGTCTGTCTTGTTGTGTTTTCGTACACGCGATATCCAATATTTTTTTTTTGTATTCGAATATTCGATTACTACTCGGCCGGCGTACGTTTTATAGCGCACTGCGCAGAACGCGACTGCTGCTTTCTCGTTTTTCGCGCGTTGAAATGAAATGTTGAAGCGAAACTCAAAATTCTTCGTTTAATCGAAAATTAATCGAACGCGTCTTTGACGTCACGTTCGCGTACAATATTATACTGTATAAAATCTAAAAGTGAATTTATACAGAAAAACAATCGTGTAATTCTAAACGATATGCGTATACTATATATATATTTTTATAGTTTATTTGATTTACGCACAAACAAATGTATAAAACGAATTGTGAATATTATCGGCTTCGTTGCCGGCAAATAAAATAATTGTAAATTTCGTATAAAAAGAAGAAAAAAAGCGTCTTATCTTTATCTAATTTTTCACTGTGTTACCGCGAACATTATAACTCATCATGTACGAACCGTTTAGAAGGTCTTCAGAAGTATTCGACCGCGTGCTTATACTTAACGTGCTGAAACTGCTTTCTATTTTGCTTGTTTTGTGAGGTAATAATAATAAAATTGTTACTACTTGCAAAATGTCTGGATCGAACGGTCTCACAATGGTCAAATAAATCAACAAACGGAATTATTCTTCAAATACAATTTTTACAGTACATCTCGTATTCCTGGATAATGTAAAAAAAATTGCTGCCTATTCAATGCCATCCGGAAGTGGGACAGTAACGTTTATTTCCAGAGGGGCGGAGCGGCAAGTGTCTTGTCCTGAGCAACCCATGGTTGCGGGTCATGGTAATATAACGCGTATTGCATATTATAGTCTTATACGAGTCGCGCGAACGGCTGATATTCGCGTTATTTGTATTTATATTTGTTTTCAAATATTTCTATAGGTTTACTGTTAAACGCGTATCGTTTTACAGTTTTTTTTTCATATCCAGAAACGAAAATATACGATCGATAATTTTTATTTTTCATCGAGTGATAATAGAGAAGAAAAAAATGAATTTATGTAGCACAATATTTTTAGGAGGGACGTTCATTTTGAAATTAAAACGCTGGAAACGTTAAATCCAAACAAACGATATTTTAAAATATGGAATTTATCGAAATGAAGAGAAAAATCGTTACGTTTAGCAACGTAAATGATATTAATAATTGTTGTCGTACATAAAACCGTATGGCGTGCAATAGTATTCATTTTCGTGCCACGGTTTTTTCCGGTAAAATTAAAAAAAAGAAAGTATTTATATATGCGTAAAATTATACACGTTATGCTATAATTTCAATAAGTTTTCCATTTTCGGTCAAACGACTCGTTCGTCACGACAATCACATATTATTATGTGTACGTAGCAATAATGTCCATAAAATCGACGTACACAGGTAGGAAATATTGCCGAAAACAGCAGTGCGCGCGTGTATACCAAAGCGATATATTATTTTGTTTGGTTTTTTTTTTATATTCGTTTCTCTGTACTCGCAGCATAAAATTATATCATCTGACTATAATAATATTATAATATTAATAATATTTATGCGTTATTTTCTGAAATACGTTTTTAAACATATTACCGAAATATTACCGTTGATTTTATAATATACAAAAATCAAATTAATTTATTAAATCGACGATATTACCTATAAATGACTCGGTACTTTTAAATATACGGCATATTATTTATATCATGAAGAAGAAGAATCACGTATGCATGCACGCGTAAATAAATTCAACGTGATGAATTTAAACATATGTATACAAACGGATTTAAATAATAATGTTTTACGTCGAATAATATATAATGATAATAACAAGCTTAAATGGCTTTTTTAACAATTCATTATACGTACACGATTGTTTCGCTCTGTTTTATGGAATTATTTTTTTAAACCCGACGTCTTTTTATACTGTAACGCTCATAATTTTCTCTACGAGATTTGTCCGTTTTAATTTTTTATTCGGTTCGTACATTAAATCTTTTCCGCTCAATACCTCTCGCAGACTATGATTTTTTTTTTTTTTTGTCGAAACCCCGTAGTAAATAAACACATTCAATACAACAACTCATATAATATATGAATATTTCTTTATTTTTCACGACACCCTATGATTTTATACCTCACGTATACGTACGCATATATAAATATATTTATACAAATTCATTATTTACGAGTACTGCAGTCAATTTATATTTCACGCACGTATTTTTTTCGTTTATTTAATTCTTTAGTTTTGTTTTTTACTATGCGATTATGTAATACATTTATTAATGTCTCCGATGAAATCCCAAGACGAATGATTATAACGGTAATACAGTATATGTACTGTAGTAGCGTATCTAGGATTTTTCCACGGGAGGGATATACAAATTTTAACAGATATTTTTGCTGTATTATTCATTATATATAAACATGTCGTACGCAGTGGCGTAGTAAGAAAATTTTCGGGAGGGGGTTGTATACATATTAATGAATCTGATATCGTTATTACTTGCATATCTTTATAACCATAATGAAGCGTTAATTATAGGTAAAAGTAAATACGAGTTTACAAGAATAAAATTGAAATTATAATATAGTATATTAATTATTGTATGTAAACAAACATTTGTCATTTGTGTAAAAAATTTGATTTATTTATTTATTTTTTCAAAATTGAATTTAATATCATTCATTTTCGTTCATACAATATTATCAAAATATTGTTTTAAATAACCTCGGGGGGGGATATGACCCCCATATCCCCCCTCCCCGTAAATACGCCACTGACAGTATATGACAAGTGTATAAGTGAAATTAAAAATAATTATATTCGAACGAGAATGAATTTTTTTTTTTTTTTTAACGACTGGGACAGCCCTCACCGGGGCTATAAACCCGCCTCTCAGGGGCGCGTCACCGCGAATACGTTCTTGCAGTTCTCGTTGAAATCTATCATTCGACCGCAATATATATTTTATTTCTCTGCAGTTTGTAGTCAATAAAATAATGGTGCGATACACTTGCGAGTATAAACGCTATACATACACGCTGTCATACTGATAATAATAATTTATATATCTTTGAATTTTTTTTTTTTTGTTCGGTTTCTTTTCTTATATACCGCGAGTACTATATACATTACCATATAATTGCGGGAATAAATCTAAAACCGTTCGATATCTTACCGTAGTGTACACGCGTATAATATTATATACGACGATTTGTACATGTAAAAGCGCGATATCTTATAATATCCTCGACTATAGACGTTTTGAAAAGGAACGGGTGTTTGGCGAGACGGCCACGACGTCGGTAAATTATTATGAACGACTTTAACGTTATAGTCTCCGCTCAATATATAAAGTGATAGAAAAAAAATTGAAAAAAATCTCCGACCATTGAATATTTTCCTCTTTATTATTAATTATAGGACGTTTTATTAACTCGTTTTATTAAAACGTAACTGTTGACAATTATTTTACTGCAGTCGACACTGCGCAGCGTATATACGAAGCGAGAGCAGAAAACAGAATGCGACTGCGATTTAATACGTACTTGTGAAGTCATACGTGCAGACGTTTTCCTGCAAATCATTTCGTTAATTTACCTACATATATAATAATTATATATGAACATTCATTTCGATTAATCTGCAATTTTCGTTTTCGGGTAATCAACTGTTAAAATTGAATTTTTATTGCCGATTACGTAAAAAAAACTTTTTTTTTAACTCTCTAAAAAACGTTTAAAAACGAACTCGTTTTTTTCCCGTGACGATTTATGTAAAAAAAAAACAAAATAATCGTTCAAAACAAATAGTAAATATCTTTTGGTTTTTTCAGCACACGGTTGCAGATTTCAGATTTTTAATAAATATTTTTCTACTTATTACTCGGGCACTTCGAATTTTCACATTATCTCTATATTACTGTTATTTTACATTCGAGATTATTATTTTACTGCGTCTTTATTGCGTTCATGACAAGCTACGCGTTTCCGTGAAGACGCTTTATAACAGTCGACTGACAGGCCGTCTCTCGTTCTCATTCGTCATGCGTTTAATTAAAATGAATTTCTTGGATTCCTATTTATCCAAATTTATGTAAAGACGTCGGTAAAAAAAAAAAAATTAAGACCTTTTTTTGATAAAATATTAAACGATATTAGAGATTTCTGGCATGCTAAATATATTTTATACAATATATATATGTAAGTTTTATAATAATTAAAATATTAGCTATTGTTTTAATCAATATTAATAACATCGAATAATAACCAAGTAGATATGTCGAGGAGAGAAAGAGAGAGGAATATTCGAAAAAAAAAATAGGTGGAAGTTATTAGAAAATATATAATAATTTTCCAAACTACTTTCACAAAAAAAAAATTGTACTTTAAACTCTATTTTTTTATACACTCTGGCGTATTCATTTACACAAATATGATTATGAACTTTATATTACGATATCGTTGTTAAAAATAAATGTAATTTAAACAAAATCAATTAGAAAATTTTAATTATAATAACTAATTGTAATTATAAGATAATTTTATTATGCAAAATAAGAAACCAAAACAAATAATGTAATTAATTATTGTAGTACATATGAAATATCAAAATATATTATCAGAAAAATTCGTTAAAACGTTAAACAATAATGTAAATAACATTAAAATCGTGTTTATTAAAAAAAAATTTTTCTATGTCTTTTTACTTTAATGTCAGTAATTTTCTATTTTCGTTTAATAATACCTGCGATGATGCGACGGGTTTTGTCGAAACCCAGCGGTAGTAAAGAAACAAATTTAACGCGTCGAAAATATTATATTTCTTTATTTTTTTCATAATATTCTTTGGCTCAGACGTACACATTATATTTTACAGTTTTATATATATTTTATAAATTTTTTTTTTTTAAATATACAAATCCACTATTTACGAGTAGGTACTATTAATTTTATAGTTTTTATTTCCATTTCATTCGCATATATCCATTTTTATTTATTTACTTATTTTATTCTGTGTTTTTCTATACCTACTATTTTACCGATATTTTTGGTAAATTTCAGACCTTTGCAGTGGAACGGTAATGCGAGATTGAAAAAAAACGTTTAAACGATTTTTCGGCGTCTTATAAATCTCACCTCTCAGCTTTGTTCGTACAGATCGGCTATGACAGCGTATTGCACGTTTAGGCGCGACGAACCGCTTAGGGTCGTGTCCCGCAATCATTTACACAAAATAATCGGCTCTCTCGTTCGGGGTTCGACGTGAAGTCGATTTTTCATTAATTTAACTTTATCGTCGCTATACAGGACATCTGAGCATCGCTACACATTCAGCTAGTCGTGCGAATTAGCTCTGGTATATGTATACGGACAACGCTTTGCGCTGGATAACGTTAGAATTTCACCTCTGGACAGATTTATTTACGCGCCGAGGAAAAACAAATATTTTTTTCACATCAGCTTTTCAACGTCTCCATATACTACTCTGAAATAATTTGAAAAAAGAAATTTTCGCTACGTCATTTCAAAAAAAAAAAAATACACGTTACGGATGACACATAATTAATTGAAAATTATCGACATCCACGCGCCTCGTTAATCGATTTTTCTTTTCGTAAACTTTTTGTGCGCGCGGTAAATTTCTAAAAACAATATTTATCGACGTAGAGACAAATAAATTATCCGGATGATATTATTTCCTATACTGTTTTTATAAAAGATCATAGATGATAGTTTGTTGGAATAAATTTAATTTTCGATCCGCATTTTTATTTTTATAAAAAAAAACGTTTACACGCACGTTTTCGTCATGATAAAATTCATAAGAGCTAACGTTATTTTTTGCAGTGTCGCAGCACCGAATACGCTACTATATCTGTAACGTATCGACAAGAGATTACTACAATACAAAACCGTCGAAAATCATAAGAATTATCAATATTTTCCATTATAAAAATAAATAAGACCCTTATTTTAATCCACAATCGTTTACATATGTATTTGTTTAGTCTTATACATTATTTCATAATATACATTATATTATTATATAATTAAACACTGTAATTGAGAATGCAAAACAGTTATAATTTGTCGGTCGACGATCGTCGACGAAATCGATATCGAATCGTCAAATGCCGATGAGGTTATTGAAGTCCCGACCTGGTTCACAATATCGAAACCTATGTAGTTAAAATCTTTTTCTCGCATCCGAAAACGGCATGGATTCGTTAAATTTCATCAAAACACTTGGGCCCGTTTTCGACATAAAATTTCGAAACAATAGTAGGTAGGGCGTATTTTATTATAATTATTTATTTTTTTTAAATTAGAAAAATTCCATTTTAGGTAAACCTCAATCCCACCAAATGATTCGTTTTAAAAAATATTAAAACACTAAATTCAAATTCATTCGTACCGATTTATAAAATGTTTTCAATATTAAAAAAGTTATAAATAAGCTAGTGGCTAGTAAGGTGTATATAAAAATAATATTGGTCGTTTTATAAACGGTGTACAGGATAAGACGCGAACGTCCAACGAATAAAATTCGAAATTTTCATAAACACATACACACGTGTCAAATAATCGTAAAAAAAATCACTCCGTCTACTTGCCTAAAGCACAGAAATTCGTGTTCGATGTTATTAGGATATAAAGTACGCACAATAGCCCTAATGGCTGATTTCAGATTCAAAGCGAAGAGTGTTTTTTTTTTAAATTTTATATGTCAAGACTATTTCGTGTAGAAGGAATGCACTCGGATGACATACGCGCGTACTACGTTCCGGTATAGCGAATCGTGTCTATAGTGTTTCGAAATTTATTTGACACGTTTTACTAGTAGTTTCCTAAAATTTAATTCACAAATTGAAAAAAAAAAACGATAAAACGTTTTTGTATTTTTTTTCAACGGCTTTAAAAAATAATATTTTAAAACCGATTACTATAATAGAATTTCTCGGATCGTTTTTCCAATACCGTAATTTTTTATTACTTTAAAATTCAAAATAATAATACGAAAACTTTAAATTCTCTGTCTAAATAGCTCACTTAAGCCGAAGTCAACAGCGCTCGCTGATGGCAATATTTTTTTTTTTTTGTTATTAGAACAAAACTCGTAATACTTTCCAAACAGCACATTATTTCGATCGTTCGCAGAATTCACACGTGCGTGCTGCACTTCCGGAAATCGTTCAGAAATATAAAACGTATATGTGACGTTTAAACGCAATATGATAATTTTCGGAGAAGACGGTTTAAAATAAATAGAAAGTCACTATATCAATGTGTTATTAAATTTATCTAAAAAAAAAATAATAATAAAAGATGCCGATTGCGTACAAATATTAGAGCGATATTATTTTTTTGTAATAAATCTATGGTTTCTTACTCGGGAAAAAAAATCGGATATTGCTTACGGATATTCAAACCGCGATCGGTTTTAAATCCGTTTGAACGAACAGAGAAAAAACGCGTGCGTACCATAACGTAATAATATTTTTTTTTCTTGTAAAATATTCGCAACGAATTTCCTCGTAATGCGTACGCGGTCGAGCAAAAAAAAAAGTAATAATAATAATAAAAACGACAAAATGTTGGTGAAGGTGTGACGTTGAGCGATGGGTGGTGAATTTCAAAACGGAAAATTGAAAATTCAAGCCCAGCTTCGGACTCGCCGTAGATAGATACGATTTTTATTGAGCCTCTGTAACCCCTTGTCGACAGCGATTTCGGTTTTTTTTCCCTCGGCTGTATAACGTCTTTTGATTTTGGGTTCGTCCGTAAACAACCGGCCGCAGAGCAGAAAGGAAAACCGTATTTCTATACACACGCACGAGTCAGTTGTGCGTATTCGTGGGAAGGAGGTTCGGTTTTATCCCTCGTAGGACCGAAATTTCAATTTAAAATATAATTTTATATTGATCGATTTATATTAAAACGTTTGACGCTAACGTAGACCCGTAGTCGACAACAAAAACATCATTCCGTATTTCTACGGAAATGAAAAAAAAATGATTATGATGATTTTATCGATATCGCAAAAAAGCAAATATAATGTAAATCAGCAGGAAATCAAAAAAATTTACATCAAAGAATATATTTATTCACTTTTATTAAATAGAACGTAAATTAAAAATCTGTAACTATTTTTAACTGTGAAGACTCTTTCTGTTCTCTAAATTTTAATATATACTCGTATATATATCGAAATAATCAAGTTCTGTAAATCGAAGAGTAATTTTAAAATCCGATTTATATAATAAGTTTTATTTAATTTAATAATAATAAAAAAAAGAAATTCAAAATTTTATATCGAATTGTTTAACTTCAAAATAAAGTCAAATTTCTATGTTGCTTTTTAACTCCCCTCTTCCTAAAGAGATATTTAAAAATAAAAAACTGTTGTATAGGTTATATTATTAAGACTACTTAATGGGTTATTGAAATTAAATTATATTTCATTACGGTATTCATTGTGTGTTATAGAAATTCTCGACGCACACCGGGATAAACACCACGTCGTATTTTCAATATTTCAAACTTTATTATAATAAATAATATTCAAACTTTAGCGTTTCCAAAATTGTTTAAACAAAATTAATTACGTGCGGGATATCAATAATACAGGCGGCGAAATGAAAAAAATGATCGAATATTCATTTATAGACGAGAGTCTCGCAAATTAAGTTTTACGTGAAATACGTGAGGTTTTTCGGTCTTCGGATAAAACGACATAACATAATACGTGGGATTCATTAAATGATTAAAAATTTCGATGCAAATTTTTATTATTATTATTATTATTATTTTAAATGGGTAAATTTTTTGGTATCTTTTCCTGTTGTTTTTGAAATAGAAAACAGTCGAAACAATCGCACACAGAAGCGATAATTTTTTTTAATAATTCCATAATTTATAGTTGCGCACGTCATACAATATTGAAATAAAACGGAAAGTGGCAAGACGATAGCGTTACAATAATTACTCGGATCTCGTACCCGATCGTCGTCGTATGATTGATGAAGTGCGCCCTAATGCGTCCGTAAAACGTATATACACACGTATATATATAGAGTTTGAGAATGTAAATTATACTGTTGTACGTCTTACAACACACCCTTTTTTAGAATAAATCGTGCGCCATTAAATCGCGTATAATAGAAGAGAAAAAAAACAAATATATACGAACGCGACGCTCAAAAACCTCGACGACACAGAAAGAAATAAAAAATACATTTTATATATATATATATATATATATAAAAGGTTTCTGTATTTTTATAAATAGTTTCAATATTGTGACACTAATCGCATCCTCGCGCGTTTGTACACTATATTGACGACACCGACAAACGTTTTTGAAAAGAGCTCGGGAAAAAAGCGCACAGTTCGTTAAAAATATCGATTTTTTTTCCGAATCGGATAACTGCGCGCGGTGTACCTATCTCTGAAGAAATTTGTTTGATTTACAGTGTATAAAAAAAAAAAAAAACATTTTTATAAAAATTACTATAGAATGTTTCGAACACAATATATTTAATCAAACAGTTTTACTCTCCAGTACTGACGAGGAGTGTAAATTTAAATAATATTAAAATAAAAAACTCTTCAAAATGGCCAATCATATATTTTTCAAACCAGAATTTCTTATTGTTCGGAGAACCGTGTAAACGGTTTAGTGGTAATTTATTACAATCTCACATCAAGCCGACAATCGGTTTGTAAATTTAAATAATACTGTATATTATATACGTCTTAACACATTTTCTTCGAGGATAAATCGTACGCCATTAAATCGCGTATAAAATAAAAAAACAAATATTCGAACCGAGGACGCACCCAGGATTTTTTTTTGGAGGGGGAGGGCTAAATAAAATTATTTTTGAAAATCAATAAGATTTATATTAAATACGTAAATACACTATCTAAATTTCGTTAGTTAAAAATGTTTTGATATGGAAATTTAATGTGGTATCGAATAAAATTACAAAAAGTTTTAGAGGTAAACCATTTTGGAGGCGGAGCTCAAGCCCGTTAGCTCCCCTCAACTTGTGTGCGCCACTGATTCGAAAGCGACACAGAAAAAAAAAAGGAAAATACAGTATCCAGAGAACAGCCCGCTTGTCTGTATATATTTATAAATAATTTCAATATTGTGACACTACAATAATGCGTTCTCGCGCGTTTACACTAATGACCACACCGGAAAAAAAGGTTTGAAAAAAGCTCGGAAAACAAACACAGTCCGTAATAAATATCGATTTATTTTTTATGTTTCGAATAAGTACTCTTTTATTTTCAAAATGAAAAAAAAAAATATTGTTTGAATAATTTTAAAATAAAATTTTTTTCGAATCGAAAAACGCGTCGATGTCGACAAATCACCGTGGACGCATAAACGATATTCGTTTGATGAGATTTCGATATATTTACACTTAAATATGTTATGAATTCATAGAATTGTTAATTTCCCGTGTATTTATATGCATATACTCGTAGACGGTTGTCTGTTTTATATAAATCATATATATTCGGATAATTTTTCTTTTATCTCTCTCCCCCCGACATAATAATGCGTATCGCGTACTGCGAATTTCCAAAAAAATTAAATTCATCGAATCGATGCCATTCATCAACCGTATAATAAATTAAGAAAACGTAATACGTATTTTATGGTATATAACGTAGAAATTGTAAAAACGTTATGTAAGTACAGCAAAACGTTGTGTACAATTTAAAAAAATTAAATAAATTACTTCCTATTTATTTTCGTATAAGGTCGATTTATTTTGAATTTCGAGATGACTAAAATATTATAATGAGTCGTTAGAATTATTCCGTATTTTATATACGTTTAACGGACAAAGACACCGCGATTTGTGATGAAAATACATTGTGGTTTTTTTTTTCTTTATGTTTTAACAATCGTCGCCGTGTCGTGATTTTTTTGGCAAACGATATTTAAAACGAACGAATGACAGTCACGATACAGCTGATTAAGCTTTACTATTTCGGATGTATACCCGGTCTTTATGGCACATCAACAACCCGTTGACCTTTTAAATTCCGACCTCTGCAAAATTTTACTGTAAATATTTTAAAATTGAATTCAGGTCAAATGATATGTAAATTGAATAGTTTGCTCGTCAATTAGTCAAAGTCTGTAATTGAAAAGGAAAAAAATTGCTCGCACGTTTATACTACTGTACAATACACTTAATTGTAACGTGGCGTGTGGCAAAAATAAAAAAAAAACGAACGAACGAAATAAACGACTACGTTTCCGACGAAAAATATAATTATTTAAAAAAGTTGATTGTATAATTAGGACGCTCAATGTGCTGCACATTGTTACTGTAGGGAAACGCGTCCGCACCGCTATATATATTTACTGCAGATTTCACCGCATAAAGAACGTTTGATCAAATCAGGTCCAACACCTGTGCATAGATATATCTCGTTTCGCATTTAAAACGTATACAACGGGTTGTATATTTAATTTTAGAGTATACTTTTATATTACAATCGATATCCGAATAATGTGTGTTTGTGGTGGAGAACACGCGGTAATACTTTTAGAGTCTTGTGTTACAACATATACAACAGCCTTATTTTCGTGACTACGGACATCGTAATCCAAGTCGTTTAATTCGACAAAGCATTTGATGACGTCCGGGTGCGTCTTAAGAGCCTGACCACCACATCAGATAGCATTATACGAGCCCTTATTCTGGCGGCTGTCTATTTCGGTAAACGTTTTCAATGTTCTTCAACGTGACACCATCTTTGGTGTATAAACCACCTTCTGCTGATGCAGTGCGCGAGAGAAAACCTATTAAACAATCGAATAAGTTGGCCATTTCAACAGAACATATTTTAAATTTGACTCCGCCCTCAAATCCGTACATTAAACTCACGGTGACGCCGCTCGTGATTACCGCTATACACGAAAAATGTATCGAGGAAGAGTACAACAACGTGAGAAATGCATTAAACGAAGAATGATAACCGGTCAACAAAACCTACGTTGAACAGATTGTATGGGTCTGTGTCTGATGACAGTCCGTTTAATTCAAACACGCTGAGCCGGTCTATTTGTTCGGACACGCTCTTGCGGAGTCTATTAATAATCTAGCACTACGTACATTAACTCTACATAAAGTCAGATTTAATCAGCGAAATACTCGGACGAAACCGGAGAATTCGGCTGCTGATTTTTCAAAATAAATCTTTCGGTCGTAAACACAATAATATATTGTAGTTAATAATTTTTGGTTATTTAACGAATATAAACGAATGTGCGAACTGGAGACGAGTGTTTTTAGAGTATCACGATATTAACAGTCAACACACTCTATTTAATTTCTCTGTATGTCGGACGAGTGTGATATACTGCAGACAAAGGCAGATCATCACGTTCCTTTGTTTTAATAATTATAAATATCTCTCAAAAACTACACGCGTAATATCATTATATTAATATTCTCGAATCGTCTATACGATTCCAGTCATTCACTCCGAAATGCACATTTTAAGTTACGTATTATTAAAGTTTGTTGATTAAAAGTTGAAGCGAACGAAATTATACAATAATAATTGCTGTATTTACTACTACTTCCGGGCTCGGATGTGACGCGGCTGTAATATTTACACGCATATATGTGTAAAATGATTACGATTTTGATAAAACTATTATTGAATGTGACATTACATTACCTATAAAAAAATAAACGGGTAATTGAATAAAATAAATACAAAATAATAATACCGAAAAATGGAAAAGGTTTTTTTTTTTCTAACCAAACTGGATTTCGCGATATAAAACGCGTCAATGCCCATCAATCAAACGAGACAGACCGAGAAAATGAATCCGATATAATTTATTGAAAATACTTTTTTCAACAACTATATTCAGCGGTCCGTTTCCAGCATACAGATCTGTCGTCGATAGTAGTTGGAATTTTGGAAAAGTCAGCGATATTTAATAGCGTCTGTATTGCATCCGTCCGACGGGACAGGACGTTTGGAAGGGGGCGTTAACACAACAGTATAATATAGTTTAGTCAAAATTACTTTAAAATATGCGAATCAATAAAGTCCAGTTTATATATGAACCGACAGACGATAAACCGGAGTGGAATATAATAGTATATCATACAGTAAACGTTTATTCCAGAATAAAATAGCGCAAATATACCGTTACAATAATGTAAATGTATATATATATACGCTCATTGCTTTTGAACATTATTAGTTTAAAAGACATAAACTATTTTTACAGACAATTTAACGATCGAAAAATTATTATTCGGACTTTTCAAAATTTGGAAAAATTAGATGTTATTATATAGGTACGAGATTTCATCACATTACGTTTTCAACCACGAGAGCCATATTTTTTTTTCAACTTTCAACAACGAGAGCCACATCAAAATAATAATTATTAAAAATTCAATTTTAACACAATATAATACTAATAAATTCGTTAATATATACATATATCGAAAAATATAAAACGACTGGTTCGATTGTATATTTACTATTTGTGAACACAATATTATTAGGAAAAAATTTTTAAAAATTATAAAATAATTATTATATTGGTTTGAATAAAACAAAAATGTAATACATTTAAGTGTTAAAAATATTTAACAATAATTTTTGCAGAGATTGATTATGCTCCACTGATTCGTTTATATCTATTTCGCTGTTTAAACGTTGGTCGCGAAAATATTAATTATTTTTTCGTTATTTAACTAGGGAAAAATGTCTGCTCACAAATATAAGTGCTACCGCGAAAGTAGAAATCATTTCTTTTTTTTTATTTAGCAAAATTCTTAATACTATTGAAACCTATTTCAGAAAAGTTTGAATAGAATATTTGGAAGTCATTATACATTTCTTTTAAAAACAGTTTTAACAACATCGTTCGATAATCTTTTATCTGTATATAAGTTAGATATCCAACACCATTAATACGTCAACGGAAAAGAAGTTTCGAAACTAATCGATTTTTTTCTCGTGTATATGACGTACAGTATAGAAGTCAGAAAAATCTCATTATAAATTCGTTTTGTATGATTTTTCCAATATACACTTTTAACAGTTTCGTCGTTTCTCAACACCTCGAAATATATTTGCGGGGCCGCAATAAAAAAAAATTACACGAAAAATGAACTTTTTCTTTTACAAATATCGACGCGTATAAATATATATATATATATATTTTTTTTTAGGTTATCGACATCATTTCGATACTTTTTAACAAAACAGACGCGCCGTAACAACGTGCGCACGATCGTTTTTCTTTTGTTTACATACACACACACACGGACAAAACATGTATTTTATTATTTAAATATTATGTACAAGTGTTTTAAACGTATTACACGTTGGTTGATATTTTCTACGAAATTTAATTACAACGGGCACTATATGACACGTCGATAGCTCAAAGCACGCTGTGCTGCAAGAGCTACGTCCACTTTTTATCTAAAGTTTATCAACTATAACTGTCTGCGTTCTGAGTAAAATAATTACAAACATTTAGTTCCAACACGGCGTATATTGCCTTTGTTTGGTCTCTCTACGTTTTAAAAATATACAAATGTGTAACTGGGATAACAATCATAATATTGATGTTACTATAAAACATCAGTGACGTAATTACCGGGAGGGCAATCCAATCCAGCTTCTCACGGGCGCCGCAAATTAGAAGGCCTGCCCAAAAAAATTCAATGTTTTTGGCAAATTCTTCCCGATGATCATTCGTCGTGGAATTTCGTAGTCTATTTTCTACATAATATTTTAACGTAGAAAAAGATCTCTCACAAGAGACCTGATAATTACTGGTAAGGTCAGTAAATATTTATGTGCGAGACTATTAATACACCGTATGCTTCCAAAAATATGTTGTATTTTACAAGTAATCTATAACAATAGAAATTGCACGAATTTTACAAGACGTATCGCGTGGCTTTAACTTGTTTTCCATATGATCGCCATATCCATTTTCCACGTGGATTAAAATATTATATGGCGCATATTCTTTTTCTTGTATTGTGTTTTTTACGAAAACTCGATAGTCCTTCTGAAAGTTTATTTCGTATTTCTATTCGACAATTATTTCTCCTTTATTCGAATTTAAAAATAGTTTTAATTTTGTGGCTAATAGTGGAGGTGAATTTTCAGGTATATTAGGCTAGAGGGAAATTATTTGGAATTAACAGTGATAAATCAAAATATAAAGTATCGTTCTTTACAAACCTTGTGTTCATACCGTTTATAAGTTTGTCCAGTACTGTATTATAAATTTCAATTGTAATTTGTGTTCTTTCAGACGTAGTAATCAAATTGTCTTCGTTGTCATAAGTAAACTTTTTTTTTTTTTGTCATTAATCTTTTAATTGGAAATCCTTTTTGAATTTCTTCAATCTTTAGATTATAATTATCGAAATATTTGCGGTCTTATTGAACGCATTGGTTATAAATTTATTAGCAACTTCTTTTCTGTCTCCCGTATCCCGTTGCATACTTTTGAGTTTTTCTAAAGCACCGGTAACCATTTGTTAACGTTTCGGAAAGGATCTAATTTGATATTGTTTGTATAAATACCTTGTCCCGTTTGGCCGTTCCGCCCTTGTTCTTAATCGTCTAATGTCGTAATAAGGCCTGTATTCATCACGAACTTGTCCGCCATATTTTCCACGTCCGTACTGCCTGCCTTCCGTGAATCCGACGTCGAATTCTGTGCGTATAATTCCGTCGTCGAGCCGAGTGCCGTTTATGTAGCGCATGCAATTTTCGGCATCTTCTCTCGTGTAATACTCGACGAAGCAAAAACCGCAAGGGGTTTTCTTAAATCTGTCGAGGCCCATAATGATGCGTTTAACATCGCCACACTTGGAGAACAGTTCGTATACATGGCCTTCTGTTGTATAAAACGCCAAGTTGCCGACATACAGAGTCGTCGATACACGTAACAACTCGTCATGTTCTGCTCGTGAACCGTTGAAAAATCGATCTCTATACACTAAGAGATCAGCCATTGCTCCGTGTTCTTTTGGTTTTCTTTTCAAATAGTATCAAATTACTCACAGAAATATAATGTAATTCGTTCGAAGAAATGTTCCGAATTAACGCGTATCACTTTCAAGCAGGACTAACAGAAATGTTTGCAGTACATATACATAACAACGAGGATGCATCAACATAGTTACGCGAAAAATATTAAAGCCAAACAATTGAATGAAACGAGTAAAAGTTATCCGAATTTAGTGAATTATTAAAGTATGTATTTCTTTGTATGCTGTATAATTAAATTCAAATTATATAGCTAATTGACTCGGTTTCGCCCAACGTGCGTACACAGGAGATCGTGAAATTTCAATAAGAATTCGTCAAAAATTCAACACAAAACGAAATCTGAACATCCAAAACAATCCTTTTACTTCCTTTTGCTTCAACTTATTTTTGCGGAACAGCTTTTGTAACTGCAGCGATGATAAAGTACAAATATCGGTCCAGATTCAATGTCAAAGCAGATCAATGAGCAGCAGTTCCAAATATAATTTATATAGAATCATTAAAACGTTTGAATTATATTATTATATTATATTAAATTTCAAAAAATATCAAATCGTTTAAAATTATCGATTTAGTAGTATATAAATAATTATAAAATTTTGTAAGAAGGTCGTCTCATCGAAATAAATAGGTTTGTGAGTAGTGGTTCAAAAATGTTTAGCACCACTGCTTTAAGGTATGTTTATTCTCCCATTCAATCGCCACAGCCGCCGTCGAATAACAATAATTGACATGTCTGCGTAAATGCGGCCCGTCGTCTTCCGAGTTCGCCTCGGTCTAGTACGCATATTTATTGTACCGATACTCGGGCGCGTATAAGCATTCTCTACGTGAGCTCGGCACCAATAAAATGTATTTGCGGCAATGATTGGTGGATTCGACACCGTTAAAGTTGAATCACCCAATGTTCAATGTAACGGTTTTCAGATCGGTGTTAATGACGAGTGTGTAGAGCATTGGGTTTTAAGTCCGCAGATTTTGCATCCCGTAAAAACGCGAAAATTTCGAATTTTATTTTTCATAAATTTTCTACTTTTTTTTTTTAAACAATTAGGGCCTATAGTGTGACCCCATACCCGAGATGATTTTTCATAACAAATCGAAGTAAAATTTTTAATCTGAGTTCCGACACGCGAGTGAGTGGAGGTGTCTAAGCAATCGAGTTATGACCAAGTCGATTGTGTGAACAAATGGAATTTTGTAAAAATTAATTCATTTTACTGTACACAGGTATATAAGTCTATAAATAATAGTGTTTAGAAAAAAATTTGTTACGAATTTCCTAGTAAATATTTTAAGATAAATTTTCTTTATACTTACATGATTCTATAAAATTATGATAAAAAAAAAATAAACATATTTTGTGATAAAATTTTTTTTTCAACGTTATATAACAGACAGATGGAGAGGGGTAGGTGAAGCGTCTTCCACGACTCGAATATTGGAAAACTATCTCACAAATGTGGACTATAGTCAATGGAAAAAATCGACTTGGTTAAGTTTACCCAAATGTCTTCAGTTAAAAGTCAAAAGATGAACGAAAATAAATTTAACATAATATTTATCGTACGATTATTATTATTATTATTATAATATTATATTATTTACTGCAGCGCGGCGGAACGAATGCGATCTGAAAATCCGTATACGCTATTTATTTTATTATAATTTTTTTATTTATATTTTTTTATTAATTTTTTTTTTTTTTTACATCGTGACCGAAAGACACGAGTAAATAGGAATAATAATAATAATAAAAAAAAAAACGCACGCACGACGACCGTTATCGTCGGCTATAAATCCACTTTGTGTGCCGATGATGTCCATGTACGGCGGCCGCGGACAATCCTCCCCGTAAACGATTTCAATAATAACGTTTTAACCGATCACACTGCAATATTATTACACGTTTCCGTTGCTGCGGCATACGAGTCTTATCGCGCGGACGTCGGTTGTTTTTTTTTTATTTAAAATTTTTTTTTTTTCTTAAACGATTATATTATAATATACCATTAAATCCTAACGGTTCTAACCGCGATTCCATTTCAAACGCACAAATGTCTCCACAACAAATACCTCGTTTGCATACGTATATATATATATATTATATTATATGCTGCGCCTGAAAGGGACGCTGCACGCGCGACGTACACGTTTAACCAGCTCTGTGCAGCTGCTGCAGTGTACAAATGTTGGCGAAAACAGTGGCCGGTAAAAGTTAGTATAGGTATATTCCGTTTACGGATGAATGCATTATTGTCGTATAATATACACGCGTTATATCTTATAAATAACGGTAGTTAATTTTTTTGAATTTTTCGTTTTTTTTTCTTACTTGAATTTTAGATCGTTCAACACCCTAAGAAAATATTATAGATAAATACCTATCTAAAGCTTTTTATAAATCCGAGTAATTGGAAACGCGAGACAATTTTTTTTTTTTTTTTGTATTCTTCGGCCAATCCCAGCTGATAGATAACAATTTTATATCGCGTAATATGACGTATGTCAAAAAATAAAAATAAATGGATTTAAAAAAAAAAAAAATGCGTTAAATTTTGCGTTTCATCGATTGGCAACCCTAGTGGACGATGTTATCGTACATCAAATAATACTGTATTTTACGTATGAATAATGCGACATTCGATTGGGTAAAAACACAGGCAGAAATCGGAGTACTATATTATAAGCTTACAAGGGCTTAGCTCCTTTCCTAAAATAATCTATTCTTAGCTATAAAGTCTCGCCCTTACTGGCCAAAGTATTTTTATAATGCTTTCTCGAATACGTTTTCCGTCAATTGCGTTATCTATAACGATTTGTGAATATCACTACTAAAGTATAGTGTTAACACGTCATTTACTTAATACAATAAAATCGTAAATATTAAGATTGTTTTTTTTTTTTATCAAATTACAAACGAATTATTTTATATTTCGAGTATTTCCTAATTTAAAAGAAAAAAAAACGCTCTAAATCGCTTTAATACTTTCCATTAATTCTGTGACGCGTAAGAGGAACTTTTCACATATATGAAAAATAAAACCACGATCAACAAATACATTTATAGAACATAACAATGCATCAAGTGTACCGTGCTGAATATTAATGTTTATTGACATTCCTATCACGACGAGTCCATTATTATGGCAATAAGTTAATTGATTAGCAGCTTACAAGAGCACATTGTTTAACAGCGTCAAAATATTACAAATACCTTTACGATCATTCAGCAGCCGACAGCGTCTGATTATCGCATATTGTTTCGCCTTTTAATCGTTCTACAACCGCGTTCGTTTTAAAATAATTACTATAGGTATTTATAGATTTCGATTAAAAATAAATGCGTCGGTCTCGTTCGACGCGCTTTGCTACCCCACACGATCAGTGCTCGTCATCGTCATCGCGTCGCTTTGTTGTAACGTTCGTCTTTCCGAACACGCTCGATTCTCCGAGTCGTTGTCAGCTTTCGTTTCACTGCCCCGCGCCGATGCAACTCGCCTGTCCTGCTTCGCGCTCTGCGTTCGAAAGGAGTCGGTCGATATTTATTCCTATCCTAATTAAAGAGCAGTCGACTGGCTATTTCCTGCTATACACTGACCGGGACTTTTGAATCGGGTCGTCGCAACGGTATATAAATACGATTCATCCAATTTATATTTAACAGGTCCCAGAAACAGTGAACCGCGCATTTGTTTGCCAACACGCGTCTAGCGAACACGATCTGGCAACGGAACGGTTTATTCTAAATAAACAAACGTTGTAAATACGCACAATCACTCGAGTGATTGTCGATAAGTCGACGGGTAGATTCTTTTAATCACACCGGCGAAACGGATCACGATAGTCTTAGCGATTGAATCGAATGGACTGATAAAATATAAAAAGCAGTCTCGTCGCTCGGGATCACTGTGTTTCGCTTAATCAAGTAAAACGCGACAGTGACGGACTATTGAAATCGTATCGTTGCACAAATATACATATTATACTCGTATAGGTCGCACGCGTAAAGTAACTAAACTCTGAAGCTACATACAAATAGTTTAATGTATAAAATTATATATATAATGACCGTTGATATCCAGCATAAGAAGCGTCGGGAGAAATGATTAATTCTAACGATTGTTTGGATAGATTCTTTTTTTTTTTTTACTCGTAAATTCGCATTACTGTTTGTTAAAAGAAAAAACGTCGGTATTCTCGTCTTTGAAACGTTTACGTTTTCGTGGCATTTTTTCGGTTCAAAAATAAAACGCGACGACGGTCAAATAGTTTATTGTTTACCCATAACGTCATAATGATAGGTATGATAAAAATACTCGATTATTATCAGTACAGGTGCGAGAAATTCGATAAAACGCATAGACTCGTTGTTCTGAAATGTTCATTATCAGGGCTCGGAAGTTATAGCACTAAAAAAATTAATTTTTAGCGCTTAAATATGCACATAAAAACATTAATATAAGCGCTATAAATAGCACTAAAAATTGGAAAATATGCAAAATAAAATTTCATTAACAAAAATTTTTTATTTAAAATTTATTACGATTAGTTATAACGATAACTACAGTTCATATTTTGACACAATTTTAAAAATAACTAAATTATTGGAAATGAACGGAATTGTCCGATTTAATCGACGATAACAACGGTCTAAGGCCGTTTATTCCGGATGCGTACAATCTTAAAACAATTTGTTTTCGTTCACATATTCGTAGGCGGCTGTTTGGTAGGTAATTTAGTTTTCAACAATATGTGTTTATTTCTTAAATATGCCCATTAACAGCATTTATAACTCCAAATTAGCAAAATACCTCCTATAATATGTATTTATGTAAAATATACCCAAAATAGCACTAAAACCTAAAATTAGCAAAATAGCAGTAAA
Organism: Slavum lentiscoides; assembly: GCA_032441835.1. Taxonomy (NCBI): domain Eukaryota; kingdom Metazoa; phylum Arthropoda; class Insecta; order Hemiptera; family Aphididae; genus Slavum; species Slavum lentiscoides. The sequence continues at coordinate 17,262,964 of CM063708.1, forward strand.
AACCGTAAATATGCAAAAAATAGCAAAATAAAATTTCGTGTATGACATCAGAGAAGTGTGAAACATATTTGTATCTTACTTTGGATGTTCTAGGACGAACCAATAAAAATATGCATTTGCTAGAACTACCGAGCCCTGTTCATTATTATGTCGTATTTCAAAACGATAATATTGAATTATTACGAATAACGATTAGATCGCGTCTTACGTAATATATTCGGTATTGCGTATAACGACGAACGGTTTTCGATGAAACTACAAAAACTAATGAAGTAATAATAAACTATTAAACTCGCGTTATGCTCCGTACAAATTATTGACGTTCTAACCGTTAACGAGCAGCGACCGACGTGAAAAAATACGCGATTACTGTGTAAAAAAAAAAAACATTTCTTTTCCTTCTTTGACGTCACTATATATAGATCACGTCAACTCCGCTCGATGAACGGAGTGAAACTTCAAAAGACTATTAATTATTAAAAACGAACGAGTCATATTAGACGTCCCGGGGAATGCGACAAAACGACGCACTATACCCTATATTATATATATATATATAAATATAAAACAGTATATTGCGCGTAACGGGAGTTTCGCGCGATGCGACGAAAAACAAAAATATCAAATTTCAATAAAATCTTTACTGAAACAATAATGAAATCCAATTGTCAACGAGGAGCGCGTACACCGTTGAAATACATTTAATCGCACAGAAATTCGATGAAACGTAAAAAAAAAAAAACGGTATGTCTCCTTAAAAATTCGTTGTAATTGTTTTTCAGATTCTGAACGGAGCGATGCATGTACTAGGTTTTACAATGATATAAATATTTTTTTTTATGTCTGTACCCAAAAAATTCTTTCAGAAACAGTTCTCCGATCTTCACAGTCATACCAGATTTTCGGTGACAAATCGTGGTGCATCTATTTGATAATATTTAGAGATAGGTAATTTTTCGATTTTAACTCAAAAACTACATTTAAAAAAAAACCAATTAGTCGATTATCGTTAGTTGTTCGTAATTTTGTAACTAATGGTTGTAGAAAGTTTGAAAAATATTCGCACCAAATACGTAACTTTATTGACAAATTTTCGAAAATTTCTTTCGATTTTGAACTATTTGTTTTTTTTTATAGCAATTATACATTTTAAGGTATTTAATTCGTAAAAGAGATAAATTTTGGTTTTAATGCTTAAAAATTGAATATAACGTTAGACGTATGCGTTACATCAACTATACATTTTTAAAACAAATATATTGAACACCGTTCGTGAAAATTTCAAATAATTATATTTATTATATTATTGTACTAATATTTCAAATATTTTTTGTGGAATTTTACGTTTGTTCGAAACGAGAATTCTGGAGTCTTGGAATTTTTTCCAAACGTATAACTTTGTACTATATATTAACGAAAACAGTTTTTGAAAATATTTATCCACTATAAATTACATTGTATTAAAATGACGTACTGAATTTTAATCGTAAAGTATGTATACTACTATACACGCTATATAATAATAATAATAATAAATGATATTACAAAGGAAGCTCCGCTCAGAACCGTTTTTTACCGAACGGAACAATTGCTTTTCGGATTCATAAAAAAACTCTAAAATCTTTATCCAAGTAGTTCACTTAAGCGACATCCAAACATCAGCCCGCTGCTCGATAATTTTTTTTTTTTTGGAATTTCGTATAAGAAATTTAACGAAAAGCCAAAAAAATCCGTGACGTTTTGAAGAGAGGGAGAGAAAAATGCCGGACGACAGGGAAAAAATTGCTATTTTTCTGTACAATACAGCGCATTCGATCTGCTACTACGCGGACATTTCATTCGAAAACCCGTTCCGAAATAATAATTGATAGGTTTCCACCGTCGCACATATAGGTGTCTATAAAATTCTTCTGTGCACGTCACGCGGAGTCACACGGCATATAAGATTACGAAAACGATTTATTACGCGTAGAATAAGACGTACGCTCGTATATATATATATATATATATACATAATATATTATTATATCATCGTCTGTTTTCTATTGATTGGGAAAAGTGTTTATTAGACTTGGCGTTGATAAATATTTTTCTAACGGAGTGTAACGCGTATTACAGTAATGGAATCCGACGAAATCCGTTCGAAAAGCTTTGCGGGATTCGCTCGAGAAATAACGCGAAATACGCGGGACACAAATTTTTTTAATTCATTTTTTTATTTTTATTCGTTTTATTACTTTTTTTCAATAAACCCCAAATATCTCATAAAAATTTTTACTCGATCACTGCTCGGATTCTAAGCTCGATTACTGACTTCACTGAAGTTACTGCAACCGGTTCTGAACAGACGTGGCAATGATATGTGTTGGCCACTTTATGTGATCCGCTCGAAAAAATCGCCAATGATCAATTCGCAACAATATTCTTACCGTCGATTTTGGAATTTTCAACTCAAATAACTCGATAAAAAAAAAATAATAATAATAATAATACGAGTAATAAGTGCCAATTTCACACAGCATATGTGTATGTTTTATTTCGGTTTAGACGTGCGTATACCGCGGTCGTACGGATATAAAAAAAAAACGAACAGACATCCGGATGTGTCGTAAAATAAAGGCGAGTCAAGAGGAGAGGTGTAAAAAAAATAATATTTCCAACGCTCGTAAACTGCGACTAGATTTGATTCTTTTTTTCCTCGTGTTTTTACGGCACCTCGTTTGCAATACGATCTTGACGCCGGCGACGACATGAGAGAAATCCAAAATAAATATTAAAAAAAAAAAAAAAAAATGGATCTTATTACGCGAGATATATTTTTATTTATAGATTTTATTTATGACAAAAAAAAAATTATTATACATATATATATGAGAACAGCCGTGAAACGACGCGCTATAAAATGAAAACCGTACACCGACGAATACAAACGAGCGTATATTTTAATCGAGATTAAAAGTCAAAGAGACTCGCAGGTGACTCTATATCTGGGGGTCTCTACAAAAAAAAAAACTACTCGTATGCCTAAATCACATATTATACAATGTCCAGCGACAATTGCTGGATAATAATATATTGTAATTTAACAATAAAATAACAGGACCGTATGCGCCAATATAAACGTAGTAACATTTAAATTTTTAAAAAAAATGTATAATAATTAGTGTAAAATAACCGCGTGCGTATTATGTATGTCTATATAAATAAAATAGTAATTGTATTAAATTTGAAACCGAAAATTATATGAAATTATCCCACGTAGATAATTATTGCCGATGTTTTTTTGTAATCGCTACAAATTTTTTTGTATTTTCGTTTGGGATAAAAAAAATTTTTCTCGAGATTCTTTCCCGTAAATACACTGCTGTGTTTTGAAATGATTGATGCTTTCTTCCTTTTTTTTTTTTCAAGGCTTCGACGATGTAGTTGCAGGATGTCTCCCGCTCAAAATTTATTTCTCGATCAATTGTGGTGCGATCAATTGTCGACGGAATAATTGATGGGATATCGTCTTATAAAAAATTATAATAATAATTATTCGCCGCGTTTTGTGCGATCGGTTTCGTTTTTAAACGATATACAGTTGGGATGAAGAGGAAAAAAAAACGAACGACAATAATTATACGACGCATATTTCCTAGGTGATTTACCTACATAAAATTGTTTAAAAACATATACGCAGTTATTTTTGAAATTTCAACGTTATGGTAAATTTAAAAAAATTTTTTTTTGAAATTCAACACCCGTCGATATATCAACCGAGTGAATCGTTTCGATAAGTACCTACCACCCGCCTAAACACCGCGCAAACACATATATATATATATTAATAATATTCCTTCCAGACACCGCGCGACATGTCCTGCTTCAATTTTCAAGTTTATTCAGGTTTTATTTTTTCTGCAAACTGAATAAATTTATACTCGCGCGTAATATTATCGTCTCGCGCAGTGTGTATATAGAAACCAATAAAAACACACACACACACACACACACAGGATAGAATATCTATACAACAAGACAGAGTGAGAGTGCCGAAGGACGTCATAAAGTCGTGTCGGTCTAAGTTTTCTATCAATAAATGCAAACTCCTTTGCCGATATAGGGTCGTGTGTGTGTGTATTATTATATATTGTGTGTTACGGGATCAAATGAAGTGGAAAATATATCGTTCCGAAGAGTCTCGTTTATCGTCTATTTATCCGTTACGTTCTCGCAGCAACTCTTTCTCTCTTGCAGCGAATCGCACGCGGTATATAAAATAATTCGTACAACGGATGTTTTCTATTGAGAAGTTCGCTGGCCTACATTTTCTATATGTCATTTATTACGCGTGTGTGTGTTTTTTTTTCTATAGTTATATATATATATATATATGGAAAAGTATGATTTATATATATATATAGTAGATACGACAGTGTTGATCGATTTCAAAATATTAATTTTTTTCTTTTTTTCGTATATCATAACTGGATTATGAACGTTTATGTAATGTGTACTTCGTTTAAAAAAAAAAACGACTTATATAAGTAACGATTCCGAATAGTTTTTATATATTCGTATACTATAAGACGCGGTATATTTTGTAAAGGAAAGGTTTATACGAGTGTTAAATAACTGCGGCGTTTTTTTATAACGGCGACGCATACAACTTAATGATAACGCGAGAAAGAAAAAACATTGGAATTCTCTCGTCCTTCGCGCAAATTTTTTCTTCCCCCTCGGTCGCCGAGTGCCTGAGGACCGAAGGAGTTACGAGCGGGTTTTATAACGAATTTCTTTTCTTTTTTTTTTGTTATACGCGACGACGTTCCGATTTTTACAATTTTCATCGTCAAGAACGCATATAATATAATAATAATAATAATAATATCGTTCGTTCTGCTGCAGAGGTTTGTAGAAAATATTTCCTCGTTCTCGAGGAAAACAAATCTAAAAGTTATTTACACGAAATCCGCAAACAGAATATTATTTTTTTTTTTTATATAATCGCGCACACATTTATTACTTACACTGGTCTGTGTAATGTTATGTAAAAAAAAAAAATAAACGTCCACTGAAAATGGTCTTTATAGCAAACGATATCTCATCACTTGCAAATTTAACTTTAATACCGTAGTGGCCGCCGTGTATGCCGCGGGGTCGACGGGGTGTTGGCGATCAGTATATATGATTTTTGTCGGCGGCTTTTACTACAGTACAGCTCATTTATAACGGTGTCGTGATTGTCTTTTTAACAATATTAATCTTATCCGCAGTTTGAGTAAACGAAAATAATCTTTTTTTTCCCCCCGCGCGCGCTTTTTAATATACAAATACTTAATACTCCAAAAAATCTACTAGAAGAAATAGGATAGGAAATCTATGGTCGACCTGGTCGATCGCCCAGGGCGTTGATCACAAAGGGGCGCTAAACTGACAAGAATAAGACTTTGATATATTTTTTAAAATATTATTATTGATTTTAAAAACAAAAATTTTAACTTTACTAACGTTAATTTGAAACACATAATAATTATATGTAATATATTTTTGTCATTTCGTAGAATAACTAAATTATTATTTTTAATTAAAATCGTTTATATAAAGGCAATTTAAATAATGGTAGTCTCGTTGTTAACTCGGAACGTAGTGTCGACGTTAATGTGTAAAACATATATATAGAATATCTAAAAAAAAAAAAGTTAAAAAATAAATTGATAATAACCAATATTATTTAAACATCTTAATATATCAATTTGTAGTAAAATAATGTAATTTTGATTACTTATTCACTGCAACAGTTTTTAATTTTTAGTCACATTGTGTTTTAATACCTAATAATTATAGTAGCAACATACGGGATACCTAATTAGAAAATGTATATAATGAAATTACGGTAGAGTGTACAACATTGTTTCATAAATATCTGTGTTACACAAAAAAAAAAATACAATCATTTTTTCAAAAAGGGCGTCTAATGGTGATTTAGTATATGAGAAGCCCCGGACCTGGGTAGGTTTTATTTTTAATTTAAACGAATCGTCGTGTGATGTTTGAGGAAATTACAGCAATATTATTGGGCGACATTATTTTGATTTGAAAACACAAACGAGATATGTGTAATGCGATAGGTGTAATATGAGCGTAACGGCGTGTAAATAATTCAAAAAATGCAGTGGAGTTTTATTTTTTTCAAACGCCCGTTTTTCGAAACGTAACAAAAAGTAGACATTTCTACGTGGAACGTCACTGACGTTTCGTTCTGTGTAATTTCGGTAGACATATACATAGTTTATTGTTAACACGCCAATTAAACGAAATCGGTTTTGATTTTTTTAAACATCTCACCGCTCGAATGAACACAATATTATATTACTTCGTATATAAGTACAGCAGGATGTCGATGGTGCGGACACTTTGTCGAGTGGTCGTATATAGTGTTTATCAATTTGGAATAATTATATTATCATTTATCCGAATATACGACGGGAATTCGAAGCGATTCACTGCTTCGGTCGCACCGTCAATAACGTTTACTGTACGAATTTAGGCATTTTTTTTTTTTTTTTAAGGGATTGAAAGCGGATATTTTATCTCTTCGGTTTTGCGCGTTACGCACGAAACACTGTAAAACAGACGTTTCACCTACATACCGATCGATATCAATGATTCGATAAAGATTCGGAAAACAGATTCGAATTCCTATAGCAGAATCTCACTACAAATCGAATTTCTACCAATTTTTTTTTTCTTATCTTAACACCTTCAATAATCGAGTATAAACAATTTTTTTTTTAAAAAAAAGTTTAAAAAAAGTCGTAGACTTCACGACGAATTCAAATCTATTTCTAAATTTCCTATCTTACCGCATGAGATCCGATATCGGTACGTTGAAAATAGGAAACGTCTATTTTATTGTGTTTCGAGAAAATACTCGCGTTCAATCTCCTAATAGGTACCGTATTCCAAATGTATTTAAATTGAAAATTCGTAAATTTATTATTTACGAGTATTAATTCCTAGTTTTAATTTTTTGTTTCTAAGTGTTTTTGTTTTTACTATTTTTAAATTCATCTCGTTTTCACCTATATCACGTGATATTATATACATACGAAATAACGTTTATATTTTTCTAACGTGTTTTTTTTTTTTAATAATTTCGATATTTTTTTTCTCTAACGATGTCGATTTTAATTATTTTAATTACTTTCTCATCAAACGGGTATATTCCGTTTGAGAAGCTGATGTATACGATAACTGTTTTGAAATAATTAATTATCTCGTTAAAAAGCGAATTCCGAGTAAGATAAATCGTTTTCATCAAGTGTAATACAGTTGCACGAGTTTTCGCGTGAAGTTGACCACCACATACATATAAAACAATCGAATAGTTTCAACGAATTCGAATTAAAACTTGGAAACAAACGGCAACACTATATATTATATGAAGCGATGACGACGTAATCAAAGTAGAGACATGTAAAATATTCGAATATCGGATTATTTAAATAATCATTTTTTTTTTTTTTGCATTCGAATACGTATTCTGTGAACTTTACTTGTATATTTTTACTCCCATGAAAATACATAAACGAGAAAACGCAGAGCAATTGTGTTTCTCGTCGTCAGTTCAAACTACTTTATTAATAATATTATCAAAAAGATCATTTTCCATTCGATAACTCGATAAATAAAAGAAATCGAATCGATTAAATTATTTACACTACTAATTTTCGTACGGAATAGTTTTCATATTCGATACACGTACGTCTCTCAAAAAAAGAAAAAAGATTATACGCGCTATAAAATGTTTTTTTTTTGTTGGTAAACAATTTTCCGTTTAAAATAGAGTGCTCGCATTTGTATACGTGTAGAACCACTTTGCGATCGAAAATTGTATTTAGTCGGTATTCTATTTGACTTTTTCTACCGTTTTATCGATAGTTTTCTTAAAACCGGGAAGGAAGGAACAAATTACCGATAATTTTCAAAAAAATCTGGCGAAATTGTCAACAGTTATTGTCCGTTTTGGTCGCGTTCAAATTTAAGACTAAAAAAAATTACCAAAACGTCGTTTGTCGTAATATTTCTGTTTTAAGCGTGTGAATAATAGTTTTTTTATCGAAATTCGAACTCGCATCCACAGCGCCCGAAATCACAGCTCCGTCTCCACCAGACAGATGTGGCTGAAATAAACTAATAATATGTAATAACCGACTGCGGCGGAGCGTCTTGTAACTTATAATGTACAATCAAAATAGTATATCGCTATTCGCTATGCTTTAAGTGCGAAATACGATTTCGAATTGAAGGAAACAAGCCGGTGTTGCGGTCATCTGCTCTATTAGATTACTCAAACAGAGATTTTAGAGTCGTTTTTATATTATTAATTCGGATTAAAATTCAAAATGACAAGATCACCGTAATCGCGAAAAACGATTTCATTCGAATGAAATATTCGAAAAATATCTTACGTCCTCGTGCTACATTTTAAAAACGCACAACAATTTCCCGTGTACAAAACGAATACGTCGACAACTATTTACACCAATGTGGTCTTTTGCAATTTCCCTATAGTTTTCTCTCGCTCTGGAGAAAACTACTGGGGAAAATTGAAAAACGTGTTAAACAAATTGTGAGAAGTATCGATACACTATCATTACGCTTACGAGTTACAACTTATATAACGGAAAAGTAACGAGTGTCAAGAACATTCGCCGTTTTTACACGGTAAATCGTTTACGGAGAGAAAAAAAAAAGCCGCACGATTATAAAAATCATTAACTTGGTTTGCCGAATCTAATATCAAATAAAATACGTTTGTGATGGTTTTGTAAAATCGAGAGACTGAAAAAGTAGGTCCGCAGCGGTCGTTGTCGTCGACTGATCTGAAATAAATTGTTTGCACGTAGTTTCGAACGATATTTTTTTTTTTATTAATAATTTTTAATTTTAAGATAATATTTAGATAATAATTTAGAACGCACTTATAAAAAAAAAATATATATATATATATATATATATATTGTTTTAACACAACAAATTGTTGACGATGAAAATAATTTCGTTTTTTTCTCTCTTTCTCCTTCTCTCTCCGGACCTTTAAACTTTATCTCGGTATAAGTTTTGCCACTCGATAACCAGCAGCTGGCGCGGATGCGTATACGATACAAGAGAGGAACACACTCGCGCGTTTTTAGCAATCAAGCGCAAAGTTTTACGGAAACTTTTCGCCGGGATGCTGTAGTAATAGTCGACGGACACAACCGCATAAACAAGGGGTTTAATAGGATTTTGATTACTGGAGATCGCGATTTTGGACCGCGAAATTCAGCGAGAAAGAGGTGAGCGATTTTTGGAGCCGGACACGCACGAACAACGGACCGGATTAATGAACCGACGTCGGTGTTCGTAAAATTGCCACTTTTAGTGGCGCATTTTTGGCAGTGGGCAAAGGGTCAACTCTGCACTGCCCCTCTCCAAGGACCGCAAAATAATTTTTAAATATTATCGCGATTTATACGCGTGGTAGACAAATGCGTTTCTTATTAATATCGACTCCGTTCGAATAGAAAATATTAATGATGATTTTTATCAATCTCACAAGAAAAAAATGTATACAGAGAAATCGTCTCTGCAAAAAGTCGGGAAGACTTATACGAGAAATTCTACGGGTATTAATACAGTTATATTTATTCGCTTTTATTGAATAAAACACCGGTTTCAAAATCGGTCATTAGTATTTATTAACGGGAAACATTCAAAACGGTTTAGCCGACAACTGACGAAACGAACGCGATAAAATCAGATCACTTTTTTGATTGAAAATATTTACGAAAATTTTTACTATAATTTTCCGTTTCGTAAGTTCTAATGTATCAAAAATAACCATTAGCTTTCTATATATTACTCAACGCGTAGTTTATTAGAAAAAAAATTGTTTTTATTTAAAATAATATACGAAATCTTCTTTTTTTTTTGTTTTAAACACTTTTACAGGTGAAAATACATATCACTGCAGGGGTCGCGTCAATAATTTTTTTTTCTTGTAACAAACAATAATCGTTCACGTTTCGAAATTCGAAACGTTTCAATATCGGCCAAATATAGAATTCAAAATAGAAAAAGAAAAACGTTTGTGCGTGTTTTTCTTTTACAAAAATTGGTTTTACGGTATACTGTTTATGAAAATAAAAAAAAATATTTTAATTTCTACTCCCAAATATGAAAAAAAAATCAATGGCAAATCGGATTTTCGGCTACTATTATAATATAACGACACGAGCGACCGAACGGATTCTCTCTTATTCGGATAGACGTTCAACACGAACGGGTTCACAGACATGTCAACACTTTTGTCGTCGTAGTCGTCTTCGATACACGCCGCACTGCCCATTGTTTGTTTTTTTTTTCTTTCTTCCGCCAAATCTCCTCTTTCTCTCACTGTATAAGGTCTAAAGAGCTCGTTTAACGTCTTACCGCCGATCGGCCATATATCTTGTGTGTTTGTATATATATATAAAATAATAATATTCCCGTGGCGGATTCTTCGCGGTTAGCGGCCCGTGCGCGCGGGGAAATTGATTTATCGGCACCGTTTCCCCTTTCTCACGGCAACAAGTAGTCGCGTGCTCCTTCCTAACTCCCATTCCCTCCTGCGCAGTGGCGTCATTTCAGTTTTCGATTGGGTGGGGGGAAGGGGGGAAGGCGAAAGATTTAACTATTTATCCTACTTAGGTTCGCAGCTCAATACCATTCGACATAATTTTGATGTTTTTGTTATCATAAGCGCGAATGGCCAAATATAATATTATATAATTTTTTTTTTTATAAAGGAATTCATTACTTATAATATGTACCTAAGATTCGAGTTTTAAAGTTTCTCCTGTCACGCAGACATTAAACACGTTAAACGTTTTTTATCACCAGCTCTGTGCAGCCTGTTCGAGTCATTAATTTTTTCTCTCTCTCTCTCTCTCTCGCTGTCTTTTCAAAAAACATTTGTAACATTTGAAGACATTTGAAGACAACAGCGATCGTATACAAAAACCGAAATTTCTGTCGACATGAAGGTGACGACGATACTCATCTTAACTATTAACTCTTGCGGAATATTGAGTTTTTATATTTTTTCTAAGACCCATAAAAAAATCGCTGTGTCGATACGAGTGCGATATCAAACACATGCACAGCGTGTGTACCGAGTCAGATAACTGCGCGTAGCCCAAATGCGAAGCTGTTCTACCGAGCCGTGATTTTAGACGGCAAACGCCTTTATGTATACATTGCCTAGTCCTCTGTATTGTAACGAACGTCAAAATCGTCGATTGTTTTGAGTGGAAAACCATAATATTTCACTCAAAACGTATAAAAACATCTTAAAGAATTCCAACGTTTTGAAAGCCTTTGAATCGCTTGCCGTCTATCGCGTTTTATAATTTTTTTTTCTTCTTTATTTATCCCCTCTCATCTTCGTAATCGTCCATCAGTCACGGATTGTCAACCGAATACGGATTTAATTGGCTGGACGTCAGTACATAATTGATAATATAGTTTGAAAAGTGGTCGGGAAACCGACGACGACAAGACGTGAACCACTACGGCTGCAAACGACGACGGTCCGCAGAGATTTCGAATTTTTCTCACGCGAAACAATAAAAAAAAATTGAATAACGCGCGACCGTTCGGAAAACCGTCAAGTCCACGGTAACGAGTGATAAGACAGTCCATCAAATTATACACGGAAATAATTAACGCAAATATTATTCAAATTTATTTGGCTCGTGTTCCGTCATTTACATATATGATGTCACGTTGATATAATGTGTATAAGTAAAACAATCAATCGTTTTAATTTAAAACAATGCATGAATTTAACGCGTTTATGCGAGGAATCGTTGGAATATATCAAATATTCACGAAATTCGTCTTTCGAACAAATTAACCGTAAAACACGAGCTTCTCCCCATTTGCACGTTAAATCAAAAAAAAATAAATAAAAAAATTACAGGGCGAAGTGAAATAAACACATTGTACCCGTTGATTAGATCGTAATTTCGTGTTGATGGTTTCTTCTCGGTTTTCATTTTGACATAAAATTCGTCCGAAACGTTACGTTACTATAGAAATTCAAACAAAAGTAAATTTTCGAAATTTTTTTTTTTGGTTTTCTAGAAAAAAAATATAAAGCCGTCAACGAATATTGTCCACGTAGTCGCGCATTAAATCGCGTTTACTAGAATATTGCGTGCTGCCCCTACTACTAATCTTCTTCACATAAAAAATTTTAATTTCGCACACGTCTTGTGATACTGTTTAGGCCACTAAAATATCTTTCTGAAGGAGCATTTATAGGAGCTGGACAGCGTGACATTTAAAAACATTATCAGCCGCGTGTTTTAGAGAACGAAAAGTACGTATTACTCTAAATTATACGTGTTTATTAAATTTAACAGTTTATATGAACATTCTTCCAAAACACGAATCAATACGACCATTGACACCGAAATAAAATTGAAAATACCACTGAAAAATAACGTCGAAACACTCTGTTCAACGTATAAACGTTATAACGGAATTTCAATTTTTTTTTTTTTTAATTCGACGTATAAAATATCATATATTAATAAAAATTAAATCCATATTGGCAGTTGTGAAACGATAATATTTCACATCTTCTGAAACACGTAAAACAAACGTGCACTCGCCTCCTAAATACGTCTCTGGACGTATTTAAAACCGAATCTAAATCGTAAGGATTAAGAGGACGCGCGTAAACGTAAAAACGTGTTGACACACACAACGCTCCGGAGACTTAATGACCTATAAAACTAAATTAAGTTTGCACGAATGTTTGACTGAAGCCAAAATTGTAATGTTTTAATTAGTAGAGTTATTGAAACAATCGATCGTAACCGAATCAATTGTAGCTTTTTTTTTTACAAAATTCGTAAAATCTACTGCGGCCAAACGTTTACGGGACTTTTCATCGCGTTTCCGAATCGAGTGTAACAAGAGCAGTGCAATATCGAGACTACGAAAACGTTTCTATACTTTTTTCATCCTTTTATTTTCCTGCCGTCCTGTCAAACGAAAAGGAAACGTTCGTTCAATAACGCCTATCGATTATTATTAATAACGCTGATCCGCGGTTAACAACAATAATAATTCAACGGGGTCGACGGTTTTCTACGATATTTATACGCGCGTTCTGCGCTAGGAGGACATTTTGACGTAAAACCGACAGTCCGCGATAGACGTTAATGTATTCAGGTTTCGAAGACGACGACGACGACGACCCGTTTAAGAGAACAGGATTAAGTGCATAAACGGATATTATTATATGCGAAAAGACGTCCCGACGTGTATAATACGTGTACACTTATGGCGATATGGAAATATATTATTATTATTATTATTATTATTATTATTATTATTATTATTATTATTATTATTATTATTATTATTATTATTATTATTATTATTATTATTATTATTATTATTATTATTATTATTATTATTATTATTATTATTATTATTATTATTATTATTATTATTATTATTATTATTATTATTATTGTTGTTGTACGCGTATAATATTATGCGCAGTGTCTCGCGTATACTGGATTTCCGAAATCGATAAATTTCGCGGGTAAATTTCAGTCGGACGAGACACGATGACGACGTGTTAACCCGCTCGGTGAATAATTATTGACATACAGTACTACGTGACGTACTTGAAATGTATAATGTCCATATATAGAGTATGATTTTTCTTTCTATTTTTTTTTTTTTTTGTACCGAAAATCTACTTTCGAAATTTAATAATACAGGTCGGCTAAAAAAGAAAAATCCCCGGTAGGTCTTTTCATTAGGACGGTGGCGGGGACCTAAGAGTCGATTTTTGGGGGACGGGAGAATTATTTTCAAAAGTTGTTTCACAAATTATAGATTTAAAAAATCATATTTTTAGTTACTTTTATGGTATTACTATTTTTTATAAATTACAAAATCTCACATGTATTTATTCAATAGCGAAAAAATTGATAAAAATTATACAAATCCATTCACTAATAAAAGGGGATGACCTATTTTTTTTAAACTTTTTTTTCAGGGAAATTGATAAATGATAAATAAAATGATAAATCATTATCTATATTATTATTATTATTATTATTATTATTATTATTATTATTATTATTATTATTATTACAACGTCATCGTCAGTTAAGTACGTTTACAATGATACAATGATTTAGGTCGTCGCTCGCACATGCGTCTGAACGCGCACAGCGCGTTACGTTTACTGCAGAGAACGTATAGAGATTGTGAAACGAAAAATCGAGAAAAGTCCTACGGGAAATCGAACGTGTTGAATAATTTCCATAAGAAATCACAATAAGGAAACGGATTTATTACGTATATTTATTTAAAATCACGTAATATTGAGATAAAAAAAAAAAATTCCCATTGCAATATCATCGGCGGCATCGTGTATTTACCACGAACGCCTTCATCCATTCAAATAGTTCAATAATTTGTCGAATTTTCGAAATAGTTTTTTTTTTTTTTTGGTAAATCTCTCTACATAATTTTTACGTAATGCGTACGTCAAGTACTTTATGAATATTTTCCTTTAAACGCGAAATTTTCCGGACTTAAAAACGGGAACATACTATTAGAATACGATATAACAAATCAGCGGTAAGTATCGACATTATTAAAAGATGCAGTAGGCGATGTTTAAAAAGAAAACGTCGTTGGAATTTATGTTTATTCGTATTGGTTTTTTTCTGGACGCCTTTGACGACATAAAATTACGTCTTTTGAAATTACTCTGTTGTGTATATTATAAAAAACGACTTTTGACTTTTTTCGTGCGTACGATTTTTAAGGCACATTTAAACCGTATTACGTAGCGTAAAATGAAGACACTGCACGTACGGAAACGTCAGGAAAAATATAGAATTCCGAAGACCGATTTTACACGAGTCTTTACTGTACTCAAGACGTATACAACTGTACGAGAACGCCGTCTGTAGCCTGAAGGATTCTTGGACGTTTTATAACGGACGATAACGAGGAATGGGGGGAAGGGAAAAAAGTACTAAAACCAGTATTCGGTGTAAATTATTACTGTACACCGAGTAGATTTACGCGTTTAGATAAATATTGAATTGTCACGAATCGCGCGGCTACCGCGGTATTAAATTGACCGGGAGAATAATATTTATTATCATAAAAAAAAAAAAAACGATACAATTTTCGCACACTTCTTTTTTTATGCCACTTTCTACGTGAAATCGCCGGCTGCAATATTTCGCAATCGATTCGCAAAACCGATTTTGAAATTCGCGTCTCGAATTGCTCAATAAAAAAAAAAAAAATCATATATAATAAAAATAATACTAGTATTAAATACCCCCCTCTGGTACAATAAAATATATATATGTATAGACTTAGTAAAATATTACACTTTTTTTTTTTTTTATTAGGTACAAAATAAAACGCATTATTTGTTTTCACTATATACTTTCATATAAAATAAGTAGATAAACTTTCATTTTGTTTTTCTTTTTTCTGTAAATTTTTTTTATTATTAATTTTTTGTTTCTTTTTTTCAATACACACGTTTTTTCTATTATTATTATTAAATTACGCGTAAATCGACAATAGCGTTCAATGTCAATTAGGGAAAATTCAATGAAAACTTATTTCGCATTTTTTCAACGTTTATACACGTACATACTTATATAAATATTTAACGAACTCGTTCGCACCGCCCGTACAAATAAATACAATATCTATCCATTTAAAAGAACCCCGTTCGGTTTTGAAATTGCCAAAGTTTTACGTTTTATCAGGACATTATGAAAAATGTACAGCGCGTTTTGGCTAGTTACATACGGGTATTTTAAACGCGCGTTATCGCTGGTATAAGTACGTTACGCGCGTTACCGAGTTCACGACTCTGTAGCGAACTTATTGTAATAATAAGTAATAAACAATACGATACGTCGCTGTTAAATAAATAACGGTTAAAAAATGAATATTGTTAAGAACTTTTACCGTTTTTTTTTCCTCCCCCCGGCGGACATAAATCGGAATAATATTGAATTCGGCAACGATTCGAATAAAACATATTTTACCGTCGTTTTTTCTCGCGAGCACTACACCGCTATCGGAGTTGTAATACGACGTAATGCTTACATTGAAAAGTTAAAAGAATTTCAAAACAAAACGTATATGGAACGTATGTGCTGAACGGCCAAGTGTACGCAAACATTATATACATAATACTATTACGAAAAAAATTTGCAATACACTCGTGTAATATATTGTTGTGTAGTTTTTGAACAACGGGCATTAAGTGATTAATCATGGAAACTATTTTACCACCAGAAAATAGACCGGACGGAATCAAAGACCGTGGCGGAGAGAAATAAACTTACAAGCGTTTCCGAAAACTTCAAAACTCGCTCGGAATCCCTCGGTGTCGCAGTTCGAAACGGTTGAAAAACGAGACTCGCGAAATTTTTTTCGAAATTTCCGAGGAGATCCGAAGAGACGCGTGTGTTCACATCTGACTTTCATTTCAACCGTGAGTGTACAGACGAAAATGTTGACGGACGATATTTAGAAAAATTATACCCATAACGTCCCCCGGCTTTGCGAAACGCGTCGCTGCGTGTGAAAAGTATTAGGTTGTTTTTCTGAAAACTTTTTTTGTTATTGTCAAGACTTTGGACGAAACCGTAAAAAGCACGGCGAATTCAAAAACAAAATTTAAAGCCTACCAACTCTTTACAATGGCCGTTACCACACCGATTTTTATTGCGTTACACTGCAAATAATGGCGCCGCCGTTTATTCCGCTAAAGTTCGCGCGCGCAATCGACATCAACAGCTGGTGGATATCAATTTTGAAAACGGAGTAAAAAATCCATATAATTAAACTAGTCGATATTCTGACGTTCCTCTAGGAACCGCTTTCTTCGCGTCTGAATTCTCGATCTGTGATCGTGGCGAAAACCAAACAAATTACTGGAGAACTCGGAATCGCAGTATATATTCACATCGCAAAGCTGTTCGGCTGTTTCGCATAGCGAATGACATTGAAAATCTGTACGGAAATATTGTTCATGAAACAACACTACGTGGTTTGGAATGTGAGAAAATGGCACAAAACCTTTCAGCTCAGTTGAGTGCTTATCGATTTGATCGATCTTTAAAAAGATTTTTATCCCTACTCTGCAGGCTGAAGCGATCAAGATCGGCGTGACTCTTCCAACAATAACCTGCAGTATTGAACGATCGAATTTAGTACGCGTTAAGGCGTGTCGACACTTGGAATCCGCGGGCCAGTATGGGTGACGATCGAATTATTGTGTATGACGAGTGTACATAGAAGGAGAGTTGATGAACCAAATTTATTGACTATGTGATTGAAAAAATTGTGCTAAAACCTAGACGGCTTTAATTATTATTTAAATAATAATACGGATTTAATTCGATTGTATAATAATTATTTTTCCCGTCATTCCTCGTTTTTAAATTTTTTTTTTTTTTTTTTCAATCTAGGGTGATGCAAATACACCTCCTTGAAACCCACTTACTGATGCTTCTCTTGTAATCCTTTCCTAACCCGAATACATAAATATTATACACTTAAGACTCGGCGGCGCACACAGTGTGTTTGGTATAATTTTCCGGGATTTATTATAATTCGGTTGTGTACAGCTGCAGCTGTGCTCGCGCGATACGTTTTTATTTATAGACGTTTCCGAGATATGTGCGCGACTTGTTCTCGAGACTCGAACAACACAATATTTACTACACGCTTTTCTATAACAGACGGTTTCCGATCTGTCGTCGTCTAATATATTATGTGCGCGAAAAACGCTGTTTGTATTTTATATGAGAACAATATCGTGGACAATTGCTGCGATCAGCGATCAGCGCCTTATGCAGGCGAGTTATTATTATAATTTTTTCCAAAAAAAAAATTTGTTTTACGATATTCCGCGGTAAAATAAGAGTTGAGTGAGAGAACAGGGAAAAATCGATTTCGCGTACACAAAATTGTTTTATCGCGAAATAACGTTGGTTTCTGAAAAAAATAAATAATAAACTTCAATTTTCATGTCGTGCGCGTTAAAAAGACATAAATTAGAACTGTGTTCGCCAAAAAAAAAAACTATAAATTATACAAAAATATATTTTAATGTGATTCGCAATAATATCAATAGAATTTTCAAAAGATTTATTTATTTTTAATAATAATATATACAATTTTATGTGTTCAGCGCTGATTTTTATACAAAAAAAAAAAAAAAATTTGAAATACAAATTTACACAAACACACACGAATTCGCACAATTTTTTTATTCTAAAACTATAAAAAGAAATACTTTGCGTAATGGTCCGAAATCGAAAAACTTTATAATATATAAACGTTAATTTTATATTTTAAAAAAGTATTATTTAAAACACAACTATATTATGATGAATTGTGCAGTACTACGCGTGTTGATGATTCGAAACGATAAACTCGCAGCTAGAAAAATAATGTTTTCTATATATACTGGGTACCGAATCGATTTTTATGGGAACACTATAACACTGAAACTTCAGGGTGTCTGTCTACCATGGACATTAAAAATTGTTGCTATTACTGCAAAAGACCGTGTTTATTGCGAACGCAATTCAATGAAATAGAGATTTTTAGGCGTAAGGAAAAAGAATAAACGGCCGCCACTCGTATCAACACTTTTGTAATTATTACTATTGCACGATAGAGGTTTTAAATCGAATACGTCACTTATTTTGGCCCGGAAATAAATTTGTTGCAATCTCGATCGTGTTTCTCAATAGCCTTAACACCGTAATGTATATGTTATTTCTACACGTATTATATTATAAATACACGTAGACCTTTTGTGCTGTGTATAAAAACTAATTTTGTTAATAGTAAATTCACATTATTTGAAGTGTATATATAGTAACAATTTAGAAAAATATTAATTAAAACGTTTTCGTTGATGAATACCAACATACTCCTAATAACGGACACTAATATGAATATTCCAGCAATTATACTCGTCATACATCATACATATACAACACCAGTATATTCCCACACCTTTCAAAATGCGACCCATTTTTTAAAAAAACTTTTTTTAATTTTGATGATTTACTTAAATCTTTTTTTTTTTTTTTTGCTCCTCATTTATAGTTATGGTAAACGGATAAATAAAATATTCAAATATATAACATATATATATAATACAATTTTATAAAGTACGATTTATGCAGTAAAAAAAAATGTTATTAAAAAAAAAATTACGATTATTATAATATATTATTATACTTAGTTGAATGTGAAGGGTGCGCTTGTTAGTCTTGATAACGGCGCAACATTAATGAGTAGACGCTCCACATTTACGTATATATGATTCATTCGAGACGCGAGTAAGAGTTTGACAGTTGAGATTTGTTCCAAAATGTAGTTTTTATTGCAGCCACGATGACCGAAAATTCAATTTCACAACTTTTTTTATATATACATGAACAATGTACAAAAAGTGTTGAATATAGGTATCTCGAAGAAACGATCGGAATTTCATTAAATATATTTACGGTCGAAAATCATTTTTAATGAATTTTCCCGTCGAACAAATCGATTTAAATAATTTCTATGATTGATATATTCATTCGTCGTTTGATACATTTTTCGCAATCCACATAGTTTGAGAACCTCTGGTTATAGACAATGTCAAAAACAACCAGTCAAATAAACTAATATAACTACAGTTTTGAAAAAAAAAAATACTCAGCGTAAGAATTATTGTCGATATTTAACGGAAACCAATAGACAATCGATTTCCATCGTTTTTTTTTTTTTCTAGAACATTTGGACGATGTCAACTACTGCAGCATTCGAATTACAGCAAATACTTGTAAAAAAAAATAATAAATGAAACTTTCGTATATTGAAATGTGTTTAGAAGAAAATACCGAAATTTTAAAAATAAATTTAAGTACCTTAAAAAAAAAGCCGTAGTATTACTACAGTACTTTTGGCCACCAACACAGTCTAAACACACGAGCACAGATTGGCCGTGGAAGAAAAATAATCCATCACAGTTTTAGAGGTACCAAACTGTAATATAAAGCGTATGCCAATATGCAATAAAAACAATCAATTTTTTTTTTATTCCGATAATTATTGTATATTCACACGGAAATGTGCGTGTTTGTCAATTAAAAAAAAAAAAACGCTGTCTGTATCCGATCTAAAGGTACGATTTCGATTTTCTTCCACCGATTCTACTGCAGGCGTATGGTTCACGGCTGCTAACCTCAACTTAACGCGTCTGATAAAAAAAGCTATAACCATTATATTTTTGTTAAAACTAATTCAATAATACTTGGAAAAACTGTTTTTTTTTTTTGTATTTCGACGACAACAAATCTAACATATTAACTCGTCTTGCGTCGTCTTTACAACTCTATTTCACATTAAAATGTAAAACACCTCGCAATAAAATGATACAGGGCTATTACTATATATATATATATATATAAATATACAGTAACGATACGTGTTACAGAATCCATTAAATCGCGCGGATTAAATCGTTTTCGAGTAAACAAAATATTATGTATTATAATAATGTACACGCGTGACACGTGTTTCGTTACTAAAAATGTTTACGGTGGTATTAAAAATTAATTTACATCCGTTTCGATTTTG
This sequence comes from Slavum lentiscoides, assembly GCA_032441835.1. Lineage (NCBI taxonomy): Eukaryota > Metazoa > Arthropoda > Insecta > Hemiptera > Aphididae > Slavum > Slavum lentiscoides. The sequence continues at coordinate 17,283,700 of CM063708.1, forward strand.
TTTTCGAAATTAATTCGAAAGAAAACAACGTTGAACACCCACAATAAAGCGTGTGAGAATATCATTCTAGAATATCATTCTAGTAAATAATACACGGATATTATACGATTTGCATACGTTTACGCACAAAATACGAAACGTATCCAGCACGCGATAATAGGTATTTATTCGCCGATAACCCGGTGGTGAAAAGTACTGCACAAACGCGTCGACCGTTTGTCTCCGAGTGATATTTTAGAAAAATCGATATGGAATTTTCTGTAGAAAATCAAAAATTCTAAACGTCTATATATATATTACGCGAATATACAATATTAAGCCGAAGAATATAATATATTATTTAAAATAAACTCTAAATATCTATGGTTTTTTTTTTTTTTTTTGAATAAAACTACATATAGTATAATCGAATTCATTAACGTCGTTCCCTGCAAGCCGCAGCAGTAATATTATGTCGTCTTACAAACGAGTATACGCGTTGATATCATTAGTTATACCACAGTGGTATACATATAATTTGAACACAATATCGCGTGATATCATACAATATTTAATAATATGTATTTAAAATACGGACGCAAAATTGTTATTCACTACGCAGTGATTGTATATTTATAGTGTATATGACTTGGAATCCACACACACACACATAGGTACATAAAAACAGAATGTTTTTTCATCTTTTTTTTTTTTTTTGAAACACATAGCACTATTATGAAAGTAGAACAATCGAGTGAATAATAATGTATTATAATTTTGTATATAATACGTTGATATTGTTCAATAAGCCACAACGTCGTGAATTATAATATATTGTACGTTCATACACCGAGTTATGCTGCACTTGTATACAAAACATTACGTTTGAAATCAATGAAATAATCTGATTATACGTACATATAAGATTATTGACGCAAATATAGTATTATCGAGAAAGAATATCGAACTATATATTCCGCAGTAATAATTATCAAAATTATAATGTGACATACAAATATTACGTACGGCTTAAAATTAAGATAGTTTTTTTTTTTCTAAATTACTAAAAATAAATTACAAATGTTTCGAGTTTATCGTATAAATCGTTAATATTCACAATTTATTCGACTCAATAAGCGTGTACTCTATATGAGACTTGAATTTCGTCTTAAAAACCAAAAAAAAAGTAACGTGTAATAATTAATTGCTTATATTTTTAAGCGTTTTAATTTTACCGAATAATAAAACCTATAGGATTTTATGTTAAACCGGGATGCGTATATATTTAACAGTATACACCGCGTGTCTTCGTTAATAGTTTAAACTCGAAAAATATCCTAAACGTTTGGAGACACCACTGTGGAAAACCATTGTAGAAAAAAAAATGAAAAGATAACATAGAGTTTATCAGCACTACGCGCGTTTTATTGCTTTTTCACTAAATTCTCATAGCTATTTTTATACGTTTCAACAATAATATGTAATAATATATTCTAGGAATATTAATTTTCAAGAACGATTTGTAAAATTACAAAAAAAAAAAAAAACGTGTAGCGTTATTTCAAAACATTTAGCAGGATCTGCAATATGCCATAATATACGGTCTCCGTACACATTAATTAAACGAAATTTATGCGAAATTATTAAATCATTTTTGTGCAGTAAGTGTGCCGCTGGATTTACAGGCTTATCGTTTTTAGCATATTTTATAAGTTTAATTGAACACTGCCACGTAAATATCGACTGTATTATTCGATCTGAACGTTCGCCATTTTTTTTTTCTGGATATCACGAAATAGCGATAAACTTCACGAAATTCGACTTCGACTCATGGAGTAGTGCTAAAAACGAGAAACTAATAGCAGTTCTTTTTTTTTTTTTTTAATTTCCTGTGTTGTGTAGCAGAGAAAACGTCACGCGGTTTTTTAAGTTACATATAATATAATATCTATTTTATTATTGCCATTTAACGCGATATTAATTATAAATATTAAAAGTAATTTGGTTTATTTTATCTTTAGACACAAGATAATTATAGCGCGAATACAGCACCGTACAACGATATATTTTAATCTATTTTTTAACAAAGAAAGATTACCGAGTGGAAACTCGTTTGGAGGCCCGGGAGTTATCATTTTTTTTACAATATTGTTGTCAATAAATACACGTGAAATTTCACGTGCATAAATTATACAAAAAAAATGTTTTAAAACACGGGAAAATAAAGGGAAAAAACTATTTAGGTATTTGAACATGACGTATATAGTTTTTAGTTTTAATTGCTTCATATTCGTCTGTAGTTGTGAACATAATATATTGCGTACACAATTTAACACGATTCAATGTATTGTCGCGTCTCGTCAAAATTCATAAACAAATGTTCGCTTCTTTTTATATACACGAAACACACACGCTGCAATATCATTTCAGTCCTTTTTAATCCTTAAATCTATTTACGTACTGTTCACTTCCAGTAGACATCCACACTAGCGTTTTAAACGTATCAAAAAAAAAAGAGAAAAATCCTTAAGTATATACAAGCAATGGCGGATCGTTTTTGAAAAAACATTTTTTTTTTTTTTATATATAAAAATATTGTCATATAATATTGTAAATAGAATAAATACGGTGTTTTAAAATGTCAAAATACAAAACACTAAATAAGACGTCCCGCATTATTACACCAGTAATAATAATAATAATTACACGGGTCTGCAAAAAGAATTTCTTTTTTTTTTCTAGCTGTATGGAAAACATTATGTTTTGAAGGATGCCGAATCCAAAAAATGAGCTCCGTTTCCTTATGATCGCGTAAGGATCGTTCGCTAACTATAATATGGGCTTACAATAAAAAATCGTAGCGTCGATAAAAAAAAAATCATTAATTTTATTACGTTAGGTACTATAAACGTATTAATTTTTTTTTTTTTGAAATTCCTGCGTGATATATTTGTTGGGACATGATCGCCTGTGCTGCTCGCGTACCCCTTCCATTAACACCCGAATTTAAATTTTAAGTAAAAATATGAGTTTTGCAACAAAAAAAAAAAAAGTGACGTGATAGAATAATATTTTTTCCGGTTTTAATGAGCAAAAAAAAAATAAAAAATCTATAAGAAACAGTGCGAAAAAAAATGAAAATCCTTGGCAGTTTTTCGGTCGCAGCAGACCCGCGTTATCGGGCAACGTTCAAAGGATATCCGCCGCGAATAAACGCGCAGGATCGAGTCCTGCGCCGCCGCGGTAACCCACCGACCTGTGCTGGAGTACGTGACGTCCCGGAACGTGGACACCACGTGGCCGTGGAGCGCGCCGAACGACAATTGCAGCCCGTGATTGAGCAAGTGTACCGCGCACGCACACGCCACGACGACCCAGCCCCATCCGGCCTCCGGGTAATAGTGCCGGCGGAGCAATCTGCCCACGTTCGCGGCCGGCGGCGCGACGGTATGCAACAGCTGCTGCTGCTGCTGCTGCTGCTGCTGCTGCTGAGAACCGATTCGGTTTTCCGCCGTCTGCGGCGGTTCCTCGACGGTGGCCACCGTAACGCCGCCGCCGGTGATCTCTTCTTCGGGAACGGTGTACAACATGGGCCACGACCGCGATCTGGACACGACCGGCAGCACGGCGGACGCCGCTCGTTGCAGTTCGCACGGGCAAATCAACATCGTCCTGTCCGCGCGACCGCAGGCTCGGGCCGCCGCCGTCGGGACGCGCGACCGGAATTCCGCGTCGTCGCCGTACTCCGGGCCGGACAAAAACATGCGGAAAACTCACTTATACAGTAACGCGTGCCGGATGCGAAAAACGGTTGTTCCGTTAAAGCGCGCGGGAAATTCGACGATGAAAACGATCCGCAGGCGAGTCGTCCATAGCCGTGTCCGTTGGTGTACGCGCGCGACCACCGGCACGTGGAACACTGACGCGCGGCGACCGAGACGAACGCGATGGGCGTGTGCGTGGCGCGCGTACACTTTCGTCCTACGGCGACGGTGCGGCAGGCAGCGACCTACCACAACGGCTTTGCCGTTGCGCAGCACGTGCGCGCGTAAGCGACGACCGCCGCCGCCGCAGGACCGATCCGTGCGAGCGGAAAACCACTCGCGCGGACGAGGAAAGAACTACTCTTGAACGAATTCAGAGTATTGGACAACAGATTTTCAAATAAACATATATTAAGGTATTAATACACATAAAACACGTTTTTAGATTCTGCACGGCGAATGTACATTAAAGTTGTTTACAACCGTGTGTTTTTTTTTCCGGTCCGTAACCAAAAAATATTGGCTCGTTTTCGGTAGAAAACAGTGCTGCATATTTATATAGTTAAGTGATTCCCCCAACTGGTGGTTGATCCGTGCACTTATCTCAGCTGGTGGTCCGTGCGTGTCGACAATTTCTTTTTCCACGTACATGCATTTCTTTTAATTCGGAAAAATTTAAACGTTAAAAAATAAACAATTATGTCGCGTTAGGTAACCGCATACACATGTAGGATGGGTGATATTTTATTCCGTATCTTATAGTTTGTTTTCAGCAACAGCGTTAGTCCATTAATGACTGTACGAGTGCAAGCTATAATATTAGTCACGTTGATTGAGTTAAATTTTTTTCGCTACGAATACGTTTTTAATATTTTTTCCTCGACGTTTAACCGTATCGCCTGTTGAATCACCTATTTCCCAAAGTTATTATTCATTATATATATATATACGTGTATTATACACGCATTAGAAGACACGAGGGATAATATTAAGTCCAGTGGAAAACGTGCAAAAGTGGTCCGCGGCTTGAGTTGAGTTGGAAACCACTGATATAGTTGGTACTTACTGTAGAGAGTTAGTTTTCGATTTTCTCATGTATGCGCCTAAAAACTGACGAAAAATTACATATAAAAACGATAAATCGATTTTCGCGTTATTGCATTTCCTCGTGATTTCGAAACTATAATGAAACTCGAAATATATTCGCGCCAATCACGTAAATTTATATTAGTGAAAAAAACTCTTGTTTTCGAAAAATTACTTTCAATTTCGGACTATACTGATAGCAATTATATAGATTTTGAGGTGTATTTAATTCATAAAAGAGGTGATTTTTAACGCTTGAAAATCGAATACGATGTCAGCCGCGTACGCGTTACTTCAACTATAGATATATTCCAAAAAAATTCTTGATAATAGTTTGCCACAATTGCAAATTTTTTACAAAAAATCGTTTTCCGACATACTATTTTGATGGAAAATGACAATATTGAAATTAAACATTTTTATCTATGCTCATTGTATTAGAAATTATATTAAAAAGATTTATTGTAAGCGGTTGATCGTAAATTATGTACTCACTATATACACACTGCATCAGTGGCGGTTATACATGATGTTCGAGGAGGGGGGGGCGAAAATGGAGCCAACCCCCTCTGCCAATGAAATGTCCACATCGACGAAAACAGGAAAAGAAAGTAGTCGCCAGATAGCGCTACGACACAACATAGAGGGCGTAGCAGAAAGGCGCATATAACTATAGTCTCAAACGTTAAACACACACACCGCAGTCAGACGCGAACTGCGTTGTTCACGCCCGACAGCCGTGACTACACTGAGCGGTCCGATGGTTTCGGACCGCTATTTATAAGCGCCTTTCTGCCACGCCCTCTATGTTGTGTCGTAACGCTATCTGGTGACTACTTTTTTTCCCGTTTTATTACGGTCGGTTGACGCGCTATGTCGGTATATGCGGGTGTTTAGTTTGACACTGACCGCGCGACCGATCGTACGCGCGTACGCAATCTTTATTATTATTTTTTTTTATTGATAAAAATATTATTTCGCGTATTTCAATGAACTGTAATGAACGTGAGGATTCATCTTTCCTCGTTAGTCGTTGTACACTCGTTTACACTGTACACGACCGACCGAGCTCCATCACAAAAAAGAGATTTTTTTTTTTATTAGGTTTTAGGAGTTTGCAGCGAACGAATGAATCATTAAAAAAAAAATACAGTACAGTGAAAGAAAGACAAAAAAAAAAGAAAAATGTCAACAAATTATATTATTATCGTTTCAACACTGCTTTGCGCGAAACAATTTTTCACGCGAGAAAACGTTGCATACATAAAAGAACAAAAAAATTTACAAAAAAATCGTCGACATCCGGGGCTCTTATACATATAGACTAATACTACGACGACGTAACATCCCCGGAAATCGTCTTTTTCTAGTCGCATTTCCCGTGTGTTCACGAGCGCGAAAACGAGTAGCTGTTTTTCCACGAGATTTCTATCCCTTTCGACACTCGAACGAATTGAATATTCGTTTGCACGACCGCCACCGCCATCCACTCCTTTACCCTTCATCACCGTTCCACCAGCAATTAAAACACACACACACACGCACGCACATGTGCGGTTCGTCCTCGCGACACAATTTTCCCTCTCGACGCACCACAGCAAACTTGTCGCTCGACATGTTAATTAAAAAATAAAAAATTTAATTAATTTCGTATACATCGTACGAATATTGCTAGCACAACTGGACTCAATTCTGTATAATTATGCAATACGGATCCCTACAGTGAACCGTCGCCATATGCATTCCGTTTCTATTTTCCCGTTTTTGTTACCAACTTCATTATGTGAAAAACAACCGATTTTTGGTGCTAACATCGATACTATATAAGCACGTTGTTTTGTGCCCCTTAATCTCAAAGTATGTTACAATAAAACATATTGTGGGCTGGGTGCAGTTGTCCGAAAAATGGCGGGAACACAAGCCGAAAAATAACGTCGTCGGATTTGTCGATAATTGTTACATTATCGGAAATCAAATTGTATAGAAAAGATTTTTCAGCATTCTTACGAGCGTTAAATACGTCGTTTGACTATTGCTAAACGATAATAATTGAAGTACATATAATTACTCGTACATTCTCAATTTATTTTCAATGGTTCTTCGACCAGCTGACGAGTGATGCGGTTAACGTTTACCTGCATCTGTACTGCAGTTGGCTATATCGTATACAATTTTTTATCATAACTATTCGTATCCGTTTATCTTCATTATTACTTCTTACTACAAGGTAATTTATAGTTGGCAACGGTTAGTAAAAAATAGTTTTTCGATTTTATGGAAATTTATGTGTATAAATATCATTGAGAAAATTATAATCCATCGCATCCTCCATGACTTTCATATCTTTAGAAATGCATATGGCGACCTTCTACATGGTGTCATGTTTTGATTGATATACACGCGTTCCACGTATTGAGTTCAGTGACTGACACACGCGTATCTTATCGATTCAGTCGTAGATGTATTCGAATGATATCGATTCGAAATCTGTTTTCGTGTACATTCTGAAAGTTCCCTCCCCCTTTTTTTAACATTGACCTTAATATATGGACACTTATAACGATCAGTGGTGACCGTTATTACTCGATAATGAATATATAATTGTCATGTGTAATAATAAATTGGGTGAGTCTATAGGAAAAAATGTGCTACTTCTTTAAAAAAAAAAACTCTGGGCGCCGCTGTTATCGAAATCGTGCAACGATTTTTCCAACGTTTCACCGGTACAAATATTTTACATTAATAATTTTCACGGTACTGCACTTACTTATACATTTTGACAATCGTCAGAGAAAGAACTCTCTGTAACATAATATATTTATGTATCGTATCGTTCAAAAGTGTGTTCCTTTCGATATTATTCGCCGGGGTAAATTTTTATTAAAATTTAAATATTGTCTCGAGACGTTTTTTCAAGACTGGTAAAGGAAAAAGTAAATATTACAAAAAACCATTGAAAACTATTGGTGACGGTTAAATATGCTGGTTATAACCAAAGGGAAAAATATTTTAAAAAGACCAAAACCGAAATCGGAACCGATTAAATCATAAAGTGGATAAGTCCCGGTACACAAAATCATGCATTTTATGCGTATTAAACGTGATAAAATTGAATATTTCAATTTATTAGGAGGCCACTTACTCTAGTAACTATACAAATTCTACAGAGACTTCGAATTTTTTAATTTTTTTTTTCAACATTATAAATTGGAAAATCGAGATCGCCTGATGTATATGTACGTTTTCAAACTCAGTACTATGCGTCGGCGCGTCAATATTATAACGGGTTTTAAACGTGAATTATTCGGAAATTCAATCGAGAAAATGTCGCTGTATTATATACGCCGCCACTCTCCTCGGGCATCCGGTACGACTTTTTCGACGACGGGGCAGCTAACCAATTCGGATTAATAAAATACGCCCTCTCATATTATATAATATGTAACGCGAGCAGCCATAGTATTAGCTGTATGCATAATAATAATAATTATTGTTATTATTAAAATATTTTATTTAATTCGTTCGAATTGAATATTATATTGTTTGTTTTGCGTTTACACGCGGTAATGACTGCGCCGGACAAATGAAAATAATTGATATTGAAAAAAAAAAAGGGAGTGAACCGCTGGGTGTTGCGTGGGTGTCGTTTAAGTGAATATTACTTGGATTTTAGAGTTATACTGTATAAATATATACTGTACTATATATTACTGTATAAATTCGAAAATCCATGCGATAAATCATACTGCATTCGATAAAACGATTCTGCTGCAGAGCGGAGCTTCTGTATATTTATTATTAATAATACATAGCGTGTATAGAGTACATAATTTACGATTAACCACCTTACAGTACATCGTCGTTTTAATGTGATTTCTTACAATAAACATATTATAAGTAGCTAAAAACGTTTAATTTCATTTGTCATTTTCCATTAAAACATAATACGCTTTATCGAAAAAATTTGCTGTTTCTGTCGAAAAAAAGAAAAGAAAATGCGTATACCGCGCGTGTCTGACACTGTATTAAATTTTTAAGTCTTAAAACAAAAAAAATTACCTCAAAATCTATATACGCTATGAAAATATCCGAAAAAAGAAAGAAAATTTTTTTTCCCCTAATATCATAATATAAAGTTACATATTCGGTGCGAATATTTCGAGTTTCTGTAACGGCATTAGTTACAAAATTGCGAAGAAATACCGGAATACTCGATGTTTCGAGGAAATCGCGTTTTTATGCAATTTTTCGATAGTTTTTCAGTTATTTTTTGAGAAAATCGAAAATTATCTCTCTAGTAAGTACAAACTCGTAGATGCGATTTGCTACCCGCGGAAACCGGGTATGACTGTAAAGATCGGATGAGCAGCCCTTCTAGTAGAATTTTTCGGTACAGACGTAAAAAAACACACACACACACATCATCGTAAAACCAATACATTCCTCGCACCAGAATCTAAAATAAGCCGTGGGCGCACCATCGAATTTTATAATATTACGCCATAATGTTCCTATGAACGAAACTGGACTCGAGTTCAGGTCATATATTCGACTACGTTTGTCCTGCGAATATAATCAGGCCGAAATTTATGTTTTGTCGTTTACGGATCGGAATTATAGCTTATAGAAATAAAATTGTGTTATTTAATATTCCGAATAAATTTATACGTGAAATTATTCGCCAATAAATCCAGATCACATTTTTATATATATATATATATACGATATTCATTTTTAATCGCAACTATTGCGCAATGTACCGATCGTAACGGGCACATTCAAAGACATTCCGTCCAGTCGATTCTTAGACAAAATTTCTTGCCGAGTAACATTTTTCTTTTTTCTTCTATATACGTTTACTTTTTAACTTGTTACGTACGAGCTTTCTGTACACGCGCAGTACAACGTTATAAATGTTAAAACGTATATATATAAATCATATTGACTACAATTTATTTTACCGAGCGCTCGGCTATATGTCTCTAGATCGTAATCTTGTTTATCGTCAAGACTATTAGATATTCATCATCTTACACGAGTTTACAATTCGCAAACCGGAAAAACGACCCCACGTCATTTTCAAACCGTGTCGTACCGCGCGAATTATAATATATTTCCCTGTAAAACGGATCGCGTTTTAAAACATAACTATATACAATATATTTATACATATGTATATTATTGTCGACACAATAATACATGCGTCAAATTGATTTTTAACTCGTCCCTTGTGTACTCATCAGTGTCGGCCTGGCACACCAAAGGCCCCTGGATCTTTTTTTTTTTAGTTAAAAAATACATATCAATAAAAAACAATTCATTATATAGGGTGTCTCAGATCCAGGGGCGGAGTGGCTCTAAAATCCTTACCGGTCGAATAAGATTTTTTCAGGCCACTTATTATAAAAAAAAATTGATTTTTTTTTTTTTTTGACTAGCGCCTTCTGTTTCCATATAAAGTTAATACAGGTTAATAAAAGAATCTATGGTGAAGTCAGAATTTGGTGGTCGGATTTAGTTTTTATGTTAAAGCAATTCGAAATTTGACAATTTTACCTTGTTTCTTTAGTAGGTTTATTTTTTCTATTTTTCTGGCTCGTACTACAAATAGTCCAACGGATAAATACCACGATTTTTGACGTGCACGGTTCGAGGTTCTCAAAATCAATTTTTGCATTATTTTTACACATTATAATAATACAGGGCGAGGACTTCAAAACTGGTGGAGACACTGCGTTCAAAAATATTGGTATGAAAAAAAAAGATGGGGCCCCGGCCGCATTCGCGGCCTAGCGGCCATGGCCAGGCCGGCCCTGGTACTCATCAACTATATACCACGTAATCGACTATAGATCTCTGATATACTTTCGGACCGAACGAATATATTTTTTTATTTGAATTTTTCCTTCTTTTTTTCTCGATTTGACGAGGAAAACAATTCGGCGTCGCCCATTTACCGCACAAATGCACGAAAAATGCACACAGATTTCCGATATTTATTGAGGACTTCTTATATTATACACGATAGTGACTGATTTTTTTTTTTCAACGCGGACTGAAGAACCTATAACGGTAAGAAAAGAAGGGCAAACGGTGCTGAATCATACCACAGTCGACTTCGGTTTGAATTCTATATTTGCCACATCCGTCTATTTTTCGAGTCGTACGCGTATTGAAACTATTTATTAAAATGTCGGTAGTAATATTTAATTTTTTTTTTTTTTTTTAGATTGATGTTTTAACAGATCAACAATTGATTCATGAAGCGAAAATGCGAGAAAACTGAATCAATACAGCGGAAGTGTGATCGGGAACGATGAGAAGGCGATTCGGTGTATCCAGTAGGTACTCGTTATTATTATCAAAAGAACTGCAGATTTTAATGCAGAATATAAAACAAGTTTAAATTTTAAACCAGTACGAATACAGCATTCATAAATTATTATTTTCATTGTACTGTTTCACTCGTTTTTAATTATCGCATCAAATTCCGTCCTTTTCATATTTTTACTTAAACACACTTTAACATATTTTTATATTTCAAATTGTGTTGATTATAATAAATCTGTGCCGGTATCGTACCATTTTTGTGTGTGTGTGCGATATTGGGTTATACACTTATTGTGCGGTATTGAAAAGAGTCGAAATAATCGTATGCGCGTGGAAATTAACCGGGAGGCTTGATTAGAAAAAACAAATAAATGATATCGAAAACAAAATATTAAACGACGTATTCTGGCGGTCCGTAATAGCAGCAATAATTCATACGCTTAAAAAATAATTAATAACGAGCCGCGGGGTGTTGTGGATATCGCTTAAGTGAATTACTTGGATAAGGAATTTAGAGTTTTGTTTTTATTATAAATTTGAAAGCAATGATAAATCATTGCATTCGGTAAAACGGTTCTGGGCGGAGTTTCGGTGTAATAAATAAACGACAAACGATTAAGATGAAATTGCGTTTTTATGTAATTTTTGGTAGTTTTTCGTGACTTTTGAACAAAGTATTGAGAAAATCGAAAAATGACTTGTCTAAAATACAGACTAGATGCAATTTGCAATCAGAAAAGGTGCTACACGAAAATATCGGAGCACTCTTTCTGGTAGA